>JAGSMU010000015.1:7328500-8654000 GCA_029286865.1 Teinopalpus imperialis
AAAATGCAGTGTAGCTGTATAATTACATACATACAACTTAATACAGGTATTTACTTTCACTGTTGAATACCCAAAAGCTTTGCAAATTCAAATTCTATTAACGCCAACACCGGTGATCGAACTTGGTCCGCGGTGTATTCAAAAGCAAACGCACTGACACTATCTCTTAAAAACTAATAATGATTATATTGTAATCTGTCCTTGTTTTTCCATTTTAACTTTGAAAATGAATAAACAAAAAAGTGAATATTAGCGCACCAAAATTATAGATACGTGTGTATTTTTTATGTCATTGTATTTTTCTTTTATGGCCGATGGCCATTATTGGCCCTAAGGCTTTTACAGCTTCACCGGGTTGAAAGGTGACTGAACGCTTAGGCCACTCAGCGGAGACCTTTATTAAAGGGTAAACATCACAAGGGTTCCCGAGAATGAGCGTCGGCTTGGTCCGTTACTCTGGGCGCGAAACCAACTGACTCGAGAGTACCCGAGAGGACCTAACCTCGGCTCGGCCAGTAACTTCTGACGGATTAATGTCATACATCGTTGGTATTCTAGGTAGATCACAAACATCAATAAACTACCACTGAGATGGCATAGATGCATCGATTACATGGTGATTACTTTGAATAACAGAAATAAAAAATAAAATATGTTTGAAAAAAAAATATTTTAACTTATTTCATACAAAACGGCAATTTCATAGGTAAAGACCTATTACATGCTCATATGTATGCTCAATAAACTCACTATTGGTTAAATTATTTTGGCATACTCTCGCTAGTCGCTGACAACCAAACTTCCGTACAAGTAATCTGTAAAAAGAATTGTCTTGAAAATTATTCTACGGAATTTTTATATTGAGTAGGTTATTTTGTTGTGAGTTTTTGAACATGGTAATATAGTAATGTTCATGGCCTGTATCCAGTTAACATCTTATGGTAACAATCAAAAGACGTAGCTAAGGAAATACTGATTTACAGAATCAAATGTAACGATATATTATAACTAAATGTACAGTCGTGACCAAATATTCGCACAACATTGCATTTTATTGACGTTCACATTATAAGGATATTCGTAACGAATTAATAAATTGCAATAAATCCAAACAACGCTGGAACGATACGTTTTTAATACGTGCACAATACGTCGATATAAAATTATTTAAATTGATAAATCAATAATAAATTATTGCCATAAAATACAACAAGACAAAGGCAATAAATAAAAATTTATCTGTTAAAATGGCGTAAGAAAATATTAACGCAAATCCCGAGAGATTTCCTTAAGTTAAGTCAAATATTCGCGCCTAAATTAAACAATTTCGCGAATATAACATATGCACAGATCATGCAAAAAATCATCATGAAAATTAAATATTTAAAGTCAAACTATGCCTCACACATAAAATTATTAATGGATTACCATTAATAATTTAGTTTTATAAACATTACACGTCAATCTGGCGAAGCTACCACCTAGCTTGAATTTTTTTTTATATCACTAACAATTTACTTTTGTCACCCACAAAGGAACATACAGTACACTCTGGTACATGATGACTGCTACCAGTAAACACCTACATCCTTTATAAAAATTCAAGATGCACATGCGTTGTCAGAGCTGAAGACTGAAATGGAATGACACGTCACTAGTAATTTGAAGCTGGTGTTCTTAAACTTCTTGGTGACTTGGGTATTACCATGCCCTCATAGAATACCAGTGTAAAATAGTAGAATAATACTGCTGTGTTTCGACTGATGATGTAGGTATCCGGAGGCCTCTATTACTAGTGACGAGGCGTTCCATCTCAGTCCTCAAGGGTAACAACTCATCTGCATTATAATCCCTAAGGATGAATAAACATGTCTTGGGCCGCAGGAATCACTTGCCATCAGGTGAACTGCTTGCTACACTCAATGTAATAAAAAAAACACTGGCGTAAGCTCTATCACGGTAGGTTCTCTAATTGCACATACTGATATTTCAAGCTCTTCTAGCTTCTGTGATGACGTGACACTCTAGGTCTCCGGATATATCTAGGATATATATGGGATCTCTTTTTCAAAGCACACTTTGTTTAACACATCTATTACACACAAAAGGATATTAATACCCTAATAAATATCTAATTGATACAACACTTGTGTTCCACGATTTATTTAAATGAAGATAATAAAATCGCACAAAGCATCCATCTAAACTTACAATTCTTACTTACATAACTGATCTCTCTACAGGATTGCGTCGTTTAAATCCGGCAAGACGCGTGCTGTGACTAATTTTAAGCGACTACAGATTATACGTGACTTACCTGAATGGACCTTTGCTTTAATCTTAAATTACATTTTGTTTTTTTGCTACTAAGACGTTGTAAATTTATAGATGCCAGCAATCCATTGTATACTGGGAAGTTAAAAAGAAAATAATTTTCTTTTTAACTTCCCAGTAAACATCCTTGAGGGGTTACTTAGTAGTAAATGATTAAAGGGTATTACATAGAATATGACTTGATTTGTACAAAGTAAAAATGACTATACAGTTAAGGCAATAATCAACAAAAGCGTCGTACGGACAGAAAGATATATTTTCGAAACAAGAAGGATGTATAGAATTCGCAAATTTTTCACGATTCGACCGGCCGTTGCCGGACGCATTAGCAATGCAAATGTCCGTATCTATTTTAATAAACTTGTCACTTTTATTCAGTGGTCGTGTACCGATCGACCAGCTTATTGTTTTTATTCTATATAGTCGATATTCATTGGTTTACATAAAAAAATATATATAAATAGAATAATAATAGTTAACCGTAAGTATGTTGGAAAGTATTGTGACTATTTGCCATTTGGTGTGAGAATATCGTTAATCTCCTTTGTACTTGAATAAATTCCTAATGGATGCAGTGGGGCTATATAGGACTCCTACTAAGTCCCACAGTGGTAATCATTATCGCTGAGGAAGATCTCAGTCAAAGTTTCATGCTAACTCAAGCACTTAGGTATTTCCGCACCATTAAATGTCTACGTCGCTTTAAAATAATTTATTATTTTTACGTGTCCGAGCACTAAAGCACACCTTTCATAATTAGTAAAGAATACATTATGTTAATAAAAATATATTATATACTTTTTAACTTTATAAATTAGACGCTCGTGGTGTTGTGGTGAAATAAACTGGCTGCACCGTTGCAGGGCAGGCAGGGGGGTTGCTTTCCAGAAACCAGCATAAATTTATAGCTTAGCAGTGCTTTCTTCTGATGAGGAAAAGAAAACGGAGAACTTATTAGTGGTGACGAGGCATTACGTCCTCAGTAAGTGGTCCTGAGGGCTAACAGCGCATGTATCTTGATTCTTTGTTTACGTTGGACTTATGTAGATATTTATTTAGTCATCACTTACCATGAGGTTTTAGCAGTGGTAGGGCTACGCTGAAGTTTGTTTGCAGCTGCAAAATGAATGGAACAGCTCGACCAGTAGGACCACGCCCTCACTGGATACCTGCGTGAAAACGCTGCTGTGTTTCGTCTGGTGGGTGTATGGATCTGTAGACATTTATTAATGGTGACTAGACATTCCATCTCAGTCCTCAAGGGTGATAACTTCTTGTCGAAGATGAATGTATATCATATGAATATCATAGGCCGTAAAAATCACTTACCAATAGTTGAACTGTCATCTTTTACTCTCGATGTAATAAATAAAAGGTGAACTATTGCGCTTGCTTTTCACCCTGTCTGATAGAATCATAATGCATCTGCACTATGATAATGTATAGGAGATGAAGTAAAGGCGGATTATACCATTGACTGTATTGGGCTGCACGAATTACCTATCATCTGGTGAGTTGTGTACGCTACTATTTTTTTAATTAAAAAAAATTATTAACTTTTGTCGTCATAAACTCGTTACGGTGAAATTGTATAATTAAAATAGATTATAAATGTCAACTTCGACTTTATTTTATTTTAGCACGAAGATGCATAAATATGACATCATTTAGCACGTGTGTGTAACACGCAGGAAGACTTTGCAATAAATTGATTATTTATAATAAACCTAGCAATCTTGCAGTGAACATGGGTCATTATCTGAATAGGACATCTATTAATTGTGCTATTATTTCCCTGTTTATTATTTATAATAACAGACTTAATAGATATTTAAATCCGGGTAGTTAAGCTGAAGCTTGTTACGAAAACAAATATATGCTTGTAAAAAATAATACCACAAAATAGTTTTAAATGGCAACTTATTTTTTTTAATGTTATAAATGATGCATGGCCTAGAGTACCTGAATATCTGAATTCTGAGTATCCGGTTCTGTCCAGGAACAGACTTTAAGACAAGGCCAATTTTTGTGTGGCACAATTTTTTCTCAGTTTAAACTTTTTTTTATTGTTTTCTTTATTGTATTTAAGGTACCAAATGGGTACACACTGATGATGAGTGATCCACACATTCATCCCCAGGAAGGAATCATAATCAAAAAAAAAAATATTGATGCTTCGTAACCCTTGAGGACTAAGATCGAATGTCTCGTTATCAATAACAAGGTTCTCCAAATCTCTGCACTGACGATATTCTATGGGAGCCTGGTCTGTCCTTCGTCGAGCCAACCCATTCATGCTACAGCTAGAAACAAACTACGGCATACCACTGTCACTGAATAGATATCTTCTTTCTTGATGAGTTATACGTTAATGTTAAAGAATCAACATATACACAAGGCACGCTTAACATAAAAAAAAAAACACCGATATATTAAAGCACCATATGTTTGGGTTTTCCCTCACTCCAACTTGTTCTGCGTTTTAAAAATCGATGCGTCACTCGAATAGGGTTTGCAGCTACCGTTTTAATGGCAGTAACATTAACAAGATTACCATATGGATTAAAATGATGTTCAATGTTTTGTATTCTTGACGATATACTTAAAAAATATACCACTGGGACATTATCTGAAGGAGGTGAACTGTATTATTCTGAATTATATATATATTATTATAGTATAACAACGGATAGAGTTCTCGGGAGTTCGCTTTAAATATCGTCACAGATTACAAAACTTCTTCTTCATCTGGTTGGCAAGTGCAACTTTTACAAAATTCTCTTCCTCGCACAACTACTCTGCGCAATCAGCCTACGCTTTGGCCAAGGCCTGGATGTTCATGGTCGGCGGCAATCACTTAACATCAGATGAGCTGCTCGCTTGTTTGCCACCTACTCTAATAACAAAAGAGAAATGTAAGCTAGAAGAGAAGAGTTTAAACATCGTATATCACCACAGAATTCAAAATTTCATGCTCATTATTTCGATGGTTGACAACCCATCACACTGAGTTTTATGCAAAATTTACACGCACAACTAATGTCGAATTAGCTGTCACCGATTTCCAAACCGATACCACTTAGGGATCTTCAACAAAATAGCCTACACCTTCCTTAACGCATCTACAACACCTCTGGTGTTACGGATGATTATGGGCGATGGTTCATTTGCCACCTATTTAAAAAAGTATAAAACATTATCCATCTGTCAATTGTAAGAAGATTAACTATCACATATTTTATATGAAGTTAGGGTGAATAAAATCACCCACGTCTATCTTCGATAAGGAATCACAGTCCCTCTCGGGAGCCCTTGTGCTGGTTACACACTAAAAGAGATCTCGACTGAGCGCCATAAGCGCTTGGTCACCTCTCAACCCGGCGAAACTGTAAAAGCTCTCGGGCTAACAGCGGCCATCAGCCCGAAAAAAAAAAAAGAATCGCAATGTGCCTGTTTTAGTTGTAGTTTCTAGCGTAATTGGGTCAGCTCACTAGAATAGGCCCCACGCTCTCATTGAATATCAGCCTGAAATACTACAGCAGCATAACTCTTGTTTGTATGGTAATTGCAGGCATCCGTAGACCTCATTGACCATTACTGATGACGAGACATTCCATCCTATGTGTGACAAGACATGACAACGCATGTGCCATGTGCTTTGTTTACTATGCACGCGTTTATGGGTCGCACTCATCACAGCAAATAATAAATCCCTTATGTCAATCACTGGCTTATTTATAGTAAAAAATAACAAGTGCATATCTTACCTAATTACCTAATTTTACCTAGATATTAAATTTTCTTTATGCGCAAGACGAAACAGCATTCTAGCTAGATATTTTACACTATTCAACTGACCTTACAGCAGCTACAATTTCGCTGAGCCGTGGCTACAGCATGTTATTATACCACGTTTCACCCACTTTGTTGCCACACTAGACAACTAATTGAAAAACATACAGAAACTCTAAATGCAAACTAGCGTCCTTAAGTTCTATGCCGCCATTATTTATACATTCGGCGGGTTTCCATGCATTTTTGAAAGATTACCCAACGTGTCTCACGCAAGTGCGTACCGTTGGAATCGGTAATTACAAGTCTAAACACCCCTGGCATTGACCTGCAGAAAAATATATTACAAATACAAACACAATGATTTATATTATATACAGCAATTAAATATATAATTACTTATTTGTATAGCGGTTTATATATTTATAACTAGACCGGCCATATGTTCTGTTACAAATGAAAATGCATTATTTTTTTAATGAAGTAATGTAATATTATTAAAATTTATACCTACATATTTTCTCAGCAAAAAATAAAAAAATATTCTATTCCAATTGGCTTTTATACAGGCCTTTAATATGCTTGGCCACGAATCTATGGATTTACGCACTGTTTCCAAGGGAAATTTCACCACTGCTTGCTCCAAAGATTTTTTAAGAGACTCAATGTCGCCGTGTCGTTTAGAGCAGGCCATGTCCTCTAAAACTTACCGTAATTTGAAGTCTAAAGAGTTGAGGTCTGGCCTATATGCGGGCCGATCTTCAGCTCTTATAAAGTCCGTAACGTTTCAAGCCAGGCTTGGGTAGTTCGTGCCTTGTGACCAGGTGCAGAGTCCTGCTGGAAAGTCCATGGTATATCTGTATGTCTGATGTATCTAGATACACTTTGGCTGAAGTTTTCACTCCTTTCTCACAAAAATGTAGTTTTTTGACTCCCCACCAAACCATCACTGACGCAGGTTGATGACCACGTTGTACCTTTCCGACCACTTGAGCAGATTCTTTATAACTGTGAGCGTACACTTTATCATTTTGCTTATTATAACGTTCTTCAATCGTGAAAATTTTTTCATCAATTAAGAGGATATTTCTGTGCCTTTCACCTGTGTATCGCGACAGAAGGCGTTTTGATCGATCCACTCTCTTTAATTGATTTAGAGCATGTCCTGTATATCGACGATAAACACCGAGCTTCAGGTCTTGTTTTATAATACGCGACAGAGTCCTAGCGGGAATTTTCATTTCTCGCGATAAGATTTTTTGCCTCCTAATGGGGTTTCGACGTATTCTGGCTTTAACAGCATTAACAGCCTTTGTAGTTCTAACAGCACACGGCCGCCCCGTTCTTTTCTGGTCTTCGACAGATGAAGTGTTGTTGTATCTGTTGAGAGTACGATATACGAACATACGGCTGATACCAAACTTTTGAAGTGTCCGGAATATGACCGACGGCTCCGTACCTACTTTGTGCAAGGCGATCACTGCAATACTATTTTGTTTACTGTATTTATTATAGACTATTGTACTACAGCGTACACTATCCAAAAATAATGACTTACCCTCGTACATACAATTTGCAGAAACTTTTCTTGTTATTGCTAGATAAACGCACAGGTGCTATAATTGCACAAAACAATTTAATGATCTTAAGGTCTAGGTGTGCTGTTTGTACTAGTGAAGTTGACATTGCATATGTTTAATATAATGTAGTTATTTTCCTCCGATCTTATTACGTATCATTATTATGGATTACCTGACTGATAGATTCCGAGACGAGTAATATTTGTGCATCACGGATCTGTATGTATTGTTTATATCCCTTGTATGCACCGTTATATCGATGTAATGTATTGCACATAAATTACATCGACATAATGAAGAGGATACCGGATATGCACCTCATTGTTTGGACAAGTTCTTACAGCAATATGTTTATCCTACGCAGTTGATTACATCTGGTTATAACCAGAACATACCGCTGTGCTCAAAATTGACCAGAAGGACATCAGTTCTTACGGTATTATAAAATATCAGAGTTGACATAAATATTTATCCACCGTTAACTTTTGAGCTGAAACTGTTGCTGAATTTGTTGACGTCTTGATAAATAACATTTAATGACACTTTACTAACGCAAAACGGATCTTTGTTCTGACGGCACGTTTTTGTTCTTCCATTTTTCTTTGATATTTTACCCCTTACTGTACTGTGTTGCTCGCGCTCTTTTTTATTTTGTTTAACAATATTTATTTTGAATAAATAAAACTATAATAAACTTCATTGGTCACACCTTATATGTATATATATATATATATATATATATATATATATATATATATACCATCCTTATATATAAAAAACAAATACGTAAAACCTCTCTAAAAAGGACGTATGTATATAACTATGTATATATCAGAAAATCGGTATTAATTATGAATGCAATGGTATTGTTATCGACATCGATACATCGCAAAAAATAATCTAGCAAAAAAATTTGTAAACATAACACTCGTAACTTCGGCATATTATTGGAAAAACGTGCACAGTTTAATAACGTAACGCTTTAAACGAATGTGGGTTCGTTGTTTGCTAAGTTAATATATTTGATACAGTCGACATACATATCTGTAAACGCTGATTATAAAATTAAAAGGTATTCAAATACCTTCATGATTTCTTTTTCATTTTTGTTATAATTTTTATGATACTCCATTACTGGGAAGTTTTCCAGATTGAGTCATTTAGTTTTACCTTCAGGTTACTAGCTCGATAATTAAAAAAGAGTAGCAAGGGTTTTTTTAGTCCTTAATGTGACATAAACTCAGCCTATCAACTTTTGATGGTCGCATAGCATCCATTGCCAACTTAGAATATGTGTATCAAAAATTATTGATCGGTGTTCGGGTATTTCCCGTATTTTATACTTTGAACCTTCCTCCAGATTTTATTGCACATGCATTGCATGGAACTTGGGTATATAACGACGCGCAAATATGCTACACGAATGCACAAATCACTATAAAGTACACGTGCAGTTGATGTCATCATCTGTCTTCATACATCAACAATAGAAAAAAATAAATGACCTTTTGTACGATCCGAAAAACGACAAGTTAACTACGTCCTAGCTACAAGGTTAATCGCACTCTCAGCTGTCTATGCCCCTAACCTTTTTGTTTGCACTTCGATGTTGTCTTCCTGATTAACGCCGATAACTTCTGGTTTTTACTAGATTACATCTACTGCCCTCGATTGTGTCGAAAGCATTGGCTAAAATATGCAGGCAGTCACCCGTCGTGCCTTTTTTATTTACAATTGTTCATATATTTTTAAATATTGCTCTTTAACTAGGAATGGAACCACGAGAATCTCAAAAACGATTTACGAATAGAGATCTGCCGAATTTACTTAACAATTTCTTCTCGATTCAGTGACAGTAAAAGCGAAACTTAAATCTTGGAAAAGTTTAAAGGAGAAATCAAATCTTATTTTAGAAATACTAAATTATTATTTACTATCAGCCGGTTTCTTTATAACTTTAAACCAATGCGATATCAGTAATTTATTAGTGATAACACTAAAATCAGTTACTTTAAAAATAATAATCCTGGAGTTTTATTCAAATTTGAACTCTGGACTGAACCCTATCTAATCACTAAGACAAGTGGTCGAACTCATATCCGTTACCATAACTATGGTAATAGCTTTAGGTTCTCTTCGAGGTATTCTCTAAAGCAAAACAATAGCTGCCTTATCCCCTTCGCTTCCGTTGATTGTTAATAAAAATACATCGACGACTCACCAATGCGTGAAAAAAGTTCCCCAATCAAAATTCTATGTATGCACCGTCTACCATTTTAATTAGTGTTGCTACTTGAGAAGAATATTAAGTGTGTATGCACCTTAAATTAGGCCGCCTTATGTTTTTTTAAACAACGACTTTATTTATTGGGCGGAATTATATATCTATTAATAAAATGAAAGTACAACAAATACTTAAATTAATTGCCGAAAAGATTCATATTCGTTATTCAATAATAAGAACAGCACGATTTGTTATTATATAGATAAGATAGGTCTGTCTTTAGGGATAAAAACTAAAGTGTTCTACATCCTAGATCCTTTTCGGAGAGGAGGAGAAAACAGAATGACAAAAGAACTTATTTTTTCCAACTATATCCTCATCTTTTTACGTCGTAAGTTTAAATTATCATCAAAATTTGCACTGACGACATTCGCCAACTCAACAAAAATTTAGCTACATGGATTTTTAAACCATTCAACTGCATTAACATAGTTTGTTTGATATTTAAAAACTAAGTTTTACTGTGCCTAGAATATATTTCCTACCTAAAATGTTCCCAGTTAAAATATTCATATGGCTAACATTAGATTTATTCATAGGTTGAATACGACGATAACATCTTATGATTCAGTCTACTTTTAATGATATAGTAAAACTAAATGATAAATAAGCGCATCATTTGTTTGTTCTTGCTCTTCTCTTGTTGCTCTTTTTTTTTCGAACTGCTGAACTTTACAGTTTCGCCAGGTTGAGAGGTGACCGAGCGCTCATAACACTCTGGGTAAACAGACCAAGTGCTCCCGCGAGGGAGTCTCGGCTTGGAACAGAATGCTGTTGCGCGAGAGTGACTGATTCAAGGGTGCCCGAGAGGGTCAAAGCTCGGCTCGGTCAGTTGCTTCTGAATGTGAATTGTCTAAATTAATATCATTAATATTATCAACTATCTGTACCACCACTTCGGAATGCGTAGGCGCTGGAGAAGTAGCGAGAAACTCCGGCGACGCTTCTATCAATGTTGATGGTTCTCTTCATCACCAAAACTCTTCTTGTTACTTCTCGTATTAAGTATGGACTTAATACGAGTAGTAACAAGAAGAGTGATATAGATCATGCCAGACTATTGCTTTTAATTTTTTGTCTCTCATAGCGGTAAGAGGTGGTATAAATATATTTTATTTTGTGTTAGTCGTATGTATATTTTGAATTGTATACGTCAGTGACGCTGCATTAAATAAAGAATTTTAATTTATTTCTCTTTTTTCATATAATCTTCCAGTGTCCTATTCAATATTATCACTCCACACATCCATTTCACATCTTAGATAAAGGTAAATTTAATGTTTAGCTCGTCCACATTTCGGTTCAAATTATCGTTCTTACAAAACTACAGGTTTTATGTTTGTTATATAGACTTAAATATGCTAACCATTACAACGATACCAGTGATACGACCTAACATCACCTAGGATTAAAATAAAACACATAATTAATTTTAAAAATATATTTTCAGGAAGACGATGAGGATTTAGGGGAACTCTACCACGATGACGAAAACGGCGCAGCTCTTCTTATCAGAAGGCATCCGAAGAACGGGAAACTAATGGTGGTAAGTGTTAAGGTTCTTTTATATGTTCATAACATCATTATCAGCTTATATTCAATTCTCTGCTGAACATAAAAGTAAGTTAAGAAACTGCCCATATATATAGCCTTAGGATGAAAAAAGCAGATCTCCCGCCAGGCTCGGCTGTCAGCTAGTAATTAGTATCGGAGCTCTCTGTATATATGTATATATATACAGAGATATATATGCCCGCTGGGCATAGGAATTCAGTTTGTTAATTTGTTCACAATGTTATTTTTACTAATTATATCTGTGTGTGGAAGCTTCCACAACCTACCTAACGAGGAGGTTGTAGGAGACGGGTCTCAGGGCTGTCCCTTTTACCCGGTATGTAATATATCTCAGAAATACAGGATCCCTTTATGTTTTCTTCCACCATTGAGTACGTGGCAATAAAAATATACAATGAATAATATCATTGGTACCGCCAACAGAGATCGAATGCGATTTGGGCGTGGCACTGAGATACTGAGTGAGGCTCTGAACATAAATCTCATCAAGGAAGCTTCGTTGTACAGTCGAGCTAAGTTACAGTAAGGAACTGTCTACAATAGGAACCGTATGAAATTATGTGATCCGGTAAAGAAAATGCGGTTAATAATTGCAAATTCAATGCAATAAATCAAGCAGTAGCATAACTTATGTTTTCCATTTTACATCCTAACAATAACAGGCACACATGCTCATCAGTTACGAGTATAATAATTGTAAAGTCCTTATGAATCCCATCGATACTTAATAATTAAATTCTTCATTTTATATGCTAATTTACGTCCTGAGTGGATAAAAAAAACATCGTGACAAAATCTGTAAGCCGAAGTAACAATTGGAAAAAAAGGTTATAAATTATTATCATATAAAAATGTTATCACAGTATAAATACAGTACGTGTAAATACATCACTAATCTGCCAGCTAGTCACGTAGCGTGCTCTAATAATCCGTATCTGAAATATGGTTTTGTCATTGAGACGTGTTAAACCAACAGACAGAGGGGATCTAGCGATACGCTTTGTTCTGCTTCCAAGCTTATAGTGTTGTGTTGTTTCTATATTACATTTAACAATATACATAATTAATTATTACTTATTCAGAATTAATTTAGCTATACAACAGCTATATGATACGATATATGTTATTAAAGGGATGAGTGGTAAGCAATATAAACCAATTTTTTTCACAAACGATATTTCGGGCATTTCTTAATATCTACAAAATTAAACAGAAATACATATATACTCTATTACAAATAAAATCGGAGAATTTGGACAATTTTGAGCGACTTTTTATGAATATACTTGTGTAAAATATTTCAATGCCGTATCACGTAATGAGACATTACAGGATATTTATTCGTATGAAAAATGTTGTTTACAGCAGTTTAAGTTTTTTTTTTAAGTTAAAGTTTTAATTCCGCTATTTAATAAAAGATAATAAAATTGTTAATATTCAATTTAATTTTACAACAATTATCATATTATTACATTGAGATTAACAAACGAGCACAAAGTTCACCAGATAGCATGTGTTTCCTGTGGTCCATGATGAGATTCATCCTTGACAAGGAATCATAATGCAGATGCGTTGTCACACTTAGGGACTAAGATGGAATGCCTCGCCACCAGTAATAAAGTTCTCTGGATTAACCACACACCGGAGGAAACACAGCAGCATAATGCGCTGGTATTCTGTGAGGGCATGGTCATTCCCCGGTCAAGCTGACCCATTTATTCTGCAGCTAGATACAAACTGCAGCGTAGCTCTACCAGTGTTGAAATATAATATCATACTGTATGCATTACCTCTAGTCTAAGATAGAATACCTTCTTAATAAACACAGGACGACGAAACACAGCAAGCTACGTTCAAGTTAAACTCGTTTTTCACTATGATATTCTGTAAAATCGTAACTGGTATCGCTGCGACGTTGGTCTATCGCGATTAATTCAAACAAAAACATTACAAATTGGTCTTATAGGTTTTTTTAATAATGTTATTATCCTAATAAACAAATTCGTAGTCCTTTTCGCGAACGTGCCAACTATATGTGTGGTCTGCGAGCTCACTTTCGTAAAAGCGTGGGAGGACCAGTATGGGCGGACTTGTAGCTCACTGACCTAGAATCGTTACGGTGTATTATTTAATCTTAATATAAATTTAATAGATAATGTTATATGAATAACAAATTCAACAATGATATGAGTATTTTTAGTACGTTGCCTACGATATGACAACGATTTAATCAACAAAAATCACTCGATCTCGAGACTTTTGAATCAGTATTTGTATTGGATGTCCTATGTATATGGTCTATACCTTCTCAATTTCATTAAGTTATATCCTCATTTTCACGTATTTTATATCGTAAAAAATATTTTCGTCGTTTGAAAAGGAAATAAACATAACTGCAGTGTATATATAATGATATTTGGGAATTTTGTCAGACGATAGTTTTTAAGCGAAGCTTCTTAACGTATGTTCAAAGTGGGAACTTACAAAAATATAAACTAGCGAACTCGTGTATCCGGGAGACATTTATTACTATTTATTAAATGAATATTAAAATATATTATATTCGCACTAAATTATTTTCTTTTTAATTACTTATATATTTAATAGTTTTAATGAATTCGATTTTACACGTAATGCGTTAGAAGCTTCGCTTCTTTCGCATGTCCCACAAGACCTTACTTTTTTTTATATATATAGATTACTATATTTAAACCTAATTCAGCGAATGTTTTTTTTAATATTTATATTTCTTCTACAGGAAGGCTCAATAGGTCACGACCTGGTGATCAGGCCGATACCGGACTCCATGACTAACGCGGCACAGGACGACGAGATGTTCATGGACCCCGCAAATATGGCCGATATGGTCTCTATTGACACTGGCCTACCGATTGGTAAATTCATTCTTCATGGCCATATATCAACTGTATCATTAATCTTCTACTTATCATATAGCATTACATCGAATTAGGGAGGGGTATCTCGACCGGGGTAGGACCACGCCCTTACAGAATACCGGCGCAAAATAGCAGCTTAATGCTGCTATGTTTCGTCTGGTAAGTGCATGGATCCGGAGACCTTTATTACTGGAGACGAGGCATTCGATCTCAGCCCTCAAGGATGAAAACGCATCTGCATTATGACTCCTTGGCAAGGATGAATGTAGATGTCATGGGCCGCAGGAATCACTTAACATCAGGTGAACTGTATGCTCATTTGTTACTCTTCATATAATAAAAAAAGGGAGGGGGGCGATTAGTAGCTAGTGTTTGTCCAAATGCTTACGGCAGAAAATGTCGCCGTGGTTGAAATCGATCAAGAGAACATCATTAGTGCTGAACGGATCTCTCCCGAAGATTCACCAGAATCTAGCGATTTCCCGCGAATCGAAGGGTACACTGGTTCTAATGCACCCATTGCTTTTTTTTCATGTTTTAAACTTGTAGTATTACGGTTAACATAGTTCAAAGAATTTATAACCGTTAGAGAAGAAAAGTTGTCAATAGTCAACCTTTTATTAAAATAGTAGTTAACTACCTCAAGTATTTTCAGGAGTAAATGGGATAAAGATGAATCAGGACAGACAGACATAAAAGTTTTTTGCATAATGTTTTAATTTTAAATTTGTAATATTATGGGTAACATAGTACGAAGAATTAATAACCGGTAGAGACGAATAGTTCTCAAGAGTCAACCTTTTAAAAATCTACTATTATTCAACCCTCACTACCTGGTCAAGTATGTTAAGGAGTCAATGGATACAAATGTATGAGGATATTTGACACATAAAATCTCTTCCTAAAATGTACAGCCGTGTGGATGATTCGTGGTCAATTTGTGATACCAAATGACGAAAAACATAAGAAACAAGTTAAAAAGACATATATAAATTGGAAGTGATCCTTATGTCTGAAAAATTTGTCTTTTTAAAACCTAAATAAAATATTTTATAACCGTATAAATGTATATTTAATAATAGAATTAAAGAAATATAATTATGACAAGGCGTGAGGTCGGCCGTTTTATCGATAAATTATGTAAAAAAATATTTTTCTATGGCAACAAGTGAAATGTGTGCATAAATAAAAATAAAACTTATTGTAATTTTAATACAAAAATCTCATTTAAATTCAAATCAAATATTTTATCAACTCCAAAAATACTATTAGAACAATACAATAATTCCAAAAAAATATATTTTTTTATTTATCATGGCACTTTACATGTCATGTTCTTTTGAAATCTTTTAAGAATAAAAAGAATTCTAAAAGATCTGATTCACAAAAAAGTTAAACCAGCCAGTGTGGCCAGCAGTATTGTTTATCTATCTGAGCGATTAAGATGAGGTACAAGCCAGTGAAAGTATAGGGTCACAGTTCTTACTAAATTGAAATTAAATTACATTCATAAAAAAAATACTTATAGCTTTGATAAAATCTGGTTTACTTACAATGCGTCGTACGCAGCTTCACTTCTATCGGGTAACGCCCACGTGAGGTGTCACGGGAGTTTTTTTTATGAAGGTCTGTCTATTAATTCTCTGTGGTATATTATGTCTATTATTGAAACTATTCAACTATTAGCACCATCTATGAACGAATAGCTGGTACTGGTACTTGTCGCCTGAACTATTTTAGCATTATGAAATAACAAATAATTTTACTTGCAGTTAAAAGGAAAAGGATAGATCAGGAGAGTTTAATGAAAGCTCTCCAAGGAGCCCATCACGTCATCATCAAAAGAGATCCCGCGCAAGGGGACCATCTTAGTGATTTTGGTAAGTAAAATATATGATAAGTACCTATTCAAAGTCTTATAGGAAAAAAAAATGATTACATATTGAATAAGCTTTATTCTAAAGATGTCTCATTACGGATAATATCACTAATAAAAACACGTAACTAGACTTCATAACTGAAGATGGTGACAATTCCAGTGGGATATAGGAAAAACTTTAGTGTTGAGATGTGTATATTAAATGAAATCCAGCTTAAAACATACATTAATGACAAAAGGTGTAAAAACTTTACAACATATTGTTTGCTAAAAAAATCCAACATTTTATTAAAAGCGCAAAGGTTTTAACAAAAACCGGATTTAAAATAAACTATCACAAATAAATTATACCATGTCAACTATTAAAAAAAAATTCGCGATCACGACGTAAAGTTATACCTTGTTAAGTAAGATATACGTTATGTAAGTATTTGAATGACAAATAGTAGAAGATATAATGAATATTCCGATTTAATTAAATCAAACCTGTGCATAAAGACAACTTGAAATAAAAATACTCGAACAGATATAAAACCGTCTTAATTTAAGTCGACAAAATCACACAAGAAACACAATAATCAGGTTGCAACTAACTTTTAGGAACGGCTAGACCGGGTAAGAACAAAACCCTCGCAGTGACAATGGTAGAGCTATACAGCAGTTTGCTTCTAGCTTCAGAATGAATGGGTCAGCTCGACCGGGGTAAGACCACGCCCTCACAGAATACCAGCGTATAATTTCAGCACAACGCCGCTGTGTTTCGTCAGTTCACCTGACGGTTAGTGATTCCTGCAGCCCGTGACATTTACATTCATCCATGAAAAGCATCTGTTGTCATCCTTGAGGAATGAGATGGAATGCCTCGTCACCAGTAATAAAGGTCACCGGATCCCTACTCTCCCCAGACAAAACACAGCATCATGATGCTGCTATTTTACAATGGTATTCTGTGGGGGCGTGGTCATACCCCGTCAAGCTGACCCATTCATTCTGCAGCTAGAAACATACTGCAATGTATCTATATATATATTTATATATATATATATATATATATATATATATATATATATATATATATATATATGTATATATATATATATATAGAATGCTACAATACCACTAAATTAGTCATCACCAAACAACGACATATAAACAATAAAAATCAAGAGAAAAATAAATTAAATTGCAAACGAAAAAGATGAAGACCGAAAGTGAATAAAAATATAAATTAACAATAAAACTCCAAAATTTATCCATATAAAATTTATCATAGCCGTATTAAGGTAAAATTAATTTGCCAACGAGTTCTTCTAATTAACAAACTTAATAAACATCGATCGATTAATCTGAAGATGCGAAATACCAGTTTTATGAGACACCTGTGCCCGCGGAATATTACAGCTGACATTTTGATATATATCGTATCGCGATATATATATACGACATCGCGTTATACGTAGCGGCAGGTTGAAACATGCCATGGAGACCTAAGCTCGTTTTATAATCAGTTTTATTACCTTAATATACCTTTATAATTCGAGGAAATGTATTAATTAGATGTATACAAAACTGTTAACCTGTTTGGCGTGTAGAAAAAGTGTGGTTAATGTGCTATTCTTCACTGGACACTTGTTTTTTATAGTTTTTAATCGTCTTAATAATAATCTATACTTTTGCTCCGACATTTATGTATTTATTTAAGGCACTATAACATCGTATATATATATATATATGTATCTAACACAGTAATATTACAAAAGAAACTTATCTGACACATACGACAACATGTTAGTACGCAACACTGACAATTTAAACTTCAAACATATAATATAAATGAGAAGAAAAACAGACATAGAAAAACAAAGACAAATGTTCCACTATTTATATATCGTTTAAATACCGAGTAATTTCTTCTTTGAACTGAACTAAGCTATCGTGGATGATATCCACGTTCGTATTTAATTTTACCAGCTTCTTATAGACAGAACATGTTCTTACTAAAGGAGATTGCAGGCCAAGGTTTGTTTTGGTCTTACATTATCGGGGTTCGACAAAAATTCACCATGTCGTCGCACTTGTATCCAGAACTTTTTTTAATTTGCCACAAGAACCTACGATTTAACACTTCGATGGTGATAACTTCGTTATATTATTGTATAAATTACGTAGTAGCAGTACCATACTAGTGCTCCTTTCTAACTACAGCATGAATTGGTCAATTCTATATGAGAATTACCATTACGTCAAACCAACGTTATAATAAATCATACCGTTGCTGTTTTCCGTTTAGTAAGTATAGAAATACGTACCAAGCCACGTACGTACCGTACGTAGCCAATGGGTTTAGCTATTGACTATTGACACTTCGAAAGTGTCCATGATAATTTATTTTTAACACTAAAATTAAAGAAACAGTATAAATCCAAATATGATGTAATTGCTTTTCTATCCAAATTCAATCGTATAAATTGTCGCGAAGTTCCTGTTTAATGTGACCATTGGAGATCGCGTCAATTCACCATTAACCATCGCACGATAATGGAACCTAGCAAGACATTATTACACGTTCTTAACCGTCGCCTTAATAAAGTTATTAAAAGAAAGACGAGGTTAAGTTCATTATAGTCCAAATAAAAAATAACAGATAGATAACTATGCATCTTTTTTCCTTATCTTCTATATATATATATTTCCGTTATAGTTATTTTTATATAGACAGCGGTAGAGCTACACTGCAGTTGGTTTCTAGCTGCAGAATGAATGGGTCAGCTCAACCGTGGTAGGACCACGACCTCACAGTATACCAACGTGAAATATCAGCACAATACTGGCGTGTTTCGTCTAGTGAGTGTAGGGATCCAGAGACCTTTATTACTGGTGACGAGGCATTACGTATCTGCATTATGATTCCTTGTCAAGGATGAATGTAGATGTCACTTACCATCAGGTGAACTGTGCTTTTGTTACTCTCTATGTAAGAAAAAAGACTATCTAGCGGTTGTATGTTGAAATTGAACACTTGTACCATGTTTTTTTCTTATAATATCAAGGGCGAGCTCGCAGTTGAGCTGTTTATATGTGATTACTACGACCCAATCTACATCCATCTGAGAATCGAAATGAAATACCTCTTTACTTGTAATTGTTAGTGTGTTTTTAATTGGTAACAGACTCGTTAATGTTGCAGTTAGAAGTTGAAACGTGGCTTCACCACTAATTATGTAATAATAACAATACACCCAAAACTTATGTTTTTCGTATATTTAAGTATCAATATTTATGCAGTAATATGAATAAAGACATATGACCAAGTGATGTCGATTACTTTTTTCACCTTTACATTACATGCACGTGTGAGAGTTGAAACTAAAAAAGACTATATTGATAATAATATACCTGTACCAGGATAAAATGCCATATTTTATAAATAAACTATGATATTTTATTCTAAACATATTTACAGCAATAAAACTTAGATTTAATTAGTTCATGATTTATATATTTGTCATATCTCTGACAATTGTGGTAACAGAAAACAACTTTCATTTGCGCAGCCTATTTCTAAACCGCGAAAGGACCACGCCAACATAGAATACCGCGGTTAAATAGCGACATAATGCTGCTATTGGGTTTCGTCTTTCCATCTCAATCATTAACGGTATCTTGTATTTTCGCCGGGATGAGCAGCAGTCATCTCATCAGGGGAACTGTTCGCTCATTTGTGACCCTTAATACCATACAAAAAGACCTTTTATTGGTATTTTCGGAGTAAAGATGAGACATTCTAATATTAGAGGTAATTATGAAAAAAAAACACACGAGAGGAAAATAAAAGATCAAAGACCACCCGTTCAGACTATCAAGAAACTGGAACCCGAGCCTCATATATCTTCACACCTACCTTAAATTCTACCACATTACAACTTTAAGCAACAAAATACATATATTTCTTATATTTATTTACGCGACAAAACTGTGGAGGTGAACGATCTTTTGCAAATATATTGAAATAAGATAATAAACTGATTAAACACTTTGATTGATCTTGTGTCCTAAATGTACCTCGAGAGCTTGTAAATATAAATAACTAACTGAAACTGATTAAATCGCGTTTAATTTTAACCATTTCTAAACTCCCGAGGTTTGACTTCTATTCAGCAATCACGATTACGGAGGATTGAAGCGTTTGTCGTCGTAATACGAATAGATGTTAACTCGGATCGCAGTCAGCTTTTGAAATGTGAAATTAAAATGAGTTATAGATAGTCGCAATAACATTAAATTGAAAGATAAAATAATATTAATAACTTAAATAAAACGAAAACAATTTAATGTCACGCTAATTGTGCGTGCAAACAAAATACACTTAATCTTTTATGAGAATATTTCAATACATTTAAGCAAAGCAAATCCTGCTCAATATTAGTCATGAAATAACAACAAAGTATAAGCGCCTTATCGTGATTTCATTAAATTAATACCTATTATAATTTGTTCAAATATGATAGCAAATCTTGATTTAATCATGAGAAGTCATCCCATTGAGTATCGTAAGGCGATTAAGAGATTAAATAAACGTAATATATTTTTTAATTAAATAAAATGAATGTTAATTAAATGAAAGTGATTTAATTAAATTAATACCGATTATAATTTGTTCAAATATGATGGTAAATCTTGATTTAATCATGAGAACTCATCCCATTGAGTATCGTAAGGCGATTAAGAGATTAAATGAACGTAATATTTTTTTTAATTAAATAAAATTAATGTTCATTAAATGAAAGTGATTTAATTAAATTAATACCGATAATAATTTATACAAATTTGATAGTAAATCTTGATTTAATCATGAGAACTCATGCTTTCGTCCATATTTACATCATAATATTTTATACAGTTAATAAACAAAAAATATCGCCTCTAAATCGACGTCATTGTCATCTCAAACTATCGGTCAATCAATAGAGCAAATAAGCATACCATCGCCTCAATATTAAAACATCACAACATTTTCTCTATCCACGTAAAGTTGACTTAAATTTAGCAGATAGCATTTAATTAACATTTAATTTAACAGTTTTTAGTTGAAACATAAATGGGACTCAACCCGAAAAAGACTATGTCCTACCAGAATGTCAGCGTGCAATATATAGCGTATCGTGTATATATAACCATGGAGCAATTACAAAAAGAGATTCCATCTCAGTCCTCAGGAGGATATAGCATACGCATGCTAGGTCTTTATGCAGCAGTCAGTCGCAATTTTCATTTCACCATTATCAGTTCTCAAATCAGGTAAACTATATGCTATTTTATCACCGCCAATATTAAAAAAGAAAATGAAGAAATAACCCAAACATCACAGCCCATCATTGGTATGCTGAGCGTGAATCTCCCACACAGATTTCCATAAGGCACAATCGTGAGTAACCTGGTATTCCATATCTGTCCTCAAGGGTAACAACGTATCTGCATTGTGATTCCTTGTCCAGGATGAATGTAGATGTCATGTGCCGCAGGAATCACTTGCCATCAGGTGAACTATATGCTCGTTTGTTACTGTTAAGGTTATAAAATAAAACCTGCATATGTCGACTTCCTGTAGACTTGTATAGGTAACTCTATAAAGGGCGTCCTAATGTGCAACTGCTAATACGATACACACGAAAATCTATCGGTTATCGTTTCTACAACCAATGTGACCGATCCTTTAACACTACAGATTATTGCTCCTTTGAGTTATGTCAAATTCTGAAAACTTTTGGAATGTCAATTTTGACAACGACGCATTATGATTTGACATCGATATGAATATATATATATATATATATACATATATATATATATATATATATATATATATATATATATATATATATATATATACATATATATATATATATATATATATATATATATGTGCATTAACAATTCTTGACTTTTAAAAATAAAAATACTACAGAATTGTAAGCAGTCACTGTATAAGTATTTCATCTCTTACTATATATATACTATGAGTCATTTATACAGCCAAAAGTCAAGACATATCAAATGATTGACGTATTTATTGATTAACATTACATTAAGAAAACATTGCCTACGTATGATTGGAGAAAGAATATCTCGAATATGGTAATCTAAAACATTGGGTGAGCTGTCAGCACGTTTGTCACCCTAATTTCATAAAAAACAGAAGATTTGAGTCTTCTGTTTAAATAAATAAGTGATAATAAATTGCACGATCATTATTACATATTTATAAAACTCTTACGGAATTAAACAGTAACATTAACTTATCACTGTCGCCTTTCAAACACGTGCAGCGATTGGCCGAACAAGAATATCGATTGGATGGCAAACGAGACATCGATTATGTTAATTGCACCGGTTTCCGCTTGAATGCCAACGCGTACTCCAACGCTTGTTTGCTCTTCTACATCTTTAAGCCTCAATTTCCACCGATACACGATTTTGCCACATTTTTTTCTGTCGTTCACAATTTCAATAATGCATCGTTGTCAAAATTTCAAAAGTTTATACCTATACCTAGGCATAGTATGTAATAATATATTTCTTTAAACAACAAATAATATGTCCATTTACAATTAATTTTATACTAAAATAATCGTTTAGTCTGTCTATATTCCCTCGCTGTAGATATAGATATGAAGATAAGAATGAGCAAGGAAGGAAGCCCTCTTGTCGTTTTTGTTCGTTTAATAAAACAATAAAAACTGTATGTAGATCCTACGATTATGTCAAATTGTTTGATATAATTTAATAATGTTGACATAATTTTAGCTGGGTAAGTCGTTGCCAAGCTTGCGTGTTTGACATATGTTCTGTCCTTTACGTATATATACGGGCTTGATGAAAAATGGGAAAATAACAGATTATATCTCCGTCTCTCTCTTTCTTCCCATATTTTTAATATGATTATAAGCAACATAATTAATGTACATAAATTAATAAAAAAATAAACAAAGTAAAAAAGTAGATGTGAATTACATATAGTCAAGTATATTAAGCGAGGAAAAAATACCATAAGTAGTCATCGTAATAATTTAATAACATCATTTTAGGAAAACACACAATCCGTGGTAAATATGGCAGGAAAGGCACTCACCATTAATAATATCATACTAATGTTAATTTATGCAAAATGGCCGCCGGAACTTGTTCTTATCAGCGAATGTTGTCTTGTAGGGACAAGTTATGATTCGTGCACGGATTATGTTGCCGGAGATAATTAGCAATAAAAGTGAACTAAGACGCCCGACTGTCTGCTGCTTTGTAACTTAAGCTAATTAAACAAGCGGAATATATTAATTTGTACAGACCTTTTATCACATCGCCAAAATATTCATTATACTTTATTGCTTGAATGTTTTATGATTATTAAAAATGGTTATGTAATTATATTTTTGTTGATTTATTTAAAGACTGTATGACTGCATTTAACATGAGAAGTAACTTTTATATTTAATTTTCGTTTATGTAGGCTTAGTTTCTTAAATGTAAGGAACTCTGTTTATTTTATTTTTTTGTAGTAATAGCAATTGGCAATGGAGTCGAAGACTATGGCACTGTCAACGTTAGGATCTGTCAAAAAATCCGTAATATCTTCCTTTTATTAAAAAATCATGAAAGAAAAGAATAATTTTATTTAAATACATTTAATTTATTTATATTTAAGTGTTAGTTACCCCACACTGAGTTTCTGCTTTATAGTTAACAAAACTTTGTTTTATCAATAAGATTTCTTAATCCTTATAATTTTTAATTTGTTTTCACTTTAATTGAATATTTATTAATTTTTAAATATCAACGTACACAACCACGGACATTACCAGCAACAAATAAAATAAAAGTGTTTTATTATTTTTACCAGATTCATTAGAAATCAATAATGGAAGAATTTACATACCTTAACTTTAATAGAATCAACCCCGGAAAAAACTCAGTCAAACCAAATCAACGTTTTAAAAAACGACACAATTGTGCTTATAAATTGTAATGTGATGTATTTTAGTATTGCCAACAACGAAATTAGTAATAAAAATGTTTTAAATCTAAACTTTATGGCCGGAGGTCGTAAGGTCAAGTCGTAGACCGGTCTTACGTCATGCAAATTATGAATTCGAGTGGATTTTAGACGCTTCTCATTAATCTGTAAATCGAGAACTGTATAATTTTTAGGAAAAACCGTACTATCTTTAAGTTAAAATGATCTGGGAAAGGGGCATAGGTGTCGCGTGCACTTAATTTATAAAGTAAATCTTTTCAAACGTAATATATAATATATAATAAATAAATAAAGTTGCACACCACTCCCATATTAACGATCTAGCGTATTATTGATAGATATTCTGCAATGCCTTATTATATTCATTCATTATGTTATCAAATACTTCTCTTGTGGCAACTTAAACACAGTATGAATCAAAAAAAGAACTGTGAAAGAGAATTATTTGAGAAATCACACGATTGTCATTTCTACAACATGAAATAAGTTGAGTTAGTCGGCACATTTTCCGACCTCTTTACCCATTTAAAACAATAAAACGCGAAAAACAAATCAAGAAGTAGTCTTATGGATAGGTATAACAAGACACTCAATTAAAAAAATTAAAGTCATGCGCGTGGCCAAAATTTAATAACATTAGCGCCATAACGTAATATATTATTTATTCAATATACCTGATCCTCGCTATTATTAAGCTCGTTCAATATCTATTCTAATCAAATGTTTTGCATTCGTAATGAATTTCGATTATAGGATGAATAATTTTGATTATTATATATTGCGTCAGCAAATATTTTTAGCGATTAAAATCGTAACTCTTATATAAAGAATAATGGCAACAATTCGATACAATTGAAAAAATACAACTCTTATAGCATAGTATTCTTTGGATATCTTCTCAGATATGTCATAAATATATATAATATACTAGCTATGTTTTTACATATAATATTGTGAGTGACAAACGAATAAACACCTGAAGGTAAAGAATAAACAAGCACATGAAGTGTGCTTATGTTGAAGCAAGGAACTTACTGCTACGTGACTCTATCACTTTTATAATATGTTTTAAAATAAACACCTTTTGCTTCAGCATTCATGGAACCGGACCACCTAGGCAAGAGGTACAGGCGGAAGCGCTCAACAGATTCACACCACAGACAAAAACGAGAAGCTCCATACGTCATATACCCCGAGATTCTGGTCATTGTAGATTATGATGGATACAGGTATAGATAAATTCACTGTTTAAATTTGTTTATCTGGGGATATGGTATCCTAATTATTAATTTATTGCAGTAAGTCAAATATTTTATATATAGTTTTGTATAGTGTTAATATAAATACAAAAGAGAAAACATTTCTCTTGTACAAATACTGGCTTCGGCTGAGATTGAGCTCGGTTGCACCCACGAGTATCCGAACGCTCTTAACGTAAAAAGTCCTATCTAATACAAGTCGGATTGCTGAAATGGCTTTGCGGCTAAGTGCCCTAAGCGCTCCGCCACCTTTCAACCCGCTGAAGCTGTAAAAAGTTCTCGGATTAACAGTCATAAAAAAGGCTGAAATGGCGGTGGTTGACGAACCGGTCTGTTCCATTGTGGGTCCTGCGTTCAATTCTCAACCGAGGAATAATATTTATGCATTATGAATCGTTCTTTTTTTATATATTGTATTTACGTCCCATATTCCCGGCGCTTCTATTACTATATAAGTGCATGTGTTTACGCGAATGCTTATGGTACTATGATATATCCTGAGTAGTTCGACAATACGATATCGACGTGGTCCAAATCTGCCAGGTGGACGTTAATTTTTATTTCTCCTTCCCTCAACGTTTCCATATCGGAAACGGAAATTCATTAGCCGCCAGTTACAATTATTACTGTCGCCATAAATTGTCTTATTAAATATTATTCCTATAAGGGTTATATTGCAAACATTATTACAGATTACACGGCGGCGATAACGTACAAATCAAGCGCTACTTCGTGTCCTTTTGGAACGGTGTCGACCTCAGGTACAAGTTGTTGAAGGGGCCCAGAATACGGATATCAATCGCCGGTATCATTATATCTAGGGTAAGTGTAGCATAATGCTAAATACATAATTCTGTCACGATTGCACCGTACCAGATGCCATTACATTAGGTTATAAAATATTTACATAACCCTTGAGTACCGTGTTGGATCAGGAAGAACTTTCAGAAGGTATATTTCACGATGCGCAAAAAAAAACAAGATGTGTGTCAACAACCGCGGTATAGGATTTTAACAGTGGTAGAGATACACTGCATCTTTTTTTCTAGCTGCAGAATGAATGGGTTATCTCGACCGGGGTAGGACCACGCCCTCACAGAATACCAGCGTGAAATAGCAGCAAATTGCTGCTGTGTTTCGTCTGGTGAGTG
Source organism: Teinopalpus imperialis (assembly GCA_029286865.1). Classification (NCBI taxonomy): domain Eukaryota; kingdom Metazoa; phylum Arthropoda; class Insecta; order Lepidoptera; family Papilionidae; genus Teinopalpus; species Teinopalpus imperialis. The sequence goes on from JAGSMU010000015.1 coordinate 7,355,281, forward strand.
TAATGTTCGGGAGACCTTTATTACTGGTTACGAGGCATTCCATCTCAGGCCTCAAGGGTAAAAACGCATCTGCATTGTGTTTCCGTTTCAACGATAAATGTAGATGTCATGGGCCGCAGGAATCACTTGCCATCAGGTGAACTGTGTGCTCGTTTGTTACTCTCAATAACCCTCCAGAAGATGGAGTGACGATCTACGCTAGATTTTTGTGGCAGAATGTGGAGGAAGCCCATATTTAGCACTGAACTAACGATGATGACAGAAACAATTGAGTTCAATCATCGCTTCAGAGTTCGTTAAAGTTGCAATTTTAAAATGATTCACCACGTGGTCAGCAGTGAAGGTACCTGCGTATATATAGTGAGGAAACCTGCACGCCTGAGTAATAACCCAAATATACATTTTATCACCCATATTAAGCCATTCAGAGAAATAAAATGGAATGCCTACTCACAAGAATTAAAATCTGCGGTTTCTTTTTTTCACCAGACGAAATACAGTAGTACTAAAACTATTGACACTGATATTCTAAAATGCGCAGTCCTACCAAGGTCGAGGCGACCTGCCTGATCCTATCTGAGCTACAGCTATTTTACAACTACGGCATGACTCGACCATGATTACTAATATAAAATTGAGGAAATATACGGTACTATAATATATTTAATTGTTTCCTAAAGAGAATCACCGTTTCTTTTTATTCATGGAATCAGATTCGATATTTGATTTTTTTTTCGTGTAGAAAACTGGAAGTATACGAAGTAATATATATACGAAGTAATACGAAGTCTGGAAGTACATTTGAAATTAGAATTTAAACAACTTCAAGCATTTTTTTAATTAAAGAAATTTCAAAATATAGAGTTGCAAAATGGATCTATATTGATGACATCAATTAGTACAATTAACCTGAATATTAATGAGTTATATTATCTTACCGTTATTATTTTTTTCTTTTACCGCTTCACGTGAGATATCCCCATATCACAAAATATTGTTAATCTCTCAAATTATAGAAATAAATACAAAATATATTTCATTATTATTTTATTAAGGCATTAATTTAAAATTAACCATTTCGTCTGTTTCAACACAGAGCTCTTCTAGGAAATTCTTCTTCGATTTCGGATAGCTTTCCAGCACCGCTTCCAGCATATCTGTGCAGATCCTTTTACGCTTCCTCAGAAATTAATAAATTATATTATAAATTGGTTATTTACACGCAATTTAAAAATATCAATGAATTAAAATGGCTACATTTTAGAGTTCCGTTACATTAAATATTCAAAATGACATTATTCTTATTATTTTTATTTATTTTATCTTTCACAAAGGTACACAAAATTAATACAGCAATATAATACAATATAAAATATTCCATTGTGAGAGACTGGTGTCTGCAGCAGGTTTCCCTGTCTGACAGATTATCAGGCCCTCGACTTAATACACGGATATTGTGGTGTCTTAAACATTGCAAGGAAAATAAAGAAAGGACAGAAAATACTAAGAAAAGTGAAAATAAAAAAAATAAATTAAAATGGGAAAAAAATATCTGCGAGTGAGCGTCTATATATATGAGTGATGAGTGAATCCATATATTGCCTGTGTGGCCCACAGGTGTTATGAATTATGATTGTTTGTTGTTGATATATTTATGTATTAAAAGCAACTGTTGGGTTCTACGTGTGTCTACGTTGAACTGACAAAAATGGGGGTACACGAAAATTTCTTTTGCTTTCGATAGTGAAGAATTAAAATGTTGGCTTGACTTCTCTATCAATGTAGGCAGATAGTATTTAATATCATATCGTGGTTGGAACTCCGCCACAACGGAAATTTCCATAGTAAGATCTAATCCTCACATTTTTTGTCGAATTTTGGGAATATGGTAGTAATGTAGCTGCAGGGCGTCCACCGGAACCAGCTACATTTTAAAAGTGGCCTATGTGAAAAAAAGTCTGGAAACCTCTGGTTTAGTGTAATGTTTTCCAATAGAATTGTATATGACTAACTGACTTACTGAGTAACAATATTATATTTCACTATTTATGACATCGTACTAAGTAGTTATTTTGTCCAGGTTCCGTACAATGAGGGTATGGATATTCATCGTCTCAGATAATTAAAAATCTGACCATAGACCTCCTCCACAAACGCTCTAGTACTGTATTGTAATGCACTGGCGTAATAAACATAGCAACCAAGTTAAAAGTTACCCCCACCACCCCCACCCCCCATAAACATTCAGTTTAATAAAATATATAAAATATAGAGGAACTAGTTATAGCAGGAATAGGTTTGTTCGAGTGAGGAGGAAGAACGCTTTCACTCAATTGCAACATAAAAAAGAAGTTTAGCACTTTTGCATTTAGTCTGGTGAGTGAAAGAGTAAGAGATCTGATTATTGATGACGAGGCATTCCATCTAAGTCCGTTTGGGAGACGATGTATCTGCCTGCAATATGAACCAAATAGTGTATTCGTTTTTCATTACTTTCCTACCTGTACTCTTTCAATAAGATCTCATGTTCGTCCAAAATTGCTTTCTTAGCATCCGCACTTATCACTTCAGTGGAAGATTGCAACGACTCGAGCTTTTTCTCCAAGAGATCTATGCTGTTTTGCTTTTCGTTTATTTTCAAATTAGCAGATTCCGTGGTAGGAGTCGACAGCAGGTTTCTAAGTTTCAACTCTTCTTCTTTTAACGTAGTGTTCTTTTCACCCAGATCTTGGGTGACTTGTTTAAATAGCAAATCGTAATCTACATTAAAGAAAATAAAACAATGTAACGTAACCTTTTTAATGAATTAATTATATGAAAAAAAAGTCTCCATAGAACCTGCATCGAGTATTAAATTAGTGCTACAAACCATTTAAAATTGTCAGTTACCATAGGCCGATAATTTTTAATATTGCTTTTTATTTAGATATTTTCTAAATTCATGTCATCATAAATCATATCAATCATATGTATATATTTTTTTGTCTATTAACCTAAAGTGTTTTCTTTGCGTAATGTGTGATTTTTTTTTTTGAGTGACTCCTGCGGCCCATGACATCTACATTCATCCTTGACAAGGAATCATAGCTGCATTTTGATGCGTTGTTACCCTTGAGGGCTTAGATTACCTCGTCACCAGTAATAAAGGTCTCCGGATCCCTACACTCAGCAGACGAAACACAGCAGTATTATACTGCTATATTACGCTGATATTCTGTGGGGGCCTAGTCCTAACCCGGTCAAGCTTACCCATTCATTCTGCAGCTAGAAACAAACCGCAGTGAAAGTGCTGCAAGAAAGATATTAAAATAAACTATAAACAAAGTAACAGACTATATTATGAGCTGAAAGCCTAAGTTAAATACCCGCATTAAGTTTAGTTGAGTTAATATGTTATAAATTCGGAACGTCACCATCACTTCGTTCCGTTTTGTTATATCAAAAGCATTGGAGGAATAAATTGCTAATACTATACTGTTATTGTAATTACAATCATGAATAACCTTCAACATCACTGCCGTCTTCGTTGGTATCACTTTGTATTGCAACATAAACTTTCTGTTTTCCATACAATTTACATTTTATTTTTCCCGCCTCACTCAATGCATCCAGCGCCTTTTGTGTCACCGTTTTTGTATACGCGCCTCTTAAGTTTACTGTAACATCCGCACAAGAATATGGCCTATTTGTATCTTGTAAATATTTCAGCACTGTTTCATTGGCCATGTTAAAGTAGTGTCCAAAAATCGTAAAGATGCGTTTAGATATAGCTAATAATATTTGTACTTTTAAAATATTACTTTTTTTTACTTTTATTCATATGAACAAAGTGAAATAAACATTGAGTCAATAATGATGTCGATTTATATTATTTTTTATTAGATTATATACCTAAAAAAATATTTATTTTAAAGATTTTAATGTATTTTAATAAAAGTTAGAATTTGTCTAACGTTTAGCATGATTAATTAATATAGCATTTAGCTTAAGCAATATATCTTTATTATTTTTTAAAACCTGCCGAGACATGATAAAATCGTTCTTAAAAATGATTCTACACTACGCAATTTTCCAAAAACAAAACTTAACGTCATCCACCTTTTGACTATTATCGTGAACCACCTACTAACACAAACATTTTAGCTTAGTTGGAGCAGATAGCGGGAATATTATTATTACTACTTAACTAAATAAAAAAAGATACACGCTTTTCACAAAAATCTGAACAACTATATAATATCAATTTAAATCAAGCATTTGGTAAATTTTATTCGTGATTATTCTTTTTTTTTATTCAATAAATATAAATGTGATGTTTGATAAAATAGAGAAAATGATATTGACAAAACTCGATACCGGTTCTAACGAAATTATGAATAATTTTATAAACTTGTGCAGCTATTATATAGAGATTGATGAAATTATTTCACTTTTTTTTCGAAAAGTATTCGATGAGTAAAAATGTCAGTGTCTTTCAAAAAAAAGCTTATTTTAAAACTTAGTTCATAGACACTAATAAATATTTTCCGATGATTCAAGGTTGGGAAAGTTACGTTAATATCACGTTGCGGCTGGGTCCATTGTCACGTGAAATCAATTTTTATTTTGTCAAAAATACACGTGATGCACAATATTAGCATGCTTGAATACAAATACATTAATATGCATAACTTTTTTTATAAAAAGTAGCAATTTAGATCATGATCGTAAATATTTTTTATGATTTTTAGTTTTCATTAAAATAGATGCCCTGCCTCAACACTACATAAATTAGTAACGGTGAATCTAGCAAGTGCTGTAGTTTGTAAAATAATAAAATACTAAAATATATTTGATGTATAAAATGTACCTGTTTTTCATTCTACTCTATCTATAAAAAGAAGGCTTTTGCTCTGAAGGTCGCACTGGGCAGACTGTTTCTTTTCTTCACTCACATAAATTAATTGAAATTATAATATTAATAGATTCCGCAAAATGTCTTTATAGCTTTTCTTGAGATAGGTTTATTAACAATAATCACGTTCTTTAATTATTTTTGTTTTTTATTTTTTATATTGATATTTCCATTATACAACGCATAACTAAGAAAATAATAGTAACACATTTAATTTTAAACAGTGAACTGGTATATTTACATCAAAATAAAAATAATATAGTGATTCTACGAACTGAGATGGTATTTTTGATGTACAATTTATCTACATTTATCTGTAGCTAAATAAAATACATGGAGACTAAAGTAACAACTTTTTATAATTTACATTTGTACGTCTAAATGTTAAGTATTGATCTGAATCATTTACTAAAACAAGGAAGAGTATATCACACGTCTAAACAATTTCCGAAATTAATTATTTAGTTAAGATGTTTCATCGTTTAGTGCACAGGCTAAAGTATTTTTTACACGCAGGGTCGAGATGCCACGCCCTATCTGGAAAGGAACCGTGTCGGCCGCGACGCCATCGACTCCGCGGCCGCGCTTACTGACATGGGCAAGTATTTGTTCAGAGAACGACGACTGCCGGTCTATGACATCGCCGTTGCTATAACCAAGTAAGTTTTATTCAGGATACTTGTTAGTTTAAAAAAACATTATTGTCAATAAATTTCAAATGTAATGTCTATCAAATGTCATATACGTCGAATACAGTTAATGACACTGACAGAATCATCAAAGTGATAGTTGCCATAGTTTATGGGAAAAAAAGAATACACTTAATTCTGCAAGGCTCAAATAATTATGAGTATTTAGATAATTATGAAAAAATAAACTGAAAACATTCTTATTATATTTAGAAATAACATATATATATTTATAAGATTATTTATAATACTATAAGTAGTGACGGTATACTACGTCTATTTAAACTAAGCTTCTAAGGTTGGTAAACACGTTGTTAAAGTAGGCATAAATTTAAATGTACTGTGGGAATTCGTCGCTATGAAATATAGTCGAATGGCTTTATGCAAATTTATACGTTATGGCTTGCAACTTTGGGCACTATAATTTGAAATAGGTGTACAAAGGTAATGATGATTTTGATTATTAAAGATTTTGTCTTATGATCAACTAGTTGATCGAAGATGATGTCAATGTCTCTTTTATCTACCAATTGCTAATTTGACTACAGTCTGTGAATTATTAAAGTGTGCTAAAAAATTAATAGACTTTTTTATTTCAACAATTTAAGATGAACCACAACGATTTTATGTATATTCTGTATTGTATATGTTAGTCAAATTAAGTAAGAAAATAATTCATGAAATTTGAATACAACTTTTCGTGGGCCAATTCAAATATAATAAAACATAAAATATTATCCAAGTCATAACCACAAATTATTATTTATTTAGCTTCTTCATAATGGCTGATTTTATTTCCTGCCAATTTATTCAAATTTCTTCAGTCCAATCCAATTGAAGTACATCTATTTATCACTTGTGACCTTGTCGATGACCGTTTAATGTATACATCCTCCATTATAAGAATACACTATAATATGTAACTCAAAATCCTATTTGAATATTATAATGTTATGTTATTAGTTGTCATGTGAATCAGACGTTTTTTTTTATCTATGCACGCAACCAAGATGGATATTGGAGGTAAGTTTATGTATTTGCACCATACATGTCAAATTTGGCGCCGGGCTCTCCGATTTTTTGATTCCTTTTACTCTGGCAGCAAATATTAAATATTGAATGTAATTAAATAAATACAACCTGTATACTATTGGTGACGTTAGGAGTCGACGGTGCAGGCGAGCGGCTCGGTATGCTTCGTTTGAATGAAATGTTTGAAGAAGGAGGGAGACTTTGTTTTAACACTTCAACTTGGAGAACATGACGTCATCCGTAAGCACTTGTACTGTTGAGTGCATCAAAACCATTGTTATTAAAAAGTGATCAATGAAATTTTATGTTACATATCTTATTAGAAAATAGTAAGGATAAATAACAGTTTAGGTAGACGAGCAACATCAAGGGCGCGCTGCATTCCACGCGTTTGTCTAATTATGTTGGTCAAGTAATAGGTATGAAATATAGATAATCAATAAATATATCATCGATTCTATTTTATTTCTATACATACTTTTATTTTAATCATTCGTTGTGTCAGAATTAACTGAATTAAAGTTAGAACATATAAAACTTTAAATGTCGGTGAACTTGACCTATAAAACTCGGTTCGTGGATAATGTTAAATGTTCATTGTTTTTTTTTTTAAATATTTAAGGCTAACCTTTTCAAATGCGAGTACTAATGAAGATGGTTAACCAAATTTCACCTACAGGTATGACATGTGCCGGCGACGCAAGGGTGGTCGCTGCACTAAAGGCACCGCTGGTAAATTAATTTTAAAAAGATGTTTTTAGGACTACGGCTGGTAAAAAGAATCAGCATTAACAGAGGCTTACAAGTGAAATAATTCGGCTTGATAATTTAATGTACGAGGTAAAGGTAATCGGTAATGGCGCTGAATATGTCAAAACGAGACAATTTTTTACTTTTTATCTTTTTCAAAATTCTTATTTTTAAAATTACACTTAAATGTACAAAGGAAAAGATGAAATGTAAAATATTGGCAAAGTTTTACATGACAACCGCGATAGTCGCTTGCACAGTACCAGACTATTTTGACAGTGACTTTGTTCCGAGTGAGATGCCTAATTGGGTATATCATATACCAACAAAGCCGACATTGCCCTTCTCTATATTGAGAAATGGGACAAATATATATCAACTTATTCAGTTTCATTTATTTCCATGGCTTTCAGACTAGACATGTGCAGAAGACAATATGCAAACGATGCGTGCAATAGGGGGACAGCAGGTACGCGTGATTCGTAAAACACTCATGAGCACGCCTATATTTTCATTGTAATCCCTCACATATTTGTACACGACATCACTATGGGATCATATCCGCTATTTCCTCCACCCAATTCCATGACAGCATCCGCACTTGTCAATAATAATATCTATCTCTCGCAGTCTTCTCTTCTAGATCTAGTCAACTTCTTGGAATTTTCGTGTATATAAATTTGATATTCTATTCAACTATAGAGAGTAGTTTAGGTCTCTTTCAATCGTCTTATATATCACAATTGCCAATATTATCAAATAAATATTTATTATTTTTTTAGATATGACTTCTTCATCGTTGTAAATGACTCATAAGTATGTACAGTAACCTATAGTTATGAAAAGAAATGCATGTGTTATATTTATCTTATTATACGAAGCATGTATTCTTATAGTTATATATTATTATGCATGTAACCGCGGTAAATTACAACTCACCGACCTATTCATTACGAAATATTGATTGGCTACTTACGCAGACCGTTTCAAAAGATCACTAGAACATCTTCTTACAGTAACGAGAAAGTTGCGTAAAGGCATTGAGGTACCAGGCGGCCCTACCTTACTTAAATGACACGAGGACACAGTAAATAACGACCTACCTATTACCAACTACGCAATTGCAGGACAACCTGTCATACATATATTACTGCTTCGATTCCGTACTCGATAGTACTGTCAAAGAAGAAAATCTAAAAGACATTTTTTTTACTCATATATTAATAACACGAAAAAATGTTAAAAAACTTTAAATTTTCTGTTACCTATACAATTTAATTTCTTGAATACCATTTTAGATATTCAAACAATAAAATTGTACTGGCCACAATAATAAGTGTATTGAAATTGTAATTTTGAACATTGAAACAAAAACTGCATGCTGGGACGTAGTTAGTAGTATAAAATGACTACCCACTTTAAAATTTGCATGTTTTATATATGTAATTAAAGAATGTAGTTAGTGCTTCATAAATATGCGATCAAAGATTTATTATCTAAATAGTTTATAAGACTGTATTATATCGTTTGCTTCCCAACATTAATTTAGAAATTTTACGGCTTTGCATGACTAACTTAACATTACGCTAGAATACTTTATTTGCAATATCCTATTAAATGTTCGTAAGTAAATACATATATTCCTTTCAGTATTTCTACATATTAAAATATATCACTTAAGTATCTACATTTCAATTCAACAATCATTTGTATGCAATCCTATATAAAATTAGACAGTCCCCAACTTCCGTACATTATCAATCATTCCCAATCCTTATATTTAATATTAAAAAAAATATACAGCTACTTCCTTTGCACAGAAAGATTAAGCACAAATAGATTTTTATTTTTTTTAATATGAACACTAAAAATGTCGCCAGACACCAACAGTGCTGCCTATTCTTTCTGAGTGAAAGAGAAATTTTACAATACATGTTTATTACACATTTTGAATTTATCCTCTTTCAGATATTTAACCTTATCCTATGTTTTAATATTAATCAAACAAACAGGGTTCGCATATGTCGGTGGTGCATGTGTCGTCAACAAAAGATTAGAAAAAGTGAACTCAGTTGCCATAATCGAGGACACTGGCGGCTTCTCTGGTATTATTGTAGCAGCTCACGAAGTTGGACATTTGTAAGTATTTTGTACATATTTTTTATATAAAAATGCATTCAAGTTAATGATGTAGATAGATAACTCCATGGTTCCTTTTTTTTTTAATTAATTTTTCAAGGATAATTAATGGAACTAAGGGGATAGTTTCCATCAGCTGAACTATGTAGTCATTTGTCATCAGAAAACATTAAATCATTGACAGTGCTTAGACTAAATATTGTTCATATTATTATTCATACAGATTAGGAGCAGTGCATGATGGAAGTCCTCCACCTTCATATCTTGGTGGACCTGGCGCTGAGAAATGTAGATGGGAGGATGGATTTATTATGTCGGATCTGAGGCACACAGAGAAGGGTTTTAGGTGGTCACCGTGCAGTGTTCAGAGCTTCCATCACTTTTTAAAGTAAGTCCAATTTAGATTCAATAACGATAACCTCCTGATTCCTGATAAATTCGATTACGGGGATATTTTTTTAGTTATAACCATATAAACTCTACAGGGTACATAATAGCTTGGTTAAGATATTTGTAAACCCAGAGCCTCCCACTCCTAGTCCAATTAAAAGATATGAAATAGAATTTTCTAATTTAGAAACAGTCTTTAGGTCATCTCTTTCCATAAGTAACGTAGTAATCAACTGTTACGATAGAAAATGACCACAAAATAATAATAGCTACCAACTGCTTGCGGATATTTCATTCAAATCTATCTGATCCAATCTGAAATCCAACTAATGAAAGGGAAATAATGTAGTAACGTCAAGAAAACAAAAAGCCTTTTTCAAGAAGTTACCACAGAACAAAGAATAATTCATATGAATGGGTTGATTCAACAGTGGTAACACCTAGTCCTTGCAGGATGTCAGCATGTCTGTTCGATTGGACCACGGCAATATCTTTTGGTTAATTCCTGGTGAAACCATCTGTGCGGGATACATATAGGTGTATATATATTATATATATATATATATAGCATTTGCACAAACACAAACGCACTCACACCGTCGTGCCCTTCCCTAGTCCGACGCAATGTTTGTGCAATAAGTTCGCAGCAAGGTTCTGATGCAGTAACAAGCACAGGGAAACTAAAATCAACACTTTGTAATAAACAAATATTTCCATGACAAGGAATCCAATCACTACGTCAAATAACTGTTAATAACAACGTACCGTGTACCGAGTGTAATTACTCGTTACGTAACTGAATCAAACCGGTGATCTTGTTTTTGTTGACGAGACATTCCATCTCGGGGTTCAGAAGTAACGTGTGTGAATCTTATCTCATTAGACATAGAGTATTTTTGAAAAACCAATTTGGTCCTATTATTTTGAAATTAACTGAACCCCATATCCGCGATTTCTAGAATTTTTATCTATGTGTTTGTTACCAATAGTCGCATGAATTAGTATCGATTATCTAGTCTTAGTCTCAAATAAAAACTGGAACATAATTTTTTCCACGGAGTGGAGTTCCACTCAATTTTCCAAAAGTACAGAAACTGCAATATAGGGAGAAAGTAAAGGTATATGTCCGTCCTGCATTAAATTTAAGAAGCTGATAACACAATAATGCAGCGAAACTTGTCTAGTTATTACCAGTTTGTACTGCTGCCGTTAGCAGCGAAATAAATAACAAATTAAGAATATTTTTATGATATTAGGGGATGAGAAAGAGGACATAATTTACCCGATGGTTTAGTGATTTCACCTGTTCGTAACATTATCATGGATATGGAATCCTAATGCAGAAGTGTTGTCAGACTCAAATATTTGCACTTGAAAATGCCTCGTCTATTTAGATATTCAGTTTTTCTCAAGTCACAACGAAAAGAAGATTACCACTTCTTTAAGAGATATAGCGATATACTGGATTACGGATTGTAGTAGTATATTGTTTTTTTCTTATGATAGTCATATTTCTCGTATTAATTAAAGCTCTCTTATTAGCGGTGACACTGCAACGTGTTTGTTCAACTCGCCACATGAAGACGACTCACTGCCACGAGTGTTGCCAGGCCGATTGCTCACACTCGACGCTCAGTGCCGGAAGGATAGGGGCACCAGGTAAATGAGTAAAATATGTATTTTTTACATTCTACTGGTGCTGTACTATATTTCCAAATTAATATATAATTCCTTATAGACGGGCTTTAGTAGATGTGGAACCAAACGTGCGTCAAGCAATAACAAATTTAAAATATAGTCATGTCAATAAAATCCAAAGAGACTAATGTCAAAATTGGCGGGAAATAGATTTCAAGGAAACAAAATATCGATTTCACGGAGAAACTTTTAAGGCTATATTTACTTGTTGCATTGTACAATCGTCTGTTTCTTATGGGTTGCAATCTTCAGATTAAACGTGAGTCTGAAATAATATAAGTCACGTGATAAAAAGTAAAAATGGCGGCAATATATAGCCGTTGGATACAATAAAAACAAAATCATCACGATGTGAATATTGTTATATTTACCTAAATATTTCATAATGATGATCATGACAATTTCTAAAAATATTTGACTTTTATTTGAATTTTAACTATGAATTAAGAAAAAATTGTAAATTGGATTCACGTTAAAATAATTTTAAAAATTAATATCGACAGCGCGTGTTTCAAAGACGAGCGTGTTTGCGCGCAGCTGTTCTGCTTCGACGCAGCAAGCGGCTACTGCGTTGCTTACCGACCTGCCGCTGAAGGATCACCGTGTGGAGATGGACAGGTATAGCCATATGACAATAAAATATTTGAAATTTGAACATATATTTTTATTTCCACTATTTTTGTAACCACCGTTTCGTTCTACACACCTCTTTAGGGTGTAAAGAAGAATGCGTTTCATATGGCAAGTATAAGGTCTCAGTCCTCAGGGTTGACATCCTCAATATTATGCAGATGCATTGCCACCCTTGAGGGCCAACATAGGATGCCTCATCACTTGTGATTAGGGTAGTAAGGTAGCTGGTATTCTCCTAAAACGTAATACGAGCCGACCCATACATTCACGATGCAAGTGTAACATTAGCTGCAGCGTGACTTTAGATAATAAGTTATAACTAAATACATCAGAATAAAATACCTAGTAAAGTTTTTTTTTTTGTGTATGAGCACTGCTGTTGGTCCAGTGACCTTTAGTGATACGGCCATTTGTATCAAATAGTGATTTTGCCAATAAGTATAATAAAAAGTATATTAAATTCACCATCCTAAAAAAAAATTGATTTTTTTTCAGTATTGCATTAACGGTCGATGTATAACCGAACACGAAAACATAATCCCAGACTACTCGCAACACACACCGAGCTACGTGCGCCCAGAGACGAGTCCCTTCTTCGGAAATATTACGAGGTCTGTTTAACAAATGTAATTTATTTAGTCTATTACAAGTGTAATATAAATTATTCACATTAAAAAGCATCTGATAATTGAACGAAAACATATTTAAATACCAGCATGATAATTATTTACTATTATCATGCTAGTATTGTAAATTGTAAAATTTGTATCAAAAATATTTTTCTGTTTGATACATGTCTAAATATCTTAGATGGCCCCATGTATGAATTGCTTACTTTTGTTGAATTAGATTTATTGCGTCAAAATAACTTGTACTGATAACTTTAGGTATAATTGTCTTTAGGTATAAATCTTTATTGAATTACAAAAAAAGAGTTGACCGACAAAAAATAATATGTTGTTAGTTACTTGAGATATATAGTAACGGCCACTATGTACTTTTTTTTAAATAATATAACAAAAAGCCAACTTTTCGAAGTGCGACTATCGCTATTTGCTTTTGAATCACATTGCTGACGAAGGAATGAGATGCCGCTGTCTCAATCCACTGTCAGTATGTGTAGATACATTACAACACTGTAACTAATTTAAATTATTTTTTACGAACACATGCACAGTAACGGAGACACAACAAAGCCATACGTAGCTAGCACAACAGCGCCACCTGTACAATACCGACAAAACTACTATTCAAGTTACAATAAGAATACAAACGCTGAAAACGTCTCCACAACAACAACAACAACAACAACCACCACAAAAACGACAACAACGACAACAGAGAGAGCATACAAATACAGTTATTACAACCCATGGAAGACCACAGAGCACAAAACCGAAAAAACAACCACCGTCACTCAGGCACCATCTACGAAGACAAGTTCCCTATCGAAATTTTCAATATCCACGACAAGGAGTCCCTACGATTTTAAAGATTTCACGACAATAAAAGCGACGGAGAAGTCCGAATCTCCAAAACGCGGCTTCTATAGCAAAGACGAATTAGACAGTTACTTTAGTAGACCAACTACCAAAAATCCTTTCCCAGATAAAGGAATCAAATCGCTTTTCAAGATAGGAACTTATTACTCCCAAGCGAAATCAAGCGACAACTCTATAAGGCCGGACGCAAATTCCCAACAAGTTCAAATAGAGCCAGCAAGACTAGTGTACTCTTACCAAAGGAACCTTACATCCGGGGAACTAATACAAACATAGGATAGATGTGCCAAATTAACACTTATTGGTAAGGAATTAAGAATGAGTTTGGACCGCATTGAAGTCATTACCTTCCGTCGCCTCATATGGATGCCCTCATATCTTCTACATACTCTGGACTATCGCACGTTTCACTTAGATATCTGTCTCACTTTATATAATTTAAATCAAATAGGTTGCAATTTGTTATCGAATAAAATTTGATTATAATGGTAATTTATTTGATTATAAATTAGGTTTGTAGATTCTTTATAAGATAAGAACTGCTCCTAAAAGATTTTGTGTTCAAATAAATGTAATTTAATATTCATTTATTCATTATTAAATTTCTAAGATGTTTTTTGCTTTTGATATTCATAAGAAAATATTTTATAATTACTAATGCAACTGTCTCCATTTATAGTATATATAGGAGTGAATAAAAATATTTGAATCTATCAGTTTCTACTTCACTCTGCAAATACTCAAAGTTAAAAAGAAAGAAGAACATATTGCAACCACTGTATGCACCTCTGTCATGACATATTAAAACATTTCGTAACATGTCTCCAGTTGTCACAAAACATTTCGCAACATATATTTAAGTGTCACAAAACATTTCGCAACATATCTTTAAGTGTCACAAAACATTTCGCAACATGTCTAAAAGTGTCACACTACATGTCACGTGTCCAAAGTTGTCAAAAAAACATTCCTCAACACTCTTGAGCATGAACTGTAAAAACATTTCGTTCCTTCACTCAGTATTTACATTTATAAAATTATATAACCTAATGTGATATCCAATTTACATCAAAAATATTGCATCACATTATAATCCATAATCCGATTACAGATTAGATCAGTAATTAAACACCAAACGACAAAACTATTAACATTGTATATAAAGTACTGATGAAAAATAAAGATTATTAATAAATATTTAAAACGTATAAAAAGCTATATAAACTGCAATTGATATACAAAACACAAATGTCCTAAAAATGAGCGCACAAGTATTGCACGCTCATTTCTATCGAACCCACTCTTGTTAGATTACAACTTAAGACAATATATGACTAATGGTACAAGATTCCGACTTAAATTAACCTGCCCTCGTGTTTCCTTATAAAATATATGTGTGTATATAAATAGAAGAATATATGTAATGTATATATAAATAGAAAACATGATGAATCAAAAATAATTACATTTTTTTTTCCATAGATAATATTCACGTTATTAAATTATGGATCATCAATTAGCGGCAAAATATATAAACGAAACGCCAAAGTAAAAAAGTAAGGTTTACCATTTTTCTAGGCAATAATGAAACGTATAAAGAGTTAAGCATGTATTAGTAATTTATGCTCAAGTCTTCTTGTATATAAACATGGATATTTTTATTGCGAACATGGTGTATACCACTGCACAGTTGCCTTAGCAAAAATGGGCAATCTTAGGGTAGTCGCAATGAGAGTAGGTTATTTTAAGTCGTGATCAATATAAAACTTGGATTTGTTTAGTCACCATTTTATTTTGTTCACCCTTTGTACTCCGTGTTTACTTGACTCCCAAGGTTTAAAGGGTTTAAATGTAAAGATGATATATGCAAGGAAATGAGTTTTGTATATCAATTAATAGCTGCCATTAATTAAAACTGAATATATATTTTATAAAATAATTTTTGTTAATGTTTCAGCAGCCGCCATTAACGAAACGAGCGAGCTATAAATACTGAAGACTGCTACGCTGGAATGCTGAGACTACTAGGGTCCCTGCGGGCCATCGTCCAGTTTTGCCCTGGTATCTTTACCAAGGCAGTCCCTATTTCCAGCCCCCCTACTTAAATTACAGATTGTGAAATGTGCGCACAACCCGCACAGACGAATATTACTGATGTAATAAAATGAAATTACAATTCACGTGTAAAACGTTTACTTGTAATATTTCAAAATGTCTATGTATTTACTATAATGTATTCATATGCAATAGCAATGAATAAGATATTATTTCTAAATTTGTTTTTATGTTGAATATATTTACTAAGTAATGTTCAATATTCAGCGGGTAATTGCGGGATTGTGTCGCATTTGTATGTGTGAAAAAATGTGTCTGAAGACGAGACTTTACAAAAGTGTCAGACACAGTTCTGTGAGTGATATACCAATGTGATTGTGTAACTATTAATGAACTCTTTAAGTACATTAGGATATCGTTTTTTTTTTTGTATAAATACGATCGAAGCAGATCCAACGTCGAGTCGTTGAAGATCTTAGATTTGGTTTTGGAATCATAGCAATACTCTCTTAGTCTATGGATATTCGTTTTAAACGGTTGTAAAAATATTATTGTTAGTTAAAAAATAAAAGAAACTGCCAAGAAGTGCCTTTTATATAATAATATAAGATATTTAAGCATAAGACTTTCATTTTTCACTTAAAAACTGAGCCAACAGCGACTGGTTCGCTCACTTCTGAACTAAAAACTATTTTTTATTTACTTTAATTTCCAGTTTATATATTTTTGTTTATAATAATTTGTCCTATACATAAATCTGATATACTTTGTTGTAATTTAAGCCTGTTTTTAATATCTAAAATTATTTATGTGACATATGAATAGGTCTTTAATTATAAAGTTACCAATAGAATAAATTTTTTAAATTTATGCTTTGGTAGTATCTGAAGATACTATGAAATAAGAAAAGCAGTGAGCTTGTCTACTGTAACATCACTTGCCGTTGATTGCTAATTATTTATTATATACAAACTATTTACCTTTGAGCCAATTTTTATCCATCCAAATTGTTTAAATTTTAAGAAAAAGAATAGAAAATAACAAAATTGAACAAATGTGTTTTTTTACACACCCACATATATTTAAAATGTCAGCCCCAACACCCATATTGAATAATAAACAAAAAATTATTACAACAGTAACATCTCAAAGAAAAAATAAGAGAAATAACATAAATTAAAATACAATTAACTACATTTTAAATACACATATAAAAATTTTGTTCATAAATGTATATTGTGAATCACTGTTAACTATAAGATGTAACATGGATTGGGAAAGTTCGCTTAAACACAAAGTATCAACCCTAAAAATTAACTTGATATTTCTTGCGAAACTGAATTGAAGTCCCTCTATCCAGTCTTGACAGGAAATGTTGATCTTGAACCAACATTCTTGACCAGTAATTTCGTAAGCATCCCGACTGACAAGCAAAAAACTAGGCCGGCCGGCATAAACTTTCTACTGTTGTAAAACCTGTAAAATATTTTTTTTTATGAAATCAGAATGCAAAATGAACACACAGACAACCTGTAAGTAACAACTGCAGCCTAAAACACCTACATAGTCTTCATTGAAATGAAAATTCAATTTTCAAGATACATCTTATATATCTTAGAAGGATATTTATTAAATAATCTAAGAAATTCAGTAAAAACTAAGACGATATGGTAAATAAGTTGGGTCTCTGGTTTCTTTATCTCGATAGATACTAATGTTTTAAGACGGCAGTTTCGTATAGCAGCTAAATCACTAGTGTAATGAAAATGACCCCCTTGGGTGTTAAACTTAATTACTTTAGAAATCAGCAAATATACAATCTACTGCTGACTTGCTTGGAAGAGGTTTACCGGCTAAATAAGCGATACTTCACATTTTGATAATGTTTTTTATCATCATGATTAATTGGCATATGGTAAATTCACCATCCTTAAATTTGACTCAATGACCATCTGTCCACAGTTTTTAATTTATTTTAAACATAAGAATAGATATATATATAGAAAACAAAAGATAATAAAGTAATAAAACTTTTTGCAAATTTTGGTAGTTTTTAAAAGGGGTCCAAGACAATTGCAATTTTTAATTCATGTATGCTACATGTAAATGCAACTAATTCTATGCACAAGTTTAAATTCTGCAGTTTTATTTCCAACGGAAGGTTTGAAGAAAAAAAACAATTTAAGCAATCATTCAATTGTGAAAATACCACATAAAACTTTTAGTTCCTCTTCTCACACCCAGACAAGTTAACAGTCATATCATAATGGATTATCTAATCTGTTCCAATCAAGAAGTATTTCTCAAAATAACCTGTAGTGTTTTGAGAAAACTTGTAGAGATTATAGATATGAGTGATAGGTGTGTGATGCTGTAATATTTAACTTCTGAGTTATGAGACCTGGGTTTAAATTTCAATATATCTCTGCAGGTGTTATTGATTTTGTATCGGGGAATGTTGCATGCCCCTGACATTGTATGTAACCCTCGTCCATTCATATTCAATGTGCATTACATTGGACTGGGGAAGGCGAGTGAGTCCCGTTTTCCCGTGAATACTTACTGTACTATAATATATCCTGTGTAATTGATGGCACCTTTTAATAACCAGAAAATATACTTTCGGGATATTGTCACTGTCATACATATAAACAATTTTTTATTCAAGTACTTTTTGGGTTGGATATGATGATAATTTCAGTTATGATCGAACTACACATTCATACATAAATGCGTAATCATGAACTTTCATCAATCAGTTTCAAAAAGTGATTGTTGAATATTTTCAAGAGTGGGAAAAATAACACCATTTATATGTTTTATTTTTTCGTGCTGATGGCCGCTATTAGCCTGAGAGCTTTTACAGTTTCTCCGGGTTCAGAGGTGTCCAAAGCGCTTATGGCGCTCAGCTGTGACCTCTATTAGTGGATAACCAGCTCAAGGGCTACGGGGAGGGACCCTTTTATATATGTTGGATCATTTTTTATGTTTTATGTTATAGAAAAAAGTTACCTGTATCCCATTAGACCTCCGAGAGTTGTTGTTGTGCCTAACATAAGAGTGTAATTTGATGGATCTTGACTTAGTTGGTATGCTCCTACACCTAAAATTGATAAAAAATTAAAGTGATTGTGCATTCTGAAGCACAAAAGTTCTAACAGTCTTAACAGTAAAGTAAGTAGTAAAGTCTGAACAGAAAAGTTTTGTCAGATTCTCCCTTTCGAAAAATTCTTATCTTCATCCCTTACCTAATATTGATCCAAAAATAATTCCTGCTCCTAGAGAAGGTATGGAGCCTGAAATCAAGGAAACAATTTATTTATATAGACTTCCAGTAAGTCACAAACATTAACTGTAATATTGTACATTTTTTAACCCAAAATTCAAAAATAATCGTGCTTTTCCAAAATATTTTCTTTGGCTTACAATTAAAACCAAACCCATAATGTATAACTACAGCCCTAATGTAATTAATGTTTTTGATCATAATGCTATGGGGGCAATATTAATGGAGAGTAGGGGAAGTTTTTTCGTATTTTATATACAAATTCAAGATATTTTTTATCATAGTCTATTTACATGTGATTATAATATATATGTGCCATTTTGTATGTAGTAACATAATACCATAGCTGTTGGAATTTTGGGACTTCTGATTAAAAACTAATAAAGTAATTTTGACAGACCTCTCTTGATGTTAACCTAACACACCTAAAAATACTGAATAGACCGAAAAATGTGATAATCTGAGGGTGTGAGGTCAGGGCTATATGGTGGATGCATTATCACTTCCCGACCAAGCTCTTTCAATATCAAAAACCACACCCTTTCTGTTGATCAATTCCGGCCGTTTTTTCTCAATTTTTTGCTTTAGTCTCATCAGCTGTGGGCAGTAGATCCGAACCGATGATTTTGCCCTTCGGTAAAAGCTCGTAATGAATGATGCCCTTCCAATCGTACCAAACACACATCATTGCGAGTTAATTCGGGTTTCGCTATAATCTGTGGAACTTGACTACCCCTTTCATCATCTTCTTTTTCACACGTTCTTGTTGTAGGTAATTCACTTTTCATCACTAGTGATTAATCTTTTCAAAAACGGTTCGGTTTCATGACGTTTTAATAGAGAATCGCAAATGAGTACACGATTCATTAAGTTTCTTTCAGTGAGTTCGTGTGCACTATCAAGCTTTTTTGTATATCGAGACTTTTTCAAAGGGTAAAAAAGGTAAGCTAAACTGATTTTTCATCAAAAAATCCTCCTTAACATTTTATGACTTTTTCACAAGTCTCGGCATACAGGCAATCAATTTGTTAATGGTGTCTTGCGATATATTGTTCCAAATTTCGCATAAGGCATTCCACATTATTTCTCGCTCGTATTTTTGTACTGTTCCTTTTTCAAAATTCCTTCAATTTTAATCAAATCGCCAGTTCCTTGGCTAGAGAAGCAACCCCAGACCATAATTGAGCCACCACCATGCTTGATTGTTGGGACTACACAATCTGACATCACCTTTTCTTGGGCACTGCGCGAACGTAAATTCTACGTTTTGCACGGAATAGTTCAAACTTGGATTCATCGGTCCAAAGCACTTTTTTAAAATCTTCTTCAGTCTCGATCTCGATGGGCAAGAGCCCACTGCATCCGTTTTTTCTTATTTTGCGGCCTTAGCAGAGGTTTTCGAACGGCAACGCGACCATACAACTTCGCTTCGCATCTCTCAGTCGTCGTTTTACAGTAGTCAGTGTCAGTCAGTTTTGTACTGTAGACGTGGTAGCTCTCAGCCTTCCCAAGCGTGGACGATCTTGAAAACTGCCCGTCTCCCTGTATTGAATTATTGTGCCATGAACACAAGTCTTCGATAACTTCAGTTGTGAAGCAATCTCATGTTTGCCTTCATTATGTTAAACAACAACAGCAGCACTTCACTGCTATTAATACTCGGAGCTTTTCACATTTTATGACATCTCCAATGTAGAAACCACAAGTTTAGACTAATTGAGAATGTTTGTGAACAAACCCAAGTAAACTCAGGTAAGAATAAGTAAGAAACACGTGTTTTCAGGGGCTTAATAATCCTAATTATTGACCAATACATAACAAAAGCAAATTAATTATTATGACTCTACCACCTGGCTCTAGAGCAGCATTCGTTGGTGTTTGAAAACAATAGATGTTTATTGTCCAATAACTTGCAAGTAAACAAAAGAATTTTCTTTAAATATTCGATTCTAACAATAGGGTATGCAGATGTGCTTTTCTTTTATTTATCCTATGGGTTTTTATTACTATCTATAGTCTATTTGACTTAGATAAACATAATCAACAGCTTCGAGCATAGTGCTTCCAACAACTGGCGTTGTTGTGACATGGACGTAAGATATGATCTTTAATCTTGTTCATGTTCATCTTAAGACCGGGTAAGTCCTAAGACCTACCCATTGGGAGACACTATTGAGGACCCTGAGCATACTGTTTAGGTCCTTTAGTGATTCCACCATGATGACTATATCATTGACAAATTGAAGGTGGGTGATGTATTCGCCATGGATGTTAATACCATATCCTTTCCAGTCAGTCAGCAGGGAAGAGCGTTAGGAATATAATACCACCAAGTGTGCGGTTGGATAGGTCTCAGACTGTTGGACTGTACTTGGACAGACATTGTAGTGTTGCTACAAAAATACTTTAGCACATCAAATTTACTTCATATTGATTTTTTTTACATCAATATTTCTAATTCTCTCAAACTTATGTTTATGTTGTATTTTAAATCTCTTTGGTTTGTTATTTGTACATGTATCTAGTCTATCCCAGTGTTACCTTTTTTATTTTAATGTTATAAAAAAGCATAAATAGATACATGCTTAAATAAAAGACTAGTTTTGTTCTATCCCTATTAGGGATACAATGAAGTGAATAACTTACAATTTCCCTCATTATAAAATTTTATAGATATTCATGCCTAAAGAATGGTCTAGATATTTTTGCATATAATCTTATCAACCGATGACATATCATTTTTTTTCAGAAACATAAAATTAATACTAGTGTAGTATTTTAGATCATTAATTTGTGTTAGATAAACAATTTATATGAAATAAAATTTTAATTTCCCGACATATACACAAGAGAAACACTAACCTGCTTTAGCATAACCCATTATGCCACCAGCGGCTACAGTTGCCGCATAAGCAAACCCCAAAATATCGACGCCCATTTTATTTTATTTTTTATTTATTACCAATACGAGTCGTTAATTTTACGCCACTGTAAACTCCTATTCAAAGTACAAAGAAAAACGAATCGACGAAATCGAAATGCAGATATTAGTTTATCGTATCGCTGATAATGATGATGATATTAATTTATCCCTAATGGGAAAGGCAAAGGACTTTAGTCCATACAGCCAGGTATAGCTGATAAATGATATGAGACAATTCAGTTCAGTTTTTATATGATTCCAATATTAAATATTCCATTCCACTGTTTCCCACAAATTTTACTCTATATCATTTAAAATTACAAGTACCAGTTAATATTTTAAATTCATTGTAAAATTATGAATGTCAACAGAACAGATCGCAATTGTTTCACAAGTGCTATAGTGCTGCAATGCAGTTTTCCGATTATTCACGTGTAATATGTAATAGATAATGTCATTATTGTAATTATATATTTGAATTCTGACTTTCATTTTGCACTATTATGTGATTCGCGGGGGGACAATAATTACTAACGCAATGTTATTGAATAAACGATTTGGACGCATATTTATTTTGTAAAGGAACGTTGCTAAATAAAATGATGTGGTCGCAGTCATGCTTAATCGTGTATTATCTATGATCAAACTGTCCACTTCTTATTCTTACGCACATCGTTCGCAATTTATCAATTGTCAGGACTTGTGCGTAACCTAACCTTGCTCTTGCTCCCATTATCAGTTTTTTTCTCCGTTATTTTTTATTGTTATTCCTTATTGCTTTTGTTATTCCTCGGTAATTTATTGGTACAAAAAATGCCTAAAACTTGTTTGAAAGTGAAAGAAAATGGTAGCCCATTGGGCTCTCATCGTATTCGATCAATACCGAGTAGATAATTAAAAGTAGCTTAAAAGTTAAAAATAAACATGTTGATTAGGCATCAACATGTTTATTGAGTAATGAATATATAAATTGAGACCGCTGCTCAGCCTTCAACCTCAAGGGAATTAAAGTCTGAGTCAATTTACAAGGAGTTTTTTAAGGACAAAATCCCGCGTTGATACAGTCCTTAACATTTCAGCCCGCTCGAAGAAGTGTTTTAAAGGTTTAGCTCCGTCGATATGAGTTGATTGCAAATCAGTAAGAAAGGATTTGAGTAAAAGTACTCGCTTTCAAAGATTAAATGTAGTCGTTATAATATGTCCTATTGTTAAATATGAATTAAAATTGAAAAGCGTTCTGTTAACGTCTGATTTATTTCCTAACAGGCACACAAGTGCAAAGATGAGAAAATCTATAGAAAAAACTACGAATCCTGGACGGAATCTTCCAGTTTCATTAATAAAATCGAGTTTGTTATTAGTAGTAATACCGTTAATATGTCCAAGCACAGAGTACATTTTATATACTGAGAGCTACGGCTACTCAATACGATTGAGGCAGATACGCTTAGGTGGGTTGTAGTGTTAGCTCAATGTTTAAAAAATAATTACATCAAAAATTAATTATTAGGGAACTGGGAAATCTCTAAATCGTCTAACCTCACAGATTACTAAGAGATTCACAAAGGTTTTGTACGTGGTACTGTAGCACGTGAGAGCAGGCCGCCAAACTTTTCGGTATGTAGAAAGGATTACTCCGATGCCACTTAGTTGGTTTAGGTAAAAACTGGCAGGGTAGGCGAAGAGACTCACCGTATACAAATTCTGTTGAAGACGATTGTATGTCCTCCTTCCAGGAGCTACGGATGCCTAGTAAGACAAAAGGTAGTGCCTCGGTCCACTGTGTGTTATCGTGACACATAATCTCTCCCTTTAATTGTCTGTGCAGGCGCTCTTGCGATTGGCAATGGGATGATAGGCGGTGGTGCGGAAGTGATGCGCTCCAACCATAGTACCGAGGGCTTGGAATAGGTGGGACTCGAATTGGCGGCCGTCTGTGGTGATTCGTTCCGGGCTGCCGAATCGAGATATCCAGCCGGATATGAGGGCGGCCGCGCATAATTCAGCCGTATCCGTATCCTTTAACGGTATCGCTTCTGGCCATCGAGTGAAGCGGTGAATGATGGTAAGGCAATATCTGTAATCACAAGACAGAGTTAGGGGCCTACGAGATCTAGGTGGATGTGTGTAAACCTCGAGGATATTAAAGGAAAAGAGGAGAGAGGAGCAGTTATATGACGGGTAACTTAACAACGATGACAGCTTTGGCACAGCCTAGACCACTCTCTACAATCTTTGCGGATCCCTGGCTGGACAATATCTTTGCGAATCGCGGGCGGCGGGGCGAGCGACAATGCCCGAGCGCCCGGCTCGAGCGCATCGCCCGAGCACATCCGAGCGCTCACGAAGACCGTGTTACAAGTTGTTCGCTCCGCGGTGGTGCGTTATTTACGTTCGCCAAAATAGTGTGCTACTTTTGAGTAGCCGCAGTACTTTTGCCATACGTACTTTAATAGATATTTCCTTTTTTTTATGGCTGATTGCCCGAGGGCTTTTACAGCTTAACCGGGTTGAAAGGTCGCTCAGGGCACTCAGGGCACTCAGCCGAGACCTTTATTAATGGGCAACCAGCACAAGGGTTCCCGAGAGGGAGCCTCGGCTAGGACCATTATCCTGGGCGCGAAAGCAACTGACTCGACCTCGGCGGAGGTTCTAATTAAATTAATTACATTTCCACTTCGTACTGCGTTGGCGCTGGAGAAGAGTGGCACAAGAAACTCCAGTGACCCAGGGTAACGGGCGCGCGGTATATCGAGTGTGCCCGAGAGGGCCGAACCTCGGCTCGATTAGTTGCTTCTAATATCATTATTATTAAAGACATTTACTACCACTTCGTAATGCGTTAGCGCTGGGAATGAAGTGGCGCAAGAATTTCAGTTTTTGTTTTCGGGCCGATGGCGGGCCAAATTGATTTATAAACACTAAATAATGCTGGTAAAACTGCTGCTTTTGAAGATCGAGGACTTAAACATGAGTGTAGGACAGTAACGTCATAATTATTACTGCCACATAAGAAGAGGTATATACAATGTGTCTCGTATGTTGCACGTCAAACTTAATTGGGAGATAGGTTGACGGGTCATCTACCAGACAAATATTTACCTTATTAAAAGTGTCACTATTATCGATATATTGAGATTTTTTATTATTTCTAAAAATATTTCCCCTTCGACCTGTCTTTTGTTACTGTTTGTACTGTGTTGTTATTATTTTTTTACACACTCTCGAATTCTAAGTTCTACCATACTTATATGCCAATTTGATTAATTTCGTTGGAAAAAGTTGAGTGAAAAATCCATAAATCATTTAATTCAACTTTTGCCTTGGGCGGTCAAAAAAATTTAATAAGCTGCTGCATAATGCATAAAAATAACTTGTTTAATAGAGACAAAGTTATAACACTGGTAACTTTTTCATGGTATTTTTGTAAATAAATTAAAATCACAATATCTAGTAAATGATAACCCTTTTACTACAGTTTTTTGTCTGGTAGTTGACCCGTCAACTTATCTTCCCTTTAAAGTTTGTCTTGTTACTTACGGGACACCCAGTATAATATAATATTATTATAAAACGTGCGGTGGGAAATTGGTTGATTGACTTTTAATTATATTTATTTTTATTCAGGAGAATGATTTTCTACTCGATGGAAATGAGACAAAACCTGGCTTATGAAGAAGACGTACAAGTAGAATTCTTAGGTTTGGAAGTAAGTATTGGGGTTTGGTTCTAATGCCTCACTGCCGATCGTTTGTCGACTGTTGTCGTCTGTAGCTGCAAGTTGTTTGTAGTTGTGTGTTTGTAAGTAGATCCGTAGTAGCCTCAAGTAGCCTCAGTATACTTTAAGATAGTTATTATAACTTTTTCACTTACCTGATACTTTCCCTTTAAAACAGCGAAGTTGGAACTATCGTGAGATATAAGTTATTATTAATAATATATTTTTTTTCCATTGTAAAGATCAATGTTCATCCCTTGGCTATGAAAATTATTTTCTGCAATATGCACCTTTACACTAATTTCTTTGCGAAAAATGCTGTATTGCTAATAAATTATATAATATAGATATCGGAGACTTGGATTGGATCAATATAATACATGTTTTCCAGAAATGGCAACACTTAAAAACGATTTGTTTTGAAGGTTCTAAGAACTTGATAAATTTCTGTTACATAGACTTTTTTCACACCACAAAAATCACACCTTTAATTAATCATGGTTATACAATAGTGGCTGATAATCATCTGATAATGGAGTTTCTTAAGTAGAATGATCATTTTACGTCACAATAGGTGTAAATACGTCACATATAAAAAACAGCTGATATGATATAAAGTATGAGTTCTTTCATGCAATGCAAGGCCGCGAGTATTCAGTTTATCAGTATCGCCACTGGCGTACGGTCTTCTTGTTTTAATTTAATTTCTTCTTCAAGTGTTGGTTCTTTTATTTTTTTACGTTGATCGATACCGGACCTTGGTGCAATCCGCCACAGACCTTGCTTTACTATATTAAAAAAAAATTAATCACGTTGGCCACGATGTTAAAGAGTGCTTCCAAAGTGACGATTAATACTGGCAATGTCCTCAACTTGATCGATATTAAGAAAAAGGCTGGACAGAATGTTACTGAAGAGGTTAGTAGACTGAAATAACACAACCATGGAATGATATAATTTTTGCTTTTTAATTTTACTTTGGTTCAATTACAAAGTTGCTTTCCTATTTTAATTCATGTCATTGGTTTTGCATATTTTTCAATATTATGTAAAATATTTTAATGGTGACATTTCAGTGAAGCTTTGAAAACAAAATTGATGCTGGAGCAATATCCCTTACTTTTTATAACTAAAATTATTTTATTTTTAGATTAATAAAAATTGTGTTGAAGATGAAAAAGGAAACTTATGTTTTCATTTAGTTTTTATGTATTACATATAAGTAACTACACTATTTCTTAAATTAGTAGTTAGGGCCAGATAAAAATTGCTACCTTGGGCCTGTCTAATAAGCCATTTAGTTTTGTTTCACTGGTTTATTTATTGGAGCCGAGTATAAATACGACAAAAATAGGTGTAAAGCTGCCTGTATTATGTGATGTCATCTTTCTATATATTTTTATGATGGGCACTACATATATTTCTAGCAACAGTTGCCAAAGCATCTTATACCATAACTAAGCAGCTAATATATACACATTTAATCATAACATTAGATAGTTGTTACTAACCAGCATGTATATATAGGAAAAGACAATAGGACGGAGTAGGAACCTGTGTGTCATTTGAGGAGGAAATTTTTAATGATACATTGTAATACGACACAGATTTTCCTCTATGGCCTGTGTAGTGATTTAACTACACTTTGTTGAATATGTTATGATTTTAAATCATCATAAATGATTCTTTTAAATCATAATCAACTGATTTTTATTGGTTTTGATCCATTGTTATAAGAATGAAGTTTTAAACTGATCAGTTTTAAAGTAATAAAATTGTAGTGTATATGAATAAATAAAACCATAATGTGGTAATTATTTTTATTACATATAATAAATTGTTGATTAAATAATAGTCAGTTTGTATGTAATAAAATCTAATATTCTCTCCATTATATATATACTACATATTTAGTAGTTTGCCTGAATGTTTCTTTGAATTTAGAGATTAAATAATTCAATAATAGAACTACTTAAATTACTCACTTTCAACTCTTGCTACTAGAGAATTAGTCTATCCATTGATAAAAATTGGAACAAAACCTGTTTAAGATGTTTCAACATTAACACATTCATGTTGCTGAGGAAGTGTTTCATACTAATTTGTAGAGTGGTATTATTACGCTTTCTATCTTCTATTACTTCTATCTTAGAATAACCTTTTATACTTTATTCATAGTAAAGGCATGCCAGAGTTATAAACAAGTAGTGTAGTATGAAGGTGATGTTGAGGGAAAGAAAATAGTATAAAATTTGGTATTACAAAAACTATATAAATAAATAAATATTGGTGGTTATATATTTTTTTTTTTTGAAATGGACATTGTAACTTTGTGCTACACATTTTGTCCCACATTTAAAATAAATTTATAGTGATTTTATCATATTAGTAAAACTCATTTTATATCTTGAAATAAAAGCCATAATTTATATATCAAGTGGTAGTCTAACCAAATATCACAGATAATAAAAATGCAACAGTAAGGAACTGTAGACTTTCTATTGCAACCTTGATACTGTTTCTTGTGGACTCGGACTGCATGTGGACTATTAATGTTATAAAAGCATCATAGTTCATTGAAGCCGACCATAATGAGTTTCTTATGAATGAAATAATTTATTGCTTTGAGGGATTTATTGTTAATTGTAATTAAGATTGTAAATCAGCCTCTACATTGCCGTTAGTACTCTATTATATTCTGTTATCTTATGGTGGAACTTGTGAAACTCCCAAGTGTTATTTAAGCATAAGAGGATACTACAACAACTATGCTATATTTGTATTAATTATATAGTTGTAGGAAAGAGGATGAGTGCATCCGTTTTTGGGAAATTACTTATTGTATAATAAATCCTATGCAGTTGATGTCATTTATAAAAAATAACATAATATATTGATATCTACCATTACGACAATAATGGGTTGCTGTAATGTTCACAAGCATACCATATATTAGAGTTTAGGACATTGAAAGTAATATGAAAAATATCTCACACAGTCTATTCATTACAGCTATCAGAAAGTATTAAACTAACGTTATCAGAATGGGGAACCCAAAACAATGCACCAGTTCAAAATGGCACTATCATTGATGACACCAACCCAAGAACATCCCGTATCCACTCCGACTACATGGTGGTGTCCACGTCGAGAGCACCTCGGGAGGCAGTTCTGAACATTACCAGGCCACACGATGACGTCCAAAATAAAATGGCGGAGGAGGAAAGAAAGAATTTAAAGATTGGTGTTAAGATTTTTATTAACGAAGACAGTACTTCGGCATTGACAGAGTGCTTGGAAAAAGGTAAACATAGATTTATTGTAACATTTATTATTTGATAACCCTAATTGCTTTAGTTTTGGTAAGTTTCGTCACACACCAAATGACCGCAAACAGAATTAATCGCGTTACCGCCATATTTCAGGTTTTCGGTTTTCACCAATTAGCATAGATAGGAGCGTACGCTGGAGTTTCTTGCGCCACTTCTTCTCCAGCGCCAACGCATTCCGAAGTGGTGGTAAATATCGTTAATAATAATAATGTTATTAATTTAGTTAATCCGTCAGAAGTAACAGACTGAGCCGAGGTTCGGTTTTCTAGGGCACCCTCGAGTCGGTTGCTTTTGCGCTCAGGGTAACGGTCCATGCCCTAAGCGCTCTGCCTCCTTTCAATGCGGTGAATCTGTTAAAACTGTGTCTAACAGTGGCGATCAGCCATGAAAAAATCTCGTCACTTTAAAAATTGTCCGGCTGAAAATTATACCGTATCGGCCGTTGGAAATCGCGTATGATCGGCGCGCTATGGATTTATAGAGCGTCGTCCGTGTCTTAAAACGATTTACAAAATTAAAGCTCACGGAACATGTGCGATAGTGTCTTCAAAATCGATGTGTTTTCCTTTCGGCGCCGGGTACTGTGTTGTGTCTACACACTGTAGTGAATCATTTGTCAACATATGTTCTGGGTGCACGTTAGTACTTTGATATCTGATATATAACGATCTGTTTGTATGTTTTGATGAACACGAGGCCTTAGCTTATCGAAAAAAAAAAAAATATTTCCAATCGTTTTATGCCTTAGATTTATTTAATTAGGTTACTAAATGGATAGAATATACAATTGGTATTTTTGACAAAATTCTGGTTTTATGTGTGTGGGTGTCAACTGACTTACTATTGGGTAAAATTTGTCAAATCCTAATTTAAAAAAAAATCACACTAAGCTAAACAAATAAAAATTAATAGCATGAAAAAAGTAGTCTGACTTTAAATGATTATGACATAGATTACAATTTATAAAGGAGGGTATCTTATCGGACCACAATGAATAATTATCAAGACCTAGTATATATAATATACTATCTTAGTATATATATATATATATATATATATATAAGTATATATAGTATACTAATACAATAGGTGTTATTAAATAAATGGTATAAGCAGGCAATTACGTTACGTACGAGTAGCATATACATTTTATTTAAATTAAACAAAAAATCGACCTAATTGAAATCGACTCAAACGAACCTTTTGTTAGCTAAATGTGCGGCGAATTCATGCACACGGAACCGATGTTGCACATTAGGTTTTTTTAAAGGGATCTCTGAATCATTTGAAGCGCAATGTTTCCCTTAAATCTCTAGCACGTTATTTCTGTATATGTGGTTATGATTTTAAAAAATACGCTACTCTAGTACCCGCTTTATCGCTGCCTTATTATTTCATTATCTACCATTATTTTTTAACAAAGATTATTACGTATAGATTGTTACTAACAACTAAAATAGTTATTAATATATATATAATAATGTATAGGTATCATAAATTCAATCTCTAATCAATTAATCAAAATCCCCAAATAATGTTTATTAACTAACTTTTGTAAAATAAACTTATTGTGCGCTAAAAGATACTTTTTGTTTATTTGTAAAACCTTTGTAGCTTGTTAACTTGTGTAAAACGATAATAACAGTAACATAAATCATAAAACAAAATGTAAAAATAAGGCGCCACATCGCAGGCCCTTAGCTTTTTTTTTTTATTGAGAAGAGTGAGCAAACGAGCGGCGAGAACACCGAGGTGCTCATCGACGCCCATGGACAACCGCAACACCAGAGGAACTGCCGATGCGCTGCCGGCCTTTAAGAAAGGATTAGGCTCACTTCATATATACATAATTAACCGGCGTTCAATCACATAATCTGATGAATGGTGCGTCGCTACATGGCTAAGTTACCACGATAAAACTGAAGACGTTAGCCCACTATATATGGTGGGAATTTACAATTTCGTCGTATACTGGTACCAGCTTATTCCAAGTTAGTTTTAGTTAATCATTAGTTCAATAAAACTGGGTGGTCTGAGTTATTTGACTTTATAATTAATAGCTGACTTGAAACAACGACGCTCAAGGAAGACGCTCCGTTAACATCATATTTGATAAACCACAAATCCTCGCAAAACAAATATACCAGGAATTTTTAATACATTTTTTTTTAATACATTTATTAATACATTTAATACATTTATTAATACATTTATTATACAACGTTGTTACGTAACAGATATTTGATTTGTTTTAAAATTACAATTTCAACCATTTATTTTCTTCTCTTTAGCAACCGTGCTAGGTCTTAGACCTGTGTTACAGCTGCTAAGCCCCTCCGGATGAAGTTTAATTTAAATAAAACTTAGAATTACTGTTACATTAAAACTATAGATTAATTAAAGAAAAAAGAAAGAATATCCCAATAAGGAAGGTAGTACTAAATTATCTTAGTTTAAAATCGTACACACAAAGTATAACTAGTCCAGTGAATTAACAATACTTGTAATATCATAATTGTGTGGTACAAGAGAAGGTTAAGGGCGATTTATAAAAATGTTACAATAATATTTGCTTAACTTAAATTTACAATACAAATATGTTTGTGGTATATACATAAAGATAGATATAGATATATATTTGTTTGTTTGTAAAACATTTCATTCGCATCCCGGGTAAAATTTACTTATTTATTTTTAATAAAGATTATTACGTATAGATTGTTACTAACAACTAAAATAGTTATTAATATATATATAATAATGTATAGGTATCATAAATTCAATCTCTAATCAATTAATCAAAATCCCCAAATAATGTTTATTAACTAACTTTTGTAAAATAAACTTTTCTGGTAATATGATTCGGTCTTTTCTTCTTAGATTCAGGAAAATATTAAAATCTGGTCTGCAGACTGAATGAGTCCTTAGTACAGAATTCAAAATAAACAATTGGCGGACCGTCAGTACCTTCACTTCAGAGAAAAGCTGTGATGTTGGAAATGTATAGGGTTTGTGAAGCATAACCTTTAACAATGCTCTCTGTGATCGTTAGACTGGCAAAGATAACCTTTACAAGTACCACCCCAGACCGATACACAGTAAGCCAATAAAGATTGGCAAAGAGCATAGTAGATGGTTTTTAGAAGTTCAGCGGGAATATGCCTTATACGCCCGAAAATAGATAACAGTTTTCTTATTCTACATTTTAAAGAGTCAATATGCTCTTGCCAATTAAGAAGGCTATCGACAATAATACCGAGGTATTTAATGGATTTAACCCTCTCCAAAGTTGTACAGGCACATGTTAGAGATGACAAATTACCACATCTATGTGCCCTGACAGGGATTGAGTCAAATGTGCGTTTTTGGTCAATAAAAGACTTAGTGAAGGTCAGGTACTTGGTCTTGCTTAAGTTCAACGTTAATAGATTTCTTCTGAGCCATGACATTACTTCCTCAAGTCCAATCTCCGCTAATTTAGCAGTTTCTTGCCAGGTAGATCCTTTAATTAGTAATACAGTGTCATCGGCATAGGCAATGACTTTGCAATTTCGTATTTTAAGACCATAGAGATAGTTAA
This sequence comes from Teinopalpus imperialis, assembly GCA_029286865.1. NCBI lineage: Eukaryota > Metazoa > Arthropoda > Insecta > Lepidoptera > Papilionidae > Teinopalpus > Teinopalpus imperialis. The sequence goes on from JAGSMU010000015.1 coordinate 7,387,902, forward strand.
CATATAGAAGAAACAAGGTTGGGCCCAAAATGCTACCTTGAGGCACGCCATAATTGATATACGTCAACTCACTTTTGAAGTCACCGATTTTCACTTGTTGTCTTCTATTTGATAGGTAACTTTGAAATAATTTTAAGGATGTATCTCTAAAACCCATCCTTTCCATTTTGCTAAGTAGAATCGGGACGGAGACAGTGTCAAACGCCTTTGCGAGATCCAAGAACATTCCTATGCATTTGTTATTTTTATCAACTTGACGGACAACAAATTCTGTTAAAGACTGTGCAGCATCTTCTGTAGATTTTCCATTTATGAAACCAAATTGGTTTTCCGAGATTATATTAAATTTAGCTAAATATGATTTTAGACGATTATTTAGTATACGTTCTAATATTTTCGATAAAGCCGGCAGAATAGAAATAGGCCTGTAGTTGGTGGTGGTATTTTTCTTTTGCCAAGGATGATTCGCGAGAATATTGAAATTAAGAAACATCCTAATTTCATACGAGATGATGGTTAGGTGCTACCATCGTCTTGGAACTTTTGAATAACGTTTAATAGCCTAATGGCTTAGGGTACGGTCTTACGGTCGTAGGTTCGAATCCACCATTAGACTATTGACGTAAGCATCCCCTAGCACAAGCATTTTCAGTTTAGTTGTAATCGTTAACCGGAATATTAGTTATGTCAATAGCATAATTAATATTTCTTATAAAAAATTATAAATTAATAATTAAATTATATATCCCAAACCATACATAACACTGCAAGATCTTTAAACACCGTGAGTTCCTTCTACGTAAACAAACAAAAATTATTAAAAAGCGGTAAGTAAAAACGGTAGTTGGGGTCATCTATGACCTCGGGATGTCAAATTGCTCGGTTCTCTTGCTGATCATGGGTCCTGTAAAGCACTCAAAGTGTTGGGGCTTAAATAAAAAAAAAAAACGATTAAATCTGTATAAAAAGTTTTATCAATTGTCCAGTATTCGCGTTAACATAAGGGACTCATTAGTCATTGGTTTTTAAAGTTAATAATTTTTACTACACTGCGTAATAGTGTCCAGAAACGTAATTTCGTAATTTCATGTTTACCATTTTCCTTGTATGTTGATGTTAAAATTTTATATTGTTTGAAAACCCTGAAGGTAAGACAGAAAGATTATTGTAATTAATTCGTTAAAATTATTAGTTTTCAATTATTTTCTGTTGTAAATTATTTTGGGAACTGTCGTCGTAAATGGAAACGTTGGGACTTAATTTTAATTAAAATAGCAGTGTACAAATTCTATGATATCGCAAATACAATCTTTATCGTGGTCGGTATGGTATACTTTGCATATAAATCTAACAACATACAACACAAGCATTTTATTTAGTTTCTATTTTCAATCAATTCGGTAATGATTTGTTTTACGTTGTTGGAATCATGTAGTCACGAAATACCAAGAATAGTTCAATAGGGCTCAACCGGTATAGGGCCACGCTTTCCGGAATACCAGTAGTTTAGCATTTTGACCCAACATACAAAACGAATCATTTCACGTTTTATGGGCCACCATTATCGTACGTCATGGTCGTAATGACGTCATCACCTCTTTTTATCACGTACCTTATCTTTATATAGAGTAGATTTCATTATTCGTATCTTCGCCAAATATGTAAATTTCGAATCAAAAGTAAACATTAAATACTAAACACGTAAAATCTAAACCTTTATCTTCTTATTGCTGATATCTTGAATACAAAGCAAGTGAATACTCTAAGTTTTAGTAAATAAATACTCGTGAGTTAAATCGACTGAATACTTTGCGTAAGTATTCAAATATATAGCAAGTAAATATTCTAGGCTATATCGGGTCACCCCTAAGGACTTAGATTTCTAATTTAAAACAAAGCATAGTGTTTGTTCCTTCTATTCTTTCTGTGCTCGTGTCCCTCCCTCGAGAGCTAGATGTGGCTTGAGCGTTTACATTGCAAATTATTTTTTATAGATATTTTTATATTTATCGTGCAGTATTATACTCTCAAGTCTATGTAAGGTTTTATGAAAATTTTACTGGTTTACCGTTAATTTCGAAATAACAAGTAAGATAAGAATGGTTTTTCACAATTTTTATTTTTTTTAATAAATAACTATCATTAAGCTCGATGTTATGGCTTAGTGAATATGACAGTTTTGACAATTTTGCTTTGAGTATTATAACTTAACCATCTATTTATTTATTTCTACTTTATTGCACAAGTAGAACTATTATTTAAATATATTACAATAGAGGAACCAATTCGTTTCCTTTCGGTTATAATATGCAAACGGGTCCCATCAAAAATCTTAAAAGTATTCGTATAAATCTTAAAGCGAATATTTATCTTAAACTTTTAACTCATAATATCTGTTAAGCCGAAGTATTGTTTATAGTTTTTTTGAATTTTGTTTTCTATTCTCAATATTGTTTCGAACATTTTAGAGTGTATCTTTTAAACTATCTTTTTTGCATTCTAGTCGGGGTTTTAGTTTTTTAATTATTTATTTTATTTTAGACTTATCAGTGTCCCGGCACACCTATGAACAAAAACTGTGTTACATATATAAGTTGGGTAAAATGGAGATTAATATAATATATAGAATTTATTTCATGCCAAACAAAACACAAAGTAAATGAAAATTTATGTAAGCGGTTCACAATTCTTTATGAGAATTTCGATCGCGTGGTGGATGTAGTAACTTTCTAGGATCTAGCGAACTAATCGCTAGACCTGAGAGTGATCTAACTCGGCTCAAAACGTAAACCTGATCTTTAGCGAAAAGATTACTGCTAAAAATCCGCCATTTTTGTTTATTTTCAAATGCCTATTTAAGGACACTTGGGTTTTTAAGACTAATATAAAACGATACCATTACTGTCATCCATCCAGCCGTTTGGTAGATACGAGGTAATAAAGAAATTTACAAACATACATACAAGATACGCGCGATAAACATAACCCTTCCTTGGCAGTCGGGTAAAAAATGATAAAGTAAAACATAAACTTTTACCTAGGTCATGCATTACGCTTATTACTGATCTATATTTTTTGTATAATTTTGTACAATATTATTCCAACACCAATGTCGGATTAAGTAAGTGGTGATGACGTCATAGGTACCTGTTGTGAATCAGCGAGTTTGATAAAACGCTGTATCATCGTGACGGTGTGCAAATAGTTGGCTTGCTTTTTCAAATTAAATATTACGAAATCTTCTAACGAATGCTTTTTATATAAATATATATACTGTATCTTTACAAAGAATATATGAATATTTCGATAAATAAACAGATGTTACGGCCGCGTTGCAATGTTTGTAAACTTTTCCTTCTTTCCATCATTTAAACAAATTGATTTAAACTGACTAAAACTACTGTCGACATGTGACGTGTGAGCGAGAGGCGACACCTTTAAGCCACGCCCTCGCTGGCGATTCTTAAGTGTTACCATTTTAAGTCTTACTAGAACTACTATGATTATTATATTTCGATGAACGTTATATTACATAAACACAGTTTAAAGGTTATGTACAAGAAACATGTTAAATTGAAATAAAATCTTCGATAAATAAACTCTAGGTTACATTGATGTTATCCAGTACAGCGTTGTAATTCAAATAATTAACGTTTCAAGCGACCTTGTAATACTACGTCTCAATAATGAATAGAGCATATTTATTACATATATGTTTATTTATCTAATACTAATAAACTTATCTTTCGAGACTTATACAATAAAATAACAAATACCAGGATGGAAATAATAATATCGTATTTACAAAATCCTTTATTATCTGTGAAATGAATTGAATGAACTCGTTAATTTTTTTCGCTGTTACTGTGGCGCCGAGCCTATGTATGCCGCAGTTAGAAACATATTGAATCGTGGCTCTACCAAGTTAAATCTGTGAGGAGCGTTCTTCTTTGTAACTCCTAATAATATTTTAAAAAAAATTGGTGTGATATATGTTAAGTAAACGGTCACAGCGCATTTTGTTGCAAGCTTATATGGGGGAGCGGTAATGGCCTAGTGAGTAGGAAGGAAGTCGCACCCGCGCCTTGTGGGTAATGTGAAGAAATCTTCATATACGTTGGTGCCAGTAGATTCCACCAGGCACAGGGACATTGAACATGGATGAATGTAGATGTCATGGGCCGCAGGAATCACTTGCTATCTGGTGAACTGTGTGCTCGTTTGTTTCTTTAAATGTAATAAAAGAAAAAAAAAAAATTACAAAAGTAATTCTCCCCGATTATACTTCGTTCTTCAAGAACCACTAATACATCACTGAACTGTTAAGAAATAATAAGTAGAAGTAATTTTGTAACAATCACACACACACACACACGTAACTAACAAATTTAAATCTTTTGTGTTATCTTAATATCGATGAAGAAAAAACTTCTTTTATTATTATTTTATAATGCCGTTAAGAGAGAGTACTGGAATTTTATAATGAGTAAATAATTATGTGGGCTAAAATTTAAAAAAAATGATATTTCATTATAAAATAAAGCACCTTTAGCAGAGAGTTTCCACAAGCAACCTTACTATAGCTACCCCAATTGGAAATTGTTTCCGATATTCTATATTTCAAGACTCCAAGATGACGTGGTTTTTTTATCAAGATATTTTTATAAAAAGATCTTGCTACACATATATAGTGGTGATTGTTTGATATTTTAAATCTGATATTATCTTTGTAATACGCTTCCGTGTTCAATGTGGTATTTTTAAAGACTATTGTACTGTTTTGTTATCTGTTATTAATAATGAAGTATCGTCGGAGATCTCATATCATATAAATGTGTCGTTTGTTACTTGTGCACTTGGTGAAGCAGTGGTCAGAATAAAAGCTGCGTTATAAATTATTGGTTCCCTAGTTTGGTGTGTTTTGTATGCATCTGGATCTTTCTCCGATAATATTGCCACGAACGAAGAGGGAATGCCTATATTTTCCAGGGCCCAAGCCCTTCATAAAACACCACACCGTACAATACAATCCTAATACCGCCCCCGCCTACGGCGAGGGCGTCGCAAACAAGATATATACGGACAGAAGCGTCGCTAGAGTTTTTGTACCACTTCTTCTCCAGCGCCCACGCATTCTGAAATGTTGATAAAGATATAATGGGGATATCAATGTAGATAATTCTTAGTCAGAAGCAATTGACCGAGTCGAGGTTCGGCCCTCTCATTTAGACGCTTTCGCGAACAGGGCAACGGTCTAACCCGAGGCTCGCTCTCGGGAGCCCTTGTGCTGGTTACCCACTAATAGAGGTCTCGACTGAGCGCCACAAGCGCTCGGTCACTTCTCAACCCGGTGAAACTGTAAAACTCGAGCTAACAGCGGCACTTGTTTGTACGAATGCTTTTGATACCACTTATCCTACTTTAAGGACAATAAATAAGAAACTCAAAATAAAATCTACGTAAACATAAACTGACTAAATTAAAATTTTCAGTAATACCGTCGCATTTGCGCGGGAAAGAGACTAAAATGTAAAATCGAAAAAAGGTGTCAGTCAGAATTCATCTTACAAAATATTTCTTTTTGCCACATGTCAAAACTGTGATGTTTTGTTGGATTACTTTTTGCAGCTCGAATTAGTCGGCTCGTCCTCACAGAATACCTTCGTGTAATACACCTACACCTACCACTAACGATGTTGATTCTTTTGGTGAGTTTAGGGAACCGGAGACCTAAGTGTAACGAGGAATTCCACCTCTGTTCTGATGAGTGTTATGAACTCACGACTCGTTGTCGAGGATGGTGGTAGGTGTTTATGGACCGTAATCATCGCCTATAATCTGAGTATCTGTTTCAAATAGTTTCATCAATTAAAATCTATATAGGAATTTATGTACTTAACGTACATATGAATTGTATTGTTTTTTCTTTTTAGTATTCACTGCGCTACGTACCGAATTCATAGAGAACGTTATATTGGCTTACAATCCGGACATTTTGTATAAAGAGGAAACGCTGGACGATTCCAATCACAAGAACGCGGCGTTTACCAAGGCGTCGCCAATATCGCTGGGCAGCAATGTCGGTAAGGATTTTTACATACCTATTTTTGTTATAGCGTTCTTCGTTCTGAAGATGACACCATCTTCCTTTCATCTTTCTTTGACAGTGGATATACCAGTACCCCGGTTCCCCTATTCGTAATATTTTCTATATTCTATTTTGCAGGACTAATGTATGCTATACAATATATATATGCTATACACACATATATATATATATATATATATATGCTATGCTATATATATATACTAGCCTTTATGCGATATAATGACATGATCAACAAAAATAGCAATATTGATATTTTTAATGACGTAGAGAGTAAGTTCAAGGAAAAAAGTGTAATGTTTAGTCTTAAGTGAATGATAATTCATTTCTGTTCACTTTTTCTATCTTGTTACATTGTTCTTTATTTTTTTTATTTTATTAAAATTTTAATTAAAATTAGTTTTAAAATTATCAAAATAATAATTTTATGATAAATACGTAGATTTTAAGATGCTATACATGATATATATTTTATTAATTTAGTCATTATTCATCTAATTATATTTCGTTTTAAGTTTATGTTTACTAAATCATTAAGATACTATAGCATAAACCATAAGTGTAAAATGCCATAATGATATTGTTGATGGTGTATCTTTCTCAATAAATATAATATATGAAATAAATATAGTATATAAATAAAAATGATATAAAATTAAATAAATAAAATAAAACATAATGAAATAGAATAAAATAAAATGGAATAGACTTAAATTAAAATAAATAAATTGAAATTATATTAAATAAAGCATGCGTAAGTTGGTGAGTGAGTGCGTGAGGTAGTGACGGAGTCAGGGAGAGACTGAGGCTGTGATGATAATCATGATGATCTTTACTTTTAGCCATTTTGATAACCCGCGAGTATTTCACTAACTTAGTTGTGCAGGATTTTCATTGGATGCTCAATTTTAGTTTTTTGTCCTAAACACATAAAACTTGAAAAGTGCATCAATAATGAATAAATCATCGTTAATATAATTTTGTTTTACTTTTTAGGTCGAATATCTAACTCGGAGATAGAAGCTGACAGCGAAGCGGACGCCAGGAAGTGCGAAGCTATCCTGCCAGGTATCAAAGTATTGTGGGCCGTATTGGAGGATTACGTTAAAGAAGGTGATTGTATTATTTTTCTTATAAAAGATGTTGATATTGAAGTATTACAATATATTATTGATGATTTTTTTTTACTGACATATTGGTGAACACCTTCATCATAAATTATCAACTTTTTCTAGTCTGCCCACTGTAATAGTTAATTTAGTTATTTGGTAATACCAAAAATTGAAATATTGTTTCACATTATCGCTACTTTTTTTATGTGTCTATTTGTAACGAATCACAAAGTATTAACTGATGAGGCTTGGGAACCTTGCAACCAACATTATCATGCACACATCAAGTGAACCGCATTACGGAGCACATTCTCAGTAAATTTCTTCAGGGCTACCAAACTGGGGCACTTTTCCACGACGTGGCGAAAGCTTTCAACAAGGTCTGGCACAACGGGCTCATATACAAACTATTTATATGAGCTCGGTGTGCCAGATCGACTCGTACTAATCGTACGAAACTTTCCGGTTCCGCGTCGAGGGAACGCGTTCCGAGGTTCACTACATTTATGCCGGAGTACCACAAGGCCGTACCAAGTCCTAGGTCCTATTTTATACACACTCTACACCAACGACATACCGCGCACTCGCGGTGTAGAGCTAGCCCTTTTCGCCGATGACTTGATGATGATGATTAGAAATGGTTTCGGAAATGGAGGATCGAGGTTAACCCCACCAAAAAGGCAGCCATGTACTTCTCTCGGCGTAACAAAACACCTCATCTTGTAACTATAGAGTTATTTGATCGCCCAATCCCCTGGGAAAAGTCAAATACTTAGGCGTCACATTAGATGAAAGACTCACCTTCGGTCCGCATATCAACCGCGTATGGAATCGAGCAGCGTTCGCCCTAGGTCGTTTGCACCCGTTACTCAATAAAAATACTAAATATCCCTGCGTAATTAAATTACACTATACAAAGCGTGCATTCGGCCCATAATGACTGATGATACGCAAGCCCTGTCTTTGCTCATGCCTCCCCGCGTCATATTCATCGACTTCAAGTAATACAAAATCGTTTCATGCGCAAGGCCACCGGTGCACCATGGTTCTTGCGTAATGAAAATCTACACATAGACCTTGAGCTGCCGACCATAGTTCAGTACCTGAAGCAAGCTTTCCGCCGATATTTCGACTCTGCTGTCACACACCCAAACCCCTTGATTGTAAGTGCCGCCACTTACAATTCCATCCTGAATCATAGATTCACCCGCGTCCGAATGAGACCGAGGCACGCCCTCAACGACTCCGACTACGCGACCACCAGGGCCCAAGCCCTTCATAAAACACTACACACGTACATTGCACCCTCATACCACCCCCGCCGACGGCGAGGGCGTCGCAAACAAGGTTATTCGCGATACCGCCATGTCACAGGCCGGTTTCCTCCAGCCAATACAGATAGAAGCGTCGCTGGAGTTTCTTGCGCCACGTCTTCCGAAGTGGTGGTACAGATAGCCAATAATAATAATAGAGATATTAATGTAGATAATTCGTGGTCAGAAGCAACTGACCGAGCCGAGATTCGGCCCTCTCGCGCACCCTCGAGTCAGACGCTGTCGCGGAACAGGGTGACGGTCCAAGCCGAAGCACCCTCTTGGGAGCCCTAGTGCTGGTTACCCACTAATAGAGGTCTCGACTGAGCGCCATAAGCGCTCGGTCACTTCTCAACCCGGCGAAACTGTAAAAGCCCCCGGGCTAACAGCGGCCATCAGCCAGAAAAAAAAAGCTTGGGAACCTATAGAATATATAATTGTACTTGTTTTAGTTTTTAAAATATAGTATATGTAGATTAGATTAGTTACGTCACGTTTATGCTCACTTTTCTGGAACGGTACAGATACGTCTTAGAGATTTATAGTGTTGCCATATACTCATATTCTCGTGTACTCGTAATCGAGGAACTTCCAAAAGACAACAGAACCTCTATCAACACGAAATATGTTAACAACAAACTATATTAGATATAATGTTAACTTTGTACACAGTACTACACCCAAATGCCACCTTATCGCTATAACTATATGGTTTTATCTCGTGATTTCTGTGGTGGACATTTCTAGATCTTTCTTTACATAGTAACAGGAGATATTCTGCTTAAAAATACGTTTTGTATCGTTAAATCCCACTAATGCTTTCTTCGGGGACCGATATTTTTATTTATTACACATTGAGAGTACACAGTTCACCTGATGATAAACGATTCCTGCCGCCTATGATATCTACATTCAAACTTGACAAGGAATCATAATGCGTTGTAACCCTTGAGGACTGAGATGGAATGCCTCGTCATCAGTAATAAAGGTCTCCGGGATCCCTACACTCACGCTAGTATTCTCTGAGGGCGTGTTCCTACCCCGGTCGAGCTGACCCATTCATTCTGCAGCTAGAAAGGAATTTCAACGTAGCTCTAACCACGGTTTAAATTATATATGATGACGCCCGGAACTTGAGTGACACAATTTTTTTTCTTATCGCTTAAAGGCTGTCATGTAATTGTCTATAGGTGATAATTCTGCCTTTGCATGTAATGTATGTAAATAAAATAAAAAACGTATTCATTCTCTCATTTTGTTTCCCAGGTCGCGTGCAACAGTTGGGCGTGGCGGACGTGGGCGGAGGTTGTCTCCGCAAACTCCACGCGTGGGCGAGAGTGAAGCCCACGATCGCGCAGATAAACCTCGCCTCCTGCTGCGTAGTGCCACCATCGTTGCACGCATTCTGTCGTGCCAACGACGTACAATTACTCACGCACGCTGATCCTCCTGGTGAGTAAGGAAGAAATACGTACATACATTATCTAGGTTTATTAATTAGGCCTCCTGACTTATTCCGATATACACTAAACTAAAAATAAGTTATAAGTGGAATGGCAGTATGTTGTCTTTATATATATATATATATATATATATATATATATATATATATATATATATATATATATATATATGTATATAGATATATATCCATATATATATATATATATGTATATAGATATATATCCATATATATATATATATATATGTATATAGATATATATCCATATATATATATATATATGTATATAGATATATATCCATATATATATATATATATATATATATATGTATATAGATATATATCCATATATATATATATATGTATATAGATATATATCCATATATATATATATGTATATAGATATATATCCATATATATATATATGTATATAGATATATATCCATATATATATATATATATATGTATATAGATATATATCCATATATATATATATATATATATATATATATATATATATATATGTATATAGATATATATCCATATATATATATATGTATATAGATATATATCCATATATATATATATATGTATATAGATATATATCCATATATATATATATATATATATATATATATATATATATATATGTATATAGATATATATCCATATATATATATATATATGTATATAGATATATATCCATATATATATATATATATATATATATGTATATAGATATATATCCATATATATATATATATATATGTATATAGATATATATCCATATATATATATATATGTATATAGATATATATCCATATATATATATATATGTATATAGATATATATCCATATATATATATATGTATATAGATATATATCCATATATATATATATATATATATATGTATATAGATATATATCCATATATATATATATGTATATAGATATATATCCATATATATATATATATATGTATATAGATATATATCCATATATATATATATATATATATATATGTATATAGATATATATCCATATATATATATATATATATATATGTATATAGATATATATCCATATATATATATATATATATATATGTATATAGATATATATCCATATATATATATATATATATATATATATATGTATATAGATATATATCCATATATATATATATATATATGTATATAGATATATATCCATATATATATATATATATATATATATATATATATATATGTATATAGATATATATCCATATATATATCGAATACGATGTAAAATCTAAAACTAATAATGAAACGTTATTAAAATTTACATATTGTGGAATTAGAAATCATCATCATTAGCCTTTCAGTGCCTTTTTGTGATTTGCGACAGACGGACGATGCCGTTAGTATGTATAGGTAGGTATAGGCAATGTAGTTGCTTCGCTACGTTAGATGCTACTAGCGTTTTTATGTGTTCCATTAAAAAAATATAAATGATGCATTGCTGCAAGATATACTCGTATTGCAATAAGACGACGATTCCTTATTTTGTATTATTACTTAAATAAAAAAAACCTATACTGCTGATGTACTTAAATAAAAAAACCTATGCTGCTGATGTACTTAAATAAAAAAAAACCTATGCTGCTGATGTACTTAAATAAACGGAAAGTAAGCTCGTATGAATAGTTTTATAAAAAGACACTTCAATGAGAGTAAAGACTTTTTCATAAGTTATTGCCATTTAAATAAAACAAATTTAAAAAAAAAATATGGTGCTTTCTTCATATTATACTTGCTGCAATGTTGCTTATGTCAAATCACTTAGTTACTAATAATTATCAATTGGAACGAAATCCTCCATTTTGTACATGTCAAATCGATTGGTTCCGAGTAACTGTTCATTGGAGAATATACATTTAACATTGTAAACCGACAGCCATCAGAACTTGTTACGGCGCTTTCATCAGTTAAAAGTTTGCACTGCAACATTTTACCTTCGGCCATTATCACATACTTGGCGAGAACGTTATAGGTTTCCTTTTGCTTTTATTTGAACTGAAATGGATTTTTCTTTTAAAACACATTCAATATTATTAGCAAACAAATCTACATGTGTAATGTTATTATCCAAACATTTGACCACAGTTACATCTTCATCATAGTTACAAATCTGTTGATACGGATAGTGCCAGCAGCCATAATTCCTCTCTGTTTTAAAATTTGTAGCAGATGGTTGAACGAAAAATAATTGTCGAAGTATAGCTGGTGACCTTTGCTTTCTCCAATTCTCTTTGTAAGATGAAGGACTACAGCTGCACCGTATCGATTTTTTTTTCGTTAAAACATCTAATCCTGGACTGGAACTCTGATAAAGGATAAAATCGTAAGCTTGACCAAGTTTACCACATAAGAAAAAGATTTTCAGACCCCATGGACAAGGCTTGCCCTTTATGTACTGTTTGGCAACATGTTTTCCGGTGAAAGGAACAATCTGTTCGTCAACACAAAGGTTTTTGTCGAGTGGTAAATCTAAACACAACTTTCTAACAGCATCAAAGATCGGGCGCACTTTGATAAACGCATCTTTAGAATTACCTGGTATTGCTGTATTATGAACTAGATGTAAATTGTTACGCAGCTCAAAAAATCGGTCCCTTGCCATGTTTTTAGTGAACAAGGGAATGCTGATATTTGTTTCCCAATACATTTTCAAACAAGGGTACCCATATATTCCAGTGGCCAAATGCAATCCAAACAATATTTCTATTTCCTTGGCAGTAGTAGGTTTAAACCTTACTTTATTGGAATATGTAGCGTATAAGTTTGTCATTTCAGCCATAACCTGAAATAGTTGTTTAGGCACGTATCTGTTATAATAATGTACTGGGCTTTCAACTCTGGGATCAATAGAAATGAGTGGAAACCAAGCTGGTGAAATTGTGTTTACTATTTCCTTGTGTCTCCACCTAATACTATGCTTCGGCGTAATATTCTGTAAAAGCGTATCTTCAGAGGTGGAAGGCACTTCTGGTAAAAAGTTATCACTCATTTCAACCCACGATGAGCCAGCGTCTTCATCATCATCATCCAAAGCTGGGGGGAATATTTCTCATTGGTTCCGGCTGATGACATCTGCTCCCACTCGGACACATCGTAGCTCCCGTTCAGACGCAGGTCCAACTGGTCCTTCGTCATCAGAAGATAATTCTAAATCAGAAAGGCAACCTTCTTCTAGTGCTCTAATAGCGTCGCGCGAAAACATATTGGTAATTTCTTATCTGAAATTAGTATTAACACAATTTATAACATCAAAAACAACAAAATTACACCATTCAATAACAGTTATAATTTATTTTAGTAATACCTACGATGTACAACAACAAATCAGAAATACATCGTATGCGCCTGATGTGTACATTTGTGTACAAATATAAAAATCACGAAAATTTGTACAAAAATAAACTAAAACCAACAACATGTATGTAAAATATGACGACAACAATATAACACATTGACCTATAAATATTTCATTACATATACTTTGATATTTTCTACTTTTTAGAAATAAAATAATGAACTTCCTGCACAATGCAAACTTCGGTCGGCTTTTGGTCATAACTTGCCAAAAACTGTCATTAAACGCTAAGAGATCGCGTTGGGAGTATCGTTTTCGGTAGTTTACTATGTGAACTAATGAACACAACCGTTTTTAGTTGCAAATAATGTGAAATTAATACTTAAATTTATTTTTATATTATATGTGTGCAAATGTGTACACCAGGTCTGAAAGGGTTAAATAAAGCGTGCGTAAGTTGGTGAGTGAGTGAGTGTGTGACTGAGTGCGTGAGGTAGTGACGGAGTAATGATATGAATGTATAATGAATGTAATGATAATCATGATGATCTTTAATTGTAGCTATTTAGTCAACCCGCGAGTATTTTACTAACTTAGTTGTGCTGGATTATCGTTGGATGCTCAATTTTAGTTTTTTGTCCTAAACACATAAAACTTGAAAAGTGCATAAATAATGAACAAATCATCGTTACTATAATTTTGTTTTACTTTTTAGGTCGAATATCTAACTCGGAGATAGAAGCTGACAGCGAAGCGGACGCCAGGAAGTGCGAAGCTATCCTGCCAGGTATCAAAGTATTGTGGGCCGTATTGGAGGATTACGTTAAAGAAGGTGATTGTATTATTTTTCTTATAAAAGTTGTTGATATTGAAGTATTACAAAATATTATTGATGATTTTTTTTTTACTGACATATTGGTGAACACTTTCATCATAAATTATCAACTTTTTCTAGTCTGCCCACTGTAATAGTTAATTTAGTTATTTGGTAATACCAAAAATTGAAATATTGTTTCACATTATCACTACTTTTTTTATGTGTCTATCTATTTGTAACGAATCACAAAGTATTAACTGATGAGGCTTGGGAACCTTGCAACCAACATTATCATGCACACATCAAGTGCATCCCATTACGGAGCACATTCTCAGTAAATTTCTTCAGGGCTACCAAATTGGGGCACTTTTCCACGACGTGGCGAAAGCTTTCAACAAGGTCTGGCACAACGGGCTCATATACAAACTATTTATATGAACTCGGTGTGCCAGATCGACTCGTACTAATCGTACGAAACTTTCCGGTTCCGCGTCGAGGGAACGCGTTCCGAGGTTCACCACATTTATGCAGGAGTACCACAAGGCTCCGTCCTAGGTCCTATTTTATACACACTCTACACCAACGACATACCGCGCACTCGCGGTGTAGAGCTAGCCCTTTTCGCAGATGACTTGATGATGATTATTAGAAATGGTTTCGGAAATGGAGGATCGAGATTAACCGCACCAAAAAGGCAGCCATTTACTTCTCTTGGCGTAATAAAACACCTCATCTCGCAACTAAAGAGTTATTTGATCGCCCAATCCCCTGGGAAAAGTCAAATACTTAGGCGTCACATTAGATGAAAGACTCACCTTCGGTCCGCATATCAACCGCGTATGGAATCGAGCAGCGTTCGCCCCAGGTCGTTTGCACCCGTTACTCAATAAATCAATAAAAATCGTAAAATGTCCCTATCGTAATAAAATTACACTATACAAAGCGTGCATTCGGCCCATAATGACTGATGATACGCAAGCCCCGTCTTTTTGCGTGCCCCCCGCGTCATATTCACCGACTTCAGGTAATACAAAATCGTTTCATGCGCAAGGCCACCGGTGCACCATGGTTCTTGCGTAATGAAAATCTACACATAGACCTTGAGCTGCCGACCATAGTTCAGTACCTGAAGCAAGCTTTCCGCCGATGTTTCGACTCTGCTGTCACACACCAAAACCCCTTGATTGTAAGTGCCGCCACTTACAATTCCATCCTCAATCGTAGATTCACCCGCGTCCGAATGAGACCGAGGCACGCCCTCGACGACTCCGACTACGCGACCACCAGGGCCCAAGCCCTTCATAAAACACTACACACGTACATTGCACCCTCACACCACCCCCGACGACGGCGAGGGCGTCGCAAACAAGGTTATTCGCGATACCGCCATGTCACAGGCCGGTTTCCTCCAGTCAATACAGATAGAAGCGTCGCTGGAGTTTCTTGCGCCACGTCTTCTCCAGCGCTCACGCATTCCGAAGTGGTGGTACAGATAGCCAATAATAATAATAGAGATATTAATGTAGATAATTCGTAGTCAGAAGCAACTGACCGAGCCCACATTCGGCCCTCTCGGGCACCCTCGAGTCAGACGCTGTCGCGGAACAGGGTGACGGTCCGCCGAGAGAAGTAAATGGCTGCACTTTTGGTGGGGTTAACCTCGATCCTCCATTTCCGAAACCATTTCCCTAAGGTGTTGGCTGCAGATTGGAGGCGTTTACAAATAGCGTCTGGTTTAAATCCAGACACGTAGAACCGGTGTCATCGGCGAAAGGGCTAGCTCTACACCGCGAGTGCGCGGTATGTCGTTGGTGTAGAGTGTGTATAAAGTAGGACCTAGGACAGAGCCTTGTGGTACTCCGGCACAAATGGGGTGAACCTCGGGCGCGTTCCCTCGACGCGGTAACGAAAGGTTCGATTTCGGAGAAAATCTCGTATGATAAGTACGAGTCGATCTGGCACACCGAGCTCATATAGTTTGTATATGAGCCCGTTGTGCCAGACCTTAATCAGCTTTCGCCACGTCGAGAAAAAGTGCCCCAGTTTGGTAGCCCTGAAGAAATTTACTGAGGATGTGCTCCGTGATGCGGTGCACTTGATGTGTGCATGAGTGTTGGGTGCGAAACCCGAACTGCTCATTGATTGGCAGCCCTCGGGACAGCATGAAGTCCTTGAGGCGGGTGAGGATGAGCCTTTCATATACCTTACCCAAGACTTTGAGTAGGCTTATGGGTCGATAGGCTGATGGATCGGTTGGATGTTTCGAGGGCTTGAGAATCCCTATGACGTCGGCTTCCTTCCAGGTGTTCGGGAAGGTGCGTGTGGATATGACCGCGTTGTAGATTATCACCAGTAGGTGTAAAATGGACATGGGTAGGAGTTTTATCACCTTGTTGGTGATGCCGTCGGGGCCAGGAGCCTTGCGTGGTCACAGGTTTTTAATTATAGACTCAACTTCGGTGCATGTAACTTGAGTAACGGAATCGCGAGGTGGTTCCTTACTCCTCCGGTTAACCTCGCTGTCAACCATTGCAAGGTGAGCGGCGTAAATCGGTAGCTTGGTGAGCATTGGAGCTCGATATTGTCAGCCAGACATTCGGCTTTCTCTTCGTCTAAGAAGGCGGGCGGTTTATTAGGACGCGCTAAGGAGGCATTGTTTGGGCGGTGCCCCCTTTTAGGGATTTGGGAAGTCGCCAGTAGGCGAGATGGGAAGGTTCGATGTTGGAGAGGTGATTATCCCACCGATCGTTCCTATACTGGGCTATGCGTGATCGGACTTCACGCTGAAGGGTACGTAGCACCAGCCGGTTACTTTCAGTGGGATATAAGTCGTGGGCACGAGTCGCCGCATTCTTGCGCCTCATTAGGTCCTTTATGTCGTTTGGCAGGGTCCATCGGTGGTCTTCCACCGGGGAACCTACCTCGAACAATCCACGATTACGGTCTGGATGTGCCTAGTGAGGGCATGAACTGCGAGGTTCGTGTCGTGGACTGAAGATATTTTCCTAGGAATAGCATCTAGGTGCGGTGATGTGGCTTCCCTCAGGGTGTTCCTGAGTCGGTGCCAGTCTACAATGGTTTTGGTGGAGGGTGAGGTGGGGCGGAGGGCCTAACCGAAGAAGAACGGGGCGATGATCGGAAGCGAGCTCATGGATTACCTCTATGCCTTGGAAGGCGAGATTGATGTTCTTACAGATGGCAATATCAAGCACGTCCGGTGCGTGACCCAATATGTATGGAAAATGGGTAGGCGTAGTAGGCGCTACGACGTCGAAGTTGAGTGCGTCGCTTAGCGAGTCTAAAGCCAACCCCCGGGGGTTGATTTTAGTTGCATTCCACCGAGTGTGCTTGCTATTGAAATCTCCTGCCAAAATGACTGAGTTTCCAAGGGAAAGGAGCGCCACGAAGTCGCTTCGTAATACTTGTGCGTCACGTCTGGAAGGCAGGTAGACGGACGCGATTGTGATGGGGGCGTGGCCAGTCATGGCTAGCTGACAGACCGAGGCTTCTAGGAAGGTTAGGGTTGGCGTATCGACGGGCACGCAGTGCAAGGACTTTATAGTAGATGAGAGTTCCGCCATTAGCGGCGGAAGTTCTATCATTCTAATGATGTTATAATTCGCGATGTTGGGATTGCGAGTGTGCGGTTTGAGGAATGTCTCTTGCACTAGGAGCACGTCGACTTGGTGATCGCGAAAAAATTGAAGATTTCGTCGCGTTGATTATTAATACCGTTCGCGTTAAAAATGCGACGTTAAAGGGAACGCGGTTTTACTCTGCCGTTATAAAGGCCCTCTATGCTTGAAAATTGACGATGGCTGACACTACATGTTGGTAGCGCATTGTGGCAGCAATTCTGATTTCGGGCTTGCCATTGGAGTCCCTTAGGGCTTTTGCAAGGGCTGAGACGTCGGCGCCGTTGAAAACGGCGGCGAAGCGGCTACAAAGGTCGAGGTCGCTTTCGTTAACCGGCCGTCCGGCTGATGGAGGGCTGCTCAACCGGTTGAGCGACGGTCACTACGCCAGTAGGAGTTTTCCATACGGGACGTAGAGGACGAACAGGAGCGAGAATAGGCGCGGGAGCGGCGATCGGTGTAGCTACCTTAGGTGCGACTTTAAGTGCCGGGCGTTTCGGCTTGGGAGCCTTTGGGCAGCCAAGGTAATTGGCTGTGTGTCCCTCTGAGTTGCACAGGACACATGCGGGGGCCGAAAGCAGCCAAAGGGCCTTGTCCTTGGGTCTCGGACAGTCGGTGGTGCCATGGTCACCCAGGCACTTTACGCATCTGGGTTTCCCGAAGCAGTTGCGAGCAGAGTGGCCATATAACTGGCATTTGTGGCACTGGCCCGGAGGGCCATTTTATGAGGGCGCTCTATTGTGAGCCCAGAAAGGTGGCAGCACTTTTCAGGTTAAATACCTGCTTCCCTGCCTCGGACCTTTCGAGGGCCACAATTACCATGTTGAATGGCTTTTGTTATGCCCACTGTACATCCTATGCACGGATAGGACGGGTAAATTCTGAGCCTGGAGGTCCTCTTTGATGAGGTCTGCGGGGATTTCCCGCGGAAGGTTTTAATAACCACTCTAAGTTGGCGCTCTTCTGCCAGGGTGTAAGTGTGAAAGAATACACCTTTGTCTTGTAAGTAGCGGGTGACCGCTCTATGGTCATCCGTGGTTTCTAGCTGCAGTTTAATGCCTACAGCGGTGGGGATCGCTTGATATTTGTAGCGATTGGAAAGGGCCGATACGACAATCGGCCATTTATCTTGTGCCTGTATGAAGACAGGCGGCGGGCGTTCGATGGCTGTGAGACAGCCGAAGTTTGGGGAGCCAGTAGTGGCGCGCTGAGGAGCGGCGGGGGCTTGCTGTGAGGCTGCAGAGGGTGCCATGGGGTTGGGCCGCAGATGTCGATGGCCGGGGAGAGGGACATCGCTTTCCCGTTTTTTCACCTTGGGTGCCGGCGTCGGGGCGGGTGAAGCTAGCTTTTCGCTTCTTTTCCACCAGCGTGAAGTTGCTGGTGTCTTGCGGGAGGTCCTCAGGGGACGGAGGGCTATCTAGCTCCATTTCGGAGACCGAGGAGGACGATGAGGCAGAGGCCCTTGAGGAGGACCTTGAGGGTGATTTTCTCCCCTCCGTTAGGGGTTGCTCTTTTATAATGTCTTCGAAGACATCGGGGTATTTACTCTTCAGGCAGCTGACCAAGTGTACAAGGAAATCCATTGTTGGATTCTCCATTGTACACAAATTATTAATAATATTACTACTATTACGCGGGATGTGTGGCCTCCGGTGGGGTGCCGGGGTGAGTAGCCTACTTCCCTCCTGCCGGGTATAGGCAGGAGGATGTGTGCCTAGTTGTGTAGCCCTAGTGCGTCCAAGTGCCAATCTTATTTGTGCACTTGGGTGTGATAACAGAGCTAACTAAAATACGCGTGAGACAATTATAAGTCTAGCGGGTTGGTCAACCTTGGCTGAGGGCACTGCAAGGCCAAGTTTACGTTGACTCCTTCCGCTATCTTGCGTTTCCCAGAAGGGGAACCGCGGGCGTACGGGGCTTGCCCTACACTAGCTTAGTTAACACCGCAAGGTATCCACTAGTATAACCACCCAGGTGGCTTTACAATAGCTTTCTTGGAAACTAAATTCCGATCACAATAGCAACAGCAATAAAAATTGCTCGGTGTATTGTTCTCGGAACAATGGATGCGCAGGTGGCTTGCTCGGGGGCAGGTAGCTCGGGACGATCGTGGCGGGGAGCCGGGCGACCGTTCTCGGCGACTGCTGAGCGTCGAATCACATTGTGGGATGAGATTTGTTATTTTATAGCGGTTTTCTTTCTTCAAACACCTATTGCTATTATAAACTTGCTGCTTACTAGTTGTCTGGTGTTGGCGAAAGCGGAATGTGCTCGGCACGACATCTTCTATGCCTTCTGTTTTGTTCAGTGAGGGCACAGAGGTGAAGAATAATTGTATCAACGGTGACCTAAACCCGTCTTGTTTGTGTAAAGAAGCCCTTTGCCCTTTAGAAACAGAGGGTACGTCCCGAACTCAGCCAGATTTGATCCGCTCCAGTTTCCCGATACCAACGGTGGTATTATTTGGGGTACTGTTCTCTTATACGCCATCTGGGGAACGCGTCTCATTATACCTAAATCATGCCAACTTGTGTCAAGTGGTGTAGTGGTACATCACTTGCTAGTGCAACTTTCAAATTTCCTTTTAATGTAATTATTCGATAAACTCCACGAATCCATCTCAATATTCTCAATTTTGTCAAGTTCAGGCGCTTGAACTTTCATCAGACACTTGCTGTAAATGGTTTTAAGCCGTACAATATGTGCCCGTCGAATTACGCTTTTATAAAAGTTGCCCTTGAGTTTCAACGGCATACTAGCGACATATGCGAGCGACCTGCCCAATTCAGTCAGATTTATTGTTTAGAGCACTATGAAATCACCATACTCGAGCATCGAACACGTACTACGTAGTACGGGTGAATTAATAAAACAACTTTAATGTTTGTTTGTATTTGTAAGTATTAGTATTATTAAACCTTTATGTACACAAAGCATTTATACAAGGGAAGTAATATAGGAAAGGTATTTATAAAGGCGCAGCTTATTTTACAATTAAAATCTTTTCCAGCATGCCTGGTGTTGGACGTATTATCGGGAAAAAAACAGTGTACTCACAAAATAAAAAAAAAAAAATTATAGCGGTGAACGAAACGTAGGGAATAGCTGCGCATGGGTACTGTTACTACTGTACACTTTCCACAAAAATAAAACTGGGACAATTTTTATTTGAAGTCCCCAGTAGATATGTCATTAATTGGGTAAATCCGACCTATAGGAAACTGCTGGGTTACTTTGGAGTAGAGCTGTTAAGTCCATACTTATTCTTACTAAAATTCTCTTACAGCACCAGCTTTTTCCAGTAAGCATAAGAGGCCATACACATATATATATATATATATATATATATATATGTATATATTACCGTGTGGTACCTTGAACGATAAAAGTTATAAATTCTCGTTTTTCTGATTCGTTCGGAGAGTTCTGACATTTGACAAGATATATATTTGTTATTGGACCACTATTTTTTGTTACGGCTTAGAGTTGTCGATTGCTTGTCAATAATAGCAGATGGGTTAATTATGATTCGTAACATGTCCTTTTCTCCGTGAGGAGCACACTTGTCGTGTTTGGCCTCTATGTATTTCCATGTTGTTAGATTTAAAACATTTCCGGAAAATCTTTTAGAAGTCGAGTTATAGAAACACAAACGTTGACAGAGTATGCGGAATGTTCTTCCATTAATGTTACCAATTTTGAACTATAATCGATATTTTTGTAGTTGTCTGTACCAAATAAATATCATAATTATTTTGTTACATTGTACGTCGGTTCCAAAGCGTTGTCTATTTAAATTCTTATTAATATTTAGTACAGTGTGGTATTTTTATTAAAAAGAGAGTATTTTTATGTGCTCTTTTCGCTTGTAATTCGGGTAATAGTTGCTTCTATATGCGTTATCTTAAATAATTTTCGAATGTATGAAATGCAGACAGGACACTGCTAATTTATGGCAAAAACTCAAAATTTGCAATATACACGAAAATTTTAATTTAAGATAAGTTTAACGATAACTTTGTAATTTATTTTATAACGCTCTATTAAATTAAGCTAACTTGATGTAATCCATATGCAGGCCACAGCGGTGTGCAATGGAAAAATATTTTTTTATTAAGTACGTAATTATAAAATCAACTTTTATATGTACTTATGATACTTTATTTATTGTGTATAAGTGAACATCATATAAATGAATTAATTTAAAATAATCATTTATAATTTAATTTACGGTATTTTGCTTAAAAGTAAGAAATAATGATAAAGTAAATAAATTCAATATAACTGATAAATGTGACTAACATTAAAAGCTGATAGAAATAAAAAATACTTATAGTCTGATTAATCTTATCATTTTTAATTTTTGCTATTTTTATTAAGTACGTAATTATAAAATCAACTTTTATATGTACTTATGATACTTTATTTATTGTGTATAAGTGAACATCATATAAATGAATTAATTTAAAATAATCATTTATAATTTAATTTACGGTATTTTGCTTAAAAGTAAGAAAAAATAATAATAATAATAATAATAATAATAATAATAATAATAATAATAATAATAATAATAATAATAATAATAATAATAATAATAATAATAATAATAATAATAATAAAATAAAACTAAATACAGAATATATTTATATATATTTTAGTCGATATATATGTATATATTACCGTGTGGTACCTTGAACGATAAAAGTTATAAATTCTCGTTTTTTTTTCTGATTCGTTCGGAGAGAGTTCTGACATTTGACAAGATATATATTTGTTATTGGACCACTATTTTTTTTGTTACGGCTTAGAGAGTTGTCGATTGCTTGTCAATAATAGCAGATGGGTTAATTATGATTCGTAACATGTCCTTTTCTCCGTGAGGAGCACATTTGTCGTGTTTGGCCTCTATGTATTTCCATGTTGTTAGAGTTTAAACATTTCCGGAAAATCTTTTAGAAGTCGAGTTATAGAAACACAAACGTTGACAGAGTATGCGGAATGTTCTTCCATTACTGTTACCAATTTTGAACTATAATCGATATTTTTGTAGTTGTCTGTTCCAAATAAATATCATAATTATTTTGTTACATTGTACGTCGGTTCCAAAGCGTTGTCTATT
Organism: Teinopalpus imperialis; assembly: GCA_029286865.1. NCBI lineage: Eukaryota > Metazoa > Arthropoda > Insecta > Lepidoptera > Papilionidae > Teinopalpus > Teinopalpus imperialis. Next base: position 7,410,826 of record JAGSMU010000015.1, read on the forward strand.
TAAATTCTTATTAATATTTAGTACAGTGTGGTATTTTTATTAAAAAGAGAGTATTTTTATGTGCTCTTTTCGCTTGTAATTCGGGTAATAGTTGCTTCTATATGCGTTATCTTAAATAATTTTCGAATGTATGAAATGCAGACAGGACACTGCTAATTTATGGCAAAAAACTCAAAATTTGCAATATACACGAAAATTTTAATTTAAGATAAGTTTAACGATAACTTTGTAATTTATTTTTATAACGCTCTATTAAATTAAGCTAACTTGATGTAATCCATATGCAGACCACAGCGGTGTGCAATGGAAAAATATTTTTTTATTAAGTACGTAATTATAAAATCAACTTTTATATGTACTTATGATACTTTATTTATTGTGTATAAGTGAACATCATATAAATGAATTAATTTAAAATAATCATTTATAATTTAATTTACGGTATTTTGCTTAAAAGTAAGAAATAATGATAAAGTAAATAAATTCAATATAACTGATAAATGTGACTAACATTAAAAGCTGATAGAAATAAAAAAAATAACATAGTCTATGATTAATCTTATCATTTTTTAATTTTTGCTATTTTTATGCCAGTATGTGATTTGAATGAATGAATGTCATGTCATGCCTCAGCTTGGAGAGTATACAGATAAATTAAATAGGAATTAATAAATTAAGACAAATTATTGTTTTTTATTAAATTTTATTTAGATATATAATAATTTGAGGCTTGTATAATGCAACAAAAGATGTAGCGAGTGAATCAGACTATGATGCTGGTTTTCTGTTAGTGCATATTAAGCCATATATAGTCTTGTACATAAAACATGATGGCATAGCACAGGATAAATAAAGGGTTAATTAGGAGAGGTTTATTTATGTTCTGATCGAATCTCTGCAATAATAATACTCTAAAATGTTAAAAGTCCTGAAAAGTTATTGACCAATTTGTTATTATATTTTTTATATTCATATATACATTTTTTATACCATTGATAGTAACAAACGACATACAGTTCGCCTAATGGCAAGTGACTCTTGCGGCCCATGACAACTACCTTCATCCTCGACCAGAAATCATAACGCAGATGGGTTGTCACAGATCAAATACCTCGTTACCAGTAAATAAAGATCTCCGGATCCATTCACTCACCAGATTAAACACGGCAGCATTTCGCTGGTATTTTACGTTGGTATGTGAGGGCGCGATAGTATAGATAGTAGATATATAGTAGGGATATTACGGAGGTGGTTTTATCGGAATCGGAGTTTTAAATTTGTTTTATCGGATTCGGAACCAGAACCAAAATTGGAAACGAAGATGGAGTTAAAAAGGAAATGTATTAGGAGCAGTTAAAAATAAAATAATACGACTATCTTCCCTGCAACCGGGATTCCCCGTACCACATGTATAAAGTTTATACATGTCGTACGGGGAATCCCGGTTTATACTATAAACCTGTTTGAACGCGCCGACGGTCTGCTTTAGCCGCCCCTTATGTATGCTTCGACCTCCGATTAAAACCTCCGGTTCAATATTACCGGACCCGAAGTCGAAATCGGAGGTGTAATATCAATCGGAAGTTCTGACCTTTCGGAATCGGAATCGAACCTCCGTAACGTCTTACATAGTATACGTACAGTTTCCGAATGGCATTGGTATGTTGTAGTTTATGAAAAACACCCAGTAAGTATAATTCAGTTCAGTAATATTTACCCTGAAATCTCATTATGTTCAAATTTTGACTACGGTCTTTATTTTTCTTAGTTTGATTGTTTTAGTAATTGAGTAGTTTTTAACTTTAATTACATATACTGCAATATTGATCTTTTATTACTTAATATATTTATTTATAGTATATTTGTAAGATATTGTTTTACTACTATTTTGTCATCTGCCTGTCATAAATTGACCATATCAAATTAATTTGACATATTATCAAATTGACATTCCTATAATGTTACCCGTAATAAATTATATAAGAAGTAACTACTTATTAAGGGACGCTTTTAAGGAAACCTAAAAGTGTCCCTCAATGTTAAAAATAATTATGTATTATGTAAATTAACGAGAAAAATATGAGGTTAACCGTAGGCCTTTGAAAAAAAAAAGTTCATCGGAATCTGATGAGGTAAAGTATACGTGAGTTGTAAGTTTTTAAACTCTTCAAAATATTTGTAAGATACAATACGGTGTAGAAATTATAGTATTTATTGTAGTATCTTGTTGTTTTATTTATTATGTTGCCATTCGAAATGACTATTTTTTTAACCGACTACAAAAAACATGTTATCAATTTGATCTGTATATATGTAAGATTGTTTAATTATTATATTCATATTGTTATGTTAATCTGTGTGGCAATGCTCGTATATAAAATATCATCTATAAAAGTAAGTATACCAGCTAAAACCAGTAGTTTAAAACGGCACTGTATTCCGTCTGGTAGAAGAAAAATGTTGAAGACATTAATAGTGGCGACTAGGTAATATATGTTATGTTGTGTAATATATGTTGTGTCGGTGGATGACACACAGAAATCATTAATGATATTATCCTCCTTTTCCATTTGTAACACGGAGATCGTACTTTAATCGAGCAAATCTTCTCCATTCCGTAAGTGCATAGACTTTAATGAACTCGATTATTTACCTCACAGAACACCATGGTATATGTACGAGGCATTCCATATTCCAGTCAAAATGCATGTCCTTGAAGTCGATTAATCTTCAAGTCATATGTAGATAAATATGGTGGCACTAGTCTATCATCGCTTTTTTTTATGCTAATATCCTCCGACACGAGTCGGAGACTTTTATAGTCTTCTGATTATTATAACTCATATTTTTATTTTTAATTAATATGTGTTATTAATAATGTATATGTAACTAAATAAAATGTAGATAAATTTATATGTCTATATTTTTTTATAAATATTAAACTATTAACTTTTTTTTTACAATAATTCTTTTAGCGAACTTTAAAAAAAGGTGTCTATCTTTGCTATTCCTTATTATCTGAGGGAAGATCTTTCTAATTTGAATAGGTTTCTAATTTGTAACCTAATTCTAGTTCCAAATCTACACTGTAGCTTGGGCAGTCTATTAATATGTGCATTACAGTTTCTATCATCGCTTACTCCGATTGTATAAATAATTATTCGCTATTTTTTATATTCATAGTTGCGCGGACCACCCTCGGCCGTATGAAATTATGAGTCGATTTAAATTCAAGGCGGCCACTACAAGGAGCTGCAACGAAATCAAGCGAATAACTTTATAATGGTGCGTTAAATAAAAAGGGGTGAACAGGAAACCGGATATTGCCTTCCGCGGCGACCCTTCCTTTCCGTTGATGGTTTTTTACTAGCTGCCCACTCGGTATCTGTCGCCCTGCTTATTTATACTTTAAATATATTTAGTTGGCAATGCGTTTTTACAATTAATAAGCTTAACATGAATCATAATATCAAGTATATTAAAAGAATACAACAAATCTTGTTAAACTTTTGAAAACAAAACTTTGTTGTCTTTTGTATTGGAAATACTAAATATAATATTTTAATAAAAATATTATAATAAATACATACATAACACTTAGACCTGAATACACAGATATTGTTTTTTGGCTAGGAATCGAATCAAACACCCGTGGCGCTGTAACATGACACTAACCACTACACGACGCAGTCTACGTGTCAGACTCGGTTTTTTTTTTTCGGGCTGAAGGCCACTGTTAGCCCGAGGGCTTTTACAGTTTCACCGGGTTGAGAGGTGACCGAGCGCTAATGGCACTCAGTCGAGACCTCTATATATAGGTAACCAGCACAAGGGCTCCCGAGAGGGAGCCTCGGCTTGGACTGTTACCTTGTTTCGCGAGAGCGTCTGACTCGAGGGTGCCCGAGAGGGCCGAACCTCGGCTCGGTCAGTTGCTTCTGACAGAGGATTCTTTAAATTCGCTATGATTATTAGCTATCTGTCAGACTCGGTACCGCTTTAGGGTAGTATTGATCTTTTGAATTACGTCCACTCGTTCTACGACAGATGCTCACGCCGCAATTAATGACTTGCTGTAGGTACGAATAGATTGGCTATTGTGTACGAACCACATTTCCAGTGAATATTGGCGAAAAAGCTGGGCGGAATCTAGAAAAAAAATAGCTCGTATGTCAATTTTTTTTTTAATTTAAGTTGACAAGCCTGCTTATAATTTACGTGACGTTGAGTGATTATTAATATTATAAATATGACGCTAATCACCTATAGATACATTCACCTACAAAAAAGATTCATTATGTAGATGCATTATCGCCATTGAAGGCAGGTGACTGGATCTAAAATATCTTAAAAAGCTTACGTATCAAACAAAAAATGCGTGCATTAAACCGCTTCGCTAACCCCGATCCCCGTTCAAGAATCTGAATTGTGTTGCATTGTCAAACACTGTCCAAAGTTTTCTGTACAACAGTTGCGTAATACCATTTGTGTTGTGACAAATTCGGGTTGGATAATCGAATTACAACATATATATTTGTTAGTTTCACAACGTTAAGCATAGAGATCGTCGAAAGTGGCGGGAAATTGCGCGAGGACAATTTCGGCGAGATCTGTGCGCGCATGCGTCGTATTATATGTACAGATTGGAAAACAAATATTCACGTGGTGGTATTAGATCGCTGAATTGTAAAACACCTGCAGCACGAATAGGTAGTCTATTGGGCAAGGGTCGTGTTTATTAAATATTAGAGTTAAATAAAAAGCATAGCGCTCTTGTATCATCTAGTGAGTAAAATAATCAAAGAACCAGAAACACGTATATGGAGACTGATTACATCATGATATCTTAACTATTTTTTTTTAAAGTATATTAGCAATGCTATTATTTATTAGCATTACTAATATTCCAGTTAACCACTTCAACTAAGCTGAAAGTGTTTGCGCTAGGAGATTTTTCACGATAATAGTCGAATGGTGAATTCGAACCTACGACCTTAAGTTTTGCAGACCGCACCCTAAACCATTTGGTATTGACGCTTCAAATTGATGAGATTTAAACGTTTAATTAACGTTATTAATCGCAATACCTGCGTAGATCCGATTAAAAAGTTACAACTATATGCAGCGTTATCTACATCAGGACGTCGAACAGCTCAGTTCATAAGTGAACATGAGCGTGTGTTTATACGCTTGGAATTAAAAATATTAGCAAAATTTGCAAAGCAAACATTTTTATTAAAAAAAGAATGTGAATTTAATCATATAATTTTCCTCAGGAAGCCTTTATAGTCGAATATATATGGGCGTGGTCCTACCCCGGTCTAGCAGACCCCGCTTATTCTGCAGTTGGAAATACACTGCAGTGTAGCTCTACCATGTAAGATGTTCTTTTGTCGTCACCCTGGTTTTATTTAAAAATATTTTTTATTTTTCAAAAAAGTTACTAAACTTTAAAATTCAAAAAGTTTTGCTGTCAGTACATAGTGATGCGCATTAGACCTTAAGTTCAGAACACGCGTGCGCACCCAGAGCGTGAAATTGTCATACTCTTACTTTCTCGATGTCGCGATACGTCGTCGCGGCGTCCTTCCTTTCGCTTTAATTACACAAAATCATTATTATTGTCATTGCCGAGGTGATTGACCTGTGTGCATGTTTGTACCTGTCATTAAACTCAACTTGGACCGAATCCTTTTGTATTAAGCGTTAGGCTGCTGAGTGTTAGGAAACTAAATTAACAAAAGACGTTAAATTTTCAATTTATCACTGCTACGCTTGTACTATGCGATTTGTAGTAAGTGGAAGTTTCTACCACGCATAACTACTTTGTGGAATCAGCTGTTCTTTCGTTTTGTGAGTGTAGGGATGCGGGGACATACTGGAAGTGAGAGATTCAACTTTGGCTCTTAGGGATGACGACGCACATGCATCTTGAAACATTGTTGAGGATCACTTACTTTCAAGTGAACTGGGTGCTCGTTTATCGTTCGTAGTTTAAAAAAACGCTGTCTCTGCAGTTTTAAGTAAAACCCAATGACTTATTAATTAGACAAAGTAAGAGTATAGATAGGAGTGTCGCTGGAGTTTCTTGTGCCATTTCTTCTCCAGCACACACGCAGTCCGAAGTGGTAATGTAATTAATTTAGTCAGAACCTCCGCCGAGGTCCGGTCATCGAGTCAGTTGCTTTCGCGCCCAGGATAGCGGTCCGAAGCTTTAATAAAAGTATCGGATGAGTGCCCTAAGGGCTCGGCCACCTTTCAACCAGAAGCTGTAAACACGGGCTAACATGGGCATCAACCATAAAAAATAAAAACAAAGTAAGTAAATGAAATATAAACTTGCAAATTTACGTTTATATAAAAAATAATGTGCGCCTTTATAAAAGTAAATGGTGATTGCTATTAATATTTTATCAGGAGTTGCTTAAGTCCTAAACGTCGCATGCAACAGATACAAAAGTACAACTGTCAAAAAAGTTTTTTTTTGTTACACAGAATCTGAAAAATGTAGATGATGCATAATGGTATGCAGACACGACAGAACACGTGTTAAATTTTAATTTTGTTTTCTATTTTATCCAAGCTTTCCATATTCTGATTTAAAAAAATCGTTATATATACTATATATTATAGATTGAAACTAATTATGCCAACTAATATTGTTGACTTTGCTAGTTTACAAGAATAATTTTTAATTTTCGTATTATTAAATTACATTAAAGTGAGAAAAAATTGTTCTTTATGGCAAAAAATAAAATAAAATATTTGAAAGCCATTAGATAGACTTTATTGAAAAATGCTGAAATAGATCTTCACTGGTTCATCAGTACCATTTTCCACTTTCACGGTAACCCCACAGATGACCGCGCATCACTTATAGTACAGGTGGACATTATTTTTTATTTTATTTTAATAACCACCAACAGAATTTCATGTAATTTCATTTTACTTTAAAAAATGGACATTGGTTTCTAAATGCATAATTCCACTTACATGTAGTAACATCATGCTAATAATAAAACTAGTACAATAACTAAAAAGAAGAAGAAGAAGAAGAAGAAGAAGGAGAACGAGAATGAGAAGGAGTTCTTCTTCTCAAAATCTATCTAATCTCTCCTTCACTAAATCTAAAAAACATCTATTAATTTTAATTTTATAAACACTTTGTGTATTTGTCATAAATTAAATAATTACTTCTTAGGCTAATATTTCTCATTAATATTTTGTCCACTGTTGGATAAAGAGCTTTCCAGTAAATTGCAACATGTTTTGGAAAAGTTTCTCTGATACACCGTACTTAGTGAGCTTCTAAGTGATTCACTTTGCGCCTTATCACAGTATCATCATCGAAAAAGCTCACAAAGACACATTTGAGTTTGGTTGCTTTGATCTTTGCATGTTAAAATCAGCTATCACGTTCTACTCTACACATAGGCGAGGTTGTCATTTGGTTAATAAATTGAGTAACATATTTCCTCTTAGACGTATTATGTAAGAAGCTATACAATAAGATAAAAAAAGTCAATTCTTATTTTTAATTTCCCGACATTTCAGGACAGCACGGTCACGGAGCATCTAGGTTTTTGAAGTCATAGATTGATGTCATAGTTGACCCGTGGTACCGTCAACTTTCAATTATAATGAAATAGTATATAGGATTTTACTTTTTGTTCGCATTCCATGCAAATCAATAGTCTTTCATATAAAGAAACGAGATCTGATCTTTATGGCAAACTTATGTCAAAGTCAAACACGTCGTCTCCCTATACTGTAAGCAGAGACAGGCGACAATCAAGATGTTATCTGGGGCGTGCCTGAAGCGCCACGAATTTCACTCTTGCCTCAACTCACTGTAACACTCAATAATGTATTCCAACATATATACGAAGTGTAGACCTGAGTTTTGTTAGTCGAGTGAAAAATTGGAGACCTTACTAATGTTTGATGACAATGCATCGGCGTTGCGATTGTTTATCGATGATAAATCTGGATGTCTCTGTATCACTCATCATCAGGTTAACCATGTTTTTATATTTTTATATAACATTCAGAGTGACGAACGAGCACACAGTTCACCTGACGGTAAGTGATTTCTGCGGCCCATAACATGTACATTCATCCTTGACAAGGATTCATAATGCGATGCGTTGTCACCCTTGAGGACATAGACGGAACGCTTCGTCACCAGTCATCCGGATCTCTGCACTCACCGGACGAAACACAGCAACATTATGCTGCTATTTTATGCTGGTATTCTGTTAGGGCTTGATACCTACCATGGTCGATGTGACCCATTCATTCTGCTGCTTGTAACAAACTGCAGAGTAGCTCTACCACTGTCAATATAATATACCCTACTTATCAGAACACTTCTGATATAGCTTTTAAACCTAAGCAAAGACTGAAGCTAGAAACAAACTGCAGTGTACACCCTCAAAATATCTTACGATAACGATTGAAAGAGTTGAGTTGATGTCTTTTAAAGGTAGAGGTTATTTCACATACTATATAGAAGTTAATATCAACCGCGAACTTTAGATATTGGATCTGAACGTTAACGGAATGACAAAAAGTCTGTAACAAATCTCCGTGTCGATTTCAATCACGGCCTAATTTTCTTATATTAGATGACATCATAGTGCAAGATACGTAAGCATTCGAATAAATACGTATACACTCATTCGTCATCATCTTCTCTAGTCCGATATAATTCATATACAATAAGATAGGCGCAAGGTGCCGTTGTAGTGTCAAGGACAACGGGCATACATAATACATACCCAAACCTGGAAGTCGATAATTTTATTGATTTAGATTTATTAGTATAAAATCATCCAGTCGACTTTTCGTTCCAAATAGATCGATATATCGCATTATTTATCATATCATCCCAAATGGGATTAATGAAGGGAAGAAGAAAATGATATGGAGAAGGCAGTTTTCTCGATTGACTACCTGACAGGTAATGTGTATTGGACGACCCAAACTAATAATATGTTTTATTTATTCTTAATTAATGTTTTTTGCTTTTCAGGGAAAAATATCAACCGGAAGGAGGCGTTATTCGCGGTTTAAGTTCCCCGGATATGGTTTAACTTGAGCATAAGATCCTTGTTCCGTGCAGCCATTTCTTAAATTCAGATAGCCACAATGATAGCCGAGCTCCAGTAGGAGATGGTACGTCAAGACAAGAAGAAATATTTGCGCTCATGTTGTTTAATATAAACTGTTTCGAACATATACAATTTATGATACTGGTCGACCGTATAACTTATAAAATTTGTGTATATACTAGCATAAATAAAGGTACAATGGGCTATAGAAACTTTGACGCGAAAATTACGATATAGAACTTATATAGAGTAAAGTTAAGTTAAAAGTGAACAAAAACAGCATAAAAGCATAAAATTGCAGAACTATATCCAGGTTTCATCCTACATTTGTGGACACACCTCAGATATATTACACACTTAAATTCACTCGATCAGATGAAAGGTTGAACGGGGACGGGGATTAAAGTGAAGCGACCATGTGTTAGTCAACATAAATCTTATGGTTTTAAAACTGGTTCAATAATCGTTCAACACGAAACACCATAATTTCATATTACTTTCTTATGCAGTGTAAAACTTCATTGAAAATATAATATTTGCAATAGAAAATGGGATTTTGGTGGTTAGGTGATGATTTTTTTTTATACTTTCAAAGCAAGTGCTTGACCACGATCCCACCTGATACTAAGTGGAAGTGCAGTCCTGGATGGTAAGGCGCACTAGCTCAGTTAATGCCTATTCAGTCTACTCTTGAAAACACCCACATTGTAATCGGAGGGAAAGACAGACGCGGGCAAACTATTCCAGTCCTTTGCTGTACGAATAATAAAAGACGAAGCAAAGCGCTTCGGTTTTGAGGGATGTTCACAACAAAAGGATGAAATCCAGCAGTGCGTCGTGAGGTCCGATACTGGAACGGGGATGGGGGAATTAGATCATGTAATTCCTGCACATTCTCCAGAATGCATTCCGTAAAACACGCTTCTTAATATTTTTTTATATCTTAATATTCTCAGGGGTAATCAAAAAAATCTATAACTTTATTATCTATACTTTATACTAGACAAAAAAAACTTTGAAAGAGAAGAGATATGTTTAAAATTACACGTAGTTACTTTTGTATATATGTACTATATATTTTTGTATTATATAAATATATTTTTTTAAAGAATATCAGCAATGCTCTTAACTTTTATTTAATATCAGAATGAAAAAGATGAATTACGCTCTTGTTTCATCTAGTGAGTAAAATAATCGAAGAACCAAAAACATGTATGGAAACTTTCTAATTTAGTCCTTAATAGTTTAAACCCCGATGAATCATGGTTTCTTAACAATTTTTTTTGTTGTTTTTGATGAATTAACATTACTAATATTCCAATTAACCACTGCAACTAAGCTGAAAATGATTATGCTAGGAAATAGAGAGAATAGACGAATGGTGGATTCGTACTTACGACCTTAAGTTTCTCACATCGTACCCTAAGCTTTTGACGCTTCAACGGTTATAAGGAGTGACAATCTACTACACGCTTCTCCTGATGGTAAGTACACTGCAACCTATGACACCTGCATTCATTCGCAGCAACGATTCCAGATGGAGATGGGATACATATACGTGAGATAGAGTCGTGGAGAAACTTCATTCGTCACGCGAAACGCGGTAGCTTTATGCTATATATTCTCAGGTTGTGGTCCTTCCCAGATTGCGCTGACCCATTCATTTTAAATCTAGAAGCTAACTGCACTGTATACAATATATAACTATAAATATAAAACGCACTAATACTATTATCTTACTATATCTTTTAAAGTTTTTAGGACTTAGTTTAAAATTGAAAATAACATTAAATTCATTTAACCAATCATAAGTAACTAGAGAGGTGTAAGTAACTTTAACTTTAATTTTATTTTAACGCTTTAGAAATATTTCCTTCCGTACAATTTTCATTACCTCCTTGGTCAAGAATCATTTTGAAGAATGATTCTTTAACAAAGAAGGTAATGAAAATTGTACGGAAGGAAATAAAAGTAAATAAGTATACCAAACAGAGGTTAGTGTGATTAATAAAAGTTTTTTTTTATTACATTGGAAGTAACAAACTAGCACACAGTTCACCTGATGGCAAGCGTTTCCTGCGATCCACGCCAAGGAAGCATAATGCAGATGCGTTGTTACCCTTGAGGACTGAGATGGAACGCTTCGTCACCAGTCATCCGGGTCCCTGCACTCACCGAACGAAACACAGCAACTTTGTACTGTTATTTTACACTGGTATTCTGTTAGGGCGTGATCCTACCATGGTCGATGTGACCCATTCATTCTGCAGCTTGAAACAAACTGCAGTGTAGCTCTACCACTGTCAATATAATATACCCTACTTATCTCATCACTTCTGACATAGCTTTTAAACCTAAACAAAGACTGGCCCAAACTTCTAATGTTTGAAGCGTCAATAGTCAAATGGTTTAGGGTAAGTTTTGCAAAAATAAGATTCGACTATAGTAAATTCTTGACTGAAATAATCAGAAAAGTGTATAATCGTAAAGAAAAACCCCGAGTTGATTTTTTTTTGTAGGGTCAAAAATTAAAAAAGATTTCAATAATTTAGATATGTAAGAAAGAAAAATAATGAATATCTGCGTAATTTATTTTTCTTGATTATTATGAAGAGAAGTTATCGTTTTATAAATAAAATTAAAAGTATCAACTTTACATAGTACATGTTTGTATTACCGATCTACCTACAAAAATTAACCGGATTTCATCTGGGAAGATCCCATTGAAGCCACGTCTACCATTTTGGTCCATAAAGATCTAAATATAATATTGTCCCTTTCTAGCAGCAAATAAATGAAGGCTTTAGAAAGAGACAGAAGGAATATCACGGTTGATCGAACTTTGGCCGCTGTCCGGCGGCGGGTACGCATCTCTACGTACTGAAACAGTGTTACAATAGAATAATAACGTTAAATGTTGATAGTTAATATTTAATTAAAATTAGATATTATTATCCGATATTAATTCATTAGTTTGGAAGTTACCAAAATAATAAAATTCTAACATCTTGTTTAATCAAATTGCAAAATTCGAGACAACTTTAATCTAAAATTTTACTTATTTTGTACGTCGTAAGATTGAAATTCTAATAAACATAAAATAGTGTACTTAGTGTTTTTATGTTTATAGTATTTAAGAGAGGTTTATGAGAAATTATCTTTGACGATCGTGTCATCTCTTTTATACGTATGGTCTAATATCATGCAGGAAAGAGGTAACTATATTTTTCTTCAAACTGTGAAGACACAGAATGCGCGTGTTGAGTCAACAGGTTTTGTCAGATGTACTAAATGTTTGGAGAACCTGTAAGATTTTATTTATGTTATAATAAGTTATATTATTTTCAGCTTTCTTTCTTTCATCTGTGGTAACGTACGTGGAGTATCTTGTTTGTGTTTGTCTTTATAATTCAAAATGTAAAAAGAAAAAAAATGCTTTGTTATAATGATTAACTCTATAATAGTTAAGATAGTACTTAATTTAAAAAAAAAATATTAACATTTCATATATTACAATTGGGACATTCTATTTTTTTTTCTCTACCAGTCCAGCATTGATGCAACAACATTCGTAACCGAATTTAGGTCTTTTTTCTAAGCCTTTAAGTCTTGTTACATTCTTAAATACTGTGAATTATTTTTAAATGTTGCAATAATATAATTTTTCCGTCCTATAACCTAAAGAAGGTTGACGACACCTCCAAACAACGCTGTTGGGAGTAGAGCTGCGCGTGCGCCGTCAGTCGATAGTGTTCGCTCGGCGCGAAACCATCGCGTTCCTAATCCATATTTTCAATTTCCGAACTTTCGAATGCCTCCTCGGATGCGTTCGTAAACCCGCGCTTTTTACCTAAACCATAGACTAAAGGACTAAAAAAACTTAATGTGCTGTGTTCCGTGTGAATTTTTTACCGTGTATTTGTATGATATTGTGTAAAATAGTAGAGTTTGTGACAAGTTGCGGTTAAAGTTCACTACACGCGTTCACCTCTGGCTGTACTTGCAGTTATGTTATAAGGATTTTATTTTTCGTGTTGCATTCATTAGTGCTTTGTGTATACAGACAGTATTTTCATATTTTTCGAAAAATCCCGACCTCCATCGATTATATGGGTAATTTTTTATTCATTATTATTACGAACACACATGGATAAAATTTCACGTATCCACATCTACTTAATGACACACATTATATAGTGTGAATGAACACAATGTGAATTTGTGATTTTTTGTCGAAGTTTCATCTTATATATGTTTCACTAACTCGTTGTCGATGGTCTTGTTATTTTTTAAATTATTTTAAATTCATATAATGTTAAAAAGTCCCTTCAATTTATTAATGTCTGACGGTTCTACTTTATAATGCTACCGCAACAGTACGATGCGTCAATAAATTTTGTTTTCAGCATACTTAAGTTACAGTAAATGGATTCAACCTCTTAACCTGCATTTGAATATGTATTGAACACATGATGTGGTTGACTAAACTCAGGGCAAAAGAACTTCAATTTAAAATGGTCCTTTGAAATAACAAAACCGATTGCGAGATTTTTTTTATTTTATCTTTATACCAAAATTAAATATAATATCTAATGGTAAAACAATTTTAAATATAATAAAAAAATCTAAATAAGAATAACTTAAATTACTATATGTCATTCTAAATTAAACAAATAAATATAGTTTAAATTAAAATGGCTTTGGGAAAATTATTTGGAAGACAATGAAGGAATACTTAATTACATTACGGAATATTCATTTACGTAATAAATTATGTCGGGGTATATAAATACTTTTAGTTAATTTAATTTTACAATTCTAGTCTCTACATGAGACTTAAATGTTGTTTCGTTACGACATATTTCTTGTGTAACAGACAATAATTAATTTGGTTGGGGATATCTTGTCAAGTAATTTTTTTTTTATAATTATTTAAATAATGTATATTGTGACTGTTGACACGATTATTGCAATGCTATTTCACCTGTTTTAAAGCAATCAATATAAATTATTATTCAATTCATAATAACACAAGTAATAAAACATATTTATAATTTGGTTTAAATAATTATAATATTAAACCTAAAATAAATCAATTTTAATTAGGGATTTAAATTATAAAATGTAAATATTTTTTAATTCAAAACGATAAAGTGTTTTTAAATAATATTATACAATAAAACGTAGTTGGTGTGAATCTTTCGTCGTATAATGGACATCTTAACCAATACGGAATCACCGTTTCACCTTTAATATTTATATTGTAATTATATTAAACGCAAATTTGTATCTAAAAGTTGGAATTGTTAATAAAAAAATGGACTAAGGTTTTTGCCATTTAGTTTCTGTATTCTATTTTATACTACTAACTAAGCACACAGTTTATCTGTTGATAAGTGATGGGTTGTCGCCACCCTTAAAGCTGGAAATTGTACACATGTAATTGCGTCTCCGATTCCGCATACTCACGAAACGAAACACGGCAGAGTTAAACTGCTAATGCACGATGGTATTCTGTTACGTCGTTTCTTTTCAATATCACCCATTCACGCTGCAGCGTAGCTCTACCGCCTTATAAACGTAAATAACCTCATGTTTTAGGATACAGTCTATGAAGTTTAAGACCGTAGGTTCGAATCCACCATTCGACGTTCTAGCACAGGCATTTAAACTTAGTTGAAGTGGTTAGGTTAGTGATCTTAATATCACTAATAAAAAGAAAAAAAACAATATGATCTGATATTTTGTATTTGATTTTTGAATATGCATTTTGTTAACGACTTAAAAAATGTGTCATATTAATCGATATATTGTTAATACTTTTTTATGGAATTATAAAAAACATCATTTTGGAAATTCAGAGTCCGATGTGTTACCGTGTCACAAATGCCAAGTGTACGGAACCGGAGTCTCGATAGTATATGGCGATATATTCCATTTCAATCCTCATTGAT
Source organism: Teinopalpus imperialis (assembly GCA_029286865.1). NCBI lineage: Eukaryota > Metazoa > Arthropoda > Insecta > Lepidoptera > Papilionidae > Teinopalpus > Teinopalpus imperialis. Next base: position 7,425,890 of record JAGSMU010000015.1, read on the forward strand.
TGCAACACATATTTGCTGAGGATGAATTTAATTTTCATTAACTTATAAATAAAATATATAAAATGCCTTTATTAACTTACTTTAACAAATACTAACTTAATTAAATCCTCTATATATCTAAAAAAAATTGTTTTAAAAAATTATTGTTATATTTACTGTATCGTGTCTGTGTCATCTTACCATAAGTTAAACTGTGCTCTCGTATGTCACTTTAATTTCAGTGAAAAAATAAGTAGGATTTGATTACTTCGTTTGTATAAAAATTACAGTGGAAGAGCTACACTGCAGTTTGTTTCTAGCAGCACAATGAATGGGTCAGCTCGACCACGCCATCACAGAAAATCAGCGTAAAATAGCAGCATAAAGTTGCCTTGTTTCTTCTGGTGAGTGCAGGGATCCGGAGACCTTTATTACGAGTATGGTGACGAGGCATCCATTCTCAGTTCTCAAGGGTGGCAACGCATCTGCATTATGATTCTTTGTCCAGGATGAATTTAGATATCATGGGCCGCAGGAAATATTTACCATCAGGTGAACTGTGTCCTCGGTTGTTCCACTCGATGTAATAATTAAAAAAAACCTCTATTTATCTCAATTTTTTTAGCAATTCGCACTCACTGTCTAGCGGTTGTAAAGCTCAAATACTAGTTTTTACACGTGTAAATAAAATAAGTTTGTCCGAACTTTCGGCAACTAGAAAAGTAACATGCTTACACTCTGTAATAATAATAATATAAATCCCACTGGTGGGCATTGGCCTCCTTTTAGCGAGAGCGTTAGAGCAATCTCCCACGCGACTCCACTGCGTATCTGGCGGACTTCACGTGTCTTCGAAATATATATTTTTTATTATTATTATTATTTCTTAAATAGGTTTCTTCACGAAGTTTTCCTTTACCGCTGATGGTTTGCGAATTCATAAATCAGCACTTAAAATTCGCGATTAACAATTTCATTGAATTGGTGCGCGCGCCGGGGTTCGAACTTGGTTTACTCGCGTACGGTGTATATTTATCGTAAATATCGTCGAAATGATTTAATGTAGAGTTTTATAATTATTAAGAAGACAACAGTTCATTGGTTGTAAAAAAACATTTGTCTATTTCGCACCAGACTTTGGGAGTTGGTTGAATTACAGGTATCTGAAAGATGGCGCGAGAACCAGCTAGAATTTGACAGATTAAAATAACAACATCGGAGACAGGTTGGTGATTAGGCCAAGTTTATACGTGGTCGGTTACACCGAGGAAGGACCACAATTTTACAGAATACTCGTGTATAATTGCGGCTTAGAGTTGCTGTGTATTGAATACGGTAACGAGGCGTTCTTTCTTAACCTCCGCTCTAGTCCCCAAGGTGACAATGGATCTGTATCTTGATTTCTTACCGAGGATGGTCGTGATTGCGTTGGATCACATGCGCATAGAGTGGTAGAGCTATGCTGCAGTTTATTTCTTGTTGCAGAATGAATGGGTCAGCTCGACCTGGGAAGAACTACGCCCTAACAGAATACCAGCGTACTCATACTCAAAAGCGTTTATTGCAAAACCATTTTTAAAGTACCTTTATGAACCCTGTAAGGCACGAAATATTAATTTTACAATATTAAAATATACAATTTAGTTCTTAACTAACACTATATACTAATTAAAAAATGATAAATTAAATTAGGACCATAGTACTCTTATGTTTCGGCTGGTTTGTGCTGGGATCCGGAGAGCTTTATTATTTGTGACGAGGCATTCCATCTCGGTTCTTAAGGGTGCCAACGCATCTGCACTATGATTCTTTGTCAAGGATGAATGATGTTCATGGGCCGCAGGAATCACTTACCATCAGGTGAACTGTGTGCTCGTTTGTTATAAGGTGATTAGTTGTGACCCTAATTCGATCTGTGATACATTAAGTATCTTATAGACTAACTTCAGAGTTCAAATTTCATTGTTTTCTGTTTATTACATGTGATTATTCCTTATATCTCTTATCGTCTCCCCTTCATTATATTCACAGCTGAAGTTGTTCCGTCGGAAATAGAAATAACTTTCTAACTTTCTCTTATCAATCCTTTAGTGTGTGATCAAAGGACTTTCGTTATTTTGCAGGAATCCTGTCCACCTAACGAGCTTTTCTTCCGTTAAACGGACTATGTACTAATAATGTACTATTTAACTATAAGGAACCTATCTCAGTTGTTACAAATAATTGTTTTTTTTATACGTAACATATATAAATTTCTTTTGTTAACATTCTGTATACATAAATTATACCATTACTTGAAATGAGATTCCTTAGAAAAAAAAAAAATAAGAAAAAGCTTCCGTGGGTATTTTCTCCTTTACTCAATTTCCTAACAGTTCTCAACACAACCCGGGGGAATACGTAACGGCATCGGCAACTAATTGCTACCGGCAGAGATGCACTAAATATTTAGAACCAAAACTATGAACGATTTTTAATGGCTAAGAACCGCCGATCGATACCGATCATAGGGTAGATGTATTGTGTAGGTTTTAAGAAGTGAATAAGTGTTTTTTGTCGCCATTATATGACATTGCAGTTTTGCGACATATTTATATGTAAAATTGTTAAAGTAAATTAAAAAAAAAATGTGGAATTATATTTATTTACAATATTAATTTTGCTTAGGAAAAAAATGATGTTTAGTGTAAAACAAGATAAGTAGAGTTTAATCTCACTAATACGTTGCTGAACGCAAAGAAAATGTTTTTGATTTTGATAATATAATATGTAATGTACCTAAACAATTAATTATTAGCACCAGATTATTATCTGATTTTGGGGTCGGTAGTGCTACAGAAACTGTAGCCCTTGCTATAAAGCACAATGTATTATGATCTGGCACGTAGGCCGTATGGAAGTCTAATCTATCTAATCAGTAAAGGCAGACCAATGAAGGTGCGGAAATAAAATCGATACAATAATTTAAAAAAAATGAATTATAGAAAATTAAGGCTAAAAATAGAGATTATTGTAGTATATTAGTGGAGGCCATTATCATTATTAGGTAGGGGAGTAAAAGACAGACCAAGGATTACATAGAAATATGATTAGTTTCTATAGCGAAATCTATAAGAAAAAATTATGGAAAAGAGAGGCCACACATACATAAAGAAACATTGCTCCGAAATTACGCAAAAACCTTCAAAAAGTGTTTAAAATTATATATTTAGTATTATTTTAATTATATAAATTATCATACAAGAAAACTGAAACAACTGTTAATCTCTACTCGCGGTAGATCCAAGAATCAATTCTCACCGAATCGTTATACTATTTCTTTGAAGTCGTTTCGTTCGTGTAATTTGTAACATATCATTTGCAAAGATGTCACAGATTAATAAACGCAGTACTCGGCGGGCAAGGTTACTTGTTCTGCCAAAAGTACGAACAAAATATGGTTCAAGGAACATTACATTCGAAGGAGCGCAACTGTACAACAAGTTACCCCCTTCTATTAAAAATTATGTTTTAAGTGTAATATTATTCATGTAACACTTGTAAGTGACTTTGTAAAATTGTCTTTTTGAGAATAAAAATCTTTAAACTTAATTTATAGCTAAGTTAGCGAAAGAAGCTAAGTTAGACCGAGGACCTATTTGTCGTTAATTCAAATGGCAACATATAAATTATTAATTAAATACGTTTTTGCGTTCTTTTCCATAAGCTTTCCACACTCAACTCAGATATGACAAGTAAAAATATTTGTTCACCAATTTTTTTTTATTTAGACACAAGCCAATGAATCATTTATGTTATATATTTATTGTAAACTAAATTTACCTAAGACAAATCAATTAAGTTTCAGGCATTTTATTAATTTATGTATATATAGAAGCAACAGTGACTAAAGGTAGAGTTTTAAAAAATCTACAAAAACCAGTACCGTTTTCCTATAACAATGTGTTTTAGATGATGTTGTCATAAAACAGTTGTTTCTAGAAAATACACAAATAGCATTAAATTCAAAGCCTCATTGTGTAATTACATCATTCACATAAATATTTTTATAGGATCGTAATTGTTTTCAGTTAAGAAATTGATACGACATCAATGCTATGTTAATTTGTAAATATTTTCACATTATCTTATCTAAAATTATTTACATACTGTACTATTTTTGTCAAGTAAACATGTATGTCTAATAAGTTCTAATTGTTATTTTAGTTGTTAATAATATGCAAAAAATATTATAAATAATTCACATTTCAGGATCAACAATAGATGTTCATGTTCATTAGTATATTTATTACTTATCATCTCGATCTTACGGCACTTTTAACGGCTTATTGAAAATATCTTTTAAAATAAACTAAAGATTTCCAACCTTTTCTGCCACGTTTACCACAAAAAAGAAATCTACCGCAAAACTTACCTTCCGTAATAGTGTATAATACAAAATGTTTAAGCGTCAAATGAGGGGGCGAGAAACTCGGCTTGGAATCTAATAGCGAACAATTCTGTGATAAACTCTCATTTATAATCATATTTTTACACGATGGCATCTCCCGTTTCACTCTCAAGGTATTAACGTCATTTGGTCAACACAGAATCATCAAGCACCAGTTATAATTCAGTGTCACCTTTTCTAACGCGATGTAAAGCGTATGTGATAACATCTGAAGACGGTTTTGCAACAGTGTCAGCGACACGGAAATTTTTACAAAAACACCTGAACCAAAAAACCAACAGTTCCCAATACACTAATATTATTCCGTGATCTTGTGATGCACGAAAAATCGGCTAGGCTACTACAACCACGCCGCTATTCCGTTTTTTAAGGACTAACACATCAAACATAGTTAGTTTACATTGTTCTTCAGTACGTCGGTAACAATTTATTACTATTAAATTATATTACTTTTGGGCAAATATGTATTTTCACAATGTTTCATGATGCGCTTAATGGCGTAACGCCTGGTAGATGACTTCGAATAATTATAATATTGTAGGATGAGATTTCCTTTCGTATAAATTCACCCAAAGCCGTTGCTGGCTAGTCAATTAATAAAGTGAATGGTTTTAATTATGAATTTATTTATTTACTTTTACAATTAATAAATATTATTGGGTAAATTCATTTTTATGTGATTACAGGTCATTTTTTAAAAAAAATCTGTAATATATAAAAAATATTTATAGGTATAATACTATTTAAATATTATTTTTTCTTTGTTACGTGTATGATACTATTGAGCATCTGTACTCATGACATCTTTTCATTAAAATGTTACAGTTAATATAATCGATATGGCAACATTAAACCATAACACTTAGTTGTAAGTTTAGCAACACACATTCAGTGGGTATCTCACGACGCGGATGTTTTTTAATGAACGCTTCGTAATAACCAAAACAGAGGAATGTTTTTATTTCTGCGCCTTAAGTGAGGGTTGTATTTTTAAATAAATGACCACTTAGTGTCCGTTTCACACCTGCCGAATAGCGAGTGGGTTAGGTTTTATCTAAATAGAGCATGTTTTAAAATATATTTTAAATTTATTTGTTTGGGTTTGAATTGGGGTGTAAGGGATAATATGGCAACTTTTTGTCTTATTGCAAATCACGCTGCAAGACGCGCACCTACGGACTAACTGGCCAAGTAATTGCAGGAAATTAATTTATGTTTGCCAATACACAAATATTACTAGATCTTTCTGCAGAAGATTGATTAAACACTGGATAAGATTACGAACGCAAACCCATTTTAAGGTATAACATGAGGTATAAACAAACCAATATCTATTTATGTAGGTAAGGCATGAGGGTTATCCTCCCTGAGACAAAATCTCCTTTTTTTCCAATGATTCGATTTCTGGTCTTCATTAACCATCAGAAAAGAAACATCGATTTTTTTATGAATTATGGCCACAGTTAGCACGAGGGTTTTTACTGCTCCACCGGGTTGAAAATTGGTCGAACACATAGGACATTAAGCCGAGACTTTAATTTATGGGTTCACCAGCGCAAGGGTTCCCGAGAGAGAGCCTCGGCTTGGACCGTTACCTTGCGCGCGAAAGCGACTGACTTGAGGGTGCCCAATAGTGCCGAACCGGCTCAGTTAGTTGTTTCTATTGGATATGAAGCATCATTATGCAGTAATTTTAAGCTGACACTAGAGCGTTATCGTCCAACCAGCCCTATAGAGCTAAGGTTTTGAAGGGTAGGCCCCCCATTCTCTTCTAAAAAGAAAAACCGTGCAGGGGGTCGACTTATGCACACTTATCAGTGCATCGTGGCAGGATATAAAAAGCTTATATGTTTACCAGTGAATTTTTAATTTGTGTAGTATTTAAAAGGGTATTTATAAGGATAAGGTATTTAAAGTAAGAAATATATGACCAACTAACCACAGACCTTAAATGCGGAGTCTTCATGAACGCGGATTCAGACATGCAGGTTACCTAAAGTTTTCCTACAATACCCAGAGCTTGGTTGATTATTTAAAATACACTAATTGTCACCGGGCATTGAATTAAGATGACTCGAGTGTAAACCGACTATCTCAGTAAATTTTTAAGAGCATACATGTCACCATATCATGATACACACTTAACACTTCATACCATCATCTGATGGTAGATGATGAATGCGGTCCAAAACATGTAGGCGTTTTGTTTCCACCCTCAACAAAGATTCAACATGCACATGCGTTGTTCCCTCTGCGGACTAAGATGGAATGTCTCCTGATCAGTAACGGCACGAGAGTTTAATCGAGTATACATTTTTCCCATTTATTATTAGGTGAATTTAAAAATGAATTATTTATACGTGTGGTGTAAGTATAACGACAAATTTAAGCGGAAGATAGTTTAATCGGCCACCTATCAGACAAAAAAAAATGACCCAGTAGAAGTGTCACCACTTTTGAGGTATTGTTCTTTTAATTTTATCTATAAATACCCTCCCCGTTTTCCCCATTCGACCCGTCTGTTATTGTGTGTACAAATAGGCAAATATTTTTGATATTATTTTTTTTAATTCTCTCGCATAATTACCATATTTCAATATCATTTTGATAAATTTCGTTGGAAAAATTTGAGAACAAAAAAATACTTTTTTTTCCTTCAAAAGTATAAATTATTTTATTCAACCTTTGCCTATATTTATAATTAATGATCCGTTTAGTAGATATTTCTGGAAGTAATATAAGAAAAAAAAACATTTTAATGTCTCGAAAATAGTGTCATTGTTACAAACGTAATATATATATATATATATATAATTATTAGTAATTTATATTTTGTTTTTCAAATGTAAAGCATTCATTTGTAGTACTTAGAAATGAATAATTGAAGTATTAAAAAATGTGCCGTGGCAGCTTAATGAGATGTTCTTGTCAAATAAGTTCGAACCCGGTGAACAATGAAATAAATTAAAATTTTTGATATCGATTTTACACATGATAGTCAGTGAAGGAAAATTATTTTTACTAAACGTTTGTCTGAATAATATTGCATACTTTTACTGAACTTTTCTAAAATGTGTTTTGAAAGAATTCATTGGTTAAATTTCCCGTTTTCCCTAAAAATGTTACGAAGTTACAATTGACTTTCAGAATAATTCACTTCTGTGTCAATGGAGTTAAGCACTACTATAATAATAATGAGCTATTTGACTTTCTTACTTACTTTCTTTTATTTCGATATTACTTAACGGTCGATAGGAGAATAACCATGAACCATGGGATACTAATGAAAAATAGCAGTGCTGTGTTTTAACTGGTGAGTTGATTAACCGAAAGCCATATTACTCGTGATGAGAAATTCAACATTACTTCGCAGATTTGACAACGCATTCTAATTATGATTTGTCATGATTGATGTGTACGATGAACATTACGCTGCTATTTGACGCAGGAATTTCCTACCACCAAAAGAATCCTGTGCTCATTTTTCGTTCTGTAATGTCATAAAAATATTAGTATCAATATCAAGTACGAAGTTTGACTAGTCAAAAGTGACACGGGCTTTGTCATTGTTTCGAGCACCTCGTTGCCAGCCTTCGGTGGCGCGATAAGGTTGAGCAACGGAGCTTCAGCGTTATGCAATGGTTACTAATAGAGAAAACATTTAGGCGTTAGAAACAGCTGTCATAATCCTTTGTCACTAGGGTTGCTAGGTTTTGAGCAATAAAATTAGGACGGATTAGATATTAAAGTAAATTTGATAGGGTCAGAACCAAGAATATTATTACATTTATTAACTTAAAACAAAAGTATATTTTTAATTTTTAAGTTTATTTTCACTTATTCCATGCATATATTTTTAAAACTATTCCATCTAAGTGGTTTCGTCATTTTGAGGCATTTTCAAAGGTATCAGTTTAACAAGTAGCTTTGTGTAAATGTTGTAATATATTAAAGGACATATTTACACATAACGTACAATACATCAATGGACCTTTTTACACATACTGAGTGTAAAAATGTAATCATAACATTCATATTTTTTTGACATTATTCAATAAAGCAATAATAAATTTTACATTAAGGTACATATCATAGAGATAACCGTTTATGGTACAATATGACTGTCAACAATTAACCTTTAAATTATACCATTAAACCATTAAATTATACCATAAAAATAAATGTACGTTGTCTGTGGATTCTCTGCTTATATAACTCAGTATGGTCGAAGCAATTTTATGTTGTGTGCTATTAAAAAAAATGGTATATTTTTACTGGCCTTTATCACATAACGAAGATATGAAAAATTTTAGTTAATGCGTCATAGTTACACAGAAAAAAGTAATAAATGTCCTATAGTTTTTTAAAAGTGTGGCAACATTACATGCTTACGTATGATTATGCATTTAGCGATCTCGTAGAAATATGCATTTGTGTTAAAATCAAGAGCCGTTATAAATTTTCGGAAATTAAGTAGAAGATTAAAGATCCTGAAAAGAAAGAGAAAGTTATGGTCACATCTGTTTTTGAATGTTAGTTATAAAAACTTCAACCGCTATATAGAAAATTTGATATATATATTGAACATCCTGCATATATATTATTTAGTATTTACACATAACGATAGTATAAACACAAAGGCATTCAGTTGTGTTCCCTTTCACTAACAAGATAGGACTTCTATGCGGGCGGTAAGATCGGAAATTAATGCGTATTGATGTAAGGGACAAACATTAACCAAAATCCAAAATAAATGATATCATATGAACAAATGTATAATGATGTATGATGCACGAATATTGGTCTAGGACCAGCATATACGAGTAAACCGATGACCACTAAACCACGCGTCTGTTAAGCCAATAAGTAGATTGGCACTTTGTGGCGTAGATAGAGAATATTGTTTTATGACTTATTGTGCAGAGGATTTTCGTGTTTATAATTTAAGGTAATTTAGATTTAGTTTAATTCAAATTCTTTGTCAATAATTTGTAAGTGTGGTATGTTTCTTGCAACACTCACGTTTTTTTTTTTATTACCATAAGAGTAACAAACGAGTATACAATTCACCTGATGTTAAGTGATTCCTGCGGCCCATGACATCTACATTCATCTTTGACAAGGAATCATAATGCAGATCTGTGGTCAGCTTTGAAGATTGAGATGGAACGCCTCATCTCCAGTAATAAAGGTCTCCGGATCCCTACACTCACCAGACGAAGCACAGCAACATTACGCTGCTATTTTACGCTGGTATTCTGCGAGGGTGTGGTGCTGCTCCGGTCGAGCTGACCAGTTCATTCTGCAAATAGGAACAAAATTCAGTGTAGCTCTACTTATGAATCTCCATCTGATCCTATTCTTTATATGACTAAGCAAACGTGCGACGGTAGTGTAGTGAGCTGCTACGACGCGGGTCAATTCCCAGCAGAAGAACAATATTTGTATATTCCAAACTCCCGAAATCTTAAACTTTCACCAAACTTATTTTAAATGCATTACATCGGACTAATAAAGTGCACGACGAATGAGATCTCAAATCATAACGAACATGCTCAGCAGATAACACTCAACAAAAGAAACAGCAGCGCTAAAATGTCCAATCTCTCGGTAGGTCCAGAAGATATGTACATTATGGAAAGTTTGCGTTGTGAATCAACCATCGTTCAACCAGTTGTACGCTGGCAGTTCAACGGTTTTTTTATTTGCCTCGTCCTTCCTAATGCGTATATCCAGGAATTTGAATAATATTCTTGAATCAGTTTCTGTCTGAATATTACTTGAGTGTAAGGCAAGAGTAAATAAGCTTTCGCTAGGCTAGTGCGTTTAGCATCTTGGGCTACATCATCACTGACCATCAAGTGAGATAGTGACCAAATGCTGACCTGCAATAAAAGAGAACGTGCCTGTTCTGTGCGTTAATACGTTGTCCCAATCTTGTTGAAGTAATCTATTCGGCACTTAGTTAATCTGAAATTGCGATGTGGCTCTACTAGGTAAAGCTCAAAATACCTCGATTGTCTCAAAATTAATGTGGTTTATTGATTATTATTTATTAAGCTATTTAATACTACTTTACAATGTCACGTTATTTTTTATTTGAATGTATAATACGGCCCCACCGATGCTTCGTTAGATCGAGAAGATGCATCAAGAAAAATTAAGAAAATTTTATTCTTAAATAAATTCTTAAGTAAATTTTACAGACAAATAAAATAAACAATATCATTTTGAAAAATACATTATGAATCACCATTTAAATTAAAGTGAGTGTAATTTGTAACACAGAAATATATCCTTAATAAAAATACGTAAGAAATCTTTGGAATCTCCACAAATAGTGCCCATTCATAGCCATCCATCAGCCTGCTGCAATACTGAAACGCATCTCAAAACCTGAAGCCGAAACTTCAACTTTTTAATTGTTAAATAAATAAAATTGCGACTGACAAATCAACTAATTATGATTTTCAATATTGGAGAAAGTATAGTTTCTATCGTGAGACATAAATTTGGCCTAAATAACCTGATAGATTTTTCATTTTAGAGTAACATACCAATTTGTTTCATTATATATAATTTATTTTCTATTTTCTTACTTGATTAGAGTTCAACACAGTTCCCCGTTAGGGATTCTTGTGGCTCGCTCATTTTTCCTTTATAAGAAATAATGCAGATATGTTGTCTGTGAGGAGTAAAAGGAAACGTTACTTGTAATAGAAGACCCAGTTTCCTATGCTCACCATACGAAAAATCAGTAATATATTTCTTATTTCTCGCTGGCATTCCATGGGAGCCTCGTCCTCCGTGACTTTTCCAATTTTAAACTATTTGATCGTAAGACAGAAATTCAAATAAAATACTTTACGTATATCAGTAGATGATGAGAACTCAGTCAATAAGGGTGACAACATCATATGCACTATGATTCCTTGTCAAGGATGAATGTAGATGTCATGTAGGGCTGCAGGAATCACTGAACTGTGTGCTTGGTTTTTACTCTCAATGTAATGAAAAAAAAACCCATAATTGTATTACCATCGACCACAAAGTTCAACTGGTAGTAAATAATTCCTGTGGCCCATGAAACCCTTATTCAGCTTCGATATGGAACATTGATGGAGCTCTATTGACGAAACACGAGTAGAACACTGCTCTAATTTTCCTCTAACATTGTTAGAGCACCGCGTAGCTTAGTTTTGTTTTAGCTGCAGGATGGATGGGTCGGCACGTCAGTGGACCAGGAATATGCCCACACAGAATTGTATTACTTTGCTGTGCTTCGTATGGTACAGACACAGTTGCATTTAGCGAGGCATTCCATGTCACCGCTCTGGGGTGGTAATAACGCATGTGCATCTCGAATCTTTGCTGAGATTGGATGCAGGTGTTTGTGGGCGTAATTTTCATTTATCGTTAGGTTATCATCACCTGGCGGTAATCAAGGGCAGCGTTGTTTGCCACCTAATCTATATAAAGAAAAAAGTGAACCGTTCATTATAAAACGGTTCTTTGTCACCTCGTTTCATATTTATACTCTATACTTATATTATAAATCTTATAAAGCTGAAGAGTTTGTATGATTGAACGAGCTAATATCAGTAACTACAGGTTTGAATTAAAAAAAATATTTTGTTGTTGGATAGTCCATTCAACAAGGAAGGCTATACTATAGACTATAGAACGCTACCACCAATATTAGCGGAGCATCATTGAAAAATAATTCAAAAACGGGAAAAATTATTCCATTGCGTGTGCTGCGTACACTGTTAAAGTAACGCAAAAATCAAGTACCACGAGATTGCTGCCCTTTTTAAAGTTTAAAAAAAAAGCGTTGTTTTACATGAGACATACCAAGCGTCTTGTAGTCTATACGAACGAAGTCGCGGGCACAGATAGTCTAAAATAAATATATTGTTTAGAATGGAGGTTGCCATCAACGTGACATATACAGATGTTCATTATCTCAACCCTTCACTTCCATTGCTATGACTATGTTAAGACTTTTGTACAGGCTGCTACAAAGCACGGTTCCATTTACTTACCGCACACTTGCATAGGTTGTCAATATAGTTGGAGGTGTCTACAGGTGTTTTTTTTTCCATTTCTATAATAAATATTTTTTATTATATCTCATTCAATGGATTTATATGTCGACTGTACCTAACTTCAACGGAGTCACTTAACGTTAACTGACACGTCTCCATGACGTCACAATGATCGTAAAACATGATTTATAGTAATAGTAAAGATAATGAATTATTGGGCGGTTTTCCTCCTAGCTTTATGGAGGACTGTGGTTTTGAAAATTATAGATTTCGTGAAGATATTGCGAATGGTATGCACTTGTGCTATTTTTGTTAGTGCTTGATTATATTACGCTGTTATTGTGGGCGTCGGTGCAGTGGTTAGAGTTACATGATAAGTGGTCTAGGTTCGAATATTAAGTTATAAACTTTACACATATAGAGATTTTATTTTTGATTTCGTTAAGAATACAAAAAAAACACGTTGTAATATTATTCCTCGATGTGGGACGATGTGCTCATCTCCTGTCATATTCGATATTAAAGCTAAGCTTTTCTGTCTGTCCATCATTATGGGTCAAACTTAACACAAAATGACTTCCGAGTTTACTTTTATTTAACACAAACAACAACGGCGTGATAAACAAGCACTGCCATATGTGCCTAACTGTAACCTACAGTCACTCTTGAAGACTGAGATGGAATGCGTCCTTCCTCTTATTGGGTCCCCAAATCTCTTACACTGAACATACCGCGCGATCTACTGTTGTTTCACGCTGCAAATCCTTGGGGCGCCGTCCTTCCTTGATCGAACAGGCCAATACATACAACAATCTGGCGAGCTACCATTTTCATATATTTTGAATCTATACAGACGTTCCTGTACTTAAGAGCAAGATACTATAATATTAAAAGACAGATAGACAAGATATAATAAATATTAAATAATAACAATAAAACTGTTTATTGCCACCAAAAAAAAAACAACTGTACATAAACAATATAATACACTTTGGCAAACGGAGATGACTCAGCTTTTGCTGACACAGAATTATAGTCTCATGAAGCGCTGGTTTTCAGCCCCTCCCATCTCCCTTAGATGTAATGCGGGAGTCTTGAGGATTGAGTGAGGTGATTCCCGATCACCATCTAGTATTAAGACGTTAAGTATTTATACATTTTCGACGAGTAAAAAATTTAAGGTTGCTTTTTTAAATTTAAACGATATAGGGCAATGAAGACACTGTCGGTACTAAAAACACTGAGTTTTATATATCCTCACACCTGTTATTATAAAGCTTTTATAGTACCAGTGTAACGTATACTATATATATTCTTAATTTATTCCAAGCTTATTGTAGTTTTTAATACCTTTATGCGTTATTTTTATATCCATTACTACATTATAGGAATCGAGATGCAGATGTTGTCAACTTGGAGAACTACCTGACTCACCACACGAAACACAGTACCATTTAATTACTTATATTGGTGTTCTAATTAATTAAGGCTTAAGGATGTTACGAAATTTGTTCGCATATTGTACGAAGTAGAAGATAAAGTTTAAATCTTTTTTTAATTCTATGTTAACATGGAACAAGATATCCAAGGCCCGTGCTAATTAATTATTTTCCATTTTTAATAGAAGTGATACTGCTTCTTCACATTAACTCTTTTATTTTAAACGCTACTATATTTTTTGTGAGGAATTAGTGGCGCGCTTGTAGCGCAGTACGCAGGCGCGGCGACGCGTCGCAGTGCCGCCAACATTGACAGCTGTCAATCAGATTCAATATGGCTGCCGAGCCGGTTCTCGCTACGAGCGGGCCTCCGTATCTGAGATCTGATGCAGTCTGAGACCACTACCAGATATATTAGATTAGAACGGATGAAATCATAACAAGTTTTTGAGAATAGACTGACGAACCAAAATGTCCAATTAACTGATTATAGTATTGATAAAAATATGCTTTTGAAAATGCGAATTGTTTTGCTCGTAGCTGATTTAGAGTATCTTTTTATTTGCAAAGATTAATATTGTAATTATATTAGCTGTCATGTAAATTAAAAGAAAAACATAAATTAGTTTATAACTTATGTTTTTTTTAATTTAGATGAAAACGTTATGTGAATCTAAAGACAATTTCAGCCACGACCTCCAAATTAAACAATTTCTTTCTTTTTATATATATCGGTTATCCTTCCGAAGTATTTTGTAAAAATTTAAACCTCCGCTTTACTTCCTCTAGTTACGGTCTGTCATGATAGATTGCATAATTTGTTATAACAACCAATCAAATCCGATCCATCAAAGCTTTCACAACCTTTTTAATGATTCAAAGAAAACTGTTTAAGGTTCACCCTATATAAAACTGTAACATGCTATTTATTTCGTTTTGTAAACTTACTGATATTTAGCCCTTAGTAATTTGCATTTCCATTGTCAATTACAGTCCTTGTTTCAAGACCTCTCCGTTACCTAAATTTTATAACTTATTTATTTCTCATCTTGAGTCGGTGGTTAAGTTCTATTTAAAAAAAAAACTTAATGTAACGTTGTTAATTGTTAAGCAAACTAAACGAGTAACTTAGTAAAGAAATCTTAATATTAAAATTTTGTATGTACAGCTCCATTAATATTAAAAATATCTTTATTTATAACTCTTTAAAGTTAGACTATTCTTTTCGGACGTGGGTTCCTTAATTTTTTTTGTAATGATTCTTTCTTTTGAGGGCTTAAATCAGAGTCTGCTTTTTCTCAAAAGGCTGCATCTTTCTCGTTACTTGAACTCGTCACTTGACAGTTGTATCATTTTAAAAATATAAAAATATAAATAACGTTGGAAACTTATCTATAGTGGTACAGCGACACTGCAGTTTGTTTCTAGCTACGGAAATAATGGGTCACCTCGACCAAGGGTAGGACCACGCCCACATGGAACACCAGAGTAAAAAAGCAGTATAATATTGCTGTGTTTCGTCTGGTGACTCCGGATCCGGATCCGGAGACCTTTATTACTGGTGACGAGGGATTCCTTGATTCCTTTTCAAGGATGAATTCAGATGTCATAGGGCCGCAGGTATCATTTACCGTCAGCTGAACTGTGTGCTCGTTTGTTAATCACTATGTAATAAAAAAAAAAACGTGATAAAGAGATGACATTAATAAAATACAAATTGCGTTAGTGCATAGAGATGATATTTATGTAATATACTTTTAAGAGCTTTTAATCACTAGGAAATATATTTAAAGCTAGAACACTTGATGATAATATTTGGAAGTTGATCCTACAGCACTATGTATTCCCGCAAACACACAGGCACTATTTTGTCTATGCCCTATTCCGAAGTGACTGTAATACGATTGCAGGTGAAGTATCACAGTTATTACATACGTACATAGAACCAACACACCTAATAACAAGAACAGCTTGCTAAGCGTCAATAACCGCGAAAGCAATGGTCTGCGAAACTTAAGGTCCGCAGGTTTGAAACTACCATTAGACTATAGTCGTAAACCATCTCCTACCATAAGCACTTCACTTAAACACATAAACACTTAGTTGGAATGGTTAACGGGAATGTTCGAAATGATAGCAATCTTTTCTTTAAAAAAAAAAAACGAAATTTGTGATGCATAAATATTGTTCTTTGGTTTGGAATCAAAAAATTTTTTTAATTTTTTCAGTTACTGCTAGCTGTATTAAAAAAAGTCAGAACAAACGGGTAAAGAAAACCCTACAAAAAAATTACTCAAACTAAAGTTGGCGAGGGAAATAAAACATGGACCTTATTACTGGTGACAAGGAGTTCACGGGGATGTCAATACATTTGCATTATGATTCCGTATTAAATATATATAAAATATATGTGGGTGTTGCTGGCCGTAAGAATGACTCACCATCAGGGTATATACTGCTTTTGTCACCCCTTTATATCTATGACACAAATAACAAATAAAAACTGCAAACCATAAACGTAATTAGTACAAGACGAGTAGGATACAAACCAGTGACCGTGATATCGCAACTGACATCACAGTCATTGAGTGTCTAGGATGGTAACTGTGTAAAATAAAAAAAAAAAGCAATGCTAATAGATGTATAATATTTCTTCTCATCACTATCACAATTTCTGCCTATTATGGATGTATGTTACCCATAGACCCGTAGCTTATGATCGTGGACGGTAATTGCTTCTTCCATGCATGGCAACTGGTGCATAAAAAGATGTTTCTGCCTGCAAATCCCTTGGCTAATTCATTCCTAAGTAATTTTTACGAGACAAATGATGAAGTCTAACGACTCTTATTCCGCCATCATATAACCTTAATGCACATAGTTACAGCTTTTTAAAAGTATCTTCCGTGCAGTAGTTAATCAGTGACAAACAGTTATTTTGTACGGACAGAAAAAAACAGATACTGCCTTAATATGGTTTTGAATATTATTATTAAAATATACATATATATATGATTTCCATTAAACGTACGTAGGATATTGCATATTTTATGATTTACATCTTATCTTTGTGCTAGCAGTATTTGGAAGCAAATTTATTAATGTATATATTTATACAAAGTGATTTAAATCATTTAATCATTAGGTTTTGCTACTATATTAATATCTTTTATATTAATTAAGTAAATAAGTTAAAAGCTACTCCATCGAAATGTTATGTTATAAATTATATTTTAACGCATAACCAAAGCATCTTTTCATTAATAAATTTATAACAAATATAACAGATGAAATTCAGTGTCTAATTTTACGATGCCCACTCTTCTCCAACACGAAAATTCCTAAAGATTTTAAAATACGAAATTCTTATATTAGTGAAATTACTTCTATGTACGACATTATTTAAAACAAAAATCCAACATAAGCATGTTTTTTAAACGTTTTCAAGCCAAATATAATTATATATCGCAAACATTTAAAATTGTGTATTTCGTTGTCACATAATTTGTTTTTTTTGTTTATTGCAGAAACAAAACAAGGAAAAAATAATGCTAGTGATGTAACGTTCACAATGTGGTACTGCGTCGATTTGACGCAAATACAACAGACTTTGATGAACTAGTGTTGTACAACTACAGACTATCGATAGTCGATTGAATATACAAACACACTGACAAACGCGAATGAACACCCTGATGCTGACGACTAGTGGAGCGGTAGAAGATCAGCCGTGTGTGGATAGTAACATGTCTTTTTCGTACAAGTAAGTAGACTATTTAACAAAATATCTATTTGTTTTCAATAGAATAACGTTATATCGATACTCCTTAGTCTAGAACTATTTAATTGTGTTTACTAACCTAAAATATCTAGTCTTCTTTTCGTGTCGTCGCAAAATAAATATAAATATTTTTTTAATAGATTGGCTAATTCATTCTTGTAAATACAATGGCCGATTTATTCAGCGGGAGTCAACAGAATCAATAACGTGCACGAGAATTATTTGAGGAGGCTGATTTCGCATTTAAAAATGCAGAGACACGGGACAGTCAAATACACAATAATTTGTGGTTAAAAGTATCATATTTGCTTCCCGGTGTTCCGGACCTGCATTTTAATTGCCAGGAACACACAGGCATCATGAATTTGGAAAAGCGTGACATGAAAAGTTCTTTATCTCGAACCATAATTCTAGGCTAATAATCATTACATCTTATCCGAAACAACTCTTTATTCACTCTGATTAAATTAAACGACTTGTAAGACGAATATCTAAATAATAATTATTACATAAGAGTAATATATTTTTTCACTACTGGTGAGTACCAAAAACCATCATAACCATAAAGTCAAGATGTCAGTGACACTTGTAGGATAAAGTCATTTAATCGAAACGCACCAAAGAAGTATTGGCCAATCGCAAACAGAATTCAGATGGCAAGATTACTTATACTTGGAAATGACGGCAAGTTTTCGATGCATCATTAACAGCATTACCTGAATTAATTACCTTTTTTTGTTTTAACCAATGGTTAAATTCTAGACATCGGAAATGTGAAGAGTAAGGAGTAAAAAATTCCGGGTATTAACACTTTTAAGGTAACCTATGGAGACTGATCATAAATAAAAAATTTTTTTTTTTTTATAAAATTGCTATTTACTATATGGAATAGTATTAGGATTCGTTATATGTCAAGAAAAAAAAAACATGTTGATACATTTATTTTGATAATCTATAAAGTAAATACAGCAATTACGGAACGCAAAAAGCCGTTGACCAATGAATTCGTCAGGCGGTTACAGTCCTCAATCGGGCACCTTTCATTTTAAAAAAAGTACCATACGCCATTTCATGTCAATTTTTGAATTATTCATCGTGCGAATGCTCGGGCGCATCGATTGATGCAAGCAAAAAGCGCGCACTCGCTAATCTTCGCCCTGCTTCGCCTCACTTCGGGTTTCCTCGGCTTCCAGTATTGCCAACCGAAGTGGTTATTATTCAACTATTTTTTGCAATCACGCTGAGCAAGGACATAACCGGGAATGCATTTATTTGATAAATGATATTTTTTTCCTAAATCACCAATGCCGGAAACTTTTTTACATAATTTTTCGCTGTCAATATTAAAAGATGCCTTTCGTTGGTTATGTCACAGACTCATTCACGCGCTGTTGTTGAAAAAAAGGACGTATAGCTGTGTTAGATTATCTGTGGAATTCTCATATCTTATTCTAAGAAATAGAAGAGCTGTCTGTAATTTTTATAATTCCTTGATTGATTAGACGCGATGGACTACAGCATTAAACTTTTTTTGTATCATTATACTCAAATTATTATTAAAGTAATAGATCCGCGCGCGAACGTTTGTCTTAATGGTTCAATTTATACTCGTAGTTTTAATTTACTACTTGTGCTGTAAATTCCTAGCTAGGCAATGTTAATGTAATTGGTAATTAATTTGATTTTAAATTCGTCATCATTGGCCGTCAAGCCAATTACAAGTAACATCATGATGCTTCGGGTGCAGAAAAAATATAGTATTCGAATTTCCGTGCGTTCATCCCCCGCGCCCGCACGTCCGCCGCGCCTCGACGCCGCGTCTCGAGTGTACGTGATTGGTTTATTAATTAGGCGAATCATTGTCGGGTTCCATTTTTAAAAATAGGCGGGATTCTTGCGGTGCGACTTTTCTTTTTAATTTTGGTCGGCGTTGAACGCAATTAGAGTTGCCAGTAAAACTTTTTGTAATATTTCTGGCTGTGACGATAAAGGTTACTTAAAATTCTGTTTAACATGCCTAATTAACAAGGTAATCATGAGCATTTTTTGATTTATTGAGCGTACCTAATTACAATTTCATATCAATGCCTAATAAGTGCCGTTTATGTAGTATTTTAAATAAGTCTTCAATGTCAAATATTTTTTTGGTATTGTCAACGAGGTTAATGTTGGGCCTGCTTAGAAGTCACGTATAACAAAACAGGAAGAGTGAGAAATACTCTACACATTTTTAAATTAGATTTTCTTTTAGGAACTAAACTCTAAGGATAGAACGGTAACCGATTGAACGATGCATTTTTAGAACGCGGCCGACTGAGGTCATCGGAAAAATAACATAAAAAGTTTTGCTCGGTCCGCCCTAAAGTTATGTCTCGTGGTGAATACCGTTAGGATGCCTTCCAGGTTCGAAACGAGATAAAAAAGTTGAAAACTATTCCAATTGCCAGTATTCGGAATCCGTTTTGTCTGCCATACGATTTTTGAGACGTTATTTTGCTCCGAACGTTCCTTGATTTTAATAATGTTGGTGTTCGATTATATAATTGGTTCGCGATCATGAATTAAAAAAATACCAATCGACACTAGCGTGCTCATTTAACTATTCAAGAACGTAAAGAATATATTTTGAACTACATATATATATATATTTTATTTATATATGTATTATTTGATTCTATTCGGAACGTCTATATCTTAAGAATGAAGTATTCTGAATTGGCAACATCAAAGAAGTGTGCCAGCGCTATCCTATCATGAGTAACAACCGAATAGAGATATCGCTGAGAGATAGTCCCTGTTTTTACTAAAAAAATATGAACTAAAAATTTGTAAATATGTACAAACATCTTGGCATTGGCTGTCCAAATTGCCTACCCTGGCCTAGCTACTTGCCACCGATTCTTGAAATTCTAGATAACTGTCTATATAATATATACACTATAATAAGCTAAAAGCGACAAGCTACGTACCTATAAAGAAGGGAGCAAGTGGAAACCATTTCACTGTCCCGACCAGCCGACTGACCGCCACTAAGTAAGACCGGGACATAAATTCTTCAACGGGCTAAGCAAAAATAAAAAATCCGAAAACCCCTTTAAGAGGGCTACCGAACTATAATTTATGGGAGTTGGTCCACCGACGGCCATCGGAAATAAAAAAAGCGCATTTAAAATAAAAGATTTGCGAAGGGAGACGCAAAATGGTGAAATTGGGAATAATTTTGAGATAACATCGCGCGGACGGTACCTTTCAATTTCTTTATATGTTTGCAAATTCGTTTTTTTCTGCTATCGTAAAGAAAGTTATGGTCCGAACGGGCAACGATCGGCACGAACTCCCGGGTTCAAATAAAGTATTAAGTTGTATTTTGGGTTTTGTAGAGCGTTTGTTATTATTGCCTGTTATTTTTACGTGATAGAGTCACGTTCCAGCTGATGTTAGCTGAGTTAAGGTTGGCGCTATCGGGAACGAACTGCACTCTCACCGAATATATGCATATAAGAAAACCTCAACTCTATTGTTATGTGTTCGAAAGAAACCTGTGATCCTATTTACTGGTACGTATTCGTAAGACGCATTCTGTCTTATTCCTCACTGGTAACGCACCTCTATCTTGTATACCTTGTACGGTTAATCTTACCTACGTAAGAGAGATTTATGTATATTTAGTCCTTTTCTAAATTACAACTACACATTTCGTAATGAGGTAAGCTACCTTAATTATTTTCTTCTCGCATAGATTTCTCATACGCTACTTAAACATTCAACGTTATACACTACGTTATAGTGAGTTTAAATCGGTTAAACATTTACAATCATTCAACAGATGAGCAAAAGATACCAGAGACTCTATTCCTCATAAAGATATACTCCATTTTAGTCTGTAGGAATGAGTTACATATGATTTGTTACAGAGAGTTTCTAACCTCCATACATAAAATTATAAAAAATGTACCCGTTATAATTTTTATACTACACTTCACGATAGTTTTTAGTCGTCAAGTAAAAAAACTGTTAAAATATTTCAATGCAGTTTTGACATTATGAGTTCGAGTGCTCCAAATAAGCCTTCAGTGCTTTATCGGATCTCAAGCAATCACTGGACGAGTGCAAATTAGAAAGCTTAGAGCCGATTAAGCGAGCGATAGTAAAAAATGCGCGGACGTTGATTTACTTGGATGCGGCATTTGAAAATTACGGTTACATGGTATGAACTCGTTCAAGATTTAGCTAAGTTAGTGATTTTTTAAGAGTATGAGTATTTTAAAACGATGAAACAAATATTTTTATAACTATTGGAATAGAGTCTCCTATATTAAAATGGTTAGTGAACAAAACGATAATTTTTTAAATTTAGACAGCCGCGTGGTAGAATGGCACTATATTTGTGTATCACAAAGTGTTGTTATATTCAACGGACTAGGAAAACGGACGACGCGACTTGTGTCTGTGTTTGCGCACTCTTTCGACACTATAAAATAACCCGACTAATAAATGGTTATTACCAAATGGTATTGTAAGTACGAGAAAATATCGTTGTGGTCGAAATTTGTTCATCATTTGGTTAGTTTTAAAGTAGTCTCTAACGTCGATACAATATCGATATAATAATTAGCCTATAATGTTCCAGTGGAGAGGGATGGGGGAGCATCCCTCTCTTTTTATACCTCCTATGTTTGTCTAAATTCTGTCTAAATATTTATATATTTAAGTAGAATCTTATCCCTGCGGAGTGTTTTCTGCTCAATATTCGTTTTTGAGAGAAACGAGTACTACATTAAATAAATTAGTAAAAAGAGGAAAAATTGTGATCAGAACAAAAACTTTTTAAGATCGCAGAACATCAATTCATTTTGTGTAAAGAAATTCATTTATGGCTAAGATATTTCAGTAACTACAATCGTTCTGTTCAAACTTAAATCGTTTTCAATGAACATGCAATAAAGGAAACAGGTGAAGAAATGAACAGATAATTTATTAATTATAGCTCGCATTCCTTGTCCATTGTTATACACTCCATGTTATCTAGTTACTGGTCGAGCATGATGGCCGACCCCGTCTCAATATCACGACGTATCAATAATGATTTGTCAAAATCGCCGACTGCTCTAGTTTCACTGCGAAATAACACTGTCATTATGTTAATTGCGTAATATATCAATAAATAGGCTTCGAATTTAAAACATAAAAATTTTATGTTATTATGTGCGACAGTTGTGTTGATTAGTGATGACTATAACCCATACATACTAGTCATCAATCCTCAGTAAAGATTCATGATGCAGACCCATATTGGAGCCAGCAACTAGCTGCAGTGAGAATCTGCCGCAATTCAAAGTAGAAAAGAATCTCTCGTCCGGTTAAGTTCAGATGCGGCATACGCCCCGAAGATCTGCATTATTAAAGCTCTATATTATGCTAAAACATTTTGATCACATCGATTGATCGTTTGTAAGAAGCAAAATATACAATGCATAGTCAATAAAAACCCAAATGGGAAGCGGTGTTTAAAACGATAGATGTCTAGTATAGAAATCGCCTACTCTTACGACAATTAATTAGAAAGTGAACTGCGAATTGCACTGTTTTGGGTTTGATTCTAAATGAAGGAACTAACAAATTATGGGTTTCGCGGCTGAGCGTGTATGTATGAAGGTTCCCTGACACTTCACGTGAATCTGCCTCCTATCTTGTCGCTCATGCATTACATTTGAGTGCCTCTGATCATGCAAAGTGAGTGCCTCTGTGTTTGCGCAGAATTTTTAAATCGTATTTAGAGTGATAATGATACACACATAAATCCTCGATGAGGAATTATAATGCAGATGCGTTGTTATCCCTGAGGAATAAAGTCAAAGCCTCGTCACTTTAATAAGGGTCATAAGGGTAATAAGGGTCTCCGGATCCCTACACTCGCCAAACGGAACATAGCAGTGCAATGTTTTAAGTTCTACGAGGACGTAGGCCTTCCCCTGTCGAGGCGACCCATTCATGCTGCAGCTTGAAATAAACTCCAGCGTGGCTTTACCCCTGTTAAAATGGTTACGGCACTATAATATATTCTACACGATTGATGTTATCTGGTATGGTGATGGTTATATATAAATATGTATATATATAAATAAAATATTTCCAAGAAAAAATAATAATATAATAACGTATATAATATAAAAACAGGTCACTAATGTTTAATTTTTAAACAACGTGGTCAATCTATACATGAAGCCAGTGTTGCTGCAATAGTTTTTAGGCAACTTCATTGACGAGGTTACATAATCTGTACGCGTGTTTGACAAACGTCAACCGGACATTATTTTGTAATTATTTTTATATAAATAATAATACTAATATGTAATGTTACTATGAAATAGATTATATTTGACTTCCTATAAATTATTTCGGTATTGAAAAAATAATATAAGTTATCCCAGAGGCTTCATTTACGTGATATTAAGAATAGTTTCAGATATTTATATGAAAAAAATACTAGGGTAGATAGTGTAGTGTGAACTGTCACAGTTTAATAAAATCAATTATTTATCCCAGATTTGACTTCAATTTCAGTCCTCCGGGATTGTAACGTATCTGCAATTTAGTTCCTTATCGAGCATAAATGTGGATATTAAATGTCAGTGGATTTTTTGTTACTAAATATCCGAAAAATGGTATTACATTGCTTGCATTCTATTATTACAATATTTCGAATCCTAGGTTTAATAGACTATCGTAATTTACACGTCAATATCATTGTAATATCTTATTAATTTATATAACTATAACTGATAAACCCAACATAATGCGATATAGTGTAAGGAAGGATACGGTGCATCGTGCCGTCGCCTGATAACGATAACATTGCATCTGATACGAGTTACGCAACTAACCCGCTTTGTTGACTGAAAACTGCGACTTGACTTACTTATGCTGCTTTAATGAAAATAATTATAGTTAATTAGCATTTTCAAATCAGCAAGCAACCTTATAAAGTTAATGTCAAATCTGACACTTTTTAATTACATCGTGGAAAATACCACCATCCATTATCGATGAAGATGTCAGTAGTGTCTAGGAATATATAATTTCGGTAGTTACGTTCGTGAAAGATTGTCAAAGATGGTAGACGGTGATCGGCGTTGTGAGAAGGAGAAGTAAAATATGTAATCGATATGTCGATGGCCTAGGTTCGTGCTTTGCGGCAATGTAGTTACTTCTTCTTCTTGCCAGTTCCTCTCCATTTCTAGACGTTGATTGCCAAATGTAATCATTAGCAATGGGAAATGCTTGTGCTGGCAAATCCGATCCACCTGATGATCTTAAACTATGCCGGTTTTCTTTTACCGACTCTTTTCATTTTGTTTAATGAAATCTGTGCTGATCCCAAGACATTTGGAGTTCTCACTACATTGGACCTCGACGATTGTTTGCAGGGTCGTATCACTTTTGTCGTTTGGTATTGTTTCCAGTTAGATAATTTAAATGCTGGATGATTTTTGTTTTTTTTTTTTTAAATATCGAAATCATTTGATCAATAACACCGAAAGAAATTATTCTTATTTACTGCACATTAAATCAATTTATTTAATTTTTCCTTATATCAATATTAAGATACCTAATTTGTAATCTTAGTCGTTGGCAGAGTAAAAAGCGCGGCATTAGACAATTTCGCGCGCACAGTAAAAAAAAATAATCAGTTTGTTTACAAACGTGGACGGGGCAGTGGCAACAAGGCATTGTGAGCCGCGTTTCGTGTCAACACGCTTTTGCCGCGGCCACGGCCAATACTAGGAGCTGCCACAACAAACAAACGGTTCGGGGAACGCGCGTTTGTCTGTAGCGTCTATGGTAGGTTTTAATATGGATTTTCGTGACGGCGAATGTAGCAAATATTGAAGTAATTCCGTAAAAGAAAGACTGTATAGATTTCTTAATTACATACTTTATATTTTTTATAAAGTATATGTTGCATTGACATCAATATAATTTTAATAACGCATCCTTTAAAAAATCCCTCTTCTACGTCAGTCATGAAGTTAAACGTGAACCATCGCCAAGAATTAGATTAGTTGGAGTGGTTAAGCGGAATGTTAGTAATTTTAATAGCATGGCTAGTTCTTTGTTTTTTTTAAATATCGAAATCATTTGATCAATAACACCGAAAGAAATTATTCTTATTTACTGCACATTAAATCAATTTATTTAATTTTTCCTTATATCAATATTAAGATACCTAATTTGCAATCTTAGTCGTTGGCAGAGTAAAAAGCGCGGCATTAGACAATTTCGCGCGCACAGTAAAAAAAAATAATCAGTTTGTTTACAAACGTGGACGGGGCAGTGGCAACAAGGCATTGTGAGCCGCGTTTCGTGTCAACACGCTTTTGCCGCGGCCACGGCCAATACTAGGAGCTGCCACAACAAACAAACGGTTCGGGGAACGCGCTTTTGTCTGTAGCGTCTATGGTAGGTTTAAATATGGATTTTCGTGACGGCGAATGTAGCAAATATTGAAGTAATTCCGTAAAAGAAAGACTGTATAGATTTCTTAATTACATACTTTATATTTTTTATAAAGTATATGTTGCATTGACATCAATATAATTTTAATAACGCATCCTTTAAAAAATCCCTCTTCTACGTCAGTCATGAAGTTAAACGTGAACCATCGCCAAGAATTAGATTAGTTGGAGTGGTTAAGCGGAATGTTAGTAATTTTAATAGCATGGCTAGTTCTTTGTTTTTTTTTTTAAAAAAAAAGCAAGTCCTCTTGAAGTCTTCGCATATAAAATATATTGTTCAGGGTTTCACACACAGAGAACAACACACAAGAAAATTTATTAATTTTTTGTATATATATGTAAGTTTTTTTTTTCGGATGATGGCCGCTGTTAACCCGAGGGCTTTTACAGTTTCGCCGGGTTAAATATGTAAGGGTAAAAATATTACAAATACTGAAAACTTTTTAATGGTAAATGTAATTTAGGAATGTAGTTTTCAGTTTCCATAGTCACCTACATTGTTATAGAGTAAGAAAGCGATTAAATATTGTTGTGCCGTATTCAATAACTATTTAACTTAAGAACGTGTAATAAAGTAATAACTTGAAAGAAACTATAATTCATTAAATACGCATGCTTATAATTATATATTTTAGTGGTCGTAAATACAGTTCTAAGTACCACTTTTCTCATTTGATGTTAGAACCACGGTGCATAAAGATTTAGCAATAAGCGAAATATTATCTTTGAAATTCTGTATCTCGGAAGGTTGATAAAAATCAGATATAGACGTAATAGAGATTACAAATTTTGCGCCATCTATATCTTAATGACTTTGAAACCGAACGCTTGATCCTTCAATTAAAGTTTCTCATCGAACCTTTTTGAAGAGCCATCATTACAGACTATTTATGTATTAAATTTATCTCAAACACTTCGTAATGCATGCCATCTCTGAAATAGTATTGAATAGTCATGTGTTCGCGCTGGTATTCTGTGCGGGCCTGATCCAATGTTGAGCCGATATATACATTTAGACAGTGCAGTTTGTTTCTGACTGCAGAATTAATGGGTCAGCTCGACCAGGGTAGTAACACGCCCTCACACAATACCAGCGCAAAATAGCAGCTCAATGCTGCTGTGTTTCGTCCGGTGAGTGTAAGGATCCGGAGACCTTTATTACTGGTAGGAGGCATTCCATCTCACTCCACAAGGGCAACACGTATCTGCATTATGATTCCTCGGTAAGGCTGAATGTAGATGTCATGGACCGCAGGAATCACTTGCCATTGTGCGTGTTTGTAACTTAGTCAATATAATTTAAAAAAAATACAGCCGAAGCGTGATTCTACTCATTGGTAGAAAACCAACATCCAAATGGCATTAACACCTATATTCCCTTGCGGAATTGATAAAGCTTTAAGAGCTTATGACGTCATACTTGATACCACTGTTGTCTTAAGAGGCACCACCTGCCTTTAACCAATTAATTAAATACCCTTATTTCTCTTTACTAGTTTGGCAGTATGTTAGGCAAGATAAGAAGACATATTCTATGATGGTCTCACAGTCAAGTACGTAAGTACCTTAAGCAGGGCTTCCACTGAGCGTACGTCACAGATTTGGCGAACGAGTTCATTACAGGTCAGCACATTCCGTCTCAAGGAAGCGTCGGTTAATAAAGCTCCGCTCGGCAGCACGGCACGTTTCGAATCACTTTGTTTTTGCGATCGCCAAATTGAGTATCAGTTCGTTCGCTTTCATGATTTATCCTCGGATTTGAGGGCTTTAGTGATAGAATATATATCTATATGGAATATCTTTGCGTAGGCCCTTAATATTATGGATGCTGTTATTCCGTTTTCTACAACTTTTATCTTTTATATAAATAAAAAGGATGGACTAACACACAGTGCAATACGAATACACCTAATTATGTGTGTCTGTGATCCATAGATATAGACAAGTACTGTCTATTACTCAAATAAAATACCGTTTTTATTTGACATAAATATCTTATTATTTCATATTATCTCGCAAACGTGGACATCACACAAAAAAATGTCATAATGAGATTCCTATACAAAGAAAATATTCCGATAGAACGCTTGTTTTTATCGACATATTATTATAATTTTTTTGATACTCTAATGGCACAATACGACCGCGTGGATAAGTTGTTGGATAATCTGGTTGATTGGGTGATTTAATTACACATGAATTGAAAATTATGAAGCGTCAATAGCCTAAAGGTTTAGGGTACGGTCTGCGAAACTTAAGGTCGTAGGTTCGAATCCACCGTTCGATTATTGTCGTGAACCTTCTCATAGCACAGGCATTTTCCGCTTATTTGGAGTGGTTATCCAGAATATTAGTAATGTTAATCTTCTTCTTCCTCTTCTATCATGTATCTCTCCTCTTGTATCTATGACAGAGTGGTCGTGGTCATCACTTCAGGTGTTGGTGGCAAGCTTCACAACACAGTGCCACTCTTCTCTGATGGCCACCTTCTTCGTGCATTCATGTAGTAATGATGAGCCATTTACTTTTATCTGGTCAGTCCACCTCATATGCGATTTTCCTCGTTGCCTGGTACCATCAACCTTTCCCTGGACCACAAGTCGCTCAATAGCCACCTCCCCACGGCGGCATACGGGACCAAAAAAGGTGAGGATACGAGACTGTACCAAAATTATAAACGTTACTCGATGCCGAGTTCTTGAAGTATAGACTCGTTGGTACGGGATTCAGTCCACGATACACCGAGCATTCTTCTCTAGCACCACATCTCTGGTGCGTCTATCTTCTTCTTCTCTACTTTCCGCAGGGTTCACGTTTCCGCGGCGTACAAGAATATGGCGAATACAAGTGCCTAATAATCCTCATTATGAGTTCTGTGTACACATTGAACAGTATTGGCGAAATAATACATCCCTGATGGACTCCGGAATGTTAATAGCATTGCTAATATTCTTTTAAAAAATACATCTGTATAATCAACACACTGCGCGGCGTAGTCCTCCTGTAGATGTTTGAGCGTGCTCACGGTACTGTAACATATATTGCATGGTTGACGTCATCTGGTAATAAATAAAAGACATAGCTGTGTTCGAAATCGACCAGGAGAATCCTTTCCATCCATTTTTCACCATCATTTCTCATCATCGTCATGTCCTGCGTAGTTTATATCATCTGAAATAACATGCAGATCTGTTATGTCATAAGGGCCAAGGTGTTTCATTGCTAGTGTCTTTATTGGATGATTACATATCATAAGAAATTAATAGAACTACACAGATTTTAATAATTTTAATTTAATTTTAGCGGTGACTAACAAGCACGTACTTCACCTGATGGTAAGATACTTCTACAATTCATGAAACCCACATTTATCCGGAATAAATGATCTTAGTGAAGATTTGTTGTCACTCCCGAGGGTCAAAATGCTATGCCTCGTCACCAGTGACAAGAATAAAAGTCTCTCTCTCGTTTCTTTCTGTCTCCATAAGAAACACAGTAGCGTTATTATTATACACGGTTATTCCGAGAATTCATAAAACTACTTCTCCTACCTACTCTTACTACTACTACTTTTTTATAATATTAGGGATGACCAACGAGCTTGAACTTTTGGTAAATGACAACTGATAAAGGACCGTAATCAAATGCATCCATTCTCAATAAAGATTCAAGATGCAAATGCGTTGTGCGTTCCTC
This sequence comes from Teinopalpus imperialis, assembly GCA_029286865.1. Taxonomy (NCBI): domain Eukaryota; kingdom Metazoa; phylum Arthropoda; class Insecta; order Lepidoptera; family Papilionidae; genus Teinopalpus; species Teinopalpus imperialis. The sequence continues at coordinate 7,455,799 of JAGSMU010000015.1, forward strand.
AGTACTGAGATGAAATGCCTCGTTACCTGTTGTTGGGACGCCGGATACTCAGCAAACTAAACACAGCAGCTTTATCTCGCCATTTCACACAGGCTTACTGTGAACACCCATGTTTTTATTAGAGAAATAATCAAATATACATTGTTTCTTTTTTATAAATAGAAATATCGAACAAGCAAGCTGCGCTGTCGGCTTTAACTTACTTTTGACTGTTACTCTAATTATATTAAAAAATAAAAACAGGTAATGTCACAGTTTTATTTATATAATTAAGAGTTTCAGACCAACCATCATACGAACAAGACCTGGCTGTATGGACTAAAGTCCTTTGCCTTTCCCATTAGGGATAAATTAATATCATCATCATTTATATAATTAAATATCACTATAAATTCGTCACCAGTGTGTGACAGTAATTAGCAGTAGCTAAAGTAAAACAATAACGGAAAATGGCATGGAGTGCTGAATAACTTTCTTATTATAATAGTATTACGGAATTCATTGAAAGGTATGTTAATCAAATTCCGTTAGACCTTGGAATGACTTGGAACGATTTCAGTTATTTTATAAGCTTTTGATATTATTAAGCGAACAGCGCATTGAAGTTATTTCTATTCCTAATTATCCTAGCATTTCTTTATAATATAAAAGTATCTTATATATTGTTATTGAGATAACTCTGATTAAAAATAGTTGTTCGTATCCGTTAGCCTTCAAAAACCAATATTTTTATATCCAAGTTATTGTGATTCAATACAAAGTTATTTCATTGTTCATTTTCTAGTTTTACTAAGAGAACAACCATTCTAGGATAACATTAACACAACGTAATTTATTAAAGTGTTAAATATTTAAGAATCAAAATTAAGAGTGCTATAAAATGTTATTGAATGAAAAGATGAAAAGTGTTATTAAATGATATTTTTTAAAAGTTTGTCTATCTTGCTATGAAAAGCTGTTTTTTATGACGTTTACAACTTCACCGGGTTGAAAGATGGCCAAGTGCTAAGGGCACTCAGCCGATACCTTTACTTAAGGGTAACCAGCTCAAGGGTTCCCGAGAGGGCCGAACCTCGACTCGGTCAGTTTTTTCTGACGGACTAAAAAGCTCGGCTCCTGGCTTTTAATTTCAGGATAGACGATCAACTTGAGTTGCATTCTCGGTAATAGCATTATTGAAATTTTTATACGCATTTTAAATGGCGTATACGCGTGCTTGGCGGTAAGAAAATCGTGAGCAAAATTTAGGAATAATAGTTGAAGACAAGCGATCTGTAGTGGAACCACGTGATATACTACGGCGAATATAATAATCTAATATGTCAATTCTATCTAGTCACACATTACCCAAATTGTACACGAACACAAACCATTATTTAGTGTTTAGTTTAAATTTTATGTTACAATAAATCCAGTAAAAGTAAAAAGTAAAAATAAATATCCAGTAAATTTTTTTTCTAGTCCTTTTACCATAATAATTGTGTGGCATCGGTTCATTGTACAAATTTATAATTTCGTTTCTTAATTTTTTATTTTTATTAATTGAGATTCCTTAAATTTTATAATACCACGGTTTTTATTCATGCTAGTAGTGTCTATAAATAATTATTTCATAAATCTAATCCGTGTTTGATTCCGTCTAAAACTATTCGACTTATAGTGGCTCCTCGGTCCGTTGCATCCGCGATAACAAGATCGCTTATCAAATGATAACTTATCAGCTCTGCACATTGCACTCACTGTGTGCGTCCTCGTGTTAAAGTGCGGTAGTGTATGTGTGAGTTGGTTATGTTTCCATGATTGAATAGGAGCGATATATTTTTTTAGTTTATTATATAGTCTCGACTAAAATGTCATCTACTGCTAAATGACGATGTACATGGCAATTATTATTTATTATGATCTCATCTGCTGTTAAGTGGAGACGTGGGAACTAAAGTCTTAACTCAAAAGCTTATTCAATGTCTATTCACTCTCTATTCAAAATTTTATTTTGTTGAAAATATTGATTGATACGGTCAAAATATTTTTACTTTTGCTACAACGAATTTCGGATAGAAAATCTTGAATCATATCGGATATGAAACAGACTTTGCATTGCATTACATAGATCATTATGCAAATTTAGGTCCGAGTATATATTTAGCGTAATCAATATGTCTTATCCCATCAATACGATATAGATTTTTTTTTTCTACGAAGAATACGAAGAAGCGGTATCACAAAATACTGCAAGTCTGTTGGGAATATAAATCCGTGATATATCGTTGTTGACTGTCCACTACTCATCCAATACATTTTGATAATTTCCCTCAATATATACGCACATACTGAATCACACGTAAAACATAATGAATCATAAAATGAATAATTTAAACTGACTCATAATATTCCCCAATCGTAACACAGTGTTACCAATAAATCGATCATTAAGTTTAGAGTGAAAAACATCATCATCAAAATCAATTGTGTGCGTGAGAAGAATTGAATGATACGGTGCAGTTTTCGATATCTCGAGATAAGTCCGTGGAACGCTGACGTCGCGATCTGTCAACAATGGCTATTGTCTTCTTCAATATTTGAAAATATTGATTGATACGGTCAAAATATTTTTACTTTTGCTACAACGAATTTCGGATAGAAAATCTTGAATCATATCGGATATGAAACAGACTTTGCATTGCATTACATAGATCATTATGCAAATTTAGGTCCGAGTATATATTTAGCGTAATCAATATGTCTTATCCCATCAATACGATATAGATTTTTTTTTTCTACGAAGAATACGAAAAAGCGGTATCACAAAATACTGCAAGTCTGTTGGGAATATAAATCCGTGCTATATCGTTGTTGACTGTCCACTACTCATCCAATACATTTTGATATTTTCCCTCAATATATACGCACATACTGAATCACACGTAAAACATAATGAATCATAAAATGAATAATTTAAACTGACTCATAATATTCCCCAATCGTAACACAGTGTTACCAATAAATCGATCATTAAGTTTAGAGTGAAAAACATCATCATCAAAATCAATTGTGTGCGTGAGAAGAATTGAATGATACGGTGCAGTTTTCGATATCTCGAGATAAGTCCGTGGAACGCTGACGTCGCGATCTGTCAACAATGGCTATTGTCTTCTTCAATATTTGAAAATATTGTGCGAAAATCACCCCTCCACTGTGGGGAGAGGACTTTCGATAATTACACGAACTGATAAGATACGATTTTAACACGTAATTTATGTGTCCACGTAATATTTGTGATAGAGCCATCCTTCTAGTTGCTTTAATCTATATGTTGCTCTAATAAGTGGATCCGACTGGGAAATAATCAAATCAAATGTGTCCGGTAACCCTAATTTACCCTTAAACTTAAACGCTCATTATAGTAGAAAGGTATTCCATCTTAGTTTTAGGGATGGCAACAGATCTAAATTTAGAAGATAGATGTAGGCTAGAGATGCTTCAGAAATAATTAAGCGTTAATTGGTTTAGGGTGCTGTCTACCAAACTTAGGGTCGTATATTCCAATCTGCCATTAGACTATTATTGTGAACAAACTCTTGGCACAAGCATTTAAGCTTAGTGTTTTAGTAGCTGTGAATTCCTTTTTTAAAAAAAAACTTGCAATCCATTGCAATTTGTGTACTGTGTCACTCTAACCACGTAAAGTGTATTATATAACCGCAGATTAAAAACTAGGGTATAATATTTTAATCTTGGTGAAATCTTGCATGGGTGTACTTTTCCCCAATGGATATAAAAAATTGGTCAAGTTTTACTGGATAGACCACTTTGGGAAATTTTTATTAATTTCATGTAATCATTGACATGTTAACTGCAATATAAAATATAGGTATGTCATAAAACAAATAATAGTTGATGTCTCCTGGGTCGATTCAGATCAAGGCCAATAACTTGTGGTTATTTACACATGACATCAACTGCGCAGACCTAAAAACTAACAATTTGTGCTACACATTTATCCTTGGCTAGAGATCGAACCTTGGATCAGCCAATACTGCAAACCTGACATCAGTAAATTTGTTTTCATTGTTTCATTATTTGTTTATATTAGCATGGCAAACGAATACACATTTCATCTGATGATAAGTGATGACGACCCATCCACAACTAGGATCCAGGTAACATGCTTTGTCACTCCTGAGGACTAAGAACAAGCTGCAAATTGTAAAATTATCAGTAAAATCTTTGATATCAACAAATTGATATGTTACAGTACAGTAAACTAAAAACTAAAATATATTATATAGTATGGCCCGTTGCTTACGCTGGTTATATATTTCTTCACTGAATTGTTAACTAATAACGCAATTACCTAAAACAGTACTTTATAAATACATGTTTTATTATGGATTCCAAAACATATTACTAACGAGGAATCCGCACCACAATACTCTGATTTAACTCTTTACTCATTCTTAGAGTTTTGTTTAGATGATGTGGAATGTGATATTTCTAACGGGGCCGTCTCTCGATTGTGTATTGCGTTTTTTATTTATATTTACAGTGGATTCATGAGAAAAGCAATTGAAATGTGCGCATCTATTTACATTACAAAACAATAATATACGAGTAGAAGATGAAATTGATGTTTTATATAATTATACATTTCCTTTTGCTTAAGTGCTATAAAATAAATAAAAATATAGACATAAAGTCATCAAGTAACATATAACAAAATTGTTACTAGACTTTTTGTCACAATGGATAAACCTAATTGGATGTCAGGTATTCAGATAAGTTCGTGCTAACAGTTATTGTTCGTTATACTTAACTGGTTGACAAATAAAAAAGATATGTCTATTTTTAAATGCGATTCTTATGATGGATGAGACATATTTTCGCGTACTGAATTGTAGGCAGTGCGATATATAAAATCGGGATGACAAACTCTACTCTGGTATTTACTGTCAATTCTAAAAATAATATCGGTAACATTTTTATCAAGACTTATCGATGAAAACCACCGCTTAATGAAAACGTAGTGCCAACCGCTTAAAGAAAGGTAACATGGCATACTTTATCCAGAGCCCTTATCGAGGATGGATTGGGGTGTACGCCATGATCACCTACTATCAGATGAATTCCATTACCCTTTAAAACATTTAGATAACACAGATGGAGCAGCGCCAATAACGGAAGAAGTTTCGGATGTAGGCGAAATGGAATCCAGTTAAGGCCACGTGCTAAGACCAATGATATCAACTTATGGTAATAAAGGAACACACGTTATGATCATAACCAACCCAGAAGACATTACTATAACGCACGATTTTATATCGTAATTTTGTTTATCAAGCAAATTTTAACATTATCCCGCTATTCAGTTATACAGCATTAGATTAACGAGCTATAAATCTGTATTTAAATTGTTTCCAGCATTTATCTCCATTTAAGTCCGAGGCGTCGCATAATTTGCACAGATTATGTGACACGGTATAAGAAACTGTCATTGCTAGTACCGTATCTTGGCGCGCGTTAATTAAGGGTGTAGTTACATCTAGTGGTTTTCAACCGCTTCCCAATTTAAATTAAAACTTTTTGAATTATGTCGGTCAATAATAACAATTCTTCATCACATTGTATTACCATTACAATGACACGATACTACTTCGAGACATGTCTTCTTCGGGAGCAGCTTCATATATATTATCTCTCGATCCCGCACAGTAATTTTGTGTGGACCACTACAGTCTCACAGAAGGAGCTCCGATTCCCTGTCCAGCATCGTCAAGACCAGCAAGGGCCGCTTGGCTTCCCGTGATGGGCTAATCGCGAGTGTGTGCGATGTTTTGTCGTTCCTGTCATCGCCTAGCACAAACATTTAAGTTTAGTCGGAGTGATGAATTGAACATAAAGGTAATAAATCTATAAAAAGTTTGTTATACACCCTTATCCATTATACGTAAAGTACACGATGCGGCTTCTTCCTTTGGTTTCTTCCAGTTGGCTCAATAGTATATTCATTTTAAAATTACGTCTTACAATTTCATTGATGTTGGTGAGAGCAACCAGGCTAGGGATTTAAACCTCTTTGTATGAGCAACCTGACAGAGCGTTTGTAATAGGCAAATAACACGCTAGCTGAGTTTAGAAAAAGTTAATGTAGCTCATATGCACTCATTAAGTAGGCAGTTTCCAGAAAAGTAGATAACTGACGTGTCGAAGATGAAAGAGTCAAGTGAAATCGCAAGAACAATGCGCCATACGGTTCCCACACGGTGGCGCCCCTATCGGCGTTCTGGGAAACTGTGGTGTCGATGTCAGTGCGGCGGCGCCGGCGCAGGCTTCCTTCGGCTTTCCTTTTAAATTTGGAATCGCTCTGGAATATAATAATGTATCTTTTAAACTGGCAATACAACAATGTCAATGTCAATGTCAGAAAATATTACTAACGGCGTATTGATGACAGCGTTAAAAAATATTTAAAAAGGACACGTAAAACTCCGCTGGGTTATTTGGCAGGTATTGCCTGAATATATAGCAATTACAATAATGACAGTACAACACTAAGCTAAAACGCAATTACGATACATAAGTAAAAATATAAGCAGTTAAAATTATTTCTCCATTTTTTCTTTTCTCGTCTCTAATTTTTGATTTGTGATTTGTGTAATTTTTTTAATATAAGTTATTATTGTGGGAGATTCATTTCTTCGACTGGTTGGTCAGTAAAATTAAAAAAATAAATAAAACACTATAAAATTAAATCTAAAATAACATATATACAATACAATGAAATAATAAGGATCAACCAGACGGGCATTTCTTGACGTGCTAATTTTAACTGTCGTTATTATAATTATTATTAAAATAAGACTTTGAAAAATTAATTATTTTAATCTTCTTTATTGTGAAAAATTTTAATGCCTTTAGGTATTCTCTATCAGTACATCGACAAAAGTATATGTATAAAGTGTAGTACCTTTGTGGGCTATTAAATGTAGATTACAGTGATAATTGTAAACTAATTTACCACCTAGGTGAGAGTCGAGGAACTCTCCCATTGCAGCCGGTGTCGATTGATTAGCCGTAAAGTTAGGTTGCATATCCACTGGAGCTAAAACTTACGTGCAGGAAACAAGATATATATATATATATATATATATATATATATATATATATATTTATTTATTATAATTTATGTTTTGGGTTTAAATATAAAAATAAAACGAAAACGTATAACGTAACAAAAATATTCATACAAACATATTTCACATAAACATCTTCATATCAACTACTTAGTAACACTGCTTCCAGCAAATTGTAATTTTGAGATTATCAAATGTATTATAAAGTATAGTAAAAAAGTAAACTAACAACCTATATGTGTATATCCCACTGCTGGGAATAGGTCTCCTCTATAGAGAGATAATAAGAGCGTAATCCACTAAACGACTCCACTGCAGATTGGCGGACTTAATGTGTCTTCGTTTTTTTTTATTTATTTGTTTTCTTAGACATGAAAGTTTCCTCACTATCTTTTCCTGCACCGCCGAACACATGGTTTATCAGCACTTACAATTGCAATTAACAATGTCATACTGCCGTCACCGAGGAATGGCCACGGTTTGCTTGCGCACCGTAATTAGAAGCCGGGGATAAAAAATCAGTACCTTAAATCTAATGATAATTTTTAATAGATGACACGCAAAGCAAGCACAACTCTAACGATCTATACACGTGATACACATATGTACCAAGACACACTGTTCCTATCATTCGCTTCGACTAACTAATAATATCGTTCATTACGCATAAGTAAGTGCACACCTTTACTATGTTCTACCGCAGTCCAGGTCGTCTTACGCTGTTTCCTGATATCGTTATATTCACGCTAAGTCGCGGTAATAAGCAAAACGACACCCACCTTGGCTGAATTTTTCGAATTCCACGTAGACTGCCCAGGTTATTTATGGACTAACTACACTGGTGGCCGCATATATAGCGGTTTTATATAAACGTTTTACTGCTAAGCTTTTATTTATTTTCAAAGATGGCTTCTATACTTGAAGCTATGATTAGAATTAATTTAATTTTATATTGCACCAAGCAAAAAGTCCTAGTGACTCAATAATTTTTTTGTATAATCAATACAACATTTAGCAACATGATGTTAAGTGATTCCTGTGGCCCATGACATCTACATTCATCCTTGACAAGGAATCATAATGCAGACGCGTTGTCACCCTGAGGACTGAGATGGAATGCCTCGTCACTCGTTAGAAGCAAAGTTATTTTATTTTTAAATTTTAAAGTATATTTCTGTATCTTTCAATGGAATCAATAAATAATACAATAAAACCAAAAATCAAATAAAATTTCTTTATCGTTTATCAGAGGTAATTAATGCTTAGCCGAAGGATTTTTCTGTTACTGAGTTACGCTGAATCTTTTCAAAATCTAAGATACTAATACTAATTGGTTCCTTGTTATTCTCTGATTTAATAAATATAAATTAAAGGTAAAATAAGATCATATACCTCACTACTGTTTAACAGCAGCCCTCAGATCTCGACTTAGATTCAGGGTATCAGTACAGTAAGTACCTGTAAGGATTATGGTGGAATACCTCACCAGCAATCGGTACAGAAATACAGCATCATAAGTAGCAACACGTTTGTACTTAAAAAGGAGTGGGGTTCTTTCGGAAACGTCCGGTATAACAGTTCTTCAAAAATATTTATCAATTTTTATTTTTATTTATAGTTATTAACGTAATTAGTATTTACTTTATCACCTTTCTTATCTTTTTTTTAAAACATTGAGAGTAACAAACGAGCACACAGTTCTCCTAATGGCAAGTGATTCCTGCGGCCCATAACATCTACATATATCCTTCACAAGGAATCATAATGCAGATGAGTAGTTGACCCTTGTGGCCTGAGCTGGAACGCCTGAAACACAGCAGCATTATACTGCTATTTTACGCTATTACTCTATCGTGGCGTGGCCCAATCGTTCTGCAGCTAGAAACAAAATGCAGTGTAGCTCTACCACTGTAAAAATCTTTCACTCAAACTCATTTTAACCTCTTTCACAGTATGATGGACTCAGGAGGAGCCGGTATAGCAGAATCTCCTCCCACCTACCATCGCACCTACGAGCAATACGTCCAAGGAGCAGTCGAGAACAGCACCGATTCAGCTCAAGACCAAACCAGCCCAGAACTAGTGGTCTGGTCTACACTACCTTACGGCTTAGACTATAGAACACAGTACGACTATAGGAGCCCTTATGATACCACCAGGGATTACACGACACAACAGTATGCAAGGGCTCCCTTTACAACAAAGATGGGCCAAGCTAAAGCGTTGAAGGAAGCTAGAATAAGGAGGCCCATGAACGCCTTCATGGTATGGGCGAAGGTGGAACGCAAGAAACTGGCTGATGAGAATCCGGACCTGCATAATGCAGACCTGAGTAAAATGCTAGGTAAGTAATTCCTTTTTTTTTGGTTCATGGCATTTTGTAAGAATTGAATGCCATTCGATATATTTTAAAATAATTGCAATATGTACCTAGTGTGCATAATTAAAATATTCTAGCAGATGAATATGATATTTATCGCCATGAAAAATTTATCTATTTGTAAATAGCATCTAAGATAAAGTGGTAGCTATTAATATAACTTCGCTTTATTTACTTCAATTATAAAATAATGTGCTAATTTTTTAGAATTTAGGTAACCTTCTCAAATTATCCGAAAAGATTATGTAAGTTTGTAAAACGGAGTTTAGTTGCTTGTCATAAAGATACTTATTACTAAAACAGATTGTTTTTATATAATATCATTTTTTTAAAAAATCGGTATATTAGAAACCAAACATTTATAGGTACGCAACTGTACGTGCTCTATATACGGTCTAAAAAAATATGTAGCTGACTGTAACGAAATATAATAGTTTTACTAGTAGTTAAAAAAAAAGTAAATCGGTTCATCACATGTAATATACCAATAAGTGAGTTTGTCTGTACATAAGCACTAAAAAGGGAACTACGATAGGTTCTTTTTGTTTAATGATGTAGTTCCCAAAGGATTTTTTCTATTGTTTTTAAGTGTACCTATATAATATTGGGTCTGCACTAACTCAATAATATGTTAATAATTGTTATTGAAAGTTTCAAATTAAGATAGGTCAGGATCCATGAATTATTACAAAATTCAATGACATTCAGAAAAAATAATAACGTTTGATTATAACAATGGTATGACATTTTTAAATACAACACTATTCTATTTAAAATAGTGAGATGATTATCTTTTTGTTTTTATAATAACTCTAGGTTTTGCGTATATACATAAGAAATAATCAAACGGATTGAATAAGCATAAAATAATGATTCCCTAAGATATCGATTTAAAACTCAAATAGCGCGGGAGATATGTTTTTTTAATAATCTCTAGAATATATTCTCTGGAGGTTTTAAAATAAAATATTAATTTACCAACACATATATACGTAAATTATAATAATAAAAAAAGTAACGATCTTTAAATATAATTTTACTGTTGCCAGTCATAGCTGCATCATTAAATATTAAAAGATGGCAAGTTATGTCTTATCATAAATTAAATTGATCATTCATTGTCATTAAAATAACCACATTATTTATTCCATAAACAAACAAACAGCGTTCATTTCTTTGTATAGGTATGAGAGAGAATAAAAGAAACCATTTCATCTGTACACGAAATAGGTGCAAAAGGGTAAAAAACGGATCACGACGTAATTCCTTATTAGCATCAATAATTCAGTATTACATTCCATCAGCTAAAAAGGCTTGGACGACATCCGTCCACGTTTCCTAACAACTTAATTAAGACCCTGCCTACGCAGTGCAGTAATGATTGGTACGTTTACCGGTTTCGATCTGTCGCACTTGGGCATTGTATATTTATTTTCAATTTAATTAACTTAATTACTCATTGGGAGATTTTTATGAAACTCAAGTTGATGAACGAGCATACACACACAACTCACCCGATGGTGAGTGAATTTTGTGACCCATGAAGATCCTCGAGATTTGAGATGCATTTGCTTTTTGCGTGTACATCCTTACCTGTTATTAGTCTCTGGTTTTCATCATAGGAAAGACTGTAGCTAGATCACCTTAGGGCACCTATTTATGTATGATGAGTGGAAGGAACCGGTGCCTATACTTTTTTTTTAAATTGAGAGTAACAAACGAGCACACGGTTCAGCTGATGATAAGTGAATCCTGCGGCGCATGACATATTTATTCGTCCTTATCAAGGAATGATAATGCAGATGCGTTGTCACCCTTGAGAACTGGGATGGAATGCCACGTCACTCATCGGGTGAAACACAGCAACATTATGCTGTTATTTTACGCTGATATTCGAGATGACCCATTCATTCCGCAGCTAAATACAAACTGCGGCGTAGCTCTACCACTATCAAAATACACATTTTAATATGAAATTAAGGGTGACAAAGGGCACCAGTTTTCCTGATTGTGCCGACCGCGTACCATAAACAGCAAAATCGAATCCCATCAATATTCGCGACACCTGACGATTGTGATGAAATGTGTCCTTTCCTGTAATAAGTTCCTACACTCACCAAATAAAAAAAGCGTTATGTTTCTATTTCACTGCTTGTATGTTAAGACGTGACCCTTGACGAACTTATACTATATCACTAGCAAACCCTTGTTAACACGTTATTACTCAGACGCTACCATTCATTGATGTCTTGATTTCTTTGTTAAATTAATAGTGTATTCATTTGTGTTCAATAATAAAAAAATATGTCTGGTGCCTTAGAGGCTGTGCTTACCCCGCAAACCGTAATAACCGTGAATGTTAAGTAGGCCTTTCCCCCATTGTATCACCGTGTCGTCTCACCGAGTACATCTTAAGCATCGAACTAGTCTAGTTATAATTACCGCAACCTCTGTCAACTTTCTCTGAGGCAGCCGGGACATGAACTCGGCACACTCTATCGCAACGCGTACTGTAAGCATAGTACTGTTGCGTCGAAAAGTTACTGGATACAGAAGATTATTAAAGATTTTAAATCCTCATTAAATCTGACCGTTTTAGATATATGATATATAAAATGTATATAACCGTCGTAAGATCTCCGGTTTCGTACTTTCATCAGACGAAACGCAGTACTGATGGCTCTGTTAAATTCACTGGGGTTGCGGAAATCATGATCCTATCCTGGAAGATCTAATCTATTCTAGCTACAGCTGGTTTTTAACTGCAATGCGATTACTTCGTATTTTTTTTTCGTAAGTTTAGATTTTTTTTGTGGACCGTACATACAGTTATATTTCTGAATAGTTAATATAAAACTTTTCTTTTCGTAATTATTGTTTGATCGAAATATGACGAATGTATGAATGAATGAAATTTAAATTGAAATGATGAGCTCGTTTTTGCACAAATGGCACGTTTTCCATGAACAGCTTAATCAGGATAAACAGGATCGTAGGTAGCATGTGAAAATGGATTTATTATACACCTAGTAATTCGTTACTTCGTATTTTAAAGAAGATTTCAGTTTGATATTTTCGGTAAGGTTTTCAAATAAAACATACAGATATATTTAAGTAAGGTGGTGCTAAGTTATAATACTCCTTGTGATGCTTACTTATTGATAGCTGAATAAAAACGAAAATAAACCTAAAAATATCCCTTCTTCTACCGCCAGAATAGCTACGTTTCAATCAATCAAAATATATATACTTTTTTTATTTAGACTTCCATAAAGCTCCTACAAATCGTTATTTATTCACTAGCACCGAAGGTTCAGCAAGAAACTCAAGCAGTCCTTTCAAAATGAAAAATAAATTACAATCAGTGTTAAAAATAACAATAATAAATAAAAATATCAATAAAAAGTTAGCAGGAGTCGAATAAATGTTCCTTATTATTGTATATAAAACAAAATAACCCATAATTTCCACACACGGCACAAAACTAAAGGACAATTGGTCACTATCGCAGCAACTAATATTTACGGTGAAAGAACCACTCCGTATCTCATACCACGCATTCTTAATGATATGGATGATATGAATGATCTTTCATTCATGCATCACAGTTAAAAACATAAAGCAAAAATTAAAATGTCATTTCTTGAACAACCTGTAGATGCATTGAATGCATCGGTGCTCTTTCTACCCACCTTTCCCTACCACTTCTGTTTGTGTAAATTAAGAACTTCAGTGTATTATATTTTTAGTTATTAATGTAGGTACTTGCATGTATTAACATTTTTATTGTAAGTATTATTGTCAAGTAACATTCTCGACAAACCTCTGTGGTTTTCTGAATGTTATTTTTTGTAATTAAAGTGTTTGGTACTCTTATTATAAATAAATTTAAAAAAAAGTAATAATTGACCCGACATTTCATTATAGCTATACATATCTAGTTTTTATCTTTAGTACATTCCTTCATAGTATAATTAAAAGTTTAAGTAAAAGTTTTGTTCATGACAACTTACTTAAGTTACCTGTAATCAGATAAGTTCATCATTCACATATGGGATTTATTGGTAGCTACCGCTATTGTATTCTATTCTATTTTGTATGTATATTGCAATTATATATATATTATGTATTTAATATCTATATACGTATGTATTATTATTTATTTGTATATTACTTATTTTAGTCTTTTCTTTGTATTAATTATGAAAATTCAAAATTTCATCGTTGTAAGTTTAGTTCCATTTGTATGAATTTTACTATAAACATATTTACATTGAAAAATTCCTTTATGGAGTAAGGTAATGCATAATCCAGGCGTTATAAGTTTATGTTTAATTCTAATATTAGCCTATCGTTTTCTTTCAAAATTAAAGTATACCCTTACTCTAGTATACTATAGCAGACGATGCACAAACATCACTAAATAATGGTACGTAACCATTTTTCTCCACGACTGTACCGAGCACAGAGGTTAGATATGGCAAGTCATTATAGCGCACGGCGTGGGTGGCACGATCCTATCGCGCTTAATGAAATAAAACTCGAAAAAAAAAAACGAGGCCTACTATATAGCCGTAAATGTTAATCCAATATACCGTTACAATATACGACATAAAAAGTTATATATTAATATTAATGTTTAATAAAGTTGATTTTCGCGTGTATGAAATGCAATATAAAATTTGTAGTACGAATGTAATTCTTATGGTACGTCTTAATGAGTAATGAATATAGTTGTATTGGTAAAAATATGGGATTACCAGTGGGCTTACCAAAGTTAGGCAGTGTGAAAGAAAACCCGGTGTCATCTCTACAAATCAACAAGGAATTAAAGTTTTCTACGTAAAGTTATTCAGCAGAATATTTTGTCACTTTTTTGATTGTAGTCGATTTTTTATTATAATTGTAACATATATATTTACTTTAAAATACATATAATAATTTATTGTGCATGTTGTCAAATTGTTTTATTAGGCATTATGGTCTAGTCAACCATTATGCTGGCTGCTTTTATATTAAAAATTAAAAAAAAAATAAGGAAAAAAGTAAATATGCATAATATATAGGTTTATATCAATACATTCATATATAAATCTATACACATCTTTATATGTACTTTTAAATACTTAAATCTACTAAAATAATTAATATGTAAATTCTATCTATATAAGCATAATTCAGAAAAATAATTGACTGGGATAAATTGAAATATTTTGCGACAACCGGGCACACATCTGATGGTCATCACTTGACCAATCAAAAACCATAAACAAGCAAACCATTTCTTTTATTAACATTAACATCTTCATCCATTCTCAACCAAGGTTCGAGATACAAATGTGTTGCTAATTCTGGGACCAGAGATGGAATGCTTCAGTCGCCTCTTGTAACACGGTCTCCGATTTTCTACATTGGCCAAATGAAACACAGGATTATGCTATCATAAATAGCTAGCTCTATTGCTTCACTGCAGTTTGTTTCTAGCTGCAGAATCAATGAGTCAGCTCGACTGGGATAGGAGTGTGGTCCTCACAGAAAACCATCGTAAAATAGCAGCATGATGTTGCTGTGTTTCGTCTGGTGAGTGTAGGGATCCGGAGACCTTTATTACTGTTGACGAGGCAATCCATCTCAGTCCTCAAGGGTGACAACGCATCTGCATTATGATTCCTTGTGAAGGATGAATGTAGATGTCATGGGCCGTAGGAATCATTTGCCATCAGTTGAACTGTGTGCTCGTTTGTTACTCTCAGATATACTACTATTTCACGCTAGTACTCTGAAGTGTGATACTTCCCGGGTCGTGTCCATCCATTCATGTTAAAGCTGAAAAACTGTCATCGAATCTTCACACATCAACAATTTTTCTAAACTCGTATTTAAAGAGATCTCCAAAATTTTTAACATTTTAGACATCCTATAAATACATATATTAATAAATAAATTTACTAATTAATATTTGCATATTAATCAGTAAATTAATATTATATACTGATTGATAATGCAGTCTGAGACTTTTGTAGTGATCGGTAATTTAATTAGAAAACCCCAAAAAATGTTTACACCTATATTTTCTCTGGGGCAAAATTCAAATAAAATTACATTTTTGTCTCTAAAGTGTATTATGATGACTTTCCTCAGATCTTCTTGGAAGGAAAGGGAAATCGAGTGATAAAATATAATTATAATTGTTTATTTCACTAAAGAAACAAGAATAGGCATATCATTTTTAATTATAATAAATTATTATTAAATGAAATAAACAATTAAAAATAGTTGTTATTTGTGTTAAAATCTCGTATGTTAAACCACAGGAGTCTAATCTTGCCACCGCAAGGATTTTTATAAAATTACCACAAGATGTTCGTGTAAACATCACAGGGTTTTCCCCAGATTATCTATCATTACTCACTGGAATATGGTAATTAAGTTAAAGATATAAGGTACATAGTCTATTCCTTTATTTAGTTAGTTTGCTAACACTAATTGGGATGTGGGACTTTCGAAAACAATTAGTCAGACTAGACTATATCTTTAGAGTATGAACAGAGAAATTCTCAATATATATTTTAAAGCAATCAGACAGGTTGAAATTTCGAAATAACTCCATCAGCAAATTATCCAATTATGATTAAAAATTAAAGTTCAACAGTAATTATCATTTATTTACCAGTGATATATCATAAAAATTAACAATAAGCTTCGAAAAAAGAACCACATCAAATACATGTGGGGTAGGTACATTAAAATCCTCTCAAAATAAACAATTATATCCGTTGAAATCCTTTATTCACACAGGTATGAAAATGCTAAAAGAAATAAAATACAAAATACATTCCAAATTAAGATATTGACTGAAATACAGCATTAATTTGAACTTATTAGAAAAATATTGCTCAATTAGCTTATACTAAAGGTATAACGTATGAATATTTTTATAAACTAGGAATATACAAATGTGAAATGTGAGGCGGAAATGGGTAGTTTAGATAACTCGTAGAACTGAACCGGTGCAAAAAAAAAGTTTTTGAGGGTCACTGCTAGATAGAGTGATGATTTAAGTTGGTTTCTCGGAAAGTTGATAGATGCCTCATGGGCAAGGCATGGCATGGATGCTTCACGGATGGGGCTTCAGGATTGTACGCTAGGGCGTACAATCTTGAGGCTAAGGCCTCTATGGTCAGCAGTGAAATATGGAGATGAGATGAGACTATGAATACATTGCTAATTCGCCCTGTTAATTAAACCTTTGTTACTTTCAAAAGCTTTGGTAATTATTGCAAAGAGTACAGTGTGCGTTTATTATATATCTCTTTTACGAAATAATGGGGGGTCAAAAGAATACACAATTTACTTGATGGTGCGTGGTTCGTCCAGCCCATGACACTCACATTTATTTTCGATAAAAAATTATAATACTGATACGTTACCAGTAATATTCATTGCAGCATCGACGCTCGATTTGATTTAATACAGATTGTCATCTTATTTTGTTTAGCTGTTGATGTCTTACGCGTAAACAAGTATAAAACATACGCTTTTTAATCTATCTCTATATCTTTTTATTCAACCAATTTAAATTTGTTATCTATCTCTAATGTTATTCCGAGTTTATCTTAATACATCACTAAAAACTTCATTATAGTGAAAATGCGTATGCTTTTACAATGTGGTGTTTGAAAACGATTACACTCATTATTTACTATCAGGTGAACTGTGTGTTTGTTCATCATGTGTTTCATAATAAGAATTTTGCTGCTCTATGGGGAATAGGACTTAAGGAAGAAAGGGCATAGAATCGGGAAAAGTACGTTTAGTGTATTTTATATTTGAGTCTACTACCTATATGACTGGGCGGAAATCCCTTAACTGTAATTATTAAAAAAAATATAGATAAAAATAGATTCTATTAAAAATAGGGTAAAAAAATTAGGAATTACAATGGAACTATTTTGAAACTGGTTGTATTACAGGAACACTTGTTATCTATTATTATTTCTGTTTTATCCTTTTAGGATTTATCTTTATCTTTTTGGCCTTAACAAACTCTGAAAAAAAATGAATTCTGTTACTGACATACTACTTATAAACCAAGTTTGCTGGATTTTTCTTACATAGGTAACAAAGAAAGCGTAAAAATATAATAACAAACAAATATTTTTTGTTCTTTCCATAGTCCTTTTCCCTTGTATCTAGCCTTGAAGATTAATATTATATAATGAATTTCCCATGATATGTTCAAGATATTTCAACTTTCCCCTCCTTATGTTTTGTTCAATTCTACTTACTTCTCTACACCTGAAAACAGTATGGCGTAACGTTATTTAATGTAGGCAACATTTCGTACGCAAAATTATAATGCACTTCTAACCTGATGGTAAGTGATAAATTCAGCACATGAAGTCTAAAATTTGCTCCGCTCGTCAATATACTCACCGTGCTAGTGCAACGTAATTCAGCTATTTCTCTCTTTCTGTGAGGCATATCCTTTCCCAGTTATGAAGACCATTTTATAGTTTGAAATTATCTGCTGTTTGGCACTATTTTCTCGCATATTATTTCTTGTCGCCATCAATAGAGATGACACTTAATATTCTATGCGTCTGAGCATTATTACTCCACGTCTTATCCATAACGTGCTCCTGACCTTGGACTATCCTTCGCCGTTAATTGGATAAATTGCAAACCATTTAAGGTTGCGCCATACTGTGATAATGATATCCTAGTGGTCTCTCGTGCCTCTTACATACTTAGTGCCTTTAATTAAGTGTGTTAGCGTCTTTATATCAGAATTATAGTTCAAGGGGAGTTATGGTTATCGTCATGATGTTGCAGTTGGCTAAGGTAATGCAACTATTTGCGGTTGAAGTAAATGTAAATTTAAATTGATATTTATGTCTCCTCGCGATGACCGTGGGACGAAGTGTTAAGAGTATCTTGCAGGCAACGCGTATTCTGGATAGGATTTTACGCTGCTAATATTTTTATTATAACATCTATCTGTCAAACTTCATCAATCGTCCTTCGTATAATCATCAATTGTGTGTCTTGGCCTTTAACACCGAAACGTTGTCTAAATCTTCTTGCGATTTCATTGCACAGACGTTTTGGATTAAGAAGACCGGGACGAGCGAGAGCTTCTGAGTTTTACTTTACGGCTGTAATGTACAACTCAGAAACACTCGCTTGTTTACATAGTAGAATATAATTTTCAAAGATCAAAAATCTTAATTTTTGATCTTTGAAAATTATTACAATAAATTGTATACTAATGATAAAATTTCATCCACTATGAATATATTTTTCTTAAATCTAAGAATGGCAGGCGATGGTTGAGTTGTTTGCGAGTTAGATACTTGATTAGTTTTCGTTATTCGTTTCGTTGTTATTCGCACAGGTATTTCATCCCGGTCTAAAGGGGTGACAAACATCTAGTATTTTGGATCTTCATTAAGGATGGATGTAGAAGTCGCGGGCCGCAGGGGCCGCTTAGCATCAGCTAAATTGTGTGCTCGTTTGCTACCCCTAGTATTATAAAAAATACTAGCGCTGATGTTTAAATTAGACATATGGCAGATTCATGGTGTCTTTCACAACAAAAAAGTTGACGAGATATCAATTAAGATATCTAAGTATTGCTCATTAAACGTTCTTTATTTATAATGAAGTTCACCATTTACAAACTATAAGTCCATTAAAACAACAGATGCTGAGACCCAATTCACTGGCATGGTACATTGCCCACAACACCCACACAAAAACATTACAACCATAACGCACTCCTTTCACTTCGCTTAATGAAAATGGCCACATATAATATCATAATTAAAACACAGCCCGTACCCAAATAAGCATATCGTATATATTTCCCGCCAAATGTCTCGTTTTGGTTTTATCTTGTTTAAACGCCGTACGATTTTGGGCAAAGGCAACTTTTTACGTGAGCCTAAATTTGGAACTGAGTTGCCAGAAGAAATATAATATTTCTTGATGTGTTTAATATCGAATAAATTTATGTCACTTTATGTTTTTGTGGGTTGAACAACTAAAGTTTTGTTTTGATCGCTTGTTCAACATCCTTACGTTCATTTCTTTTGATTCTAAGCGAATATCATTTGTCTCTCGTTTTTGTGTAATTTAAAAAGCAGCGATTTTTTTGTTACTAGTATCAAATTTGCGCTCTATTTATACTTGGGTTCCCGGGTTGAAGTACCAAACGAATATTTAGTTTAAACACAGTCCGCAGATAGTATTTATTTGCACAAGTAAAATAAACGTTGTACAAAGGCGGACTTAGTTCCTTAAGGCATTATCCTACATTTGGGTTGAGTTGAGAATGAGAATATATTGTGGGTGCAAGAAACAGCTGATTTTAATAGAATTTTAATAAAGTATATAAATGTAATAAATAATATTAATTTAAATAATGTACTCATTAAAAAAAATATCTGTACTTTATATATATATATATATATATATATATATATATTATGTATATTATTTATATATATAATATAAATAATATACATTATGAAAAGAGAACACTACAGGTAAATACGTAAATGAAGATAAATATGATAAAAGATGTTCATCACATTTATTTATTACATTAAAATAAATATTTACATTGGTGCGAACGTCGGGGATCCAATTTGGTTGATTCGCGTGACGTCTAATAAGCCCTTTTCATTGAAATGCTGCTGGAGGATATTGTAAAATAAGCAAATAGTTTCCTAATCACCTCTAAGGCGATATTGCTGATTATCAAAATAATATTTGAAGTTTTTGGTATGTTATATTTTTATATTATATCGCAATAATTAAACATAATTTAAAAAAATAGCGCATTTTTTTAATAACAGCAAGATTTTCAATAAGCAATAATGCTGCAAGATTTTCAACCAGCAATAATGCTGCAAGATTTTCAATCAACCATAATGCTGCGAGATTTTCAATCAGCCGTAATGCTTCCATCAAGTAAAATAGCCCTAGTAACTTAAGTACTAATGGCTCACAGTAAAAATTATTTGGAGACTCGAAGTTGCTGGCCGTCATATCAAATTGCTCCGACTGCAAAACAAAGCTTCGAGCTCCTATACACACTGCCAATGCTATTATATATGTACATCATTGAAAATCTCTATCTATCTATCTAAATAAAGTCTTGATTTAACAACCTATGTAAATCCTAAGCAAGGCACATGCCTTCAAGTTCTCTCAGGCCTTAAAGATTAAAAGACTTTGATTTAACAACCTATGTAAATCCTACAGCAAGGCACATGCCTTCAAGTTCTCTCAGGCCTTAAAGATTAAAAAACTTTGATTTAACAACCTATGTAAATCCCACAGCAAGGCAGCCTTCAAGTTCTCTAAGGCCTTAAAGATTAAAAACTTTGATTTAACAACCTATGTAAATCCTACAGTAAGGCACATGCCTTCAAGTTCGCTCAGGCCTTAAAGATTAAAAGACTTTGATTTAACAACCTATGTAAATCCTACAGCAAGGCACATGCCTTCAAGTTCTCTCAGGCCTTAAAGATTAAAAAACTTTGATTTAACAACCTATGTAAATCCTACAGTAAGGCACATGCCTTCAAGTTCGCTCAGGCCTTAAAGATTAAAAGACTTTGATTTAACAACCTATGTAAATCCTACAGCAAGGCACATGCCTTCAAGTTCTCTCAGGCTTTTAAGATTAAAAAAGTTTGATTTAACAACCTATGTAAATCCCACAGCAAGGCAGCCTTCAAGTTCTCTAAGGCCTTAAAGATTAATAGCTTAGAAAGTCGGTGACGCATCAGTGTTATGATTCGTTTTCGAGGATAAATATGGGTATCGACGGCGCAGGAATCATTTACCATCTGGAGAACTGTGGGCTTTATTATGTAATTTTTCACTCCCCTAAAGTCATAAATATGACTTCACTGCAAATTTTCGGACTTCTCCATCTTCCTTATTTTTAGTTTTCAAACATACAGATTTCGTGCATGTTGTCAAATGCGCAATAATTATCCTTTATAACTTTTCTTAGTATTAATCGTAAAAAAAAACCTCAAAAGGCGCCGTATCTGATATCTGAACTAAGTTGACACATTTTGAAGCTTAATTTTTTATCAACAGCAACACAGGAATTATGTTATATGTATTTCGAAGGAATCCGATATCGGTATCGAGTAAAAGGAAATCGTGGGTAATGCGTCCCACGTATCAAGTAGTGCTGCAATGCTAACACGGCGTGAATATATACCAAGTCTACCTCCACCGAGTCCTTTGGTCTATCGGCTTTCAGGGAAGCTAGACGAGCGTTCGGTCGCGAATTCCGCGAAACGCAACCCGAAACTTGTCCGGAATAACCACGAAAACCGTTCTAAGAAGCGACACAAAAAGCAACCGACGCTCGAATTATCATTCTATACCCGTACACTATAATAATACAATTAAATCTGTTTGTCGCATTCGATAGTGTCGGTAGTTTGCCGGCTGAGCCGTCTCTATCAGAGAGTATTAGAGTTTATTGTTGATTGCATTAAATGCAAGAGCATATTTGTTAAGCTATATATGTAAGTGCTAGAGGGTCGTGGACGTCTTGGGAGGTAGTCCCGGAGGAAAATTGGTAGCCGTGCAGATTTGTCCTTGTATACGTCTTTGAAAATTATTACAATAAATTGTGTACTAATGATAAAATTTTATGTACTATTAACATATTTTTAAATCTAAGAATGACAGATCTAACATGTGACAATTGAGTTGTTTACATGCGTTGTCACCTCTAATGGCAGAGATATTATGCTCCGATATCAGTACCTGGATCTCTGATTGCCTTCACTCACCAAAGTAACTAAAAAATATCAACATTATGCTGTCGCTGTATTTCTGTCGCAGTGCAGGAGCATAACGGTGTATTTTGTGACAGAGTGATCTTTCGTCGGTAGCATTAGCAGACCCATTCATGGAAAAAGGTAATTTGGTTCAACCACTGTTGAACTAGTAATGAGACTTTCTATCATATTCCTTCGAGATTATAACATATTTGCATCTTAATTATTTAAAGAGAATGCGACTGTCCTCCTTTCCTTCCTTCCTCCTTCCTTCCTTCCTTCATCCTTTAAAATAAATATTTGAATCATAACATAATATATTTGATTTGTCAACTTTTTTATATTTTAATTTATAACTTCAAAATCCTTTTGTCTGTAGTTCAATAAATAAATACATTTTGCCGTTATAATTCTGACTTTGCCTGAAGCATCGAGTTTAAAATTAAAAACCTATCGTCTATTTTATATTTAAAAAACATTAAGTAAGGATCTTATATCCAATATTACAATATTTGGCCATGATTCAAACATGTGCACGGTTTCAAGATGGTCGATTCAAGAGGATAGCCACTTTGAATTTGCATCGGCATCTTTCTATGGATAAACTCTAAGTGGAGAAGTTTCTATTACGAAATTGGGGGTGACAAACGAATAGACAGCTCAACAGATAAAAAAATATTCTTGCGGCTTATAAAACTCGAGTTAGTATTTGTAAGATTACTGTCATTTATCGATGTATAAGTTCCAAGTAGAGCAATTTTATGTACAAAGTGAGAGAGGATGATAAAAGTCTTTACTGAGCGCCATAAGCACAATAGACACGGCTAGTTGTGAGTCTGTCATCCTAGCCAATCACTTCAGAATCTCTTCTCATTCATATAATATATTATTTAATTATATATTAAAATAATACCTACAAAATTAGTGAGTTTATTTTAACAGAGACCTATTATTTACAAAGCATCAAAATAAAATGCACAGTTACGTCGTCTTAAAAGTCTTCTGATATTTACGTCATGAAATTTATTTGTTTTAACACGGACAGTTCGAAGTTTCCCACAGAATATATATATCATATATATTATAATTAAGTTAATAAGTTATTAGTTAAATCTCGAAGGCTGTAATTAAAGTGGCTGTCATGCATAGCACATATTACGTACATATGTGCTTTTTTCTAGTGTGAGCCAATCCGCTTTGGTAGGCCTCAATAATTAGGGATGTGACATTCAAAAGTTTTTATAACCGGTGGATAAAAATAATAGTGGATCCATGTTTCGTTGACATTTCTAAATAGAAATTAACAATTTTGTTGGCGCTGTAACAGTGTTGGAGCTACTGCAGTTTGTTTCTAGCTGCAGAATGAATGGGTCAGCTCGACCGAATACCAGTGTGAAATAGCAGCATAATGCTGCTGTTTCGTCTGGTGAGTAAAAGGATCCAGAGATCTTTAATACTGATGTCGAGGCACTCCATCTTAAGGGTGACAACGCATCTGCATAATGATTCCTTGTCACGGATGAATGTAGATGTCATGGGCCGCAGGAATCACTTAACATCAGGTTAACTGTGTTCTCGTTTGTAACTCTCAATATAATAAATAAAAAAAAAACAGGGATCGAGCTCGATTTGCGTACCGTGAATTAATAGTGAGCGCCCTGATACTGACCTACCACGGCCACTCAATTCCCCACAAACTGTAGTTGTATATTTTGATCATAACTCTGCACTAGATAGAATCACAACTTATGTAAGTTTGCGGGAAGTCGATGGATGCTGGTGGCAGATCGTATCTCTTTATAATCTGATAGGAGGCCTGTGTTCTACAGTGAACCATTGATAGCTGCGAAGATTGATGATTATATTTCAATAAATTTAACTATGTTGTAAACCATTTTCGCATTTGGCGTTAAATCTAATATTATATTTAATATTGTTATATTTAATAATATAACTAATTATGTAATATATTTGATCCTTCATTAATTTTATTAGTTGGTATATGGCAACCCTGATTGCAGCTTAATAATTAGCTATTAACTAAGCGTTGTGCGCTCACTTACTGCGCCCACGCATCTGTATAATGGACTCGTTAATTTAACAAGTATAGTAAGAATTGACTATGAAATTTGCAATGATTGATTTAAAAAATTCAAAATAGTTTTGGTCGTGATTTTACTGAGATAATAAATCTCTACTAACATTTAAAATTATTTAAACTCCTCAACTTTTGTCAAAAGCTTTTGTATATTTTTTTTTATAAAATATAAAGTTCATAAAAATCGGATAATAAATGAAAAGATCAGACTTTTCATTTTTATGAACTTTACATTATCTAGTTATAAATCAAAAAGTTATAGAAAATCTCATAAATATAATTGAACATGAATTCTTTAGTTACTGAACATAATAGAAGTGACAAATTTACTTTACTATTTGATTTATAGAATAATATTTATTATTTCTATATATAGGATTTAGGCTATTACTTTAATAAAATTTGAGCAAGTGTGATAGCAAACTTAATATTTACTTACGCAACTGTCGGCTAAAGCGCCAATGTTACAACTACCAAGTTAGTAAATCCGTGTTTTAGCGCAAATACGTATGGCATTGGCTGTGACACATAATATATCTTTCCCTTATATATTAAATAGCATTAAATTAAATATTATACTTACTTATAAGTTACATCTACAGATTTATATAATATATAATAATATCACCATTATAAATACAAAATAACACAATGTCCCAACGGATTCGTAGTCGAAATAAATTCAAAATTTTAAAACGTCAAAGTTGCGCACGCGCCGGCAACATGACTCACACACGCAATAGGGTCACGACGGCGTAGACTTTGAATGTGTACCTGTGTGGGTACAACCATAGTGAGCTATAGTTCATACAAAACTATACAAATGCCGCTTACCGAGTTTTGATTTTGATTACGTATCGTTTCTTGGTACTATGAAGTTGTTTTTTGATGCTTTAACATAAATTGTAAACTTATTTTATTTTTAATTACTGTGACAATAATACACATACGGACGTGTGTGCGTTTTTTCTTTGCAAAATACGCCATATTTTATTAATAAAATTAATATTCAATGATGATAGAAATATATAAGCTATGAGAAACGCTAAGAAGAGAGAGAAATTTGAACATTTACTTTTTGTTACAGTACCTATTCATTATTAACGTTTAGTAATCAATGTACAAATTCGTATCTTTCTTTACTTAGTAATGTAAATGTTATTTTGTGTTGGCAATTTCGCTCCATTTCATAATGGTCCCCTACCGTTACTTTACATTTTTGAACGACTAAAATGAATAAATATCCAATGTGAAAAAGTGTTTTAATCATTTTAACATATTGAACCACAGTTAAGCATAAGTTACACAAAAGTTAAACAATGATGTTTCGTATAAAAAAAATGACTGAAATGCTACTTACTAGTGTAAAATAACAATCTTCGCATTTATGTATTTAACGTTATATTTAATATATAATTTATCAGCTTAAGGACAACTTGTAAGTCTTTCCAAAGTATTTGTTTTTTGATAATTGGAGATTACAGATCATTAGCGTTTGTTTGGGACTCGATTTGCCAATCCAGTTAACCCTGTGCTATAATATATATAACCAAATGTTATAAATATGTTAGTTAGTTATAGCAGAAACGGTAGTTTAAATATATATACAAACATATAATTGTTTCTTATAATGACGGTGGTAAAAGTTAATACAAAACTTGAATGGGAATAAAAAATGTGACATCAATATCAATTACAATAATCAAAATATTCTGTCAGTTTTGACAGCAAGTATCAAGTATAATTAATCGTAATATACGTGCGCCTACGCCGGCGCGCCGGTACGAAGGTTCGAGCTTCGAATACATTATTTTATTGTAAGTAGGCGAATACTCGATAGATATGACTGGCGACGACAAATTGTTATTGCAGATTAATCGATGCTTTGCAATAGATTCTAAGTTATCGATACTTGATAATCGATTATCGCTTCGTTGAAATGAATCTTTGTTGATATTTAAATGATAGTAATATCAGATCATGTATCAATTTATTCGTTTTAAAGATATTGTTGTAACAGAATAAGCGTAACTTTGCGGATATTCACATACCTTGCCACGAAGCACGATCCTTAGCCAAGTGCCCGTAGCTTTCTCCGTTCTAACCATGTATTAACGTATACCAACACGAGATTGCCACTCGAGGATCTTTGATTTGGATTACCATGATCCTATGATCATGTTGCATCTAGACTATATAAACAGGCTGATACAAGGATGGATCGGTTCAATCGAAGAAGTATCACGCTCTCAAAGAGTACCTGCGTATGGTTATATATAACTGAATATGTGTGTCGGTATGTACCGAGTGTTCAACGATGTCAAGCGTTTAGCTCTACCTATAGTATTTGAGTCGTCGCATCCTCATATAACTTTATTATTTATTATTTTCGTATTAACGAACGAGTAGAAGGAGAAGTAACAAACGAGCACACAGTTCACCTGATGGTAAGTGATTCCTGCGGCCCATGATATCTACATTCAACCTTGACAAGAAATCAAAATGCAGATGCGTTGTCACCCTTGAGGACTGAGATGAAATGCCTCGTTACCAGTAATAAAGGTATCCGGATCCCTGCACTCACCAGACGAAACACAGCAACATTATGCTGCTATTTTACGCTAGTATACTGTAAGGGCGTAGTCGATCTGACCCATTAATTCTGCAGCTAGAAACAAACTGTAGTGTAGCTCTACCACTATTTCAGCATCATATTAATTATGTAGTTTTATATTTTATCATTATTATTACACATGTTTAAGGTAGTTTGATCGTGTTCATCTCCATTCATTTTTATTATTATTAAACTTGCTGTTTTGCTGTTATGGTTTTCAGCGTTACTGGTTGAAAGCTTCATCTGTATCGTGGATGTTTGTTGCGACGTAATGTGATTATACCTATAACATGGTTGAATAATCTGAGTATCTAGTATCTATCTAGATGTATGGTCTCCCCTCGATAGAGCGTACCCATTCTGCCTGTAGTTAGAGACACGCTGCGGCGTGATACTGCTGAATGCTTACCGCACTATAATATAACCTGCACAGTTGTTTTCGTCTGATAATGAACATATCGTCGTGAATGAAATCGATTAGGAGGACATGATCAGGCGTACTGCTTATCACATTTAATTTAGTCACGTGTTGAATCGAGGCTTCTTATTGAATGTAAATAAATTTGATTGTACAACAATGTAGCTTAGAGTATAGAACCTTGCACTTTATATATGATTTTTTTAAAAAAATATCACATAGCTTGGTAGTAAGGGGAACCTGCCACATTTATGTGAAAATAAGCTCATACTCATGTTATGGCTTCCTCCATGTCATGAAAGGTTAGATTTAGATTATTTACAGTGGTAGGGTATGCTACAGCTTGTTTCTAGCTGCAGAATGAATAGGTCAGCTCTGCCGGGGTAGAACCACGCCCTCACAAGAATACCAGCGTAAAATAGCTGCAAAATGATACTGTGTTTCGTCTGCTGTGTGCAGGGATCCGGAGACCTTTATTACTGGTGATGAGACATTCTAACTCGGCCCTCAAGAGTATCTGCATTATGATACCAAGTAAAGTCAAGTAAAAAGTCAAGTATGAACGTAGATGTCATGGACCACGGGAATCACTCACCATCAGGTAATCTGTGTGCTCGTTTGTTACTCTTAATGTAATAAAATTAATAATAATAGAAAGTTAGGATGTCACGATTTGGATACATACTAAAATGATTAATGGTTGCATCTGATAGAACATCAATGAAGGATATCTATTACCAGCTATGGTCAGAATTATTTTTATAAAAAGCTCAAGGTACATCAAGGTACACAAGGCATAGAGATGGTAAATTTGATTGGAAAAATGTAAATTAATGTATGTAAATTAATCATATGCTTCTGAATATAGAAGAGGCTGACTTGGCAAGGTGAAATAACATTATTATTCTTGCCTGAATTTTCATCATGATATTTCAGCATGATAGTTTGCGATGCTTGTTTGATGTAATTAGTAATCGTATAAAATCTATTAAAATATATATGACACAAGATAATTTGTCGATCGTTGCCTGTCGAGAGGTCATAAACACTCGGTCACCTCTCAACCCGGTGAAACTGTAAAATCCCTCGGGCTAACAAGGCCATCGATGAAATTTTGAAGTTTCTCGTGACCTCAATAATGCCGATATATTTATTATTGTAATTATAATACCAAATAAATCGGCATAAAAATCTTCATCATTTAACAGTGGTATATACGTTGCAGCTTGCTTTTATTTGTATCATGAATAAATCTGCTTAACCTGGAGAACTAGTCCCGCACAGAATATCAACATACTGGCGCTGCGTGTTTTGGTAATTGTAGGGATCTGGAAGCTCAGTTGCTCAGGCACTCCGTCTCAGTTCTCAGGGATGACAACGCATCTTAAATCTTTATTGAAGATATAACTGTTTACTTTTAACTGGCTGCAAGTATCAATAGTTCACGAAATTTATCGCGTGAATGTTTGACGCGGTATAAATTTTGCTATTGAATCTCATCTCATGAAGCTTTTTCAAACCTTTATGATCAAAGCATCTACGAGTATGTTCCACTGAGTTTATCCATTATCTACTATGCTCTTTGTTGTAGTGATTTGAAGCACAATCCCGAGTCATTTATCGACTTCTTGCAATCTTGCATAGGTTGTCGTTTGGTCTTATGTAGAGTTTGCTAACAAATGATATTTAAATTATTTACACAGTATCGGCAAAGCGATCAATTTATTAATGTCCAAAATTGTTTAATCTAATAATAATGCAATTACACTAGGCTCAAAGCACCATGAAACTTTACCAATATCAGTCATATATATGACTTAATAAAGTTGAATTTCAATTACTGTATCATACCACCACCATTTATACAACAATCCGTACTACTTATTTTAAAATATGCCCGAAAGTAAATAACCATTTGAGTATTAACGGTATGCTATTATGCGAAGGGTGGTATCTTATATTGTTTGAGGTGTTTGATGTTAGGTGTTCATTCATTAGTTTTCTATAAGTGCATATTACTACTTATTATTTGGGCCATATGGATAGAGGTTTATTAAGCTAAAGTTTATTAACTAAGAACAAAAACTAAATTACAATACACATGTAACTTAGAGAAGTATTCGGAAGTTACGGTTTTCTATTTTACATTACCACGAAGGAATTCGATTTCCCATCGATTACCCAAAAAGGGTAGAAGAAAATTGTAATCGAATTCATTCTTTATTTAGATCTTATGTGACTTTTAGTGAATGCAAGTACTCCTTAACAACACATTGTATAATTTGCCGATATATTTAAAAACCGATACCTTTATCAAATGTAAAACGGTTACATTTGTATGCAATGCGAATGAAAAAGCTAAATAAATGTCGGTAGGTATGTCCACTCGACAGACTTTGAAATTAAACATTTTGTTTACAAAGAAAATTACATAGATGTTAACGCCCTAGCTCACGTACACAAACCGACATGAGTCAAGCGAAATAAAATCACCAATAAACAGACAGCCCATACAAGCACAATCGAGAACTTATCGATTCATCGATTGTCCTGCGACACGTGCCAAGCGATGCTATTCGAGTTGGCATACGATTAATTTATTTATTGAAATCAATACTAATAACTGCCAAGACAATGGCCCCAAATGAAAATGCGTACGCTGTTATGGCATGTCGGAATGCTAAACGAAGCGGCGTCATTTATTCAATACGCCATTTTGCATTCGATTTTGAGGTTATTAGATGCAATCGGAATGTGTGCGGCCATGTTTGCTGCGCTCGGCTATATTCGGGGGAGCTCGGCTCCTGTCGGCCCCCAGATTTGGTGACAATTGACGTGTGTAATGGCGTTGCTGATTTCTAGGAAGATAGCAGCGATTTTGTTTACAGGGAAATTGGAAGACAGTGTGCATGTATGAGTTTTGCGAACATTAAATCCGATATGGAGTTATGACTGTATCGAACGGTTCAATGCTCATATATTTTTTGTACTTGACCACAACCTTACCTGCTATTAAATGACTATTAAATGAATATTCACTTTTTACTAATAAAACTTAAATATGACCAATTAAAAGCCATTTTATTTATATTTTATACACTAGGTGGTATGCACTACCATAAATACTCTGATGACTACAGTATCACCTGCTGTTAAGTGCTGATGTAGTCATTAATAAGTATGCATGTATGAGCATAACGCACTTTCTTAGCAAATTGAATATTATTTCAATCATGTCACAATACTATATAAACTCTTCTTTTGAAGGCTAGGTGTCTTCGTTGCATTTTAACAGAAATACTGACGAAGGCAAATTATACCAGTCCTTTGCTTCAAGTATCAAAAACGACGAAGCATAAAGCAACGCATAAAACCGATCGTGCGAATCCACAGCTGTATGATGGAAACCTGCGTCTTTGAGATATTAAATTTCCTAACACACACTCTGCCATCGCTACTGTTAAGTTTATTCAATGTCTAGAGGTTCCATCTCAAAACTATCGTAGCATAATTCTGATATTTGAATTGTAGCTATAATTGATTTTATCTATATTTGCCAATTTAATAACACAGTTTAAGAGTCAAATTAAAACCGATACTTCCTTATAATACTTTATGACTTTATTTCGTCTCACACTATGAATTTCCACAGTGGTGAAGAAAATAATATATTTTCTTAGATAAGGCTAGTGCACGATTGTAAACCTGCTAGGATTACAATAGTGCACTGGACGTAATTTGGTACTCGTGTCCCTGGAAGATTAATATAGAGAAAGAAATAATTAGCATACAGAAGTAGCGTGAGAAATATTGGACAAACACATCTCCGCTGTTAATAATAGGATGTCTTATATTATTATACATGGGACTATATGGATGTTATAGTTTTTATTTTGGGCGTAATTTATTTATATTTATAGTCGTAAGGTCGACAGTACGCTGTAAGCCTTCATGAAAAATCAAGAAAAAGTTGTGTTAGAGACAATGGTCTTGTTGCCGGTCTCCGATTTCTACTTGACATTCAAAACATCACCCGACAAGTGTCATGGAAGCCGTGTGTTTTAGAGCTCTGTTTGTTTAATTGCGAGTCCTTGGCAGCATCAATATTTAATACGCAATACTCTTTTTATGACTCTGGGTGTATTGTTAATGTGCTTGATACTGCGGGAATACTATAATATACTATATAGGGAACACTGTCTCTAATGTTATTTAATACTAGCTGTGCCCGCGACTTTGTTCGCGTGGACTACAGGATGCTTGGTATCTTTCATGTAAAGCAACGCTTGTTCCTTAGAACTTGAGTCATACGTGATTTTTGCGTAACTTTAACCGTTTACGCAGCACACGCAACGGAAGCTCTCAAAAGGAATAATTTTACCCGTTTTTGCAACATTTTTCATTGATGCTACGTTCCTAATGGTCGTAGCGTGATGCTCTACAGTCTTTAGCCTTCCTTGATAAATGGACTACTTAGCACAATTATGTTTCAATTCGAACCAGTAGTTTCTGAGATTAGCACTTTCAACCAAACAAACTCTTCAGCTTTATAATATATACCTATAGATGGATTTGGATGTACATTACATCAGACTAAGTAAGAGGACGAAGTGTTATTGTCTCGGAGTTTGAGTGAATTCTAACGTCTTCATAATATATCTTACGTAGTCGATGTCATTTGGTAACAACCAGAAGATATAATCGTGGTAGTTATCGACAAGAATGATATGGTTTAGTGAGAATTTTGTGTGTTGTGTTGAATACATTGCTTTATAGGTGTGTTGCAAATTTAAACAGTGTAAGACATTAGTATAAACCATCCAAAGTGACTGCCTTTCGTCTATCTCTTTATCATTTTAAACACTTATTGCCAGTCCAAAGCAAACTCTTGTGAATGCTGGCGGTCGTTCACCATCACGTTGCTTCTTGGATATTAAATAAGATGTTATTAACAAGCTGGACTGTCTCTGTAACAACTGTATTCTATTTATTTGTTTTACTTTTGTGCTAAGTAAATTTGAACTTTGATTTGTACCCACAACAGCTACAATTATACCGCAATTCCGACGCACTAACCTCTATCACTGCCGTATACGAGGGGCTCATGACACATAATATTTAGGACGTCAGATGAACCAATGTAGGTTTGCGGAAAGACGCTAGATGTAGGTGGATATGAAGTTGAAAGTGAACTAATTGATAAAAGAGGAAAAAAAACTAAAAATAACTAATACAAGCAAAGAATGATACATACACATATACATATATAAATTATAAATATATATATATATATATATATATATATATATATATATAAAATATATGGTTATATATAAATATATATATATATATATATATATATATATATATATAAATATATATATATATAAATATATATATATATATATATCTATTTAGTTATAACTATGTTTTCTTATTGAATGATGAAGAACGTCGCATTCAGACCGACGAAAACTTGACCTTAAATCAATTCTGAGTCGGTACTTATCGTTATTCCTGCACCTGTCCCTTAATTAAATATTAATAGCGGAGCTATATTAACATTAAACTTAAAAGAAACATTATGTCATATCTAGTACGTTGGTGACGTGTGTCGACTAAGTGATGAATCGGTGATGTCGGGTCGGAGTTACCAAATGTTAGGGAATAAATAGGGACGTAAATGTGGAAAAGTTCATAATACTATTGTATAGGCGTAAACTTCGGGATAGTCAGCTGCATAATTTCTGTCTAAAAAGTATTCAATATATTAATTTGTGCAATAATTTATGATACCTATATAAAATTACTAGGAGGAAACGTTGTAACATAATTTTAAGAATTTACTTATTATATAATTACTAATCTTTTATTTCAAATTTAATTTTAATTTAACAAAATACATCAGTAGTAATTGGTGAATTTATAGACTTTTTTTTCTGTCCGTTTGTTTACGTTAATCTCCTCTATGAATGGACCAATTGATGTGGTTTCTATTGATGCATTAAGATTCGCGTGGTTAACATCCAATCGATTGACATAAGAAGGATATGTTAATACTAAAGCGCAAGATGATATACATACATATGAGATGATATATATTCGCACGTATGAAATGTCTGGAACATCTCATCACAGTTACAATATTATGGTAGAACTTGTAATCGCAGAGTAGGACAACCCACCATAAAGATGAAGTTACGACCTTTGTAAATTTGCAACAAGTTGTTGACACAGAATGGTGCCTCTTGGCAATGATAGGTAAAAGACGTATGCCTGGAGCATAGCGTTCAGCGTTGGACTAAAGACTATTGATAGGCTGCGACGAATATAACCAATATATTTATGAAGTATAAATATTACGACTGAGGGACTATCCACTCAAGAACAATGTTCTTGCTTAAATTAATACAAACCTGACTCATCTCCATTTCCTAATACGTACAGACGTCACATTGCAAGCCTTCCCGTAGGATTTTCCTTATAATTTTCTTATTTCCTAGTGCCTTAATAATTCAGTCACAGGTTAAAGTATTAGTTTTTCCTTAATTTTAATTAGCATATATTATAATATGTTCACAAGTTGCCCGGCGACAAATTTGAATATTGTTCACATTTCAATCCGTTTATAATAAGTTCTTCTGTTTTATTTTATTTTATTTAGCAGACAGACTTTGCTAATTAGCGGATGTAGTAATCGTTTTATTTAATTATAAATGTATGTGATAAGCTCACATAAATTTTAATATATAAGTATTTATATATATATATATATATATATATATATATATATATATATATATATATATATTCAAAATGACTTAATGGTATTCCTCTTGCATTACATACCTCGATATTCATCTCTCCCCTAATAATATGTTATAGAAACAGTAATAAATGTTTAAGTCTTGCCAGTCTGTGAATTCTCTGATTATTTATGACAGGGACAATTTTTAAATTTCCTTTTATATATTCATTCTTAATCTTGTCCATTTTAGTTACTTTCACATCCATATATCTTATGCTTGCTGTTTTCAGATGTTCTTAAATTGGTGTTTCTTCAGCACATATTTTTGTAAATCCCGTCTCATATAAGCCAAGTAAAAAAAAGTCGTCTTAAATTACCGTAATCTGGTGTAACACTTTCCTAATAAATAATGGGGTAAAAGCGTATTTATCCCGGGATTATATTTTAACTAGAACTGACAGTGCCACGCTGCAGCTTGTATCAAGATGCAGGAGAACGTTTCGGTTCTCATGGGTGATAATGCAAGTGCATGTAGAATCTTTGTTGATGAGGGACAAGCGCTGGACCCATCACCTATAACATGTGAACTACGTGATAGTTTGTTACTGTTAGTTTTATAATAAGTGTTAGCTGGACCTGGGTTGGCGTTAGAACAGCCTTTGGTAGTCTAGGTACACATAATATCCCGTATCATTCAAACATTCCTCCTATTTATCAATGCAATAGTGCTCCTTATACATTTCCTTTTTACCTCCGTCTTCGTTTCCGATTTCGGTTCTGATTCCGGTTCTGGTTCTGATTACGAATCCGATAAAACTAATTTAAAAACTCCGATTCCGATAAAACCACCTCCGTAACATACCTAAAATAATTATAGCACTATAACCTATCGTTAGTTGTTGATATCATCGGATAAGTACGAACCTGATAAAGTTATTAAGTAGTAATTTGCTAATTATTATTGTGTAGAAGACGACTAGGAGGACCATAATTTTTTTTACTACATTGAGAGTAGCAAACGAGCACACAGTTCACCTGATGGCAAGTGATCGTTCGGCCCATGACATCTACATGCAACCTTGACAAGGAATCATAATGCAGATGCGTTGTCACCCTTGAGGACTGAGATGGAGTGCCTCGACATCAGTATTAAAGATCTCCGGATCCCTTTACTCACGAGACGAAATAGCAGCATAATGCTGCTGTTTCGTCTCGTGGTATTCGGTCGAGCTGACCCATTCATTGTGCAGCTAGAAACAAACCACAGAGTAGCTCTACCACCGTTAATAATTTTTAATAAAGTAAACAGTGACGCGTCCAACAAGGTGATTTAATCACTGCATATAAAAATTATATCAACTGTGCAATTTTCCTGTACTCATAATTTGGACACAGCACGGTCCTGCTTTCTGATTTTTAAACGAGTGTTTGAGTGAGTGAGTGTGAACAAACGAAGAATGTTAAATCTAGATAGCATTCTATCTAGCCCGAATAGGAGACCAGTGCTTGTTTATTTATATATACATGTTTTTGTGAGATTGGTCCTTCTCGATCGACTAGATTAGTGTTTCACCCAACTTCTAGATGCAGTGTGTTTGTGTCACGTTAAAATTAGTAGATTTTTTATCTCAACCTACAACATCCTTACTTTTTGCATTACTTTATTAATGACCTTAAGCTTGTTTTGCAGCAACATGTCTTTCTACTTTTTTTTTATTTCTACAACAAGATCGTCATGATAATAGAGTAACCTGTTCTATTCTATTTACTTCGGTATATTTTTTTCTACCTAATCAAATTAAATCGTAGATCATGGAACCAGTCTTAATCCCTTATTCATTAAGGTATATAGATATCGTAGATCTTTATCTCAGATATTTCTCAGTGAATATATTTGAAATATAATGAGAGCATTGAACCGTCCAATGTTTTATTATTTATTATATGTATAATTTATTCATTTTCTATTTACTATTATTTTCATGAAATTACTATATGGAATATTTTAAGAGATTTTTTAAGAGCACGAAATCATATTTTATGCGTGAAAAATGAAAATGTTAAACTCTTACTAAAATGGATACTATTATATCCACAAGTTAAACAAGTGTATTATTATTTTTTTATTTCATTAAAATTTTCATAATTAAATTAAATTTAAAGAATCGTTCATAAAATTCATTTTCAAATATTTTATTCTTATCATATATATTCAGCCACTCGGTATTTCTAAACGCCACGAATAATTTCATAACAGTGATAACTCTTTGATAGCGCCGATTTAACATCACCTCTGAATTATAATAAAACATTTCAAATATTTAAACGCGAAACGGAATACGGAACAAAGGCAAGCGATATCACCATCCATATTCATAGTAGAGGCTTGGACAGCTGACAATTGCTGGACCGGACGCCGCCTCTCCGTAGCCTTTGTACTTGCCGCCCGCTCCTTCCCGCGCGTTGGCATTAACCAATAGCGTACGCGCCGACCGACCAATGGACGCCGTGCGTCTGCGCAAGAATTGAACCATTTAAATCGCTTATTGATAGGGTTGGAAACTAATTTTACACCGAAAATCTATTTACGTACGTATTTAATCTTTATAATACGAAGTGATGATCTATAGTATTTTTCAAACAGACGTACTACTTATGACTTGACCACAATCTCACCTCCGCAGTGTTGGTGAGAATACTGATGGCAAACTAGTGAGTTTTGACTTTGGATTTTCTTCATATATTATTGATACCTCGGTGTTCCCGCCGCTCGTTTGCTCCCTTTCTCCTATAAGAAAAAATACACGTATGTATTTTAATGTGATTATTAAAATATGTCTAAGTCAAGTCAATTCATGTTATCTCAAAAATAAAAATCTAAAATATTTCAAGCAGGTAATGATTTTTAGCTTACGGAAAAGCTCAGATCTACTTTACGAAGTTATATAGCAGTTTTCAGACATCCTGTTCATCCTGACATCCTTAAAACTATTATATAACTAACATCGTTGCAATATACAGTTTAGTACGAAATTATAAATAAAACAGACAATTATGCGATACAACTGAATTAAAAATAAAGGCAACCCTATTAAACGCAGAGCTTCTTTACGAGTGATAGCATCGCGTTTTGTCTCCACATGTCGACGGTTAATTTATCGATATCAGAGCGGGGCTTCTGATTGTCCCGACACTAATTGTGTTCGCTATCGATATCGAGGCAAAACAGCGGAGTGTCAGTCGAAAAGCAAATAAGATTTATCTTGTAAATACGTTCAGGAAAATAAATTAAAAATCAATAAAAATAAATTTAAGTCATGGAAAAATGTTTATTTAGATTCTAGTAGACTTGTTTTTTATTATTAAATTGCGGTAGTCCGGGTTATAGGTCTTCAAAGGCATTGGGACGCTGACCTTTAGATACGACAAACATCGAATAACTTTATATTGAAAACTATAATTTATACTGCAAAATTTATTTGTATTCCAAAATGAATTTCTTAATTGGATAATGAAACCCAATCTTTTTGGAATCGATCATTGCTAGTAGATGCACCCTACCTTCTTAGCCTTTATTTTTTCTCTCAATTCTTTCTATTTTCTTCTCCCTTTCGATTTTTATATTTTACCATGTAGGTACACTACACGATGGGAAAAAGAAAAAAAACATATATATTATTTCTGTTTCTCTGTTCATTGTTATCTTAATATCTATAAGAATACAAAAACACTTTAGTTTGTTTTTAGATGTTTCAAATTTGCCTCGAAATTAATTTACTTTAAATTTAATTACCCAGCTAAATCTGAACAAAAAGCATAAAAAATATTAATTAATGCTGCAAAATTAACATATAGGAATAAGCTTGATTTCTTGCTACGTCACCTGGCCGACCATTTTGAATTGCAAATGCGTTCGGATTTTGAATTTCCGAACGCCTTTAGCGTAGGCGTGCACTGTAAATGAGCGTTTAACGGCCACCGACAGTAGGTGAAGAATAAATTTATGTGTATTATTTATTTTACGACTTATTACTGCCATAATTAGTATACGTGTATAAAGAAATTTATTTCACTCAGACATGTTTTATTTTTGTCAAAATTTAGGGAGTCTGTGTAAAAAGAAATATTTCTTACGTACTTGCATTTCCACAATGAAAATGTGTATATGAAATTGTAATATTTTGTAGAAAAACCATTTTAAACCATGATTTTTTTCTATTACTGTTCTGAGTTTTTGTTATATTCTGGTCTAAGGTATATTCAGGTAAAATTTTTAGTTTCAATAGTTTCCTTACGTTTACGATGTAGTCCTGTAGTCTCGTGTTTGTAGAATGGTTAACCCTCTCCGTGGCATGTCGTAAAAGGTGACCAGATTGTTGGTCGCTAAAGAGAGCCCAGAGCGAACGATAACGGTGTGGTCTTGATGAGGCCGTAGCATGCGAGATCGTCAGTGCAACCCCCGGGCAATCCCTTAGGACGTGTTTAAGTCCAGGACTAGCAGAGGAACGGCGGTTTGGTAGGTTCGGTAGGACCGGCGGTCTGGTAGAAATTCTCGGTGGCTCGCAACGCACCGAGGGTGGCCACCAATAACGTAGCCAACCTTCTCTTCCTTTAAAGACCCTCGATCCAACAATCATAAACAATGTAATTTACATTTACGTATGTAAAAATTTGAACGTGAAATATTTTAGTAGTCAATTGTTAAGCCCGGACTCATAGGTAAAACAAAGTATATATTGGTACGGTGTTTCATATAATAATTAAAGAAATTTAAGGACTATCAAAGATATTTAAATTATTTACATAAACGTTAATGTATATGTATTTTGATCCTTGCCAGGAATATGAGATTTTTTTATCATACTATGAGGATGATAACCGGGCACAACGGTTCCTACCAGTGATTGGATACTCGGATACTTCGTCATCTGAAAAAAAATATTTAACAACAACAGTAATAATTTGATTTACTACCGTTCTTATTAGACCATTAAGTGTAGAAAATGTAAATTTCATCTTCATTTTTCATCTTCATTCTTCTCTCATACTTGTTGTTGCGTATGGTATTGTAGTATTTAAAATCAGATCCGTTTCAAGACAAGACAATCTTTCGTAATCCCAATTATTCGGGTTAAGATTTTGTTAAGAGAGAGTGAACAAGCACTTGCAAGTAGTTAGGTATTGCGTATACTTCGCCAGCAATAAAGTATATATATTTAAAGTATGTTTCGTTCACGTAATATATGCAAATTATCACTTGCGACGCTAGTGTGAGTGTCCGCAGGCACAGATAAAAATACCGTTAAGTTCGTGTGGGAGGGGTCGTGAGTGAGTATCTCAAACTTCGAGTTCTTCGAACTTCCTCTATGTAAAATATGACCAATTTAATTTTACCGTTGATCTCAAGGTTCGCTGCTTTAAAGGGTATGTGCACAAGGGTGAAAATTGTTTGAAGATTTTGAATTAAATTTAAAAAGAACTTGTATTAAGGTGTGGATGTATCAAAGAACCGTTGATCCGTTTTGCATTAGGTGTGGCCGATGAAGGCCGCTCTTTTATTTGCCCGTCAGAGTTCTACCTTTCAAATGTCAGCGGTGAAATGGCTTCACATCTAGTAGTAGAGATGGTATTGTATCGATATAATATTTGACTATCCATCGTTTTATTAATTAGGTATTGAATTTTAAAAATAACTAATCTAATAAAATTTTAATATTTTAACTACGCACTGCTAAAAAATAAAATGGTAATCCATGTATTACCAATGAACGAATTCAAAATTTCGAATGAGGCAGTATATTGTTTAACAAGATGTGTACAAATTTCGTTTAACATTAACAGCCATTGGCAGATTATGTTTTGCGGAATAGGAAAATCATAACTGATTCGTAAATACATTAAAGCCGCCTGTCAAACATGTTCATTTTAACAAAATTATATATCCTTCGAAGAAGATTACCTAGACCTTCATAAAACAAAGTTAAACGCAACTTTCGAAGGAAATAAGTGAAGGAATATACTTTCCAGCGTTACGTTGGGAACACAAACATATGTACAGACAAAATCGCAGGTTTTAAATTTATATGCTTCGTATGTAAATCACAAACAGACTAAGGCTATATAATTTTCAATTTTTAATATACTATACCATACTCCCTGTTGATCGAAGAACCTTCGAGAAAAAAAAACATTCATAAGAGAATTCCAAAGAGATTCATAATCTAGAATAAAAAGAAAGAAAAGAAATATAAATACTAAAATAATTCTCAAAGTTTGTGGTCAGCGATTCAATATTACATAATAATTAGTTCTATGTAGACATATAATTCAGTCATTATTCAGAAAATTTTCCATTTCATTAACATCATCGCTACGATCGCGTGCTGGGGTCGACAGAGACGCAGCATCGCAAGGTCGAAATGATTTGATTATCAATTAACGCTAACTAGTCTAAGCTAACAATGTTGAATGCCGTTTAGTCATTCGCGATGCGTATTATTTCAAACGAATCGAGTTATTTAATAACGCATTACGTCCTATACAATGATAATAATATACCAAGCTAAAATATCTCATAGAGTCTTGGGTGTCACGTAAGAAGCACGACAAACTTAAGGGGAAGATATATAGACAGGTCAGAGAAGACATAGCAACATCAAGCTACACTGGTAGTTTGTGATAGCGCAGCCTTTTATCGGTCGAACGGGCCTGTTTGTGATATATATATTATAGTCTATAGTAGTTTATTTATTTATTATTAAGAAATCCAACAGCGTCCAAAATCGTTTTTTTACATACTTAAAACAAATAATATAAATTAAAAAGAAAAACCAATAACAGATTTTCCTTAATTATCTAAGTGTAAGCGTGGTTGCGGAAATAAATGTGCTCTAAGTTATTTAACTCGAAAAGCCAGTTTATGACCAGCTAGATAATTTAGATTCTAGATACAGAAATCGATCCATACACAGGAAGTGTTATTTTTATTTCTCTAAGTACACTAAGTTCTTATGTGGGAACGCAGTTTCAATGCAGTGAATGTAACCTCTTTATCAGTAAAAGTAAAGTCGCCGGATTCTTAAACCATTCAACATTCTGGCAATTTGTCGTTTCAAATTCCATAACTATTGTTATGGAATTTGAATGGATTTTGTTGGTATGTACTCCTTATTTATTATTCTTAAAATACTAACGTTTGCGTGTGGAGACAACATATCGCAAAGGCAAATGGCGACTGATAGATTTAAGCCGGTTTTTCAATGGATTTATTGCAAAAGGAAACGCGCGTTCACGATGACGGTCCAGTTAAAGGAAAGTGTCCATCACTGTCCTTACGAACATATGTTAATTGTTATATTGTTTCTTCGCTATGTTGTTACCTTTGTTGTTCGAATTAATTTACTAGCAAAAATATTTATAGTTGCAGACAGACTAGTTGACATTTTTTACTAGCCTTTTTTTATTTATTACATTGAGAGTTACAAACGAGCACACAGTTTACCTGATGTTTCTGCGTCCTATCTTCATTCATCCTTGTCGAGGAATCATAATGCAGATGCGTTGTCACCCTTGAGGACTGAGATGGAATGCCTTGTCAGTAATAAAGGTCTCCGGATCCCTTCACTCACCAGACGAAACAGCAGCGTTATGCTGTTATTTCACGCTGGTATTCTATGAGGTGGTCCTACCCCGGTCGAGCTGACTGAGCACTACTTTACCGTTTTATCGCGTTGGTATGATGTTTCTTTGATGATCCTTTAGCCTCGATAACATGAAATATTGGTTCTGGATTTTAAAGCAAGGTGATGAATACTGCACTTTCTTTTGTTTCGTATTCGTGACACTGTATTCGATCTTTAGGTCAGGGAAAGATGTCTCTGTAAAACTCTAGTAACGCCCACACCAAATTTAAATTACTATAAAAATGAAAGCTGAGGATCTCTCTCGGAAGTCCTTTTGCTCGTTACCTACTAAAAGAGGTCTCGACTGAGCGCCATAAGCGCTCGGTCACCTCTCAACCCGGTGAAACTTTAAAAGCCCTCGGACTAACAGCGGCCGTCTGCCCGAAAGAAAAAAAATTAAAAATGTAACTCTTATTATAAATAGAAAATATACATCTGAGAGAACCACGCCCTCATAGAATCCTGGTGTGTTTCGTTTGGTGAGTATAGGTACCCCATTACAGGTAAGTCTCAGTTCTCGGAGGTGACATCGTAAGTAAATCTTGAATATTTTTTGAGGATGGTCGTAAATGTGATGGGCCGCAGTTATTATTTACCATCCGCTGAACTGTGTTCGTTTGACACCTCTAATATAATTAAAAAAAACCAAGTGCATATATTAAAGTTTCAACACGTATACGGCAGTCACCGTAAAAGTACGCACAAAGGACAGCGCGGCGCGACCACGACATACGTCCGACATGAGTCCGACATGCGTCACTTGTCACTTATTGACGTAGGCACTCGGTACACATTTAGCGGTAAGGAAAAAATATAAGCGATTATTTATTTATTTAAAAATAACGCTAGGAAAAAAATCGAGGCAACATGTGACCCTTATTACTGGTGACGGGACATTCGATTTCGTTCGAGTTGGTCCGGGGTGACAGCGCATCTGTATTATGATTTCTTATCAATTACGTTTGTCACTCTCAAAATTTCAAGAAAAACATGTGATCATATAGTGTGTGATTGTAATTGACTAGTGGTTAAATCTCAGATTGGAAATCGTGGACTTTGTTTAATTAAACAGGGGTAACAAACGAGCAGACGGTTCACCTGATGGTAAGGGATAACTGAGCCTAATGAACACTTGCATCCATCCTCGATAACGATTCAAGATCCTCAAGCGTTATCACCCCCGATGGCTAGGTTGAAACGCCTTTCTACCCTTGGGGTTCCAAGACTACACTCAACTAAACGAATCACAACAGAACTTTGCTACGCTCTCCTCTGGTATTCTGTGCGGTTTCAAGCTTCAGCATCAATATTATCAATCGTTTTAGATTCCAACTGTGAGAGTAATAAACGTCGAAAACCGAATAGTGGTCGTGAAACCTACACGTTTTTCCACATCTTTTTTTTGTAATATTAATACGCGACAATTACAGAGCAGTATCCTTAAGCCAATTAATTAAACCGTATCATCCAATTTAAAGTCGATTAACATTCCAATTAAGAGGTAATCTCGATTCTATTATTCGATACTTAAGACCTTAGGTCCGCTTTAGGAGTTCACCGCCGCGCATGTTCGGTGTGTGGCGCATACGAATGTGTGCAATTATGCAGGGACATTGGTTACCGATCCTTTATGTCCGCTTCATGCATTTGTTAATGCATAGCGAATTGTGGAGCATAATTTTAAAGTTAGTAACGTTCTTTTGGGTAAAAATAAGGATAAAGGTATGTATAGAGTGGCAACCTCGGACTGACAGTCGCACGACCCACCGCTATTTTTTTTTATGGCTTAAGGCCACTGTTAGCCCGAGGGCATTAATAGTTTTACCGGGTTGAAAGGTGATCTTTATTAAAGGATAACCAGCACAAGGACTCCCTAGAGGGAGCCTCGGCTTGGACCTATAGCCTAGGCGCGAAACCAACTGTCTCGAGGGTGCCCGAGCGGGCCGAACCTCGGCTCGGTCAGTTACTTCTGACGGATTAAGAAGGAAGGAGG
The DNA here is from genome assembly GCA_029286865.1 of Teinopalpus imperialis. NCBI lineage: Eukaryota > Metazoa > Arthropoda > Insecta > Lepidoptera > Papilionidae > Teinopalpus > Teinopalpus imperialis. The sequence continues at coordinate 7,499,680 of JAGSMU010000015.1, forward strand.
TCGATGGTTGCAGATGGCTCGGGATCGTGCTGTATGGTAATCTATAGCTGTGGTAGCCCAGTGTATAAGCGCTCGCTTTTAATTCACGGTACGCGAGCAAACCGAGTTCAATCACCGACGAAATAGTTAATCACAATTTTAAGTGATGATTTACGACGTATTCGTCGGTAAATATAAACATCGTGGGGAAATCTGCATGTCTAAGAAATAATAAAATAATAAAAAAGACTATGACTATGCTCTAACACCCTCTCTAGAGACGAGGCCTATGTCCACAAGTGGGATTGAAATATATACGCTATTACTTCTTTTTTTATAGGGATGGGCTAAGGGGTGGTCTATTTTTCAGCTGACTATTGGGAGGCTGTGATGACGACGACTACGGCAATGATTTTGCACTATTGGTGAATTACGTCTACGGCGATGTCTTTTAGTTATTACCAGATAACGGATTATGGTTAGTATAGAAATACCAACAGAATCCAAAGCATTAGCTCAAACACAAAGGCACTCACTTCATGTTCATCAGAGGCAAATTTAGATACATTATCAAGGACATGAGACATGCATACATCACACCCTGGCTAATTAACCTACAATTTGTTATACAAAAATATTGTATCTCTACTGAGAATCAAATCGAGTACCTGCACGCAGTAGCCTACCGCAGCAGTATCCACTACGCCATGTGGTCGTCAAATTAGTAAGAATGTTATTGTTATTAAAAAAAAAGTCTAATACGCATTCACACAACACAGATGCATTCTTTAGTTTTGTCTTCGCATATTATAAGTAAACCTTATGCGATCACAGAATAGCAGATGCTATTATTGGCATGGTGGTCTACGTGAACCGGTGACAAGTTGATCTATTCTATTTTAAATCAAATCAAAGCATTCTAATACGATAGATAAGTTAATATTGATAAGATAATGTACCTTACACCTAACCTGAACCAATTATTTATCATATTGCATTTTCTTCTCGATGTATGATAAAGCATCATTTTGAAGGATGAATGTAATAGGTCCCCATGTTCGATTATCAGTATTCTAAAGAGAGACAGCATTCTATAGTTTTATTTCCTTGCCGAATAAAAAAAACAAATAAATGATTTAATTACTTTTTTCTGCATGTTTTATTGGTGATTTGTTCAGTTGATAGCTACACGTTAGCTCTTATCCGAAGGTTACAAGTCGACGAAGCGAGGTAATGGGTTTTTAATAATGTCCCATATAAAATATAATGTACGCAAATCGATCACACAATTAGTAACACTAATTTTTTTAGATGCTAAAGGCGGCGCCGCTACTATATATCAAACATTATCACTTTCTCACTCACTCTCTATAAATAAATACAAACACTAATGTTTTTATTTTATTTATACGTTATATGATAGTTTGTATGTTTGTATGTACATATGTCAATTTGCACTCAAACGGCTGAAGGGGTTTTGATTAAATATGACATTATGGCCAAATTTGGAAAAAAATGATATATTACAAAACGAATTTATACCCAGCGAAACGAGAGCATATCAGATAGTATTTGATAAATAAATCGTTACACAAGATCCGTATTTATTGTTTTCAGTTCACTAGATTTAAATAAAATGACATTGGTTTTCAAATTTCTCAAAATAAATCGAGCGGATATAGTTTGTGGGAATGTTTGGGGTGCTGGTGAATTAGAGAGAAGATTATTTACAGTAATGGGCTTATAATGGAGAATATGCGATGGTGGTTATTTAATGTTATAAATAATATATCGACATAATGAAAGCAGGAAATCACATATTATATGTTATCATCCGCCCAATCATCACACACGTTAATCACATATATATCACAGGCCGAAAGCTGAATTATTATTGAAAAATTGTCTCATAAATTATTTAACGATGATGAACTTCCTAATTTTTATTAAGAAAACAATAATACTTATATATTGGGTTAACAGAAAATCACACAGTTCACCTGATGGTAAATGATTCCTGCGACCAATGATTAAATTAATACTCGATAAGGAATCCTAATGCAGACGCCTTGCGATCAATAAAATATTAATCCAAAGTCCCTGAAAGTTGTTCTTAACGCCCCTAACTTATCTCAAGCGCCAAAGAATAATATTGTATATATAATATTGATGTTAATTTAGACTTTCCGTCAAAAACAACTGACCGAGCCGAAGTTCGGTCGAACCGGTCGAAGGGAACCCTCGAGTCAGTCGCTCTCGCGCAACAGGGTAACGGACCATACTGAGGCTCGGGAGCTCTTGTGCTGGTTACCGACTAATAAAGGTCTTGGCTGAGCGCCCTAAGCGCTCGGTCACCTTTCGACCCGGTGAAGCTGTAAAAGCCCTCTTTCTAACAGTGGCCATCAGGCCAAAAATAAAAACCCAAACTAACTTCTATTTTATACTGACTGATATTCAGTGAATGCGTAGTCTTTTCCCAGTCTAACCATACATGTGCTACCGATGTATATAGCTGCGTTGTAGGCCTACCACTTAAACTATTGATTCTTATCCTTTCTCTCTCTAGTGAGGTTCAATAGTAGCGACGGATTGCGTGCGAGTATATTTGCGGTAAATTATCGGGCCGTACGAAATTGATTCATAAGGCTTAATGCATTTATCAAATGCGCTGTATAATTTGAAGCAATTACTTATAGAAACATAACTTACCTACACCCGTTAAACACGCCAACGGCCTAAAGATCCAATTTATTACGTCTTAGCTCGGTATAATTTATAACAAATCTTCGTTAACGAAATATTGAAGCCGAATAAACCTTGCCTATTTTTTTTTTGGGTGGCAATCGAACTCGCAGTTAGTTCCTTTGTTAGTAATGGCCACGGTATAATAACAACCACATCCATCCTGAATAATTATTAAATTGCGTTGTCACTCTTGAGGGTTGAGATAGAATGTCTGCAGAAGCAACCGGATCACTGTACCTTTTTACTCACCAAACGATACACAGCGGAGTAATGATGCTTTTTCACGCTAGTATACTTTGAGGGCGTGATCCATCTTTTTGCTGCAACGTGGAGCCACCATTGTAAGTAAGATCTGATTTCTGATCTGATCTGGCTAGATTTGACCTTTCCTCCAATCTATCACGGCATGGGATGCAGAGTGACTGCCTCCACGTATGCACGAATGTTCACGGAACTATATATCCTGTGTTGTTGATGACATCTGCGTACCACCGTATTAGCGTGGTCGAAATGGACAGTAGGAGCAAAATAACTTCGTGAATTCACGCTAATGGGCAAGCTTATTTCGGCTTCAATACTTTATGTGTGAAGTTTATTCATTACATTTATCGGTCTGAGCGTCTTAGCAACAGTGGTACATGTCGAAGTAATCGTACACGTAATGTTAATGTTTAATAAACATCTACTTCACGGCGTTTATAGTTTAAATTATAAGCAAATTATTAAATCTTAAAATTTTATAAAAACATATTTTTGTTTCATGCTTGTTGGTTAATTTCCACCTTTTATTTTTATTGGTTAGTTCGACCAATTACGCAGTGGGGAATGGATTTTTTGTGATAAGATTTTTTACCTGATTTTAGTGGCTAATTACTGAGTTAATGAGTATTTGTAATTCTTTATATTTATATATATATATATATATATATATATATATATGTATATATATATATATATATATTATATGCACAACTTTTTCTTTATTGTATTTATCGTGATAAACGAGCACACTACATCTGATGATAAGTGATTCCTGCTGTCGATGATACCCTCATTCGTGCTCTCGACAAGGCATCATAATGCGGATGCACTATCGCCTACGAGAAATACGGCCGAACGCCTCTTCACCAGTAATAAAGGCCGCCGAGTACCAAAACTTTTCACAGTAGTAGAGCTACGCTGCAGTTTTTTCTACCTTCAGAATGAATAGGTCGGCTCAACTGGGGTAGGACCACGCCCTCATAGAATACCAACGTAAAATAGAAGCATAATGCTGCAGTGTTTCGTCTGGTGAATGTAGGGATCCGGAGACCTTTATTATTTAAAAACTCACCAAACTCAAAACATCTATCTGACTAATCTAAATGTAAAATCTGACTTACTATCAGATGAACAGTATGCCCGTTTGTTATCATAGAATAAAAAGCATATCTTTTGACGCTTCCTTTATGATATATATATATATATATATATATATATATATATATATATATATATATATATATATATATATATATATACCTATATAATATAAATAAAGCGGCCTATTGGTTTAGAATACTGTCTGCGAAACTTAAGGTCGTACGTTCGAATCCGCCATTCAACTATTATCGTGAACCATCGCCTAGCACAAGCATTAGTTCAGTTGGAGTGGTTAGCCGGAATGTTAGTTATCTTTTTTTTTTAAAAGAATAATTATTATTCTTTTGAAAGTACGAATACTTCGACTAAAACGGGACAGGATAACGCATACCCCCAATACCAACTTATAAAAGTATATTAGCGATAAAGAAGGAAAGAGACCGAAGGATTTATGGCTGGTGATGATGCATTTCCTTTTAATCGTAGGGTCACAATGCATCTACGATGCCTTATGCCTTATCGTGGATAAATGTAGATCTCAGGGGTTGCAGGAACCATTTATATTTGGACTGTCTGCTCGTTTGTCATCCCTTATATTATAAAAGTGATACAGTTGCACATCACCCCTAAGGAATATGACGAAATCTATTACCAATACTTGATTGCCCAGTTTACTTTGCTCGCCTCAGCGGGCTTCCCGCTCGCGAGTCTATTTAGATAAAGCTGTAGAGGTCTCTGGACCAACAGCTATCAAACTCGCACACAAAAAAAAATTTGCTCGCTATTCGCAAAGAGCGCTATGCTGTTACTTCACGGTTTCATAACTTAAATACCTCAAGCTTTAGTCATCGGCAAAAAAATAAAACAAAACCTGGCGTTCGCCACCCATTCACAATTGATTTCGGCGCTTAAAAATCGATATATCATTAATCGGCAGGTCTCCAGTTGCGCTCATTCATACGAGATCAGTCTAAACATTACTCAAGTTACGGTCGCCCATGTTATAAATTAACTGTATAAACATTTCTACTTCATATTTAAATACGAGCGTGCGAAGGTGCCTCATGAAACTGTCAGCGTATGAGCTCCGTTTTGTATGATATGATTAAATCTTCGAGTATTGTATGTAGTTGTGGTAACAGCAAATGAGATCGATTGACACCGCAAAAACTAATATGTGTGTTCTAATGGACTTCCTATGTTGTATATATTTATAATTATATAAAATATATTTTTATTCTTCCAATTAGATATTACAAAAATATTAGACATGAATGTTACGTTGATGATATTTTATTAAAAACGAAATGTGATCCACTATTAACTATTATTAGTGTTTACCAAACACAAATTTATGGAATTTAGTTTTGATTATTAGTTATCCCTAATTGTTGATTCGAAAACTGATATACCGATTTTGATGTGGTATTCGGAATGCCGTTAATTAGATATTAATTTGAAAAGTTAAGTATAGAAAAACATAGTCGTATCGGTTTGCTTCGAGGCTATTGCATACTTCAAAACATATAATAAATAATTCAACATTTAAATTTAAAATTAATAATTTTATGGCAACATCAAAATGCTATAACGGTAAGATCTGACTCTTTCCTTTATAAAAGAAAGAAAACGCCACGCCGCCAAATCGAGTCGTATCGTCGCGAAAACGTGCCTCTCAAAAGAGGCAATAAGAGGTAAAAAGAGGCGGAATGGAGGCCACAAATGACCGAGCCGACTGTGTTAAATTAACGTGCAATATTTTGCTCAAAAACGGCGGCAGGCGTCATGTTTCTCGCTGTTTATTGCGAAAACATAAGGCGCTGGAGCTGGTCGAGCTAATCATGAAAACAAAATTTATATACAAATAAAAAAAATTGTCAAGATTTTGATTCCCTTGAATTTGAGATGAAATATTGACATCGGTACAATCCAGTAAGATTTGAATGGTGGTGCCATTAGGTGGCTAGTCCAATATCCTAGCTACGAGCCAATCACAGCCTGGTCGTTATCGTCACCATCAGTTAATTACAGAAGAATTATAAGAATAGAACATGGCCTATCACTGATTACCACGAAGCTCTATCAGCGGGTTTTTGTTTCATGAACCTGAAATAAACAGGCAAACATACAGTTCACCTGACGGTAAGTGATTACTGGTAAATATTGTAAACAATGGTAGTTAGATAATGTTTGGCACCATTATGCTTTGGTAAATATGTTTATCTTATTTATATAGCTGGCATTATTCAAAAAATTATATATTCATTATTATTATTTAAATATAAAGACAGACAATTGACTGCACACTATTGATACACAAATATTGACCTGGAATGGATATCGAACCAATAATTAATCAAGCATTCTAAAGTACTCCAGGTGGTATTAATCTAAAATATGGATTTTAGATTAATACCACGCGGCGTACTTTAGAAAGCCCAAAAAGTCTTTTTGGGCTTAATGCATACTTAATGTATGCATACGCTGACTAAAATTTCAATCCGTATGTTTTCAAAGTCGCCTATAGCAACTCAGTGAACGCTCACCTTTCCACCGGGCACGGATTAGGTACGGACCCTATTTCTCAGTGCAGAAATTATTTAAACGTCCGGGAATTTCTGCTTTTCGCATGCATTACCGACGAAACGTACTAATGTTTATTTAACGATTAAAAGATTTGAACGCTCGTAGCGGAGAGTGTAATAGATACGAGGTAAAGCAACCGTTGAACGTTCCTATTTGGATAGGTGACCTTATATCTTGTTAATAAACGCTACTGTACTACAAAGAGTACGTTAAGTTGTCGGTCCAGTTATAATAGTAGCCCTACATTACTTCGACCTATAATTTGTTGCTTATACCTACGTCGTATAAGCAACTAAAACCTGTCAAGTGATAAATGAATGAATAAATAAAGAAATGAAGAAACGCACACATCTTTCTTATCTTACGTACGCTCACATCCTTTCCTTCAAAAATTTCATAACATATCAGAACAAGGATTTTTGTTCTATATCTCAGAACAAAAAACCTTGGAAAAATATTTAATTTTATTTTGTCTGATGTATTTTATGTTGTTCAAGTTATTTATCTTCGATGAGGTATAATAGATGCAAGGCAATGGCAGATGACCAGCAGATACCCTCGAGGACTAAAATAAAATGCCACTAGTGTTTCAGGTGGCTTCCGCCTCATCTAAACAAAACAGCGACCAGCTTTTATTTTACACTGGTATTCTATAAAAGCATAATCCTTCCCCGGGAGCTATTTGAGCCACGGCTAGTTTATGGGTGTGGCGTGGTTTCACCACATTCATCGATACCTCATAACTTTTAGTACTTCTGATAACAAAATCTAATGATGAAGATGATATTAATTTATCCCTAATGGGAAAGGCAAAGGACTTTAGTCCATACAGCCAGGTCTTGTTCGTATGATGGTTGGTCTGAAACTCCCTAACAAAATCTAAGATGGATTATCCATTATATTAATACCTAAATTGTAGATTCTTAAATTTAAAAATGAAAATTCGTATGAAAACAGATTTATTTATACTCGTATGTCTAACTTTCAAACATCTAGCTGCTTTACGTCTTGCGTTTGTGACGTATTTATTTTCTCAACACTTACCTTAAGTTTATTAAAGAATCGACTTTCCTGTGTGTAATTTATTATTAATTAAGCAAAATATGTAATACGCATATATTCCACAAGGGACTAAAGTTGAACCACGTTTATATCGGAAAGAAACGGGTCAATCGATTTCAATTCAACGATATTAAAACAATTATAATTGAGTCAGAAATACTTTACTTCGTGTATACTGAATACAATTTTTAAATAAATATAACAGTTAAACACAAAAACTAACAGCAATAAGCTGCATCTGAAGTAAACGCATTTCTGAACTCCCTCACGTCACATATAAAGTACAAGGACAATAAAAAACTCCACGTTCGTAACAAAGTATCGAGCGAGATGCAAGCAAATTTGAAATGAGTTGCCATTTCAAAATCGCCGAGTTCGCACCGTTGGCACATGAAACTCCCAATAAATCAACTCGGTCCCGTCAATGGCAACACTGTTGCAATCGTAAACCGACGCGCGCCGCATAAAATCGTTCAGGAGATAATTCGATCGGTTCCCCGAACGGTTTTCGGTGGATTTTTTAAACGATTCGCTATAGATAAGGGCCGAAAACACTACATGGAGCTTACTCGACATGTCTTGTTTTTTTTTCGTGTTTTATGGAATTACCCACGTGAAGAAGCTAATCCGGTGAGGTTTTAAGCGACTAAGGGGGCTCTATTTTCCGACATATTCGCCTTATTATCAATATCTAGCTACAGTGTGAAGCAAACTCGAGCACGTATGTAGGTGTTACCAAAAATATGTATAAAAGCTCGTTTAAAGAGCTTTCATTTATTTAAGTTGTTAATAATTATGTGGGTTGAAATTTAATATTAATATCATAGAAATGACTCGGCACGATGTAAGATCATCTAGGTAACAGGAATATTCTTACTTTAGTACCTACTCTACAACAATGTATATTATACAATTGTCAATAGACAATAAATGTATATAAAAGTCATAAAAGTAATAATATATCTTTAAGTAATATTACTTCTAAACAACTACATTTCTTGATAAATATCCAATTAATATATGCAGATATTTTAACCCGTTGCGCATTTGTATGTATAATCTTTTAATAATTATTTAACTTGAAGGTACAAATAAAAATACATATATAATAATACTGCACATATAACATTTTATCGGGACTTTGCAGAGTAGTAGAAAGAAAACCAACTCAAAGATACTCAATAATAAATAATGTTTATCCAGTTAACACTTAAACTAAGCTGAAAAAATTTGTGCTAGATGGTTCACGACAATAGTAATGGCAGATCCGAACCTACAACCTTAAGTTTCGCAGATCGTACCCTAAACCATTAGGCTATTGACGCTGTTAAATTCCGTGAAGGCGTGGTACTTCTTCGATCAGGCCATTCACGTTACAACTAGAAATCCCTCAATCAGTACAACTTATACAAGTATCAGTATTTTCTGTGTTGGGATCACGGGAAACTCATTGGCGGTAATTGCTTTTCAATAACTAAGTAATAATAATAATAGCTATTTAAATCAGTGTAGCAATCTTTAGTGAGTATTTTCTTTTATAACTGTGTGACGTCACAGAGATAAAAACATCCGCTTGTCATAATACATTTAATTTATTGCAACCGCGTAAGTAACGCGAAGTAAATCTTCGGATTTCCGTTTACGAGCTCAAGTTGATGGAACTTAGGCTAAGTTATTGCGGTTCCTGTGAAATTTTTAATAAAGGCTTTTTAACTTATTTAGTTGAGGCCACCTGTCAAAGAGTTAATTTTGACATTAAATACGTCATTTCCTTAAAGTTTTAATGTTGCTAGTGTTGCCTGATTTAAAGCGATTGTCTAAAATATTAAACAGAATCATGAGTAAAGAACATATACTTTTCTCGAGTGGTCTTGACACATGTTCAACATAAGCAGAACAAACAGTCAATGACCACCATATCTGATTCACATAATCAATTTATTATAAATCTGAATATATACTGTGATGTTCTATGTTATCATTGTAGGATGCACTCAATGCTTCCCAGCCAAACATTCAAACTGACTCGCGATTTCTTCTTCTCGACGTTTTGTAGAAAATTATTATTTTTTTTCATTTATTTATTTTATTACATTGGTAGTAACAAACGAGCACACAGTTCACCTGAAGGTAAGTGATTCCTACGGTCCCATGACATCAACATTCATCTTTGACAAGGAATCATAATGCAGACGCGTTGTTACCCTTGAGGACTGAGCTGGAATGCCTCGTTGCCACTAATAAAGGTCTTCGGATCCCTGCACTCACCAGCCGAAATACAGCAACATTATGCTGTTATTTCACGTCGGCATTCTGTGAGGGTGCGGTCCTAGCCCGGTCGAGCAGATCCATTCATTCTGCAGCTAGAAATAAACTGAATATATATTATTATTAAGAAGTAAAATTGATTTACTTTCAAATATTTAAGAAGTATCAAGAATTATTATTAATAAGTTTAAATTACTCACTTACAGCTTAACATTTCTAATAATGATAAGTTACTTACGGCCCGCGGTACCGGGAACGTATAAAATTGTGAACGCTTACTCAACCTATCCTACATTCCATGATCGAACGTGTCAAAACAAAAGGATAAAGTAAAGTAAAACATGGACGGTACCGTAACCACGACGCTCGGTCCGTAACCAGACAGCTGGCCATGTGTAGGTTAGGCGACCAACGATATATGTAAGTTTAAAGTTTTTTATACTTTAAAGTTTAACATACACTTAGATGCTAATGTCCAATTCATGTATGTATAAACACATACATACATTGATATTAATATAATTTATTATATAATATATACATTTTTTTAAATTCAGTTTAATCCACTACTAAACGTTTCAATTTTCTGAGATTTTTGTATGTTGATTTAGTTTTTTAAAATTCTAAACTCACAGCATAAGATATTATTATAAAGATTCATGAAATGGTAAATATATACAACCGCAGTTAATTCTTTTGTCGTGACGTAGTAATCACCTCATCTAATCCATACATTTATATTTTATATCATGTACATCCCTTGCGCAGTAAATAGAAAATCAAAAGCTGATAAATCCGTCTGATATCATTTGATAAAAAGAATACCAGTAATGCTATAACCATAACACACGTTCTCGCTAACCATTCCAACTAAGTTTTCGCTAGAAGATGTTTCAGTTTCACAGGCTGTTAAACTGCTAAACCATTAGTTACGCTTAAAAGGGTTAAAAAGACCTATATTACTTATCTAAAAATGTAAATTTTATTCGCAATAATACAGCAAAATTCATTTAACTTTTCATTGCATTAACATAAGTTTGGAAAGAGAATAAGATATTTTTTATATTCATATATATATTTCACAATTCACTCCTCTTTTATATTTCAATGTAATTAAAATATAGATTGTTATCATTAAGACGCTTCTTCTCTTGACTTGCACTGGTCCGTGGTATGGTTCACGCTATCCATCAGTCATTCGCTCATTACCTATCAATCCTCGTGTCAGGTCAAGGTGTTAACTTGGAGAGTTGACTACGACACGACTATCGGTTCTTGGACTTAGGCAATTTCAATATTTCCTTTGCTTAAAGCTTAAGTTAGTTTTTTTTTGAAATTACATCGAGAGTACCAAACGCGGACACAGTTCACCTGAAGGTAAGTGATTCCTACGGTCCCATGACACCAACATTCATCTTTGACAAGGAATCATAATACAGACGCGTTGTTATCCTTGAGGACTGAGATTGAATGCCTCGTCAAAAGTAATACAGGTCTACGGATCCCTGCACTCACCAGCCGAAATACAGCAACATTATGCTGTTATTTCACGTCGGCATTTCTGTGAGGGCGCGGTCCTAGCCCGGTCGAGCAGTTTCATTCATTCTGCAGCTAGAAACAAACTGCAGTTTAGCTCTACCACTGTAAATTTATATTATATAATATTATTAAGGAGTATAATTGATTTACTTTCAAATATTTCATAAGTATCAAGAATTATTATTAATAAGTTTAAATTACTCACTTACAGCTTAACATTTCTCATAATGATAAGTAACTTACGGCCCGCGGTACCGGGAACGTATAAAATTGTGAACGCTTACTCAACCAATCCTACATTCCATGATCGAACGTGTCAAAACAAAAGGATAAAGTAAAGTAAAACATGGACGGTACCGTAACCACGACGCTCGGTCCGTAACCAGACAGCTGGCCATGTGTAGGTTAGGCGACCAACGATATATGTAAGTTTAAAGTTTTTTATACTTTAAAGTTTAACATACACTTAGATGCTAATGTCCAATTCATGTATGTATAAACACATACATACATTGATATTTTTATAATTCATTATATAATATATACATTTTTTTTAATTCAGTTTAATCCACTACAAAACGTTTCAATTTTCTGAAATTTTTGTATGTTGATTTAGTTTTTTAAAACTCTGAACTCACAGCATAAGATACTATTATAAAGATTCATGAAATGGTAAATATATACAACCGCAGTTAATTCTTTTGTCGTGCCGTAGTAATCACCTCATCTAATCCATACATTTATATTTTATATCATGTACATCCCTTGCGCAGTAAATAGAAAATCAAAAGCTGATAAATCCGTCTGATATCATTTGATAAAAAGAATACCAACAATGCTATAACCATAACGCACGTTCTCGCTAACCATTCCAACTAAGTTTTCGCTAGAAGATGTTCAGTTTCACAGGCTGTTAAACTGCTAAACCATTAGTTACGCTTAAAAGGGTTAAAAAGACCTATACTACTTATCTAAAAATGTAAATTTTATTCACAATAATACAGCAAAATTCATTTAACTTTTCACTGTATTAACATAATTTTGGAAAGAGAATAAGATATTTTTGATATTCATATCTATATTTCACAATTCACTTCTCTTTTATATTTCAATGTAATTAAAATATAGATTGTTATCATTAAGACGCTTCTTCTCTTGACTTGCACTGGTCCGTGGTATTGTTCACGCTATCCATCAGTCATTCGCTCATTACCTATCAATCCTCGTGTCAGGTCAAGGTGTTAACTTGGAGAGTTGACTACGACACGACTATCGGTTCTTGGACTTAGGCAATTTCAATATTTCCTTTGCTTAAAGCTTAAGTTAGTTTTTTTAAATTACATCGAGAGTACCAAACGCGGACACAGTTCACCTGATGTTAAGGGATTCCTGCGGCCCATGACATCTACATTCATTCATGACACAGAATTGTAATGCAGATGCGTTATCACTCTTGAGGACTGAGATTGAATGCCTCGTCAAAAGTAATACAGGTCTACGGATCCCTGCATTCACCAGAAACACAACAACATTATGCTGCTATTTTACGCTGGTATTCTGTGAGGGCGTGGTACTACCCCCGTCGAGCTGACCAATTCATTCTGCAGCTAGAAACAAACTGCAGTGTTGCTCTACCACTGTTAGTTAAGAACGTGTGTTAATTGTTTACACTTTTGAACTTAGATCGGTGGTTAACAATTTTTTTATAAAACAGAAATGAAGGCAAGAGGCTGATGCGCATTTTTTTATTAGGAGATATATAGCAAAGCGAATCGAGTTGGAATAACTTTGAAATATAATATATGTTAGATTATGATTTATTTACTAAATATAATCATTAGTTCTATTACTCATTTCAATCACATTGTGTATCGGATTGGTACATTATATAAAGTAGATTTGTCTTCGTATTGGATTCTAGCAAAGCAAACAAGTTCTTAACTTCTTTCCTTCATACCTGTCAGTAGACAAATTTTTAATTTTAGATAAAATTTCAATATATCTAAAATTACATTGACTATGTTTACCTGAAGTCATTCTAAAAATGACCTAAACTGAATTTCTATTTTTGAAACAATTATTAACATATTTTTATTAAAAATATGCCTTAGTCCTACGAAGGACCAATAAGAAAAGAAAATTATAAACGAATAGTAACCAGATTACAATTAATGAGAATCAAGATATTTGTCATAAAAGAGCTGTAAGTGTTTTAATCAACCCTTCTCATTTATGTAATATATCAAAAATGTTTTTTTTTATAAAGTCAGTAAAATAACTCAATAAAATTTCAGTACTATTAATAATAAGATGTAGTGTTAATAATGTTTTATACAGATTGGGATTTTTCCTATATAGTTTTTAGGAATGAGTAACTCTAGTTAGAGTAGTAAAGTTAATAATCATGTTATCAGCGACTCGCGTAATCGGTCAACGTACATCCGTGCATCTGAGACAATTGAAAACGCTCAAGGACGCTCTCCTAGATGCGAGATAAGAACAATTGGTAAACAAAACGGGCGGGCACGTGGCGTCTGACATAATTGCGAACACGAAAACAAACAATGTCCCATTGTCTCGTGAGGCCAGATTCCGAGCCGTTCACTCTCATAGAAGCCGTGGTAATTGGTCGGGCGAAGTCGAGTTTGTTTCCGCGGCTTTCGAGGGTTGCCAGTGATGGAGGGCTATATCTGAACGGGAATGTGGTTGGAAAATATCTAACACGACGTTATACGACGTGCTAGATTTTTTTTCTAGTTATTTGCTATGATTATTTTGATTTTAGAATTTATAATTGCAAAATACATCCTTATTTTCAAGGAGCATAGTTTAGTCCGTCGTGGTTAATACTATGAGTTATAAAAGTATGAAAGGGTAAATATAGAAAAATAATGGCAACACAAATGGATATAATCTGTGTTTCTTTAGTTATTTTCTTATTTAATCTACAAATCTTTTATTATATGGATGAAAGCTGCTGAGTTCTGACATTAATTGTCAACTTTGACTACATATGAATTATGATGCATCATTTCGAAATATAACAGTGGTAACACTCTAACACACGCTGCAGCATGTTTCTAGCCACATTATGAATGGGTCGGATCGGCCGGGGAAACTTGCGCGGTATTCCATCGCAGTACACGGGGAAGGCAAGGCATGTACAATCTTTGAACATCTCTTACATGTGCTTATTTATCACCCTTAGTTTTATAAATTATTTACCAATAATAGCTAAATATTTATTAAAATATTAAATTAAAATTAATATAACCCACGCTAGACTAAAATTACTTGTTAAACAAAAATAAAGTGTAGAAAACAATTACTTTTGATTGCTATTGAACTGAGTAACATAAGATTTTTGATAATAAATTTTAATTAATTCAAGTGTAAAACAAATTTAAATCACGAAACAAAAGATGAAAGAAGAAAAGAACACAATAACCAATAACAAACATAGTACTACAAACGACATCGAAAATCGTGTATCTAATAAACGCATCACGTACAATGGAAACTAAGGAAGATAACATCAAATACGTTGAATTAGCACGGGAACCAGAGTTACCATTCAAAGGCACCGATCCCACGATCAGCTGATCGCCACATTTGGGCCCACACTGACCTATATTCCGACCTATGACGTAGACCGACAACAATAGGGTATTGTTCTTTTATATTTGCGCGGACATCAGGAGCTCCTCAAGGTGGCCGGTTCGTTCACATCAAGAGTCTTTCATTTAAATAGGTTCATTTGTTTTTCGTTATTGTTCCGATCAGCTGTTTTCACGTTGTTCCCATCTCGTTATGTTTGACGTAGAAAGGTTGCCTTGTAATCTTGGTGTTATGTGTTTTGTTGGTTCGAATCGGTTTGGGATTGTTTTCTTGGTGATATACGGTAACTTATTAATTTCATGATTTATTATTTATTTTGGAACTGTAATTTAGTTATATTCCTTAACGCCATTATATGTGCAAGGAGTTCGAAGTTTTCGGAGACCTCCACTGATGATAAAAAGGTTTAATCTGTGCATGCGGTGAGGGATAAGACATCTAAACATTTAAAAAACATTATGAAATGAATGTTTAGAGGAAAAATTACTTGAAGCGCTTAGTATTTCGTGGAAATTTATGGAGCGAGCTAATGACTAATAGTATTTATGATTGACTTATTATCATGATACAATTTATTTAACAATTTTAGATAAATCCTTAGATATTATTATATGATTCTGTAACCTGCATTTAAGCAGTATAAAATTGGCGCATTTAATAATTTATTTTTATTAAGTTATTGTTATATATAAAATAACATTAAATTAACTTAACATGTTACGCTATTCAATACATTGAACTAAAATCCATTTGTTTATTGGTTTGATATCAAAACGCTGTATGTGTTACATCGTTATTTACTTAATTTAAAATTAAAAGTTTTCTGCTACATGTCGATAATCTCGCTAGCTTTCATAATCCTAGGCGGTCGCTCGTCGTGAGTACAGTAGTGGAAAAAAGGTCTAAGAGATGATAAATAGTTGGAGTTAATCCGTTCTTATCGCCTCGGTCGCCTCCCGTGCGGTCCAAAAATGAGAGATGGACCGAGACGCATAGATAACACTTCTCCGTAATAGCTTTCCAGGGAATAGAGAGGGTGTTGCTACTATTTCATTTTGGTCAACATTTTATGAAATTATTTTAACAGCAAGCAAACAGACAATGTTGCAAGATAAACAAATCATAAAATTAATAATTAAACGAATAAAAGTTTTTGTTGATTTATAAAGTCAACTAAAAATATCCCCATATGTAGTTTCTGCAGTTTCTCTATAGATTAAATTGTCGTTCGATTCCGGTAATAGTTTTTTATTTTTTTAATATAAAAGGACATACATTCCATATTTTTGTTGTCACATATTATTTTATTAAAGACTCCCGTTATTGAATATAGATAGTGAAATATATATATTTTAAAATAATTGCTATTAACGTAACTACAAATCCTGTTAAGCAAACTTAATGCTATAACAATAATATACGAAGGGATTCGAACCAATGATGTTAATTTTCGCAAACCGTACCTTAAACAATTAGACTATTGATGCTTAGTGAAATTAAAGGTGTTTCACATAGTACTGTTCATATTGTATTTAATTTAATATAATCTACAATTTAAATACGATAAAAAAAAATTGTTAGTTTTTTATTTGTGTGTAAAGGGTAAATAATCTCTGGAACTAGTTAGCCGAATTTTAATATTTTTTCACGAATAGAAAGTTACACTATACTTGTCTTGTATTGTATATTATTTAAAAACACTAATCGCTAACAAAACTTAGTTAGATTTAGAGAATATGAACGTTCGCTAAGTAGTTTAATTATTGTGTTTATCACAACATAACTGAGATCCTCTTTGTGAGAATAAGCTTCCTAATGGCTTAAATCATATTTAGGTGCTAAGTTATGTGTTTTATTTATAAGACATTTACATACCATTTAAATTGTCATCAAAAAAATATATGTTATTCAATTTTTTTTTTAGTTTCTATTTTTTTTTTATATAATAAAGTTGGTTATTGAAAACAATAGAATGCCTTTATTGAATATATTCAATATATATATTTTTTTTATAATTTTAAAGATTTACACCTTTATTTATTATCTAATATTAAATTATCTTTTAAAAAGTGTGACGTTACACTGATCGATTGTGACAATGTTAAAATAAATTTATTTGGTTGGTTCATTGACACCAATGCAAACAATACAATGTATAGACTAAATTGGTACACTTTGTCGCACTTCGTTTTACGATATCTTTACTTATATCTTTTAATCTATGTTATTGTTTTCTATTAATCATATTCATAATGATTTATTACATTATTATGTCGTTGCAATTTTATTATTATTTTTAAATATAATTTATTGGAAGCAAAGGTTGTTTGTTGGTGTTGTTATGTATTATGTTTTAAGAATTTTTGGAGGGAAATATATAAGTTGTTTTTGTTATGGATGATATATGTTGTTATATAATAAAAATGAAACATTAACAACAACTCCAATACACCTCACTATTCTTTCTTGGCTATGACAAATGTAGTAAATGTGAAGTTAGCGCGCTCCGCGTCCGGGCGATATCGCCTAATTGTATCGGTATGTGCTTTCTTATGCTTGTGACGTCGCATGGGCATATCGATGAAATAATTGCAATAATTATATTTATTGCACCATAATTATAATAATTATTAAGTAAATGTTTTATCTTTCATTAAATAAAATATAACTTTTTATCTTATTTAAGATAAATAATTCCAAATGCACACATTTGAATCAATCAAATGCAAATTGTTAATAGTTAATTTTTTAATTTTTTCACCTCTACTAAATACATAGAATGAAAATTTTACATAATAGAAACACGTTCTCCTTAATATTAATCCTTTTAATAACCCAATTATCCTTAATATTTAATGGAGTTGCATACTTAATATGTTTAAATTTGTAGAATTATTTTTTTAGCATGTCGATTAGATACGGCAAGTTCCTCTAAATGTGCCACATGCAGTGTGTTTTATCAAATTCATTCAAATAAAAATCAATAGAGTAATGTAATTTCATTTTTTTTTAATAATTAGGAGGTAATTCTAAGCAAGACAAATATTTTTACAGTCATAATTATTTTAATTCCTGCATATCGATAGTTTATAAACTCCCATCGCTATGCTTCGTTATTTGTCGACGGTATCACGCCGGCCTCCCGCGCACATATCCATCACCCCGGCGCGGATATCTTGAGCGGACGTTCAATAAGATAAACAAGCTACCTTATTAACTGTTGCGTACGCCCATTTGTAATGCGGTACTGGCTTCGATTCCGTGTGACAACCGGGCGTAAATATCGTTACGGTGAGACTATCTGAGCACCATCTCAGAGCCGCGTAAGAACTAGTATGGAAGGTTATTAAATTTCTTGTGCCTATTGTCATCCTACATTCAGGAAGGACAATTTCTTTTTCTTTTTTCGGATGGTAACAATGCCATTACATTGGTAGAACTACTGTTATCAACTTTGACGAGCATCATTGAATGCTTCGAGTTTGGTATTCGTCAAAAGTTCTAAATGTATTATTATAATTAAAATCGGCCTGTATATCCGTGGTCGTAATTAAAAATTTCTACATGAGTGGAATTGCCGTTACCAACTTTAAGGAGCTTAAATGAATACTTTAACCTTAGGTTAATTAAAATATTATGTGTCTTTTTATTACATTACGAAACACAGCAGCATTTTGCTGCTATTTTACGCTAGTATTCTGTGAGGGCGTGATCCTACCCAGGTCGGGCTGACACATTTCCGCAGCTAGACACAAACTGCGGTGTAGCTCTACCACTGTTAAAGTCCTATATTAGTAGTATATAGTAACTATATTTCTACATTCATTAGATTTCTAACCCTGTTATACTTTTATGTAATACCATCCATCCTCGACAGGGAACCAAATCCCATTATCATTCCTTAGGACTTAAGTGAAGAGTAAATATGTACACATATAGTAGTTAAAAGTATCAGTATATATCTACCGCTAAGCATAGGTCACCTCTCCAGATAGGTATCTGGGAACATTCCGCCACGCGGATGTACTGCTAATTGGCGGACTTCACATGTTGAATTTTATTTATTTTATATCTCTAAAATCAAATTAACAATATTTGCTCCCTAAACAATACAAATGCACCGAAGCATCTGAGTTATATCAAAGTCGCGAGGATACGGGGCTATTTTATATGAGTCTCTATCGAGATACCTCTCTACTCCGCAATTAAATCAATAGAGTGTAAACACATCCGTTGGATTGTTTAAAAATAGACAGTTATCAGAACAGTGATGTCGCTTGGAACACTTTATATAATAAGAATTAATAATTCTCTCAAATTTTTAAGCCCACAAGCAAGCCTTTAATCTATTCGTTTTGTTTTTTTAACATCTTAAAGAGCAGATCCAAACACGTCCACCCAAAATAAAGACTTTCGTAATCTCATTAAAAGAACACTCCCGAACACCTGAGCATGACTCTTAAGTTCTGTCGACCCCCTTGACGTTTATTATAAGGCCTATATTAATATCTTTTGTGATGATGACGGATCGATTTTCTGAATTAACTTTTTGTGTACAGTCTCCCATTTGGACGACAGTCGCATCCATCATTGATGCAAGCAATTTTGTCGCATATGTCCATTTAGACAAAAACTATTATTACGTAAACGGAACAACAATTTATGTAGTTCGCTATGTTGCGGTACGGTTTTGTTTAAATGGAAATAATTGCATGAAATACTAATATGAATAAAAGATAGAGGCTTTTGAACGGTCGAACATTTGTCATGTTAAATGGTTAATCATGCTAGGTCGACATTTGTATAGCGTACAATAAGGTAATTTTAATAAATGGATAGTTTTTACAATTACTCCCCTCACTTTACACAGTGGTAGAGCTACACTGCAGTTTATTACTAGCTGCAGAATGAATGAGTCAGCTCGACCGGGGTAGGACCACGCCCGAACGTAATACCAGCGTAAAATAGCAGCATAACGCTGCTGTGTTTCGTCTGGTCAGTGCATGGAGGCCTTTATTACTGGTATCGATGCATTCCATCTCAGTCCTCAAGGGTGACAACGCATCTGTATTATGATTCCTTGTCAAGGATGAATGTAGATGTCATGGGCCGCAGGAATCACTTGCTATCAGGTGAACTGAGTAATCGTTTGTAACTCAAAATGTAATTAAAAAAAATAGTATCACTTGTTCTAACATATCACATGAGGCGCACGTTCAGTATGCGTATTAGGAATTGTGTTTTGCAATCAAACCGTATGTTAAGGGAGAAACGGTTAAATGCTCGGGGCGGCCGGGTTCATGGGGTGGCCTGCGAGTTACTTCTGCGAGAACTATTTACTTTGATAAAGAATTAAAATCGAGAATTTAGAAATACACCACCAGTTGTTGGTACGGTAAGGAACTCATATCATGTCGTCACGTTGGTCAACATGGAATATTTTGGAATAATTAAGCAACGTGATGGAAAAAACCTACAAGTTACAATATTATAATTGCTTACTCAACTACCAATATTATGAGTGCAATTATGAAAGTTTATACGTCGTTGTGTAAAATATTTCAAATATCTTACGATGATTCCAATAATATACGTTAATGTCTTGTTTAAGCTTAAGTCATTATTACACATATATACACAAGATTAACATTTTTAGATATTTATACTTAAAACATTATATTAAAAATATTTTGCTTTAAACCCGTCCAAAACATGTCTCAAATAGCACATTTCTTGAGACCGTTCTCATTACATTATGATTTTTAATATTCCCTGTGAAGTAGCGTACAGTCAGGTAAAAAAGTTAAAGCTCACGAGCCCAATTTTAACTAGATGAAATTTATAGGCAAATATTTTTTAATATAATCTATTTTTAATTACAGTAACTTCAAATAGTATAAAAAAAACTTGTGATAAAACGACAAATAACATGAATATGGTATTAGTATATTTATTTTTCAATTAGTATTATTCTTTATTTATATCCCAGACTGAAATACGACTTGTTCTTTTGTTAAATAAAAACTTAATTTATGTTGTGTACTTTTAAAGTTCTGTACTTAGGTCTTAAATCGTTTTTTTAAATATTACAGTACGTCAGAGACGAGTGAAGTTTTTTAGTTGCTCGCGCAAATCTATTATCAACGAATCTTTTCTCGTTGGCTGTAATTAATTTTACTACTTTTTATTACTCTTCAAGCGAAATCCAAGAATCATTATGGTGATATTAAATAAAAACCATGGCTACATGTTTCATGAGTCTTATACTAAGTCTTCTTCTAAGTATGTTTCTAGTTTATTATAAATTTGTGATGCTATATACAATACATTTATCAGGTAAAATTAAAGTTATACCTTACAAGACTTTAAATACATATGATGTGGTGAGACTCTAATAAAAAAAAAAATCCGCACGTGATGATTTATTTACAATAATTTTACTGTATCCGTTATTTAGTATACACCCTTTATATAAATAGAACTAATTTGCAGCCTTATTTTAATTTTTTAGTTTACAATATTCGCCATTAATTTTTCCAATAAATTAGTAAATAAAATACCTGATTACATTAAATTAAAATAATGATTCCGATAATTAAATTGTCCCATAAGTCTTAAATGGTCACCATTTTATTTAATTCCTAACATTAAAGTTATTTCCCTCGACATTACGAAAGCTCAGCCAGAAAAAGGTCCAAGCTTGATATGTTTCTGTGTTTACCTGTTAAGGCGTCAGAGCCGATGGTGGTGGAAAAATCGTTAAGCGAGGTATAACTGCACGCTAGCGGGTGTATTGCTAGTATAGGCAGCAGAAAAAGCGTATAAAGAAGATCTTTGACACTAAGAATACATTTGGTGTTCTTAGCGTCAAAGTTTTGAAGTGTATTTTAGTATAAACGTATTTTTAACAATTAATGTAATATTGATATTACAATATTTGAATATTCCTGCATCAGTTGATTTTAAACACTTGAGTAAATGGTCTATTTCTGAATTATTCTTTACAGATTTTTCACGAATATAACTTCATATTCCTATCATTGAATAATTTAGTTTCTACGATAACGTCGCCTTAATTAATGTTCTATTAATTTCGTGTGCTTCTGTTTGTTCTGTTGAGAGTACGGAATCAAAGACTCTATCCGTTACGGGTACCAGATTTTCCATCGGTCCTCAGGGTTGGGGCCGTGCATCTTGAATGTTTCTTGAGGATTTGTGCGCGTTTGACATCCTAAGTTTAATAAAAAAAAATTAAACAAGTTTTTAAAAAGAGTACTCCTAAAAATAAATACGCTAAATGGAAATAAAATTAAACATGAGACACAAACAATTCTTTATTTATATTTATTTGTAGCATACGCTTTTACTGCTGTCCATACACAGTACGTTGCCGCAATAAACTCGAGTGAAGTCACATAAAACCTTTATGTGATTTACTATGTATTTAATGCAGCCGCATGTAGTAGTCTGTACGTGCGCCTGCGCATGTGTTCGCCTGGCCCGGAGCACCGAGCCTTCCGACTCATTTTATTCCTTTCGAAATATTCAATCTTTTATTGCATTCGTGTACTTTACATATCTGAATTTGTAACTGAAAGTTGCCGAGAAGTAAAACTTAATTTAGTGTTCAAGATGTTTCATTTCATTTATTTATTTATAATAAAAATACAGAAAATGGAGGCATTTGAAACTCTTCTCTTAAAACAACGTAAGAATCTATCTTCCCTTCAAAGACGTCACATTTTGATGCCGTAAGCAGAGAAAATGATGGTAAAATATTTTGAGGTTGACTGATTAACGATCTATGGTTCTCTATGGTTTAGGTCTGATACTGACGTTGCCAATCTATCTTTGAATTAAGGCGATGCCAGCGAATCGAGGACTTAAAAATTGCCTTTATCCAGCAATGTATTGCTACAAGTTGAGTTAATTGAACCAATAGCAAGCTGTAAAGCAGTTCTTGGATTACCCATATTGCAAATGCTGTGTCTCTAAGGGATCCGCATCACACATCTTTTTTACAATGGTACCCTCTTGATAGTTATTATCTGTAGCATGAATAGGTCGTTTTAACTGGACAAGGACGTCCTCGCAGAATACTGACGTGGAAAAGCAGCATAATGCTGTTGTGATTTTGTATGGTAAGAAAAATTCGAAATTACTCGACTCACGGCGAGGTATTCCATTTTAGACATATAGGAAAGACAGTAATGTGCATCTTGAATCCTTGGTAAAAATGGATTTTGGGCCACGATTATCACTTACTAAAAATGAGGTTTACTGTGGTCGTTTATAAAACATAAAAGAATAACAACCAAGTCATAAAGTCTAGTAAATCTTAATGCATAGAGAGAGGCTGCGGGAGCTACAACGTAACGCACCGTAACATTTTTTTAAAAGTTAATATAAATTATTCTTCTTCTTATATCACATAATACATATAAACATCCATTGGTTGATTTTATAAAAAAAAATCTGAATGCCGTTTGGGGATTTAAATCAGTATTTTTCAAGTCTGTTGTGTCGGTATGTATAAATTTGTTCTAAAACCGTTAAAAAATGATGAACGATTTAGTCCATTTCGTATTATTCAATATTTTTGTCACAACAAGCGACGTGGATTGGTATTGGAATGACAAGACATTCTGGGCGGACACAGTTCTCTTCTCGATAAATTGAATATGTTAAGTTATTTTTTGTGATGCGCTTTGTACAGTCGAAGACTAAAGTTGTACAACATATAAATCTGGCCATACAAAACAATACAAGTTGATTTAAGACTAAAAACTTTACATCCTCATTTGATACACATAGTTTACAGTACACTTAAATAGACCCACGGATAATATTAAATTTTGTTAATATATGTTATATGGTTTAACCACTGCAGCATATAAAACGTCTTTCTAAGAAAAATATATCAAAATGAACACAAACTAGCGTCACTTATAATCGCCACTAAGCTTGAATGAGTTTAATGATTATATATAAACTACATTAGTCGAAAAACCTCGTGTTAAAACATCACTGTACAAAACGTGTTTTATATAAAATAGTTTAAATATTTTCCCATTTGGAAAAATACTTGTCATATTCTCACCACTTTCCACTTCTTTTGTGTTACTGCCTTTGAAATTTCGAGAAACTGTGATATCGTTAATAAGACAAATGTAAGTTTTGACTTTTAATCGACCTTTAAGAAAGTTAAAGAAATAGTTACATGTATGTACATGTCGGTAAATAAATAAGACAGAAAATAATTTAATTTTGGTACAAGCAGCATACTAATAATCTATAAGTATATAACTACAAAAATAGTAAATAATATTTGAAACTTTTAGGAGGATATAAATAAATTAAATATATAAATAAATAAATATGTTTATACTTTTCACCTCGAGTGTACAACTTACTAGATAGGTATTCCTTCATACTGCGGACACGGTGTTTTCGCCGCCCACGGTCGAGATGATTCGTGGTTTTCTCTGATAGTTTTTATGTACTACAATCACAGCGGAAGGCTTTGTATGCGTAGGCGCACATTTCCGCAGTCACTTTAACATGGTTGGGAATGTCAAAATTTTAATGTATTTTCAAATTTGGCATGCTTAAACTTTTTACCTGGATTTCTTTATCTTTGCCTTTCTTGATTGCCATTTGGGCAAATAAAAAAAACTGATTAAATGAACAAAAAATAGAAGATATACTATATACATATATAAAGATTAAACGATCAAAATTTGTAGCTTTGTTTCCCTTAATAAAATGTTTTGTCACGTTAGCTTTAATTTATTTTTGCTCTATTATTTACGCAACTAGTCGTATGAGAAAGCACAAAGGCGCTCGGCGAGCGGCGCTTGGTATTTCTCTGCGTGACAAATTATGTAACATAGACATCCGCATTAGAACGCAGGTGTCCGACGTAGCTTTTTAACAGGGGTAGACCTACGCTGCAGTTTGTTTCTAGCTGCAGAATTTATGGGTCAGCTCGACCGGGATAGGGCTCTCACAGAATACCAGCGTAAAATATCAGCATAATGCTGCTGTGTTTCGTCTGGTGAGTATAGGGATCCGGAGATAGTAAAGGGTTGTACAAGTGACGAGGCGTTCCATCTCAGTCCTCAAGGGTGACAACACATCATTTTCATCCAAAATTTCATATCACAGAGCATACTCAATTAACAAACAATGACGGAGTAATACAGAATTTCTCAAAATAATCTCAAAAATATGTGAATAACTTTATTTACTTTACCCATTATTTAATTATCGGATAATTTATTAGACAGAAAAAAGGTTATCTAAATAGCTTATAACTTTGGTAATAAGAACTTGTTGGTGAACAAAATAATCCATAAATCCAATTACTAGTAAATCAAAGACCTAGGGGGTAACAACACTAAATAATATCCAAGTTTAAGAGGTATGCAGACGTTAAGGTTCACGACAGTGACCAATTGTCATCAGGTGAACTGTGTGCTTTTTTGTCATCCTGATATCGTAAAAGAAAATAATTAAACCGATTACAATTTTAATAACGTTTCTATTTATTATCACGTAACCCACGTTCATAATACAAATAAGCTCTGAACGGTAAAGGTCAAAATATAATGCGATTATTTCTATTTTGGTCATACATTCGTCACGTGCCTAGTACACGTCTTATTGAATGAACCCAACCGGTATTATATTATACAAACTTATTTCACAGACATGCAACATTAGATACTAACGATTTGGAACTTAAAGAGTGAAGTCATAGAAGTGATTTTAAGTTAGTTTTATTTTTCTTATATACAAAATTAAAGTTGTTAAAGTATAATTGTACGGATCCAGTCGATCACCTATCGATATTGAATGATAAATGGCGAGTGTCAGAATGAAGCGGATCGCGTTGGTTGACGGCAAAAAAGTTGTTTGAAGAAGTCTGTGCAGTTCATTCACCAGCGATTTCATTTGTGTCTAAGTTATAATGAAGTGATATATTGGTGTGATAAGGATTCTAAATTACAATTCGAATGTCCTAAATTTAATACAGATCAATTAAAGCCAAATTATTACACATTATCAGACACACAGGAAATTTCTGAATAATATTTTTTAATTTAAAGTATGGATACTTTAATTTTAAATAGCATTTGGTACAGGGATGTGGTCTTAATATAATCATAAATACCAATAATAGGCCTCCTCTGTAGAGAGGGTGTTAGACCATTGTCCACGAAGCGGCTGGTTGACTGAAATGTCTTCAAAATATTATTTTTCAATTGATTCTTAGACGAGGTTTCCTGACGATGGTTTCCTTCACTGACGGTACGTGATAAAATGTCACTTAAAAATTTGCAATTAACAATTTTATTGGTGCCGGGGATAGAAATCGGCTTTCGTCGTCGTACACTGAATTAAAACCGAGCGATTAGACACTGAGCTGCCAAGGCTCTATGATTAATAGATAAGACATGGCTGATTTGCCACTTGACTAGATAAAAGTTACGGATAACAAATTTAAAGTTCAACGTAGTAGATTCACATAGCAATTATAAATTACCCGTTGTACGAAATCGACTCGACCGTGATTATATTCACGAATATTAGCCTAAATTAGTAGTTTCTGGTTAAAGTAGTAGTCTAGTGAAAAGAGTAACATTAAATAACTGGTTCCCTTATCGAGGTAAATTGATACCTTGGGCCTCAGGAATCTGTGTTTGTTTGGCAACCCCAATTACATACAAAAAAATATTCTACCAAAAAAAAAACACTTTATATGCTTGTTTAAGTTATCAACAGAAATATATGCTATGTTAACAAAGCTTAATTAGCTATTTGTTATAAATTAGAATTAACGTTTAACTGGAAGAATTAATTCTACGAGAAACGAAATATATTATAAGAATTATTTTAAATTAATATTTTACTTTAAACATGATTTCAAAGGTAAATACCAAAAATTTCCGACTTATAATTAAATAAATGGCCTACAGGTTTCACTCTATTTAACATCATTATAAAATCTGCTATGTAATTTAGTAATTTTCTATACGTATCTATACGCTTTGGATTCACGGTTGATTACTTGCACAATCTATTTACATGTAATGTATTTTAAATTCTTATATAGGATGTTTATTTTTATGGTTATTATTTGGGTATTTTTAATTATTAATTGAATAATCTATTCCTTTTCTTGTCCATAACATCATTTAATAATACTCTTTTTTTACTTTAACTATGAAGTAAAGTCAAAGAATGATTTTAAATTGTAACTTTTTGTAAAACTTAGGTATATTTAGTATATAGTGCAGAGTTGTAGATTTGTAGATGTTATTTAGTAGTTCTATGCGATGGGCACACATCGTAGCTAACTCCAACAATGTGGTGCAATAGTTTCGATGCCTCTCTTGCTTGATGGAGGCCATGATTTAAGTAGGACAAAATGCTTACTAAGGAAAATTATATTGCCAACCAGCAAGGCGGATGAAGTGGAGATAGTCCGAACACTTTTACTGTACACAGCTGAATTCCTAGTACGCAGTATGGGTTGGCAACGTGGTATCTTGGTTAATAGATAAGCGATTGCAGGTCAATCATATCAGACAGAAAGCACGTTAATATTAAACTTTTCTGGCTACACATATATCATATCATCGATTAGTATTAGGTTTTAATGATTTTTTTCAATGGCAAAGCCACGATGCAGTTTGTTTTCAGTTGTGATGTAAATGGGTCGGATAAATCGGGGAATGACCACGCCCTCAGAAAATATCATCACTCAATAGCAACATGACGCTACTGTGTTTAGATTAGTGAGTCTAGGGAGACGTAGACTCTGATTACTGATGTAGTGGCACACGTCATTTGGAGGCCGTTGTTATTTATAATGTTTCAGTATTGTCCATGCAAAGCAGTAAATTTAGATTATATTCTGTTACAATTGTTCTGTCAAATGTGCTAAATATTACAGTTTACAAATTAAATGATCACTATAGTAAGTGTCAATCTGAAGATAACTTAATTGAAAAATTGATATCATCTGTGCTGTAGAGCCAATTTTTTTTATCATCAAGTTTTATTGACATTTAGATTAAAAACTTTGAGAAACAAGTCAATCTTAATCATAGAAATATTATAATATAACTTAAGCATTGTAAATACAATGCTCAACCTATATACCTAAAGAGATAAAGAAGTAATAAGTAAAATACTTCACATTTCGTTACAAACTTTAAGAAGATTACAAACTGAACTACACTTGAAAGTTTTTAACGTAGCATCGAATATTTTTCATATTAAGTTTAATAAATTCTATTCATGATTTACATTCACCTACTTAACATTTTTTCCGTACATGTATACAAACTATTTTAGTTTAGCAAATTGATTTCATGCTTCGTAGTTCAACTTTCGTAACAGAAATATAATATATACAAGAAAAACTGTCATCTATCTATATACCTACCTAATAAAATCGCTAACAGATATTTTTCTATTCATCTGTGTGTTTTAGCACAACTCCACGAATATGAATCAATTTTAATAAGGTTTTGTTGCGTATTTAATACTTGGGCAAACATTAAATGGTTGTTTCATTTAAATCACTTGATAAATGAAAAAGAATTGTCATATTTATAGTGTAATTCGCGCGCATATATGGTACACCTTTGCGCAGGTTTTTTTGTTTATGAGATCTCAGGCATACATTAATACTAAAAAAAGTGTTGACAAATTAAGTAAAATGTTTTTGGACAAATTTGAGACAAATTGAAATATTTTGGTAATACTTACCAAATTTTGATTCAAATTATTTAATCACTTTATTTGTATAACAAGTTTAGAGAAAAACTTTAGCTAGCAACTGACAATAGATCCTTGAATTTTTGTTAGGGATGGATTGCTTAGATAAACGCAAAATTCGAAAGCATTTGTTGAAAGTAGCGTCAGCAGATTCACTACATCGATAATAATTATGTATATATTTATATATATATATATTTACTTTTAGATATGTTTGTATTTATAATATGTATATATTTTTATTTTATAGTTTATGTAAATGTATATAAATATCTATTATTTTATTTAGTATTATAAATTCCAAAGATAATATATAATGATATGTATATATAATTGTATAAGTATTATTTTTTTTTTTTTTTTAGTTTCTTTTTTCTTTATTATTATTTATCTGTCCCTACCTTGATTTCTCTGAACCCTCCCAAGGTTGACTGGTAGATAATGCCTTAGGCATTAAGTCCGCCTTGGTGCATATGTTAGTTGTACAAAAGTTTATAAATAAATAAATAATAAGTGTTAACGGGCCACACTTCACAGCAGCCAAAGTGTACGTTCTTATGTAAGTGTATGTGAATTTGTATATTCTTTCTTCACTCTTATTTTCATTAAAAAAAAATAACAGTCCATAAAAAATTAATGTCCTTAAGTATAATCGGAGTATGACCGATTAGGTGACATTCCATTAGTATATAACGAGTACACGATTTTATTTTTTTTTGAGTTGTCCTCGAGGATCTTTGAATTTCCGCTTGTAATCTATGGAGAACATTCTTACACATATCATCATATAAACTATGAATTTATTATTCGCCTCTACTACCGTTTTCCTTGCTTCAATCGGAAAATTTGTAAAGAAAGCACCCTGTACAGCAGAAGTCGATAGGTGCGGTCGCAGGTCACCATGCGTGGCGACCGACCTTCTACGGTGCACGTCATTTGAACAGCGCCGCTTTATATCGATCATTTTAGTAGTCTGCTCTGAAATAGATACAAACTCAAATAATAATAATAACCGTCCGGACTCCCTTGTCGAGAGGGACTCCCGTTTTTTTCTTGTTCTGTGAGTTATGCTGTTGGTCCTGAGACCTCTACAGCTTGGTCTTTATATATGTATGATATTCTGTTGTATTATATATTATTCTTTTATTATATTTTCATTTTATTATCTTAGCTTTTTAACCAACCATGCGGTGATAGAAATTAATATCCCCACAATATTAATAATTTATTCTTAACATAAGTGCCAATAAATCGTTTCCCATTCGATTAGAATCGAACAGTATTTAGAATTGAAATTTAATAGCGAATCTTTGGAAACTCCTGTAGTTGCCAATTAATTACTGCGAATTGTAATTATATTTTTCACTCACGTTTAAAAAACAAAATCTTAAATATTCTTGAGGTGTCCATAATTAAAGACAATAGCAAATAATCACTAATTGGTTTGATTTTCGAGGATCCGACCTTACGATGTCTATCAACGTATTAACATAGCAATTTTGTTTTAATACGAAAAACCGAGTCGACTTTGTGCTTTTAAGGCATTAAACATACATTAGACGTTTCTCGAAGCGGAACGTACGTACAACTGTACAATCACACACATTAATATGTACGTACACATATGTTAAAGCCAGATGTATTTCCTGGTCAAAAATGTTTTTAAATGAAGAAAACATGTAAAAATAATTATTTTTAAAATATACTTTCGAACAACTTTTAATCTTTTAGCATATGTAATTCTCAGTTAACACTTAATTTACTTTGATAGTAAAAAAATAATAAAATATTGTAAATAATTTTAACCAAGATTTTCCACTGAAAAGGCTTTTTGATCTTTGACTAAAGTCAAAAGATCTTTTGATTACATGTCAAACCTGTCAAAAGTAATATGTAATGGTAAGTTTTGCTTTTAACTTTGGTTAGAATGTTATGAGTAAAAGTATTTTGTAGTTATATTCCTAGTCAAATTTCTTTTTATGTGTTAACCGAGTAATAAAATTATTAAAAATAATTATTAACTTTTTTAAATTCCCTTTGTCAAAAGTAGTTTGTTAGAGTTCATATATTTTTCTTCTTATTACTAATGGCCTATGTGTTACAATGTTTTCGGTGTAATTTGACGCAGGCGACTGTACGTGCTATGTGTTAAGACAGGTTCGAACTTGCCGTGACCTCTGCTTAGAAATACGTTATTTTTTATTTAAGAGTACATACTTGATGAATTTACGTAAAGGAAAAATAATATAATTAAATTTAAGTAATAATTAAAAATATATTTAATACCTTTATACAATGTCTTTGGTCAATATTTCAATAAAAGGATTTCGGTAAAAGGGATGTTAACGACTATAAATTGATTTTAATAATAGCCAGGTTCCATAATGATTGACAAACGAATAGACAGTCCAGCTTCGTTAAAATAATTCAAATTAAATAAATAATATATGATTTTTAACATAAGAAATATGAATTAAGGTGATCAAATATCAATAGTGAGAGAGTATTCCTAAAAGAAAATGCGATTGAGAAAGCAACCTTTTTAAGTATTTTTTATTTTATCAGAATATAATGAACGAAGTTATTAATTAAAAATATTCAAAGTAAGAACTATCGGCTTTACATTAATAAAATAGAAAGACTATCACAACAATTACGACGTCTCTTATATCTAAAATGCTGATGGTAACACACATTATTGATTCCTAAACAACCGAAAAAGGTTTCATCTGATGAATGAAAACATTCAGATAGCGGACAGTTCCCATGGTGTGACGATGAAGCGAGAGGCAAGACTCGGCGCTCCCGAGTAACTGTCGTCATGGGTCGCCGCGTAGCAATTAGCTCGTGCAGCCACCCGTTACGAGGTGCCCTGCACACCCGAGATTTTGCTCTTTTATACGTAGCGTAATTGCTCGAAACTAAAGTCACTGCACTATATTAAACATGGAAACTAAAACATCATACGATTAACGTTTAATATAACTTAGAGGTACAACAGAGTGTGTAATCGTTTTCATAAGAAGCGTACATACAACTGATGATAATATCATAATCTAAACATTTACCTTCTCCTTTTTCTTATGAGCCTAATACTGTATTGGACTAGGCTCGCCTTTACGATATGTATAAAATGTTATTTTCTATATATTCTTGTGTCTTAGTGATTATTAATAGTTAAAATGAAATCCTTCTAACACCGTGATGACTTAATAAAGTTTATTTAAAAGCGATTAAAGTTAATAAAATAATAGCGTAATTGTTAATTAAATGTGTAATTGTTGTTTAATAAATTGTGTACTTCTGATAGAAATAAGACAGTAATGATTCTATTGTAATAAATCAAGGAACGTTAATTCTACAACATAGGGCAACGGTGCAGCTTGTTTATTCATGAACGGGTTAGCTCGACCAGAGAAGAATCCCTTATAAAATACCAGCACGAAATAACAGCATAACACTGCTGTGTTACGTATGGTGAGAGTTAATTACATGTAACGACGCTTACCATGTCATTCCTCAAGAATAACAACGCATGCGAATCTTGAATCTTTATTGTGCATGAATGTAGATAACATGGGCTAGCAGTCATTACTTATCATCAGGTGAACTGCATGCTCATACTCATACTGCACTTATATTTCATACAACGACAGTAAATTAAGTTCACCCCTAGGGGTAAACTTTTTAAAAACTGCACTGTACTCAGATGGCGGAATTCCTGGGAAGCCTTTTTCTTGAAAAGCCTACCACAGTTATGTTACGAAATATAATCCAAACATGTATATTTATTTATTATTTTTAATAAAGGGGGACAAAGATTGGACCTAATGCCATAAGACATTATTTATCAATCAAGCCGTGACGTGGAAAGAAATTGTCATAGGTAAATTAAAAACTTTTTTTTAATTTTTAAAAAAATCTGTTAATAATCTAATACAATATATATTCTAGTTTAACATTTGATTCTACCGTTAGCAATAAGAGATCCATTCAACGTGGTCTATTAACACCTTAACACCACAATACAAATTCGTACTAAAAGAACAAAAGCCAGTATGGCGACCGGAAGCGGCCTTTTAACCGGCAAAATTCAAATATCTATGAGAACAGTGGAGGGGAACGCATCCGTTACGTTTTCGCAACTGCATCCGAGTGTAGAAGCGATTCAACCATTGTACAATGCTACCAATTTAAAGGATCTACGGTGGGACATTGCCGATTGACCTTATTTGCCTCTACTATTTCATTTGTAAAGTAATTAAAATAGTTATTTTTTTTAACTTTACCAGAATTATGATATAAGTAAAGAACTTTACCGAACCGATAATTTTAAAAACGGATACCAACTGCTAGCTATTTTATGTTTTGAACATCAATAATGAAGAAAAATATCCGCCAACCCACACTAGAGCAGTTTGGAAGGCCCAATCCTACGAGAAGTACGCTAGTCACAGCAGCAGGGAATTAAGAGTTGTTAAGTTGGGAATACCTTTAAGGACTGAATGTAAAACAGGCGACAGAGGGGTACCAGGATCATACCGACTGGAAAGACCTATTTCTATGGGTGAATCTCGGTGGTATATTCCAATCAGCTGTTAATGAACCCTCCTCGTCAAGAAGACATTTGACAATTGGTTCCATAAAGCCGCAATTCATATTTAAGATACTTTTTAATTATATCGACCTCTTTATTAAATTTCTCAATTTTTTCCAGGTAAGTCGTCAAAATCATAAATATCTCCACAACTCCGTAAGTATAAAGCGTTTATGTAAGTTTAAATATATTATTTTACAAAATGATTAATACATTTAAAGGGATAATTTTTTTGCCAATAAAAAAATATAAATAAAATAAAAAAATTGAATAAAAACGGCGCAATGAAGCCTGATGTGTAAGAAATAAAAACTAATTTATATCTTCTCTGTAGAGGAGACATGCCTTGCAGTGGGATCTATGCACTTTGCTGATTATTGGATTTTATGCTAAAGAATTGAACAAAGTTTTCCTTTAACAGCAACATTATTAATTAAATAAACATTATCCAAGTAATCGAAAACATTAACTTACTATTATATACGGTATATATTTAAAAGAAACTACATTAGAAAAACTTTCGTCACATTATATCAGATTAATATCAAAAGTTTCCAAGATATTATAGTATCAGTTCAAACAATTTTAACTCCATAATATCCAATTACATAAAACATCCAGATAATCTATTGTACACAAACGATTTGATATTACCTGAATAATTTCGATAGTGGAGCTTTAAGAAAAAATCCCCGCCCCGTACAATCTCGACCTTGTAACAGAAGCAATGAAACTCATTTGGATCCACCCCACTACGCTCCCGCTCACCGAGATGCAGCGATAGCCGGCCCAATGGCGTACACAATTAATACAGTACTTATCTCAGCTAATTAACGATTGCAGAACGACCTAGAATCTTTAATGAGGCTGTGGTAACATCCGGCCGTGGAGATCTGTTGCGCAGACGCCTTTACGCATCGTTACACGTTGGGCTAACTCATTAATTTACACAAGTGATTTTCCACACGATTTACACTTCTGCGGGCAGCGTGTTAGGTCTCCACGCGGTGAAATACGCAACGTGTTCGCGCGTGTTGCGCATTTAACACGCTGTGTAAAACTTGGTGAAAGCTCTGAATACACGTAAAGCTAAATCGTATAGATTACGGTAATTGAAAGCTTGTATATTTATTACGTGGTTCAGAAAATAGCGTTTTTTCTACTGAGTCGCGGGTCCCGATTAATATACTTCAACTGTTTTTTATGTCTTTAATAATTTATTAATAAAATTTCACTAAGACTCTATCAGATGGAGGATAGGGATGATAGAAAGAATGTTAAAAATTATATGTTTACCCAGTCAATCACGATACTACAGTCTATCCCACGCAATATCATAATGTTCTCTTGGTCTTGGTGATTCGACAACTGTGATATCATTGGGTTATTAACAGATGATATCACACATCTGATATCTGCTCAGTATACATTATAGTGCCGTAAGCATTTGCGCAAACACAGAAGCACTTACACGTTGTCCCATTCCATAATCTGATATAATGCATTTGGAGTAAGATTGAAGAAAGGTTCTTTTATGGAATAGGTGTCAAACTAGCTAACAGCTCACCCGACGGTAAGTGATCACCGCCGCCCATGAACATCCGCAACACCGTTGCAACAGAGGAGTTGCAAATACGTTGCCGGCCCTTAAATAAGGTGTAGGCTCTTTTCTTGAAGGTCCCTAAGTTGTATCGGTTCGGAAATACTTGCTCCACTGAGTGGTTGTGTGTGACAGGAAATCTAAGCAGCCAGTGACACAACCAGCCCCAAAATCCAGGTATAAGTGACATACAAATATTGTTCCTCGGCGATGAACCAACGACACGTTGCAGTAGTTAAATGCAATAACCACTACGCGGCCGTCAACATTATAGTTATGATATGTCAGCCTATTGCAGTGTTTTGATGTAACGTCTAGAAACTTCTCCATACGTTAAGAGTTAATAGAAACATATATCAAAGTTTTTACAGCATTCAATTAAAATCCGAATAATCTAGCCGAGTGATAATCAACTGCGATTGGTCCATCATCATAACCCTGAAATGTGGGTGTAGCAAAAACAACAAACGTGAGGTCGGCTAATAGTAAAACTGTTTTTCCTCGTCGGACGTCACCTCGTCTCGTAACTTCAACGTTTTTATTGTCACTGTCACAGCCAACTCATTCGCTATTTACGAATAGCTTGAGCTGTAATTATAAAATATAATATGTAATTCATGCATGGAATAATAATGACTGTAACATGAACAGTCCAGCTCTTTAAATGTGAGATATAAGATTGTTAATTGATATATCCTTAATGGAATAAAGGGTGACAAACAACCACAATTTTCCCGGTGCAAAATTATTGTCAATAGAATAATAAAGAGTGTCAATAGCGTAATGGTTAAGGGTACGGTGTGCTAAACTTAAGGTCTTAGATTCCAACTCGCCGTTCGACCATTGTCTTGAACCAACGTAATGTTAAATTGTGTTGGAGTGGTTAACTTAAATGTAAGGAATATATCTTGACTTACACATATTCTGTGTAAATCAAGATATAGGTGAGACTGACTGAAAACTGACATAGTGAGAGAGACTGAGAGATTCCTCCTATGTAAGAAAGAACAAGTTACCACGTTATCAGAATTTAAATTTATATTAGCACTCAGTTGTTGATACAAAATGGGTGCTACACCGATGGGTATCCACTACCGTAGAATATCCACGTTTTCACAGGAGTAAAATTGCAGATACATTTTTCTGTATTTCATCTGATGAGTGAATGTACTGCTCTCAGACATTATTATTACATCTTCCTTCTGCGGGGTAACAACTCATCTGAATTTTCAATCAATAATTATGTAATCGTAGTTGTAAACGAATATCATGGGCCGCAGTGACTCCGGTGGAATGAAGTTGTTTCTCAGCTTCATTTTACAAAAAAAATAATGCTTGAACCGATACACAGCTCATCTTGTCCATATACCTACATACATGGTTGTCTATTGTAGTCACATAATCAGATTCTTCTTCAATATATCGCCAATCTGGTATACATATACCAATTACGACTAGAATATTTTGTTTTATGAATTGACCTTGATATACAGCTCATCTTGTCTTCCATATACCTACATACACGGTCGTCTATTATGTAGACACATAACCCGGTTCTTCTTCAATATGTCGCCAATCTGGTATAGATATACCAATTACGACTAGAATATTTTGTTTTATGAATTGACCTTGATACACAGTTCACATCTTGTCCATCCATCCTAAAAATATCATAATACAAGTGCCTCGTCACTTCTAAGGACTGAAACGGAATTCGACGTCATAAGTAATAGTTAAGTATTTCCTTTGCATCTCCTCCTTCCTCATCCTTTGCGCGTGTCTACAATGTAATTTTGTAAACAAATAGTCTAAATGGACTGATAGTCATTAACAAATAATTTCACGTTGTCTCTACAACACTTCAATTTGTCTTGTTGCAAAATTTCAAATGTCTGTGCGTAGGCGGCGCCCATAATCAGACGGAGCTTGTGATGGTCTATTAATCATTATTTTCAACTTTCATATTTACATATTTTAAAATCGTCTAAAGATTTTTTTTGAATTTTACATTACCTATAAGTGCAGTCCTGGAACTTGAGCGCTCAGTAAAAGAGTGGATATTATATGATATATAGGTTTCACTTATAATAGTCATGCATATTGTTTTGACATAAAATGTATGAAACGAACCAAAGGGAATATAATACTAAGTTTAATTGAATTTAGACAAACGGCGGTCTCGCACGTCAATCTGCTAAAAAATCAATAAGTTCACCTCTGTCTCAAAAGTTGTGTGTCAGTAGAACTTATCGAAATAATATTTTTGACTTGAAAATATACGAGAGAAATATCCAGATATCCCAAGACCCCGGATAGAATAGGTACCTATGGGTAAAGCTGACAATGATGGTAAAAATTTGAACCGTATTATAATTAAGTTTTATAATAATACTTTTAGTTAGAAACCGATAGGATCATAGGTTATTAAAAGTATTGTTTTCTCCGTCTCGTTATTTTTTCTTCTAGTTCAACTTGAAAAAAAAGTGTACTGTTTGAACAGAAGCTTTCTCGCGTTTGCAACAACCGCTTCCATATGATACGCAATAAAATATGGCGGCAATAACTAGAAGTTTCGACATACCGTAAGTTTTCCTTTTTTCGTGGGAAAAACACGGCGTTTTCACCACTCCGTCGACACAATGACTAGTGCCCGTGTAGAAAACTACAACTATTACTTTGCTAGCTGATTCAACTCTATTTGATATACTATAAGACATATTTTTGATTATTTTAGGTTTGAAAGTCGCATACCTAAGTATAATATTAACGGTGTTTAGCGTAATAACATTGTGCGCACCGGAATGTTAAGAATTCTGTGCTTAATTTTCGCTAATTGGTTAGGACGTTCCGTAATTATATGTTGGGAAATTTGGTTACGGCTTTGTATTGGACTTTTAGCGTTATTTTTGATTTATTGCAAGGAGAAATATTTTACGGGACTTTCAGAAATTAGGACAACTATCGAATCGTCACACTATCAAGAAGAAAGTATTCGGGCGATTTTTATAAATTGATTGATGGACTACATTAGCTATAGCTATTTAGATACAGAATTCTATAATTTCAGGGATTTATTTTTTGTAAAATATTAATTCCTAAATTTATATATATATAATAAAAATTTTTATATATATATAATATAATTAGAAAAAGAAATTTATTTAAGAATTTAATCCAATTTGACTTTATACTAAATTTGATACAATTGTATTATTCATTGTATATAATGAGATTGTTGTGAACAGATTATTAAAACTAGGATTTATATTTATAAATATTATCAAGCAAGTAATTATATTACATTTCATTTTAAATTACTAATGGAAAACTTAAAAGATCTTTTCACTTGTTATTTCTTATGGTAGTTTTAAATATAAAATAATTTTGAACAACCCCATATGGTTGAACAACAAACGAATTATTTCAATTAATTTTGGTTAATAGTTATGTTTAAAGTGAATCTCTGTTTAAAATTTAAAATACGACTTAAATAATTATAAATATATTTTCAAAGATTTACGCGTTACAATAGAAAACATTTTCAATAAAGCAAAGCAATATACAATAAAGGAATTACTAAAATTCAAGTCTGGTTCTCAGTAGAGCCGAGCGGAAGTTGCGTCAGGTGTGTGCTCTACCTTATTTTGTATTCAGGACGTCGAGTGTGGCGCGAGCTTATAGCTGGATGTTATGGCGTCCGTCGTGAGGGAAACCTTTAAAGGTATTTCTTTATAACAATATTCATCAATAAATATATTTCAATATATTTATTGATGAATTATATATATAATTATATATATATATCTATAAATTAATTAATTATTCTTTACTGCTATTATTTTTTGTTAACAAAAGATGTCATCTGTATAGAACTATTTTTATGATTGTATTGCCCAATACTCCGAGTTAGGCTACCGGGTCCAGAATCTGGGGTTTGATTCCCAAGAAAAAATTGTATAACATAAATTATTAATTAACGGGTACGTGTGTGATGGCTACTTCCCAACCCCTCCTCCTGCAATGTTCTGTAAATATTCTAACATTATTATTATTATTTTATTATATTAAGAGTAACAAACGAGCACACAGTTCTCCTGATGGTAAGTGATTCCTGCGAATCATATAGCAGATGTGTTGTCACTCTTGTGGACTGGGATGGAATGCCTCATCACTAGTAATATAGGTCTCCGGACCCCTATACTCACCAGACGAAACACAGCAGCATTATGCTGCTATATTACGCTGGTATTCTGTGAGGACGTGGTCGAACTGAACCATTAATTCTGCATCTAAAAACAAACTGCATCGTAGCTTCAACATCGCTATGTCGTCGTAGTTTATCAACTGTACCCGATATACTCGTAGTTCAGTTGGTATAATTCACACATTGTGACATGACGGCGAAATCAGTCGAGAATAATATATAAGTACTTTTCAGCTATTTTCTGAGATGTTTTGCACTGTTCAATGATAGTCTAAGAACATAATATTTTGAAAGAGACCGTCTAGGTTGAAACTGTATTCCATTAGATGCAGAATTCCCAGTTAAGGCCAGAGGTGTCTCAACTTAGGCAGTGCTAGACAAAAGTATCTGTTGCTTCAATGCAGATTTTACACAGGATGTGCTAAAGAAGCTACCCTCTGTTCAAGTAAGAACTGTGTACTGTATATTACATATATATACATTTACATTTAACAAAAACGTAGAATAACAAAATACGTGATAAAATCTCTTGATACTATACAATTTTATTGAGTTTTCATGACTTAAGATCTACACTGTGTCCTAATAGATGGGGACAGAGATAGAAATTGATATTCAAAGTTTAATCTAATTGGATCTCAAACGTGACCCAGTGAGCCTTATATACCAAACAGAAATGCAAAAGAAAACGTGTCACACGATGCGTGAGGCAATCACGCTTAATTCAGGTTGTTTGCGTACTACGATTACTGTTTGACTTCGATTTCGCATATAAAGTTCACTTCAAAAGTCAAACACCCTGTATAAGCTTAAACAGTTACCGGTGGACCGTGTGAAAATCTGATAACTCGTTTTATATATGTATAACAATATTTTTCCTAAGACAATGGCCTCTCCGGTACCATATGTACAGCCCGTTTTTTTTTTACTTAATTATCTAAGTAATTTACCTTTCTAAATTGTAGAGGTCACCGGTTGTAATCCGATTAGTGAGAAGATGAGATTGCGGTTAATTGTTCTTTAAACTAGTTTAACTTTTAAAATATGAAATGAGTCTAACAAAGAATCGAAACACATGACGATGTCCTCGTAGTCTAACCCTCTTATTATATATCATATTTCCAATCTTATGTTCAACCCGGTGAACTGTAAAAGCCCTCGGGCTAACAGCGGCAATCAGCCCGAAAAAAAAATAAAAAAAACACCTTTACGCATTTACAATAGGGTCGCAGAAAAGTTCTAGTCCTATCCCAACCAATAACCACCATATTGCGTTACACAAATAATACGGCTAGGAATCAGATTCTGTTGCAACTAGGCTAAGCAGCTGTCCTGGGCAGTACAAATGTCATGGTCATATTACACATGTGATATGGATTAGACCTATATATATCACACGAAATACTGGTTGTAAAAACCCTCGAAGTTGTCAGAAAGAATTTAATTCTCAACCTTAACGGGCTCGACCGGGAAAAGACCACGCTCTCACAGAATACCAATTACATACAGCAGCATGGTGCTGCCGTGTTCCATGTGAGAATACAATTACCACAAACGGGATACGTCACCTCTGGCCTGATGGATGACAACTTCGTTATTGGTGAAGCATGATCAGTCCACAGTTATTACTTGCTATCAGATGATGTTAGATAATCGATTGAATTTTGAAAGTGAATCTCTGTTTAAAATTTAAAATACGACTTAAATAATTATAAATATATTTCAATATATTTATTGATGAATTATATATATATAATAAATTAATCTCTAAAGTATGTCCTAATAGATGGGGACAGAGATAGAAATTGATATTCAAAGTTTAATCTAATTGGATCTCAAACGTGACCCAGTGAGCCTTATATACCAAACAGAAATGCAAAAGAAAACGTGTCACACGATGCGTGAGGCAATCACGCTTAATTCAGGTTGTTTGCGTACTACGACTACTGTTTGACTTCGATTTCGCATATAAAGTTCACTTCAAAAGTCAAACACCCTGTATAAGCTTAAACAGTTACCGGTGGACCGTGTGAAAATCTGATAACTCGTTTTATATATGTATAACAATATTTTTCCTAAGACAATGGCCTCTCCGGTACCATATGTACAGCCCGTTTTTTTTTTTACTTAATTATCTAAGTAATTTACCTTTCTAAATTGTAGAGGTCACCGGTTGTAATCCGA
The DNA here is from genome assembly GCA_029286865.1 of Teinopalpus imperialis. Classification (NCBI taxonomy): domain Eukaryota; kingdom Metazoa; phylum Arthropoda; class Insecta; order Lepidoptera; family Papilionidae; genus Teinopalpus; species Teinopalpus imperialis. Next base: position 7,541,215 of record JAGSMU010000015.1, read on the forward strand.
TTAGTGAGAAGATGAGATTGCGGTTAATTGTTCTTTAAACTAGTTTAACTTTTAAAATATGAAATGAGTCTAACAAAGAATCGAAACACATGACGATGTCCTCGTAGTCTAACCCTCTTATTATATATCATATTTCCAATCTTATGTTCAACCCGGTGAACTGTAAAAGCCCTGGGGCTAACAGCGGCAATCAGCCCGGAAAAAAAATAAAAAAAACACCTTTACGCATTTACAATAGGGTCGCAGAAAAGTTCTAGTCCTATCCCAACCAATAACCACCATATTGCGTTACACAAATAATACGGCTAGGAATCAGATTCTGTTGCAACTTGGCTACGCAGCTGTCCTGGGCAGTACAAATGTCATGGTCATATTACACATGTGATATGGATTAGACCTATATATATCACACGAAATACTGGTTGTAAAAACCCTCGAAGTTGTCAGAAAGAATTTAATTCTCAACCTTAACGGGCTCGACCGGGAAAAGACCACGCTCTCACAGAATACCAATTACATACAGCACCATGGTGCTGCCGTGTTCCATGTGAGAATACAATTACCACAAACGGGATACGTCACCTCTGGCCTGATGGATGACAACTTCGTTATTGGTGAAGCATGATCAGTCCACAGTTATTACTTGCTATCAGATGATGTTAGATAATCGATTGAATTTTGAAATCGAATAATTTGATCTCCGGTTTCCTACAATCTATGCAACTAACACGACAGCATAAAGCTACTGTTATTCTTGATTGACATTCAATGTGCATGGGCATTTTCGTGGTCGAGTCGATCTATTCACGCTGCAACTAGTTTCTGGTTACAGCAACGTATTACTACTTGTAGATTGAGACGATTTACATACAAGGACTGTAATAAACTGATGAACAGTATTTAACACATAAAATTTTTTTTTTCCCTTTTACTTCTAACCACCACTCATACTAATATTTCACAACGAACACAAATCGAAACTTTTAAAGTAAAAACAACTCAATTAACCGACATTATCCGCAACAAAGGACCCGGAGGAACAAAACACACGTACCAAACAATGATACTTGCTCGCCCTTCGACAATTTCGCAATGCACTTTTACGCAATGCACCGCGTACGGCGTGCAACAGTCGTGCGAATATTTTTCTTATTAAACATAGATTCATTGTCATGTTGCGGCGATTCTGAATGTGTGTGAGCGCGGCTTTAGATCGAGGAGATTGGGCCTTATGCGATAATTGCATATTTCGAAATGGGTAATTTGTTTTGTTATCACACTCCTTACACGGTTCACTGTGAGAATATTTGTCTAGGACTATCGGAATAGTTTACTTAAATTGTAACTGTAAATATTAATAGTGTATAAACTAACTAATGTGATGGACTGGCTAAGTTAGACAAACCTTCCAAGTGGAACAGTAAAATTGAGAATTTTGCTGAAACTAGCAAACGATATAGAACAATTTTTCCATCTTTCTTAGTAGGGCTACAGGTTACATTTACGGTAAAGGACTACATATAATAATTATCTGAAAAATAAATAGTGGTAAGTATCTTATCATTACTATAGGTTGAACTATGTGCCCGAATGGCGCGTTCAGTCACGTTCAAAGGGTCGATAGAAAAATTAGCATAAGCAAAAAAAAGTTTGGCACGTGAATGCAAAAGTAAATTATTATTGGTCCATATCACAGTGTCCATATCACTGTGATCTGATGTAGACTCGACCATCGTTACGATTTTCGTACAACGGAAACGGTGATTAGAAAATGTACGTACAGGTGATACTTGCAAAGGTCTATCCGTTTGATCCATTGAGTAATATCCTATGTATTGTGCAAGACAACACTAACTGGAAGATTATATTCCGATCAATAATTTGACTTTACATGTCCAGTATTAAGTAGCAATGTAAAATGAGAATTCTCTCTTCTTCTCTTGAGTATAACGATGTCTAAGTTGTTCTCTTTATATGGCTAGATTCTGTTGATGTTGATGCTGTTAGCCTATGCAGTTCTTACAGATTCATCGGACACAGGGCTCACGGAACTGAGGGGTTTTACTCAAAGCGCTCATAAACTGAGCGTGTCGCTCTACTCTCTGGTCTCATACCTATCTGATGATGCCACCTAAGTTGCCAGTTCCCTAGCTATCGAGTGATTTTCCCGAGTGGAGAATGGATGGTCTTTATATGGTAAACTAATATTACCATCACTACTTCTAATATCCAGAAACTTTCATATCGTTATTCAGGCGTTGCAGATGCTTACTAGTTTTGTAAACAACGTAGCATTGGGCTACTTCTACCCTACTGTTTATTCGCCACCTTGATGTAACTGATACATTAGGTATTTAATGTAAATATTTATAATGAAGCGTATAATGAAACTGAAATCCAGGCCAGCCGACTAATTCCGTCCAACTTGGGCAATTCATTTGCATAGGTTAAGACACGACATCGTAGCCGCACCTCGTGATTCCGTTGAGGTCAAGTAATGAGGAGCATTAATTACTCAATATACTGGTATAAAGACTTACTTGACTTAAGCGTATTAAGTTTAAGTAACGCGAGTAGTTACGGTGTCGTCATTTGATCACTAAAGGAAATTTCTCATCCCATCTCTTCCCGTAAAATATAACCACAATTTACGGTAAGCAAATTAATATTCATACTTGTGAATGATATTTTTAGATCACACTTTTATTTAAAAAAAATTGAAGACGAAACGGTCATGCCATTTTGAATATCAGTAAAAACTAAATTATTATCTATCCTATGCTCACAAGTATTTTACTTAGTACTATTTACAATTCTGTCTCTATAAAGTAAGCAAGAAATCTCTGATATTTATTCGGCCATTTTAATAACACATACGTTTCATAGGAGTTAAACGTAATACCTACCATACCATAACATAACATGTGAAATGCCTACACTTCAGTTTGCCGCAGAATGAATGGGTCAGCTCGAACAGAGTAGGACCATGCCCTCACAGAATACCAGCGTAAAATAGCAACATAATGCTGCTGTGTTTCGTCTGTTGAGTGCAGGGATCCAGAGACCTTTATAACTAGTGACGAGGCATTCCATCTCAGTCCTCAAGGGTGACAACGCATCTGCATTATGATTCCTAGACGAGAAAAAATAGATGTGAAGAAAGATGACGCAGGAATTATTTACCATCATGTGAACTGTGTGCTCGTTTGTTACTCTCTAAGTAATAAAAAAAAAGAACAAAACAACATGCAAACGATTAAATCTGGCAGACTTTCATCGTGATTAAGTGACCCGTATTAGCATATAAATAACGTGTCATAAATTCGTGTATGAAAAAACAGCTAAGCATAGATATTCGAAAGTATGCATGATGGTTAAGACTGTTCTCTCACCTTTGCCCCAGTTGCCCGGCCGGCCACCCGTGACGGCAACGCTCCGGTTGGGGAGAGACTAAATTATACTTGACTTGAGGTTTCCGCCCGAATTTTTATCACCATTGGTGTATATAGATTTGGAATACAGTATTTCCATACCCAAGGTGAGTAATGTCATATTTCGTAAGTTGCAATGCAATCTAAGACGAGAAGTAGGTACCTTTATTTTCCTATAGGCTTAAAGCCTATAGGAAAATAAATAAAAATAATAAGTCAACACTACTAAGCAACAAGAACTTAGAAATGCGGGAGGAAGGAATTACGTATGTATATTACGAGTTTAAATCCAGAAATTGTCGTGTGCAGTGGTTAGAGGTCCCGGCTATTGGGTCGCTGGCGCTTGGTTCGATTCTAGGGTAGATAGCCAAACCCAACGAACAATATTTGAATATCACAAGTTGTTGATTGTCGCGTCTGGGGGCATCGTATGTATATTCTGTTTTTTTTAAAATATCATCTGAACCTTCCTGAGACCTTATTGCATATGCGTAACGTCAATCTACAGAAGAGGATGATGAATGAGTGCCTCTATGTTTGCACAAATGCTTACAACAGCTTTAATATATTTATGTAACATGACTAATATACGAAAAAAACTCCCTTCTGACACATTGTATTTAAAAGATATCCAAAACTAAAAGTCAGATTTTGATATAATTTTCAGGATCTTTTCAGATAAATATAAGTCGGAATTATTTAATCGAAATTTTGAAAATGAGACTGAATTTTGTGTATCATAAATTATTTAGTAATAACACGTTTCTGCTAAATATTAAGTTGGATTGAATTCCCTAAAAGTAACTAATGCTATAACCATATCGCAGCCGTAAACTAGTAACAGTAGTATTTTTTCCAGCCGTAACGTAGCTGTAAAACAGTTGTTGTTAGGTCGACTCAGCCGGTAGACTTCATAGAATATCGTAAATATTAAAATATCGCTGCTGTGTTAAATACGGTAAATTGCAGAAACTATTCGTGGTTCCTATAGTGGAGACATTTCGTTTTATTCTTCATAATGAGTCAACATACTTTGGCGAGGATTATTATTGTTGGCATGAACATCACAGATGACTGGAATTGTGTACGAGTATAAGTTTATATCTGTATATATAAAAAAAGACTATTTCCGTTGGGTTTATTTAGTTAAAAATACATTAGTAGTTCCAGGGTAGGAGAGGGGCGCTTACGTAATGTTTAAACAGTGTTTGCACTTTCTAAAAATTTTCTTCCGTCTAATTCTACAGACAGTTTAGGAATCAGTGACTCGAACGAGTATTCCGACTTTTATGACTTCAGTTTAAAATCTTAGTACATATAGTATTACCAATACTTGGCCCGTAGCTAATTAATGTTATTAAAAACAATTAGTTTAGTATCGTTATTATAAAAAGAGACAACATGATTAACAAAGGAAGACTTCTATTGCAGGAAATAATTCATGTAATTTAATATTTTTTAAACGACGGATGATGCTTCATTCTCTGTGCGGTTACTTGAAAAACAATTATACAGCATCTCTTAGGTATATAATAACAATATTGTTTAAGAACAGAGACCCTAATATATGGATTATTGCTAGATAATATCAACTGCACAGGATATATGCAGTGAGCATTCGCATTAACGCAGATTCACTTGTCGTCCCTTTCTTTATTCTGATGCAATGCAATTTTCATGGTGGTAGACCTACACTGCACTTTGTTTCTAGCTGCAGAGTGAATGGGTCAGCACGATCAGGGCAGGACCATACCCTCACAGAATACTACCGTAAAATAGTAGCACAATGTTGCTGTATTTCGTCCGTCTGGTGCAAGGATCCGGAGACCTTTATTACTGATGACGAGGCATTAAATCTCAGTCATCAAGGGCCACAAAGTATCTGCGCTGTGATTCCCTTACAAGTATGTATGTAGATTTCACGGGCCACAGGAATCACTCATCATCAGGTGAACTGTGTTTGTTTACTCTCGATGATATAAAAAAATGTGCAGTAAGATCTGAGGAACTACCACATATTTAGTTAGGGACAGAGAACAAGCAACGTACTAAGACCCAAAAACCAATAATTTGTGATGGACAATCGCTCCTTGATCACTCGGGCTCGATTCGACAGCCGACGGCTGTCATGTATCTTAACCAACTAATTCTTGCTTCCGTTATTACAATTTGCGCAAGAAACTCACTTAATATTGATATTATTGGCCAGGGGGTAGACGCATTACGTTTGCTTTAGCGAGGTCTTCACTCGGCAACGCGCCTTCTTCAGCGATTGTCAGTTCTACGACAAATGGAACCAATCTATTGCTATATAAACTTGTAACCTTATTATTGCAAGAAAACATATTCGCTTACGTATCTATTTCATGTCCAAATTCACGAACACACACTCTATAAATGCAATCAAGATAATAATAGGAACGTCCATAACCTCTAGCTGCCAACTGTCCCTTGAAAAGTACCATTTGAAAAGAAAATTATTTTTCAATTTTACTTAACTAAGTCTTAGAATTACAAAATCTATTGCATTTTCGATCGATTTCAAAAATAAATTCAACAAACGAATTGAGATTGAATACGGACAAATGTTGGAAGATGGTATAAGAATTTTAATTTTATTGTATTCACAGGTAATAAAACCTACATTACATTTAAATAAGAGTCGAATTAAGATATCAAACTATAAGAATGCATGCTGTGTTTTTATCTAGGAAAGCAGCAGTAACGATGATGATGTTGCCGATAATGACTATATTGTTAAAATAATCCATAAATAAAAGAGCTAGATTCAGATGAAAAGTTTATCGTTCTTCTTTCGTTTATCTTAAATTTATGGTTCGTTTGTAAATACTTTTTCAAGAATATGTTTTTTTCTTAAACTACCGAAACCAGCAGCGAAATTTTACAATGCAAACTAAAATCTCATTTAACTTATTAAAGAAACAAAACAAGACGATTTCACCGCTCCCAAGTCCTGTAGACGATGTTTATCACATGCATATTAATAATAATTAAGATTATTCAAATTAGCGACATAAATAATTAAAATATTCGTGAAAGTCACCGCACAATGGTGCGAATATCCCACGAGGGGTTCATCTCTACATGCCCCTGTCACCTAGATTGCGCTTCTGCGATCTGGATCATGGCTTTACGTGGTCATAGTCTAATATAGTGGATTATTTAAGCCGTGTGATAAGTTTTTTTTTATGAAACTAAGGTCGCCCTTGCCTTCATGTGCACTGTATGCTGTATGGTTATACGTCACCTCTTATGCCATAGGTGATGTCATAAGTTGTAACAGTTTCGAAATCCTGCTTACCTGATACCTGATTCCACAAAGTAATTGTGCGTGTTAGAAAACTTCACACAGAGCGAACAGTGGTGGATTGCCAACTATATCAACATGGTAAGGATGAAGTTTTGATTGAAAGTTTAAGAAGCTGGAACCGCTCCGAACAATTCATCAGAACTCTCTCCGTGGTAAATGCGGTAAAAAGAACACAAAGAGACACCAGTGAATCAAGATGATTGGAAAGTCGTCGACGATTCGTCCACTTTTCGTTGAAATAGCTCAAATGAAAAGAGCTGATGGTCTGGATGGAAATAGGTGAAAATAGGTCGTTGATGATTCGTCCGCTCTTGGTTGAATTCGGTCTAATGGAAAGAGGTGATGGTCCGGCCCAGAGATGAGAACAGGATTCCATAGGAATACTTTTAAAGAGAGATATAGAAATAGAAATAAGTGAAAATCATAGTTACAATTACGTATAATTCTAAAAAATAAATAATGTCACAGCCATCTCAATATATTTATTCCACTGATAAGTTGAGATTGCCACGAACTGTCTAGCCACCGTCATCCATCGACCTCCCAAAATCTTGTGTAGATCTTCCCTAATTGTGATATTTTAGTAGTAAAATTATAATTTAAATGTAACAGTAATTCTAAGTTTAATTCTATATTATGCTTTATCCGAAGGAGGGACTTAGAAGCTGCAATACAGGTCTAGGACCTAGCGCGGCTGCTAAGGAAAGAAAAAAAATATTGTAACTTTAATTTAAAATTCTTTTTATATGGAGTATTGAAGTGTCGTTTGATTTAAATGTTTTAATGTGCATGTTGCTTCACCGTGAACAATGTTTTGGTTAAGAGATAAATTATCATTATTATTATTACTATCCGTGATAACTTTAAATAACTGAACAAGTAACTTAAAATAATAAATCTTGATAATTATTTAATATAAGTTACAGTATTCTAGATTATATTTCAGAATAGCTTCAGGTTTTTTACTTGATCTCTTATCATACGACGTAGTTTTAAACTAGATATAATAAACACACATACGAATAGGTCGATTAGACTGCAGCGGGGACGAGATCATCGTGCTATATACAAACTTAAGATAGTAGTGCAATTATGTTTAATCTGGTGAAAGAAAGAAACAGGAGACGTTATTATTCGTGACGCGGTATTTAATCTCGTTATTTAGCGGTGACAACGAATATGCATTATGATTCCTTATCGAGAATGAATGTGAGTGTCACGGAGCAAAGGTATCACCAACAAAAAACGTGTATGTGCCTTATGGAAGCCGAGTGGATTTGGTTCTATGCACTGTAGTCCTTGGAATCTTTGATCGAACTTGTTATAAAATCAAATGCGTTTGGGATTGGTTTGGGGTTGGGTTGTTGTTGTCGATTTCAATGTATCGTAATTACCACAGCAACAGTGTGCTTAAAGAATCCTTTATTACAATAAATAAACAGAGAAGATATGAAAAAACATAAATTAGACATATTAGGTACATCTGGATATAGTGCGGGTACTTTACTAAAGTCAATTTAACAGTTTAGTTACACATAAAGTTATTTATATATATATATATATATATATATATATATATATATTTATATATATATATAATTTTAAATAAATAAATATATTCAATACTATCAATGAAGTGAATGCATAAGACAGATAAAAGACATTATGCATAATTGTACGTGTTAGAGACACATACCTTAGAATCCCCCAATAACCGTTAGAACTTTGTTAAACATTAACCTTTAATTTTTAAGTACTTAATCTGCACTTTGTTCCTTTTTTCATAGTTGTTTTACATAGCCATGCCGTGTACACCTACTTCGGTTTAAAACCTCGCTTTTTGAACTTATTATTCCCATTTGTAATATGTATTCAGTTTTAAGCTGTTTGGTGAACCTAATAAAATAAAATAAAATCGAAGCTTCACACCGCTTTAATAGGACACCAGTGTATAATAGTACCATATCACGGCTGTATTTCGTCTGGTGAGTGAAAGAAACTGAATGCAATGACTGGTCTCTCTCCCTGCTCAACGGGCTTCCCGAGTCTAATTTGATAAAGCTGTCTAAAGGTCTCTGGACCAACAGCAATACACACGCACAAAAAATCATTGAATCATAGTCCTTAGAGGTGACAACGCATCTACATATATATGCATATATCTCTTGACCAGGATATCAGGTGAAATTTATTTATTTTTTTATCTTATAAGAAAAGTATGTAAAAGGGCGCTGCTTATTTGGCCTGGTGTTGGACATATTATCGGAAAAAAACATAGTGTACGCACAAAAAAACAATTGAAAAGAAAAATATAAATTAAATAAAATACAGGATTACATTTATTTACAAACACATACATATAAATAGATATAATGTAAACATAAAAAATAAATATATACATAAAATTAAGGTAAACATGATATTTCATTACATAATCAATTGTATAATATGATAATTGGTGTTCTTTTACTAGTTTTTTTAAATAGCTCAGTTCTCAAGGTACTAATTTTGTTTGTTTGTCATCCCCAAAATCGTAAAAATCCACAATAATAAAACCACAGGTCATAGCCCAGATATTGGTAAACTATTCTATTGAATCATTTCATGTCATCATCACGATGAGGAAAGGAATTACACATGAGAAAAATAAATTTATCATACTATCCGTTGCTTCAGCAATGTAAAATAGTTTACACAACTTAAACTATTTGTTTTGATATCTAACTGACGTTATCAAAACAATTGCTATTTATAAAACAAACAAACGGTACAGATAACATTATACCTATTCATATATATCTATTTAACTTTTTCATGCCATTTTTTTTTATAATTCAATCTATCACAGTAAACCGACTAGAACCGCCCCTTAATTTCCATATACCCACTTTTTTTTCAACTATTCACGCTAATGTAATCCTTAATGTTCTCAGAATATGAAATAGAATCCGATGAATTGCGTTAATGAAGAATTCATTAATTGGTGCCATATTTCACGGGCTCAGTGTTTGAAATTAAACTTTATATGATAACAATAAATTACATTTTTCCGTGTCTTATTAAAACTTTTTACTCGTCACACTAAATTAACGTTTGGAAGATAGCCTATTAGATCATAAAGCACAAGTATATCGTGTTAATTAAAAGCTTTTATATTCGACATTAATATTCATGTTACAAACTACTTTGATCTTAATCAGTGAACAAATTTTCCACACATATTAATTAATTACTTTTGATTTATTGAAGCTCATATTAGAGTGGGATCATAGTATAGTCACTTGTAGAATGTCTCTACAAGTGACTATATCATTATCGATTTCAACAACGGCCATATCTTCCGATACCACCACCGGATGATATAAACTGGAACATCGTACGCTTTAAACATTCACGCAAACACAGTCGTCATCCCCTTTCTTATAAGCGACCGACTAATGCCCAAAAAATCCATCGAAATATGACGATAACTAAACTGAGCAGCGTCATTATTGTGTTAGTATCGACATAGTACGTGGTGAGAGCCGATAGAGGCGAGAATGAGCAAAGTTCCAAGAATCGGTAGTTCCGACGGCACTTTCTATCAAATGAATTTGATTCAACAGTCCTTACAGTATGAATTTAGTACAACCTTACCTTACATATTCTAAAAGAACTCATTTATGAAAGAGGTTTAAAGTTTAAAAACAGAGAAACACAAGTTAGTAGTGTTTTATAGTTTGTATATACATTAATAGGAATACTCTAAGTTTTTAAAATTCGACCGATAGTTCTGTACGGTTCTGGAAATTAGGCAGCATAAGCATAAATATATTCTTGCTAATAATGCTTCATAAGGCTTAAAATAAATCAGTGGAGTTAGAAGATTTTTTTTATTATTACTAATATAACGTCATGCAATTATACATATATGAGACAGCTGTTTAATTTTAGAGGAAAGCATAATTTTAGAAAAGAATATGCAAAATGAATACATCAGAGAAAGTTTGAAAGATGCACATGTGATGGATAAGTCAAGAAAACAATCTAGTGTGGCTTGATCTTGTAAAATAATGAAAGAATAAAATCAATTTACTAGGAGAAGGATTCATAAGAATATGGCAATCAATATCTATCTAATTACTTGTACGCATATCAAGGAAAATATGAAGGGATTGTGTGAAAATAATACGAAAGCAGAGGAAGTGGTATTAACAGAAAAAATAAATTAATAAAAAGATATTGAATCACTGTTTTACGAAAATACCTAACATCTTTTTTGCATTGCATTTTGAAGTTGTATCTACGAGGAGGGTTCAGGGGAGTTGTTGGGATTAATTTCGCCGCTGAGTTTTAACATTTTTATCCTCTTCATTTCGATGGTGAGCATTCCATCAATGTGCGCTTTACACGAAATTTCGACTCGTCTGATGTTGCGGATGTTCTTGGGTGGCATTGATCAGTCCATCAGATCAGTTGCTTGCCTATTTGCCACTCCTGTTAGAAATGGAACCTAATAATAAGCCTTATTCTCAAGATGTTAAATGAAATAATATGTAACGAGAACGGAGAGCGAACAAGTATATATACCTATATATATGCTGGGAGTAAATTAACCGGATACCTAAAAAGATACTATACCCTATAAACCTATTAAGATACTAGTAAGATTCCGCTTTTCAGATTGTTTCGTTCATAAAAAGTAATCAATCAAAGTATGAATGAAAATATTTGTGCTATATCACTTTTAGTACTGGCGATTTTTATCACGAGGTGAAATGTATATTGGCGTTTACTGTGTCTGTCTACCCCACTCTGTATCTGTTTCACCTGTTAGTTCTTTAGGTGGCAAGTAGGACTTAGGTGTAGGTAGGACAAGTATTAAGTGCTGCAGTTTGTTTCTAAAAGCAGAATGAATGGGTCAGCTGGACCGGGTTAGGACCACGCCCTCACAGAATACCAGCACAATATAGGAGTATAATGCTGCTGTGTTTCATCTGGTGATTACTGGTGACGAGGCATTCCATGACAACGCATCTGTATTATGATTCCTTGTCAAGGATGAATTTAGATGTCATGGGCCGCAGGAATCACATGCCATCAGGTGAACAGTGTGCTCGTTGTATATCTCAATGTAATAAAAAAAATTGTCATCCGCTCTTCAGATACTGCGCCCACGCATGATAAACGTGAACTTTACAGCACTTTTCCTCATTTTTGAGAAACCTATATACGATGTACAGACTTTAGAATAAAGATAGATATAATATCGGCGTTTCACTTTTTATTATTCAGATTTTAATCAACAACAGAAAATTCGTGTCGGAAACACATCAGGAGCTAGCCCACAAGGCAATTAATACCTTTAAAAAACCGTAAAGAAAAAAAGCACGTGACTCATAGCACCCTTATAGATAACCAGAAAAAAAAAGTGTAACTTTACACGCACCGCCACGTATTCGATTCTGTACACCGCTACACTATCTCCGGGTAATTATAGCTATAAAACCAACATTTTTATAACACAGAAGTAGTGCAATATGCATGAGGAGTGCTTTCCCATGACGGGCGGGCATTGCTAACGGTAAGCCGTGATTGGGTTTCATATTTCTCGGTGTTTTTTTTTTTGTTTCGCATAAATCATCCAGGTCAATGCACTTTGACCGGGCGGGTGGTTTTATTAGGTGCGGAATTCTCGAAATGGTTGCATTTGAACGTTCTTCTAAGTGGCTTAGAAAGGATTTTTGCCAATATAAAAATATTTATGCAATTTTAGAATTTTTTAAAATTAAATGACTGTTGATATTAAAGGTTTCTGTTACGTCAAAGATAAAGGATCACTATTGCAAATCCGAATTGATTTCGCCAAACTTTAGTGATTAAACAATCTTACTAATATAATAATACATTCCTAAAAAATAAATGCCAGTACTGACTAAAAGAAATAAATTAAACATTTATGATCCAAAGTTGTCGCCTGTTGATCTGTTTCATTATCAAAGAAACTTATTTTGTCGAAATAAATATTTATGTCTCATTTATTATTAATTTTGTTAAATGAAAAAAGTTATTCAAAAAATAAAACATTTCAATTACAATTTTTTTATTTAACCAATTACGTTTACCAATTCTTGTGGTAGGTATAAAAATCATCCCGTCATCCAAAACCTAGACTATAAATTATTTGACATCTGCAAATATTTTCTTAACGTGAAATACGGCTTAATATGTTTATGTCTAAAAAAATTACAGTGATAGAGCTACGATGCAGAAATATGATTTCTTGTCAACGATGTATGTAGATGGCATGGGCCCTAGGTGAAACATTTCCATCAGTTGAACTGTGTACTCATTTTTTATTCTCAATGTAATAAAGAAAAACCTATATGGAGTAATAGGTTTATTTTTAACTAATGAATTAGAATATCTTACTATTTTGCAATCGTATCTTTTATATTATAACACAATGTCTTGACCCAAAAATAGGAAATTAATCGTTAAACTTGGGACATTCCCGTCACATGTTCCTGATTACTCAACTACAAAAGCTTACAATGCGTCAAAGCATTTCATTACAATAATAAGATATCACAAGAGGAATATCCAGCGGGAAAAGGACAACAATCAACTTATATCACGGAACTAATTTTCACTTTGTCCCGTTGTAATACAGTTATTTTTGCACCGCCTTCTGGCTATTAACTGAGGTATGGTATGTAGACGCACGATGTATTCGTACCCGTGACCCCCGGCACAAACTTCCGTGTTTCCCGACCCCTGGAGTATGTTCACACGGACGCAAATGTACATATGAAAGTTACCTGTTAAATGTTATTGTGAAAGGTATGTACTAGTTTAGGGCTCCGTAATTTTTTTTATTAATCGTCTTATTCCCGTTATTGTTTTATAGGAGAATTAGGTTAGAAATTTAAAATATTGGCTGGAACTGAATTAACGTTAACACAGAGTAATTACACTGCCTGCATGAAGTAGAGTCTACTCAAAGCCTTGGGTAAGGTATAAGAACCTTCTCCAGCGCTCACGCATTCATAAGTGGTGGTACAGATATCTTATAATAATATCGATATTAATTTAGATAATCCTTACTCAGAAGCAACTGACCAAGCCGAGGGTCGGCCCTCTTGGGCACCCTCGAGTCAGACGCCCCCGCGAAACAGGGTAACGGGCCAAAGCGAGGCTCTCTTTCGGGAGCTCTAGTGCTGATTACCCACAAATAGAATCGCTCCGTCCCCTCTCAACCCGGTGAAACTGTAAAATCCCTCGTGCTATCAGCGGCCATCAGACCGAAAAAAAAACATTGAGTACTTAATTGAATAAATGAAAAAATAATGAATAAATAAGTGGATGTTAGAAAGTTGCACCTGCGATGGATAAGTTAAGAAGTCACAGGTTCGCATTGTTTGGACATGTAACGAGGAAGCCATACTATTAGGGGAGTGATAGATATGCATGCAAGGCCGAGGAAAGGATGGAAAAATTAAGTGAAGAATAATATGAAAAACGAAATGATGTTGAATGCAATTGACGAAAATAGATAAATGGAAGGACATGAAATTCAACCACGACCCCTATAACCCGGATCAGATATGATAGTAACGGAAGCTGGAAAGATAAACCTAAGTGGGGGTAAATAAGTTAAATTTTCACATATCTATACATGGTTGTACGACGGACTTGCCCTCTTTTAAATTGCAGTCCAGCCTTTACTAGGCAGTATAGTATTTAAATAAATATATCGGTCTTTATATAATTTACATTGTACTACCCATGTTTATTGTTTCTTTTTTTTCTTCAATCATCTCTGTTGTCTTATCGGATGAGCGGCATTAGGATATACTATCTCTGACTCCTAACTGGTTTTCGATACGACAAACGATCTTTAATCTAATAAGGGTGTAAAACGAGTGCACAGTTCACGTGATGTTGAGTACAGTCCAGAACTACATTTCATCAATTAAGAATCATAATACAGATACAGATAAGTTGTAGTTGTTACCTCGTTAAAGCAGAAACGAAATTGTGTCGTATCTGCAATGGGGTTAATCCCAACCAGCCTCTCGAATCACCTGTGGCGGTTGAGACTCTGCGGCGGGCAGCTCCAGGCTCTAATGCAGAAGGCGGTGCACCGCGACACGCTAGTTTGGACTCCCCTGTCGAGGGATTCCCGTCTAGTTCATCTTTATATTGTATTTTATATATTTGTTTTATTATTTGTTTATAGTATTTATTTTATTGATCAATCAGGCGGAAATAGAAAAAAAATATCCCCAAATAATAATAAGAATATATATAATAATAATCTTTATTCTTTAACGTTACAGTTTATTTATAACTAAGGCTGGTATTTTCTTGTAACTGTAATATCTCTGCCTTTTGCGGTTACTTATTTTAAATTTATTAAGAAAAGCAAACCATAACCATGAAGCAAAGTTAAAAATATAACATATTAAGAAGATTAAGAAAAATAAACATGTATGTGTGTTACTGCGTGTTTGTGTGTCGTGAATGATAAAGCTGCACATGAATGAAAAGCCTTGTTGGCTAAGAGAATCTCACGATGTAGACTACCCAAGATATGTTATAACGTCCTTATTATTTGCACAAACACAAAGGCCCTCCTTTTCCTTAATCCGATTTAAGGCATATGCAACAAGATCCTCGTAACTACAACACCCTCCGGAAGAAATTAAGTGATGGATTCTCTTACAAAGCAAGCATGCATGTAATAACACTATTTACACTTAATTCGCCATCACTAACACAAGAAATATTTAAGAACCTAAACATGAAGTTAAATTAACCCTTATTTCTTCCTAATAGAGTAACTTCTTCATTGATCTTAGATTATAACACAAAGCGCACGATTCCCTCTACAAAAGTACGGGGACACGAATTACCAAACGTGACATGACGTAATGCACAGAGACTTCATTCATGAAGCTTTCCATTTAGTAATAATAATTTGTTAACTGTTATCGCCATATTGTATTGCGTGTATAGATTACGAATAATATGTTTCTTTAACATACAATCGGTTAAAACTGACATTTGTATAGCATTTAAATTGACTAAAACATTTAATATGATTATTTATATTATATATCTTATTAAACACATGATCGTATAATTGAAGCAATTTTCTTCCTAGATGTATCCGGATATTTATTAGATGTAAATCAGTTACTAATAAGGAAGCTTAATTTAAGTACATTTTTGTTTGCATCCCCTTCATGTAGATGATAAATGTTGCCATCCACAGGCTACACTGATCACCAATTGGCTTATGTGTTAATTGCACGTCTTGAAACTAACTTAGTAGTTATTAGTAGTTAATATACGTAAGTACTTATAAGTTTAATTCCTACGCCATCGAAGTATGATATTTTGAGGGAAAAAACATCGACACCCAAAAATCGATAAGCGCCCGACCGTTAAATAGGACCCGATTGTCAGCCGAATCCACCAGCCAATTTCCTGTGCGGACAATTAAAAAGGTATAAAAAACAACTAACTTCGCCGTAACAACGCTATAAACCATTTCTTCGGGGTCATAGCACCCAACAGGAAGTACGTCACGGGTCGCCGCACGCCGCTCCGTTCTTACGAAAAATAATTATTTTCTAGGTACACATCGGTACGTGTATACACTTATACCTTGTGTTTTATGCGTCGAATGATCGATAGTTCTAAGTACGTGTTTATGTAGAAGATTTTCGTTGAGTTTTGCATATAATTTTATCGTTTAACATTTGTTATTTGTGCAACGCAACATACATGTTCTTGATTTCCGGGTTCGGATATCTTTTAAGCATTACATACACCTAATCTTTTTACCGATTTATTTTCACAATGTTATAGACAGGCATTTTTCGAGAACATTTGATACATTGTTATTTTCTTTTTATTTTTTATACTATAGCGGCAAACGAGCATGCAGCCCACCTGATGGTAAGTGATCACCACCGCCCATGAACATCAGCAACACCAGAGGATTCGCGAACGCGTTGCCGGCCTTTGAGGAAGGTGTAGGGTCTCTTGACGATCATGTCCTTCTTTGTTGTGATGTTCGACTTCTTCCGACTGTATGTTCTGATGAGTAAATAGAGGCACTCCCTCGTCGTTACCTTCTTTAGTCCGATGCAATGCATATGCCATAACATCAGAGAAAGGTTCAGACGCACTTTTGATAGTATTATACCCGTCTAAATACAGTTCACATCTGGTAGTAAAATATAGATGTTAAATTAAAATATAAATATCCGATATTCTAACCAGGAATATAATATTGTATTGTATACTATTGGGTATGAATATATAAGTATGTGTGTATGTATGTGTATGTATATATATATTGTGTATTTATACATATATTATGTATTTAATATCTATATGTGTATTAATTTTTAATATATATATATATATTAATTATTTTAGTTTTTTTTATCAAACATATATCTCACCACACCTTGGGTTGACTGGTAGAGAATGCCTATGGCATTAAGTCCGCCCTTTGTGAACTTTGAACTTTGTTAAGGTTAATGTAATAAAGAGTAAATAATAATAATAACAATAATATTTGGTGACCGACTAATACATACATTAAATGTTAGTCCAATCTTAAACAAGAATATCGCTGATGAACCACCTATCATAACGCACCAACTTGTTTTCGAGATTGTGGTGATTAGCGGGCATGAACACAGACAAACAGACAAAAAGGTTATTTTTGAATTAATTATATATGTAGATTAATGATTTAAAATGTTTTGTCATGTTTCAACATTACTAAATCCACAGTTAAAACTATGTACAACTGGATCTGCCACAAAATTTAACTTTATATTTAATACAAGGTTATTTATTTTCACGCAATAGCTGAACACACATATATTTTTGATATTTTTGCACCTAATTGCATAATTGGTTTGGTTTTTTTTATCTCTGTATAAAAAATGAAGAAAGAACCAGTGAGCAGCGGAGCAAATGATTTACGCACACATACGTAAATCATTCAGATGCAATCTGGCTTTTATTTTACTGCCGGTTTCCGCCCAATACTAACTATTTACACGATACCGAAGCTAATAAACGGGCTTTACACGTCTATGTGCGAAATAAAAGTGAACGGATGGCGAGTAATGCTCCTTAAATCTTTATTAGATTTCTTTTTACTGTTTACCATTTAGAATGAAATAACTTCTGGCGTTTATAAAGAAAATTAATGTCACCCCATACCTACACTGTAAGTCGCAGAAGGAAAATTAAGGTAATTTTCTATGGGAACTGGTAACAACTGCAGATTCTACTGAAAACGCTTATATTTTGAAACTTTGTTCTGGATTTTTTTTATTTTACAAAATTAATAAACTGTACAACATTTGTAAAGTTTATTGTAATATTTGTTTATTATGACACCATATATTTTTTATTGATTTGTCTTAAACATGGTGGTAATAATAAACTCACTCACAATACAATAAATCACATCTCAACTGTCATTTACCGTAAGACGCGACTATGGATCATAATGTACCACCAAGAATCTGTTGGGTAACAAAAAGTATAAAAATCGAAATATATATATATAAACTATGCACATAAAATTTTATATATTGTAATGAACATATTTTATATATACGTACTTATTTACTACATTATTGTTACTATAATTTTATGCACCATAATGGCCCCGAACGATGTGCAACGAGCACACTTTTATCCTGATGGTTAGTGAATATTTATTGAATATTTATTGTCCTCCCGTGAAGCTTAAGATGGAATAACTCTTTACCAGTAACTGGGTCACTGTATACCCTCACCAAACGAAAACACAACATACAGTAACCAGAAACAAGCTGAAGTGTAGTTCCATCACAGTCAAAATAAATATATACTTGGTGAAAAACCTTCTCACATGGATCATTCATATTTGAATAATTAATCCCATAAAATATTTATATCGTAATCATGAAGCGTAGGTAGAATGATCCATCATAATGTATTTTTTTTTCAATCATTAATTATTGGAATTGTGGTTTCCGTATAATATTTTTTTTACCGATACTAATTATCGCAGTTCGTTGAATTAATTATGAGCAGGTCATTCTTAGCCATTTCAAACCAGTTCTCATCAGGTTTATCTTTTTTACTTTACGTAAGAGCTTAAAAAGTTTTTTTATTCCAATTATAAGACACATATTTAGTTTTTAATTATAATGGCATAAGTTTTTTTAAATGTTTTTTATTACCTACTTTTTTTTTATTACTGAAGTAAATTTAACATTGACCACGTGGACTCAAAGGACTAAAAATATTTTATTGAGCTAACTGTACATTTTAAAGGTGTAACACCAAAGATTTATTCGCTCCTGTGTTAAGTATAAGCTAGGGAAACTGTTTCTGGTAACGAAACTCTTCCCCACCCATCATTATATGAATATATTTACCATTAGGCGAAGCTTATTTGTTACCATTGCTTTTTCACGTTTACGTAACAACGTAATTTTTATTTTATGTACACCGTGTGTCAAGTAGTTACTCTACAATAGACCTACAATGGCAATGATGATTTCGAAGACATCGATTTTACAAATGCCTGTAGTAACAATTACATTGTGTGATACTTCTCTACCCATGTGCAAACAAATACCTTACGAGCCTGTGTAAAGAGGCTCATCAAAAAGCAATAAATAAAATTACGCTCCTTTCACGGTTCCCAACATATGACATCTACTGGCCATTTCAAATATAAACCATAAATTTTCTCCAATTACCCCTTAAAAGGTTTTATTAAATATATCGCAATAATAGCCGTAATCGAGAACAAACAATTCGTGATTTAAAAAAAAATGTGTCACACATTCGCGCCAAGTCATAATTTCATATTTTGAACACCCACATCGCGCAAAAAGCCAACCTTCTTGCTCATACGTATAATTAGGAGAAATGATCACGGATTTTATGGGCGACAGGCGTCGAAAAGGCCGGCCCGCGTCTCGCAAATATATGACCATTTTTCGTATGGCGTACCAATAAATATACACATGAAATTGTGAACCGTATACTTAATAAAGGCCTTTAATAGAATGGTCTTTATTAAGAATTATAGCTGTGTCGCGCCCATATTTTGCATACCATGTGGAATGATACGATATTCGTTTATTTGCATTGCAAAATACACTTACATTAAACTCCTTCATTACTTATATTTTTGTATTTACTTCGACATTTCATCATAATTTTCTATTATTAAAATCATATATACCACTATAATCTTGGCGTTTTCTTACTCAACTGCAGGACGTATACCTTACCAAGTATCAGAAAAAAAATCAACTTCAAATGATTCAGTATATTAACAGAGGAGTAAAGTGTTGATAAAAGGAATGCCTACTCCAGTGATTATTTTCACCATCGGCATAAAAAGAAATATAATTTTGAACATTGTCAAACATTTAACGTTTACGGTGTTAATTTGACATTTCTAACTACTAATCATTTTAATAGCAAGCAATCTTTACTTAATATTGATATTAAATTATTCTTCGAATATCGACCACACGCAATCAATGTTAGGCGACCACAAAATCGAACGATTTATCGATTTAATACGACTCGATACCAAATTTGAAACCGGCGCAGTTGTACTCTCTAATTCCGTTTTCCCGCCTATAATTGACGCTGACGCGCCATTTTCTGTCCTCTCTCATCTTATTCGATTAATATGCATCTATCCCTCTCGCGTTTTAGTGTCACGTGCGATTGTCAGTGTAGTCACTATTTGGACAATTATGTCATTTGGTTGTCACGGGCGTGTCATTTGGACGACGAGCGATTGCCCTGTAATTTTGTTTGGAATTGTGGAATTTTCGAGGTCGTTGACATGTATTTTGATGTATGGGAACATCTGGAGTCTGAGAAATTCTTTGTTTTCTATTAGCGATATAAAATTGATTAAAATTTGAGAAATATTTAAAAGAAATAAATAACATCTCACCATTTATTTTTTTTAAATATTTCTCAAAAGACAAATACCGATCAATTTATACATGCGTAAATAGAAAAATAATCATTGGATTTTTATTTATAGTACGTTAGTTTATCCGCAGCAACCTGATTCTGTACAATATAGTACCCCAAACCATAATAAATTTCCACACCACATTTTTTTATGTAAATAATGTAAAAAGCTAAGATAAGCCTATATATATAATTTATAAAAGCTCCATATTTCGATCAGGTCTAGAAGCACCAAAGAGTATTGCCTCTTGCCTCGCTATACATATTTAATACATCATCGCAAATAATAAATGTCCAAAAGTTCATAAATCATTACGTTAATTGGCACATTGTGAAACTGATTAGGACCACAGAGTTCCTGTATAAGGCTGTCCAGAAATGAAGTCGTTGAATACCAATGAAATATCAATTGTGAATCATTGATTATCAAAACTAATTCAAGGTAGATTCGTCATTCGTTAAATTTATTTGTATTTTAAGCTTATATTCATTTGTATTCCGGTCTTTTAGTATATCTTCAACGATTGAAATCAAAGTTAATTTTTTTTTTTTTAATTTAAAATCAGCAAAAGACAATCTGAACTGTCCAAATGCATACATTGCCCGCGAAACATAGGACTTCTCAACTAATGTAGTATAAAATTGACTCTACTTTTTTAATTACATATAAAATTAGTATATCCATAATTAGCTAGCTGTATGCTAGCTGTGGCTATGGGTATTGATGATTGTTCTTCTATTAATAACGTTATTTTATTTTTTAATTAGAATATATAAAAAGAAGATAGCAAAGAACGCCTGATCGACAGTAATGATATCTACTGTCAAGATATTTTTTGCCGAAGTCGAAGTCAGCTCATCACCTCTCTCATTTACCTTCCATAAGGAAACATGATGCAGATACGTTGTCACACTTGAACTAAGATGGAAGGCTACTTCTTCAGCAATAAGGTCTCCGATTTCTTTCAAGAACTGATAATCAAATCATCAGAAACGACAAAATTTTAATGGCGGATTCGAACCTGCGATCTTAATTATTGCAGACCGTACCCAAAACCGTAGTATTTTGAGAAAGCATTATTCTTCCCTAGCCAAGCAGCCAAGCAGCTACGGCGTATTATCAAACTACTTTACTAGTTTAACCACTAGTTTTGGCCTTACCCAATCCAATGTATGGCGTATCGAGCTGATTTTGATAAATATTATAAAAAAATCAAATATAACCCTAATCGAAAATAATACTATAATGTTACACTATTTAATAGAGTATAAGAAATATTTGCACGATAACAGATACATGGGGTCTTAGTTCAGCGCTCATATTTAATTCAAGACCTCGCTCGCTACGGCTCAATTCCGTAGCAACAGATGTTGGCTAATCGTAAATTTTATAGTCACGAACATCGAATAAACCTTTTTTTTTTAATAATAAACGCCCTCATAGAAATAAATAATAAACGATAATAAGTCTATAGAGAAATGTTTATCCTAAAACCACGTTGACCTCAACTGCTCAATTTATACTTATGCAATGTCTTAAGCATTTGTGCAAACCCCATCCTTTCTCAAACCGATGAAGTGGATGTTCAATAAGATCGAAGGTAGGTCCAGATGCAGTGTCAAAAAGAGTAAAAAAGACGTGACATCATATTCCTCCTTGTCGATTTCTACTACGGCGATATCTTCTGGCGACATCAATTGCATAGGACACATTATAATGCTGTAGGCATTCGAGAAAAAACGCAAAGAGGTATTATATACCATATCCTTGGCCGAAACAATGTATGCGCAATGAAATCGGATAAATAAAAACGACATATGTACAATAATTCATAATACACACCTCAGCTGCTTTGACTTCTTTTTTTTATTCAAAGATTGGTCCAGATGTACTATGAGATAATTCTTGACCTTCTACCTTCATGTACGTACATACTTTGTATATTAAAATGTCACACTCCCTGGTTAAGGGGAAAAACTCACGAGGCCTTTCATCTAAATACAAAGACATGGATGTTATGGGACCAATGAATGACCGAGTACTGTGATTTGTTTGTTACCCTTTATAATTATAAAAATTGCTTAAACAACAATTAAACACTAGATACAATTGGATTAGACATTATAGTTAATAAAAACGAAGCGGTAGCGAGGGTAGACGCCGGTCGCGTCGCGTTTCTTGAATACTAATGTGACACCGCGCCGCCTTTGTCCACGAGCCGCTTCCCCGAACTGATACGCGTCAATCTAGGATCCGTTGGGAAGCCTAACGAACTTTTGGCTCCTTGGAAATAACGTGGTGATGACGTCACGCCGAACAGATGCTCTGGATATAATTTCGGCCTTAGTTGCTATGCTGTGATTATGCCCGACTGTTATGTCATCGTACATATTTATTTTGATATTTTTTACTTACATACATAAAACAAGTGATAAAAAATATATCGTTCCTCTAGACCTAACGTTGGTAGAGCCACACTGTAGCTAGTATCTAGCCACAACATGAATTAGACCGTGCGACCAGGGAAGGACCGTGTCCTCACAGAATACATGCGTAAATAGCAGCACAATGCTGCTGTTTTTCGTATGGATGGTATGGTTAGTGTAGGGATGCGGATACCAGATCAGGTAGAGGCATTTCATCTCTGTCCTTCAAGTGTGACAACGCATCTGCATCTTATTCTTTATAGACATGTAGATTTGTTCATAGTCACGGATCGCCGAATTAATCATTTAAGATCAGGTCAAGTATGTACTCGTTCATCACTTAATGACAAAAAAAAAGATGGAAGTTATTAGTTTTGTTCTTTACTCTTCTATCTCTACTAATTTTGTACATATTTATGATAAAATACTTTTACTATTGTTTTAAAATTAACTTAAGCCTACGTTGAACAGTTGTATAGAAGATAAGACATCAACGCGTTTAAGTTAGATTAAATTTGAATGGATAATTTACAATTTTGTTAGTATCATAAAATAAATAAATCTTTTCAAAACTATTCCGTATTTCTCTTAATATCCGCTGCAATGGCAATAAATTTTAAGATCAATGTTTTCACTGCCAATTTCTTCTAAGGTTAATAACATTTACTTAAAACATTTCTAAAACAAAGCCTACCAGTGTGCGCTGTGATCGATAATAATAATAATTCTTAATAATAATAATAAAGTACCGCGTACGGCGCGATCCGCTCGCCGTGCCGCAGAGCGGTGACAGTCTGTTTCCATTCTTACAAGTACTAATATTTTCCTATTATAACAAAAAATAGAAATAATTTGTCTTGCTATCACTGTTACTTCCGAAATAAAGGATTTCGAGAACGTGGCAAATAGAGATAGCTATCCCTACAGGCATTTAATCTAAAGTTTTGAAGCCTCCACGTTTTGTCCTTCAGGCTAACGGCCTTTAGCTAGAATCTTTGCACAAATATTACAGCGTGAACCAGACAGTTATTAAAAGTCGGACTCGCTACGTCAGTCACGACTAGGCTGCTATATTTTAGCGATAATACTATCACCGCTCTCACATGTGCCTCATTGGTTCTTGATCTGATCTTGATTTCTGATCTGTATTGTATCCCCTGATACCTTATTCTGATGAGATAGAGCTGATGATAGAAATATCCAATATCTTATATCTATTATCAGCAATCACGTAGCTCCTAGAACTGATAACCCTTGGATATCAAACGTTTTGTCAAGCCAACATACCATTACCATAAACATACAAAATTGCCTAATTTTGTACGTTTATGGTACCAGTGTCCTATAGCTTAACAGACTTTTTAGCTTGACACCATTTACAGTGATTGTATTTGTTTTATGTGATGTCTCTCGAGTTGATCGTAGAATGGCAGGGTTAGGTTTACCGGAAAAGGAGCAGGCTGTCACATAACGCAAATGTAACGTGTCATAATATCATAAATATTATTTGATACTAATATTATAAAATATTGCTATATTTTAAACAGGTTGAAGATATTCCACCTGAATGAGTCGTTGCCAATGATTGCATTCTCAAGAGACAAATAAAAGTATATAACGTGGCAGCTGCTTCTCTTCACGGGTTTACCGCAAACGTTCGTATAAAGGTTGTCTATTTGCATATTGTAGGCAATATTCGAAAACTCTAGAGCGACAAAGTGTCAATACATTATAGTTAATTTGTGTACTTTGTAAATATGATAAATATTGGCGTCCGAGATGCCAGGTGTTAAGTTTCCACTGCTAATGTAAAGGTCCCGTATCGTCATTGCTACGATGGAAACGGTGCGCGTCGGCGCGTGCTAGCGACGTGACCGCGCGACGTCACGCGGCGCGAATAAACGCGCGGTAATGAGCACGTGCGACGCGCCTTTACCTCCCTCGCTCCCGTCCACGCACGACCGTGTGGACGTATGAATGTGCAAAACGCTTTAGCCTCTATGCAATCATTTGTTTGATACAAAACAGTGATAGCAAAGACTTTAAAATAGCACTCGCACTCGTAGCCGTGCTTCTACTTAATATAGTAACGTAAGTAAGTCATTTGACACCATTTTTGAATCATTGCTATTGTCGGATTTACAATTACGCCTCTGTGTTCTGACCGTTTCGTTTTGACCTATTGTGATTGTTAGATAAACAGTATTGAAGTCATCTTAGGTACCTCAACACCGTCAGTACCTGTTAAGTCTTAAAATATGAAAGAATAAGGTATACTAAATCTGAAACCATTTCCAAAATGCCCCAGCACAGTTGAAAATTTGTGTAAAATTAAAATTAAGTTCTTTGAAAGCTATGGAAATCTTAAGTTGAAGTCGAAAACTAGCTATGGCAAACAAACTAGATGAACTAGACAGGGAAAGAATTACGTCCTCTGAAAATATATTTTAAATTGGATATTCTTGAAATCATGCCATCCGGTCTGCCGAATCTCTGAACGACATATGTATTTATGATCCTGTTTATGTCCTCCTGATTGATTTCGATGACGTTGATATCTTCTGGTCATTACCGGAGTACCGTAAGCATTTGTGCGAACACAGAGGCACACTTTCCTGGTCAGATGTAATGCATGTATAATAAAATAAGACGAAAGTTCAGATGTACCCAGACCACAAAGCGACAATTTATGATGCACAAACATTGTTCATTGGCTGGGAATCGAATATCCATATCTTCATTCTTGGCTGTCGCATTGCATTGATTATACATCCATATAATCAATGCAATGCAATAGCCAAGTACTAGAATCAATGCAATACGAAAACGTCACACTTTAATAGCTTTATATATATCACATCTTTGAAATAACCAACATACCCCTTCTATTGTGAAATACCAATATGTCATTTCCCATTTCACTCTCCTCTTTTTTCCGTCAATCAATCCATTTTATAATAGTGTCATTCGTTTTTGTGAATAAATAATTAAATACAATTCTAGCATTATATTTCACCTGGTTAGCAAGAGAATCCAATTGTATGAACAGAGATATTACGTCTCACCTGTTAGGGTCTCCCCTAAGGAATTTCTATTCCAATTTATTGACTTCTGTTTAGTAAATGCATTACTCATTAGATAGTGTCCTTATTTTTTTTAAAAAAATCTCTCTTGCACCAACAGTCGATGCATTAGCTGTCACTATAACAATAATACCCTACACGTAACCGAATTGAACATTTTACGTTTACCATATTCGAGATGATTACGATGCCATACTCACAGTAACTATATAGGGTACAGACAATTGTGATTTTTTTTTATTAAAAGAATAGTAGTAATACTATTAACATAACTAATATTCCGGTTACTATTAATACTACTCCAACTAAGCTGAAAATGCTTGTGCTAGGAGATATTATTATACTTGATACGACAATATTCTAATGGTGGATTCGAACCTACAACCTTAAGTTTCGCAGACCGTACCCTAAACCATTAGGTTATGGACGCTTCATATCATTCATATCTTCATATATTTATTTATTCGGAATTTATTACTAAAAGCTTTTTTTTCAATATTATTGCTTAAGCTAGAATTCTAAAAAGTCTTTCCTATCTTTTTTAATAAATTACAGTAATATAAAATGTATCAACCTCAGGATAATCGCCTGGGATAGATAAGCCCTAAGTTCCATTTTCCATTTTATATACCTTTGTGGGAAGAGCTTGATAGGAACGTCCGTAATCGTGGCCCATCCTCGCTAGAAGAAGGGTGGAATACTTTATGCGAAATTTGGAACAATATATCACAAGACACCATTAAAAAATTGATTGCCCGTATGCCGAGACTTGTGAATAAAGTCATAAAATGTAAAGGAGCATTTGTTGATGAAAAAACAGTTTAGATAACTATAGCCTTTTTTGCATGGACTGTTAATATTTCTTTACACTTTTAAAGTATATTGGTTGTTAATCAATTTTCTATTAGATGATTAAACAGGTTAATTAAACAATTAATATTTTATTGGAGTTTTACTTTATTATCCTACTTTAATTAAGGTGGTCTTAAACTTTTGGCCTGCAGTGTATATATATATTAAAGTTAAAACAGTAGAGTAATATTAAGTTGAAGCCAATGGTATTTATGCTTATTCTGTCAATGAGATGAGAATATTTGTTTTTCATCTTTAAGCTATTGCCGTAGTCGATACCGTCAGATAGAAATGTAGCGATAAGGGCACATAAAAAAATCAAATGCTTCAAAAATTCAAATGCAAAAACATCTTTACAGCTTGAACAAATTGACCTCATAAATGTTACATTCAAGCATGACACCAGTCAACGGAACTATAACAAAACTATTTCTTAAACGAATAGCTCTTAACAATCACTTCATTTTATGGTTTTTCATATAATCGAAGGGAAAAAAAATACGACGACACTATCGGCACGCGCGGTCTTGCCGACTGCGTACGCGCATCGAATCCTAACATGGTAGACCGAGATAGCAAAAGGAAATATCCATTAGTGCGAGCGATACAAACATATGATTAATGGGCACGACCCGTAACAGAGAAATGCAGTCAAATTAGGAGAAATAAATATTGAGGCTGATACGCCACAGAATACCTGATATAAGTTATAAAGCGAAAATTGAATGGACAGTCGTGGTACCTCTGGTTGTTTGTTATAAGTACGTTCAAAGGAATTAATGCCAGTCGAAATTATGATTTATAAGTTTTTATTGCAATATGTGAGAAATTTTTATGCAAAATAATTGTCTTTTTTATAGACAAAAGTTACATTGATATATTTTTTTATTAAAATTTAGTTTATATAACACTCCATTTCTATTGAGAGTTAAAGCAGAATAAAAGCACCTCAGAAATTAAATTGCTTATGATATATTGTATATTCACATATACATATATGTAATAATTACTATTTTAACCCAATGGTAAGCGCAATCAGCCAAAGAGATTACCAACCCCAATACCATTTATCGCGTATCGCGTATCGTTGTTTTATACAGGAAATATATATATATATATATGTATACCAGCCTAAAATAATCTAACAGAAGAATCGATCCACTCATTGTACCGTAGTACACGTATCATTGTAGTTGTAATTCACATAATTAGGTAAATTTTTTGATCTATAATCTAACATTAACTTCATACTCTCGAGCTATTGACTCATAGCTATAGCTTAATTCACTGAAATATGTGATAACCATTGCTCGATTGTAGATACAGTGATTACTTAAGGCTCTTGTACGATACCCATGCCTGGCACCAGTGAAATCTACAATAATAAATGCGGATTTTCATCGTGCTTTGTGATGAGAAACACGTCGCAAGGAATACATACTACATGTCTGTGAAATAAATAAAAAAATCTATTTCAAAGACAAATGTAATCCGAAAATGGGCACACAGGCGTCGGGACAGACTCGTGTTAGAGATGGATCTTTATTTTTTTACCGATATAGACACATACAGAATATCTTTTTTTTTTTGCACAACTGCACTGTACATCGCTAACGCATACTCAGACGCGTGGTACATAAAATAGATTATATACTGAGAAATAGCTGAGAGGGCGTGCCGCGTAACATCCATGCACTGACTATCGACAATGCGTCGCCTCCGGCCTACGGTTAAGTGCGGCTACAAAAGTTTATTACTTAAAATATGCATTCGTCTTGCATGGTCCGAGGCAAAAGCGAATGGACACGTGTATGCGACATGCCTACTGGCAGGTTTCAGTCGCCGGCAATGAGAATACCTTAATGAACATCATTTGACAAAATACAGACTAAACGTTTATCACTCATCAAAAACGTTCTTACATTCTAGTGCACGTGACTGTATACTTAAAGTTACAGCTAAATTTTAACTTTTAATATCGCTTGGAATTAATTATTGCTTAGATATCTTAGAATTAACAATTTCCACTATCCACAACAATGTAATCACGCCTGTGTGTTCTTGTGGGACGAAGCGTCAAGAGCTTCTTCTCTCTACGTACTTCTTATTTTACATATTTTAATCGTTTTAATTAATTTAAATATCATATGGTGTCCCAACCCTTTACCAATCCTATTCTCTATTATTTTAAAAATCTCTTTTCTTCGTCAGTTTAAATTCTTCATTCATCGTTTCTTTTTCGCTCCGTCGAACTTATTCGTTCCCTTCTCCAACAGGACGTCATGGATGCCTCTATATTTTCTATTTTTTGTATTGTGGTCTACGTTTCGTGTTCTGATATTAAATAAACTGCAAAAAATCAATCCGCCACCGCTTATACCATACATCCGGTTATAATATATTCGTTTCCGCCAATATAAAACTCTTCTCAGCCGAATAAAGCCTCCTTTATGGATTTCGGCAGCTTTGCAATTTTATTTCGCTTCGTTTCCAGGAACTTACAGCAAAAAGCTGCGGCGGAACAGCGAACACTAACATTTAAACATTCGTAGTTACTACTGTTCCGTAGAACATTGCAAAGTGAATAGTACCTTTTTGTAAGAGTATTGTGTGAAAACCACGCCGTGGAGGAAGTAAACTATGTGAAAAGTTTTTACCACCCATTACGATCTCACATAGTCACGCTTAGTTTTTAGCTTTTTATATCTCCCTTTAATGCATCATTTTGTATATTATTATTTAAATGAAAAATACTTCTCTCCACTTCTCACTTCACTTCACACTCACTCCTTTCTACTTGTATGTTTTTACAATGTTTACATGTTATAAGTAAATGTAAACATCTTCAGCATGAAATAGTAAGAAAATATCTTTAAACAAAAAGCGAATAAAAAAAGCCAAAAACCTTGCAAAAATTATAAATTATAAATTATAAAGTATTAAAGTAAAGAATAAAATTATTTTAAAATAAGTATAAATAACAATTAATATATGTATTCAACTTATAATTACGAACGTATTTATAGTCTGTACTTTATATATAAAATATATTTAACTGTAGATTTAAATCGCAATTCACATTAACACAGAGAATAATTACAAACAAATGCGTACATACTTTATAATCGCAATAAGACAAAGGAAACCTGCCACTGTCCAGTACTTTGAGACAAGCAGCCGTAGCAACGTAAGAAAAAAACGACAAAAATGACCACGCACTCGGAATCGAAATGCAAAAAAAATATTTTGCTAGAAAGAGAGGGGAGTATAGTAAACGTTCCAGATAGAAAGGAATGGCAGAAATTTCGAACTTAGAATGCAGCGCGTGCTCTTCGACATCCGTCGACGCAAAAAAAATCGAGGCCGCCATCTACCGGCTCCTTGTGACACTAGGCATATTCGACTTATGCGTTTCGAGGATTTCAAACTTATTTTTTTCTTCAATAAAAATAAAACCAACAAAATCATATGAACTAAGGATATTAAATGTATCGAAGGTAGGAGCTATAATGAAAATAATTGCTTCGTAGAATAGTTAGACATACACGGCAAAAAAGGAACGTTACACAATACCTAATAGTAAAAGTAAACGTAATTTGAAAGGTCATTTTGACTTTTTTCAATTGCTATAAAAAAAGGGTGACGACGTGATAGGTCGTAGTAAATGAAATACTAATATAATGTTACATTGTTGAAAATATAAAAAATACTTTCAGCCAATCTGGAGTTTAACGTGTTTGGGATTTCGTGATTTCAGTCAGTGTACTTTTACTTCATATAACCAGTAAGAATTACTATATATCTATTTAGAACTAAAATGATAAGTTCAATAAAATAATAATTTATTAAATATGTTATCCCACAAAGTTAAAGTTATAAAGAGGATCTAATTCGGTCAAATCTTAAGTAAGATCAAATCTAGATCCATGTAAAATTAGGTTTTTTAGATATTGGCATAGACAAAACAGATCTATCATTATTATCCTATTATATAGTAAAAAATCAATGGTTTTAAATAATTCAAATTAAATGGATATTTGTCATCGACAAAACACTATATGCGTGTATAAAAGCTCCTCTATAAAAGCCAGAAGCTGAACATAAAAAGGGCATAGATATAAAACTAATGATAACAATTTAATGATGGCAATCGATCAAATATGTTATGACACATGGTGGCCCGTCGCCCCGACAGCGGAGGCCCGCTGTATCATTAATTAGATCGACATCATTAATGAATCTAATGATCCGAAGGAATTGTTGGAGATAATCACTGCTTAATTTAAATTTATTCTTGTGTAGGATGATAATCGGTATTTAGTTCATGCCTATTATAAATATTTGAACGAATTTCAGCACAACACTTTTATTGTTTGATAATATATTATAGTGTGATCGGAATCAAAATCAGATGTTCACAAAGACAAACTTTTGTATGTGGTAAGACAATTATATAGACTTTTAAAGTCAATTTGATCACTGTAATTTATAAAATTATATACTTAAAATAGTAGGCCTATATATCGATAGAGTTAATAGTATATCCCTTAACGCTAAAAACATAGTTAATGTTTTTCCAGAAAATCCTACCACATCATGCAAATCCCAAAAAAAATACGGAAAGGCAATATCTTCTGAGCGCTAGTATATCATAGAACTAGCTTTCGGGCAAACATATAAACACTACTTGGCCCCTTATCTAATACATTTGCAATAAGACCGGGAGCAGGTTCAGTTGGCACATTCAACATAGCCGAAAATCAACAATTGATTGCTTGAACTCACGAAATCCCAAAAACTCAGGACTCACAATACATCAGCCAAGTATTCCGACCACTACTTGAATAATTTGTACCATACCACAAAGAAAGAGATAGATAAATGGATGCATCAGATACCACCATTTATGTTTATTGTATTAAGGGTGACAAACGAACACACAGTTCACCTGATGGCAAGTGATTCCTACGGCTCATAACATTCACATTTGATTAGGAATCATTATGCAAATGCGTTGTCACCCCTAAGAACGAAGATGACCGTCACCAGTAATGAGAGTGTCCAGACTTCTACAGTCGGCGTTCGATACACTGCAGCGTAATGCTGCGATCACTTAGTATTTTGTGAGGGCGTGATCCTATCCGATCCAGGCGACCTATTTATACTGAACTAATATTTTTTTGATAATAAATATAATTTATAACAAATGAACATGCGATTCACCTTACATTCCCCGATATGGACTTAAGTTGAACTCAAGTTGGTGTTTTTAAACACTAGTCATTTTTGGATAATAAATGTGGCAAATGAACACACGATTCACCTGACATTTCTCGACATGGAACTCCACTCCGCTGTAACCGGTCTTTTTATTTATAACCATAAAAAGTATTCCATTAAATATCAATACATGAATTGTAAAAATCTTCCATAAAAGTAGTGAATATCTATCGGATTCATCTCATACGTCCTCCAATGGCGGCGGTGCAATAAAATTGTGCATATTTTACTGCCACGAAAAGTAATAAAAAACTTCCGAAACTCACTTTGATTGATCCGTGTCATTGTATGAACGTACCAGGCGTCTCCGAACCCCAAAAGCCTCACCCTTAACTTAATGACTCGTCATTTATAACACAGTCAACGATAAAAAGGGATTCAAAACTGGGGTGGTTTTCTTAGAAGTATTACCTAAAATCGCCTTTTTTTGCCAAAACATCGATTTATTTTGATGACAATATTTTTGTGGGGGACCGAGCTATTGTTGTGGATATTTTAAAGTTATCTTTGCCTTATCATTCATATCATTCTTATCAAAAAGCACTTTATCTAAATCTCTATATTTTTATTAAATTACAACATCTGGTACAAAATTTAAGACAGTTTAATTATACAAAATAAGACAACATGGTGATATAAGCTTCCGAAAAATCGTGGTAGAACAATGCGATTTTAACATCACGATACGCTAACAAACTGAGGTCATCTTTAGTGCCAGCATCAACAAAATTCTTAATAACAATTTTACCTAACTTAAACCTTCTCTCGGAATCAGTTATTAGCTTAAAAAATATCTTAATAGAACGTTTTTTTTTTAATTCCGTCCACGGTGATATATTCTAATCATTACCAGATGCTGATTATCATCTGCGCAGTACATATTATAGTGCCGTAAGAAATTTTGCAAATATAGAGGTGCTGACTCGTTGTCCCCTCCAATGCTGGTGCTGTATTTGGTCCAACGGATACGGAATGATATTGGAGGAAGGTTCAAATGCAATGTCAATGACATAGGACATACATACATACACACATACATACATACATACATACAATAACCCATAGCCGGAAAACAATTATTTGTAATATTCAGCTGGGAATTGATCTCAGGACCCATGACAAGCAGGTACTCTAATCAATGTGATACGCGGTCGTCATTTAATTTCTGTCGCGGTGGGGTATTGTATATTTTACTACGTTGTGATACGTTTAGCAATAAAAGCCAAAATGAAGAAATCATTATTTGCTTTAAAACAAAGAGTCGTCAATGTCGTCGCTTCTAAAAAGGAGACTCCATAATTTACAGTACATTGGTGAATAACACTGTATATTAAGTTAGTAATAAGCAAACGGCAATAAATTTTCCTACTACGGTGAGTTCGATGACCTGCGGGCGACCCATCTTGTTGAAACTCTATTAGGCAGCTTAGTGTCGTGAAATATCAGCACAACCAGCAGGGTGACAATTGTGATGGTTATTCAAGTATTCATTTTAATATAATTTTACCGATGAATACCTTTAAAATTTACTAGTTTATAGGATAAACCTAAATTTCTAGTAAATCTTTAGTAAATATATTTATATATAAATAGATATATACAAATCCTCATATATATATATTTATCCTCACAACTGATATATTAATATATCAGATCATTTAACCAAGTTATATTATTTTTACATTTATTATTATTTCTTATCCTTAATTCTTCATGAAAAATTGTCATTATTTAAAATTAAAATAAATAAATAGCAGATTACTTATATTCTTATAACTACAAATATCGATGTAAGTTCATCATTAATTACTCAATCACTATCGATAAAAAAATATCGATAATTCTTATAAGAGGCAAACACTAATGGACTTACGCTTCACTACAGGAAGGCTCTTCCCGTCATTTGTCAACTTGACATTTGACATCATTCAAGCTGGTTGAACTTACCTGACTTACATTTTTTGTACATATCATTAAATTTTAAACTTTAATGTAAACGATCCCACAGGTTAAAAAAAATTGAGAAATAAATGCAGCGTTTTTATAAGTCCGTAGAATTACTTACTATATGATACTATTTCGAGTAGTTTTTATTTTTGTAATTTTGCTCGTTTTATACTTATAATAATAATCTAAGATAAAATAATTCAGATATTGAATGTATAAATATAATTAATTTATTCTTCATGTACTCGTATGTTTGTAATTGTGACCTTAAAGAACATTCATTTAGAATGAGCCCAACTAATATAAAAAATATAAATCGTCATCGATATCGTCAAAATATACCCATCCCTTGAAGTGAAGTTGTTTGTTTTGCCAGTAGCAAGTAGTGTCGCCTTGATAAATATCCTTAAAGATTGCTCAGGCTCTCGATAATTCCTCTTTGAACCTCACACTTTAGCCACCCATCGAAAATGCGTCCTATCACAATCGAAATAGA
The DNA here is from genome assembly GCA_029286865.1 of Teinopalpus imperialis. Taxonomy (NCBI): domain Eukaryota; kingdom Metazoa; phylum Arthropoda; class Insecta; order Lepidoptera; family Papilionidae; genus Teinopalpus; species Teinopalpus imperialis. The sequence continues at coordinate 7,576,081 of JAGSMU010000015.1, forward strand.
GTATATAATACATTAATCTTTAAACCATTTGATCGAAACGGGTGTAAGGTAATTTATGAGAAGCTCTCGCTAGGTGTTTTATAGTTATTTGATAAAACACTGGTGTGATTATTTAGCCTGGCTCCGTGACAGACGGCTTCTATTTTGCCTTTATAAAATACCTCTAATGTTATTTCTCGAGAATGTTATCCAGTCGTTGTCAAGATATATTAGTAATGAATCGTGGTATTAGGTTTCATATTTTTATATGGTTGCTACTTGGTTACTTGTGACAAAGTGCCTGTCCAGATAAGCAGCTACTTGGGTTAAGAACTGTCAAGACAATGGCTTACATGCTGTTTTGTATTTGTGTGTATGTGTGTGTGTAATTTGATATTAGGAGTGACCTATTTTTTAAAATTGGTATAGTAACTGCGTTTTGGTTGAAGAAAACTCAAACGTTATTTATATGTGAAAGAAAAGTCGTGAACTCTGAATGTCATAATCAATGTCCTTATATTTCTTTTATAGTCAATTTTATATATCTATATATTTTTTAGATTTTTTAATTATTCCGAATTACCTTCACGAATATATTCCTTTTATTCAATATATCAAAAATAATGCTACTTGTACAATATATTAATTTCAGTGTTTTCGATTTCCAGGTAAAAAATGGCGTTCGTTGACACCTCAAGACAGACGGCCATATGTCGAAGAAGCGGAACGTCTCCGCGTCATCCACATGACCGAGCATCCCAATTACAAATACCGTCCGCGGCGAAGGAAGCAAAACAAGACAAGGCCGAATCAACCAGCTGCTCCTGCTAGCGCACCTCCCGCAGCCTCTGCAGCATTAGGATCGCCGTACGCAACAGGAACTGATTCCCCAGATGCTCGCTTCTCACATAATCCTGCTGCCGGCTTCTCACCATACCGCACCTCGCCCCTTGCCTCCGACTACCAGGCTAATCAGTTTAACGGGCATGTTCAAACACCAGAATCCTCTCCCGCAAGGTCACCAGAACCTCAAGGCAGGAGAAGCGCACCAGCGGAAGCTCCCCTTCCTACCCCAGATGCTTCCCCTGTCGAAAATGAGAAAGAAAACTTCCAGTATGAGGAACGGCGAAGAGCTATTAACGCCTCTTCGATCTCAGACTCTTACTCGTATAAATTCAGAACCCCTGTTTCTTTTTCACCAGCGCCCGTCGCTGCTATGGGTATGGCAAATGGCATGTATGTGATGTGCACGCAAAGAACTCTAGCTGAGCAACCACCGCTAGTTACAGGCACGTTCTTTCCGCCAGTAGCAACGTCTCAGGACCAACAAGCTCTAGGCACTTCAGCTCCTAGGGTTTCTTCAGCGCCAAGTGGCTCTATAAACACAGAATACAACATCCAATACCATCCTTACGAGCAATACGAACATATGTACAAAACCGAGGACTCGTATGTGGCTCATTATCCTGATCAGCCAAAGACAGAATACGATACTGGTGGGAGCTACTTCTCCGAAGAACCACCGTCGAGCCAACCTCCTGAATCGGAGCAAGGATATATGGCACGTCCGGAGATTAGGACGGGATCACCGGAGTCAGATGTTGATGCTAGGGAGTTCGACAAGTATCTGGACTACGGAACAGAAGGTGCAATGGAGCAGCATCAACAATACAGATACGAACAACAACAAGGCTATAGGCCTTACTGCGGTGAACCAGCACCGGGTCAAGAATATTGTTCTGAAAGGATGTATGCTTCTCCATATCCCACAGTAATCGCTGGAGCGCCGCCGCCTGGGACGTATGCTCCTCCAGCACCAGGGGCGGAAGTCAGGCCAGAAGACGAATTTAGTGTAATCTTGGCTGGAGTCAGGCAGACCTGCTACAGTAACTGACTAGACGGCACCGACTCAGGATAGGAATATTCAGGATTTTCTGTTTATAACCCAAAGAGTTATTTTTTTTCGAAAATATGTGTTAGTCAGTTCAGCTACTTTTTACCCGTTTTACGGTCGACTACTAAAACGATAAACAATATCTAAAGTCTTCTTAAAAACAGACGACTAAACGAACTACGATCTTCAACTTGCAGTAACGGACATCTCATAAGTTTATGTTCTACTCAAAGTATTTGTAGCGTTTGAGTATTCGACCGTTAAGAAATTGGTGATAGCCAATTTAATATTTGTAACAGAAAACAAAGTTTAACAGATCAAAATGGAATCTTTGTTGCAAATGTTTATGAAATTGACATTGTTATTATAATTTTTGTTTATTTTTTGTGCAATTAATGTGCAAACGAATATTTCCTATTGAATCTTGAAACGTCTTGCAAGATCATTGATATACAAGAAAACTGAAATTTACGCGAATATTTATTCAAAAATGACCTCAAAAAGAGAAGATGCATTCCCAACTTTAAATCTACTAATTTAAGATTCAAGCTGCTTTACCATTGCCAACTTATTAACCAATTTCAAATTTATAAAAATCTTCAAACGTAAAGGTATATGTATTTAAAGTTTTTGTATATCAATGTACAAGGTGCAAAACGTTATGTTTTCGATTTATTTTCCCGTGTGATGAATATAAAGTAATTTGTAACTAGATATAATTTTGTAAGGAAATTTGAATAGATTTCAATCCTATGGAGATATGGGGAAAACCTATGTTCAACAGTGGACGAATTCGTTCGATCATAATATTGATGGTCTTGTTTACGTGTGTAAAAATGGTGCTTTCAAACGTCCTAAAATATTTTTATAGATAATTCTCGAAAACACCCCAGCGGTATATTAAACGATTCCTATGTAAAAGATTATTTATTTGTAACTATTTTTTGTATATTTGATAAATAAAAATAACAAAAAAAAATTATTGAAATTTAGCGCTTCCATAAAGGTTGTAGATATAAATAAGTCGTATTTTTGTTTTTTTTTAGCTTTTTAATATCCTATAACTCCTATGTTATCTGTATAAATTGTAAGTTTGAATTATCTCATAGTTATTATTTGTACTAAAATTTTAGATTATACGTTTTTTTAGTTAATGTTGCAATTTTGTAGTTATGCACTCACCATGCATTCGTTTTGCGAAGCTCTTCCTGATTGTAAGAAAATTTATAAGGAACAATAAAAGTTATATTAAAGAACTAATGCGTTATTTATTTCTCCAGAAACATGAGAATTATAATTAACATTTAATATAAGAGACATAAATGCTGATAACTTAAGTTAAGCTTGTATAGTTTTCATGCAGTTGATTAAAGCAATGTAAAATTTCAATTATGATTATTATTAAAAAATAAAACAAATTATTATCTATTATTACTTTACGAACTTTTTCTTCATATAAGTCAAAAACACATAGACCGGTTTCCAGATGTAATAAAAAATGGTTTCTTTCAAACAATTATTTAAAACATAAAATATATAAATTATACAATAATCACACTTCAAGTAGTTTCTAGTTAATGACACCCTAGGGCGTGGTAGTTTAAGTATCTGACTGCTGCTTCGCAGGTATTGGGCGAGGTACAATATTTGTGTATCACAAATTGTTGGTTCTTGGAACCTTCCTCTGACCTTATTACACTGATTGATGCATTACATTAGACTAGGGAACAAGACGGAAACGTTTTCGAGAATGCATACGGCCCTATAAAAAATTATACTAAAAGTATAGTAAAAGTATTTTTTTTATATTATTCCATACGTTATCACTAAATGAACTCATCCATTGTTCATTGCTAAACATAACACTTACATGACCATTTCCATTCTGGTGGTCTGTGGTCTATAGTATTTTGACTATAGATATATAGGATTTTACCTAAACTGCAAACCAAAGAGGCATCTAAGTTTGGTGAAATTAAGCAATAAAAATATCCTATAAACAACAACAATCCGTAACATGATGATTATTTAATAAAATAAAAATTGTTTTACAAAATAATATATAAACGACAAACGATATAATTCTCAAAAATACTGAGAAACAAATTTGAACATTAAAATAGTACAATAAAAGAACTTTATCATCAACATCACTTAACAATATTAATAATCTGTTATATGTGTTAAATGTAAGAATCTGCTGACTCCTCAATAGAGAATACTTGCATAGGTGAACGTGAATCACTTAATTTTTAAATCGTTGCTACTTGAGACCTAATTTTCTAGAAAAGTAACCTGTTCGAGGACCGTACGGAAAGAACAACGTAGCTTTCTAATCCTTTAAGCTAGAAAATATAAAATATTAATTAACTGATTGTTAAATCAATATACATAAATTATGTTGCAAATTATTAAAATATGCTCTCTATCAGGAACATAACTCAAAAAGACAAAGAATAGATTTTAAAAAGGATATTTTAATAAATTCCGTTAATTTATTATTACGTCAATTAATATCTACCTACGCCCCACCATAAATCATTCAAAACAAAAATATAATCACTATTCATGTAACATTGCAGATTAATCACTTTTATCCATTTCATACCGCACACATTTGCCCCAATAAGACACTAAACAGTGCAAAAAAATCACGGACGCCCCCAACGGAAAGCGTGTAAGTCCAAATAAAATTAAAATTACTAAATAATTTGCTCGCCGGGGCAGGGGTGCGCATATATCGGCCCGCGGGCGCGCGCGTCTGTAATTACGAGTGCGGACCGCCCGTGCACGCCCCTGCCTTGCGCTGCACTCGATATTGATGTATTGAAGCCCCTCAAAGATAAATGTTATAACTCTGTTTTTCACGTTTCTAAAATGTAAAATTAAAAGCTTAAATACAAATAAACTAATCTCATTCTTTAAAAAAATCACATCTCTCTGATCTAAGCGATGTCAATAAATATAGCAGTCCAGCTGCGACTGGACTCTTTATGGAAGATGAATTAGTATCAACAAACATTCTCATTAACCTCGCTAACTAATCTTAAATGCGATTGACAAATTGTTGTAAGTTGTAAGCTGACAATATTAAGTTGCAGCAGCAACTTATCCTCGAGAACTAAGATAGAATGCCAAGTAACAAGATTTATTGGGTTTTTTACGCTGATATATAAATGGTCCTTTTCCTATTGAGCCAGCCTATTCGTTCTATGTATTTTTTTACCTCAATCGTGATATTAATACATACAACCGGGATTCAACCCTACCCAAAGGTTAGGACATCGCGTGGTCAGTACGACCGTCAGACTATCCCATAATCTGGCTAGAGCATGTTTATTATCATCTTCTGAATCGAGTATAAAACCGGAACATTAAATGTACATCTAATTCTCCATGTATTCTAGAAAATATTTGAAGCCGATTTTAACGATTCTATTACATTAAGTAGAAAAAGCTTTGGAATTTATTCCCTAATAGTTTTATAAGAGATATTATCATATCAAAAATTACTTAACTTTCAAAATTAGGCAAAGTATTTACAAGTTATAAGCTATTCGCCTTCACGTTATGCAGGTTTACATGATTGTTTTTTTGAAATATGGCTTCTTCACAATGCAAGAATTATCATAATTAATTCAGGACTGGCTAAGATTAAACTACAAATAAACAAGTTTATATTTCGCTATGCACTTTTTATAAAGATAATCAGATAAGTGCCAGACTCATTCGAATACATTTTAATGTAATTTGTTAAATATAACCATATATTATTATTAAGTTAATTAGCGATGTTATACGAAATGGTATCCGCTGTTCTTGTGCAAATGCAAATGCCATTGGAGGCCAAAGTTACGCCTTATAGAGTTACCAGCAATTGGACTGACATGAAATATTGTCTTGCTTTATTCAGCACACCAAGCTTTCTAGAGGCCAATTTTACCTTTCAGGTAATCGCTGAACTGAAAGTCACGCGATATCTTATATCCAATGATTCCGACACTGGCTGAGGAAAGGGTAGTGTTCACTACATTGGAAGATACAACTTAGGATGTAATAATAGGTGTCTCGTTACAGTTCAATTGGACTAAACTTATATCAAGAAGAAGAAAAAAACTAGTTAGTCGTAAACTTCGTCGACGTGTTCCCGAAAAATGTTGTTCTTTCAGTCGGTGTTATCAAGTGCTTGCTTATTTGCAACATGTCATTGATATGCAGAAAAAACAGAATGGGCCAACACACAACTATATGGAACACCAGCATTCTAAGGTTTGGATTCAGAGCATACGTTGTTGATCGTTTGGTCCTTGAGAAAACTGTTCACTGACTTGCATAATTTCTTGGGGAGTCCATACGTAGGAAGCTGCGAAAAGATCGCGACGGTCTTCTCTATCTCCAACCACCAAGCCACACCTGTCATTGCCCATCGATGATCTAGCTTGACGAGTAGTACGAGAAAGACCAGGAGAACGCCCCGGTGAAAACTATACTGGCGATCAGCTCTAATCATCTGGTGCTTTTCTAGATACATTTATATATCTAGAAAAGCACCAGAAAGAAAAGCCGTTACCTATCCCGATCAACTGAATTATAATGCCACACGTCGGCAGACTGCAGAACTTGATTGTAATGGACACATGTGAGACACCATACTTCGGATCAGATAATTGTCCCACAATCTTAAACTGGTATCGACGGAGACTTGATAGTAAGAGAGAGGCAAGGGGAGTATGCTCTTACCCTGGAACTGGAGTGAGAAAAGTATCAATAATAGACATTAATCTAGATTTGCACTTCCAAATATAATCACTTTATATGCAACATACATGTAGGTTGGCGACAAGAATTTATATTATCTTATAGTTTTTGAATTCAATGTTCGCATCATTAAACGTTGTTGTAAACATGCAGCAGATAAACAAACACCTTCTCAAAGATTCTTGCTAAATCTTCTCTGATATCATCTTTTCACTTACGTTAGAGCTTACTTAAGCTAAAATTCATACAAGCGACAATTACTGAAAATAGTTGTAGTAGTCCATCGCTACTGCAGAGAACTATATATCAAAAGCATAATTCCAAAAGTACACAATAAGAATATTAAAAATATCTTTCTTCTTTTTACCCAGGAACGCGATTCCGTCTTGAATATCTATAGATTACGGTAGTTATACCATAAAAGGCCTACGATAAATGAAACATAAATAACTGATCCTTTATTTAAAGACTTGTTAGTAAGAAATATTCCATAAATTAATTATACTTATCTAGCAAATAATCGTGACGGCATGTATCTGGTGTACTCGTATGAAAGTACTTGAAATTGAATCGTATGACATTGTTTAAATTCCGATAGGAAATGAACAGGATACCTATGAAGTCATTTTAACAGGAATCTTTCCTCAGGAGGACAACGCATGTCCCATTGTCTTTTTTATAATATTATCAGGGTTCACAAACGGAAACATGAATACATCTAACATCCATCCTCGACAATAAGGGACACAAGACACACATGGGTTTTCACCGCTGGGGACTTAGATGAAATGCTTTAATACCTCTCTTTTTTATATAGAATAAGTGGCCAACGAGCAAGCAGATCACCTGATGGTTAGTGATTACCGCTGCGCATGAACATCCACACCAGAGGAGTCGTAGACGCGCTGCCGGCCCTTAAGAAAGATGCTGGCTCATTTCTTGAAGGTCGCATTTCGGAAATATCCTGATGGAAAGTGACTCCTGTGGAATCCTATGAAATCCACATTCATCCTTGACAAGACAACAATCATAATTCGGATGCGTCATTATCCTTGAGGACTGAGATGGAATGTCTCGTCACCAGTAATAAAGGTCTCCGGATCCCAAAACTCACCAGACGAATAAAAGTAGCATTATGCTGCTATTTTACGCTGGTATTGTGTGAGGGCGTAATCCTTCCCCGGTCGAGCTGACCCAATCATTCTGCAGCTAGAAACAAAGCAATGTAGCTCTACCAAATATGGCGGCGACAGCTGATCCCGTTCTCTGGTCGCCGGTTGTGCGTAGCAAAAAATCGATTTCAGCTCACAGTGGTGGATTGCCAACCAAATGAAGATAACATTTCATCACTATGCCGAATGCAGATTTCAACTTTAAAGGGACTTAACGGTCCATTGTCTGAACACAAAACACTCTTAAGGTTAAATTTTTTCTCACCTGATGGTAAGTGTTTGTTGCCGTCCATTAACATCCGCAACATCAGTAGCAAGAGTCGCAAATGCGTTGCCGTCCTATAAAAAAGGTGGAGGCAAAATAATTGTATTGTACGTACCCCGCGCCATCCCGCCCAAATCTTACGTCAAAATCGAAGTTACGAAATGTCATTGTCATGTGTTACCATAAACTTATACAAGTTAGTCCGTTTGGAGTCTAGGTTTTTCGGTAACGCACACATTAAAAACTATGAATATTTTATCTTACAATAATATCGGTTTGAAATAGGTACCCTCTCGTAAAGTAACAACGTACAATGATATTCTCTGCATCAATTACTACGTTAAAGTAAAATTGTATTATAACAATGTCCTGTGTTAAAAAAAATATTTTCTTTTTTAAGAGGGCTACAAATCCCGATCATGATCATGGTTTATTTAGTATATATTTTGCGTTTCGTAAATCCCTGTGTAAACAACGCACCTACATAGTACGCACTAAGAAGTAAAAAGAGAGGCTATGTACTTCTAAAGTACTGTATCGTGGATGAATGCCTAGTGCCCACACGATTATACCATTATTTTTTTATAGTTTAAACGAAATTTTGTTGTCTATGTATAGGCAATACCTAGTATAAGGCAACAGATTTTGACCCAATTGGCTGCGAAGCCATTGCTCGCGCTACGATTGTGTACGATTCCAATATAAATATTACTCCCAATTTTGATTTTCAAGTGAATCTAACAAAGTTTATATATTTTTGTGTCAGTTTTGAGAGGATTCAGTTAATTAAAATCGGTAATTTGATAATAGAATGTTTATAACTTTTGTAGAGGTTAGAAAGTTAGGGTGGGCAATAAAACCTTTTGGTATTCTCAAACAAACAATTTTCTTACTGAAAGCATCCCACTGTAACGTTATTTAGTATAATCACGCTGCAGCTATAAACTATATCTAGCACAAACAGATAGATTCGACTGGCGAAGGACCACAATTTTAAATAATTACAGGTTAAAATAGTAATGTAGAATTGTGATCCATTTTGTCCTCAGGCGTATGATGTCTTATCGAAGATGAATGTCATTAGCCGCAGAATCACGTGTAGAAGCAAGAGATGAATTTGTTCGTCACTCCCTAATATTATAGCAAAAACAAAAACAAAGTTAAACTAGGTATGGCTAGGCTGTGCACCCAGGATCTCCGACAAAATAAAGTAAGTCAACGTCTAGCCTATCTATACCTATTTCAGTTAAAGAAACCCAATCAAGATAAAGATAACACAGTCAGATCGCGGAGGAGATCTGAACGTTATTGGAATGCGAGAGTAACAATTTTTATCGACATTTTAAGTAGAACTGTCGTTTACTGAGTAAAAAAAAACATTCCATTAAGAGAAACGAGTTGCGATATCGCTTGCTACGATTTAACTTGTGATCAGTAAAATATAATGTTATATTAATTATTATTAAATATACTTTTTAAATTTCTATAACTTTCTATAAATAACGGTCGGTTTGGTGTTGCGAAATGACGCCTAGCAGCTTTGAAATCAGTCCAGAGATGGGCAAAGAGGCTAATTGGTGATCACGGAGTTGGTTGAAACCAATCTTATGAGCATAAGCGTAGGATGGCTTCGGTATTCTTGAGGATTTGGAGACATTACATTTTGGAGAATATTCTCAACGAAGTACACAGTTTATATTCTTTCTTTCCCATTCTACCATTAGACAACCAGTCATGTCGCACATAGCCACGCAGCCATCTAAATATATATATATATTTGTATATATTATACCGATATTACAAAAATTTCTGTCAACTGAGCCATTATTTCTAATGTTACCGAATTCGTTGCAATCGCATTCTTCTCATCGTAGTCGCATAATATTCTTGTTAATTAACCTCAACTTAGATGAAATCAATTCTGTTTTCATTAAACAACATTATTTTTAGTGTCGATGCATGTACGATCACTTTTGTACTTGCGCATTTTTTTCTAAGCAGCGAGCAGCTTATCACACAACGGTGTTGATTACTGGGTTGCACACAATGAAACAAGTAGCTCAGTTGTACTTAATTTATTGGATGCCCAGGTCAGACCATATGTCTCCCAGAGACATCTTCGATATAGCGTTTATAAACAGGGCAGCGCCCTCTGTTATCCGCCATATACAACTTAGAGTCTACAATGCATGTTTTGAGTGTTTTCAAAGGCAAATAAAAAACCAAAAACATAACCTTGCTTGTAACATTGAACAGTCTGTATGTTTTTATTGTGAACAGGCTTATAGAACAAGCAAGAACACAGTTCACCAGATGGTAAGTAATATGCGACTCATGTCATCCTCAACAAAGAGTCAAATTGCACCTGAATTGTAACCCTTGAGAACCCTTGGAATCGCTGGTTACGGATAACTCCTGGGTCTCATACGAAATATAGTAGCATCATGCTGCCGTTTCACTTAGGTATTCTGTAAGAGCGTGGTCCTTCCCCCGTTTGATTAGTGGCTTTACCACTATTATATAACTGTTAGAAATGGTTGAACTGCATTTGTAGACCTTTCCACATGTTGAATTTTTAACCATTACAATTATCGCAGTCACACTTGTATTTACTGAGTAAGTTACTAATATATGAGCAAACCTAAGAATATATGCGCTAAATGACATTTATTTATAAGCTGTTAATTTGTGTATATTTATGAGTCTGTGAGAAATTAATATATGTATAAGTTGTGTTGTGTGCTGTTTGGAACGATTCCTGCCGCCGAGTTCCGTCATCGGACGACACGACAGACCACCAGATTCCATCGTCACCACGTGGATGGCTGGCATTCCTCTACTGTGCGCTACTCGCGGAATTTTCTGCCCCTCACAGCTGCCTTGTGGAATGGGCTGTCCTCGCCGGTGTCCTCGGCATCTGCAGTTCCTCTGGTATTGCGGTTGCCCATGGGCGTCGATGAGCACCTCGGTGTTCCCACCGCTAGTTTGCTCCCTTCTTTCTATAAAAAAAAATTAATATTAATTTTCTGACTTACCTCACTTTCCGTAAGGATGTTTTAGCAAGTTGTTATAATACGTGATAATTAAGTTTGAGTTGGTCTTTTATGTTTTAATCCACGGAGACATCTTTGTGTTGCGAAGCATTCATAAATTATCATACTGTATTATTGATTTATTTTGGCGTTATCGATTGATAATTCGACGCATTATTGGACCACGGTCTATTATTTATTATGTATCAGAAAACTAATTCTTAGAAAATATGGTTAACAAATTATTTAACGATAACAAAAATATATTCTAGTGGACAAATGACAAGATATTCAAATAACAATAATAAATACGATTGCAGGGTAAGTGAGAACACATCGGCATTGTTCTGTCTGCCGTTATATTTAACCATGAAGCATATACGAATAGGCTTAGAGACGTATCTTATTTACGGAAGGTGACAGTCGATCCTTGAAAGTACATGAGTATGACGAAATAGAATTTTGCGTTCGAGTACTAGATGAGAGTACTAGATCCGAGTTTCCAATTTTCAGATGTTTTTTTTATGGGCCTAGAACCTAACTAGCAAACACATTGATCACATGACGGCCCATGATACCTACAGGATATGCAAGTAAGTCGTCGCCCCAAAGTTAATTTATCTGTCGAGTCGCAATGTGGTACAGCCAATTTATAGGTATAGCATGGTTCTACTACATACAGCTAACGACCTATGTACAAAATGACTCATTAATATTTATGTCTAATACACAGGTGTACATCGATAACTGTTAGGGTAAAAAATTCCTGAGTGGAGACCGCTGATCGGTAAAGGTTATAATTGACGTTCGCAGACAGAGTAACGATCTTCACGAGGACTGAGAGTAGCCGAACATCGTCCAGCATGTCTAGTTGTGAACTTATTACGAATATATGTCGCCGATGATAAAAAAGATACGACTTACAAATTCAGCTGAAAGATCGATACCGTTTGTTATCTCTATCTGGACTGGGATACGAGGCGAAAGCTTTTATTTATTAATGTCATATTTAATTCAAGAATTTGGCAATCTGGAAAACTAATAACAAATTTGGTGGTTTTTTTTTATAGAGTTAAACTACAAAGAGTTATACAAATAACTCACCTGATGGTAAGTGTTTACCGTCGCGCTATGGACATCCGCAATACCAGAGAAGTTGCGGATACGCAGCCGGCCTCTAAGAATGGTATAGGCACTTTTCTTTAAGGTCCCTCGGTCGGTATCTGTTCGGAAATAACGCTGGCGACTTGTGAACGTTTTCACTAATAGACTGATTCTTAAGGCAGGTATTGTAATTTATATATATTTTTAGAGACGACAAATGAGCACACAGTACACCAGATAAATACGGTAACTATATGATAATGACTGCAGCTACTACATTTATCCTCAACAAAGGTTCAAGATAGACATGCGTTGTAACACCTGAGGACTGCCTTGTATTGTAATATTTATATAATTTTAGAGACGACAAATGAGCACACAGTACACCAGATAAACACGGTAACTATATGATAATGATTACAACTACTATATTTATCCTCAACAAAGGTTCAAGATAGACATGCGTTGTAACACCTGAGGACTGCCTTGTATTGTAATATTTATATAATTTTAGAGACGACAAATGAGCACACAGTACACCAGATAAACACGGTAACTATATGATAATGATTACAACTACTACATTTATCCTCAACAAAGGTTCAAGATAGACATGCGTTGTAACACCTGAGGACTACCTTGTATTGTAATATTTATATATAATTTTAGAGACGACAAATGAGCACACAGTACACCAGATAAACACGGTAACTATATGATAATGATTACAACTACTATATTTATCCTCAACAAAGGTTCAAGATAGACATGCGTTGTAACACCTGAGGACTGCCTTGTATTGTAATATTTATATAATTTTAGAGACGACAAATGAGCACACAGTACACCAGATAAACACGGTAACTATATGATAATGATTACAACTACTATATTTATCCTCAACAAAGGTTCAAGATAGACATGCGTTGTAACACCTGAGGACTGCCTTGTATTGTAATATTTATATAATTTTAGAGACGACAAATGAGCACACAGTACACCAGATAAACACGGTAACTATATGATAATGACTGCAGCTACTACATTTATCCTCAACAAAGGTTCAAGATAGACATGCGTTGTAACACCTGAGGACTGCCTTGTATTGTAATATTTATATAATTTTAGAGACGACAAATGAGCACACAGTACACCAGATAAACACGGTAACTATATGATAATGATTACAACTACTATATTTATCCTCAACAAAGGTTCAAGATAGACATGCGTTGTAACACCTGAGGACTGCCTTGTATTGTAATATTTATATAAGTTTAGAGCCAACAAATGAGCACATAGTACACCAGATAAATACGGTAACTATATGATAATGACTGCAGTTACTATATTTATCCTCAACAAAGGACAACATAGACATGCGTTAACCCTAGAGAACGATCATCACTATAATTGGATTTCCGTATCTATCCCTACACTCTCCACACGAAACGCTGATATAACACGATGTAAATACTCGTACGTGTTTTTAATGTACTGTGCTGTGTTTTATTAAGTTGTATATTATTTATAGAAGATGCAGATAAGCATGCGGATCATCCATTGGTCACCGACACATGCACATGTCATGTAGACCAGCAACGCCAATGGAGTTTTCTGTCAGTTTCCCGTTTTTAAGGGAATACTTTCTATATGTATACGTGGCAGTAATGACAAATTATTTCGTACAGTAAAAACTTTGGACTAACGAAACTAGAAGTTAAATATTTTTTATTGCCTTGTCACATATTATACCGTAAGGATACTAACCAGCTGATAGTTCCAAATCGCATGCAAACTGTGGTTAATAAATGTATCGGTCGGTATCTTCAAAGGGTCATCTCCTTAGGCGCGCCGCACCCGTCGCATGCTCTTACTGCGGCTAGTTAAAGATATGCTGAAGATAATGAAGTATTTAAAAGAATGTTTGGTAAGATATACATGGTAAGTTTAGAGTAACCATCGATGAATAACTGCTTTATTACTCATACGAGTGTTGCTTCATCATTAAATTTTTTTTTAGAAGATTTTTGTAAACATAAAACTATGTTATTTAAAACTTTTAAAAGAAATATATTTTTATGAAACCTATCCATGTCACATGATACACTTCAAAACAGTTTTTTTTTTCCATTTTCGTACTGGAATTTCATTCAAAATTGTAATTCGTTTATTAACGTTGTACTTCCGTTATTGGGTCACATCTAACTCTACACATGTCCTTAATTTTTACTGTTTTCGCCTATTGATTCAGAAAAACTAAATTGTGGCAGATAGACAGACAAGAATATGTGGTTTCAACACGCTTCATCTGGTGGTAGACGAAAGAAAGAGTTCACGGTGCCCAAGATACCTGCTTCTGTCGTCGTTAAGGAATTCAGACGTATCGTCACTCCTGGAGTGCTATGATATAATGTCTAGCTGTCAGGAACTGAATTTTCCGATCTGTACAATCAACATGCGAAATGTTACTATTTACTATTTCATGTTCGTATTCTGTGGAAATGTGGTCCTTAATCGGTAGAGAAGACCCATTTTGTTCTAGTTAGTACAGCACTAAAACACTGAGTTTACCACATCCAAACTTTTTTCATATTTGTTTCCATTTTTCAATAGTGTTTACTATAACAGTTGACTCTCACTCACAAAAATAATTAATTTATATTTTATTACATTGAGAGTAAGAAACGAGCACACAGTTCACCTGATGGCAAGTAATTCCCGCGGCCCATGACATCTACATTCATCCTTAACAAGGAATCATAATGCAGATGCTTTGTCAACCTTGAAGACTGATATGGAATGCCTCGTCACCAGTAATAAAGGTCTCCGGATCCTTACACTCACCTGACGAAACACAGCAGCATTACGCTGGTATTCTTTCTATGAGAGCGTGGTCCTACTCCAGTCGAACTGACCCATACATTCTGCAGTTAGAAACAAACTTCAGCGTAGCTCTGCAACTGTTGAGTACTATTTCAATAGATAAATAAATAAAATAGGAGACCATAAAGCTGATATATTTATAATTGATAATAACGGCCTATAGAATAGCCAGAGATCGAAATTATTTACAGGAACCCCTGTGTAAGCGTATGTCCTTGGTTCCAGTAATATGAATTACAAAAGTGCCTGAACGCGCGGAAATGTGCCCTAGTCGCTACGAAGAACATTGTAGTAAATGCGTGAAATCCTTTCGGGTGAAATTCGATCTCCTTAATATATTCAGTAAAAACAAAGCTACTCTCTAGCTTTAAGACCAGGTGAGAGATTGATTATTTTTTGTTTATAGTAATACCATTGAATTTAATAAGAGATGGACCATCAGAATTTCTTTCAATTAAAGTTTTATGAGGTGCAAATTTGAGATGATTACAACCCCAATGTGTAATATTATCTTATGCGATAATTAGTATATGTAACATATTTTATCCGCGCCTAAAACGTTTTGTTGTAGAGAATAAATATCAACATCAATAATGATTGTTAATTTTACTTTAACTGTTTTAAATTTATTTAAAAACCTAGGCGTTAAGTGAGTAATCTGCGTCATTTAATTTAGCCTCAGCGATCACAGTAATTGAAGAAATCATCGCCGCTTATCGTTCCATTATCGGGCCATCACTTTTATTTCCATTTTGCGTTGTGTTTGGAAACAAACGGGCGTGTTACAGCGTTCACAATGGCTCGTTAAGCTGCGTGTTTTGGTTGGCGTGAAACTGGGTAAAAAGGACATCTTGCGATGTAGGCACGTGGACGGCGGCATGAATACAGCATTGCTTCTATTTTACCTTTTCTGCTATATATGACGAATTCATTCACTGAATGGATTCGTCCAACTCTTTATAATGTTGAATGAATCAATGAAATTCTCTCTGTGGTGTGGAGGCTGATGTTGGTACTGCCAGCAATCGTCATAAATTATGACTATGGTATATCAAGATACCCAATTAAAAACACATTTTCTCCCCCTTAGTCTAGAACCAATCTAGGTTTTCAAGCGCCCATATCCAGAATATGCATTAGTTATAATTCCGTCAACAAGTATGTTGCTATTCTTATATGTACATAGGTCTTCAAATATAAATGATTTATTAAGCTCAGCATAATAAGTTATAATGTTTGGACGTCTATGATAAGGAATCAATAACTATCATTGTAACAATGATAATCATTTAGTATATATATTAATTGATGTTAATTTAATCATAAAAGGGAGGGACTGAATGTTCGTTTCAATAAATGACTTCGATCATATTATATTTGTGACGGGGATACTCTCCATGCGGGTTTGAACTTCGACGATTTTTACTGGTTCATTATATTACAAGGAATCTTAAATTATTTAATATACCCAAATATTGTACTCGAGTACCATACTACCCTTCCCCACAACCTGCCATAAAGCGTTATTCGAACGCATCATAATATAGATTTCACACCAATTTGAACAAGAAGTCGCATCAAAGTTAAAATATTGAAGTAGTTAGGGGTGTATGTGGATACCAATTTAAACTGGCATCACCATATTAATACTACTCGTATACGCAAACTAGTATGGGTATATAAGAGATTATTAGATTATCAGCAGACCGAAGATTTACTAGCACCCCTCAAATTGTTTATTTCGGCTAAATGTCTCCAGCTGTTCTAACCTGTACCTTAAAACTCCACCCATAAGCTCTACGTTATGAGACTATGCACAGAAATACATGCATTTACTCTTCAATAATTATTAACCACACAATCTTGTCTTTACTTCTGCCTTTTCTTCAATTGTATATTATATGCCCTAGTGTGGATACATTTTATTTTCCGCTTATATAGTTTTAGATAACACGGAAGGCCGCGCGACCCCTGCAAAACAGGTTTTTAATCTAGTGCAGGGTTCAACAAGACATCCTTCCATTTCTGTTTCTCTTTTATTAAAATATAATTTATAAGTAACTTATGAACAAATGTTTGTGTCTAATAAAGTTTATTGTGTATTATTATTATTATCTGAAGAGTCGTGTCGTTCCACACTAACCTTTCAAAAATCACTTGTAAACATCATAAATACAATTTTACGATCTTTACACAATATTTGTTACGTTCAGCATAAAAAAGAAACGATAGGAGACATAAACTCCGACACGAATTAACATAAAACTTATTTCCCAATCAACAAACCATGACGATGACTAGAAAAAGAATGAATACTTGCCTCGTCATCGCAACATCCTGTCCTCTTTACAGCTCAAATGTATTCCATCCGTCCGTACGTCACATGATCCACACTGAATTAACATAAGTTGAGAGTTGTTTATTAATATTTTTATATATACAGCTTAAGTTATGCAAAAAACGAACTAAGCTGCATGTTAAAAAAATATTATACTTATTTATAAGGAGCGTTTCGTCAGACCAAATTTAGATACCTATATACCTATAGGTACCTGAATTTTATTATAATTAACATATATTTTGCTTCAACCTGATTTTTAAAAGGTTTTGTGAGGCTTCAAAGGTTCAATTCTGAGTATAACGTTTGTGGAACACAATTTGTCAAGATTTTCCTTTTTGCGCATGCATTGTATTGGAATAAGGAAGGGTACTTAAAATTACTCGACCAGAGGTCAATCGACGGATTCAACTCGTATGGGCAGCGTTTGGGAAACTGGCATATTTTCTCGTCGAATATACCTAAATGCTTAAAGACAAAAGTCTTTAATCAGTTCTTGTTGCCAGTCATGAGCCATGATGTAGCTCAAAGTCACTCAGCGAACTATGAAGTGGGGTTAGCTCGGTGCTTCTCTGCATGATCATATAAAACATGTGAATATCCCCAGAAGAACTAAAATAACCGACATAGCCCAAAGGATCAGTAAGACGAAAAATATGAAATAGGAATCATCCGGCCATATAGCTCGTAGAACCGATAACCGATGGAGATGAAAAGTTCTGGAGTGGCAACTCGATATTGCATTCATGGCAGCGTTGAACTGAACCACTAGATGGAGTGACCTATGCAACTATACGGAAATTCGATGGATGCTTAGGATCGTAATATATGGCAGTGGGAAGGCCTTTGTCCAGCAGTGGGCTAGCGATGGGCTGAAATGATAATGAGGACGACGATGACGACAAAGGAACGTCTTTGTACATACACGAATGTTCAACGGACTAGACGAGTATGCTGTCGATATCATTTGATAACAATCAAAAGATTCTAATTAAAAAAAGAATATTAATTATGTTTAGATTATATATTTTATGTATTATTATTTATGTATTAATTAATAAATTTATGCATATTTGTAAATAAAAATAGTTCTGTGTTTATTTTTATTTTATTATATTATATTTAATTTTTTCTCTATTTTTTTTTATTTTGTGTGTACACTATGTTTTTTTTTCCGATAATATTGCCAACACCAGGCCTGCTGGAAGAAATTTTAATTGTAAAATAAGCTGGCTGCGCCGTTGTACATACCTTTCCTATATTACTTCCCTTATATAAATGCTTTGTGTATATAAAAGGTAAATAAATAAATAAATACCGCCGTGGTCTACCTCAACGAGGAGGACAACATAATAATTTTTGAAGGCTGCCTGGTCTAGTGGCTGGAATTCCCTGTACTGGTATATATATATATATATATATATATATATATATATATATATATATATATATATATATATTCATTACATTGAGAGTAACAAACGAGTACACAGTTCACTTGATGGTAAGTGATTCCTGCGGCCCATGACATCTACATTCATCCTTGACAAGAAATTATAATGCAGATGCGTTGTCACTTTTGAGGGCTGAGCTGAAATGCCTCTTCACCAGTAATAAAGGTCTCCGGTTCCCTACACTCACCAGACGAAACACAGCAATATTATGCTGGTATTTCTCCCCGGTCGAGCCGACCCATTAATTTTACAGCCAGAAACCAACTGCAGTGTAGCTCTACCACTGTTAAAAATAATATATATATATGTAAGACCTGGGTTTGCTTGCCCATTGATGTCTATTTATCGGCAACAAAAATTATTTACTATCGAATCTAGTTGTGTTTTGTTTATCCACTATGTGCGGAAGGAATCGAAATTGCTTTGTATCATACCAAATATTGACTTCACACTAAAACGTCCTGCGCAATTCTGATAACAAAAATATGTCACCGTAATCCTACTCGCCTAGACTGACGTTATGGTCATAATAATTATACTCAATTCCCTCAAGTTATTTTTAAATCGTAAACTTAACGCATACATAATTTGTGCGTCAGACAGTCGTTAATATTCATAAATCGACACGTCGCGTCACACTCATAAATAAATTACGAATTCATAAAAAAAAAACCTTTCGTCAGACCACCCTTAACTAAGCAACAACCTTTAAACTTATAACATCCTTGAATATTCCTTACACACGTTAATTTGAAAAAATAGAAAGCTTTTTTGATTTGTATGCCTGCTACTTAAATATAATATTGCTTATAGGGAGAAATAGGATAACGAACATTTTAGTCTTTTTAAGGATATTCCTATAAATATTATAATTAAAAATATTAGTATATTTTACAGGTTCAACTGCTGTTATAAACTAATTGTATGTGCCTTACATTGCCTCATGCCGATATATCCATAATATGTCGGCATGGCCAAGAACGGATCTCTACTTGTAAAATATGAGGTAAAAATAACAGCAAAACGCTCCTGTGTTTCGTACGGTGAATGATGGGAATTGGAGGCCCAATTAATTACATCGAAATGTTTCACATTAAACGTAAATTGCGAAACAGGTAAACCGTGTCTAATTCTTCGTCAAGCTTTAATGTACATATATAAGTCACAAATATCAGTTACCTGTAAGTTTATTTGTCACTTACACAAGAATCTTTACAACAAACATATAAAAATAAATGATGATTCGACTCACTCTAAAATAATACGCGGGCCACGCTCTTCGCTTAGAAGTTTGGGTCTGTCTAAGAAATTTAAAATATATGGATTTACTACCCTTATAACTAAAAATTATAATATAGTGATTTTAGCATAAAAAAACACGTCAATAACATCGTAATTCTTCAGTATGTTCAAATAGTTACGACCTACTGATTTGCATTGAGATGAAATATCGTTGGGACAGAAGAAACTATGCGATAATAAAATTTTAATGCCATTTGTCATTTAGAATTGAATGAAAAGGTATTTTTTATACTTGATTTAGCTTGAGTAACGTTGAGGGTTATTTGTAACTATAAGGTTTTAATAAAACTTACTATTTTAAAAATATACCTTATGGTACGAGACCTTATTACTGGTTACGTTTTTTTTTTAATTATGTTGGGAGTAGCAAACGGACATACAGTTCAATTGATGGCAAATGATTCCTGCGGCCCAAGACATCTACATTCATCCATGACAAGGAATCATAATGCAGATGCGTTGTCTCCCTTGAGGACTGAGATGGAACGCCTCTTTCACCAGTAATAAAGGTTTCCGTCAGGATCTGTACACTCACTAGACGAAATACGGCAATATGCTGCTATTTTACGCTGGTCTTCTATGAGGGCGTCGTCCAACCCCGGTCGAGTTTCTGCAGCTAGAAACAAACTGCAATGTGGCTCTACCACTGACTAAGTTCAATCTCCAGGACTGACAACGCATATATCTGCATTATGATTCCTTATCGTGAATGAATGTGGTTGTCACGGTTCACCTTATGAAAATCATGGTTCGGCGAATAGTGTTTATCATAAAGTAAACTTAGTGCTTGTTTATGATCCATTAAAAAAAAAATGAAAGAAGATATATAAAGATCAGGATGTTTCGTGGCAAAGCAATGCGGCGAGTATTGTTATAATGAATAAACAGTTTATGTATTTCAATTGATAAAATTAAATATTAGGTGCTTTGAAGACGAGAAACTGAGTCCTGAGTATTTTCTCGATTTAGGTTCTCACAGGTTATGGATGGGAATAAACAAGACGGTCAAAAAATTACATTAAAACATCCCCTCCACTATAAAGCGCGAACGATTTTATTAAATTTCTCGCGAAATACTGAAGGTGATGAAAGGAAAACGGATTACGAAAAAAGCAATAATTTCATTAAACATATACACAACACAGTCAAAAACCTACACAAATATTGTTATTCGGCCGGTAATTGAACCCAGAACCCCACGACGCATCAGCCAGGCACTCTAACTGCTACATCACGCGGCTGTCATAGACATTCTATATAAAAAAAATTATAGATACTTTAATTAATATGTATATTATTTCTATTTAAAAATTATTAATTACATTTATATACTTTTAAAATTATAATAAATATTTGTTCAACCCTAATGTAGGGTGGTAGGGAACGCCTTTTGGCATGATGTCCTTATTTTTATACATTTGTTTGACTTGTATAAATAAATAAATAATTAGAACGCAATTTTATTTTTTTCGACCTTTGTTGTTATGTCACAACCCGTGAAATAACCAAAAAGGCAAGTAAAAAGCCTTGCGTCCCATTCACTGTAAAATTATAATATCATTTTAATTTCTAGTTTGAGTTTTACGAACGATCACATGCGTCCTAATATAAAATGTACTAAGAACAGATATCTCAATATCGCTGGCGATAAATACGCAAAATCGCGCATTACAAATTTTATATAAATTTTCGTACGCGTAAATTGCGCCTGTCTTTTCCTTGATGAATTTGGCGAAAAAGCCATTAAACTTGCTCTATACTCAAGAGTACTCCCCGGTTAATCGTGTTGTAGCTACTATCTAGCTGCACTGTGACTTGACACTATACAACTTAATTAAGCTAACATCACATGATTTGAGAAATTAATTGTTGTACCTTCAAAAGGGTGAAATAAAAAAAATAGAAAAATGGGTCCAATTTCCTTATTCTCTTTTTGTTACAAACTTTGGAATTTTAAGCATCAAATCCCTTAGATAACTAATACTACAAATCTCGTGGTCCGTTAAATCTATCCATTTTCCGCACATAGTAAACCAATTAGATGAAATAGCCTGTCAATGGAACTCTAATTACAACGATAAGATATGTTTCCATTGTCTTAATACAACGACATATTATGTAATGACTTAATTTTTTTTTTAAATAACGTTACGGCAATTCCTCGTCTCGGTTTCCTCACCATCATTTGATTCACAGCTGTATTGAATAAATTAGAGAAAAGACCCATCACCTTTCTTAAAGGTCTACATTCTGCATGCATGATGTTGCGGATGTTCTTGGGTGAAGATGATCACTTACCATCACGTGAACTGGTCGCTGGTTTACCACCTATTCTGTAAAAAAAACCGTCATCCATATATTATAGCTTCGGCCCATATCGAAATATTTGAAAAAAGAAGACACTCACGGAATGAGTCACAAAACAGATTCACGTCACGACTCTTAAAACCTATTTGTACATTATTGAAAAATCAATTGGCATCAACCATTTAAAAGTATTAATTGGTTGATGCCAATTAACCCCAGTCTTAAGCTTCTCCATTTTTTTTTAATTATACTTAGAGTAACAAACGAGCACACGGTTCACCTGATCACTGATTCATCCTTGACAAATAATGCATCTGTGTTGTTACGTTGTTTGATTAAGTCTCCAGATCCCTACACCCACCAGACAAAACACAGAAGCATTATGCTGCTATTTTACGCAGATGTTCTCTGAGGGCTTGGTCTTACGCTGGTCGAGCTGACCCATTCATTCTACAGCTAGAAACAAACGGCAGTGTAGCTCTCCATTTTGGATTTATAACCTATCAAAAAGTAATTAATTTTCAAAAACGGAAATAGCAGTATATTTCCGATTTTTAAAGTTTATATTATAACTTAAAATCAAATATATATCTAATTGAACAGCTGCTACATAGTGTACTAACTGGATATTATAAAGGTAACGGTACGTTGGCCATTAATAGCTAGTATATAATAGTATTATATACTAGCAACATATATACAGCAACATTTGCATCCAGTTATTACCACTAATGTAGTGGTTATAACTGGATGCAAATGGCTCGGGAAAAAGATACTTGGAAAGGTTTAGTAGAGGCCTACGCCGCAGAGGCACTACTCTCAGCGTACATCAATAAATATAATTATATACATATATTTTTTAGATTTATAGATAGGATTTATTTAAGTTAGTATAGTAAAGTAAGTTAGTAGTAAGTAAATAAAGACTATTTTATTTTATTTATTTATTTTTATTTATATAATAGTATTAATAAAAACTGTCGTGTCGGAATGTACAATGAGCAAGCGCCTATCGACACGCGCGCTATGCGCTGCGGGTTTGTCGTCTACACGGGCTTTTAACAGAAAATCTCGAGTAGGACCCGCGAGTATCCCTCCTATGTTAATGGCCAACCGCAGATTCCCTAGCGTACACCAAACACTAATTTAAACTGGATATTGCGGAGTACAGGCGAAGGATATTCTTGGATAAATTTACAACATTTAATTGACAATCCTTTATCTCAATAAAGAGATTTCACCTTCAGCGTTTTAAGTCCTAAATGAGTCGGCGGGTAAGTCTATTGCCGTACACCGGGCAGTGTTGGATTAGTTAGTTACTTTAATCAGTCGTTATTTGTTTAAAAATAACGCCAAATAATATTTATGTGCGACCAACAAATAGTTGTTTCCGTCATAATTTAGATAGAGCATGACAAGGCATGATCGCCTGTCTTTTATAGGAGGAAGTTTATGTTCATCCCTAGATTGATAACATTGACGAACATGTTTAAGAATTAATATAATTTTACCACGTTGTCGGCAGAGAAAAATATCCTAAGAAATCATGCACATCTAAGAACAAGTAAAAAAGCAATTCGAAAATATATGAAGCCCGACAATCCGCAGTGAAGACGCGTGATATTTACCAATGGCCAATAGTGGGATATAGATTGTGTGTGCGTATGTGTTTTTTATAAAATAGGTGGCAAACAAGCAAACATCTCACCGTCAAAACGTTGCCCGTTGTTCCTTTAGTTTTTTATATTTGTAAAGTCACCCTTATAACGGTAATCTTTCAATAAGTTTAAAGTATATTTATTTACTATTACTGTTAACAGACCACCTAGCATACAGTACACTTGAAGATAACTACGACCCATAACATCTACATCACCCCTAAGCACTTTGATGATATGCCTCGATATTTGTTATTGAGCTTCTAGATTCCATACGAAACATTAGATATGTCGAAACTAATGTAAGTATGAACGGCATAGCCGTTTCTTTCGGTCTTTAAAACTGTAATATATATAATTTAAATAATATAACGTTTGAATAAATAAATAAATAAAATAAAAAAATAATTTCTGACACCTTCTGCTGTATAAATTTTCCATTAGCTTTAGGGAAGTTACTTATATTACATACCGCGTGTATGCTATATTATTACATTCATGACACTATGTAATGTATTATATATTCTTAATTTAACAACCGCGAAGCATATTAGTTTGAGTATCTGCATAGTTCATCGCGGAACCCTTGTTCGATTCCGAAAAAGACAAATTGTTTGTTTTTAGATCTGAATATGACACTGCATTTCAAGCTTCATCCGATCTTACTGCACATGCATTATACCTGACAAGGAAAGGGGTCGACTTTTTTTTTAATTTCCATTTGCCAATCTTTTTTTTTTTTTTTTATAACTAGTAAGAGGCAAACGAGCAAGACGGGTCACCTGATGGTAAGTGATTCACCGCCGCCCACGGTCACCAGCGACGCCAGTGCGTTGCCTAATCCATATGCCATAATTTCCAAATGCCTGAAGTCTTCATCGATAATCAGTGTTAGAGTGTCAGTTAATCAATGTCATGGGCCGCAGGAATCACTTACCATCAGGTGAACTGTATGCTCGTTTGTTACTCTCAATGTAATAAAAAAAACATGTTCATTGCTTTTAAAACTATTCCTCTATCATGCGGTGTTTCTTTTCGATGTCGCCAATCTATCGCATCTTTAATATCTTGGTTTTCGAACGCTCGGAGCCGATGCGTTTGACATACATTGAGACACAACGACAGACTTATAAAAATATAACTACATACATGTCAAAATAAAGACCTAAGCTAATGAGATAAGAGAAGGCGAGTACCCAGCTCAAATTGACAACATTTTTATTCTCCGCGAGCCAATTTCGCCGACGGGTGTGCGCGTCATTATTATATTTATCTCCACCCACTATCAGCGATATCTCCGCGAAGATACGAGAGCGACCGTCGGGTAAATGAAGCCGGGGGCTCTAACCTGTGCGTAATTTATTATCAGCCTATATATGCACGCCCCGTGTGCGTAACGTAAAAATTAAATAATAACCATTAGTAATTAGTCTAAATCCGAGCAACTTACGGAATCAAAAATGAAAGAAAGATGCCCCTAATTTATACCTACGGTGACCTAACAAAAGAATTTACAAGCAATATTCAAGATTTAAAACAACAATTATATTTTTTATTGAGCTTTTTTTTTAATTCTGATTTTGATAATTTTATTTTTGATTAAATAAATATATTTTTTCTTCATTATTTTTAAATAACACGATAACAATTTAAATATCCCAATGATGTTTTCACCTATATTTGGTACATGCATCAGATAAAATTTTAAGAATTTAATTATTTTCATGCGTAGTATAGATGTCCTTAATAAAATAAATACCTAAATATTTTTCAATCTTTGTAGTGGAATTAGCTTTCGCAACGAGTTACGATATTTGAAGCCAAATTAAGCACTGTATGTGTAAATATCTTCGAAATATTTTTAACTGTAAAGAGATTGACGAAGTTTTTTTCTAAACTAAAGAAGAGATAAATATCAGGTTACTTTGGTACGCGCCGTGTTCCATAATGTTTAGAAAAGTTTATTTATAACTTGTCAAATTATGCCTCTGCGACATCTATTATATATTGTGCATTCGACTGAACCATATTTCTAAACAGGTCATACACTGCTCTTCGAAAAAGCTAACTTCTTCTACTGCTCTGTCCTCTTGTCATAAAATTCTGTGCAGAAATTTCTTTCAATGTGGGCAACAGAAGGAAATCGAAGTTTAGACAGGACTGTTGAATTGATGTGGCAGCATTCACATCCCATTTGTTATTTGCGTTTGTACGAATGGATTAAAGATTCAGGCAGCCATATGAGCGTTGTCTTGGTAATAAATTATATCACGTAACGCTCCTCGGACGACACTACTCAGCGGGCCTCCCGCTCGCGAGTCGTATTTAGTTAAAGCTGTAGAGGTCTCTGGACCAACAGCAATACAAAAAAAAATAAAAAACCTTCTGACGATCACTCAGCTCCTGAAAGGCTTGCGCCGGACAAACCTCACTACACCATTGGCTAGTAACCGTTTTTCGGCCTTCTAGTGCAATTTCTAGGCGACAAGACCTGTAAATCGGACATTTTCGGACAATTTTTTAATGACACTTCAACCGCTATTTTAGTAAGTAAATCCCGTCTTCTTCTAAGAATGGGTCGATTGTTGTTTAGTTAACAGATAGAAGTGTGTATCCAGCCTTAATCGGAGGGAGTACCAAGACGTAGATCATCTATTGTAAACGACCTCCGTCGAATTTATCTAGCATAAACAAGCACCATATTGAACTTTCATAAAAATTGTGCCAATGTAAAGTAATTGAGATTATTTATATATAAGGCAAAAATATCCATTGAATATCTCTTATCTTCTAAAGATGCTTACGTGCCTGCTACCTACAAATAACTAATGTCAGAACATTAGTATCACAGTCGGCTGGGATGCGTTCAACAAAACGTATGCAAATGAGCGCATTTCATTTGTTGCTTACCGACGATTTATTGCATAATTACTTCCGGCGGCTAGACGCCATGTTACTACAATATACATGCAGGACGCCCTATCGGGCCCCGTGAATCATCTGCGATATATGACTGTAAAGTCACTGACGTCATCTAAAACCGCCTTGAAAAATCTTAACAGACATAAAGACAGAACCTGTTGTTCTGTCTTACAACAGATAAAAAATTTAATTACAATAGATAAAAAAAAATGTTTAGAGTTTTGAAAATTATTTATATCTCTTATAAATATTAAGGGATAGAAATTATAATTGAATATCTAAACAATTAGGTGATGCGTCGTCAATTGTTTAGATCAGAACCAGACAGCAATAGAAACTCGAAATCAATCATTTTAACGTTTACCTAATATTCCCCTATTTTAAATAAATTTTTCCTAATCTTGTATTATGGGAAATTGAACATAAGCACTCATTTTTAGCTTAAGTATTATAGGTTTTATTTCAAACGCTTTAAAGCTTTAATAATAATAACAAATGGTGGACTTGATACATTGTTGCATATAATAACAGTCACCTTTACGAGCAAAAAAGAAATTATAAAAACTCTTGAAAAGTCCAAATTATTAAATAATTAATTATAAAAATCTAACTATATAAATAAATACATACAATCGATTATAATAACTACACATAATATATAGGAGTGATAAAAAAATTAAAATTAATCTGTTTCACCCGATCGAACAAACAATAAACTAGAAAGAACCATACAACAGCGTAAAATATAGTTTAAGCATATAATTGGCCGTCTAAATACATATGGGCATAGCAGCGACCGTACGCGGCGGGTGTCATCCCACAAAGAGGATCGCGACAAGCTACCGACCCTGGTAATGTATAGCCCATGGTCTGACGACTGCTCGGGCCAGTTTATACTGACTGATTCAATCTTGAATTATGTACGCTACCAAATTTATGTGAAAATAATGATAATTTAATCAGAATGAATTTGCAAGTGTCTAAAAGAGCTTTTTTTTTACCGTTACACAATCGTCGAGAGGTGTTTCCACCATACCGTATTGGAGGTGGTAAGGTATAACATAATTTACGGAAAGAAGTTCATGGTTATAGAATAAGTTATCGTGAATTGTTGACGAAATTAACTTTAAGGCTTGAGTTGACGCAAGCGAAGATTAACAGTTTATCTTTTTCGCAGATATCGACTACTGAAGTTGTGCTTTATTTCTCTACGCATAAGGAGGCGCATAATTGTCACGTTTAATAACCAAGTTATTAATTGCAGTTAACATGAAATAATGTATTCCATTGTTACTGGATCTTTTACGTGAGGAAAGTTGATACACAAAACACACCGTCCACTAGTAAAATTTGCACATAGAAACAAACTGTATGGATCTACCGGACTAAGCTGGAAGACCTCAGTACTAGTATTCCAGTCTTCAATTTTACAAAGGAGCATTATGGAGTTATTTAATGTTGATATTATCTGAAAGCGTGGTCTTTTCTCGGTCTGAATTACTTACGTCCTATAGTTTAGTTTCATCCTGCATCTATATTATAACCGCGGCTTGACTGCACTGCGTACAATTTCGTATGTTTCCCTGATACGCCACCAGCCACCAGATCAAGCGACAGATAAAGAGTGCGCAATCACCACGCTTACTGATCAATTCTCTTACGCAACGTCATGCATACGCAACAATGTATCCATTTAATATATATATATATATATATATAATATAGTAATTCGAGTTGATATATACTATATGTATAAGAAATTGTGCACCAATAAATTTCTTTTCGAAATGTTCGTTCAAAAGTATTCGACTTAATGTTTTCTACCAATAAGTCTCTAATAACCTCATATCGTCAGATCAATTTGAATATTACTGATACAAAAAAAATAATGTCGCTGATAAGAAGAAGAAAAAATAATATACAACTCGGTGTAGTATAAAAATGCTCACCCTATATACACAAACATATCACAATAAACACTATTGGAACACGCACTATCTAAATCCCCAAAGTTGTTCCAATCTTGTCGCCGCATCACGAGTGGCTGGGCCGCTCATTGTGTGTTCCGCCTAATTAATTGTACTTTGATTGTCCCCGTCAATCCCGAACCGATTGGTATCAATCCGAGATGAGATTGAGAAGGTATTAAACTGTAGATCGGGGGATAAGCGTATTTAAAGTCATTCGCTTACGGACTGTCCGTATTTAGTAGTTTGTGTTAACTTTAGTAGACCACACATGTAACTGCTTGTCAAGCTAAATATAAATTAAAATATTTTTAAATTTTATCATTATATTCACAAGCATCTGTAGAAATTCCACACCTTTTTATTATTATCTTTTGCTGAATAACTCGAATCTAATCTTTTATGATAATAACTTGCCATTTGTAAAACTTGAATTGCCATCGTGGTGAAAAATCAGCCAGTCTGTATTCTTGCGAAAGATCTATAGCGTAGTGTACATTAGTAAATTTTCACTATTTCATATATAGTTCAAGAATGTCTGGATAAAATCTCTATGGAATCATTAAATTTACGTATTTTAATGTATCCACAGTTGTCGGCATATGAATTTAAATGTAGCTTATGCACAACCGAGGCCTTTGGCGCGCCAAAAGTAGATCATTATAAAATATGAATTGAAAAGCGTCTCCTATCAAATGGTATCGGCTAATCAGCGAGCTTTGGCGAGTATCTCCCGCTATCTGATACAAGCGCATAAAGATGCGGATAGCCCCCGTATCTCAGATGATAGCCGAGATAAATGGGCGCGCGCGCAGCCGAAATACGGCGCGGGATTGTACAAAAAGGTGCTCAGGCGCAGGACGGCGGTATGCAATAAGACGTGTTTTATTTGATATTGGATTTATTTAACCCTCAAAACTTAAGTTACTACAATTTATGCAGCAATCACGTATCACTTTCTTGGTACGTGATTGTTGCGTAAGTTGGCTGTTGAACACTTAGTGCTGGAGTTACAGACAAAGCTAATATTGATGCAAGAAAAATTGGTAGATTACGGCACTTTATTATATCCTGCATGATTATTAACAAGATGTCACCGAAGCGACCATGAGGACATTCATACATTATTCAGATATTAAAGTCTTTAAGTTATTTTGGCATAGTATTTATGAACTCTTTTACAATGCAGCTATATTGTCGAAGTATCTGCGTTTCGTTTGTTGATTTAGTATATTTTTGAGATATTAAACATTTCGGATCAACATTTGGACCTGTAGATCCAATATCTTAGCACACTAACATAATTGTGATATATTTAAGTGTATTTATTCTTCTTTTATTCAGTTCAGTTCCTTAAATCTCAAATATAAACAATGTCTATTCACCTTGACATTATAAATTATCACGTCTAGGTCTATTTGATTTGGTTGCGCTATGATACAGATGCTCTCTCGCATCAACCCATTCAGTCGTTGTTACTAAAATCAACTTCTACAATATAACTTAAATAATGAACAAAGAATTTGAGCAACATGAAAATCCATAATTTCTGCCTCCCTGTCGTCATTCTGATATTTTATATGTTTACTTATACTGAAACAAAACCTGTGTGGCACCTATATATATATTTTTTTTAAAACTTTCTGAGCAAGTGCTTGACCACGATCTCACCTGATGTTAAGTGGAAATACAATCCTGGATGGTAAGGCGCACTAGCTCAGTAAATGCCTATTCACTCTACTCTTGAAAACACCCACATTGTAATCGGAGGGAAAGACAGACGCGGGCAAACTATTCCAGACCTTTGCTGTACGAATAATGAAAGACGAAGCAAAGCGCTTCGTTCGGTTTTCAGGCATGTTCACAACAAAAGGATGAAATCCAGCAATGCGTCGTGAAGTCCGATGGTGGAACGTAATAATTTATATATATAACCTATATATCAATGTTGATATTTTTAATCGTGGACCGTACACATTTAAAAGACGTACCTATTACAGATTCACTGTTATGAGTGAGTGTCAATCTAATTTATTCGAATCGGTTCGAATTTTAAGTAAAATTTATATTTTACTTAAAATTCGAACCCGTTAAGCAGCATTTTCAATATTTCCTTTTAATAATACTGTTTTTTTTATTACTTTGAGAGTAACAAATGAGGAGACAGTTAATTTGATGGCAAGTGATTCCTGCGGCCCATGACATCTACATTCATCCTTGACAAGGATCCATAATGCAGATCCGTTATCACCCTTGAGGACTGAGATTGAATGCCTCGTCACTAGTAATAAAGGTCTCCGGATCCCTACACTCACCAGACTAAATACAGCAGCATTATGCTGGTATGGTCCTTCCCCGGTCAAACTTACCCCTTCATTCTGCAGCTAGAAACAAACTGCAATGTATCTCTACCACTGTTATATATATATTTTGTAATCGTGGGGATTTTTATGGCTTTGTATTTACCACTAATTTGTCAAATATTGTATAGTTATAATTGAATGTAAAACTGTTGTCTTTCCCAAGTATATAAAAAAATTCTAACACCACGGCATAAATGGCTACATGATAAGAAGTAACAATAACAACAGAATAAATAGCAACGGTAAAATAGTGGAAAATCAGCTCTTAAACTTGTTGTTAACAATTGCATTTGTGCTGACACCTTGAATCGATCTCAGGTTCGAAAGTGCTCGCGTACAATGTAAACTATCTTAAACGACCTTTTTTTTTGTTTTGTGTGTGAGTATTGCTGTTGGTCCAGAGACCTCTACAACTTTATCTAATTAGACTCGCGAGCGGGAGGCCCGATGAGTAGGGAGACAGCGACGATGCTGCGAAGCTGACGCGTATACTGCTGCTGCTCCACAGCTGCACTACGACCCCTGTGGACGAAGAACGTCGACGACAATAGAGGGGGGCGATAATGCGATCCGAGGGCAAAAAAAAACTGATCTTTACTCTTCTTGACAGTACATAGGACTCATAAAATTGACGACGTATGCGCAAATTTTTACCGCATTACATTACAAATATTAGAAAACGTGACCGATGTCAAAATACAACGAGACCATAAAGAGGTCATCATTTAAAAAAAAATCGACGATCAACATAATGCAGTTCTGCATCCAGCCATCCAGGCGGTGTTGGCAAAGGGTAGTGTGACACTGTTATTTAGTACCGGCGACCGGTAGCACACGCCTGTCGCTGTCGATAGCGAGCCACTTTACCTCTATACGAGTAGCGTATAGACTGAACCAGCAAGCTTTGTGCGAAATTCGCGGATAAAACTAAGCGAATTGAAACGCTCAAACATATTGTATATAAAAATGCGCTCGGATATTGTGATCCCTAAATTAATACTCCTGCGTTTGAAATTACTAGATCTTAATGTCTTAAGAAACACCAATTATATGACCTGTCATTTTTATAGGGACAGAAATCAACTATCCCAAATTAATTATACGTTTGTTCGAAAGCGCTTTTATGGAAGATAAAAATGTTCTTTTTTTCAATTCATTATTAATGTTTCTATATATATTGTATTTATACATGTACTATGTATATATTATTCTTTACCTGTATTAGTAATATTTAGTCTCTTCTTTTTATTAATTTCTTTATTGTTACACACATCACAATATCTCACCACACCATCGGGTGACTGGTAGAGAATACCTTTGGTATTAAGTCCGTCCTTTGTAAACCTTAAACTTTGTTAAGGTTATTGCAATAAAGAGTAAATAAATAAAAAAATAAATAAATAATATTACATTCATCATCATCATCACCATCAGCATAATTAAAGCCTATCTACAGTCCACTGCTTAGGTTTTCCCCATAGATTGGCATAAAGCATAATTCTGAGTCATCAGTCCATATCCATCGACTTCCCGAAAACTTGGATAGATTGTCGCTCCATCTAGTGGGAAGTCGTCAAACATAATTTTAAAAATAATAATGTGCTTTTTGGATTTCAATAATATCATCTCAACACACTAACGCAACTACGGTGATATTTCCTTACCTACCGCAGTAGCGACAACGAAGTGCAAACGGTGAAACATATGTACCTAAATGGAAAAAAAAACTTGTGACTTTAGTTATTCAATTATAAGCTCTTTTTAGAAACATCAATTGTAAACGGTGGTGCTGTCGCTCTTTCTTAAAGGCTGGCCAGACTGCGACGGTGTTGCGAATGGCATGGATCACTTACCATCGGATAAGCCGTTTGCACGTTTTTCACCTATTGTATAAAAAAAACACATGTAGCTAGCTTTGAATGAGGCTTCTCGAATAAATTATAAGATCATAAGCATCTGGTATGTATGTATGATAATGTAATAGAAAAAGAAGACTCGTGTAACGAAAGTTATGAGAGTAAGTGATGAAATGTATTATTCGTATATGCGTAGTTCACGCAAAAAATTGATCAGTTTGTACATGTCGATGTCCTAGCCACTTATATATTACAGGCAATCATTACCAGATGATATTAACTGGTAATGATACAAAAATACAAAGGCACTCAATCGTCATCCAGTTAATTTGATTAGATTCTGATGCAGTGTCGCGGACACGGAACATGCAGACCCCACATACAAAAAAAGAAAAAAAAAAGTATTACACAAAAAAAAATCAGAAGAGGTGGTAATCGAACCCAGAACATGCGGCGAAACAGAGATACTCGGACTGCGACATGAGGCTGTTTCATGATAGTAAAAGTGGTATGAGTAAATGCAGTTCAGTTATTTCCATATATTTATTTATATTTGTCTATATATTCTTCATAAAATATATAGACATCAGGAGACGAAAATTAAATATGTTATTATACGTTTCTTTATTACAGTCTAGGTGTTTGTCCAACTCTACTTTAACCTGATACAAAATTTCAACACCATAAAGGACAACTGGTAAATGTTTTCTTTGAACAAGGTCGTTTATTCGTACATCGGAGGAATCCGCAACGCTTTCTTTGATTTCTTTTCTTAGCGGTTGGTCCTGGAACTAATTACAAATAAGTATCGAGTGCTTAGATTCGATTCCGTTCTTTTTGTTTGCTCGTTCCCTTCCTGAAAGATCTTAGCATTGATCGCGACCTGCGGAACGAGGGTCGTTTCGAAAAGTATGGATGTGACAGTAATTTTTTACTTTTACCCTGTAGGCTGGACAGGATTTTTTAGTTTAAATAATAGGGTCAGCGACCTTTTTTTAATGACACTTAAGTAAATAAACAAGCACATAGTTCAACTGATGTTAAATGATAACTACGACCCATAAACATCTCTCAAATCCATTCTCAACAAAGACTCAATACATATTTCTCTACGTATATTGAGATGAAATGCCCGGCTACTAGTAACCGAGTGTCCGGATCCCTACACACTAGCGGATGCTGTTATTCCAAGATGTTTTTCTGTAAGGAAGTGGTCGAGCCACACTACCGCTGTCTAATACCTTAGACGGAAGGGTTAATTAAAAAATACAGTCTGTTTCGCTCTGCAATCGAGTGTTTAACAGCCGTGTGGCCTGTAGTATTTGGCGTTCTCGAAGTGGGTCTAGAGCTCAGACGTAAAGCTATATTTGAATTTATTAAAATTTAATATTTAATTGATAAGCCTCCAAAACCTAACAGTTTAGGGTACGGTCTGCCAAACGTATAGTCATTGATTCGAATCTGTCATTCAACCATTGTCATGAACCATCTCCTTAGTTGGAGTGGTTAACGGAAATGTATTAGTAATTATATCTCTACTAGCATTCTTTAATATATATATAATATATATAATTATATATACAACTATATATTTATATATAATATATATAAATATATAGTTGTATGTGTTTCGCACATTTTTGATTTTCGACTCTGGCTGTGTTACCTTTTAGCTTGCCCACATGCATTATATTGGTATAAAGAATGGAATCATGAGTTAGTGCGTAATATATCCTGCGACATTTGAAACGTCTGCTAACAATAGTGACAAACTGAAACTGATAACTAAAGTCTGTTAGAGAATGCCTTAGGCATTAAGTCCTCCTTTATACATAAAGCCTAAATAAATAAGCAGAAAATATCGCAATCTGCCGAACATCATCATAAGCAGAAGAAATCGCTGTGGTCACACATCAAATCAATCTGCGGAACATCATAAGCCATTTAGCTTCTCAATGTTTTTATGATTATTCTTTTGATTTTGGTTATTTTTAATTTACCCTTTTTTTACTTTATTCTTACTCCTATAGTAACATGATTACGTTACAATTTAAAATAAAAATACAATAAGATATCAGCTACTGTGCATTAACGCTATAATTACATTAATCAATTCTAACACGACTAACAATATTATTTATTAGATTTTGAGTATCTTCAAGGTTTTACCTTTTAATTTTTTCTTACGCGTGTTGGAACATCATTACCGTAACAATTTAAAACAAAAATACAATAAGATATCTCAAATAAGCTATCAGCTACTGTGCATTAACGCTATAATTACATTAATAAATTCTAACACGACTAACAATATTATTTATTAGATTTTGAGTATTTTCAAGGTTTTACATTTTAATTTTTTCTTACTCGTGTTGGAACATCATTACCGTAACAATTTAAAACAAAAATACAATAAGATATCAGCTACTGTGCATTAACGCTATAATTACATTAATAAATTCTAACACGACTAACAATATTATTTATTAGATTTTGAGTATTTTCAAGGTTTTACATTTTAATTTTTTCTTACTCGTGTTGGAACATCATTACCGTAACAATTTAAAACAAAAATACAATAAGATATCTCAAATACGCTATCAGCTACTGTGCATTAACGCTATAATAGCATTAATCAATTCTAACGCGAAAACTTGAACAATTTTTATTACATCTACGCTCATCCACGCTATTCTTACGTGTACAATTAAATCTCTTTTTTTAAATACCCCTTAGTCTTCAATTTGTAAACTTTTTAAAACCGCAACGACTTTAGATTTTATCGTACTTTGGTACATCATTATAGTTTTATCAAAATTAAAATTAAGCATTTACAAATTTAAATAACAAATAATTAGTTTAGCATATTGTAAAGCTATGTTTAAAATGAAAATTAATTGAAAAAAATCTTGAATAAAACAAGAAATAAACAAGACGCCTGTAATTTTAAACCAATTTAGTTTCGGGTATGATATCCGAGAAAGACCTTCTTGAAACTAACGTAACCTTCTTTTACACTGCAGCTTGATAGTCTAAATGAAGGTACGGAAGTGAGTCAGCCTGAACCGACCCTGTTTTAGGTATCCAGGGTGAAAAAAGGGCACATAATTTACCCGTTGGTGAGTAATGATTCCATAAACATATTTATCGATTATTCGGTCAGGATAAACATGCTTTCTCACTCCTGAGAACTGAATTCCTTGGACTAGTTGGGTCTTCGATTTCCTACACTCACCATATGAAACACAATAGCTTATGGTGCAATTTAACGCTGTTATTTATATATATTTTATAATTGGCAATCGATGCTCACCGGATGGTAAGTGATTATCGCCGCCCATGAGCATACGCAACACCAGAGGAGTCGCAGATGTGCTACAGGTCTTTAAGAAACGTAAAGACTCTTTTCTCGAAGGTACCTAAGTCGTATCGGTTCGGAAATACCGCTGAAGACAGCTGATTCCACAGAGTAGTTATGCGTGTCAGAAGACGCGTGTGTTGTACATTATACAGTATGATAGTAGATTGCCAACTATCGAAACAAAAGGTAATGAATGCTGTAGCTAGAAATTAGCAGCGTAATATACCGACAAACGCAGTGTTGGACTACCTACACTAAATAGCCTTATTTACGTTCTTGTCAATGCCAAATATTGTTATAATAATATAATATATAAAAGTAATAAAATATATAGAGGAGAAAATTAGATTACGATGAAATGTTTAATTTAAACCGCGTGACAAATAGAAAAATAAATTTTAATTATGAAGTGCGTCTCGTAAGCTTACAAGATTTGTTTGTGCAGGCACGGCTGGTTAGTAATAAGAATGAATCATAAAATAATTAATTTGCTTTTTTTATATATTATATTGAGGGTCACAAACGAGCACGCATTAGATGTAAGAAAGTCAGCGGCCCATGACAGCTCCACATTCATGCTCCATAAGGAATGTAGTCCTAAGATCGAACGTGCGTATTTGTTATCTATTACATATAACATTTGTCTGTAAAAGCCAAATAATACAAAAATAAACCTTCGTCTATTAAACAGCAAAAAAGAATCCAGCCGATAATTGTCCTAACGGAATTATAGAATTGTTTCTGGCCACTAATCTGCTGCATTAGATATTTCCAAATATAGAGACGTGCAGAGGTCAAAAGACATCCATACCATTGCTGGGTATAAATCAATGCATAGTTTACGTGGCTCGCCCCCAGTCGTGAGCGACTTAAATAATTAGATAGCACTAATTAAACTCACTACCTATGCGCAGGGCCGGTTGCACCAACGTCACCGGAAATAGATCAATGTTTATATAAGTATCACATCGTATATCTCTGCATATGAACCATCCCCCGATATTATTGCACATTCATACGACCAGGTAACGCGTGTGCCACTGCCGCAAACGTTTACGACACTATATGTGTTATGCCATCTCGTAATAACCAGAAGATATCGTCATAGTTCAAACCGACTAAATAGCGAAAAGGTAGCATACAATTAAATAGTTAAATGATAACTGAAACCCGTAAATATTAATCATAAAAGTGATTTTTTTCTCTTTTTTGTTATGGCTGATGGCCAGAACTTTTACAGCTTCACCGGGTTGAAAGGTGGCCGAGCCGTTAGGGCAATCAGTCGAGAGCATTAATTAATGGGTAAACAGCACAAGGGTTCCGGAAAGGAAACCTCGGCTTTGACCGTTACCCTGGTCACGAAGGCAACTGTCTGGGGGGAGCCTGAGAGGACCGAACCTCGGCTCGGTTCGGCTTCTGATAGATTAACTAAATTAATAACATTATTATTATTAACGACCCTAAAAGTGAGTCAAGATAAAAATTTAGGCCGAACGATTCTTTACCGTCTTTCATCCGAACGATTCTTTCATCGGTTCAGCGTAAAAAGGGAATAAAGCGTAATACAATTTTTAGATATCAGTAACGAGGTACTCGAATGAAATAAAGGAATGGGCAAAAAGCTCACAGTTGATCTGATGCACAGATAATGGAAGGTGTTATCACCCATGAAGACTATGATGAAATGCTTAGACTCCAGTAAGAAGACCTCCAGTTTGTTCACTCATCAGATGAATCAGTAGCGCTATTTTAAACTAGTACTCTGTGTGGAAGCTGATTATGTTGGATTTCTGTGTCAAAATACTCATACAGTGTTCGATGTCGTGTTATTACCCAGTCCTAAGTAATGCATTTGCAATAACAAAAAAATCGCAGGTAAATTCCAATGCAGTGTCAATGATATTAGACATTATTACTGCATTATATTAAATATATAACTTAATAACAAATAAATATCGAATTACCGGAATTCCTATTAACTGGTTTCACTTGCCCTTAGTCGTGTGCGCTAATGTCTGGCAAGGCGGCATACTCTACGCTAATCCCTGCAGGATTTTACTTATCTATACTACTTATTTTGTTTATCCAGTATATTTATAAGGAGAACGATTATGTACAATTATTTCTTCGGGATATTCTAAAAAGACTCAACTAAATGAATATTATAAACTCCTATATAATGGTCGGGGAATAAGTTTTTTCGTATTTTATAAATAAAACGTTCCAGTAAAATCTCTTTGCTTGTACTGGCTTGACTCTTTGTATCTGGCTGGTTTTGAAACCATTAAATAGATGACATTTTAAAAATAGAAAAATTAAAAGAAGTTTTTCTCGCCTTTTTCCTATTGTTTTTCTATCCGCCAAAATCAATGTATTTAATGTCAACTAGCAACACATAGGCGCCTAGCGTACGTACGGACGTACAACAGATACTCCTAACGATGTTTTAGTAATTTAGTTAGTCATCATATTAATTTGGCGTTGTAAACAATAATTTCAGTTCATTAGTTTGTAATCTGACTTCTAATTAATTTTGTATAAAGCGGGTGAGGACGCGCCATTGTGGCGGTATTTTTCGTACAAGTAATACCTTGCACAACCTTACGCTGTCTGAATAAAAAGTCATTCCGCAAGACCCACAAGTGTTAACACTAACGAATAAATTTAATACATTTTGAAGTTTAATTAGAAAAAGGGAAAAATGCAACCGCCAAAAACATTTGTGATAAATATGGATTTAGCGCATTGTCAGTAAGAGTAACACAAAATTGATTCAAGCGTTTTTAGTACCGGAATTTTGATGTCAAAGGTGAAGCTGACGCTCCGTTACAAATAAAGTCGATGCAATTTTTGAAAAAGTGCAGCAAGATCATCATATTAGTAGTAACGTCGTAACTGAAGAGCTATGGGTTACCACATAAAAGTTTTTACTCGTATGAAAAAGTGTGGGTATACAAAAAACCTCGATATTTGGGTGTCACGAGCTGACTGAAAGAAACCTATTATTAGAGATTTCTATACACATTTATGATTCTCTATTGAAACGTTATGAAACCGAACCATTTTTTAAAAGATTATTTTTTTATTACAAGAACGTGCGAAAAAGATCATGGTCAAAGGGTAAACAAGATCCACAGACTATAGATATAAAACCTAGATTAACTCGCAATAAGATGATGGTGTGTGTATGGTGGGATTGGTAGGGCATCGATCATTATGAGATTTTACCGCCGGGCAAAACCATCGATTCGAATCTCTACTGCCAACAGCTGATGAGACTCAAGCAATAAATAATAAAAAAGGTCTGTAATTGATCTTGTAAGTGATAACGCCAAACTACACACATCTTTAGACACTCGCCTAATGGTAAGTGATTTCTGATCCTAAAAGTTAACGGAATGAAGATTCTCTATCACCCATGAGGAATAAGATGCAATGCTTTCTCACCAGTAATAAGGGGGTTACGTTTTCTTTCACTCGCCAGACGTAATATTAGGTATATATGTGAAGTTAGCGTATTATATTGAAAATGTAAAAAACTGTTTTTTTTATGAAATTATATATTTATATGTACCTATAGTATCTTGCAATTTCGCAATTTTATAGTAGGTAGTTTACTGATTAGATATCTGGAAAAATGTTGGGAGCGAGAATCAATAAAATCTTTTTTATACCGTACCTCATCGGAATTGATTTTTTTTTCTTCTAAGAAATTATCTAAATTCCGAAAGAAGTGGCATTCTGTTGGAGCAAGGTAGCCGCTTACCTTACGCCACAATGATTTCCTTCAAAACTATATTAACACCGCAATCTCTGTAGTTGCTTACCAAATTAAATCAACCGCTCTGAATATACTTTATCAATCAATACGTAAATATATATTTACTAATATATAGTGAAAAATCATGGGACGGTACGAGTACATGCAAAGATACACGGCGACACACCCAAATCGAAAACGTCAAATATAAAAACAAATATTGGAATCAAGCCCAAGACCGACGGCACAGCAGTCAAGTTCTCC
This sequence comes from Teinopalpus imperialis, assembly GCA_029286865.1. NCBI lineage: Eukaryota > Metazoa > Arthropoda > Insecta > Lepidoptera > Papilionidae > Teinopalpus > Teinopalpus imperialis. The sequence continues at coordinate 7,616,723 of JAGSMU010000015.1, forward strand.
AACACCACGTGACCGTCTTACTTTTGATAAATTAAAAACTATAATCAATAATACTATCAAATTACGTGTGCCTTAGGACAAATAGACTACGATAATTAACGCGTATTGGTGTTACAGCATATTGTTAAAATAATTATTTCAATGTATAAAACCAAAATAATAACGTACAAGAGTAAACCCTCGAAAAAAGGGATCGTTTTGAGAGTAAGCTCACGAAGTCTCCTCAAAACCCCATAAAAATGCCATTAATATCCGCAGAGCTGATTTAATCCCGCGATTAAGACATGGTATTTATTCTTCAAGAGGGTTCCACCACATAAATACGGAATTTTAAACAGTTCTTGTCAATTATTGTTCACGGTCGCCATCTTAGTGTATTTTTTATGTACTAATTTATTTAAACTCCGCTGCTTGCATAAGATAGTCACCTCGCCTGTTTCTTGAACATACTTATATGAATAATTTAGTATTTTATACGTCAATAGTTTGTTCAACAATTACGGTATAATAGTGCGTTAAACTAGCATTCATATAATAACTAGTAATAAGCTTCGGCAAGAATGGGTCGACCTGGAACGGTCCATGAAATAGCACCATAACCCAGCTGTGTTTCATGTGGGGAGACTTAATTACATGGTAACTAGACATGATGTCCCGTCACGGTGCTGTGAACGATATCATCTGGAAAACTGTGTCCATGATTCCTTGGTTTAAGAAAACTAGGAAATATATCGGTAGTATGGTAGGATACCCTGTGGTAGGACTTCGTTCCTTTGGGAAAGGCCACTTGGCGATTGGGATGCGACGTGCATGAATAGTTTAGCTACCTTTTCTATCAGGGGTACCTCTAATACGGATCCCGGTCAAGATGATGGTTCCGTGGGACCAAGGATAAAGTTTTTAAAAGAACCGTAGCTAAAACTCATCGTAGCCGCTGGAGACAAATTCAGGTCCAGGTTCTTTTTTCGCTCTAAGGTTGAGTAAAACAATTCCAACGAAGAAATACAGCCAACGTTTATAATATCTTTCAACAAGGTTATTCTAACTGTACAAATATTTTATAAAACCAAAAAGTAACAACTTCAAAAAAAAGTACATTTATATAAACACATATATATAACATTCTGAATATAAACATTGTATAAATCACAAATTCTTGTAAAGGCATGCCACACAGGTTCCTATCACGGATGATTCGCGAGGCTTTGAAATTAAGAAAAATCAATAATTTCAATTGAGATAGCTTAGTGCTAAAATCGATTTGGGATTCTGTGTGTTAATTGAATCCAAAGCCAAATATACTGCAATACCTGAAGATACTGTGAGTTCTATGAGATCGGACTTAAAATGTATAATTAAAAGCTGACGGGAGCCTGGTTTAAATATATATATATATTTCTTTATTATTCACATATATGTGAATACATATATATTACATAAATATTACAATGGTAACACAACATGGGAACCACTCGGGTTTATTTATTTATTTTAAACTTCATGCACAAAGTAAATTACATAGGCGGACTTAACTCTAAAAGCATTTTCTACCAGTCGACCTGAGGGTGGTATTGAGAAGCTAGGGTAGGTGCACATATAATATAAAAATGAAAAATAACAGTACTCTATATAATATAATATATATTTTCTAATATAAAAATATAAATATACTTATATATATATATATATATATATGAATACAGTAAATAAATATATTATTATATATATAATACATACTTTATAACATGATGGTGTCATCATTCTGCTGACAGTTTATTCATGACATACTCACGCGCCTTCCTTTTAAACACAAAACGATTCTCAGCCATTCTGACTCCAAGAGGTAGCTCATTCCACAGAAGAATAGATTGGACAAAGAAAGAAGAGTGCATAAACTCTGACCGATGAAGAGGACATAGAAGAAGACGATTATGCTATGAGCGAAGGTACTCATTGTTTGACTGTATTAAGATACTGGGAGTGTGGAGACAAATAAATTGGAGAAAGAGACTCCAAGAAGGAGAAAAGAGTGGTCAATGCTCTTAAAGAACGTCGCTGGCGAATAGTTTGCCACTTTCATTGAGACCGGTACAACGAAACATGTTCGTACTTACGGAGATTGAAAACGAATCGAATGCAGTTGTTTAGAGGTCGGTCGAGTTTGTTGAGTTGATCTGTGCTGCAAGTTTTTTTTTTAAAGAATATTAGCAATAGATATTTACTAGCTAATAAAAATAATCGAGGTTAACCACTTCAACTAAGCTGAAAATGCTTGTGCTAGGACTTGGTTCACGGCAATAGTCTAATGGTGGATTCGAACCTACTACGACCTTAAACCTTCGACCTTTTGCAGACCGTGCCCTAAACTATTAGGCTATTGACAATTGATGTACAATCAGGACGCAAAGTACTAGCACTAAGGAGGGACAATGCATGTTGTAAAGCATTTAAAACCACTCAATGTGGACTTTTTTATTGTATTGTGACAAACGAGCACATAACTCTCATGGTAAGTGATTCCTGCGACCCATGACACCCACATGTATCCTTATCCATGAGGAATCGTACTGTACATCCGTTGTCACTCCATGTTACTGTAATGTCTTATCATCAATCGTAAGGGGTTCTCCGGATCTCTACACTTACCAACGAAACAGTACCGCAGTAGCGTTATGCTGCTTTTTTCTGTTAGCGCGTGGCCCTTCCCCGGCCGTGCCAACTCATTCATGCTGTACCTAGTAATACAATGTAGCGTAGCTGTGTGCTGGGTTCGAGTAATTATAAGAAATCGTATATGTGATTGCTACCCATTTTCAATAACGTTACATTCATACAAGCGAACATATTTTTCATCTTTTTAATTCGGTTAAAAAGAACTTATTTAGCTTAATCAGTTTTCGTTTCCCGCCAAACATCTATCCATCAACTCTCCACTAAGAAATTAAAAAAAAAAATCATAACACCATTTACGAATAAAGAGTTCCATATTCAAATCATGGCCAACGACGATTAGCATCCAACATGGCGTCGAGCGGGTCTGATTTTCGTCCAGTGATACAGATTTCAATTTCCTGTTTTCGTTATCAACGCACGTCATCTAAGGTTTGACAAATATGTTCATTTTGACGAGTCGGTGGGTGATGGAGCAGGCGATTTATCATTCCGAGATTAAATCCAGTAGCTGGTGCCTTATTGAAATCGCGGCAAAATTCCACTCGTCACGCTCCGGAACCACTTAATTGAATATGTTTTGTTTTGTTGTACATTATTCATTTACGATGTTATAAATATATAAAAAGTTTATGTTTACGATATTAGAGGTGATCGCGCACTCAGCTAAGCAGCAGTAAATGATTCCTGTGGCCAATAACATTTAATTGTCTATAAGGAAACGGAATGAAGATTCTTTATCTCATATAATTATTCCTCATAAGATGAAATGCTTTTTAACCAGGTATAAGAATTATGTTTTCTTTTTCTCGCCAGACTAAACTAAACAGCCATATGTTAAAAGTATTCAAATAGCGTAAATATATTTAATTTTAAAAGTTCTGATTTATTAATAAAAATACAAGGAAATAATCATGAAATATACTCACGGCGGACTTTCGTTGTGGATATTTCTTGCAATTCGGAAAATTAATCAAAGTTAATAGATGTCCTGAAAAAAAGAGTAAGCAGCAAGTAGGCATTTAGATAATTAATGCGCTTTACCATAAATGTCTACATTAATATGGTGAATATTATTTATGATATATTTATTGAAAAATGTATGATAAATTCAATGAAATAACTGTTCAGTTTTTTTTACCAGTATGTTGTCGCTTTAATGATATTTTTGCTTATATTAAAATTTCCAGAAGCAGAAAATTAATGCGCATTATTAATTAAACATTGTTGCTGCGTACCTGTCATGAAGTAGCTACAAAAAAAAACATGGTAAACACTGAAAGCTGAGCCCCATTGTGAAACACCTCGAGCCCATATATCATCTTTAAATAAACGGACGCTCTCGTCGTACTTAAAACATCCAACGGCTATTACCGTCAGTATATTGCTACTTAAAATTCAAATAAAGCTAAAAAGCCGCCTTTAGCCGACCGAGCCGCGTCGAAATAGCGAAATAATTGCGACGTTGGGCCTTAAATCGGGGCTCGCGTCATTTGTTTATTAAGGGCCCACGCCGCGCGCTCTTTAAGCATAAATACTGTGTGGAGTCCGCCGCCAAGGGCCAAGACCATTGGAACATAGAGCCAGAGCTGGCAGCTACTTTACAGGAAGTAAACATAGTAAAAAAATGTGGTCTTAAGAACACGATTATGTATTAATTATTGGGAGCATTCAAAACTGGATATTGAGCACTGCTTTTCCTACGTATCCTGTAAGAAATAAATCAAACTTTTTGTCTCCTAAAAATCGGTTATTAATGAATATTAGTTATTTCATGAAATAAAAAAAAATATCCACTATTATATAGTACGCTTCCTAAAATAAATATTAAAAAAAATCTCCAAAAACACAAATCATCTAAACTATTGAAATACCAGGACAACATAGCGCGTAGAGAAGTAGTGGCCGCTGTTGTGCACTTGTCATCGAATGCGCGCGCTCACATAAATCCGTAGACGACATTCTTTGCCACCGCGCCACAGCCGCCGCGCGGCACTGCGGTCCTAGTATAAACAGATGACATGGACAAGGTTTTCCTTATACAATTTTTAGTGTATTATTTTTATTTACTGATGTGACCGCGATTTAATACGCGCAGCACTTCTTCTTCCGACTTGTGTACACGTAAAAAAACATTAACTTATCTTTTTTATTGATCGACCGATTAAAGTTTACTTCAATACATCACTGAATACCTTATCCAAATTACCATGAAGTTCAGTCATCGAGGAGATTAGAACGCACAGTCTGTTTACGATTTTATTGTGTGTATAGATTTCAAAAAGTCTGATTATTTATTCAATTGGAAATCCTTGTTTGATTTCGGTTGATTTCCGTTTTGTTTTTATAATTAATTAATCAAATTAGTAATTAGTAAATACATATTACGTTACACAGAAAGAATTTTCAGGCTTAAATTAAGATGGAAGTCATATTATACTGGCTCAATGCTTGTCTCATGGCTTATTTTAACTATCGTGACCATTGACGTCAACTATCTTCGCCCGCATGATAAATTTTAAATTCTAAGTTTTAAGATATTTTTTTTCTTATTACCATGTAGGCACTACACCAACCACAAAGTCTTTTCATGCCTTACGGCATTAAGTCCACCCTTTGTATCCCCTTTTGTAAGGTGTGATTAATAAAGTTTAAATAAATAAAAAATAAAAAAATGGAGTGAACTATGAGGTGAGTTATGCTCAGTGTTTCCCTGTTTTTTTGTTATTGCATTGAGAGTAACAAATGAGCACACAGTTCACCTGATGGCAAGTGATTCCTGCGACCCATGACATCTTACATCCTTGACAAGGAATCATAATGGAGATGCGTTGTCACACTTGAGGACTGAGGTGGATTGTTTCGTCACCAGGTAAAGGTATCCGTATCCCTGCACGCACCAGACTAAACACAGCAGCATTATACTACTATTTCACGCCGATATTCTGTGAGGGCATGAACCTTCCCCGATCGAACTGACCCATTCATTCTGCAGCTAGAAATAAACTGCAGCGTATCTCTACCACTTTAGAATTATAGAACTCGTAATATTCGTAGTAGAAAAATTTGCCCAACGGATAAACTGAAGTGGCAATAGGCCGTCTATAAAGCTTTTAAATCCGATAACTGATGGTGAAGATGCTGTCGAGGCAACCTTGTATTGGGGAGCATACTGTAGTACGAAACACGGCTTGACACATGGATTGACCACCTATATACTGCAGGATATTGATGGATGCAGGTGAGTCAAGATTGTGCTTCTTTGGAGACCTATGTTCAGCGGTCGATGATGATAAGTTATACTAACACGGTTCGGCTATGTCGGCAGAAATATTTAAACATCGCCAATAAATGTTCACAATATCAATTTCCGAGACAGTAGAAAACTTGTTTGAAGAGTTTGTCGCGTCCCACCACGCCGACTTTTACACAAGGGGCATCTGCATATGCTTCTGCATAATGGGCCACTTGCATCAGGTGAACTGTGTGCTCGTTTGTTACTCTCAATGTAATAATAAAAAAAATATATTACCGCGGTCAAAATCGACCAGGCGGATATGCATCATATATTAACAGATTATAATACTTTTGCTAGTTGCTCCATCTCATTCATTCATTCATTCATAAAATGAGTAGTGAAGTGTAGTCTATCTGGGTCTAATATTAAAAGAATTCGAAATATTTTAACACTTTTCTAGACACGTAGACATTTCATATGAATTCTTTTCTAAACCCCACAGACTGAGTAAATCAATACTGAAACTAGGAATTAAAACTGTAATTTCAGCCAGCAAAGACAATCATGTCTCTGAAGCGTCAATAGCCTTAGGGTGCGGTGTGCGAAAATTAAAGATTTAAGTTAAAATCCGCCATTCAACTTTTGTCGTGAAACATCTCTTAGTATTTAATCTTATTTGGAGTAGTTAACTGGAATTTTAGCGTCGTTAATAGCAACACTGCAAAATTTTTTTGTAAAATTCTGTCGATAATCGAATACCACAAAATAAAACCAGGTCATCCCGGATACCGATCTACCATGACATACCGTAAAATAAATCATATCCCTTCTTACATTTACAAGGTATTACAGCTGTGAATATATCTTTTTACTAGTTAATATTTCGATGATGATGATATTAAATTATCCCTAATGGGAAAGGCATAGGACTTTAGTCCATACAGCCAGGTCTTGTTCGTATCATGGTTCGTTAATATTTCGTTTGTTGTTGAAATCGATTTTGCGATCGAATCGCTGTAATAGATGGGTGGCCTTTAGCCAAAGGCTTTCAGGAATTTTCAATCGAATACTAATAATACTAAAGTAATCAAATGTAATTACATCGTTAATAATATTCTCGTCTGCCTGAAACCGATATACTAGTTTCAGGTAGACTTGAATATTTAAGTAAATAGCTTTGGCGACCGTATTCAGTCAATATTTGTAGGCCTGCCCTATAGGCAATGTATAACAATAGTCCGTCAAGGACTTCACTCGTGATTGACCATTTCAGATGTCTTCCCAATATATATATATATATATATATATATATATATATATATATATATATATATATATATATATATATATATATATATATATGTATACATATATATATATATAGTACAGTTCACCTAATGGCAAATTATTCCTGCGGCCCATGACATCTATATTCATCTTTGACAAGGAATCATACTGCAGATGCGTTGTCAACCTTGAGGGCTGAAATGGAATGTCGCGTCACCAGTAATAAAGGTCTCCGGATCCTTACACTCGCCAGACGAAACACAGCAACATAATGCTGTTACTTTACGTTGGTATTCTGTGAACGGGCGGTCCTACCCTGATCGAGCAGACTCATTAATTCTGCAGCTGGAAACAAACTGACGTGTAGCTGCACTGTTATATCGAAACACTCGTTATTTGTAATTCTTCCTTATTTATCAGGCGTTGAGGCTTGTCTTCCAGCCCCAGAAGGGGGGGAGGCAGACAGGAACAAGACGAAGAGAAAAACAAATAGGTAAGGAATCAAGAAAGGTCCTCGCCCTTTGGCCTATATGACCGAGGATCGGCGAGGACATGAGAGATGGAGGGTCATTCTTTTTTTCAATCGCATTGTATGAATGCATTTTCAGTGAAAAGATTTTTGCAATAAAATTACAAAAACCCAAACTCTATGTGTCGCATTAATATTGTGTTTCACTAAGAATTATTCAGTAATCAAGTCGTACACAGAATCATGTCAAAGTATTTGTAGAAATATATTCTATAATATAATAAATATTACAGATTGTTACAGGTATAAATAATATCTAACAACGTTTAGATATTGGTTATACAATAACGGAATGAGTAACGAGTATAACATTTAGATAAAAAGATAAATTTAAACCCTTTCAGAATTAGCGAGTAAGAGATTATTTATTATAATAAATGTATGGGAATGCGCAGGTTGTGGGCACAATCAAATTTAATGTGCATCACACAGATGAGCAAGCGCACCCACGTTGCGCCTACGTGCCCTACTGTGACCATGGATTTGATTTTTAATAATATATCTGTCATCAAACTCAAACTATCCGACCGGAACGAAGCGCTTTGCTTCGTCTTTCATCATTCGTACAGCAAAGGACTGGAATAGTTTGCCCGCGTCTGTCTTTCCCTCCGATTACAATGTGGGTGTATTCAAGAGTAGAAGGAATAGGCATTAACTAAGCAAGTGTGCGTCCAGGACTGCATTTCCACATAACATCAGGTGGGATCGTGGTCACGCACTTGCTTAGAAAGTATTAAAAAAAAGTCCTTAGGTTTACCTATATCGTCTTTACGGTCAACTACTTTTCTTTGTCCATTTTGCTATCGTGGCATTGTCTACAAAACCTCAAGCCGGAAGATCATATTGGAATACATTTATTTCTCCGTTCTTCAATAATATCGTCGTATAACATTTATATTGCGGAGGAATGGAACGAATTATATAACCTCATAGTTATTTTCTATAGAGACAATTCTTTAATTTTATTTATTATTTGATATTATTCACTAATCGTTGCACTTGTGTACATCAAAAACTATAATTTACATAAACCAAAGAGATAAGGTACGTAAGTTATGTCTATGCATACGCAGTAAATATTTTTTATAGTTGTCATTTAAGGTGTAAGGTAGGCGGTACGCAAGTGGTCCCACTGCAGTTCTATCCCCTTGCTTTTTTTTATGGCTGATGGCCAACTTTAGCTTTCGGGGGCTTTTACAGCGTCACCGGGTTGAATGGTGGCCGAGCGCTTTTGGTACTCATCCCAGACATTTATTTATGGGTAACCAGCACAAGGTTTCCCGAGAGGGAGCCTCGGCTTGGAGGTTCGATTCCGATTCCGAAAGGTAGGAAGTTCCGATTGATATTACATCTCCGATTTCGACTTCGGATCCGGTAATATTGAACCGGAGGAGGATTGAATCGGAGGTCGAAGAATACATAAAGGGCGGCGAAAGCAGACCGTGGCGCGTTCAAATAGGTTTATAGTATACACTGGGATTCTCCATACGACACGTATAAACTTTATACATGTGGCACGGGGAATCCCGGTTGCGAGGAAGATATTCGTATTATTTCATTTTGAACTGCTCCTAATACATTTACTTTTTACCTCCGTCTTCGTTTCCGATTTTTATTCTGATTCCGGTTCTGGTTTCGATTCTGAATCTGTTAAAACAAATTTAAAAACTCCGATTCCGAATTCGATTCCGATAAAACCACCTCTGTTACATCCCTAACACCTACACCCGCAAATGCTAATAAATCACATTAAGATTTAAAAGTTTTTAAAATATTATTTTCATATGCCGTCTATCTGTTTGCATTTTATCTCCTTAAACATTGTAATTAATTCTTGTATAATAATTTTAACAATATCCTTAGTAAAACTCAGTAAAGCTTTATCTAAAGATAATAATTACTCTTTGGAAGAAAATGAGAAACAGCCCCGTTCACTTATGGTAAATCTATTCCTTACTAACTAGTATTTCACTGACAACGAAATTATTGTTTACCTAGACATCGGCCGTCATGAGAGATATTTCAAGTTATTTGCCGGACATTGTACACAACATAACTTAAAAAATCTTTAATTTTGAGATAAAAAATAAACAGACACGATCAATACAAGTTGCCGCTAAAAACTCTCAATGTCGTCTTCCTTATAAAGGTAAAATAAACACGATGATTGAGAATTTATTAATGCGCAAACATTTGTACGGAAGGAGTGATAATGTCATATAAAATTTATTAAAATTGAAATCTTTTATCATTCTGAAAAGAGAATAATTATTTGAACCCTAACTTGATGTACATACATCGGTGTGACTCGAAGAATAGAAAACTTGCTAAACAATAAGGTTTCCATTAAAATAAAAACACATCGAAGTTGTGTTTCGACGCTACATAGAGTAATTAGCTTTTTTACGGATAATAGTTTGACGAAACGAGCATGCATCAGTTCAAGGTATCTATAATATTTCTCTCACAATCTGCTGTTTAATTTAGTAGGATCACGTCGATCGTCCTCACAGAATGCCGGCCTGAAATAGCGGCATAACGCTGCTGTGTTTCGTCAGGTGAATGAAGGGATCCGGAGAGTAACAAACTTACTGGACGAGGCATTCCATCTCAGTTCTCAAGGGTGACAACGCATCTGCATTATGGTTCCTTGTCACGGAATCACTTAGCATCAGTTCAACTTTGTGCTCGTTTGTAACTCTCAATATCATTTAAAATTTTAACATGACTCATACCACATAAACATCATATAACACTCCTCTTTTTGTCCGTCTAGTAAAATCTTCGTACCAAGACTTATCCGCTTTTAAATTTCGCATGCGCCCACTAGCCTTGTAAGCACGATTTTTCCTACCAATCGATAAAACGATCAGCCAGTGAAACAATCATGTCTGTTCAATATTATTATATATTTATAGTATTACATTTCGCAACTACTAGCTCCTCGGAGCAGATCGAAGATAAACTATTTAGCTTATTGGTGTCTTTATTTTATTATTGCCTATTGATGCAAATTGCATAGTAACATTTAAGTATGTAATACATTTAGTTTTAAATATAACTTCATCATCACAGCCATCTCATTTTATCATTAATCAACTGGGATAGAAACATCGAGCTAATTATAACCTAATCTTATCTTAGCCACAAAATATAGCTTATAATCCAGTGTTTTAAGAACCCTTAATATATTTTAATAGATCTAGAAATGTATAGTTTTTGTTTTATGTATCTAGGATAGGTAACAAGCAGCTGATAATAAATGATCTACGCCTCCCTTGAAAATCTGCAACACTAGAGGATTCGCAAGTTCGCTGCCGGACGTCAAGAAAGGTGATTCCTTAGAATATTTGTGCGAAAACTCCATGTACAGGCATAGACTGGTGGATAGCCAAAGTTCGAGGTGAAGAGAATTAACATTTGAATTCTGTCCTCATTTAATTATATTTGTATTATAAAGAAAGAATGAACCGAATGAACTTATAGTACAGATAGTAAAACTGTTGAACAATGTATGTACTAAAAATCTCTAAAATCCTTCATTGACTTTTACAGCCTGTCCGTGAAAAGCAAAGAGCTGGTATACTCCGTCTATTTTTACAATTTAATAGTGAAAATATAACAATACAAATTATGAGAAAACTTAGAAATCAAATAATTTAAAATTAATTCCAAACATTACCACACACATCGCAGCGCAAATGTAAACATTCGCTACGATCGTACAGCGCCATCTCGCGGCAGGCGGGTCACGTCACGCGCGTGACGTCATCGCCGCAGGCACTCGCTGATTGAGCGATGAACTTTGAAGGCCCGTGTCGATCACTGCCTGTATTATTATTTCAGTTTAAGCGCAAGAATTATCCATTCAGATTTTAGTATACAGCATGATTATTATTTAGTTTAAATGTTAAAACTAACTAAGCTCCTTTCCTTTTTATAAAGTAACGTTTAACCTTTCTAATTCGTGACATTGGTAATCCGTAAAACTAGGTCTACTAGGTATACCTGATCAATTTAGGAAGTATTTGACTATTTGCAATATAAGAACCTGTCATGATATGACCACGTCCCAGCAGGAACACACTTTCGTTGAATAGCAGCGTAACGCTAGTTAGTGTATTTCGCTGGAGAGTGAAAAAAACAAGTGATGTGGCATTCCTTACAGGTGACGATGCATCTGCTTTATTATTTACCATTGAAGGTGCATGTGGGTATCATGGGTCTCAGGAATCACACAAGGTTCGGTGAAAATATGTTTTTATCATACCCAATTTCACAATATAAAACTTATTAATTTTAACAGCAATGAATATATTAAAATATACGTAAAAGTATTAACCACTTTCACCTTTGTCGATGATATTTTAACAATAGATAAATGGCATAAATAATGTTTTTATAAAAAAAAATATTTTCCATCAACCTGTACATGTCAAAGCCCATAAAGCATCGTTCGCAAACTCTTATTAATAACATGAAGAAAGGCACGGGAAATCTGATCAAAAACTAACATCATGGGAGCGCTCGGATTCCTGTACAACCCTACAAGCAGAGTGCGACTTAAATATAAAAAAAATATATCCTCTGCATTTAAAAGGTTAGAAGCACATGAGTGCAGTGTTGAAAAAACACCATCGTTTATTTATTATCAACGCCATTATTAGTCTGCGAGAGCCCACAAAACTTGCATTTAGCTTTCCATTTCTGCTGTCTTACCCAAACTGTTACTCCATTATAACCAGGGCATTGCCACTTCTGATACATATGTATGTTAAACATATTTCTTCTATTGTTATTATTAGCTGAGGAACTCTCGAATATTAATAAATAATAAATAGCATCAGCTTTGAAATCTACCAAGTATCTTAGTAATATCTTAGGAAATATTGTAATAAAATAAAGCTATAAAAGAAACAAATATCTTTATTATTTTCAAAATTATGTAAATAGCAATATAATAAAATCTAGATAAATGGATAATAAAACCTTTTAACTTTATATTCATCATCTCCCAATTCGCCCTGTATACGTTTAAAACAAACACCGTGCCCCTATATCGTAGTACTAACATCTCCTTTGAACCGGCGCTAAGCTCCACGATTTATTTATAAAAATATCCTCTTCAATACCTTATTGAATAACCCATAAGCAAAGATTACATGGATACCTCCTCCCGCCAACGCAAATTAATAAAATACGTACAAGAAATTAATATAATTAGTTGGCTTTTTGCTTAACGTTTTTCTACAGTTGATTTTGTGTATGGGAAAATTTTTGTGTGATGATCAAATTAAAAGTCAAAAGGTTATTGTTTTAATTAGTAACGGTACGTTTAAATAACATAATAAAATCCTGATTATATATGATGATGATGATATTAATTTATCCCTAATGGGAAAGGCAAAGGACTTTAGTCCATACAGCCAGGTCTTGTTCGTATGATGGTTGGTCTGTCTGGTCCCCTGATTATATAGAATATATGAACCGAGATGTCAATCTGGTGGGCAAAGGTCTTTCTATCCTAGTTCCACTTGTCGCACTATTATGGTAAATAGGAAAAATATCAATTCTTATTTAATAACGTCAAATTTATAAAGGTTTTGTTTAATAATTACACAGTTGTTATTTGTTTCTAGACGATTTCAAAATCAGTATCATTAGGTTAGGTTATTTTGTACGAGCGTAGGTTCGAATCTGCCATTTGACTATAAGCGTAAACCACCTCCTATAACAAGACATATATGTAATTTAGTTGGAGTGATTAATGGGATTGTTAGTAATGTTATCAGTGTATAAGAGTATTTGGTGCTGTCCAGTTTCGAATTCATTATTGTTTTTCTTGATAGATCTAAGAAGCTCACATGCAAAGTCGGTGACATGAGACTGACTAAAACCAGAACCAATAAATCAGCAACATCTAATGTGCACATACTTTATATTAGAATTCAAACCTAGCACTCGCGAATTAATAGGCAGGTGCTGTGGCAATTAAATGCGTCCGCGAGTTAATATCAACGTGCTGCTACAATTGAGCCATACAGTCACTGATCAAATATTAAATGACCTTGATGTTGACTGTAATACTTGCACTTGTGTATTTTATTAATCATATTTGTTGTATATTGAAGGTATGCTTATTTCGGCGCCATTAAGGAAAATGACGACAACGAAAAATTAAAAAACGTTAACGTAACATAATTTATATTTTTTTTATAATTGTGTAATTAGTCGTTTAGTCGATTATAATATTTATTTAAAATCAACGAACCTAACCAAACCTAAAATATTGTGTTATATTTTATATCACAATTTATTATATTGTTTAGCTAATCTATAATACGTGCCAGCTCTTTTCAGTTTTCTACATTTGCTAAGCTTTTCATTTCGCCAAAGTATGTATGTATATTCTTACACATGCCACGTTTTTATTTTATTATAATATATCAATTATAATGTCATTTATTCAAAAGAAGAAAAACACAGCGCAGTCAATTCAATTTACTTTAACAATTCAATATAACATCAGAAATTTAAGACTTGTTGATAAAGAAACGGCTACTTTTAGTACTTAACTTTTAGGCAGTTTTTATGTATCTCAATTGGCAAAACTCATTGGTATTTAGTTAGTCATTTTATGATATATGTAACACACATTTGCTCTACGTTTCGTTACACGTGAACAATAGCTATTTATAAAATACGAATACTTCAGCAGTCATAACATAAATATTATTTTATATTATAGTATAATAAAAATACTTATAAATATAATTATTTAAAATATTTTATATACAATAATTGTCCATATTGAGGAGAAGAAAGCTCCTATTAATTATCTGTGAACTAAATTCGGAACAACTGCGATTAAGAATAACCTTATGTCAACGCAAACAAAACTAAACTATGTCAAGTCAAAATTAATTCTAAATTTCGTGTAATAACAAAAATATTCACGCTGTACTCTATGTTTAAAAATCCATGTTCTACTTTTATTACGTTGCTTAGAAAGAAATCGACGTGATGGCTGAAAAGTAAGCTGTTATCTTTTATCTTTGTTTTGTATTTGTTGATGTTAACACACCATGAAATGTACAGTTACATAAATAAATAACAATACTTCTTATTTTTCCATACATTTAGTGAAAAGACTAGTTTGTTATTACTAATTATTCAGTTCAAAAGAAAAAGCTTTTAAAAGACATTTTTTTTACGATCTTGCGCATTCTTGATACATTTTTGTTATTATATGAAAGTTGTACACGGCCCCTTCAAATTGATGATATGTTTGCCAAATAAACTGTGTTATTCTATATTGTATTGTATTATTTTTTGTCAACATTTAATGTATGCACTGTATTACTTATAGTAGTCACTATTATTGAAAATATATTGTGAGGCACACCAAATATAAGTTGCAAGGTTAACTGACAATATAATCTATTAAACCAGTTTTTCGATATAAATAAAATTAAGTTATTTTGGGTGTTTAGGAATGTTTTGATAAAAAAATCCTTGGGTCAGTAGCTTTTAAGAGGGTTTATATTTCAATATTTCTTTCAAATTTCTCTACATAGCCATTCCTTTAAAATTCTTCATGAATACTTAAAAAACTGGCTGCAAAATAATTCCGGCCGGTCTTTGATTAGCACCAAAAAAGCTTTCTGATATTGTAAGCTATAACCCCCATTCTCTCAGGGTTACTAGGAGGGTTGACCAATTCTTAAATCTCTGCTAGATGCTTTTAAAAACTGCTTACACAGATTATATATTTGACCATTCTAAAAGGTTCTTTGTCTGGAAACACCAAAACCATTGACTGCCAATTAGTTGGTCATAGTAATAAACCCAGCTGTCTTCTCCAGTAATAACTTTAAAATATATATATATATATATAAATAAATTTTAAATATGATATATTATTAATTTCCTCATTATGTGGCCATATAAATTTGCCTTGCTTCTGTTATGGCCAGTACATGAGGCACCACAAATAAACAAAGCTTACTGATTTGTTGATGGTGATATTAAATTTCTTTTTTCTTCTAAGGAAAAGTTTCCTTATTTAAATAGATAAACCCATTTAAAAATTATTACACTAGAGGATACCTGGTGCCCAAACACTTAAATTTTTAATTTTTTTTAATTCACTTTCATTCAAACCTACTTTAAAATCCTATAACATCAAAAATGTTCTGTATTGGATTGGATGGATCTACATATTGCAAGAAAGTGTCTAAAATGCTATTAAAACAATTTTATTTTCTTCTTGGCTTAGAAGTTGAAATTTCGAATCAATTATGTTTTTAAAAAGGTACATATAATACTATTCCCAGTTTATAATGTGCATATCTAAACATCTTCCCAGTCACTTTTGTATACTAAATGACAATATCTGTTAAACATACTAGCCATGTTAACTCATATAGCTTGGCTAAAGCAATAAGTTGCATTATTTATATTTTACATATGATTATTACCTTTTTATGTAAATTATGATGATAAAAAACACATATTTCAGTTTTATGGTCACTAATTACCATCTATCTCCAATTAACATTGAAGATGTAAAACTGTAATTACAAAGGGGTTGTAGCTTATTGTCAGCTATGCAAAACAATCCATTCTTATTCTGTTAACTCATGTTAACTTACTTCCTATCAATTATCCTATATTATCCTACAATTATAAGAAGTTTCATTTGACCCATATTTTATAAGTGTCATAATGTATAGTTATTTTCACCCTTAATTCAACCATTCTCTTAAAACATAGTTTTAAAAACGAACATAGCATAAATCTGTTACACATATTGGTTTTTACCGTCTATTCATCATTTTTAGAACTATAATAATTATCCCATACCACAGCAGACTAGTTATAGCACTATTAAAATTGGTATAAATATATATATTTTTTTGATTAATTAATATAGATAACATTAAAAAAAATCTGTTTACAATGTCAAGAATTTAATTTTCTAATATGTTACTTTTAATGAGGAGGATTTTATTCAAATAACTTTATGTATTTTTACCAATTCATGTTACATTATATCCTCATTAATACACAGACATTATTAATACAACCTCTATAAGAATATTGACAAAGAAGAAGTATATTTGTTCAAGGTGTGAGATGAGTCCCAATGAGACGACTAGCACACCACAACACGATGAGAAAACATCTGGAAATTGGTGGGACACATGGTTGTCGTCAGCCAAAACAAAGGTATGTTTAAATTACTGACACTAATTGAAATGATTGATATATAAATTATTTAATAATTTCAACTCTCAACCATCTAAATTTAAAAAATAATAATAAAAAGAAGCGACTTTATATAGCCTTAATGCTTTACCTACCCTACAACAGAATAGAGAAACAGTTGTCTCTTATAAGTTGATACTGTGGGCTTGTTTGTCAACATCTGGTCTTCCAACTAATTGAATGACACAATGCCATTCAATTAGTTTGATTAGTTGGAATTGTCAACTGCATGGTAGTCAACCCTGAGGGTATGCTGCTTAACTGGTGATAATAGCTAATATAATTCTGGGACTGGGTATAAGTTCCACAGTTTTGATGCTTATGAATGATAAAAATACCGCTGGTGGTGTTTGAAACTGTTACATGCTTCTGAAGGCATGATATGATCTTGGATTTTCAGAAGCCTTTGGGTACCTGAAAGTGTCGGAACTTTCAGATACCCAATAAAAGTTGATTTGTGTACTCAATCAAGTGTCTTTATATGTGTATAATATGAAACTCTAAAAATGGAAAAAGGAATATTGTTTTTTTGTTTGTAATATATTTTTAGAGTAATAAAATGAAGCAATTCTTTTACATTCTTATTTTAATACTATTTTATATATTTAAAAAGATTCCAGTGCAGTTGAGTCAGTTTTACTATAATGTTGAACGAAACATCCACCAATAATTATGTTAATTCATGCTATTAAACAAGCAACAAACTTGTTTATTTTTTTCCAATAAAGGCACAAAATTTATGATTAGAAATCAGGTTTATTTTTTTTATATATGTTACTTTATAGCCATAAACACAGTTTTTATAACATGTGTAGAAGATATTTATATTACTAGACAGACCTCTGTCCTAACATGTAATTATAATGCATATATAGTTTAACAGTGGTAGAGCTATGATGTAGTTTATTTCTAGCTGCAGAATGAATGGGTCAGCTAGACAGGGGTAGGACAGCTCCCTCACAAAATACCAGCGTAAAATAACAGCATAATGCTTCTGTGTTTCGTCTGGTGCGTCCAGGGATCCGGAGACATTTATTATTGGTGACGAGGCATTCCATCTCAGTCCTCAAGGGTGACAACACATTTGCATTATGATTCTTTGTCAACAATGAATGTAGATATCATGGGCCACAGGAATCTCTTACCACCAGGTGAACTGTGTCATTGTTTGTTATTCTGAATGTAATAAAAATAAATCTCCATGGTAGTATATACAACTCCACCATTATTATGGTGTTAAAATTTTATCAGGAACAATTTAACTTATATACATTGTTTTGGTGCAAATTATATTTAATTAGCAGCTGACAGATATTTGCTTTAGTATTAACAAGAATGAATCAGTATCTTGCTTTAATGATTCAATGACCTTACACTAGAGTATTTACATTGTATCTAGATATCACTATGTACATTGTACCAATATGTTCAAATAGATTTGAATGGATATTTTATTGCTAGTTAAATGACCACTTCTTACAACTGCTTGGTTTATTTTTTATTTTTCACATTCTTCTTCGATAAGGAATCACAATGCAGAGGCATTGTCAGCCTTGAGGAATAAGATCGTCACCAATAATAAGTCTCTGGATCCCTATTATGTTGCTATTTTATGCAGATCTTCTGTTTTCCTTCGAGCCTAGCCATTCATACAGCAGCTAGTGATAGACTAAATGTGAAACACTGAATAAATTTGATAATTGTTTTATTCTCTTATTAATAGTGATCCAATTTTCAAAATTTTGAAAGGGAATAATAATAAATTTAGGAAAAAAATACATTTAATTTTTTAATTTGCACATGCAATTTTTTATCAATACTGTATCGCTTAGCGCAATCATATCAAAATCGATAGATAAAACTTAGCCTACTTATGTTCTTGAGTATTATATAGATAACTGACATTTACTTGGATATAGCAGTTTATTTGATGATATTAGATGGCAAACATGCACAAAGTTCATCTCATGGTGAGAGATTGCTGCGACGGAAGACGCTCACATGAATCATAATGCAGATACGTTGTCACCCCGAGGACTAAAATGGAATCCCTGACTCCTGACCAGTTACTCTCTGGACAAAACAATAACAATGACTATTGTACGTTGTTATTCCGGATTGTGTGGTCCTGACCAGGTCGAACCGATCTTTTCGTGTTACAGTTAGTTTACTCTACCACGTAAAATAAGGATGACGTAAGATCCCATATTGCCAGAAAATCTCCCGAACTTGATAGACTGCGTCTTCGATAAGAGGACCAAAAGTTTTTTTTAAGTATAATTTTGGACTAATTAATAATTATATCACTTCTATCGTATCTTAAACTATAAATCGCTTCTAATTGACAGTATTAAAAACAAATATCTACGTAATTCTAGCCTTCTAACAAAAAAAAACAAAATATTTTACACAGAAATATCAACAAAAAATGTATTTATCTTTATCTTCTTCTCGTGTCATGTCGTGAACGGTTTCGACTTTGTTACAGTCGATTGAGACGACATATGAAAAGAAATTAACAAGTCATTTATGTACAAATTCTATCGCGAATATTGTCAAACTAAGAAATAGAGATTCAAGTAAAAATTAGCTTTATTGACTCGAATCGTATTATAAACACCGAACACAATTATTATTTTATTCTGCAATACACGATACATGCTATTTTACATATATTTACACATAAATACACATTCTAAGCATATAACTTTGTGTTGTGTTAATGGCAGGCCTTAACTGTTTAAATTATTTAAATGTTTATTCTCTTGTTACTCTTACAGTATTTAGTGCTTACTAAAGTGTGTGTAGTGAAAATTAAAATGAAATAAATTATTATATATAAACATTAACACGGTATTAAACAGTATATCATTCTTTACAGATATACGAAATTTAGTTGTAGTAAATAATTGAAATATCTAATAAAAAAAAAAAGGTTATTTCATTTTACTTAAGTGGAACTACCAAACACTTTATTACGTGAAAAGGAAACCATGGAGTATATCAATGTCTATTCGTTGATAGTAAATTATTATATGTGATAGTTCGACTTAATAAATAATAATTCGATTAATTGAAGATTTATGGTCTAGTTTGCTCTGAAAGAAGAGGATTAAGTTTAATATTTAATATTGGAGATCTCTTTTAAACTTATGCTTAATTCCCTTCTTAAACATAAATTTCCAAGAAGCCGGTATAGTACGTTGCATCATTGAAGGGGCATCGGTGCGTTGTTGGTCTCGGAGTTCCTAATAACGCACGACCATTGAGGGTTTTATTTTGAACGGATTATCTTCTAAATATACTCCATTACTACCCATACTTTTAAGGATACCATCAAAAACAAAAAGGTCGTCGGATCAATAAACCACGCGGTCATCAACTATCGATGAATATAGTATCGTAATTGTATTCATTAACTCATCGGAACTTACCGATGTGCGCAGTTTATGACCGATTCGATATAGTACAGAATACATTACTGCACGATGTCAAGGACCCTAAATTATCGACAGTCGTAATTGAATTAATCGACTGTAGTCAGGTGCAAATGCTTTATACAGCGATTTTCAACCACTGTGCTGTGCTTTTGTGTGCCGTCAAATTCAGCATATTTATATAGTAAATCTCAAGTAAAACAATTGTCGTCAAATTTTGAAACCATCAAAAGTGCGACGCGACAAAATAAAATAGATTAAGAACCACTGGCTTAATATTTTGAATATTTTTTTTTTATGAAAGTTAAGACGACCTTTTATGAAGCCTTATGGTTAGTGAAGACTGCGGCCCACAAACACATAAATCCATCCGCAGCAAAGATTCACTCATGAAATGTCTCGTTACCTGCAAAAAAAAAATCTGTTCCCGAAACTCACCATACGGAAGACATGTGCGGTATGCTGATATTTTATACTGGTACGATATTAGGGAGTTGTTACCCGGTCGAGCTACATTACAACACACACGCAAACAAATGCAAAAGTGTGTAAATACCGAGGGCATATACTTATAGTGCTATTTATCAAAAACTTTCAATATGAAAGTATAAACTCTGAAAGTAATATACAATTAGTTCTTTTAAATAGTAAATCTGAAAGAATTTATTATTCTTATGCCCACTTTCACAGTCGTATCACAGTCACTTTAATGGAATTATAGTGGTTTAGTCAGTTAATCCCTACAGTAACTAGAAAGAGTTATCAAGACATTCTTTCGCGTAAATTTAGCTTAACCATTGTGAATAAGACCCTTAAAAATAGATAAAACTAGCTAATAGTTCTAGCAGAGATAATAGTGTGAGGACCTAATTAATAATAATAAATATAACTCAAATAATAAACAAAGGACATGGGCATTTTCGACCCAGCTACTCGTGCTCACAATAAAATATCTATAGAAAAAAATATTTCATTTTTACATACTTGTCATCAAAGTCTTGGCGTTCATTGAATTAGGTACCTGTGTCATAAAGTATAGTAATATAAATCATATTTAAGCTGATGATGTTAAAGTGTCAGTGTATTGACAGCAAAATCATATGATATAACCTAAAATTCTTATCTTATTTTTTAAATATCTCTGTATCCCCATGAACAATATTGATTTTAATTTGTTTATAATAAAAGGTCCTTGGTGGGCCATGCACCCACTGCGATTGCAATGACTACTGTAAAAAAAACATATATTTATTTTAATCATCTAGCGACTTGATTAATTATTTTATTACGAAACTAAGCGCGATTCGCGTTTTTTATTTGTAATATGATATTCTTTCCTTTATTTGTCAACCCATTTAAAAGAAACAAGCACGAAATATTAACGTTTCTCACTGGAAACCACATCCAAATTGTTTTTGTCGTTGTGGAGATAAGAGAGCACGGACGCAGACAGACAACGTCTTTACGATTTTATTATATGTATATAGATGATTATGACAAACCAGGATACACGCTATATATATAGTAGGTAGTTTTTGTGATATTAGGGATGGCAAACGAGCACACAGTTCATCTGGATAGTAAGTGATTCTTGCAACCTTTACCATCCATATTCTTCTTCTATAGCAAATCATAAAGCAGATGTGGGACAACCTTTAGAACTAGGATGATATACCTAGTCACCAGTAATAAGATATCCTGTCTCTTTCATTCACAAGACGTTATATACACTTACAAAAAAAAATCCAGTACATTTTTTTTCCAAAATTTTATTTTCAGCATAACTTCACATATATATATATATCACATTCCACTGTTGATAATTACCACAATGACAGTATCCTGATCGATGACCTTCGATTTATAAACCACGCACTCCGACAAATAACCGCACTGCCCATCAAAACTAGACTAACAATATTCAAAGACTGTTTTAATTCCATATTTTCTGTCTAGTCCGCAGAGGTGTACTCGATGGTGAAGAAAGACCTGGACGAAATTGGCACAGCGGTCAAGTGCGAAGCGAGCCACGTCTTCAGTTCTACATCCAATGTTCTGGGGAAGACTTTTAAGGTATGTATACAATTAATATTATCTATTAATTAAAAATGCCCTGTGTGTTCATTGACTTATACAACATCGCCAACTAACGCAAGATAGTATTATTAAAAAATCTAACCGCCATAAATTTATAATTACTATTCCGTCGTCAGGTGTCTGTTGAATTTACCATTCCATATATTGGCCGTCAGATGACTTTCGTATTGTTCACAGAATCCAGCCACCTTTTCCTTCTTACCGTATCCCATAATTCATGAATGGGTCAGCTCGACCGGACAAGGACCACGCCCTCACAGAATACCGGCGTGCAATAGCAGCATAATGCTGCTGTGTTTCGTCTGGTGAGTGCAGGGATCCGGAGACCTTTATTACTGGTGACTAGGCATTACATCTCAGTCCTCAAGGGTGACAACGCATCTGCATTATGATTCCTTGTCGAGGATGAATGTAGATGTCATGGGCCGCAGGAATAACTTAACATCAGGTGAACTGTGTGCTCGTTTGTTACTCTTAATGTAGTAAAAAAAAAGTCACAGTCATTCCTCGGGAGCAACAGACGAACGAAGAAGGCTTATCTAACGGCTAAAGAAAATATAAACATTAATACAAATTAATTTGTGAGACTAATTATAACCTAGATTCTGTTGATGTTGATGCTGTTAGCCTATGCGGATCTTACAGCTTCATCGGACACAGGGCTCACGGAACTGAGGGATCCGTGAGCTGGTAGACTAATTATATGGAACCTCGGCATAATGTCTATCAACATTTTTTATATGTGAACTTACCAGATGCTTCTCTTATATCTTTATTCAAGATAAGACAAACAGACAAGATCACTGTCCAATATAATAACTCAGCACATACATCTCAACATTCAGCCAAGTGACTGCGCTGTGCAGCCGTCACATTTGTTGCCAGACATTCTTTCAGAGCCGTGCGCTACCGGTCGAATTAAACATTTGTGATGTTTCCCATAAACTTCAACATAACACTAAGTTCACATGTGGTGTCACATCTTTCTACACTTCAACAATCCGCCTCCCGCTGTTATACAACACGATCAATTTCACCTTACTACGTACTGGAGTAACGAAGAGAGTAAAGATGTCTATAGTTAATAATTACGCAGCACCGAACGCTCCCTTTGTCCTTCGTCAGCTAAGTCTTCAACTCGTGCTTTCATTTTTCCAAATTGTCATTTGTATTGTGTAAATTACTGCCTTCTTCCTCAACCAGCACGTTATCGTCGGCAAAAAGCATACGCCGACATGATGTCCGGCTATCAGGAAGAACAGATAAGGGGCACACGATAGATCCCCGCTCCAAGCCTACTGTCTGTATTAGTCAGGAAGCTATAATATAATCTATATTTAAATCTGTAATCACTTTTCAAAAAAGTAAAATTATGATTTTATGCATCCTCACAACACAATCCTCACTCTCGCTTTAAAAGTATTGTTTTCTCACCTCCAGCTCGATGTACCAGAGTCCCCTGCCAATGTCATGAAGAAAAGCTTTAGCACATTTATTGGTAAGTATTTTTTCTATACTCATTACAAATGATCACTTATCTGAGCAGGCAATAGGCTACTCACATAGTTTTACTGTTGTTGGGTAGGAAGAGTTATCGGCTTTACAAAAGTGTGTATTACGATCCCCCACTAGATCCGCAACCTATGCAAGTTTACAAGACGTCGATATATGATGATGGCTCAAGTCGAGCTTCATGCATTCTATGATGAATTCTGCGTTCTGCGGTGGACGGGATGATCTGTGATGATGATCAGCTGTGAAATAAGATGTATCATAGTTAAAGAATCTTAACACAGATGACAACGATGAATTGTCTGAAATAAGGTACACTGCAGTTTGTTTCTAGCTGCAAAATGACTGGATCAGCTCTAACGGGGTAGGACCACGCTCTCACAGAATACCAGCGTAAAATAGTAGCATAACGCTGCTGTGTTTCGTCTGGTGAGTGTAGGAATCCGGAGACCTTTATTACTGGTGACATCTCAGTCCTCAAGGGTAACAACGCATCCGCATTATGATTCCTTGTTAAGGATGAAAGTAGATGTCATGGGCCGCAGGAATAATTTGCCATTAGGTGAACTGTTTGCTCATTTGTGACTCTCAATGTAATAAAAAAAATTGATTTCTTTCATTCGTCAGACGAGAAATACAGCTATATTTTTCGCTTGTTTTTCGTGAAAGTGCTACACTACTTTTTAGCTGCCTTGTGCCTCTGTCAGTTGACAACAATGACACGAGTATGTCAACTATTTTTATATCATTAATTTGTTTGATATTTAACTTTCTGTGTCAGGATTTAGATAAAGCAGTCGGATCAAAAAAAATAATAAGATAAGAGTGGAACATGTGTGATGGCCAAAGTCGAAACCCAACATATTCTTTCTATAGCTTAACTACGACGTGACTCTACCCAATGAATTAAATTAATTAAACTTGATTATTACTATTAAATTTATTATTTAACATACCGTATCTATACTCCGAATAGAGATTACCTAAAATAACCTAGTGGCTCTTTGTTCTGATTTATTTATTATTTAACTTTTATATACACCTACTATTTATCGAAGGAAAGTATTTATAAATGAGCAGATTGTTTTAACAATAAAATAAAATATAAAAAATCTATTCCAGCACGGTTGCTATTGGACATATCATAGAAAATAAAAACACAGTGTAATCACAAAAAGAAATTAAATATAGAACTATTTATTTACAAGCACATGCATATAAATACATAAATAATGATACATATAATATATATTTATGTACACATTATGAATAAATAATAAATATATAAGGCCATAAATGATTCTAACATACTATATTGAACTGAATAAAGATAAATAGTGTTCCTTCACTAGTTTTTAAATAGCACAACAGTTCTCGAGGCACGAGTTAACAGTGGTAGAGCTACAATGCAGGTTGTATCCAGCTGCAGAATGAATGGGTCAGCTCGACCGGAGTAGGACCACGCCCTCACAGAATACCAGCGTGAAATAGCGGCATAACGCTGCTGTGTTTCGTCTGGTGAGTGTACGTGTCCGGAGACCTATTACTGGTGTCGAGGCATTCCATCTCAGTCCTCAAGGTGACAACGCATCTGCATTATGATTCCTTGTCAAGGATGAATGTAGATGTCATGGGTCGCAGGAGTCACCTGTCATCGGGTGAACTGTGCTCGTTTGTATAAAAAAATGTAATAAAAAAAAACGATTTTTTTCAACAAGAGCATTCCACAAACGAATTCCCTGCACATTGAAGTAGTTGGTATAGATACTAGTTTTATGAGAAGGAAATTGAAGGAGTTGTCCTAGTTGGAGGGGTCCTAAGCTGTGATCAGCAGGAATCATAAGATTACACGCTTTTTGGTCCCGAAATCGAAACTGGACAGCAAAAAATAGCTTCGTCATAGTAGTTATGACTAAGCCTCTACTATTAACACTAAGTTCAAAATTTTTGTTAAAGAATAAAAGAAGGTTAAATTCTCTGTGTGCACTGACGAGAATATTCTTACGGCACTATAATATATTGTGTAAATATCAAAGCTATTTAAAATATATTCTTTCAGGACAAGTCAGCACAGTTTTGAACCCAGAACCCGACGACGAAGACGATACCGAGGTCATCTTGTCATCGGGTGACACTACAATGTTGTCAACATATAAGGTAAAACTAACTCTATGACTGAAGACAGCTGTCCGGACGCTGTCTTTTAATTTATGGGTACGCTAGCAGACGGAGTTCGTTCTCCGGTGCTACATCAATACATCGTAAGGTATCTAAGAAATAAATAAAAATACATTTCGAAGACATGTGAAGTTCACCAACGCAGTGGAGTCGCATGGCGGACTATCCAATAATCCACTTCCAAGAGGCGGCAAAGGAAGAAATTCTTTGATCATAATCAAATGACATTAGACCGCTCTCGCGATATCTAAATTTATTAAAAATAAAAAAAATCCCTACCCTCAGGTCTTCTATTTGTGCATATAGAAGCCATTATGATCTAAATTAAAACGAAAATCTCCTCAATTTAAGTATAAAACATACTAAAATTTTCTTTTTCATTTGTTAATACATGAAGCATATTATTCTTTGATACTAATGAAGACCGTTTCATCGTGCCCGTTTAGAAAGAGATTCGTAAGAGTTTGTCGTTAACTCCTGCTAATATATTGAAGCGTCAATAGCCTAATGGTTTAGGGTACGATCTGCAAAACTTATGATCGTAGGTACGAATCCACCATTCGTCTATTGTCTCTATCTCCTAGCACAACTATGTTCAGCTTAGTTGGCGTGGTTAACCGGAATATTAGTCATGTTAGTAGCATTGATAATATTTTTAAATAAATGTTTATAGTATATCACTAATGTTCTTTTCCAAAACAAAAGATCTTGTATTTATAATGAGAATTGTTTTTGTCAAAACAGACACATCACTATTTTGACATTTATTACTCTATTTTTTTTTCCAATACCATTTAACCCTTTATTTTGTCTAAAAAAAAAAATATTTTATATATATATGTGTATATATATATATATATACATATATATATATACATATATATATATATACATATATATATATATATACATATATATATGTGTATATATATATATATATATATATATATATATATATATACACAAACAATCATACAGCCTACCCCCCATGAAATAGTAAGTAGTAAATCCGTTATAGTATTTTTTTTCTACGTTTCATAATTTTACAATTGCACAGAAAGAGTTGGAAGCCCTCCAGCGTGTCGACGCCACCTACATAGTGCCGGCGTACAGTCCAGAGTTCGAAGCCTGGCGCACCAGTCTCGAAGTATCAGAAGCGGGGGTGATTACACCGGCCTCTGCGATTAGAAGGCTCGAAACGAATCCCATATTGAAAACGCAGTATGAGAAATTAGTGCCCGACGCTGTGTCACATGAAGAGTTTTGGGAACGGTAAAGTTAACAATGAATAACATCAGTGTTTATTAATTTTTCCCATTGATTTTCCATAAACTTGCATAAGTAGATGACAGTGTACTTCCTTAGTTCACAAAGTCCAAGGGAGACTCGACGTGGGTCTAAAAATGGGGGTTCACAATTCGTAAGCGGGGGTCCACGAAAATTTATTTGTTAACAATATTGAAGAATTAAAATGTTGGCATGACTTCACCTATCAATGTAGGCAGATAATATTTTAAGAAGCTCAGCGACTGTTACTTGTAAAAACTTGCATATTCCACATTCTGTGCAACGTGGTTGGAACTCGGCCGCAACGCAAATTTCTATAGTAAGATCTAATCTTGACATTGTTTGTCGAGTTTTGGGAATATGGCAGAAATGTAGCTGCTGGGGGACCACCGGAACCAGCTTAATTTTGAAAGTTGTCTATGAGAAAAAAAGTCCGCATATATGCATTGCGTTTCTCAATACATTACCAGTCGCGCACCTACCTAAACCGTTAAGCCTCTCTTTAACAACATGCAAATTGAAAAGAAAAAAGTATCCCTTATAACTTAGTCCTGGTCGTCCGTTCGTCTCAACACAGTTATTTTACTCATATACTATTAGTACCCATACATATACCTTTATACAATGCATTGCTTGTGACTCCAGCGGTCCAAGACATGTACATTCATACTTGACAAGGAATCATAATGCAGAGGCGTTGTCATCCTTGAGGACTGAGATGGAATGCCTAGTCACCAGCAATAAAGGTCTCCAGATCACTACATTGACCAGACGAAACACAGCAGCATTGTCCTGCCAATTTACGCTGGTATTCTATGAGGGCGTGGTCCTGCCTCGGTCGAGCTGACCTATTCATTCTGCAGCTAGAAACAAACTGTAGCATAGGTCTACCACGATTGAATGGATGGATGGATGTCACTATGAATTTCATCAATAATATATGTATATAATTCTTATTTCAACCTAAATCAACATACAAAAGATTTTGGATTTTTTGAAGATAGATGGAATTACCGTATAAAACAGGACAGCGATATGTTGTTATTTCACGTTGGTATTCTGCGAGGGTGTCTGGTTCTTCCCCGGTGGAGCCGACCCAATCATGTCGTAACTAGAAAATAACTCAAACATGTACTACCACTGTTATAAAAAAACACCTAGCACACGAAACGCAGGAGCAGTAAGGCTAGTGTTGTGCGGAATTCGAAGCCCTTCTAGCTAGTTTATAGCTACTCTATGTATTGTTCGACGTATATAAGGTAATATATATTTATCCGCAGATATTTGTTCCGTGTCGCATTACTTCAAGACCGTCTGGCCGCTGCATCTCGTAAGCAGCCAATGGAGCAACCCTCTGCCGACCCCGTTTTGGCACATCTGCCGCTTCAAACGCCCGTACAGCAGTAAGTCCATATAACTACACTTCAAGTTTGCACGAGATAGGCAGGCTTGAAACAGAACCCAATTACTTTGGAAGCATTCCATCTTAATCTCCTATTTTTATACATTTAAAACTAATCTTGCTGCCTTTTTGAGAATAGCTATAGTCGACGCATTTTAAACTGAGTCGCCGGGCAATAAATGTCACTGTCAGTAGAAATGTGCACGCAATGCAATCCATTATCGATACTTAGCTACCTGCGCACGCGGGGTCGATGCGTCATCGTGACCTTCATTAGCACTCTGACTCCTGATTGGTCGTTACGAGTAAGGGTTGTTGTTTTTCTATAAATATAAGATTTTTTGTCATGAGATGAGACTTTACTAACGCTTCGTTACGCAATACGCGCAATGGAGAATTATTTTCTAACGTGGTTTTGAAGAAATATTTTCAGATAGCAAAAATTATTCTTATTAATACTTAACATAATTTAGCATATCGATCGTCCTATCCCGTTATCGATATGCACCTCTACAATTCTTACGCACATCACTACAACTCTCCATAAGACCTGTAAGTGCGAGCGAGACAGACAGATAAATATGATTTATGACCCGAAGCCTCAGTTCATAATACGTCGACTATAGCCGTGCCGCACTGACTAATTACCATAGGATAAACATTGTGCTTGCTTGTCACCGTTATAAACAAATCATATTATCTAGGAGGAAAATGTGACATTATTTACAACATGTGATCTGTTTTAAAAATCTCTTTCTGCCTTTTGCGTTATAATTATTGTTTCCTTATTTTATCTACGTTTCATTTTATCATTGCACCATAGATAAAAGGTAAATAATTAGATATATTTTTTTTATTTTTATATAAACACATTTAACATAGGTATTAATAAATAAAAAAAAACTGAATAAAACCTTCATACTTAATACGTCCGTATTTAACGTTCTTCAACCTCTTTAATGTTTAAAAGTTTAATATATACGTAATTCCAAAACACTAATCAGTTAACACTTTAATAACATCGAACAGTTAGAATCTACGAAATCTCGGCTAAAATCTTAGTCAAGAGTAATAATATTTCGCGTGTAATTGAAGTTTAATTTTGAATAACTATTTTTTAAAATTAATAGAAATTTTAATTTAACTAATAAATATACTATTAACTGTATAAGACTATTAATTACGCATTATATCATTAACATCGACTTACGCAATATAACACAGAACTAAATAAGAAAAGTAACTTTTTTTTATCTGTACTCCTCTTTTGTTATTTTTAATTATTTTTTTGTTCTATTTAAAAGCATTAGCGCAAAGTTCGTTATTTCCTTGCGGATTATGCCATTAGAATGATATTAATGTAATTCTGGTCGGCTAGAATAATTTCTGTCGTTTCGCTTCTGGCAACGTCAGTAGATATTGTTATTATGGTAAACGTCGAGGAAGACATCATCATACATCTTAACAATTATCTTGACTAATATATCTTGTCTTTGAATACGCAAAATTCCCTTCTATATTTTTACATTTTATTCTGCATATAAGCATGTTACATATATTTTATTGTTACATTAAACAAAACATTTCACATTCACATTTACTTACCTAAATTTAGTGAAACAAGAATTGCTTATAATTTACATTAGATATTTTTTTAGTTTGTATATCTATCATGTATGTTTTTATGTGTACTTATCTTGGTTTAATATACGTTTTATTAATTCTAATACATTAGTTTTATTTAGATACAATTTTTTTTTTGTACAAACTATCTTTCCTTAAATATGAAAAGCCAAAAAGGCATTGGGAATTAGATCAATAAACAGTGGCAGTTCTTGAAACACTCTTGTTTACCTCGGTGTTTCTTCTTCGTACAAATTTTCCATCTCTCTTTTACTTGAGCACAGGCGTAAGTGGATAGCCTTTCAATGTTTTACAGAATGCATTTTGGAGAGTGTGCTCAGGTATTACATGATCTAATTCCCCCATCCCCGTTCCACCATCGGACCTCACGACGCACTGCTGGATTTCATCCTTTAGTTGTGAACATCCCTCAAACCCGAACGGAGCGCTTTGCTTCGTCTTTCATTATTCGTACAACAAGGGAGTGGAATAGTTTGTCCGCGTCTGTCTTTCCCTCCGATTACAATGTGAGTGTTTTCAAGAGTAGAGTGGATAGGCATTTACTGAGCTAGTGCGCCTTACCATCCAGGACTGCATTTCCACTTAACATCAGGTGTTATCGTGGTCAAGCACTTGCTTAGAAAATTAAAAAAAAAATTACACTGAGCTTGTGGTGTTTGAAATTCTTTAAATTGTCATTGAGAATTTCAGCAGTACATTTATTTGAAACTTAGACGATCACGAAAATAGCATAGCCTCTTATCTACTGCAGAAATTACATCTACGTCATTCTAAAACAGTGATTTTGTTTATAAAAAAGTTAAAAAATATATATTGGGTCCAAAGGATGCATTTCCCCGTTCTATAGATATTATAAGAAATATGGCGGGGAAATCATTGAATATCTAGAGATAAAATTACCTCTAAAATATATATATATTTTTTTACACATAAAAAAATGCAGTCATTGAACTTGAGTTACTTTTGCAAGATTATTAAATAAAACAAATCTAGATAATAATAGATAGTAATTATTTAGCGAGGTCCTTAGTAAAAAAAGACGTAAACATTACAACAAAAAAAGCCTTCGCATATAATTGAACTAATCAAGCATAAAGTTCACTTTATGGTAAGCACCCATAGACACTAGTCGCTGTATGACAATATGAAAAAATAAAGGTGTTGTCACCCCTTAGGTCTAGGAAAGAATCATTCTTTGGCAGTAATTAGGCTGTCGTTTCTCTTACTCAGAATATATCACGGTGGCAGCAAAAAGATCATTTTACTTACGTCAAAATCCTGTGAGATTTTTATGAATTATACTACTACGGTGCTTGAGCTTGCCGCGTGAATGGGTCGGCGCCGGCCAGGACCAAGGACCACGCTGAATACCGACGTGAAATAGGAGCATAACACTGCTGTGTTTCGCCTGATAAGTGTAGGGAGCTGGAGGCACAGTTATTGAAAGCGAGAGTTCAGGTATTGGGCTTCTGAAATGGTTCAGTCCTCAAAGGTAAAAATGCATAAGCGTCTTGAATCTCTCAGCGACCTCCCGCTTGCGAGTCTAATTAGATAAAGCTGTAGAGGTCTCTGGACCAACAGAAGTAATCACACAAAAATTAAAAAAAGTCTTGAGTCTTTAGAGAATGGGTATAAGTGTTCACGGTCTGCAGTTATCGCTTACCATCAGGTGCATTGTGTGCACGTTTGTCACCCTTGGTTTTATATCAAATATCAACGACATTTGAACTATATATTTTTCTTTGCAGAAGCCCAAAGAAAGTTCTCTCTGGGCTGGATGACGATATCCCATATGAAAGAGATATCGATGACGCTGTGGCATGGGAAGATGGTAAGTGTGACTTTAACTATTAAAAACATATTTATGTTCTTAATTTAAAAAATAATAAGAATATAAAAGAATAAGTTTTTAGTTGTCTCTATAATGGCGATGTAAGTTCGTCCCACTTCCCACTTCGTTCCGTGTTTATCGCGAAGGGTAGTTTAACAAAATCCCGTGGCTTCCCCTGGAAAATAATTATCATTTAGGATTATGATTTTTTTTGGTGTAACTAAGGGCTCGTTTGTCACGAGCAAACTTATGGTAAATCATGAACGCGGCCCATAAACACCCACATCTATCTTTAACATTCAGATTCAAGGTTCAAATACGTTGTCTACCCTGAGGACTAAAATGGAATGCCCCGTTTCCTATAAACGGGTCTCCGGTGGCCAACACCCAACATATGGAACACAGCAGCTTTATGCTTCCATTTCACGCTGGTGTTCGGTGAGAGAATGGTGGGGAAGGCCCCAGACGTCTAATCCATTTTTGCGCTAATTGGCCGACCTAGCCAAGTTACATTGTTGCTTCTATATAGCAGTGACACTGACAGACTGACCATATATCAATTTTATCGTTATCCAACACTGCCCTTCACACAACTATAACGTGTTTTCAAATTACTCGCAGAAGATTTTGCACACGATGTTGAACTGACCGAGGAACAGCAAATATTACTTTTAGAGGAATATGAAAAGGAGATAACCTCAAAGAAAATAAACAAACAATCAACCTCGCGGGACTTAATCAATAACAACGCAGACGCTACCAAAACGCCGTCACTCAAAGATGAGCTTAACAACAGACTCGTAGAGACGGAAAATAAGAATGACTGTACCCCCACAAAGTCAATGAAAGCGGACGAATGCGGTAATAACCTTGTGGAAGACTATTTTGGAGATAAGGATCAGGTTAAAGACGACGCAAGCGCAAATTCTGATGAAAGTTGGGAAAAAGAATTTGAAATAGACGAGCCATTGGGTCAAAAAGCCTGACTCTACTTGTAAACTAATCCGGCCATACATAAAAAATATAAATCAATTACGTCAACATTTTTCGTTCTATAATATAGTACATGATGCTTTGTTTTTATTTAAAATTTATATGTTTTAAATTTGACAACTTTTATTGTTTTTGAATGGGCTAAAATATATACTTCATTGTACAGTCATCGCCAAATTTCAAGAAAACATGTTTTCTGCTATTTCATTTCTCTTTGTTTTGTATCCGGCGTTATGATTTTTAAAATATGTAATTATTTAATTACAAAATTCATTTATATTTAAGTAATATTTTGCACAAAAGTAACAATATTTATCTCCCGTTGCATGCTCCTTGTAATTCAATGTTGTATTTATCAGCACATCACTTATGTGCTCATTAAATAAATCAAAATAAAAACAATATATAAATATATTTTTATGGTACATTTTATATATCGAGCAAAAACAAATATATTAACGCCTTGTAAAAATAAGCACCAATTGGCAGAGTTTATATTTATATAAAATATATATAACAGATCTATATATAGAGAGCTAGCAGACCGCTAACTTATTGAAAACTTCATTTTTATATTAAATAATAACACTTTACTTTAAAAGAAACATTCTGAAATAAGAAAGAAGAAATTTCTGAAAGTTCTATACTAAAAATATACTAAATTATGGTTGACTTCTTACATATTATAATAATTGTTAAAGGTATATTATAAATGTAGCCAAAACTTGGCTTTGCATAAAGAAAACAAAGAAATAAATAATATTTCAATTGATGTCATTCAAACCGATTTCAGTAAGCATATCATAAACCATTATTTAGACTCACATTAAATATTAAACTGTTTACTGCACATATTCATTACATATTATATATGTATAACAAATATCACTGTTATAGAATGTAAAATGCAATATAAAGTGTTCGCGGGTAATTCTGGTATTTAACTTCTAGATCCATCATATATATACATGTTATATTTGGCATTAATTGGTATTTCTGGACAAAATTTATTTCATTAATTGGTATTTCTGGACAAAATTTATTTCATTAATTGGTATTTCTGGACAAAATTTATTTCATTAATTGGTATTTCTGGACAAAATTTATTTCATTAATTGGTATTTCTGGATAAAATTTATTTAATTAATTAGTATTTCTGGACAAAATTTATTACATTAATAAGACCTCGGTAACGAATTGTAATGGACAAATTAAGAATTTGAAACATTATTCCCGTTTCTTTTTCCCCATTGCATTTAATTTTCACTTTGAATAATTGTAAGATTGTTTGCACTATGTACCTTCTTATACTAGTTATTTATCCTATTATTATTTTGTTAAAATGTATTATATACATTCATAGAACATTTTCCTATTATTTCCCTATTTACAAATTTTACGTACCGTTTCTGTCATGTCGTATTTAACAGATAGTATTTAATCGTTATGTGTATAAAATTATTTTTACTTGATCATACTTTTATCTGCTTTGGCAATCGATGTAAAAATAAATTACTGAATATACTTAAAATCTAAAAGTGTGATATCCCATAATATAAATATTGTTCAATAGATGTAAGTTGTCATAGTTTTAGTTGCTTTATGCGTTAGCGTGCGCTATAATCGACAAATAGATTTAAAATAATTATGTATGTATGGGGACAATACATTTTGGTGTAATTTATTAATGCGTTTTTTATTACAATGTTTGTAATATTATTGTGCAATAAGATTGATGAAATTACAATACACATGTTATTTAGTCATACAATGCACATGTTATTTTACATGTGTATTTTTTTTTCAAAATCGTATCAAATGCCTATTAACGTGGGGTGTAATATCACCCCATGTAGTATTTACATTTTACTTTTAAAATTATTTAGTCTTACAAACACCACCCGCTGTGCGATGTATTGAGTTGACATAAGTTTCGTTATGTTTTGTAAATTATGATATTAAGAATATGGATTAAAGTTAATAAAAATGGTACTTGTATTTTTTCTTTTAACTTTGTCCTAGTAGCACCACTTTTTTTTGTGTTTGAGGTATTGCTGTTGGTCCTTTTACAGCTTTATCTAATTTGACTCGCGAGTTGTAGGTAAAGTAACTTCAATGCACAATTTTAAATATTACATTCAAATTAAAATATATATGACATAATCTATTAATTAAACCATTGCATCAACTCTTGTCTGCAGAACAAATATCTGGAATAAAATAAACCATTGGTACCTTCAAGAGAAAAGAATCATTTTCGAAAACCAACAACGGTCCTGTGATTTTTGGTTTGCTAATGTAGTTGCGTTTGGCTGATCACTTATCGGAAGATTATCCGCATCCGCAAGAGTAATTAAAAAAATCATCGATAAAGGACCCTACCCTACCATCACTACACGTCTAGTGGAACTTCTTGAAACCGTAACAGATGGCTGACGGCCCGAGGCGATCGCGCGAACAATCTCCAGCGAGACTCGCCGAGATTTCAAAATTGCACTCGTGTCTGCTCATTATCCTCACATTAAACTTGCAATAAGAAGTTCATTTGTAAGAGTACGTAAACTTCTTGGCACTCGAGCGGATTACATAATTGTTCTAGAGTACTTCACATATGTCAGTTAATTAGTTAGTTTCTCAACGGCTAGCGTTTAGACGCGTGAACGGAATATTATTTTTCATGGTCAATTTCAATCATGGCGATATATTTTGGTACTTCGCAGATTACATACACATATAGTGAAATAAGTACATCGCAAACACCAAAGCACTAACTATTGGTCGCCTTCCCTATTCCAATGTATTTTTTGTGTATGAGTATTGCTGTTGGTCCTTTTACAGCTTTATCTAATTTGACTCGCGAGTTGTAGGTAAAGTAACTTCAATGCACAATTTTAAATATTACATTCAAATTAAAATATATATGACATAATCTATTAATTAAACCATTGCATCAACTCTTGTCTGCAGAACAAATATCTGGAATAAAATAAACCATTGGTACCTTCAAGAGAAAAGAATCATTTTCGAAAACCAACAACGGTCCTGTGATTTTTGGTTTGCTAATGTAGTTGCGTTTGGCTGATCACTTATCGGAAGATTATCCGCATCCGCAAGAGTAATTAAAAAAATCATCGATAAAGGACCCTACCCTACCATCACTACACGTCTAGTGGAACTTCTTGAAACCGTAACAGATGGCTGACGGCCCGAGGCGATCGCGCGAACAATCTCCAGCGAGACTCGCCGAGATTTCAAAATTGCACTCGTGTCTGCTCATTATCCTCACATTAAACTTGCAATAAGAAGTTCATTTGTAAGAGTACGTAAACTTCTTGGCACTCGAGCGGATTACATAATTGTTCTAGAGTACTTCACATATGTCAGTTAATTAGTTAGTTTCTCAACGGCTAGCGTTTAGACGCGTGAACGGAATATTATTTTTCATGGTCAATTTCAATCATGGCGATATATTTTGGTACTTCGCAGATTACATACACATATAGTGAAATAAGTACATCGCAAACACCAAAGCACTAACTA
This sequence comes from Teinopalpus imperialis, assembly GCA_029286865.1. NCBI lineage: Eukaryota > Metazoa > Arthropoda > Insecta > Lepidoptera > Papilionidae > Teinopalpus > Teinopalpus imperialis. The sequence goes on from JAGSMU010000015.1 coordinate 7,653,638, forward strand.
TTGGTCGCCTTCCCTATTCCAATGTATTTTTTTTTGTGTATGAGTATTGCTGTTGGTCCAGTGACCTCTACAGCTTTATCTAAATAGACCCGCGAGCGGGAGGCCCGCTGAGTAGGGAGACAACGACGATGCCGCGAAGCTGGCGCGGAGACTGCTGTTGCACCACCGCTTCACTCCTACCCCTGTGGAAGGAAGAACGTCGACGACAACAGAGGGGGGCGATAATACGATCTGAGGGCCCCTCATGAGGAGGTACGAAACCTCGACTCGGATCACTATTTAAAGGGAGGACACACAGCTTCGCGAACCTTACTTTATTATAATAGCATTTGATTCATCGAGGTAGGAAAGGCGAGGTTGTTTTAGAATAGAGAATAGGTGGCAAACTAACAAGCAGCCCAACCGATGGCAAGTGATCATCGCCGCCCATGAACATCAGCAACACCAGAGAAGAGAGAGAAGTTATAATGATAATTATGTATAGGTTATGAATTCCATAGACCATAGACAACTAAATAAAAAGTCATAATCCAAAGACATTCAGCGCTTAGATCGAAGATGGAGATTATTATCAGTCCTGAGACAACGAAAGGGGGACCTTACAAACTATTGCTCGCAACGGTAGAATCTTGGGCGCCATTTTTATTTACCTGATACCTCATTCCAGACATGATTCGTGAATATAATAGTTTGGTGGTAAATTTATTTACTTTACTCAGTTTGCCACGAAACACAGTACTTGTAAGTAATTCATTATCTGTAATTATAGTAAATTAAATGAAACTGGATGACATTGTTAAAAATATTTATGATTTTTTATTACAAATTTTATTTCTGTGACCCCATTGATTTAGGTATGGTGCCTTCTAAATGCGGGTAAAATGGACCAGGGTTGCCTTGGGGTAAGTCCCCTGGTATGTCGCCGGATTGAGGGTATGGATGGTGTGGTGGGCCGCCCATCCATTGAGGATACCAGTATAGACCCTGAAAAATAACACAAAGTATAACAATATTGAGATATAATATTAGGGGGTCACAAGCGACCAAACAGTTCATGGTTGGTAAGTGATTCTTACAACCTATGATTCCCACATTCATCCTTGATGAAACCCCTGAATTTCAAGCCTGTATCTCAGGTGGACTTACATATTTGTAAATAAAATATATTTTAAGTTTAACAAAAAACGTAATACAACTCTTCAACATTACGCTGTTATTTCTTTATATATTGTATACCGATATATAAAGAAATACTATTTCTTCGGTCAAAGGCGATCCATTGTTCTGCCAATTTCTTGCGTACAGTTGGTCCTACCCATCCTTAATATATTCGTCCACCCTTACCTTATTGTTGCCAGATCCCTGGCACGTATACCGGTATTCATTAACAGCTAATGGATCCAGATAGCTGATGCCAGCGATGGAACCATAATTTGGCGGGAACATAAACCAACATCCCTCCAAGGTGTCTAGAAACAAAATATGACTATATATGAATTTATTTATTTCTCAATTAGGCGACCCTTTTTTCTTACGTTGACATATTTTCTTATTATCTACCAATTTAGTAGTTATTTTAAAATAATTGAGTAGGAATCAAATTCTATTATATCACGTTAATTATGTTCGCGTATCACGTATAAAATTATTTACTAGGACGTTAATTCTCGCCACGTAACTTGAAAACCGCGCGTCGTCAGTACGTTCACAGCACAGCTCAGCAACGAACATCGATGGATTGTTAATCGATGTTTGGCCAAACCACTACCTTTTTCATCTTTTTTTTATTTCTCGTTTTAAAAAAAGAATCTAGCTTTCTCATTTCTAGCAGCGCTATTAAAATTTCTCCAATTATCATAGCTACTAACAACCACTCCAAGTAAGCTAATGCTTGTGCTAGGCGGGGGTGGAATCGAACCTACGACCTTAAGTTTCGCAGACATAGACATTCCCTAAGGCTATTAACGCTTCAAAGAGACCGATTATCGATGATGGATGCAATGAAATTTTTAATTTCTATGTTCAATATTGATAACTAGACAGTGGAACGGAGAATAGAATTACTACCCGCAAGAGTTAACTTGAGACTTCGCTCGGATGACGTAAGAGCGAGGTACTGACTCGCAAAAATATAGTCTATTTGTCTATTTTTTTTTTATGGATAATTGTATTGGTCTTATAATAGTGTTGTGTATAATTAATTATAGTAACTAATTAATTATACAAGCAGAAAATTTAATTTTTTACTTAAAGTATTTACTGGTTATCTATAGATTGTATTCCAGATAATTCACAGTCGGTGTTACTGTCATGGTCTCTACAGTATTGTTCACAATCTGAATCACTCTCGTATCCTAATTGTATGGTTATGATAGCACGATATTTTTTTTCGTTTTCAAAAAAGGTTATCAATTTTAAAATAAGATTTCGTTCAGCACTGTGTATAGTCTTACCCATGTTTACATAAAACTACCAATCTGATACAATCAGGTAAAAAAAACAAACGAAACCAAACGCACGTACATTAATTGTAAGGTTGCTAACGGTACTGACGCGTCGATGGCGAGAGCGGTAAGAAGGCAGGGGTCGGGAGGGGCCCGCATTCCGCTCAGGTCTCAAGTTAACTCTTGCGGGTAAAATATGAAATGCGTGCCTAGAGAAGTAACAAAATATATAGAATTCTTTTAATATTAGACCCTGGTGGTGGACTTCACTACACTTTCTATACATGGAATAACTTGCAGAAGAAGTATTAAATCTGATAATGTATGAATGACGATTATTTCCACCTGGTGGATGAAGTTTCACGTAGTGACAATAATCACGAAGATAAATGAAATCATAATATCTTATTATTTTACTCACAAGTAATGTTCGGATTGAATTCATTGGGAGTTTCCGTGGAGACTAGGGTGAACAGTTCGGTGGTTTGCTCGATGAACGGCGGGATCGGAGACAGTCCAGTCCCCGGGTCACCGGGAATTATGAATGGCCCTGCGGAATACAAATAAACCTTCTAATGTCTTTACTAATATGTAAGAGAAATACATAATGATAGGCTTGGATGTCAGATGTGACTTGAATGTTCGATAGGTTCCAACGTGGTGGTTTTTGATGATAGTTTTGATTATTAATAGACATTTACAGTGGTCATGCTTTAGCTAGTTTAGCTGCAACATGTATGGGTCTTCTCGAGAGAGAATTCTTCATCCTCGCCTCACAGACAATCAGTGGAAAATAACAACACTGATCTATTTTATACTGTGACAGTTAGGAACTAGAGGCCCTTTGAGGAGACCACTCCATCTCAATCCTCAAGCGTGACAACGCATGTGCATCTTTGCTTACACACAGGAAATCGTAAGCATTAAAAATAATATTTACCTCCATAAAAGTTGGTATTATTCCACTCGCAGACGTGATGGTCGCATACCAACGGGGAGAATTTCTCTTTGGTGTAATAAGTGTGACCGTTGGGCAATATCTAAAATTTTATCATTTTATATCGTATCTATAACTTCAGACATGTCGCCGCGTCATATGAAGGAGCTGTATAAACGTAATTTTCACTCGCACACGGGAAATTTTTTCCACACACGGACATGGATTTCATATTTTTTTTTATATATAATAGGTGACAAATGAGGAAGCTGCTAACTCGATGGTAAGTGACTACCGCCACTCATCAACATCCGCAACACCAGATTCCTAGATGTGTTGCTGGCCTATGTAGGTGTAGGCTCTTTTCTTGAAGGTCCCTAAGTCATATCGGTTCGGAAACACCGCTGGCGACAGCTGATTCCACAGAGTAATTGTGCGTGGCAGGAAATTTCGCGTAAAGCGCACAGTGGTGGACTGTCAACCTTGGAGACGATGAGGATGAAATTTTGAAATATGTCGTAGTGTAATAGATACAACAAATATTTAAAGGACTTAAAACTATGATATTGGAGTTTACGTTTTGATCTGTTTTGATCTTGTTGAAATGTAATTTAGTTGAATTTATCCTGTAATTTTTGAGACTATCTCAAAAATTACAGGATACATTTTAAAAATTGTTTCAATTCATTATCATTTTACTACATAATATTATTTTCAACACAAATTCGAAATTATTTTCCCTGACATCAAATATGTAATTTAATATGAAAAAATCTTAATTTAGAGTCTTAAATAATTATTGACTAGGATATAATAACTGTTTTATTTATAATAAGAATAATCATAATGCACTAACATCTTCGGCTTATAACCGGTCCATGCCTCCAAGAAAAGAATCGAGGCCATATAAACGACGAGAGTGTTAGTTGATAAGTTAGGATAATTTAATTGTAGGCGGAGGCTAAGAATTGATAATTTTACACGAAACAGGAAGTACTAAAGAGGAAAAAGTTGATATAACTCTGGTTTATCTGTATATATAGTAAGTAATACTTGCGGCTCATAGACGTTGTCTCGAGATATTTTTTCGGCTGAAGACTAACATGCCTACTTATCGATCCCGTCCCATAAGATAACACAGTTGCACAAGTACCTCTTACTGCCATTAAAAAAAATATATAATGGTTTAAAACATACCAACAAATAGTCAAAATGTCGGAATCGTATGCCCTGTATGTTGAAGTCGAGGATGAAGGAGCCAGAGGTGATGATGCAGGATACAGCGGTCAGTGGTGGTAACTTGTACATATCTGTGCCACATTTGACGATCGCTTTTGGCAAAGTCGAAACATCTCGTATGTGCTGTAAGTTCTTTTTGAATGGGAACCTACGAAAGTATTTATCTGATTAATTAAATCGAATTTTTCAGATTTGTATGTTAATTTTAAAAATATATATATATTTCCATTAGCGATGAATGTGGGAAACAAAATATGTTTCGCTTTTGTTTAACGTCAACATTTCTTTATTTAATTTAGCCGCATTCAATCCTACAACGTATCAAAAAATAAAACCTCTTAGACTCTAAGGTTTCATTTTATTAACAGGCAAGATAACATAACATAACACGTAAGAATAAACTATGTAGGGAAATAATGTAATAATCCATAACGTATGTTAACGTACGTAAGAACCTACACTACTACCACAAAAATTGCATATAAACCTGGTATCATTACGGTCAAATAAGTAAGACCTTATTACTAGAGACAAGTCATTTTAAAGCTTTTTCTTTTCTATTTGTTGTCCTATATTCTGTTGATGTTGATGCTGTTAGCCTATGCGACTCTTACAGCTTCATCGGACACAGGGCTCACGGAACTGAGGGATCCGTGAGCTGGTTAGAGAGTTTGGTTCTCTAACTTACACCAAAGCGCTCATACACTGAGCATTTGTTGTCGAAAACGCATCTGCAGTGTGGTAACGTATCGAGAATGGGTATCATCGGCCTGCAGAATCACCATCATGTGAAATGTGACCTCAATTGTACCCTTTTGTACCCCTTATAGCATAAATTAAACTCTTACCTATATATACAAATACCCAAATGGCACTCCAACCCATGAACATAATTGTCCATCTGAAACACTATGGTCGGATCCTCTTCCAAATAATACTTATTCTCGTCCATAAAATGCACGAAACCAAGGAAATGGAATCCCCGACTCTTGCAATACGGCGCCGGACCCCGGCCCATGTAATAAATGTCACTGTATAATTCCGATATAAAAATATATACATTCTTGCCGCAGTAGAATTCTGAAATGTTTTTTATACGATTACAAACATTAATGGAGGTTACGATTTTCTTGTCGATATCTTAAATTACATACATCAACATCACTACACTTTCCTTTGCACTCGAATCAATATAGATGATGTTATGTAAATAAAACATGTTAATCACTTGGGTCATGATCAATCATCGTGTTAGATCGAATTTCAATTATTATACCTTGACTCATGTAGAACTCTGATGGTACTGCGCCTCCGGAAGCTGAATTGTACGTGGCCACCCTCTCTGTTTTAATAGCGTTATGGTTATCGTACATGGTCAGCATATTATCTATTGCATCCTCTAGTGCTATAAGTAAGACCTAGAATAAAAAGTTTTCTTCTTTAATCGGTAGGCTCACTTGGACTACGATGCCATTTAATCGTTAACGGTACTACAGTGACCATCATATCATATAATACAATATCTCTCATACAATATCCCTCAAGGCTAAACAACATGAAGAGGTCGAAAGAAGAATTGAAAACCCTTGGAGGTGCTTTTGGGACATAACAAAATTTAATTAAAGTAAACACCTTCCACTTGCACATAAATATTAAAAACTTATATAGTATCCATGCTTTACAACGATAGAAGTGGATGCAGGTTAGTGTTTTTAGATTATGTTATATAAGTGTTTACGCAATAATAGCCACTCTTTGTCTTTAGTGTCTCTTTGTCTTTTCTGTGGCAGGTTGTCAATATCGACAACCTACCACAGAAAATTGCATATAAACTTGATATAACTACGGTCAAATAAGTAAGACGTCTAGTGATGTTTGTGTAAAAACCGGAGACCGTATTACAAATGACAAGTCATTGTAAAGCTTTTACTTTCGATTTGTTGTCGAAAACGCATCTGCAGTGTGGTAATGTATCGAGGAGTGATGGTATGTGTAACGCGTCATTGGCCTCCAGAATCATCATCAAGGGAACTGTGTCACCCATAAAGCATTAAGTAGTCAGAAACAAATAAGCCGTCTAGTGATGTTTGTGGAAGATACCGGATGTAACTAGCGACCAAGTTATTTTAAAGCTTTTTCTTTTCTATTTGTTGTCCTAGATTCTGTTGATGTTGATGCTGTTAGCCTATGCGGCTCTTACAGCTTCTTCGGACACAGGGCTGACGGAACTGAGGGATCCGTGAGCTGGTTAGAGAGTTTGATTCTCTTACTTACACCAAAGCGCTCATACACTGAGCATTAGTTGTCGAAAACGCATCTGCAGTATAGTAACGTATCGAGAATGGGTAACATCGACCCGCAGAATCACCATCATGTGAACTGCGACCTCGATTGTCGATTGAAACCGGATATCTTATTACTAGCTTTTTCTTTCGATATGTTTTCGAAAACGCATCTGAAATGTGGTTACTTATTAAGTATAAGTGTCATTGGCCTCCAGAATTACCATCAAGTACATGATATATAATGTAATATGTTATATAAGTGTTTATGCAATCACAGCCACTTTTTGTTTTTTGGTCACGTCTGTCACAAACTTGACAACATTCAAGTGCATCCTAAAGTCCACGCTTGGGTAAACGTTGAGGACGTCCCCTGTCCCTACCGATTGGATGATAGGACGATTTGCGCAGAACTTTTGGCTGCATCTGGAGCACTGCTTGTGACACCTTCATCCAAGAGTGGACCCTGGGTTGTGTAATAACGACGAGGATATCGATGTCGCATCTTACCTTTAGCTCTTTTATATGTAAATTGATGAACCGCCCCAAATGATCGGTAGCGATATGCACGTGTTCGTTTATAAGGTACTGCAATAGGAAAAATTATTGATACAATTCAGGGCTTGTTGGACAGGACCATATCCATTATGAACAGGAAAAGTAGGAAAGTACAATAACTTAGAGTACTTGGACCCAAAATGACATTCACACTGTATTTCTACGAAAATTTAATATTTTTGTTCTATTATTTTTGAAATGAAAGAAATTGGAATAGAAAAGAGTAGAAAATATTTTATTAATTTGCGGCAGTTTTTTTTTAATACGCCTAATATCGAATTGATGTCAAAGAATAAATAGGCACTGTCATATTATTGTTGGCATGCAAAGTTACAAGATAGATAAAATTTTTAATAGTTACAATTATATATAGTAGTCAATTCTACACGTAACTTATTGTAAAAATACAATAAATAATTAAATAATTATATCAATTTACCAATAAATAAAAAATATAATATATTTTCCTTGAATTTACAACATTTTAAATATAATTTTGAACATTTTAAATATTACCAAATGACAGCGATTTCGTTTTTATTGTTCTTTAGTTTTTATAGATGAGCTCTAGTGCAGTTAGTTTGTAACTGCAAATCAAATGGGCAAGGACCACGCCCTCATTGAATACCAGCATGAAGCCACAGCATAAGAGCTTCGGTTTCGTATGGTGAGTGTAGAATTCGGGGACCTAATTACGGGTAACTAGGCATTCAATCTCAGTCCTCATGGGTGCCACTGCATCCTAAGGATGGATGTAGTCATGAGTCACAGCCCTTACTTATACCATGAGGTTAACAGTGAGTATAGATACGCTGCAGTTTGTTTCTACCTGCAGAATGAATGGGTCAGCCCGATCGGGGTAGGACCAAGCCCTCACAGAATACCAGCTTGAAATAGCATCATAATGCTGCTGTGTTTCGTCAGGTGAGTGTAGGGATCCCGAGACCTTTATTACTGATTACGAGGCGTTCCATCGCAGTATTATGATTCCTTGTCAAGGATGAATGTGGATATATTGGACAGCTGGAGTCACTTACTACCATCAGGTGAACTGTGTACTCGTTTGTTACTCTCAATGTAATAAAAAAAGGTGTAATGTATTCTCATTTGCTTCTACTATAGTTATTACTACTATTATATTAAAAAACGTGCAGTTCATTGATTGACAGTAACTCGTAGGCCAATAGTATTGCTTTCTATTTTCATTTATTTATTTATCAGAAAACTATTACAGTTATTCATTACAAAAAATAGCTTACTTGATCAGGTGCTCGCTTAATTTTCATCATTTCTATCTGATAGTGGGCGAGATGGTCGAGTTTATCCGTAGGGTCATGGCCATATATCTCATATGCGTCAATTATCATGCCCAGAGTGAGGTTCTCACTCGTCTCTTGACAACATGGGTGGTTCCTTATATTGTAGCCGTTCTATAAATGTCAAAGAAATAGCAGTAACTTTATTTGTGTAAAGCGCTCGCTTTTAATTCACGGTACGCGAGTATACCGAGTCTGATCCTCGGTGCAAGCTATGAAATTGTTAATTGCAATTTTAAGTGCTGCCTTTGCACGTGGTCGGCGTTGAATAGAAAACATCCTGAGTAAACTTGCTGGTCTGAGAAATATTTAATAATAAAAAGAAATATTTCGTAAACGTGTGAAGTGCGTCAATCTGCAATATAGACGCGTTGTGGACTATGCTCTGATCACATGTGATGATCTTCTCAAGAGTGTGAACAGTGGGATTTACGGATACAGTTGCTGTTTTTTTACTTTTAAATTAATTTTAATCTTAGACCTTTTATTGAAAGGAAAACTGCCAAAATGTTCTGAACAATTTCAACCACGACGACATCTCCTGTATATTTAACAACAGCTAAAACTCGAAGTCTTCTATACCTAATGTAAAACATATTGTAATAAGATTGGAGGAAGTTTTGATGGGCACTACAACAAAACTCAAACCTCAGATACCACTGCCATTTTTCTTTTGCCCACTCTGATTCTTCGATGACCATTCTAAATCTACTTGCTAATTTATATGAAATTGACTATTTTCTTAGTACGAGTAGTAAAGTTTTAATTCTTGAACACACAGTTCATGAGAATACTACAAGTCGCCTGATATATTATATATATTAATTTATCTTACCGATATAGTGTGAAAACTTATAAATAATAATTTAAAAAACCAAACGCCGCCGTGTCTAGCCATTGTCACGTAATTCTCGCCAAGAAATACGGAAAAGTCATATAACCAATATTGTTAACGACCAATTATTTATAACAGTCATTAAAACTTACTAACAACACGCACAACTTTAGTAAAATTTTAACTTCACCCAAGTATTATAACTGTACCTAACTATTAAGATTTTTTGATGAAATTAAGGGTGACAAACAAGCACACAGTTCACCTGATGGTGTGTGTTAACAACATCTAACCGCAATATGATGCACACGCCTTTTTACCCAGGAAAACTGAGATAGAATGCCTCAATCTTCCCTCTTTGAAGATTTAAAATATTCAAATCCATCCATGACGTCTGGGTACTTCACTTCCAGGTACAATATATACTACAATAAGTGTATAACTGGAAGTAACGTCAATTCTCAAAACATATTTTGTGTATCACAAATTGTTCGTTTTCGGGTCTGGATATGTCGTATTACTTTATTTTTCGGGATGATGGCCGCTTTTAGCTCGAGGGCTTTTACAGCTTCATCGTATTAAAAGGTGGCCAAGCGCTTAGGAGACCCAGCCGAGACCTTTATTTATGGGTAACAGCACAAAGTTTCCCGAAAGGGACTGTTGCCCTGCGCGTGAAAACAGCTGACTCGAGGGTGCTCGAGAGGGCCGAACTTCAGCTCGATCGTTGCAAATGCGTTGCCGGCCTTTAAGAAAGGTGTAGGCTCTTTTCTTGAAGGTCCATAAGTCGTATCAGTTCGGAAACACCGCTGACGACAGCTGATTCCACAGAGTAGTTGTGCGTTGGCAGGAAATTTCGCGTGAAGCGCACAGTAGTGGATTGCCATCCATCGAGAAGATGAGGATGAAATTTTGAATTCTGTCGTGGTGTACGATGTTTAAACTCAGCGGCTGGAAGTTATCCGAACAACTCCTCAGAACACTCCCCATGGTAAATTCGGTAAAAAAATGCAAAGAGACGCAACATCTCTTCGCAACGCCAGTGAATCAAGCTGATAGGAAAGTATCTGGTCTTCAACTGTCTTGCCGTCAAACAGAAGAAGCTGGTACTGGGGTGCCCCGGCTCAGAGATGAGAACAGTATTCCATGTGAGGCCGAACTTGCGCTTTGTAAAGTTGCAAACTGACATGACTACTGTCTCGCTCTATTAAGCGCGCCCAGTTTTTAGAGGCCAGTTTCACCTCCAAGTGACCGCGGAACTGAACGTCGCCCGATGTGTCAACGCCAAGGATTCCAATACCAGCTGAGGTAGCAAGGGGAGTGTTTTCAAAATAAGGTGATGCGAAAAAGGGAATCTTTTTAGCGGTAAACACGCAAACTTGAGTCTTCGTGGGGTTAAATTGGACTAGATTTTGTCGGCTCCAATCTTAAACTTTTTTTAACAAAATCTCTACTTCAGACACAAGTTTGTTCCGGCACTCATTAACGTTTTCTCGAGAAATATTGGCACGGCCAGTGTAAAATCATCATCATATGCCAAAGCAAAGTGATGAACAAACCTCCCCGCATGATCGGTTGACGAGATCCAAGCCATTCGGAATGGTGAGCGTTAAAGTCAGTGAGTATCACGATCTCTGCTGATGGGATCTGTTGTTGGACGGAATCTGTAGCCATTTGGACGTGGTCGATGATTTTGACAGTGTCGGAATTACCACTATGGGACCTATAAAGTCACGCATAAACGTGGGGATGGTCGTCGCTGTCTACGCACAGCCAAAGGATGGACAGGTCCACAGGTGGACAGGTGAAAAGGTACCTTCAAGACTGCCGAGGCGTCGAGAACAAATATCATGTCTGACGTATTCACACACTCCGGCCCGCCGCACAAACGAGTGTTCCAATTTGTACCCCGGGTAGGAGAGGCATGAGGTGTGCAAATGAGCATACACACTCAGGTTGCATAGGGTAGCCTGAGCGTGGACGTCCAGTGAGAGATTCTCCAAAACTGAAAGTCCTGGTACCTGGGATAAATTTTCGGAAATTACCGCTACCATGTTGTTTTAGATTTAGTATGCATACGTTATGCCTTATAACTTTTCTAATAATTTATAGTATTATATGATTCTTATAGTAATGGACGATATGATTACCCCAATTGAAATTTACTAAAATATATTTATTATATTATCATAAAATAATAAAACTTATCCTCCTCCAAAGATACAAATGCAAAAATACAGAATTCGTATTCAATTTAAAATTGTATCTCGAAGCATTGTAGGAAACGGTCAACGTAATAACAAAACTTATAATTCGTTATTACGAGGCATGTTACTGTGCCAAGAAAGAAAATTTGTTCCACCCTATCGATCGATTCGACGCGCAGCATTTCCGCGCCGCTGAGATCTCAGAGGTCCTCCCGCAAAACTGACTCCCTTCCCGGCAAGCATCGCATATAAGAAAACCATTTTAAAAATGTTAATAACCCGTTAACACCTGTTAAAAATCCAAAAAGTGGTTAACGTGCAACAATAAAATAAATTAATAGTAGTAAAACAGAAATGAGTGAATATTAAAACCAAATATGTCTGTTTCACACCAAATGAAATAATGTAATAGCATTTTCAGACGGTGATGGTGAAAATAAGTCTTCCAAATTAGATTTAAGATAGTTAATGTAGGATAAAAATATAAGTGATACTTAAAATCAATGTCTTCCAATTAAGTCAATTTTAAGAGTTTAATATTGTGAATTTTGTAATGTTCTTATTCTAATTAAAAAGTTTAAGAGACGAGTTATATTGAAAAAAATTGAAGGATTTAAAAAGCAAAGATGATGAATCTGGGCCGTATCAGGATGCCTCCGTTCAAGAATGTGCTGGACGTGGCGATGCAGACTGTCCGACAGCAGATTCCCGATAAAACAGGACAATCCTCGCGACCCCCGCAAAATGTGAGGTTCGCAAATCTCGGTAAGCAAAAAGAAATATTATATTATCCTTTGATCACCTTAATTCTAAAAATATTATAAGTTTTAGCCTCTTTTAAATTGGTTTTTATAGAACCTGACAAACGAGCACAATTACCCTAATTAGTACCTGTGGACTTACCACCATATTCACCTAAGATGAGGAATCATAATGCAACTGCAACCTTTGAGGACTAAGTTACAACGCCATGTCACCTCGTTATCGATTTCCGATATCTTTCACGCACACAAAACACGGCAAAAGTACCTACCGTACCCTAAACGATTAGGCAATTGAGACTTATTTTCTTATCCTAGAAAATAAGCCTCAATTCCCTACTGGTTTAGGGTACGGTTTAACGTCGTAGGGTCGAATCATTCAAGGCATTCGACGATTGGATCCCGAATCATCTCATAAATATGAAGGGCACTTGTAAGGAAATGATGCTGAGATTCAAGAATTGTTTTTTTTAATTATTGGCCTCAATAAGTTGTGGCAATTAGTAGTTCGTATTACACATAATTGTTATTTATTTCTTAGTGATTCTCATGTATCGCCCGAAACAACTATTTAGTAGTCATTACAAAAAGATTTCGCCATGTCTTTCAGACAGCCATGAGGTTCTTCCTTTCGGGAGAAGTAAAACTCGATAACTTTCTGACAAGTTCTAATCGATTTCCTCGAGCAACTATAAGTCGGTCAATTCTGAGTGTATGCAGAATGAGAAAGTGTATGCAGCTCTTCCGTATTTAATCATAAATACTATTTGCCAAATTACAGCGACAAACTAGAACACACTTCACTTAATGATAAGTGATTTTTGTTACCATCGACACAACTCAATCAGGACCAATAATTGAATCTTGAATTATCTTCTCACTTTAAAATTATTATCTGTTTACCCATAATTAGACACGGGGGAGAGCTGCGAGCTATCAACCATGAACGAAACCACGTCGCCCACTTACCAGTCAACTAATCCTACTAACCCATTTCTGAGTGGCGAGCTGCAAGCTGAAGACTCCTTCACCAGCTATCAGAATACTTATCCCCAACAAGATGGAGCACCGCGGTAATTTTAATATCACTATAAAATATTTTATTTGTTTATATATATTTCCGCTAGCTGCATTTCTATGATTTAGTGTAAACTAGTACTTGTGTGATGTGTGAAAAATTAAATTGTTAATATTGTATTTATCTCGTAAAATGCTTGTGTAATGGCTTCAATCTGATATGATTATATTTTGTTTTCGTAATTAAATTTATGCCTAAGGAATGAAAAACTTACATAAGATTTTTGCATAATCCTTTAATTTGAACTTACAGAACGCAAAGCATGCAAAGTGTTGACTTCTATGCTTCTTCTGAAGAGGGAGGTTTTGAAGAAGGCGGTGGTAAACCTGGGGTCAAAATCAACGAATTTCAAGCCGCCTGGAATGTCACTAATGCAATTCAGGTGAGATATCATAATAAAACAATAATTATACGTAAATTATATTGTCTTGTTTTTATTACCATTACGTTGGTGTTCAAAACACCAGGAGCAAATAGCTATGGATAAATTGGCTTCGTTACATTAGCAGTTACAATTTAATAAATTTTGGTCATGCACTAAGCATCTAAGGTTCAGGCTCTTGCTGCTAGTGAATCGCGAAAGTATTAATAACGAAAATTCGCGTGCGGGGTTGACACTTCGTTTCAGTTGTAAGGAAATTAAAACTGCCATACTTAATATGAAAAGGGGCAAATCGCCGGGTCATGACGCGCTTAGCATTGAGCATCTCCTGCATGCTGGTCCTCATTTACCTAGGGTGCTCACTATGTTCTTTAACTTGTGTGTGGGGCACAGCTACAACCCACTAGAAATGATGAAGACTATAGTTATATCGTGCCTATTCTTAAAACAGGTTCTGGAGACATATCAGAAAAATGTAACTACTTATAATATCAAATATCCAATATCTGTCCAATATCTTTAGCTACTGTTATTGCAAAGATATTGGACAGTTTGCTTGACACTTATCTCGCGAAATACGTGAAGCTTAACGGTGCTCAATTCGGTTTTAGACAGGGACTATCCATCAGCAATACTAACTTTAAAGCATATTATAATGATCGGTATCAAAACACCGGTGTACGCCTGTTTCCTGGACCTGTCTAGAGCTTTTGATCGTGTCCTATATACAAGCTTGTGGGAAAAGCTACGAAAACATGGTGTTCCTCCTGAGTTAGTTATAATATTACCGAAATGGAACAGCAATCAAATTAATGTTGTGCGATGGGCAAATACTCTGTCCGACCTAACCGGTCTAAGCTCCCCAAGGCTTTTTAACGTATATATCAACCACGTAGCCGAGTAGACGATATTAGTATTAATAACCTAAGTTATGCGGATGATATGGTGTTACCAAGCCTTTCAATTGGTGGACTTAGAAAACTTTTATTTGTAAGTGAAACGTATGCGGTGAAACATGGTTTAAGCTACATTACTAAAAAAAAGTGAGCTATTAGTTTTCTCTGGAAATAATACAAACCCTGGCCATGTACCTCTGTTATGCTGAACGGTGTGTGCCTAAAGGTTCTAAAGGAAACGAAATACCTACGATATATTGTTAATTACAAACTTAGAGACGTTGCCGATATTGAAAGGGAGCGCAGGGCGTTGGCTGTAAGTGGTAACATGGCACGCAGGTTTGCTGGATGTTCCAAAGAAGTAAAGATACACCTGTTCAAAGCATTTTGTCAGGCGTTTTACACTAGTAGCCTATGGTGTAATTTTACCCGTTCTACATATAACGCTCTACGAATCCAATACAACAACATAGTTCTATTGGGACTTCCACGGTACTGCAGTGCTTCGAGCATGTTTGCAGAGGCGTATACAGATGACTTTCACGCAGTGGTCAGAAAGAAAGTAGCTTCACTCGTACATCGTACTAAGGCGGCCTCTAATAGTCTCGAGTTTCCCGATTCGTCGGCTTATAAAGCTGCATGTGTTCAGCGTAACAGTACGCTGATTAAAATTAGTTTCTTTGTATTATTTTATTATTTTTGTTTTATGTAATTATGAATGCTTTTGTTATTATTATTATTATTTCTAATTTATTGTTAAAATTATATGTTTGTAATGGATCTTTGTAATCTAAAATAAAATTAAAAAATTAACGGCAATTAATTCTTTTCGTATTTTTCACACAGGGTATGTTTGTGGTGTCACTTCCTTTCGCCGTACTCCAAGGAGGTTATTGGGCTATCGCTGCAATGATCGGGATTGCCCACATCTGTTGTTACACTGGGAAGATTTTGGTCGAATGCCTTTACGAAGACGACCCTGTGTCAGGTCAACGCGTTAGAGTCCGTGATTCTTACGTCTCCATCGCCAAAGAGTGTTTCGGTAGAAAATATGGTGCAAGAGTGGTTAACATGGCTCAAATTATCGAACTTCTCATGACCTGTATTCTTTATGTTGTTGTCTGTGGTGATTTGATGATAGGAACTTTCCCAGACGGCTCTATCGATACTCGTTCTTGGATGATGTTAACTGGAATATTCCTGCTACCACTTGCCTTCTTGAAATCGTTAAAAAGCGTCAGCATGTTGTCTTTTTGGTGTACAATGAGCCATTTGATTATAAATGCTATTGTACTCGGTTACTGCATCCTTAACATTGGTGATTGGGGTTGGTCAAAGGTGAAATGGAATCTAGATTTTGAAAATTTTCCAATCAGTTTGGGCGTCATCGTATTCTCTTATACATCCCAAATTTTCTTGCCTACTCTAGAAGGTAACATGGATGATCGGTCAAAGTTTGAATGGATGCTGAACTGGTCACATATTGCTGCTGCTGCTTTTAAATCCATTTTTGGATATTTATGCTTCTTGACCTTTCAAAACGATACTCAACAAGTTATTACGAATAATCTGCGTTCAGCTGGATTCAAAGGTCTTGTGAATTTCTTTCTTGTTGTAAAGGCAGTCCTCAGTTATCCGTTACCTTACTATGCTGCGTGTGATTTGCTAGAACGTGCCCTGTTTCGAGGAAAGCCTAAAACTCTTTTCCCAACAATTTACGCTTTGGATGGCGAGTTGAAAGTTTGGGGTCTAGCTTGGCGATTGGGCGTAATTATGTTCACTGTTCTGATGGCGATTTTCATTCCCCATTTCGCAATTCTTATGGGATTCATCGGAAGTTTCACAGGAACAATGCTGAGCTTCATTTGGCCTGCGTATTTCCATCTTAAGCTTAAGGGCAATCAACTTGAGAGTACTACGGTCGCTTATGACTATTTCATAATCGGCTTAGGCATCCTCTTTGGTATCATCGGTATGTACGACTCTGGGTCTGCTCTTGTGAAAGCGTTCAAGATAGGTTTGCCATTTTAATTTCTCGTAGTATTAGTTTGTTGTTGAAATATTTCTAGAGATATGCGTATTTTATTTCGTCGCAAGTTACTGTTACAGTCTAATTGTCTAGTCGGATGTGATTTAATATTTTTATCTTAGTTTAGAATAAGACAATAATGATACTGTTGCGTTAAATGATATTCGAAACATGTCTTCCAATTTATAGCTATATGTATATAAACTTTTAAATATTAAAAATTAGAAATATTATATACAAAAAATATACAAAATAATCCAATGTCTTCCAAATAATATTAATGTTATATTGTCCTTCGACAACGAAGTCTTCCAGTTGATAAATTTATAAAATGGTTAATGAAATTTTAATTGCATTGCATTTATTAGATGTATGGGATATTCGCGTTGCGTATAAATATATTAAAACATATAGTTGTATAAGTACTTTAGTATAAGACAAAGAGATGTTCCGTGAAATTTGTTTAAGGTATTGTTTTTTTTTATTTATAATAGATATAATTTACTATAGTATGAATTATTATGTTATGTTACATAAATTCAAAGTATTTCTAATGCTTTTAAATGTTTTTATAATGTGATAGTCGATTTATGGAATTATGTTATCGGTATTAAAGTACAATGTCAGTTTGTAACTATAAAAAAATATAAAAAGTCCGTTATTTCATATAGTTACGTAAACAGTAAATATATTTTACATTACAAGTTTTGGTTTATATATGGTGCGTTAATAATACAAGTAAATAATAGTTGGCCACGGCCACAAATATTCTTTGTGATATGACTTGGGAAATTCTTATTTTATATTTATTATTATTTTTATATTCAATTAATATTAATGTACATGTGCTTTAAAACGGCAAACTCTACAAGAAAAGGTCTGGCTCGCACTATTTTTCCAGTTATCTACGTTTATTGCAAAACAATTATATTACATACGAACAGGATATTCGCCTTTCTACTCGTATATATATATATATATATATTGTACGTTATATAATATTATTCTCTCTGGTCGATTGAAAATACAATAACAGAAATATATGTAATAAAAACTGATATTATTGATTATTTACATTTGTACTAGAAGAAATATATTTCGATTTAATTAAGATAATTTAGAAGGGTTAGAAATATTTTAATATATTAAATATTTTGGAGTTTGTTATATCGGTGACAATAAATCTCTTCCTTGATGAGCTAGTTCATTATTGAATAATTAATTACGGTAAATTTAGGCCAAAACTAATAAACCTATACAGGTTCTTTATTTAGAAGCGTTCAAATGTGTATTTTATATTGTTTTATTACATTAATTTTGTTATTCTATAATATAAGGTATAAAAAAGTCTTCCATGTCTAATAACCTAATAATTATTGTTGTTGATCATATCATAGAATTAAACATAGATTTAAAATTATATATATTACTCTCTATTATTATAGGAAAACAATATTTACGTCAGATATATTTTTCCCAAAATTTAAAAACTTGCCAAACGTAGGTGTGCAGAAGAAATAATAATTCCAACATTAAAAAAAATATTTTCAAACAATTTCTTGATAAATGTTTATCATAAAAAGTTAGATATTGTCGCGGCTGTTTTAAATACAGACCGCGCGTAAATTAATGACATTTTAATCATCACAAGTCTAGTTTACCGACAATAGCAAACTCAAAATTAAATTGAATATTCTCTAGCAAGTCATCTTTGATTTAAACTTGTATCACTAATGTTGAAAATGCTTTGATAATGTCAAATACTCAATTTATCGATATACTTGTCATTATTTAGATCTCAGCACTAGTTCATAAATTGAAGCCCAGAATGTATTGTGTGTAAGTGATGCGTTCCTTAATTTAACACAAAATAAACTACAAAAATCTCCAATAGATTTTGTCAAATGATTCTATATCTATATAAAACAAAATAATAATATTTATCTAAAGATAACTTTCAAACAAGTTGCTCAGAAGTTTCAACTGGTTTCAGATTCTGTACACCTTAGACTTAAATAATTGGGCTTCCAAAATATTTAACATTGCTTGTCTCCAAATGATATCCTATCGTGTTTTGTTAAATAGTGCTTTTAATCGAGAAATATTTAGAGATATATCCAAATGCAATAATATTTTATAAATATACTCAATACGCATGTATTATGAAGGAATGGAAAATTTTAGGTGTGTATTTTAGGTGTGTATTTTAATAAATACAAAATGTTATTCGAAATCTGTTGTTTTATTTATAATTAAACTATTAATAGAAAGGACACCCTATGTTCGTCAAAACTATTTCCAAACCAATTCATTTGTTAGTCGACCATAATCAACCCTTATTTAGTATACTTCACAAATTCTCACATTTTAGATGTACCTATACTTATTAATTCGTATTACTTTTTGCGCTTTTAAAATAGAGAAAACATGTGTGATGCGACACCGATACAAAAACATTTTTAAGTTAGTCGTTATGCACTCTATTCAATGACTAACTTAATGCTTATAATAGGTATTTATTTCAAACCAACTAAGTTTTCGAGTAATGGTCCGAGACTATCAACAGAGTGGAGACGAGTACTTGTATTTATTGCGAATTTCACTCGTCTTTTTATTGCGTCATTTCAATTGATTTTTATTCAAGCTAAAGAAGTTCTTCGTACACGCGTACACAGAAGGTTGATCAAAGTAATGAAAGTTTAACCACCAATACTTAATAACACAAACTAGGAAATACGCAGTAAAGTTTGAAGTCTTTTTTATGTCCGAGTTTCAATGCCACAACTGTGCTAAATTACCACAGCTTTATAACACTTGCATCCCATCCTCAACAAAAATTCAAGATACATGCGTCCCCTAAAGACTGAGAGGAAAGGTGGAGTTTCTCACTACCAGCAAATGGATCTCCGTGACCCTACATTCGTCAAACGAAACGCAATGGCGCTTTGCTCGGAATACTGGTGAGCTTGGGCCTTCCCTGTTCGAGCCAACCCATGCATCTCCAATCCAGGCTCTAATAGTGTTAAAGAATATATTTATTATTCAAAGTATTCTTACGTTCAAAAGAATGTATTTCGAAAATAAGCGTTTTATTCAATTACTTCTGGAGTGCAAGGTTAACAGTTACTTATAACAATAAAAACAAATTGGATCGCCTAATTGGCGGAAGTTCGTTTGCGACGCTTTTCGCTGGTCGCCATGCTGACAAAATGGACGCTTTTACTCACGCTTGCGTGTTGTTCGTACTTTATTTGGCTTGGCTACAGTTAACGGTATGTATGATTTTGATAGGTAATTTAAATATAATTTACGAAGTACATTATATATATATATACGCGTGTGTGTAAAACAATATTTTCGAAATTTTAAAATCTCTATCAACTTATCTCTAGTCTATAATAAAATCATAAACATATTTTTGTCTCTTACTCTGCATTTGTGCACGCTAATCTCTTCAATAGATGAACAAATTTGGATGTAGTTTTCAGCAATGTATTGAATAGCTTGTGCTGAACATAAACAGCGACTCGTGTGCTTTAAATGTTTGCTAGTATGAAATGTCAGGCACACCTAGAACTGCATTAAAGCTTAAGATTATAAGATTAGAAATATAAATCGTGTATCTTCAAACATAGGTTAGGGTATGTCGTCACTGCTCGGTTTATTTAGTTGTAACTGGATTATCTGTCATCGCATGTGCGTAATAAAAGGTAAAGGAGAGGACGAGTGACTGCATTTATTTTTCTAAAAATACTTGAGACATTATAATATGTCGCGCACAGTTGGCCTCTATTAATCATAAATAGAAAATTTTGCCGTTGTCGAAATCTCACTATACTGTGAAGTCAAAATTCATGTATTTCTAAAGGCATGTATCTTCAAACTTTATATTTGGTATTTAATTTTCAAAATAAACCCTGACTCCCGGTAGGAATAAAGGGAAATGTGAGAATCCTATTCACTTAAACCCTCTCGGTGGCTACCCTTCGAGCATTGGGAAGGGCACCGAGATGTTCTAGAGAACGCTCCAATGCAAATATGTTCAATCCAAGGGCTTACACCTCAGATTTTCTAGAACGTCTGATCAATTTCTACTACGGCAATATCTCCCGATACTCAGATGACAGCAACTGCGCAGGATATAATATAGTGCTGTAATATTTCGCACAAACACGGCGGCACTCACTCACATTCACCCTTTTGCCAAAAAGATCGAAGAAAGATTCGTGGTATGAAGTCAGCACGTGTGAAGTACTTGTTCGCTCAGACACGAAAACTAAAAGTTTGTAAAATAGAAGTAGTTTCTATGCTTAGAATTAAACCCAGATCTCATGACTCCTTTACATCACAGAAAACACAAACCACGATAATTATACAAATAAACGAATATTCTAGATACCCTACAACATCCGCCATCATCCATGTTGCTTTGGCCCCAACGAGAACATCACACTGGCCATGATCATTGACGCGTTCGAAATCTACGGCCACGATCCCACCGATAAGTTGGATAACCTGTGGCTGTATCAGAATGAGATGATGCGGATTAAAACCGCCGAAGATCAGGTATGAACCTATTACTACATTATAACCGACTACCGTGTGAATCTAAATGGTATACTTTATTTTATTAGATCGACCATATCACTATTGTCACTGAAAGTAATGAACTTTAGAATCTACAAAGGATGACAAGATTAATGAAATAGATTAATAAATATATCTGTGGTCATAGATCAGACAATGATAAGTACATTTTTGCTCAGTATGACATTAATATAGGTATACTCGCCAAAAGTTGAAATATAAAAGTTATTATAATCTGATTAGTAATTAGTATTAAAATACAACAGTAATATTTTGCATGTAGTTATCCCGATATGACCAAATGAAAGAGCATTTTTTGGCGATTATACCTATATTAATGTCATACCGAGCAAAAATGTACTTATCATTGTCTGATCTATGACCACAGATATTTATTAGCTGTCTACAAAATAAACTAATAACATTAATAAATTTATAAATTAGCTGTTTTAACCATTTGTTTTTTTTAAATTATGTCTGTTATTTTTATTTATAAAATGGGGGTGATATTCAAGCTTTCACCTCATTGTAAATTCTCCTTAAGACCTTCTTTCATCTTTGATAAGAAATCAAGGCGAATGCACTGCCGCTACTGTGTATTAAGTTGAATGCTTCGTTACCAATAACAAAATAAAATCGATATTCGGTTTCCTTCACTCGCTATTGGAAACAACAAGGCACAGTTGCTTTTTCATACTATTCATTCATTCGTTGTTAGAAGGCGATGTCATGGTGCTGGCGAGGGAAAAATATACACGAAATAATAAAACACATTAAAATTGCTTTTGAATCGAATCCAATACCTATACAGTTACTCTGAATGCTTATCTAAGTAATTTTTATCTTATTTCCATATTTCAGACAGAATTACGTGAATAAATTTTGTTGTTGTCCCCCTGATCGTTTACGGTAACTGCAGGATATATTATAGTGCCGTAAGATTTTGCACAAGCACTCACTCACCGCACATTTCCCCTTTTGCCAAAAAGATCCAAGAAAGCTTCGTAGTATAAAGTCAGGACGTGAAATACTTGTTCGCTCAGAGACGAAAGCCAAAATGCTTAGAAGTCTCTCTTGAAAACTCTTCTTCTCTGAGAAATCTCATGTCTCTTTTCTTAATCCTTGCCCACTTCTCAGTGTCAGATAAGCGTATGTTTGTAATTTTTGTTACAGTATCTAATCAATGAACGAATTCACATTGCGACTGATCATCTCGGACGTTTCGTTAAACTTCACATCCAGGAATTGAAGGTCTGTCAAATAATTATTAGTAAAATATTTAATTTATATCAAAACATTGCGGTATATATCTGTGTGAAACAATACCACGCGAGCACAGAATGAATTCAGGTATAGATTCTCGCCGATGGTCTGAAAGACATCGCATATTTTTATATTGTATTATTATTAAGTAAAATCAGGTAATTCTAGTGATTAGTTTAAACACCAAAAACTTCATAACAATTTCAAAATGACATATATTTGTGACAATATTTTTTAAAATGACATGCAGGTTGACTTTATTTCCTTATTTTTTATTTATTAAATACATTAAATTTAATTACTAAATAATAATTTCGCCAAACTGCCAAAACAGTTTATTGGCGAAAACTGCACCCATAAATCTATCTTAAATATTTACTAATATATAAGGTACACTATATTATTTTATATAATGCAAGGTTTATTTATATTATAATTAAAGGTGCTTCTGATAACCCTGGACGACGTCATCGACAACATGCTGACGATGTACGAGAACCACAATTCAATCGCGGCTGAGAGAAAAGCAACATATAGTGGTGGACCCGTGCCAATGGAGTTTTATGTCAGTCAAGGTAATTTTATAACTTTTTTTATATAAAAGGGTGTATGTTTACTTTATGGTTAATTACGACCTGGATTTACGTTGAATAGTTTTAAAATTATTACATACTATTTAAGTTCAGTAAGAACTATTTATTATAAGTTCTGACAAAGTCCATTGCTTTTTTTAGTTTGGGCTGGTAACATAATCTTTAAAACGTTTCATATATCTCTACTTTGTCTTTTTTGGTTATGCTGTAGAGGCTCATAAGGCCATAAACAATACACATGCACAAAAAAACGTAACATACACCACCGTGTGAGATAAACCTATATTCTAAGACGACAGGGTTTCCTAAAGTGGTCGACGTACTATATCGACATAGGATAATACGACATAAATGAAAACTCATTTTAGGGGTCGACGAAGTCTAAAAATCGACCTCTATTAATTAACACAAGGTTTTATTTGAAACTATCAAGATACTGTATAAGTTGTGTTACGTGTACTAACTCTTTATAAGAATGACTAATATTTTAGTAGGAAATATCATTCTTATATGTACTTTTAAAAAACTCAGCAAATTAATAAGCGTACAGAAATTCGTGCAATATGAAAAACTCGGCAAGTCAAAATAATCGTGGACAAGTTTTTAAATTGGTATTTTGTTCCTTTTTTTTAAACTTTCTAAGTAAGTGCTTGACCACGATCCCACCTGATGTTAAGTGGAAATGCAGTCCTGGATGGTAAGGCGCACTAGCTCAGTAAATGCCTATTCACTCTGCTCTTGAAAACAAAATTGTAATTTTAAACAAACCCACATTGTTATCGGAGGGAAAGACAGACGCGGGCAAACTATTCCAGTCCTTTGTATCAATTGGAAAAAATCTAGAGACAGGAAGTTATTTTGCTATGGGGATCAGAGTCTGTTCATTTTGGGAAAATTGAGAAAAATCATTTTGGTGTCTCTTGTCGAAAATAGTTTGGTAATCCCTGTTCTAACCTAAGAATATTCTTAATATTAAGTTCTCCATCTTTTTTAACGTTTGCCAAATATTATTATTATTAATCTATCCTCTATAGAGTACTACTGGATGCAAATGGCTCGGGAAAGAGATACTTGGAAAGGTTTAGGAGAGGCCTACGTCGCAGAGGCGACTACTACCAGCATACATCAATCAATAAATATTATTATATACACATATTTTTTAGATTTATAGATAGGATATAATTAAGTTAGTATTTGTTAAAGTTAGTAGTAAGTAAATAAAGGCTATTTTATTTTATTTATAGAGTACTACTGCGGCAAAAATGTATATTTGTTCGTGTCGGAGATTTACAGCGATATCTACAGCATGGGTCGTGGCATCGCTCCATACTGCAAAGACCGCTCGTTCGTGTTCCTCGGCTTCCTCCACTTCCACGATGAACAGAAGTATTATTTAATAGACGACCCCAGTGTGTCCTTCCCCACGGACAACTACATACATGGGCTGGAATGTCACATAGGCATCTGCATATTTCGGTAAGATTTATGTTCTCTTCCGATAAGCTTTACCATGGTGAAATTAAGTTTTAACTTCATTTACAACTACAGCTCCTATAATTGTTAAAGTAAATATAATCTTAAGAGAAATACATACGTAAATATAACAGTGAAAAATGCATTATATATTACGTATTTATAATATCATATATAAGTATGTATATTTATATGTCTAGTTATATATCTATTACTAAGGTCTAATTAATATAATAGTATTTTACAAGATTTCATCTCTGCATTACCCTAAGGTTCAGTGGTAGAGAATGCCATTAAGTCCGCCTTTATACATACTATATATGAAGCTAAAATAAATAAATAATTAAATAAAAGGGGGGGCTATTGTAGGCAAGGCGCACCTTCCGAACACGCGAATCAATATGAGCAACAATTTCTCCCACCCGTAAGCGAATGTATAACATTTTTTTAAAATATAGAAATGCTTTAACTGAACCTGCATGAAGTTTCCCCTTGTGCTCTCGTGCCATACGTCCATTTTGCATTTGTATATTCAACGTTATTCTAGTTATGAGCTAAGAATGCTTAAATTTCTTTTGTCGCTAGATTTCCTTTCAAGAAGTTGTTGCAAAAGGAAAGAGACGTGGTAACTTTGCCCAAGGCTATCGTGAAATGTGGACTAGTTATGTACAAGTTGCCACCGCTTACCGCAACAGCGTGCATCATTGCATCCGGATCCTTCATCCTGGACTTTAACATTCAGGGTCTTCGGTATCGACATTACGATTATTTACTGGTAAGTGTGATTAATAATTGTTTTTTCATAACTTACTAGCATATAATCACGTTGACAGTGGTAAAGCTAGAGATAAATATAATAAATAATATATTAATAGAAATAATAATGTACATATAAACTATAAATTTTTACACATAAATACACATATTTCATACATATGTACATGTCTAATGTCTAATAACTAATTTTGTTAGTGGTAGAGCTACACTGCAGTTTGTTTCTAGCTGCAGAATGAATGGGTACAGCTCGATCGGGGTAGGACCGCGCCCTTACAGAACAGTATTTTGTCTGGTGAATGTAGGGATCCGGAGACCTTTATTACTGGTGACGAGGCATTCCATCTTAATCCTCAGGGGTGACAGCGCATGTGCATAATGATTCCTTGTCAAGGATGAATGTCGTGGGCCGCAGGAAACACTTGCCGTCAGGTGAACTGAGTGCTCGTTTGATACTCTCAAAGTAATAAAAGAAAAATCATCCTCATTGCTTTTAAGACTATTCTTCTATCGGGCGGTCGTTCTTTTCGATGTTACCATTATCGCATCTTTAATTTCTTGGTTTTCGAACGCTCAGGGCCGATGCGTTTGACATATGTACATTGAGACACGACGGATTTTTAAAAAATAAAAATAATAAACATTACATGTACGTGATGATTACGATAATGCAGTCTTGGTCAATTTCGACCACAGGGGATATCTTCTTGTTATTACCCAGACGACATTTACTGTGTACGAAACACCAGTGTAGTGAGCATTTAGAGGTCCCCACTCGTCTCCTTCCCTAGTCCGATGTAATGGATGTGCGATACAATCGGAGGAAGATAAGGGCCATAGTACATAGAATTGAAATGTTTTTTTTTAATAACTGATGGCAAAGAAACAATTACTCGTCCGATGGTAAGTATTGAATGCACTCTATACCTATCAATATATATAATCACTTACAATGAGACGGACTGCCTGGTGTTTGTTTCGCCGGTGAATAAAATGTATAATGTGTATTTTTTGTTCAGACAACACCAAATGGCCACACTTACTACACAAAAGAGAAACGCACGCCTCTAGTATGCGACCATCATGTCTGTGAATGGAACTACACCAACCATTATGGCGGTAAGGGTGGAACGAAACTTTTTTATACAACATTTAACATTATAAGCAAGATTGTATAAATAATATAATCCTTGATACTTCACCGCAATGCTTTTATAATATATGTATACAGACTTAATTTAAAATAATAAAGAAAACAACAACATGTGCTTGAACAGAAAACAAATAAACAGAATCAAAAAGAAATAGTAAAAAGAGTATGTTAAGCTACAGTATCAAACCAATCTCTAGTCGATGTATTTTTTATGGTAGTGATTTTTGAGTTACATATCAAAGTCATGTTGTTCTATGTATTTGTTAATTAAATTAGAAGCACGACAGAAAAATTAGTTTTTTCTATATTTTGTTGCGTGAAAGGGTATGTAGAAAATAGGTATAGGCATCTATAAGGTATTCGGACGGAAACTTTGGCGCTGGCGAATCATTCCAGTAATTTGTAGTATACATCAAAAATGACAAAACATTTCGTCCGAGCTCCAGGAATTGAGTACATAATTGTAGATCAAAATTATGCATCATAGCAGAGTGGAATGACAAAGTAACAAGAAGCGCCTATCATAACCCACCTAAAGAAGCGTATATCATAGCCCACGCTAAAAAGAATGCTTCAAAGGACCCATTGATGAATTTTGTCATGAAAAAATAAAATTATCTTTACCCTGAACGAATCATTATAACAAACAGATGATATAATTTTGTGTATCATACTTTTTTTTTAAGAATTTAAGGGCTATAATATTTTTTCCTCTTAATAACTTAATAGTTACTGTTCGTTAATATTCTTGAGTGTATGCTGTAACTTCCTATTATTTAAATAGTATGCTCCTATAAGACTATACAGCTGTTACGTTAATAAATGCATGCAATTTTGTTAGTGGTTAAAATGGTATTGTTAAAAAGAAAAATTTTAAGATACCAGATACCATTTCCGGAAAATGGATACTGTAATATTCAATAAAGGACAACTGCCTACCTTTTATAACAAGCTAATATATGTAGTTCATATCTCGACCCTCTGAACACAAATCCATTGATGCTCTTTTCTTCTCGTGAGGAAATCCATCAAGGATATATTACATAAAAATGTTACCTAAAGAGTAACCTATAAACACATGCATCATTCATCTTCAACAAAAATTCCAGATGCAAATAGAGTTGCTAATCTTGAGGACCGAAATGGACTGTTCGAACATTCTGGGAGGAAAGCCGATTATGTCGATCTTTATTAGAGTCGACTACGGGGACCCGAGATCTCCGTTTTAAACGTACCCATTGCTTGGCCAGTCCCGGGGGACAGTTCATAATATCCGTTATCCCTAGGCTCTTGATTCATCCTAAGGGAATACAAGTCTGAGAGTAATCTCTCTGTTTACGTGTTACTTGTATATATAGATTTATATCTTTTTCTCAGGTCCATTTCTTATCCCCGGGGACCCAGGGACCGGTATTGATCCAATACCGCCTTACATCGAGCCTACACCTGCACCAGATCTCCCCGAAGAAGAGGACAATATAACTGTTCCTTGTAAGTCTAATAGTTATATAGCACTAGTGTTTTGTCTGATTTCAAACTATATTATGATTTATTTGTTTGTTGTTCTCGCCATAAACTGTCTTAATGGTTAATAAGTAAATCATACTATTCTGTACAGGACTTTAAGACCGACACAAATGCTGCGAATTAGAACATGTCGCTTCTTTCATAGGAATACAAACTCTATGTTAAAAAAAAAAAACTATGATTAAAAAAAGCATACATATGTAATGTTCAGGTTGGCATACTTGACAGTGGTCAAAAGGAGTGCCGTTTGCCAGAAGCCAATCCATTCCACTCCGTACAATAATTAATCAAATATTTTTTTCCTAGATATCCTGGACGGCTGCCTTTTCATGTATCCACCCAACTATGGCTCGATCGCCGGAAAGAGTTATTTGGACTCTGTCGAACTCCATGATGATAGATTTACGTGTAACGCAGCAGGCAATAAGGTAATTATAATTTTATAGGCGTTATTTTAGAAAAGTAAGTAAAAGAAAAGTATATATGTCCTATGATTGAATGGAATTTCTCACATCGGTCGATTTTGTATCTTTATACCGCCAAAAAATATGATTTGACTTTACCCTCGAAATGGCGTTCTATCTTATCCTTCATTAACGCTTTCATTTACAAATATCAGGCCTCATAAATTCTTTTTCATATCGGTAATAAAGAAAGAGCTACTCGGGGCTAGGTTTTTTTTGCGGGGATTTTCGGAGATAGACCGGTGGTCTAAAACCTGCATCTTTGAATGCCTGGTTAGAAACTCGTGCTGCAAAAAAACACTTATGTTTCATTTTCCCAATCTACTTCTGTACGACAGGCCAGAAGCAATAAAATCACATAATAAAACTCCTTGTAATCTCCCTTGGTAATCAATCAGCAAAACAATTTCCCTGTCACAAGAAATAGTCCCATAAGGTTCGAAGGTGCATATATTGCGTAGACTTCCAGATCGTATCGGCGAACCAGTCTCATTTGAAATTTCATTGGATCTGTTGCTGGGTAACTTCAAAAATCCAGCTCACGAAACTCGCACGCCGTTTGTAGAGTGCCGCGCGCCATCTACTTTTTTATTTTTTATTATTCTTGCAAATTTTATTTTTCCACGTACGTTCATAACAAATCTGCAAGTTGGTTCTTACGTTTTTACTCCTCGACGGCCAGAAGTTTTTGAAGTTTTTTTGTGGTACCTGTTGTCAAAAACACATGGGGGAACATTTTACCTTCCTTCACCGTTGTTGAAAATAAACGACTATTTGACCATGGTATATACAGACCCAGTCTTGAAGAGTCGATGATATGTCATAGAAAACTTCTTTAAACAATTTACTTATTTCACTGTATATATATTTCGTTATACAGTACACACGTCACAACGAATGATATTCACAATATACTCAACTCATTTGATTTAATGAATAGAAATTATTACCAAAAGTAATTATCCTACCAATGTTAAATTTAATAATCATTATTTAATAATTTTATCTTTTTCCATCAGGGTCTCTACTGGTATCCTCAATGGATGGGTGCCCTACCACATCATCCATACCCTTCGCTAATGGACGAAAAAGGTGCTTTCGAACCGCCCGGACCATTTTACCCGCATCAAACGTTTGACACTGACGACGGTGAAACTGATACATAATTGTTAAATTAAATAAACTAAAATGTTAAATTGATTTGTTTATTTAAACAATACATTTTTTTATCTAACCTATTTTCACATATAGTAACTTTTGATAAATTATTTTTAAATGACAACCCATAACTTTGACGGTTACTGACAATACCCCTAGGAATTAACAATTAATGTCATCTTATGCATTAGCTTTCATAATTTTCGATTTACATATGTTACTTTTTATAAAATTATTATTTATATCTTTTTTTATTATTTGTATTATATTTTATTTTATATAATATTTAATATATTATATTTTATTATTATTATTTATATTATTATTACATCTAAATTACTTAAATTCCATATCTTTTCATTTTTATCATAATTGTGTAATGGTCGTAAAAATACCGACGATTTATGAAACCTTTTTTGAAAACTTGATAATAATGTGTTATATATTAATTATATAAAAAAGCAGCTTAGATAAAAAATATATTAATTACACTGGTATGCTTAAAATTTTATAAATAACTTTCCAAGAACCTACTCTCAATGACACTACCCCGCGGTAGGACAAAGAAAGCAGGAGTACCCGCTTTCAGTTCAAAGTATTTAGACACCAATAAATCACCTAATTTCTTTCCGGGATCAATCACATGCGGCATTTTATCATAACCTTCGAAATAAACATTGACAGTGATGCATTTGTATTTATCATTCTCATCCCAAGGTGCAGGAAACAGCTGCTCCAGTTGGTTCGACAATGGAACGTTTTCAGGGCAGGCTTTGACAAAATCAGTCATCTGGTATTCTGGATACAAAAAGAGAACTGGCCATTTCAATACTCCACCTTCTACATGGACTATTGAGTCCTGAGCACCAGGTAAACTGGGCTCCAATTTGGATAAATCTATATCCTCTGCATCATCACAATTCGATAATCTAATCCCACGTTCAATAATAGTTTTTATAACCGCTTCCTTTTCTTCGTCTTTCTTGCTATTTATTCTATTCTTTTTCCTTGCATCACGTTCTTGTATCGTTCTTTTCTTTTTCGCTGTGTGAAGTAGGTCTAGAACTTCCTTGTCCTTAGGCTGCGTTTCTAGCAATTTTTGACAGTGTTCTATACAAGTGTCATACTTGCTTATTTCGCATGCTGATTTTGCTGCTCTAAGTCTGGCTTTTACATGACTTGGATTGAATGATAAGGCTCTCTCGCTATCGAAAAGAGCTGATCTATAATTCTTTAAATGCCAATGCGAAGCAGCACGGTTATTATATAGACTTGCATTAATGTCTGCATCGTCACACCTCACTTTAATTCCCTCCGTATACCTATTAACAAATAAGAAATATAAAAAGTATGTTAATGTTATGAATGCAGCTTATAATATATTCACAAAAACCTAGTAACCTGTACGCTAGGTACAGGTTACTAAGTTTTAATGAAATTATGACTTTCCTCCTTACGCATGTATTTAAATAAAAATATCTAATGTTAAGTATACTATCTCTTGTATAGTATATTTAATATTAGTTTGTTATGAAAATAAATAAACAAATGAGTGATATAAGTACAAAAATGTAAGTTTAAAATCTGTATGAATAAATAAAGTATGATAGATAAATAAATCTATGGCACATGCCTCAAGCAGAGCATCGTCACTCGCTGACCTTGGAGTCGCTGTCTTTATGTACGGCCATTCACTACTTCACTAATTCGAATATTATTTAATCTGCTTAATATTATGCTATAATATTATTTAATCTATTAATTAAAAAAGCTACTAATTTTAAATGCTGTATAACAAATGGACTATTTTTTTCTTCAATTACATTTAGAGTAACAAATGAGCACACAGTTCACCTGATGGCAAGTGATTCATGCGGCCCATGCCATCTACATGCATCCTTGATAAGGAATCATAATTCAGTTGCATTGGCAGCCTTGAGGGCTGCATAGAATGCCTTGTCACCAGTAACAAAGATCTCCGGATCCCTGCACTCACCCGAAGCACAGCAACATTATGCTACTATTTTACGCTGGTATTCTGTGAGGGCGTAGTCCTACCCCGGACGAACTGACCCATTCATTTTGCAGCTAGAAACAAACTTCAGTTTAGCTCTATCATTGGTAATTAATACTGTATTAAGTTTTCAAAGGAGTGATGAGAGATGACTTGTAAAATGATCTAATCAGATAGAAGCAGAACTCCCTAAAGTAATGTCTTATATAAAACATATTATATACACTGATGAGCAAATCTACTCAATGGCTTAATTTATGGGACGGTCTCTCACCAGACTCTAAACCTGTCCTCGTTTTTATTTCAACCAGTGGTCGGGGACGCGATTTAACGGCTTAACGATATATTCACGAGATCCTACAAGCCCATGTTGTTCCCTATGCCGAGTCAGCCGGGGAAACTTCGTGCTGATGCACAACAATGCATGTATTCACTAAGTTTCGGAGAAGGCAAATCGTAAAAGTTATACACACCATGAACTGGCCAGGGCAAAGCCCCGACTTGAATTCAATTGAGGTTACAAAATGGAAAGGTTCCAAGCATAGACACCTGCATGTGTTACAGAGCTTTCCACTTTTTAACCCAAGCTAAAGAAGCGATTACGAGCTATGATCAAGGCCAGAGGAGGTAATATTGTCAGAGAAATATGTTATATTTTAAAAGATAATTCTGTATCATTTGGCAAAAAGACTTGTAGAAACTCTAATTTACAACCACTTCCCAGAAACACTGTAAAATAGCATGAAAATTTGAAAATACATGTAATATTTCGAGTAAAGTTTTTAATTAAAACTTTTTCTTGCAGTGTATATAGAGCCCATTGTCGGATGGTGGCCTAATCTTTTACAAGTACAAGAGCATACTTGGCTCCACCTACTGATTGGTATACTTAACATGTCTTTGAAGTATTCTTTTATTATTGTATGCTCAAAGCACCAGGTACATCAGCACTTAAAATTACAATAAACTATTTCATTTGTGTATGATTGAACTTGCTTGCATTGGTGACTGAACTTGCTTGCTCATTAGGATAGTTAATGGCAAGTGCCTAACAATATATAATAAAATCACTGCAAATTATTTGAATTGAAAAGTTTCACTCCAAGAAAATTTAATTTCTTAATTTCAATTAGAGATCTACAAATTACAGTATACCTGTACCTATATGATTGTATATATTATTTATAAATGTGGCATAAATTCAGACCAAACTGTTAATATGTATAATCATGCTAATACATGCAAGCTAATAAATAAAATACTTACCCTAGAATTGCCATGCGATAATTTCTATGCTTAAAATTGAAATTACCATCCTCTTTATAATTGGTTGCTAATTCTAATGAACTGTTCTCATCTGGGTCATATTTAAGCTTGGCAAGGCCTTCAGCCAAAGGTGATATTTCACTAGCATCTGGATTGGATTTCATGAAAAAAGGGTGCTTGTCCATTTCTTCCTGTGAACAGATAATACCTACATAAACGGAGATGTAAGAAAAAGGCCAACAAAATATAATTTTGACATAGCACTTTATAATATACAGTGTTGGTCACTTAATTAATGACATTAAAATGAAGACAATAATGACTTGTATTTAGCAATATTTCGTTTTTTAAATAAATCACAAACTTTTTTAATATGCTTGCTGCTGGCCACATAATTAAATATGAAGTTTAATGTTTCATGTTCTTAATTTAAAATTTAAAGAAAAACTCTTATTTTTCCAATTTCCTGGATATATTCAAGAAACACATCTCAAGAAAAGTTTAACATCAATAGCTCAATTGCAAAATTTTGATCATTTTCAACAAGCTACTATGGGAGAAAAAAGTTGCGATTACTCTATAAGGAAGATCATTCTAAATTTTTATGACAAAAGTGGTCATAAAGGAAAATAGCGAATCACTTGTGATGCTCTCAAGGTATGGTAATGACTGCTATCAAGCATTTCAAGAACACAAAAATAACAAAAATATAAACCTAAAAAACCGAGACTTAGAAAAACAACCCCATGTGAAGACTTTGAAGAATTGTTAACCAAAAAAGAACCACTCAAAGGATCAGAGCTTATTAATTTGGAAGTATTTGGTACTCGAGGGTGGAAAGGTGTGTCAGAAGAATATCTATTAGGGTACCACTTTTAAAGAAATCAAATTCCTATTGATACCTTTACATAATGCCTTTAAAATGTCTACAATTAATTATAATAAACTTCATTGTAATATTTATTATATTAATTTTTTCTTTGTTACTTAGTGTGTCTTTAATTGGTTGCCATACCTTTGATTAAGTAATACTGCTTGAAATATAGATAAAACAAATAATTTTTATTTCACTTAATTATAGTAGTAGTTTATATGTAGATATTCAATCTCCACATTATTGAAAATATTTCTAAAAATTATCTCACATGACCTACAAAAATGATTTAAATATTGTTGCACATTCCTATTATATTTAAAAATAAAAATAAATCATCAAAAATGTCAGTAAACAATATCCCTTCAATGTTTTTAATTATGTGATCACCATTATATGAATAATATCAATACTTTGAAAACTTTAAAAGGATATTTATGGAACACAAGAGCAAAAACAACATTAAACTTGCCTACAAGAAGAGATAGCTGACTTGAAACATCAAAACTAAGAAATCTGCAGTTTATGACATAACTTAGATAGGCACTACCCTCTTTTTAAATTTTATAACCACAAATACAATAGAATACCAATTCGTAAAAAGGATAATTCGCAATGCTATTGGTATTAATAATCATCCTCATTTTAATAAAGTAGTTGAATGTTTGACTTCCTTTAGGATGGTATCCTGGATGGTAAAACCTTAAGATATTGTGAGCTCTTTCTGCATAAATGCAAATATAAATAAGTGTTAACAGTAATCGGTAACTAAGACATCTGGCCATTAAAATCCTTAAGTTCCCCCATGACCATGTTCTGTAAAACTCTGAATAAAAGAGTAAAAATAAAATCCATATAAATTATTTTATTAAAATTAAGACAAACTTATACTAAATTTTAAAACTAAGGCTAAGTTTTTATTTAACTTATATTACATCTTTAGTCTACTTAGTATTATTACAAAAATACTTTCAACCGGTTCTCATTCAATATCAAAACTTCAAAACAATAACTGAATGCAGTGTAAAATGTAGGGATCAGTTCTTTATATAGTTATTAAGAAGTTTACCTCCCATCGCTCTTCTGGCCATCCCTCTGTGTATCTTTTTCTTTCTAAACTATTTATAAAATCATCAAGCTCTTGATCTAACTTCTGGCATAATTTCAATCGCTCTGTATCCGTCATAGCATTTTTTGCCTCAGTTTTATCATCCTCTGTCATTTTTAACAGTATATTACGAACTTCTTTCAAAATTATTTATTTCATTTATTTAACCATAACAGAAATATATCAACATGTGTTCATACATATTAAATGTTCATCAGTATAGTTTTTTTATTTTTTACCTATTGGGAAAGATCAAGGACGATAGGCCAAACAGCCATGTCTTTGCATTTAATTTTCTTATCCATTTTTACGCAAGGCCTGAGTGAAGTCTAAAATTAAAGTAAGACTAATCTTCATTTATTTTACATCTAGCTTTAAGTTTAATATAATAAATGTCTTATTATGCGCGCAGAGCATATGTACGTAGTTCATCACAGCGCGAGCGGGAAGTTCTTAGATCTTGCATTACACATTTAAAAAGTTGGCAGATAATAAAAGGTACGCAAAAATTTATATATTTTATTTAAAAAATGTCACCTAGAGTTTATGGAATAATTATGATTGCAATATGAACATAGAATGAAATCTCATCATCGTTATAATCAGTAGTATCAGTTCGACACCATTTCTTACAACAAGAGAACAATTGAGTATTTAAGAAAACGAGCGGCAACTTTTACGCCACGCCCACTATCATTGGTTGTCAATTTTTAATAATACTTCTATGTATATTTATTAAATTGTATTATATACAGGTAAAAAATATTATACCACACTGTCACCGACAACGTTGCCTTAAATAGCGAATAACAATCATGGTCCGGGAGATAGTGACAGATTTTTTTTTAACAATGGCTAAAATTTAATGAGGACAGTTAAATGGCAACTGTTAACCCCGTACGCATGATATGTAATATCTTTGCAGAAACGTCCTATTTGGACCTTTTTCTGAAATACAATTGAACCATTGTCATTGGTTTGTGATTTCGGGAGGATCGTAATATCACTCAACGAATTTAATTACTTTATCAAAATGAATTAAGCTATTGAAGTAAAGTTTAATTGTATATTACAGGAAAATTTCTAAAATATGAATTTATTTTCAACAAAGGGTAAGTAATTTAAGAGTAGAAACCAGACAAAAATAGACAGTGCTAGCATCGATAAGTATAGCTAAGCAGCAACTAGTCGACGTGGTCGTTATACCATCATCAACCACTGCCCGTAAATCATCATAATTCTTTAAGAAAATAATTTGCACTATTTAAGAGTACAAATAACCACTGATGATAATTTTCAAGAATAGCACTTATAGACGAGAAATGTGGCGGAATATTTAGATGCTTACTAACTTTAAACTAATTTATAACTTTAAAGTAATTATGTCGATTTTTGTTGTTATTTTATTTATAAATATTGTAAACTTTACTAAATTATATATTTAACTAAACAATATTATAAGTCCCATTACCTGGTACCACAGCAATATTTCTATCATTGCAGTGCGAGTATAGGGGCAGCCTATCTGCTATTGTTGCTAAACGGCATTGGAGCTGGCCTGCACTCACCACAACAAAAATCAAATACCTCTTGCGTATGCTCGCGTGAAGGCAATTGGTGCGCTGCTCGTTGTGGCAACCCTAACAAAGTTGTAGAGTCTACAACATTGTTAGGGTTTTTTTTATTAAAGTGACTTATGAACAAATATTTTATGTTTATAAAGTTTTAATTTCATATTCATTCAACATCAAGCAAAACTGTGAGTCAGCCTGTTCGCTCTTATTGACAAAGCTTTCCATTCCCTTTCAATATCAGCCCTAAAGTCAGTCGTGACTACATAATGTGTGTGGTAGATATTTATCTCGTCTTGTTTAAAGGGTTTAAGCATTTTCAATCACAGGCCTTAACGAGCATATATTGGACTCAAATCGCAGCGATCAGCAATACCCCGGCGTTTGCATAGCTCAACATATTGACCACACGCCATAAACGAGACAGCTGACATGCTTACTGCACACCGAACAGCAATCAAATCGTTCACATTAAGATTGAATAGTGTGGGTGAGGTTAAACCGCCCCGCCTTGCTCCGCACTCTAACCGATACGACATTACCTCCACCCATTTAACGCTATTAATTTGACGGTACAGACAATATAATGGGATGATTGACGTTTTTATTACTGGCAACAAAAGGATTGCTATTGTCAATTTGTCAAACTGTCAACTAAAAATATACATTATTAGAAATTACAAAAGTTATAGTACTTACTTTATTTTATTCCTTTTTTTGTTATTTTTAGTTTTATTTATCTATATTTTTATTTGTCCTTAAACGATAGTACATGTGAAACTAAACATTAATGTTGTTCATTCAGTTTTTGTAACCGGTAAACAGTTGTTTTCATAGAATGTCTGACGCATGGGAAGAAATTCAAGCAGTGAAAAGTAAGAGAAACAGCTTAAGAGAAAAGCTCGAGAAACGCAAAAAGGAAAGACAGAACATTCTAGGCGCAACTCTTTCGAGTGATAAAGGTGAAAGTTCACCATGCAGCAAAGAAAAATCGGTATCCAGTCCAACGTCTCAAAAGACTGAAGGTATCGTTAGATCAAGAATATTACACATAATACTACTAATATAATATTAATTATTGAATTAATGAAGCAGCCAGGTACTCTGACTCAACTAAATACATAAACTTCAGGTTAAGCAGGGCCTGACTGCTAGGAATCTTTATAAATCGTTGTGGTGTTCGCCTCTAGACTAACTTCCATTAATCTCTTTCTTCAAAAGCTATTTATTTTGAAGAATAGATAATATCTAGTATTTCTCCATCCTATTCAGTTAAACATTAATATTCCAACACTTTTTTTTAATTATAATTACACATCAATATTTACAACCACTTTATTAATACTTACAGCACCTGAAAAATTAAAAGCACCAGTGCCAGTGGCATCATTAGAAGTGCGTCTCTTACAAGTACTCTCAGATATGCAACTGCAACTGCCAGCTACTGCTAGTGCCCTGATGCCTGGCCTTGGTGATGTTGATACAGGAATAGTAGCAAGTTTATTGCAGAAGTTTGCCACGCAAAAGTTGATTACGTAAGCTGTTCATTGATTTATAATTATATAATATATAATTTATTTAGATATCATTTATGTATGTTATTATTTTTAGTACCAACTGATAATTTTTTTAAGATCTTTAGAAGATAGTCATGAAGATAGAAATGTTAAAATTTTTTATTTAATTAAAGTATGGCAAGAAATAAAATCTACTCAGATATGTTGATTTGGTACTCCACATTCACCCTCCAAGAATATGGTTGGCATGGGTCACAAAACAAATATCATCAAGTCAAAACATATCATCAAGTATAATCTATGCCCTTTTGTTATTTAGTAATATAAAAAAATATTATAGGTCATGATTGAAAACTTTGATTATATCTCACCTTATGAGGCACAATAACGTTGTCCCGCTAATTATTATTTATTCAATATTTTGTAGAGTAAGATACATATATAGAATAAATATATGTATATTACTCTACAAGAAAATATAGATATTGAATCAATACTTTAACTTTGTCTTATAACATGTTTAAAATCTTACATGCGAAAATGTGTTGTGCGAGGGACTTGTGAAGAAGTTCCCCTGCAATCCATCAGCGCTGCCGAGGACGGAAACAACAGCGCTTTGCTCACCATCATGTCCCCTCCCCCCGGCTAAGCCCCTCGCCACAGCAAGGCTAGAACCCTTCTGCGGGGCACTACACTCACCATATCTAATTTCATATATTTCACAGTAGATTTCTGTGAGAGTTTGATTGTTCCACATTCAAGCAGACCCATTTATCCTACAGTTAGAAGCAATTTTCAGTGTGACTATCACTGTTAATTATAGAACTGTCATTATTAAACAAATTAATTAAATGTAGACCAAACCCCCTCCCTTTTACCCTTGCTGTTACTGCATTTACCTAAATTTTTGTTGTTTACTTTTTTTAAATAAAATATTCATTAATAAGTTTATAAAGAGTGATTTTATTCATGCAGTATTGCAAATGTTAACTGAAATCACGTTCATAATTGTCTAAAACTAAAAATCTTTTCACCACCAAGACCATAATTGACTTTGATCATGTTGTGTAGGTGGCTAATAAGGCTGTGTATTCACATATTTTGATAAATAAAAATTTATTGAATCTGAGAGCTGTCATTATCATAATTAATTATCAACTCAACCACCAAAGACAGAGTCTAATAGAGAGCCTTGACAAATAAAAGCTTTCAAGATTGGTTTATTAACCCTGTGATACAAAATTTGCTTTTTAATATGACTCACAGAATAAAAGATCGCTTAGAGGGCTCTATTGATACTGAAATTGAAGTAGTCAGTGCAGAGTCAGTGAGGTTGGGTGCAGTATTGGCAGCTTTAATAGAAGAGCAGTCCACCCCTGCTAAAAGAAAAGGTGTGTAATCATTAAATTATTTAAATGAATAAGCCTTTAATCAATTACATTTAAGTATTATAACTTTTACACATTTATCTAGTACACTGGTCTTTAATTAAAAAGTACATAAATTTAAAATTTTCACCTAACATACAACACAGATTTATCCTGCAATAATTAAATACTAAATGAGTGGACTGAAGTTCGGGTGGGTGCACAACCATTGTAATCCAGTCAAAATATCGGGAAAATAAAGAAAATGTCAAAATGTTCTATGTGAAAATTTAAATACATTATTTAAACAAGTTATTACTCATCTAATGAGAGTAATCTTAGACACTGCCAGTATGAGTTTCATTTACATACATATATGTATGGTTGATTGCCATTGTTAGCCTGAGGGTTTTTACAGCTTCACCAGGTTTAAAAGGGTCCGAAAGCTTAAGTTACTCAGTGGAGGTAACCGGCAGAAGGGTATTCCCGAGAAAGAGCCTCGGCTTGGACCATCCAACAGTCCTGCCAATGGCTGGAACCTTGGGCGCGAAAGCAACTGGCTCAAGGGTGCCTGAGAGGGTCAAATCTCAGCTTGGTCACATACTTCTGACGGGTTAACCATATATGATATATAATTACTACATACATGATTGTATTTTGTTGTTATTAGAGACAACTACTAGTTTAGGATAAAAATTGATAAAAATAATTATTAATGAGATATATTATATGAGACTGAAAAATATTTGTAAAATTATTTATTTATTTTGAATAGGTGACAGTACTACAGATGAGAGCACAAATCCAAAGGCATTGAAAAGTGCCGCTGATGACAAGAAAACTGTGAAGAGTGATTCAGACATTATGGTAAGCTTTACTATAATATTAAAAGATCTTTAATCTCTCTGTACAGAAGTGCGGAGATGGAGGCAAGTGAGGTGTGGTTGTTAGGGATTAATGGGAGATTATGTACCCCTCGTCTCATCTACTTGGTGTCTATTTAACTGTTTAAAAATAAAGCATATACGTCCATTACATGGAGGCTCTCTAAGAGCAGAATAAATTATGGCTGTATTTAAAACAAAATTTTATTACATTGAAATAAGATTATTTTTTTCAAGTAACATCTTTGGTATAAAATTATGTGCGTGTGCTGTCCTATTACACTTAGTGTGAATCCTTAAGCATTGTCACATGATTCTCACTTTTGTATGCTCTTATGCGCTCCCAAGCATTTGCATTGTCAGATCAACACTGAGCGATCCGTCACTAATATCTGAGCCGGTCTATGCAAATAGAACCTTATTTAAATTATTGGCAAATACAGTTAAATAGACTCCAAATAATGCAAATGTTATGTACTCAATTTGCCATAGATATCTATGGAAAATTTATATATATTTCCACTATTGAGACCAAAGGAAGACACAATATATATATATATATATATATAGAAATATATATATATATATATATATATATATATATACATATATATATATATATACATATATATATATACATATATATATATATATATACATATATATATATATATACATACATATATATATATGTATAACTAATTCTAACAATCATCTACTTGCTTTTAGATCTTAACATTTTTATACCAATAAAGAAAATAGTGTCTTAAGTCCGGAACAGTGTTGGCTTTCTATTACTTTTTAAAATTATAAACATATATATTTCAGTCCTTATTAGCAATGCCTTCAAGTAGAGAGAAGGCAGTGAAGAGAGTTGGAGAAGAGATAATGGACCTTCTGAGTAAACCCACTGCTAAAGAGAAATCTCTGGCCGATAAGTTTAAAAGTCAAGGGGGTAAGTTAATTAATGGCAAGATAATGGTTTTTTGAACGTTTTTTTTAAAGCAATAAGTTACATATGTAGTCAGAAATGTGTGCAATAGTCTTATTTTATCATTGCATATTTTGATGCGAAGCGCACGCCGTTTTACGCTAGGGAATCGTATCGACCACGTTACCCGCTTCATATTCCTATAGAGCAATGTTTCTCATCCTAAAATAAATGCGCGATATTATTACGACACACGAGGAAGTCAAATAGACCCCTTCGCTATAATAAAAAAATAATGAATGTTAATGATTAATTCATTTAAAACAAAGCGAGCTATATATTTCTTCTTGTTGTTATAAAATTTAATTTTATGAAAATTAATTCCTTTAATAAACGAATCTTTTGTATTATGGTCTTATTTTTGAACAGGTTGCGACCCCCTATAATAAAAAACGCGACCCCTCGTGGAGTCGCAACCACAGCAAAACGACACTACAGAGTATATGTCGTTTAACTCAGCAGGCGATAACCTAAACTAACCACTATGCTAAACGGTCGTAAAATACTTCCTTTAGTATACAACACTTACATAAATCTTAATAGAATGATATAAAATTTACAGGTGCCCAAGTGATGGAGTTTTGTCCACACGGCACTCGTGCGGAATGCGTGCGTGCATTTAACTTGCAAAAGTCCGAAGGCGACGTCAAACTATCAGATGATCAGAACTATGGTTGTAAGAAATTGCACTTTAAGAAGATCATACAAAGTCATACGGATGAGTCACTCGGAGATTGCTCCTTCCTAAATACATGTTTCCATATGGATAGTTGCAAGTAAGTGATAATGTCTTCAATAAGTTTATTGTGTATTATGTTTTACGACAATATTATTGATGAACCTTACCAGAAAAACATTCCTAAAAGACAGAACCTAATATTTCGCTTCTGATTTCCAACTATATACTCATATTTTGAAGAAATGCAATCATTAAGAATCGGTTGGGTTCCTTATGAATATTATAGGTTATTGTCACTTCTAATTTATTATTTTAATTACAATTATTTAAAAATAATGATATCTTTTAGGTATGTCCATTACGAAGTGGATAATGCAGATCCGAATGTCACAAACAAGACAATAACAGAGCCGACAACTAAAGGTTCACATAATGGTAAAATTGTTATTACAATACTAAAGATAATCAATAGATATACATTACTTACTGTTAGTATTTTAAATATATATTTAATAATATATAGACTATACATATTGCAACATAAGATGCTTACCGGTAAACAATAATATCAGTTTAAGAAATTGGCATCAATGAAATATTTAATTGCAACTTTAGGTGCTAACCACATGTTCGGTGATGGAGAAAAGAGTGGTGAGGAAAACTATCTGAGATAATGAATATTTTGAGGGCAAGTCAAGTCTAATGCGATACAACCCGTATAAGCTTTTATTTTTCTAACTACACTGGCATCATGGTATATGATCATCACATGGTCTGCTAACAGAGAGAGAGAGAGAGAAAATTTAGAATACACACCACATTTACAAACTATTATCCAATTAACAGTATAATGTATTTGCTATAAAAAATCTGTATTATTAATTTTGATTTGATATAAATAGCAACATTGATATTTAAAAAAAAAAGCACAGAGTAACAAATGAGCATACAGGGCACTGGATGGCAAGTGGTTACTGCGCCCCATGACATCTACATTCATAATTGACAAGCAATCATAATGCAGATGTGTTGTCACCCTTGAGGACTGAGATGGAATGCCTTGTCACATATAATAAAGGTCTCCGGTACCCAACACTCACCAGACGAAACACAGTAGCGTAAGGCTGCTATTGTATGCTGGTATTCTGTGAGGGGGTGGTCCTACCGCGGTCGAGGTGACCCATTCATGCTGCTGTTAGAGACAAACTGCTGCGTAACTCTAGCATTGTTGATTTCAATAATTTATAATATAATGTTTGTAATTGAAACTTCTAGGTGCAATTCTAGTGACCAAACCGGATGGCGTGTTAACCCTCACACCCCCGCAGTGGATTCAGTGCGACTTGCGCTACTTAGACATGACGTTTTTAGGTGAGTGTATTGCCAACAAAAAAAATAGGTAAATAAAGGTCACACAAAACATTAATGTGTAGTATGGTACACTTATCATTATTTATAGCCCACATACACACACGCACACGCAAACGCGCACTCAAATACAAACAAATAGTTTAATTAGATTATTAAAATTCCGGTTAACCATTCCGACTAAACTCAAACAGTTGTACTAGGAGTTAGTTGAGGATTGCGGATTAGTACAGACGACATTGAGTTTCGCAGAACGCACCATGAAATATTAGGCTGTTGACGCTTCAAAACTTTAGGTTACTACGAAAATTAAGGTATTTAGGATTTTTTTCTAATTCCTGTTCTTCTTTAGTTATAGAACATCGGTGTCTCAATCAATATATGTTTAAAAGCTTGTTCTAAACAATAGAAATGAATTAATAAAATTATATTTGAAACTTGTTATTGATATAAAAAAAATATTTTTATTATTATCGACGACAACCCTTCATTTGTACAACAATCACAATCAATACACTTGAATCATCGCGAGAAATGATAAAACCCTCCGGATGATATTTTTAAAAGTTTGTTTTCGACATCTGCTTTATTTGATTTCCATTTTATGTCGAGACACAAAAGTATGCCATGAGAATACAATGTTTATAATGATAGTGAGATTTTATCTAATGGTCAAGCCATAGTTTCGTGTGGTAGCTATAGTTGTCTATGGGCGGCTAAAACATCCGCTTGTATTTAAACAGAGAAATTCCTATCGATATATTAAGTCTTAAATTTCAAACATTAGTAGAGCTACACTGCAGTTTCTTTCTAGCTGCAGAATGAATGGGTCAGCTCGACCGGGGGTAGGAGCACACCCACACAGAATACCAGTGTAAAATACCAGTATAATATTGCTGTGTTTCGTTTGGTAAGTGCGGGGATCCGGAGACCTTTATTACTGGCGACGAAGCATTCTATCTCAGTTCTTAACGGTGACAACGCGTCTGCATTATGATTCCTTGTCAAGGATGAAAGTAGATGTCATGGGCCACAGGAATCACCTTACCATCTGGTGAACTGTGTGCTCGTTTGTTACTCACGATGTCATAAAAAAAATTAAAAGTAAATTTTAACATTTATAATATTAGTATGGAATTTTTATGAAGACTAATCTGACAAAGTCGCAGAAAAG
The DNA here is from genome assembly GCA_029286865.1 of Teinopalpus imperialis. Classification (NCBI taxonomy): domain Eukaryota; kingdom Metazoa; phylum Arthropoda; class Insecta; order Lepidoptera; family Papilionidae; genus Teinopalpus; species Teinopalpus imperialis. The sequence goes on from JAGSMU010000015.1 coordinate 7,698,404, forward strand.
CTTGAGACAAGATTGCGACCAAAACCAGTCAAGCAGCTAGCTATATTTAAAAAGTCCCCGGTACGCGATGTCTGTCTGTATGGACTGCTCTCATCTATCAACCACGGATTTCCGCCAGTTTTCATTGTTATGAAACTGTTTCTTTATTATGTCCGATGACCACTGTTAGCCCGAAGGATTTTACAGCTTCACCGGTTTGAAAGGTGGCCGAGCTCTTAGGGCGCTCAGCCGAGACCTTTATTTATTGTTACCCAACACAAGGGTTCCCGAGTGGGAGCCTCTGCTAGGTCGTTTTCTTCTAACGGATTAACACTAAATTAATATCACTTCGGAATGCGTTGGCGTTGGAGAAGAAGTGTCGTGAGAAAGAGGCACTCCTATCTATGTTGATTGGTGTAAACCGGCCTGATATGCAGTGTTGGTGTATAGTGTTTTGTGGAGGGCTTGGACCCGCTGGTCACACATCCCGGAGACACGCTTGAAGCGCCTTCAAATGTTGCAAAACAAAAGTCTCCGTAGAGCGACAGGCGCTCCATGGTTTGTAAGAAACTCGGAATTACACTGAGACCTTAAAATACCCTCCATAAGGAAGTACATTAAAGAAATATCTAAACGATATTTTAATTCCGACCTTAACCCGTTTGTGGACTCGCCAGCGGGCCTCCCGTTCGCGAGTCTAATTAGATAAAGCTGTAAAGATCTTTGGACCAACAGTAATACTACCACAAAAAAGAAATTAGGACTTGGTGGTCGCATCGTCGAGGAGTGATGGTTCGTGTTGGGATTGTAAGTGGCGGCACTCACGATCAGCTGGCTTAAATGTGTGACGGCAGAGTCGAAGTCCTTCAAGTACTGAGCAATGGTTGGTAGCTCAAAATCTAAATGGAATGTGAAACTGGCTTAAATCAGCCCCGACAAACAAAACAACAATTCTTATCAAATATAGCAGCTGAGTCAAGTCATAACTAAATTTTATTCTTGAGACTTCTAATTAATAGTAAAAGCAAAATGCAGATATAGTGATTGATTCATGATTAAGATTCAGTTCTTATCTACCACACAAAATCACAGCGTTATGCTGCCTACTTTGAATTACCTTTGACCTTTTATGATATTCGCTCTTTTCTCACTCAGGTAAATTCGCAGTGATAATGGCAGATCCGCCATGGGACATACACATGGAGCTGCCGTATGGGACCATGTCGGATGACGAGATGAGGTGTCTCGGTGTGCCACAGCTTCAAGATAGTGGACTCATATTCCTCTGGGTGACTGGACGGTGAGTTGATATATTGAAACTATATGAAATATCTACATTTTACCCAATTGAAGCACTATTATAGTAAGTAAACAATAAATATTTGTATCCATAAATGGAAAGTAGTGTGAAACATTATATGTATATAATTAATATATGGGTTTATATTATATGTTTGATAAGAACTGATTAATAATTTTCTTTACTCTTATTCCATGTAGTTTACTCTACACATATGGAATTAATTGCTAACTAACCGTTATTGTATTTTATTATGTACACATATTGCGTATGTATATTGTATTTATATATGTATTTTTAAATTATACATATATATTTTTTTTAATATCTAAATATCATATTTTTATTTTTAGTCCTATTTTATTAATTACTTATTGTTACACCTATCACAATATCTCACCACACCTTGGGTTGAGTAACAGAGGATGCCTTTGGCATTAAGTCCGCCCTTTATAAACCTTTACCTTTGTTAAAGATGATGCGGTAAATAGGAAATAAATAAATTGACACATTATAATTTATACACTGGGGATTTAATTCAAGTTGTTACCAACTGTACAGTGGTAGCGCCTCGCTGCAGTTTGTTTCTAGCTGCAGAATGAATGGGTCAACTCGACAGGGAGGGACCACGCCCTCACAGAATACCAACGTAACAAAGCTGCATAGTGCTGCTGTGTTTCGTCTGATGACGAGGCATTCCATCTCAGTCCTCAAGGGTGATGACAACGCATCGGCATTATTATTTTATTTTTTTATTACATTGAGAGTTGCAAACGAGCACATAGTTGACCTGATGGTGATTTCTGCGGCCCATGACATCTACATTCATCCTTGACAAGGAATCATAATGCAAACCCTTGAGGACTGATGAGATGGATTGCCTCGTCCAGTAATAAAAGTCTCCGGATCCCTTCACTCACCATACACAGTAGCGTTATGCTATTTCGTGATTCCTTGTCGAGGATGAATGTAGATGTGGCCACAGGAATCACTTGTCGGGTTAACTGTATGCTCGTTTGTTACTCTCAATGTAATAAAAAAGAAAGTATACATTTTAAATATTAGCAACCATTAAACATCCATGACTCTGTAAACAAAGAATATAACGTCCACAGAGCAATGGAACTGGGACGCGAGTGTCTGAAACTGTGGGGCTATGAGAGAGTGGACGAGTTAATCTGGGTGAAGACAAATCAACTGCAGCGGATCATTCGTACTGGTCGCACGGGTCATTGGCTTAACCATGGGAAAGAACACTGCCTGGTGAGTACAATGCAACCTGCATACATTTCCACTGCAAGAAACAGACCTCTCATCTATAAGATATCGCCATGGTCCAAATTGAACTTAAATTGTTTTTGGTCTGTTTTTTCTCATAGACCACTTGCAAAATTTAGCTGTTTCCTGCAGCTTCATATCTACCATATTCCCAAGACTCGACAAAAAATGTGGAATGGAATATGCAAGTTTTTACAAGTAACAGTCGCAGAGTTTCTTAAAATATTATCTGCCTACATTGATAGGTGCAGTCAAGCAAACATTTTAGTTCTTTACTATCGAAAGCAAATAAATTTTGTGAACAGCCATTTTTTTTGTCACGCCAACGTAGACAGCCGTCGAGGCTCCCGTAGTCCCCTGTTGGTCCACCTGAACCACTTTGGGTTAGTTCCCAAGGGTCTAAAGCATGAACCACTGTGTTTCTTTATGATATTAGCGGTGATAAATTTCTGTGGCTTGTGATGATATTCCTCCTTGATAAGGAATCAAAATTCTTATGCAAAAATGACGTGTGAAACTGGAACTAATTATAATTTATGCTATCTTTGTACCACATTTCTTATGAATTAACATATTATTATGAACTGTCACCCATAGGTAATTAAATGGAACACCTCATCAGCTATAAAGTCTTCTGTTTATTTCTTTCACCAGAAGATGGATATTTGCGTGATAGATGTCTCTAGCTGAAGTATGAATAGTTCCGGTCGACCGGGGACGGACTATGCCCTCCCAGAATAGAGACGTGAAATAGCGCAACATAACGCTTCTGTGTTTCGACTGATTAGCATTATGAATCCTTATCGTTTTACCATCAGGAGAACTGTGTGCTCGTTCTTCGTGTCTTCACACGTCTTTTCTTTATAATAATTTCTTAGACGTGAAGTTTTTCTTCGCCGCCGAGCACCCGCTAAATGAACACATTAAATATTTATCCAGTGGTGGAGACACACTACAGGTATTTTCTTGCTGTAGCATGAATAGGTCTGCGCGATTGAGGAAGGACCGCAATTTAAAACGAGGTTATGATGTTAATTGTTTGCCAATTATTACTGTCTAACCTTTAAAAAAAGGCATCGACTTAATGCATTTCTTTTCCTCTGAAATATCTTCGCCGATTTGTGTGATTTTTCTTTTCTTCGGTAGTGAAAGCTTTCTTCAAAACTTTATTTTGATATATATTATATTTAAATTTTCATGAGATAAATTCCGCATATAATGAGTTCAATTATCATTTCATTTTGTTTGTCTCCAACTATGCTATGTAGAGAAGTTGGATTCATACTCCGCCTTTTATTCTTCTTTGTGAAAAAAATCTATGCTGGTCCCAACACATTTCGAGTTTGTTTGTACCGCTACGTGAGGTCCTATGTCGATGCTGGTTTACAGGATATACATGGCGGGTACGAGTGGAGAGCTTAAATATATGATTTGAATATTTCACTCCTCTACCTTTCAAAAGTATTTTTAATAAGAATAAAAATAACTTAAATCAAACATGACTTTATTAAAACCTATGCAAGAAGTCGTGCGACATCAATAAAGATAAAAGACAACGGCTTGGCTGTATGCACTCTAGTCACATTTACCATTTTAGGCGGAGATAATAAGAAAAAAAAACAACAACCAATCGAGACCGTTCTCTGATTTACTAAACACTTTTCTTGTTTTCCGTTAGGTTGGTATGAAAGGCAATCCAGAAAACTTGAACCGCGGCCTAGATTGTGACGTCATTGTTGCAGAAGTAAGGGCAACGTCACATAAACCAGACGAAATCTATGGTATTATTGGTAAGTGATATGTAACTTTGTTTTAATTTTAACATGTGACCCAAATATAAATTTATATAACATTAAAACTTTCGGAAGTAGCTTAGTAAGTTAAAGTTTCAGTGTGATTGATGTACCTGGTGACTTTCTACCAATCTTGCTAAAATATTTATATCAAAATATTCAATATTAATTAATAGGGTCAACTTTTAAACCTTAACCCTTTCCACTCCAATGTCGAGTGTCACTCGACACTGATTTTGTTCCACTAACTTTTAAAATTTAGGATTTTACTATAGTATCATGTAATTACTCATAAAATAAAGTTTATTAAATAAGAAAAATTCGTTTTTTTTTACAAAATACACAAAAAACACTAAAAGTAAAAAAACGTAATTTTAGCGAGCGTAATTTTGGAGCTGGTGGAATAAAAACAAAAACAGCCTTGGAGTGGAAAGGGTTAATTCAGTTTTCTTTTATGTCGACCCCCGGGAAACTGATATCGACCGCGGTCGGGCTGACCCATTCATTCTACAGTTAAAAACAAATTGCAGAGTAGCTCTACCAGTTAGAAAAAATCCGATAATTTATATAATAATAATAATCTTTCCTTTATGTATACTCGCACACACTACGCCCATCTTGTATTCTTAAAATCATCTAATTTTTTTAAAATTAATTATGAATAGAATATAATTGATTAATTATTCTAATGTATATAAATACTTCTTTGTAGAAAGACTGAGTCCAGGGACTAGGAAAATAGAACTATTCGGTCGACCTCATAATGTTCAACCTAATTGGTAAGTAATTTATTAATTGGATAAATCGGTGCGTGGAAGTTTCACGACAGCGTCATCTACTGCTACATTGCAGTATTAAAACAAACAGGTTTCCACGAAAATACTAATCGTGTGTGATAAGGAAACACCGTTGTTGTCCCAGGAGGCTTATACTTTAGTCGATTTTGACCATGGCCCTGTGATTATGAGCATAGGATGTCATCTACTCACGATGTATTAGAGCAGGGATCCAACTTCTGTATAGCGGCGATCGACTTTTTTCGTTGTGAATATATCGAGATCGACTTGTTAAAACAAGACAGCCTTTTCAAAAGCCTGGCAGTACACCAGCCGAATCAGTATTCTCCCTAATTTTGTCGACCCCTACAAAAAAAAGGGTCGTTTTGTAAGCAAGTTTGTTTTGGGGCAATAATGTGGTTACAATGTTAATATTAATCATTAAACATACTCTTTCACAGTGATAAATAACAATACATTATATTAATATATATTTTTTATATATATAATATAATTGCGAAATAATTTCATAATTGAAAATTTTTTATATATATATCTGTATATCTATTGGAATAGCTTTGGCTGCGATCGACTTGGCTAAACCTGCTATAGAGCATTAGTTGGCACCTTTATCGGTGAATAAATATTTCGCGGCACAGGTGGCCTTAAAGCGTTTTGAAGAAAACAAGAAAAACCCTTATCTACACCAATCTCTAGGTTTTATTAGCCTATGCGGCTCTTACAGCTTCATCGGACACAGGCCTCACGGAACTGTGGGGTCCGTGAGCTCCTACACCCATGTTTTTGATCTTTTACTTTTACTTACTCTTTTCCAAATTTTACAGGATTACCCTAGGCAACCAAGTGGACGGAGTAAGACTTGTAGACCCTGATCTCATAGCAGCTTTTAAGAAACGCTATCCCGACGGCAACTGTATGGCACCACCCACAGACCCCGGGCTAGCTTAGCATTCGGACACGACTTAGCATGAACTTAATGCTATTGTGTAGAATGTGCCTATGTACAAACTTCAGTGTAAAAATGTGACTATACTTAGACAACAATATAGTGATTTAAAAGAGCAAGGTGAAATGATTGACCAGCTACAGTTTATAGGAACTATAACCATTGGGGAATACATGTTCAGAAGTGGCAGCCCTGTACAGATGTAATGTAATCATTAAACATACTCTTTCACAGTGATAAATAACAATACATTATATTAATATATATTTTTTATATATATAATATAATTGCGAAATAATTTCATAATTGAAAATTTTTTATATATATATCTGTATATCTATTGGAATAGCTTTGGCTGCGATCGACTTGGCCAAACCTGCTATAGAGCATTAGTTGGCACCTTTATCGGTGAATAAATATTTCGCGGCACAGGTGGCCTTAAAGCGTTTTGAAGAAAACAAGAAAACCCTTATCTACACCAATCTCTAGGTTTTATTAGCCTATGCGGCTCTTACAGCTTCATCGGACACAGGCCTCACGGAACTGTGGGGTCCGTGAGCTCCTACACCCATGTTTTTGATCTTTTACTTTTACTTACTCTTTTCCAAATTTTACAGGATTACCCTAGGCAACCAAGTGGACGGAGTAAGACTTGTAGACCCTGATCTCATAGCAGCTTTTAAGAAACGCTATCCCGACGGCAACTGTATGGCACCACCCACAGACCCCGGGCTAGCTTAGCATTCGGACACGACTTAGCATGAACTTAATGCTATTGTGTAGAATGTGCCTATGTACAAACTTCAGTGTAAAAATGTGACTATACTTAGACAACAATATAGTGATTTAAAAGAGCAAGGTGAAATGATTGACCAGCTACAGTTTATAGGAACTATAACCATTGGGGAATACATGTTCAGAAGTGGCAGCCCTGTACAGATGTAATGTAATCATTAATGGTATTTTTTCATTTATGTTTTTTACAGTATTCAAGTAAGTATTCTGGACTGTTAGATCAGTTTGTTATATATGGAATCTGAGTAATTCTGCAGGCTAAGGAGAGTCCAATGCTGACAACGGTGTCCAAAATATCACAAGGTGAACTTCCACTGGGCCTACAACATATCTGATAGGATAGCCCTGGGTTTAATAAAAATCAAATAACAATCTCATACTAGTGTTTGTATCGTTAGGTTATACATTGGACTGTACAAAACTGGGATTCCACTAAATTGTGGGATACTCAATATATGTATCAAAGGATATTTCAGGATAGTGTTTCAAGAGTCATTCTGTGAAGGCAATGTAGCAGTCTAATTATGGACTGAGATAGTATTATAAGTTACAAGTATACCTAATAAAAATAAGATTTAGATAATTCACATGGTTTTTGGCATTTACAAGTATTTGAAACAATTTATGGAACACCATATATGACACAAAGTGACCATAGATATTATTTATTTTCTAAACACAAGTCCAAAATCACTGTTAAGCCGGTATAAAAATAATATAGCCCTCACTGACTATAGCATATATGTAAATTGGTAACTTAAATTGCTATTTCTCACACAGGATACTTATCTAACAGTGGTAAAGCTATGTTGCAGTTTGTTTCTAGCTGCAGCATGAATGGGTCAGTTCAACCGGGATAGGACCACAGATTACCAGCATCAAATAGCACCGTAATGCTGCTGTGCTTCATCTGGTGAGTTCAGGTATCTGGAGACCCTTATTACTGGTGATGAGACATTCCATCTCAGTCCTCAAGGTTAATGATGCATCTGGATTATGATTCCTTGTCAAAGATGAAGGTAGATGTAGATGTGTCGCAGGAAATAACTTGCCAGCAGGTGAACTGTGTGCTCGGTTGTTACTCTCAATGTAATAAAAAAAAAGTAATACTAATAGAGCAACCAAGAACTGATGATTTACATAGTGAATGAGAACTTACAATTATTTGTAACAATATAGTGTTCATAAAGTCCTCTATCAGTCTATTAAATATACATAAATATGGTGACATATCACTATTAGAAACTGTGTTTTTGTTTGTTTACCTTATATTAAAAAAAGAGACTATGGTATTAGGATTGTCTTTCCTACTACTAGTAAAGGTAATTTATTTTTTTCATTGATAGTAGTAAAAAGTATTTAATTTTCATAAGTAACCAACAATCACACAGTTCACCTGTGAGCGAATGAAATGATTGACACCCATGACATTTAAATACATCCTGGACAAAGAATAAAAATAAAGATTCGTTGTCACCCTTGAGGACTGAGATGGAATACCTCGTTAGCAGTAAATAAAGGTCTTCGGAGGGATCCGACACCAGACATCGACAATCACCAGAAGGTAGATGGTAGACAGCTGCATTATGATTGTATTTTACGCTCGTATTCTGCCAGGGCGTGGTCCTACCCCGGTCGAGCTGACCCATACATTCTGATGCTAGAAACAAACTTCAGTGTAGCTCTACCACTGTAAAAATCCATAACACCCGATATTACTATTTACCTATCCTATTCCGAATTGGCGCTGCCTGCGACGAGTCAATCTTAACACGTTACAGCAAGATATATAAATGGAGCGTAGATATATAACTTTCGTATATAAACTTTGACCTGCGTCACGATCTTGACGCTTAACTATTCGATTTATAATTTGACGTTGGCATTTTCTATTAAAGATGTTGAAAAACATGACGTAAATAAGATAACCATTACCCACTAACATTTTAATAGAAACGTTACTGTGAACGATTAATAGAAATTTTTTGCCTAAAATATAAATGGAAAACCATACTGTATGTATATATTTTTTCATTCCGTTCAAAGGCCTATAACGTCAATTAATTTTATTTTGCAACTCAATATCTCGTTCATGGAAATAGGGGAAGTACTGGGTACAACAGGAATTCTCGTTTCGTATTGTTCTGATTGATTTTTTTATCTGTGCGTTTTACAAGTACGATAATGTTACATAATTATTGTCTTAAATTTATTATTTGCTTAGTGGTTGTGAATGACGCTTTCCTGTTGTGCATAGTTCGTATTACTTCCTTAGCTACAATATAACAAAACCATTAAGCACCTTATTGACCGCGAGTTCCCTTTCTTCCATGCTAGAAGGCATATAAATTATCCAAAAATATATTAAGAACTTTATATATTTTTGGATTTTATTAGATATTTTTTTAGAAAATACAGCTAATATTAATAATGATGTTAATGTACATAAAAAAGATCTGTTTACAAGTTATATTGTAAATAAAGAAGTTATGAAAATCATAGTTTTATTTTCAAAATTTACAGGACAATTAAACATCACTTACAATTTTACAACAACATTTTTTTTATGCATTATACACTCAACAAAATGAAGTCTGCACACTCTGTCTTGCTTTTGGAGAACTTGGTCTGCTCTGCATGGCTCTTGATGTCCCACTACCACTCCTATTTTTAGGTCCACTGGAAATATTAAAAAAAAATTGTTAATTTTTTTTTATCGAAACCTAGGCTGACAAATTACCTCACAGTTCAGTTGTAAGTGATGGCCGGTAACTGACGAACCCATTCATGCTGCAGCATCACTCTACCATTGGGTACGACGTAGCATTTCCAGTAGCCGGCCACTTGCTTTAAGTTATATCAAGAAATTAGGTTTATGCAATGAAATTTTTATTTTAAAGAATCATTTATTAAATACTTTACGTTAATTGGGATCTGTACGTGTTATAAATATGATACAAAAGTAGCTCAAGGGCATACTGTATATATATTATCGATTACGTAAATAGAAGAAACTTCCTATGACATCCTCTGATTATAACAAGACGACATTAACTTCGCAGGGTTTATTATAGAGCAGTAAGTACTCGCGCAAAACAGACTCACTCCACGGACTTGTCCATTTCCCCTGTCCGAAGTAATGCGTGTAATGCAATAACATCTAGAGAACAAGCGAATACAGGGTCATGTGTCATACACAACACACCTAAACCAGCAATCCAATAATTTATGTTACACATAGTATCCTTGCCTACTAGGTCACGCGGCCATTAACCTCAAAGCTACTGCCGTATCACATAGTGACCAAGAAATCCCTAATACCCAGTGATCTTCGAGGTATCAAACTATCATAAATATATGGATGCAGATGTCTAGGTAGTTGTGACCACTTATTGTCCTCCATCAGGTAAAATGAGCGAGTTATGATCCCTGCTTCCAATTTCAAATTAAGACTACACAATAATTTTGCTGCGACGTCTTCGGCGTAGTCACCTCTGTGGACTGAGGTTGAACGCTTGTAAACAGTAACCGGTTCCGATCCCTACACTGGCTATGAATGATCGAAACAGTCTTCGTACTTTATTGATTAATTAAAAAATCACATTCCTAATTAAATATTTTCTTTTCAATCACATCATGTCTTGTAGCTATAAGGAATTTTATCTTAATTATAATACGTAAGAAGCTTGGCTTTTGTCGAGTGTCCCACGACCACAATACCTATTTTTTTTTAACATTCATTTTGTAATATGCGTTTTAGCTAAGTAATTTTTAAATTTGCCACCTTTTCCGTATTGCAATTGAGCTAGTAAGACAACTCAATTAAAGACCGGTAATAGAAGCACGATTTAAAATTGAAGTAAGAAAAAAATAATATTATTATTAATATGGCTTGATTTACCTCGACTTTTGATATCGCTTTGTTTCAATGCTGGGCCCAGACACTATTATCTTACCGGCCGTCGTAGGGTTATAGATAGATCTAAAAAGAAAAGTTGTAGCGAGAGTTAGTTATGGTTCAAAATATTTCATTAATATTAAGCAAGATATTCGTATGTGAATGTTGCAGTCAGTGTTTAGTTTAGTCAGTTAAGGTTTATTTCAATAAAATCCAATATTATTTCATAGCAATATAGATATAGATTTATTTAAATTTATATATTAAAGATTAATTGCATTAATTATTTAAATGTGTAAAAAATTACCTGTCCTGATTAACCCGAGTGGTGGTGTTCCCTTTTTCGTTAATGAGTGTTTCGCGCAATTTTCTTTGATACTAGAAAAATAAAAAATTTACGAAGCATATAGAATTAGCAAAAAATAAGTCAAATTATCAAAATCACCCGGACTAGCCCGGTTAGCTTTTGGAAAGACTGGTATGATTGAGTGCGAATGTGGCTATTACGAAAAATTCTCCCTGTTTATATGTAGATACAAAATGCTCCTGTAAAGGACATGATAAAGATCGAACTTCACTTCCCCAGCCCTATGTGCTGTTCTGATTCTGTTATGCAAGTTTTCCAGACGTCTTACATGCTAGCTACTCTGGTCAACACGCTATGCGATCCTGTCAAATCATACTACCATGATTAATAACTAAATTTTTGTTATATATCAATTAAATAATAAAAAATCACCTTAATACTATTGAGTATGTCACCCTGTGTAGCAGTGGGACGTTCATCCGAACGCACGCTAGGTGCTCGCTTAGTTGTTGGCGCCACACGCCGGGCACCAAGCGACGCAGCGCCAACAGACCCTGCGCCATGTGAACCGTATCTCGGGGCTGTCACTGTATTCCCGCCAAAATGTATATATACAACTAAAGTTTATATAATAGTTATATCTAAAAAGTGAGTGATAGATCTTATCGCAAATAGGCAACATTATGCTTTGATATTTTTCAGTTCCTATTTTTGAATTATTGATTGTTTTATTTATTGATTTACTTCATTACAAGTCGAATATATTGATGGTGACATTTTTAGGTAAATCGTGATGTTGATGAAGAAATAAAACTGTTTCGGTTTCTGCCTATAATACTAATAATTGGTGGTTTATCTTTAAACCTTATTGTGATTTTATACTAGGCTTCCAAGACATTAAAAGAAGCATGAATAAATAAAATTTGTATTTGAAAATATGATAAATATATATAATAATTTTAAAGCAGTAAATAAAATAAAAAAAACTATAACAAAACATTTTATGTAGCGCATAGCTCTACGAAATTTTAATACATAACCAGAATCTATATCAAATGTCCTTACTAAACACGTGTTTTATCTGTGAGTGGAGTAATAATATTATTTTATAATATAAGGTCTGCCCACTGATCTCAAATATCGAATATTGTGATTCATTTGTTTTTTCTTTGACATCATTCCGTTAAAAATGGAGAACTATAAATATCGCGTTATTTACGAATATGAGTTCCACCGTGGCACCAGCGCTGCAGAAACAGCTCGAAGGATTAATGATGTGTATGGGGAAGCTGCTGTAAAAGAAAGCACGGTACGTTTTTGGTTCCAACGTTTTCGTTCTGGAGATTTTGACCTCCAAAACAAACCCGCGGACGGCCCGAGATCCAAGTTGACAATGAAGAATTAAAAGTGATCGTGGAAGCGGATCCATCGCAAACCACGTCAGAGTTAGCGGCAGGCTTCGGTGTGAGTGACAAAACAATTTTAATTCACTTGAAACAAATAGGAAAAGCGAAAAAGCTCGAAAAACGGGTACCGCATAAATTGAGTGAAGCACACCGATAAACACCCATTGAGTGTTGCGATACTTTACTCAACCGTCAAAATAACGGGGGAATTTTCAATCGTATCATTAATTTTGATGAAAAACGGATACTGTACGATAATCGGTAACGCTTATCACAGTGGTTGAACCCAGGAGACCCAGCCAAATCCTGTCAAAAGTGAAAGTTGACTCAGAAAAAGGTACTGGTTAGTGTTTGGTGGACCAATGCTGGTGTCATACACTACAGCTTCCTAAGATCTGGCCAGAAAATTACGGCTGCTCTGTATTGTCAACAATTGCAAATCATGATGGAAAAACTGAGCATTAAACAACCAAGATTGGTCAATTGCTCCAGCTCCCTGCTGCTTCATGACAATGCTAGACCCCATACTTCACGACAGATGGTCGCTAAATCGAAGGAGCTGTGATTGGAATGTCTCCAATATCCACCATGCTCCCTGGGCCTTTTTTCAGAATTTGGACACTTTCCAAGAAAAAAAATAATTCCAATGAAGTCGAAACTTTTTCCACAACCAAAGATTTTATTGATTCTTGCTCCCAATTTTTTTCAGCAATGGAATCAATCAACTACCTATAAAATGGTGAAAGTGCATAGATAATAATGGTGCATACTTCAATTAATTAAATATATAATTTCATAAAAAAATTGTTTTTACTTTTTCCATATAATATGCTAATTTCATATGTAAGGACACAATATAACATTCAGTGCATTTCAAATAAAGTAAAGATACCATTTTCTTTATTTCTGTGTACATACACAACATGTCTATATGATCTCATCTTATACTTTATGAAAAATATTTTTGATTTACATTTAACTAGGTTTATTATATAGAGAAAAAGACCAGTCTATAAATATGTTAGTTTTTCCGTATATTATATTACATACTTTGAGGCTGAGAAGAAAATTTATATAACCATCACAGATGTTGAAAATCTATACTAAAACAAGCTTATTGTAACTAAAATAACTAAATATTGTTCAGCATAAATACTTTTTATATACTATGCACTATTAATACCATTAAACATATTGGTATTAACTTTCAGGAAAATATTCTAATATTGACTAAATACAAATTTTTTGAAATTTAAACTTATTTTTTTTATAAAACTAGTGGTAACTACAGGTCAATGACACCTACATCGATCTTCAACAAAGACTCAAGATGGACATTCATTCCCATTCCCCCTGAGGAACCTAATAATCAAGTTTGTCAATTCTAATTGGGCCTCCCAGTTTCCTTCACCCAGCATATGAATCATTGCAGCATTATGCTGGTATTCTGTTAACATGTTCTTCCCCAGCGGTATTGACCTTCCATACTTACCAAGATTAAGTTTATTTTTCCTAATCATGTAGTAGAATAATTGAGTATAATATTCCGAGTATGTTATACTCAACATTATGTTATGTAATTTGGTATATTAAAATATTTTAAGATAAAATATGTAGTACAGTAGCGGATCTAGCCGCATCATCTATCTGTATATTACACTAGGATCAGGGATGGGAAGCACAGGAACACATACTTCCCTTGTTGAATTTGATGAAAGATTAATATAAGATAGCAGGAAGGTTCAGCGGAATATCAATGACATCATATATTATACCAGTACATGTAACATGAAAATCAAGAAGTTTTTGCCTTGGCTGATAATTGAACCCAGAATATCATATTCAATTACAATGTACTTATTGTATCATATACATATTGGGTAATATTACAATATTGGCATCCAAATAGACTCATGAAACAGAAAGTGACTAAATTACTGTACAACAACTACATTAAACTAGTTAAGCTTGATGTTTTATTGGATTGTCTTGTTTTTCTGTTCACTTTTATTTTTCTCTAACCCTTTAACTCCCGGTTCCTTTAGCTGTTTCCGAAAGGTAGTAGGCCCAGCAAATGTAGCCGCATTATTCTTTGTTTCAGGAATATAAATTTCATATGATTTAAAATATTTCAATATAGTTACAACATCCTCTTCTTTAAGTTTATATTCAAAAGCTATTTTAGCAGCCGTAACTTCATCTGGGTTCATTTGATGTGATTCTAGAAACTCTAATGCTTGCCGTAAGGTGGTACGTCCATATGGAATTCTTTCCGGTTCCTTCCATCCTAAATCGTAATCCTGAACTTGCTTTCTATCTTGTGGAAGCGGGCGATTCGGATTGCTCTGTATTTTCTCTCTAGTAATATCATCCTCCGCTCGCCCATGAGATGTTACATAAACGTTTTTTAACCTATCATCAAGTGCTGGATCTAATTTATCAAGTTTATCATCCAAGTCGGGAACAGCCTCCAAAGTTCTTTTTAAATCTTCAATGTTAGACTCGTATTTTGGTGCTGGTATCGGTTTTTCTTTCGATATTATTCGATGTGCACGATTTTCAATATTAAATGACTTTATAGGTCTTAACGCTTTAGAGACTAAGGCACCCATCTCAGGTGGCGTTAGTTTAGTATCTTGTAATTATTACACTTTACATTAAACCGAAAAACATTATATATTTTAATAAATAAACTTTTTAATTCATAACTTTATAGGTTATTTTATTAATTTGACACATGACAAATTGACAATGTCATTTGTTTTAATACTTTTTCTGAATTTAAAAATTAAATATTGCTAGTAACAAAATCTGCTCAATAAATCCAGATGTTTCTTATGAGCTCTAAATTTACTGCTGACACTATGAAAACTCATGCAGCGCTTATGTTATTACAAACGCGAGCTGCAAGGTAGGTCGTTATAAGTATCGTGTCCCCTTCCAATACGTGTAATGACCATGATATGTAATAATATTCGGTAACAATTATCTAATTTTGACCCTGTAGAATCTTGTTTTATTTACTTATTAAACACTAAAAATTTCTGATTTGCAATTTGAACTACATTGTTACCTATGATCGCAGAAAACACTTATAGAATAGGAGTGTGTAAGAGATTATTTACTTTTCATTATTCAACACTTATTGTAAAATATCCTTATGCCCTTAATTTTGCACCAAATGACATGGGCATTGGAATTATGTCTTTTTATTCAAGAAGAGATCTTCAGGCCTCATGAAAGCAATATAGAAATATGTGAGTGAGGCTGATGATTGCGGTGCATAGACACTTACATTTATCCCTTAGCAAAGATTTTTTTTTAAAGAATATTAGCAATGCTATTAACATTATTAATATTCCGGTTAACCACTCCAACTAAGCTGATGTTTGTCCTAGGAGATGGTTCACGACAATAGTCGAACGGTGGATTGGAACCTACGACCTTAAGTTTCGCGGACCGTACCCTAAACCATAAGGCTATTGACGCTTCGTGATGCACATGCGTCGTTTCCCCTGAGAATTGAGATAGAATGCGTCGTTACCAGTAATCGGGTCACCGGTTCCCTACACTTACTATATAAAGCATAGCAGCGTTATGATGCTATTTCACGATGGTATTCTGCCAGGGATTGGGCAGAAATTATAATGTCTATAAAAATAATCTTACATTTAAGCCTTGATAACGCATCACGGATGGCACACTTTGAAGTATCTCTTTTAAGTCTTTCACTTGGCGAAGACGTATTAACTCCACGTGACTGTTCTGTTACCGTGCGAGTGGCTTGCGGTGGACTAGGACTTCGGCCAAGACGACGTCGGTATTGGGTAGAATCTCTTGAAACTTAAAGACAGCAAAAATGTAAAGTTATCTATGTCTACAGCAAATCTGACATAACATACTTATAATAAATTGCATTATAGTGAACTTCACTAAGTTACTTTTAATCCATCACCTTGTCACCAATACATATGTGCTCTTCTGAATTATCTTGATTGATATTTTATAAAGTATGATTATATAGTAATTTAAAATTAATTTATAGATATAAAAAAAACCTGTGTTGAATGATGATGCTATATTGCGACGTGTATTTCCCAAGCCAACGTATTGACAAGTCGCATTTTGTGTCCTATCTGGCAGCTTTAATGTTGTGAGAGTGGAAGTAAACTGTCTATCATAATGATCTCTGCATGCACTAGATCTCATCAGAAAGTCCTAAAAATATTGATATTTTAAATATAAAATGAATAAACTTTTTAATAGATTTATAATAAAAATGAGATATTGGAAACCAAATGTATCCCAATTGTGCCCCGAGGCACTAGCATGCACTTGCGTTGTGATGATGTGTTGATACACTCTACGTCCAAATTCAAAACCTTTTACATCTGGACGAAAAAAGTACTACAAAGTACTAAGGAACTTTAAAACCATTGCCGACCTTATATCAAGTTTTACACCCTCGGCTACAAGTAAGGACCGTTTGTTCTCCTTGGGTCCCTTATGATCTGACTACCAACAGCAACGAGCGTGAAACGGTGCAAAGAAATAATTGAGAAATTCGATGTTACTCCAGCGGAATATTTTTAATGTTAGGACTGGAGCTGAGAGTTGGGTTTGCCAGTATGACCCACTTCCTAAGCATCAGTCAAAGGTTTGTTTGTTTTAAGAGCTTAAAAAAGAAGAAAAAAAAAGTAATAGCATTCTTTTCATTAAAACATAATTTACAATGCTCCAACACACAAAGACTATTTTAAAACCAATTCTTGAAATCTTGAGTCAGATAAACTAATCGCTATATAAAGATTGCGTATTTATTCGAAAAATTGTAATCAAATATTAGCTGCTATTTATATGTATCTAAAAAAAATCTTAGCCACCCAACGTGTGATAAACTCTATCGTTTTAAACTATAATATATCAGTACAAGATGTAAGATCATGTCATCAATCTATAAGAAATGAATGTGAAAGAAAAAGTTTTTTCTAAGATTATATATATTATCTGCAATTTAAAAGAAGACCAATAAGAGCTAAGATAGAAGTTTTGCGTTTATTTAACAAATTAAATAATTCACATATTATATTATTATACTAAAACTGTTTAATTTCCATTAAGTTTGTTGGTTACATTTATGTATTAAATAATTCTTGACATATGTCATAACTTAGGTACAACACTAGCGAAAAGCGCAGAACTATGATCAATCCTGCGTGTACTATGTACATCCATCCTTTATATACATCCATCCTTTTTTAAAGAATTACAATTTTTATTGGCAGATCCATGTTAAATACTTACTTTCGCTTCGTTTATAGTTTTCACAATGGGACCCTGCGTAGTACAAAAAGTCGGTATAGGAGCATATCCACTACATTTTTTTTTATACCCCTGAAATGAAAGTCCAATTACAGTATTTTTATTAATAAATAAATATATACGCATTAACAAAATTCATACTTGACAGTTGATGGGATTCGTTTTTACAAAAGGTGTGAACGCATAGTCCGGCGAACACCAACGCAGAGACCGAGGTTCTCCGCAACCGTTACTGCGTCGAGTCTTACATTCCCTAGTAATAATATCCAAATTAAAAATGTATTACTAGTACTTATTATTCCCGATTTAAAGATTGGTACTACAGAAAAATATGTTATATTTATCTTGTCATTTATTTAAAGAACGATTGATAAATGCCTATTACTACTAACAAAATAATCACCTTTAGATTTGATGCAAGAAAATATAAATGAAAGAATATAGCATATACATTGGCACATTATCGGTTTATATGACACTTTTTTTTATAAATTATAACTACTAGTATCAATCTTTAGCGCTCATCAACTCATCTACTACTATCAATCACACGTCATTATATCTCCTTCACGCCTAATTTCTGCCTGCATAAAAGACTAAAATACTAGATCAACATAATTAGACAAACGCGTGGAATACATATTTACAAACAAACTCACTCTTTCTCATTCATGAATTATCAGACAGTAAAAAGTTAGTGTGATATTTAAAAACTATGTTAGAATAATATTAATAAATTTTAAGATACATTTGTATATAATTTATTTTGAGTGCTCCAGATCCCGCCGTTACTATGTATTAAATAATGATACACTCAAATAATAAATAATTCTTAAACTTGAAAACAAAAAATATATGTGAGTATTTACCAAGCGACTTGAATTTAATATACATATAGACGTGGCAGTTTAATATAAGCAAATTGTAAATTTGGTTCCTTATTGACTCATCCTTTTATATTATTATTTTTATTGTCGAGTCTGTTTAATTCCATGTTTATGATCTTTAGTAAATCAGACAGTATATAAAAATATAAAGAATTGATTACATACTCCGCACATGTGTTCCTTTCATTAAAATTCGTAGATGGTGATTTTATGCCCGAGATGCACTTTGCTTTTGCAACAGACGTAGTCGAATCTGAAAAAAAAAATCCATTAGAAATTATTTGGTATATATTATAACTTATTATATTTTTAGATATTTTTTTACATACGTTTTACCAACCTTATCTAAAAGGATGCAGCATATATTAGTACCGTCACATAATTTTGGTGCGCACTTTACGCAACGCACTGACAATTTCCAAAAAAACTCATTACAAATATTTGGACACGAACAACAAAAAAGAACTCTTCTCCATTTTGGCACATTTAAATTTTCGCTTAGACAATCTGATTCGTCATAGTTCTCGTAAACAGTGCTATTTTTAATAATACATCCTTTCATACGATACATTGGCTCTACAGTTGAAAGAGTTAAATCACAAGAGGCAATGAATCTCTCCTCTGTTTCACTACTATCTGAATAAAAAAAAAAAAAAATAGGTAAACAAAAGTTTTTACCATGCTTTAAAAACGAAAAAAAATAAAATAACACTGTTTATTCGCCACAACAAAAAATATTTGACAGTGCGTTACGGTAAAAACAAAACACAATTTAAATATCATGTAATACAAACAGGATTATTTTAAGCCTACAAAATATAACAAATATAGATAAAAAAGGCTGTTGGTTTTTAATGCGTAGCCGAAATGATAATTAATAAAATACATATTATACTCATACCATTACATACCTATATTGCTTCCTCCCCTTATTTTAGATGCATGGGGTCTTGATTGTGATTTCTCCATTCGGTTCTGCCTGTGCATCGGAAGCGGTGGAGAAGGCGATTTACGGAACAAAAGTGGCCGGTATTTGAGTGCTTTTTCAGTAATCGAATATAAGCCAAATTCGTGCATTGGTATTTTGTCGAAATCATCAAATATCCGTTTCCTGGTACGAACTTTTTTAATGTTATTATTAATATTGCACACAAGTCGAATATAAGTACAAAACTTTTTATTAGGCTTAGAAATATATTTTAACCTGGACTCTGATCAATACATGTAAAAAGTATTAGTATGACTTTGTTATTTGTGTAAATAAGGGCCACATTTGCCGGTTTCAATATTTTGTTAAGACGATTTTACGTCGCTACATTTTACATTTTGGTTTCTTCCTTATTCCTTATTCATAATATCGCAATATTTATTTTTCGAACTAAGTAATAATCTAGTTTATAAATATTTCGTAATTAAAATATAAATAAGAGGAATTAAAATATATATTATAAATTTACATTTGTGTATTAATATGCAATAGTAAACAATACTTAGTGGAATACAATAGAAGAAGAAAAGAAAGATGTTTTTATAACATTTTTCTCTTAGAACAAATGACACATTAGAATACATTCCGAATTAGACGTGTTGCAACATTTGTTGTTGAAGGAGACTCAATGCCCAATAATGCTTTCGGCAGAGTAAGCACGGACATTAAAATCTTGCGTTTCGTGCAGATAGTTCAAAGCTTAATTTTGCAAGTATTTTGTTCTCATTTTCAACCAAGTGCCGTTATTAATGAAAGGTGGAATATATGCTCTAGAGAATCAATACAAGCGTTTGAACGCAATGTATAAATTTTTTAGTACATACTCCATACACAGTGTCCGCATAATTTAATTTAGAGAGTACTAATGGCTCACAAAGAAAACGTGCAATTCTGTAATCGAATATTTTTAACACTCTTCAAAAGTTGAAAAAGAATTGACATAGTAAAAAAAAATTATAACAGTTTCCCTATAAGATGCTGATGATGAACATATTTTTATTTATAGACGTAATAGTACCCTCATTGATTAAAAAAAATATATTATTATTAAATATATAAAATATAATATAGAAAAAAAAGAAAAAAAGTACCACATACCAATCACTGGTACGTGGCACTTTTTTTTTTTCTTGTTGATCTTAGTTCTCAGAGATAAGAATCAGCACATATAACTTGACTTATTATCGGCAATGAATGCCTTTACGAGCTGCATCATTCACTAAGTATTAGACACAATTTGTGCTTGTTTATCTCTTTTAGTTTAATAAAAATTTACCTGCTGTGTACGAAATATAATAAATTCTATAACATTGGGACAAAGTCGAAAAACATATGCTACATAGCTGTAAGGAAATCCTCATAATATACAACTAACAACTTGAAAATATGTATTAAATGATTTTTATTCATAACCTACCCTAGGTATGCTGCCTAGGAAGTATCGACGTGTATATTGTAGGTATGTAACTACTCGCTAACAATACTACTACATTAACTCAAGCCAACATAAATTTATACAAACTATCGCAATATATAAGCTTCTACTTACCTATATAGATTCCCTTGCTTTATCAGCCATGGCTCAAGTTGCTCCAACCATTCCTGTTACATAAATGTTAGTAAACGAAGTGTACCTATGTGGTTTTATTTGAGTATTGTATTATTTAAAATCTTAATATATGTACGTCCTGAAAGCAAAAATCGCTAAAAAGGACAGATTGAACAATGTACCAAATGGCGTCTCATTAAAAAATTGTCTATTCGTTGCGTATATTAATATTGCGTGATGTCTTTTTATTCCAACTAAAATGGCATTAATTGTTTTAACGGTCGATCGTTTTTATTCGTTATGAAATAAATGTAACTTTAACCAAGAGTTAATTGAAAACAACGAAGTTTATTCATTATATTAATTCACGTTTTCATGCATCGACTTAAATGAATTTTGTTTTATTTAAAAAGAAAAACTATATTTTGGTCTCTTTTCGTTGGTTGCACGTTCGGGGTGCAAAGGCAGTAAGTCTTCTTACCTGCTGTTGCCCGATTACGGAGCCAGGTCTACAGATTCTCATCCAGGCTATAGCCTCATGTGACGTCATGCGATAATGCTTGATAAGGTAACATCCAATCAAAGAACCAGTGCGCCCTAAACCTGCCTAAACAATTTCTTCATGAATATAAACAAACATTAAATGTTGTCAGCAAGCGCAAATCGACTACGTTATCGGTAACAAGTAGGTAATTATTAAAATTCGTAACCTTGCAATGGACAGCGATTGCACCGTCAGAACATTCACTTATTTGTAGAAATTTTAAAAGTATATTTTTTGGTGGACACGATCCATCGGGAAAAAATAGATCGTAATGATTAACACCCACATTGTTGAATCTGTTAAAATGTATATAGTCTATTAATATATGTAAGACAGCGCAAATATTAACTAATATTTAAATTGTTTGATTAAGTTGTGATGGCGATACAAGAATGTAAAATATGGTATAATACGGTTGCCTAAAAAGTTCAACAAGAATACTCGATCGGTTGCACATTTTATTCGCAATTATATTATTATTGTATCAGAAAAAACCTATATTTTAGCTTTACTTTTTATAGTTATTATTAAAAGTAACCATTATTTTATTCATTTAACGTCATCATTCTCATCACAACACACAATTATCCCACGAATAAACAAAGGTTACGTATACCTCAATGTTGAAAGAAACGAGCATGTCTTGCCAATGATGAGTAAAAATCGAGACATGGTCGGTCATAGCCGGTCAAATAAGCTAATTCAAGGTGACTCGCGAGATAGAACCCTAAACGGGCATTCGCATTTGATTAAGAGCTACCAACATAACTGAGCTAAGAATTAGCCGTAGTATATAGGATTATGAAGATCGTATAGCGCGTACTAGCAGTAACTGTATGAAAGTTTTAAAGCTTTAGAGTAGTAAACAGTGTATGACGTTCCTTGATGTAGCGAGGACCAGTGGCATATGTTGTGGGTAACAAGATAGATGTAGGTAGGTGTCGTATGAAGTTCAATGAATGGAAGAGACATTTTTTGTGTCCATTTTTATTTTAATGAGATTCTTATTTTCCATGTGGTTGACAGTGAATTGACCGGACCTAATAATTGATATGCTCAACTGTAAAAACCACCATCATATCTCACATACGTGGTCGTGGCCTGTCTGGTAACAGATGTTATTATTGAAGTCAGGAACTAATGATCTTTGGTGGTTATTAGCAATATTTTAGTAGATTTTTAATAACGTAGAAAATATGTACTCACACATTACCATTATACATTGCTTTATTTAACCTGATAACTATTTTAACATTGTTATCTTTAAAATATTCAATATACTCTTCAGGGCGGTGATACATAGGACCCATGATTTTGACAGGACCTATAAAGGCAAGGAACTTGCCTGAAAAGGAAGAAACGACATAAATCAAGCGGTAGACCATAAAGAACATTTGTATTTTTTATATGATGTAAGTATCACTTCCTGCCATAGCAAGCTTTCTCTAGTCACATCCATGTATCTACATATACACTTTGCTTACTTGTTGCTATTGACTTTGCTAGAATAATACGCAACCCTATGGATGAAGCGCGATGAGGTGTTTTGTTTATGATATGTTGAGGTAAAGTTAGGTTGAATTTTTTGGATAATGATTAAAATTGAACTTACCAGGTACAATCCAATTAAGATCACCGCCCTCTATTTTATCCAATCGATCATACTCTTCATAATTGAAATCTTGAAATTTATAAAAGCCTCGTTCTCGTGCTTTATCCAAAGCTTGAAGACAATCTAATATCGATATAGTATGCGACGAAATACCTGGCGTTGCGTCTTGAAATGGTCTATAAAATAAAGTATATGAAATTTAAAAAATGTTAATTTTATAATTCTATCGTCATAATATTTTTATCATACAATGATAATTGGGTATCTTCTCTTTTTCTTATCGTTAAACCAAAATATTAATAGTAACACTAAAAATTAATGTGGTTGTATATAAAATATAAAACGAGGGATTGGCAAAGACAAAACGATAGTCTGTGCGACCAATTACATGAAAGTGGTAGGTTATGGAACTATAATTATTATAAGAATTAAAGCCGTACCCCAGAAAATATTGGTATGTTAGCAAGGCGATAATGATGAAATACAGTTATAATGTAAACTTACCGATAGCTATGACCATAAATAATTAATGGTTTTAATGCTTCTTTTGGTGGTAAACTTAGATACAAAACGCCAAAACAACCCAATAAAAAAGCAGCATTTGCGCTTTTCTTAGGATCAGACGATGTGTAATGTACAATAATTTGATTATTTAAGCATTTTTCAAGTTTTTCATTTAATATACTACAGTATTTGTAAATACAACCAAGATTTAACGGTCCGAAGTCCGAGTAATAGTTTTCGTATATTAACTCGTGATCTATACTAAAGAAATATGTTTCAGCCGTATTATTAAAAACTTTTCCTGGTCTTGTTATTGCAAAATAAAGTACATTTTTAATATATTCCGACTTATACAATATATCATTATTTCGCGTCATGATTCTACGTATCTAACGACCTTAAGTATTATTACATATTTAGTTTCGGCACGATAACCTAATTTATTTGTACAATAAATTATACACTACGATTTTATCACACAAAAATAAATCAAAATAAAAATATGAAATAAATTTATAAGCTTTCAAAATGACTTTGACGCAGGCTCTCTTGTTTTAAATTTTCATAAAATTGTAGATACATATTTAACCATACCATTATAAATAAAGGCATCATTATTTTAATATAAAATATCTCACTTTTGTAAGCAAGTAATTTAAAGCGATGTCAAACCGTAGTGCATGCCACTACTAACTTTCTAAGCAAGTGCTTGACCACGATCCCACCTGATGTTAAGTGGAAATGCAGTCCTGGATGTTAAGGCGCCCTTGCTCAGTAAATGCCTATTCACTCTACTCTTGATAATCGGTGGAAGAAAGACGCGGGCAAACTATTCCAGTCCTTTGCTGTACGAATAATGAAAGACGAAGCAAAGCGCTTCGTTCGGGTTTGAGGGATGTTCACAACAAAAGTATGAAATCCAGCTGTGCGTCGTGAAGTCCGATGGTGGAACGAGGGTAGGGGAATAAGATCATGTAATTCTTCATAATTGAAATCTTGAAATTTATAAAAGCCTCGTTCTCGTGCTTTATCCAAAGCTTGAAGACAATCTAATATCGATATAGTATGCGACGAAATACCTGGCGTTGCGTCTTGAAATGGTCTATAAAATAAAGTATATGAAATTTAAAAAATGTTAATTTTATAATTCTATTGTCATAATATTTTTATCATACAATGATAATTGGGTATCTTCTCTTTTTCTTATCGTTAAACCAAAATATTAATAGTAACACTAAAAATTAATGTGGTTGTATATAAAATATAAAACGAGGGATTGGCAAAGACAAAACAATAGTCTGTGCGACCAATTACATGAAAGTGGTAGGTTATGGAACTATAATTATTATAAGAATTAAAGCCGTACCTCAGAAAATATTGGTATGTTAGCAAGGCGATAATGATGAAATACAGTTATAATGTAAACTTACCGATAGCTATGACCATAAATAATTAATGGTTTTAATGCTTCTTTTGGTGGTAAACTTAGATACAAAACGCCAAAACAACCCAATAAAAAAGCAGCATTTGCGCTTTTCTTAGGATCAGACGATGTGTAATGTACAATAATTTGATTATTTAAGCATTTTTCAAGTTTTTCATTTAATATACTACAGTATTTGTAAATACAACCAAGATTTAACGGTCCGAAGTCCGAGTAATAGTTTTCGTATATTAATTCGTGATCTATACTAAAGAAATATGTTTCAGCCGTATTATTAAAAACTTTTCCTGGTCTTGTTATTGCAAAATAAAGTACATTTTTAATATATTCCGACTTATACAATATATCATTATTTCGCGTCATGATTCTACGTATCTAACGACCTTAAGTATTATTACATATTTAGTTTCGGCACGATAACCTAATTTATTTGTACAATAAATTATACACTACGATTTTATCACACAAAAATAAATCAAAATAAAAATATGAAATAAATTTATAAGCTTTCAAAATGACTTTGACGCAGGCTCTCTTGTTTTAAATTTTCATAAAATTGTAGATACGTATTTAACCATACCATTATAAATAAAGGCATCATTATTTTAATATAAAATATCTCACTTTTGTAAGCAAGTAATTTAAAGCGATGTCAAACCGTAGTGCATGCCACTACTAACTTTCTAAGCAAGTGCTTGACCACGGTCCCACCTGATGTTAAGTGGAAATGCAGTCCTGGATGATAAGGCGCACTTGCTCAGTAAATGCCTATTCACTCTACTCTTGATAATCGGTGGAAGAAAGACGCGGGCAAACTATTCCAGTCCTTTGCTGTACGAATAATGAAAGACGAAGCAAAGCGCTTCGTTCGGGTTGGAGGGATGTTCACAACAAAAGTATGAAATCCAGCTGTGCGTCGTGAAGTCCGATGGTGGAACGAGGGTAGGGGGGGGGGGAATAAGATCATGTAATTCTTGAGCACACGCTCCAAAATGCATTCTGTAAAACAATGAAAGGCTAGCCACCTTACACCTGTGCTCAAGACTGAGCAGATTAGTTTCAGCTGCTTCACCAATTAGCCTCTTACCCCACCCTTCCGCCGAGTCCAAAGCTGCGAGATGGTATTTAGCGGCGCCTGCCTAAATGTGACAACAGTGTTCTGCACAAGACCGAATTTGAGCTTAATAAAGAGTTAAAAGCTGCCCCCCGAAGAGAAATACCGCTGCATTCTGATCCCAAGTTTTTTTGCAGCTATCTTCGCCTTGGACTCCATAGTTACGTTTCGATGAAATTTCGATTCCCAATCACTGAAGGCGATTAGTGAGTTCCACAGATAGATCTTGGAAGGTGGGAGCCAAGGTGCACTGGCTTCTTTTGGTTGAAAAAAGACACGCCTGTGTTTTGGTGGCATTGAATCTCACAAGATTGGCTTCGCCCCAACTGGAGACCTGTAATGTGAGACTCATTCGCTCTACCATGTCTCTTCTTTGGGTCTGTTCTTGATCCTTGGCGGCATTAGCACCAAACTGGTAACTGTCTACAACTGTGCTGTCGTTTGCATATCCAAAGATATTTAAGTATACTCATGTAATTTATATAGTACGCACGTTTTAATACTAATGGATACGTCACAGGTCACCTGATATTATGTGTAGGGAACATATAATATCAGGTGACCTGTGTGGGTAATCCATGACACCCTTATATCACCCACATACTCCGTGAACCATATTGACGTATACTAAGGGTTTTGGTAATCGGCTCCTGAGTTGCATTTCCGCAATTTGTGTAACACAAATAGTTTTATTTGTGTCAGTCCCATATTGAAACAGCATTCGAAACTCTCACTAATTTAGCGCTTATGACTTATTTTATTAATTAGCAATAATAGGAAAGTGAGAAGGGCCCTAAATTTCTTAATTTACTCAAAAAATTGTTTCACTATAAAATATACTGCGTAGTTAATATCGTGTAGTAATAACATGATCGAAATCGAACAGGAGGTCAATTTCCTATAGAAATCGTATAGAAAAATTATAATATTAGGATACTTCTACTTTAAAAATTAGTAGGTAGCGTTTCGAAACGATTTAGATCATTATTTAAAAGTGTGCTGCCATATAAAGTTGTTCAAAATGTAAGTCCATACCTTGACAATGCAACCAAAACAGCATACTATCTGTGGTTTTGTGTCTGTGTAGTCTGATTTCTTAAATCTGTAATTTTCAAACAATAATAAACGCTGAATATTTTTTTTATACAGAACAAAAATCTTTATACATTCAAGTCGACATACGAAATATTGATATTCAACTTTTTAGTTATCAGCACAATTTTTATTTATGTAAATAATAATGGGTAGAGTATAGAGATTATATTTATAAATATTATAAGCATTCCCAAAATAATTTGGTAAAGTGATTTTCCTAGCTTTATATAAAGTTCGTTACTTAAACATAATCGATTTTTTTTCGATTCGATATATTTTATTCGATTTATGTCACAATGTTTCGGATAGATTGTGACAAGATAAAAGAAACTCTCTAGTCTTTTTCCGGTACGCAAGGTAAAGTGTCAAAGTGTTTATAATGTATATTTCGCTATCTACTAATATTACAGTGATCTTTATGAACTTTGCATTTTATTAATTAAATCGAGATGGCGACAAATCACTCAATTAGTTTTATTTCGTATTTCAGGACCAAATATTGGAATATATCATGGCTGATGTCGAAGTGTAAGTACTACTGTTTTCCCATTTCTAATACAATTTGTAAGTGATATTATCTTTGAAAATATTAACACACTATCACAAATCTGAATAAGTGTTTGTATTTCTGATTATAGTTTACTATAATTTTAACTAAAAGATTGTCAACATAACCTCTTCGATCATGTAGCATGAAGTTTTGTCTTTTTAAACGTTCCTTAATACTTAATTTAATAGATTTTCAATTAAATGTATATTGCAATCTAAATCTAATGTTTGCAGTGAGGTACCCGTCAACCCCGTTCTTAGTGGCGGAGCCATGGACGTAAACACGGCCCTCCAAGAAGTGCTGAAGACTGCTCTTATCCATGGCGGTCTTGTGCATGGTTTACATGAAGCTGCTAAATCCCTAGACAAGTAAGTCCTCAGCCTCTTTAGAATAACCTACTCTTTTCTTTGTGATGTATATTTGGTGATTATTGTGATGTCTGTTAATCTATAAACTACTAAATTTAGCAGATTCTTGTGATTGACATACTTTATGGATATAAAACCATATTATTAACAATAGAATATTAGTGTCAACATGTGCTATATTATTGATGTGGATAATGCACTTGTTTTGAACAGCGGCACTAACACGGCTTTTACCCAGGTTGTCTCAACCATGGAATATGTGTATAGAGTGTATGAAAGAGGCAAAAGTAACTATTGTTCTTTTTAATAAATAAAAGTCAATATACCAAAAATAAAAATTCTAGCAAAAGAATTTTTGTGTTTTACTTGGGTCAGACAAAAAAGTTCAGTCACCTTTTTCTTGCTTATTTGTTGATATCGCATATTTCTTTATTTTGGACATACTAATTGTACAATTTTTATCATTACAATTCTATGGCAGTAGAACTACAAAAACATTCATTGGATGTCTGGCTGTTTTAGTCACATGTCTTGTGGAAATATCTAATGTGGGGTACATGCTTCATTAGATTTACTTTATTGCCTAAATCAATGCATATACATAGTACCACAGTGCCTGATTGTACAGGCTTGTGGCCTCCCAAGTATGCTACAGAATTTTTTACTGAAACAAAAATGTTATGTATATAGGTAATGTATTAAAGATCTGTTCTTCTATGTTGAAGAAGATAATCAAAGTTCGCCTAGCAGTTTTATTTATTTGTCATATTATAGTCAGTATAAAGTGTTCTAATAACAATGTGTAGCTTAAAGTTATAGAATGAAAGCCGGCACATTCAAGCGGCATTGTTGTATTTTACAATTATTTCGATACATCTGCTTCCTCAATTAGCATTTTTTTCTTTTGCATACAATACCACAATATTATACTATATTTATTTAAACTTTATTGTTGACACCCTACAAAAAGAGGTACAATGAGTGGACTTAACTTTCAGTCAATCCATGGCATGCAGACAAATGTGTAGATTGTGGGGTACTAAAAAAAATTTAATTATAATCTCTACTAATAAGAAACAATATATATAAAGTAAAAACATTATTAATATAAATTAACAATGTATATAACATACATTATTATATAAATATATTTACTTATAAATAGCAGTACATAATATACCTATCTACACATACATACATAATTAAACATATACAGTAGAAAACATAGACAACAGACTACTATAATAATCCTTCAATATAAATAAGTTTAAATATATTACTAATAATAAATTTTTAAGTATTCTTAATTTGAATGCTGCACATCTTCCTGGTAGAGCCAAATGAAAGATAAAATAAAAACTGAACAATACTATCTGGGTATTCTATATTGTATCAGTAGTTGCATACAATTTATGCAATTCAAAATTAATGTAATTTTTCTGCATATCAGGAGGCAAGCAGTCCTTTGCGTCCTGGCCGAAAACTGTGATGAGGCTGCATACAAGAAACTTGTACAGGCACTCTGCAATGAGCACCAAATCCCACTTGTTAAGGTAAAATTTATTATGTAAAATACAATACAATTATTTTAAAAAAAAATCACTCTTAAATTCTATCAGAAATATATACAGTGGTGGTCACATAATTAAAGACACTGAAGGGATTTATGTTAACTGAGATTTTCGATTATTTATTTTTAGTTTTAATACAATAGGAACTAGCAACAATATTTAAATCGTTTGTGTAGCCATTGTGAGATAAATATTTGAAATATTTTCGATAAAGTGGATATATTCTAAATACTTCAAGCTAAAATTGAACAAAGGTATGAACTAAAACACTAAGTAACAGAAGATATAAATGTAATAAATATTAAAGTGAAGTTTATTATAATTAATTGTAGACATTATGTAAAGGTATTAATATTTTGTTGCATGTCCTTTAGCAGCAATAATAACCCCCCATTTCTTTGGCGAGATTTATTTTTTGCAAGGAACATTGGAACTTGTTGCTATGTTTCTTTAAAAGCCATATAAAGTTGGTGAATGTTAGTGGTATTGTTTGTGGCCAACATTTTCTTCACATGGTACTAGAATTTTTTAACAGGGTTGATGTGTGTTTTGGATCATTGTCTTGTTGGAAAGTCCAAATCACCAGCCAACTTTCTTCTGCATAGGGTAATATAGAGTTGTTTCTAAAATATATTATTATAAATAACAATAGATATAGGTTCTTAAACTTAACACATTTTAAACGCACAACGTAAACATTTATCGCATTTAACAATTAGTCAAAAATAAAAGGATGGGACAGAAATTAAGCTATGACAATAATTAAGAGATGTCCATCACAACAAATGACAAGCCAAAAGTGTCGTGCCGACCGGTGCATGACTTTATATTTGCTCTCTTTAAAAGTGGTAACCTACGAGATATTCTTCAAAATAGGTTTGCATCACATAACCGCCTTGTTATTGTTCATACCTCTCGACCCTCTCGTGTCAAATATTTCTAAATGAATAAGCTCTGAATGGTTTTGACGTCTTTATTTTCTTCTTTTTAGTAATATGACATTAGTGTAATGATTAATAGTATTTAATGTATAACTAATACTAATCTTCAGTTTTGATAATACAATCCATGAATTTATAGATTGATAATACATTATATAAAGTATCTAATAGATGTCTTTAATTATGTGACCATCACTGTTTAAAAAATTTTAAACACAAAAATATGTAATATTTACAACTATATATTTTATAAGCATGGTGAATCTTATGTTATTGCAATAAACTTCTTTCTACTATTGAATCTTTGCTAACTGCTTTTAAAAAGAAAATTTATAAATGCAAATTTTATTCTTTTGTTTAAAATGTTCTGATAGGTGTGGACCACCAGAGTGAGCAAACTTTCTTAAGCTTGTGGTAAAAGAAGATAATATACTCATATTATTTATTACATTGCTCTCCACACGAGCCTCCCAGACCAATGTCTGTGTAGGTACAAGGAGCGCAGAGCAAACTGTGTGCCCCTATGGTGGCTTGCAACATGCCGAGTCAACTTTCCTAGCACTCAAACATTTAGACTCATAAGCAATTCATCATTGTTAGGAAATGCTGACTTTTTCATCCAGCAGAGCTCAGAAGTATCCTGTAGAAACCTCTATGAGGCTTTAAGCCTTGCATGCTAATACTCTCTGTTTTTTATCAGACATATGCATACACAGACAGACAGGAAGAGGATGATAGACATCCTCTGCTGTAAGGGTGGTGTGTTTAGTAAGCAATGTCATGTGTTACCAACAACTATTCAGGGATCAGTATGGTTAAGGCTGTGAAGTCTGGGATAAGCAAGGTGAAATCTTCGGTACTGCTACATTACACAGCAGATGTTATTCACCCAAAGTTGCGGACTTAATTAGTTTGTTCACTCAGCTACCACCTTAATTGTGTGAAGCAAACGAAAGCAGCAGCGTTGGAACTGGCCCTTCTGTATGATAATTACGCGATCGTAGTTCGCGCAGATTGACGCTAGAACATGAAGCTATGTGATACTAGAGTGAAACTAGAAACAGTTTGCATATGAGTCTGCTTAACTGGAGACTTATGCAAAATAGCATATTGCCGATTTTCGCTGCAAGACAAAATATCTAGTCCTGGTCAATTTTGGCCCCAATAACTGGTAAAATAGCAGGCAGGTTTATCAGGGATGACACAACATACACTCGTGAGCAAAAAATCAACTCACGCCGTACACTCGCGCTCAAAATATTTTTTGGAGTAGTTTATAGGTGAAGGTAAGTTATAGTTAGGTAGTTATTTTGGTTAGTTAGTTAGGTTAGTTTATAGGCTTCAAAATGAGATGAAATTCATATTAACGAAAAAATATATATTTATACAGTTAATTCTAAATAAAATACAGACAACAAGTCCATTGTCCTGCTAACAGGAACTCCTCGCGTTTCTCTGAACTCCCGTTGTTGGACTTGAACGCTATAGAGGGCCGGATTTTTGAGCGAAGTACTGAGAATAAATCGGTCAACGCTATCTGATGTGCACCTTCTTCTGCCGTATCCGTTTCTTCGGTTAAAGCTACTCGCTAAGTTTACCGTCGATACCAGTCTCTTGGTATCGACTGTAAACTGTGGAGACAGCAGGTGGTTGACATTTGAATTTGCATTGAACTTCGTGCATATCGCTTGAGTTGATTTTTTTGCTCACGAGTGTAAGATTTTTGCCTCCGTGGCAACATGTTGACTATGGTCTAGGTGGGATAAGTCCTATTATAATATTGTATTAACTTTATTCTTGTCATTGGTACAATAAAAAAGTTTCATTATTTATTACCATCCATAAATTAATAATTCTCTTCTCTCTCGTTTAGGTTGACAACAACAAAAAACTGGGTGAATGGGCTGGTTTATGCAAAATTGACAAAGACGGCAAGGCGAGAAAGATTGTTGGTTGCTCATGTGTGGTAATCAAAGTAAGTATATGTGTTACATTTTATCAATAGAAAAATGTTTTAAATATAATTAAAAACCAAACACTTAGTAGGCACTTGAGAATGGCTGGATTTGGTTATTAATTATTTTTGTTTCTAAATTAAAATTTTAAAGTTCTTTTTTCCATTGCATTTTCTATGAACTCAAAGAGCATAATTCACGATTCAAAAAATTGTTCAATAGTGTGTTATGCTTTTTTTTATTTACTCTGCAACAATCACAATGATTTTGTAACTTTGTGATGGTTAATTGAAATTTAAACAGACAAGGTCCGCGTATTCACATTAGTACTAGCTGTCATGTAACTTTTTGAAGTTACAATCAATTTTTTTTTTCCAATCAGTAAAAGTTTTAAAATTTCTCGAGAAAATTGTGATATTTTTAAAGTGGCAGGCAAATACCCCTGTATGCCCCATGCCAATGCAACAATGTGTGTTTCCTCTTATCTGTATGTTGATATAGGTTAGCTCAAATGTCAATAATAATTATTCAGTGTTCTCCCCTGGGATTACAGTTGTCTTCATCTACTTTCCAATTTTAAGCATAAAGTTGAAACAGATCCTTGGTGACCATTATATGACAGATGTTGTGGACTGAATCTGTAAATAAATAACAATAATTAATACATGACTGCAGTGATGATATGATATAAATTTAAACAATATAATAATAATATGTAGGAATATGAACATATGTCTTCCCATATTAATTTGTTTTGCTGGTAGGAACATTATCAGTTCGAGTCATATAATCCGCATCATCTAGTTCCATTTTCTAAAATAATATTTAAAACAACCATCACAGAATGAGAAATTTATTACAATTAATGTTGTAAACAAGCTACTAAAAATAAGAAAATAGTTGCCATTCAATGTGCCTTTTACATGATCCATGCGCTTAGCACGAACACTGATAACTTTCCATTAGTTGTTTGTGATGCATAACTTGGCGCTATAAAAACTGTGTGACCCTATGGTACCGCATGAGTTATGTGTGTGTAACTTTCCTATCACTCATACAATTTGTGTATTATCTATTATACAAAAGTATAAATATTTTTTATTATTATTAGTTAGTCATTCAATACTCCCATCATCAAAATCATCGTTATCCTATTTTATAAAAAAGTACCAACATTCCCACAAGGTAAGCTTAAATGGCTTGTGCTATGAAATAATCCATGGGTGACAATGGATATTCATATTGAATCATTGTAATTATTTGTAGAGAGTAGTTATTACAATCAGCAAAAAAAGTTTTAAGTACAATTACAACAGATAGTTTACATTTGTATTCCTTCTCTATAAGATGCTCCGTGTTATTATTATTATTACAAGTATACCTGTAAACTATTTCAACTTTACCTTACCATACCTGACCATACTTAAAATTGTTAAGTTAATAGACTATAATAAAATTAAAATAATGTGTTTTTATTAATAATAGTGTTTGTCGTACTTAATCTAAACACGTATTGGAGTTCTGTTAACTGTTTTCTTTTTTTTTTCTAGGATTTCGGAGAGGAGACGCCAGCCCTAGATGTGCTTAAAGACTATCTCAAGTCATCAAGCTAATCTTTAGGTTATAATGGTATCTTAATAAAAAAACAAAAAAAACCTTTTCTTTTATTTATGTTTATTTCAATTTACTTTTACAATATTTGACTAAAAATAATTCTTAATAAATATTATTAGTTGGTAAATATAATAAAGTAAAATTCATGCTGTTACATGCAGTTTAGCAAACTGGTCACAAATGTCTTTGTGTTTTGGCCATTGTTGTACTTGGCATTCTCTGCAAAATAATGGATTAAACATAAAAAACTTGTACAGTTATTATGAATTTGTAATAAAATTTAGTGGCTTTTATAACAAATATGTACATTTTAATTTGATAAGTTCTCTATGGGAAATATACTTATTAATCGATGAAGTGATCAGAAAATGCAAAATTAAACCAAAATAATATATATATATAGTACGTTGTTGGGTATAGAAGCCCTACACAGCGGCACTATACATTCAACACTTCGTGCCGTAATTAACGGACGTAGTTCCTCACCAAGCAAGGAAAAGCACCTCTGATAATAATGGAACAGATGTCATTTCTTTACGGAGACTTGTCCCGGATAAACTTTGATTTACAAGTGGCCTAGCCTTTTCGAGCAAAGCACGCACAGTTGGTTGAAAACAGACAGCGCTCAGGTCTATCGACTGCGGCAACTTTGATGATTGAGATTTTATTGCGTCGTAAGCGTTTGCGCAAACCCTGAGGCGCTCCCTCGTTCTCTCCCCTATTCCGGTGTAATGCATATGCAATAACATCGAAAGAAGATTCAAATGCAGTATCAGACTTGGGATATACATACATTGCACCCAGACTCGAAAATAAATAATTTGTAATACACAAACATTGTTTCTCTCCTTATTGCTGGGAATTGGACTCGCGACGTAACAGGTGGGTGCTCTAAACACCACCACACGGTCGGCATCTTCTACGAGCGTTTTGAGCATCGATCATGTACATTTTGACATGTCTAAGGTCAGTGTAAGATTGTCGAAACTGCTCACACTGCTTCAAATGCCACAGCAAGTCGAATGTTTAGCGAGAACAAGGATAATCCGAATTGATGAAACTTGGGTTCATCATGATGAATCGAGTTAAAGCCGGAACCCAACTGCATGTTACGCAAAAAAGTCGATTCATCGCCTATGAAATTCCAGTAATCGCTTTTTTTTTCTTGGTATCTGTGAAGTTGTTGATTTAGTGACTTTTACAGCCTTATCTAAATAGACTCGCGAGCGGGAGGCCCCCTGAGCAGGGAGACAAAGACGATGCTGGCATGAAAACTATCGCTGCACCACCGCTATGCTCCGATCCCTGTGAACGACAACAGAGGGGCGATCCGAGGGTCTCATGAGAAAGTTCGAACCTCGGCTAGGAAAGCGAAGACATTTAAAATTTTTTGTCGATTTTAAAAGCCTAGATCACGATTGAATCTCGTATATGCCGCTGTTGGAATCGGCCGGGAGTAGTACAGCTAGTTTTTTGGTTTTTTCAAAGTGGATTTTACAGATTGAATATAAAGATCAAGTGTCAATATCATAGGAACGCACTACGCTTTGCTGATGGAAAAAAATCAAAGAACCCGTTAGGGAAAAAAGAAGGGAAAATCGGCTCGAAGTGTGCTCATCTTCCAAGACAACGCACCCGTTCACAACAATCATGTTGCGATGGGTGCCCTATCACAAGTGCGGCTTCTAGACATCAATCCGAAATATTTCGTGGGAATGCATACATTTTCTTTTTTAATGTGACTAGTAATATAGACTTGGAATTAAAAAGGAAAGGCTCTATTTCAGCCTTTTTGATATAACGATTATTAAATCGATATTACCTTCCGCAATACCATTCGGACTTGCACCGCGAACATTTTTTACTCGCGCCATCACCGCATTTGGCACATTTCGCACCGCCACTGTCCAGTGTTAGAGCAGCGTCGCTGGTATATGAATCCAGCAGCTGTTTGGCCATATTTCGCGATTCATCCGAGCCATCGATAAAGCAATGTTTTAATTGCATCCTCGCAAGCGACTTTTTGCGCTTTTGTACTTGACGTTGATAGGTATCTTTTATCTGTGGAAAACATGAGAAAAAATAAAAACACATGAAATAATTATAGCCTTAAATTTATCGGAAGCGTAGAGGTTTAATAGATTTAGTACTACAAGTCTACTACTCTCAAAAAATGTAACGACTTTACGGCTCACAAAAAAAATTGTAACGACTTTTCGCTACAGACGCTTGCAATATGCAGCTGTTAGCGTTATTATTATATTTTTTTATATGACGACATTTTTAAGGCACTGGTGGTCATATATAACCATCCGGGCTATCGTCAGCTCATAAATAGGTGAGCCGATCAACGCAGAAAGAGCTCACAGTCTGTTGAGATTTTGTAGTGGTTAGTTTGGCTTAGTATTTAATTTTATTAAGCTGAAGAACCCAAGCCAAGTGGCAAGCATCCATTTATCAAAAAAGTCATCATTTTGAAATTAGGATTTATTTTAATTTCAATAGCATCACGAATCATCTTTTCGTATATTTGTCTTCTGTAGTCTTATGTATTTTAGTAGACTGCAGAATTCTCAGAGCGTCGATGTTTCCAATCTTTTAATGTCCAGAATTTGAAAAAGTTAAAATTGAACGTGATGAAAACCGTAAAAATTATTTGTATTTCATTTATGTATTCACATGAATATTAGATTTGTTTTTAAATGTCAATATATATGACTCTAGGCCACATCAAAAAAAATCGATAGTGTTTTTATTTTCCTAGTATTTATGATGTATGGCGAAATATGCTGTAAAATAGAAATTTGTTTTTATTTTTATAACGAAAAACATTTTGTTTTCAGTTACACGTATCTTATACATATTTGTTTTAAAATTACAAATAAGTGAATCCAAACGATACCTACAATATTAAGTAAATAAAATATTATATTTTACCTGTGGTACAACTTCAATCACTATGCAACCAGGATTTTTAATTCCGTTCCCGCGGTTGTGTAAACTTGAATAATCACCCATTGCCATTTGACAAAGGAATGTCTTAAGTTCGCCCAAAGGCGGAATTTGATCTATTTTGTCTTCCGACAGTTTACCTTGCAACTGTTGAATTGAAAATGTAATTGACATATAATACATGTTAGATTCAAGACCGCCCTAATAGCGGAGGACTACACACTCAAAATACTAACGTTTAATATTAAATACAGCAGCATGCAACAGAGATGCAAAACCAGAGATGTAATTACTGATCGAAAACGAAGGTGTAGGTGTGTCATGGGTACTTTCACGAAATAATTATGTGAAAGTACTTGATTATTGGAGTGATCTTATTACATTTCAAAAGTGTAACTTGGAAAAGAAGAATACCAAAGTAAAAACTAATTTCTCCGAGCAGAATTTATCGATTGCAAAACTTTGGGTGTGTTGGTATGTAATATTTTGATATTTATTTCTGGTTTTAAGTAGGAAATTTCCTTAAAGTTGTGACGGTAATATAAAGTCAGGAAGTTGTCTGAATTATAGTTACTTATCGAGGATAAGCGAGACTGTCATGAGGCTCAGGGTTCACATAAATAAGGTGACATAATTGCATACAAGAGTACACTGTTGATGTTGGCGGTTTTAAATTAATAGGTTGTCATAATAGGCAATTTTGACATCGTTTATGGCTGGCTCATCTTTGTCTTTGGTCGGTCTGGTAAAATCGTTATGAATATGACAGTATTAAGAATATTTTTTCCCTAATCGCTTATTCCGACACAACTAACTGATGTTATGACGCTAATTAAAAAAAGTAATAAATATGTGTCGAAATATATTAAGGAAATATACATACACGACAGAATGCCGAACGCCGGCAATCATCCATAGTGTAATAATGTTTAAGACGAGGCTCCAAGAGGAGTTGGCGCAAGCATAACCATAGCTGGGCTTCGCTACGATGCATCTGCGATAAGTCTTCAACATTTGGCTTCGACCAACGCCCAACTAAAAAGAATCAAGTGAACAAAAATATGTCCATATAATATTTAATTTAAATAATTAGATAAAGTGACGATGAGTCACCTATTACTCTGTGTGTATAATGTATCCTATGCAGTTGATTTCGTCCGGTAAGTAATCAACCAGGAGGTCTGGTACGAGTGTATATTGCACTTAGAATTGATGGTTTTCTGTGCTTCAGAGTACCACAACAACCATTAGACCAACATAAACTATAGATTCAAGTTCCAGAGGCCTTAAAGAAGCATTGTTACTAAACTTAGAGAACATGGTTTACTTGTATACGTTGAAGAGATGAGATGAATCGGAATTGAGTTGGCTCCGAACGTTAGTATGTTTGAAACAAAGTAGATCAAACGGAATCCAGAAAATGAGCATTAATAGTCTATAACATCTGATGATTTGAGAAGAGAAGGAAAACATGTAACAATAGAATAGAGATGAACATGACTGAAATTGACTAAGATGACTATGACAGATAAAAATGAAAACCAACGTTTTACAAGTCTACTTCACTTCAGAACTGTCATTTTCAATTTACTTCATTACTCATTCTGATCGCACGCGGTTTGTACTTTAGTGTTTTTATTTCCCGTAAAATATATCTTTGATAGTCTTATATCTTTCGATAGAACCAGAAATCGCTTGGAGAACATTATTATCCAAATTCATGGACATCACTATTTATAATTATTAAATAATTATATTATTATAAATTATTTTTTTAATATTTTTTTCACATAAATTATGATGTTACTTACAATTGAATATTCGCAGCTCTCCCTTGTCATTAATCTTCTTCCATGGCTCTGTTTGTAGCAAATGACAAAGAATGGAAAGTACGTCGTTGGTTTTATAGACATTAATCGCAATAGACGCTCCTAAGCCAGCGACTTCCATATGTTCCGCTAGATATCTAAGTCATTTCAAATTTATTTAAAATAAAATATTTATGTATATTTCGATATAAAATCAAAGTCACGCCTGTTCATCTAAATACAGACATTGCGTTAAGATTTTTTTACGTTTATACTTACGGTACACCAACCAACCAATAAAATCTATAAATTTTAGTGTCCATGTGCATCTTGAATCTTTGTTACACCACCAGGTAAATTGTGTTCTCCTATTAGCCTTATATAAAAATATATTTTCGATTCAAAAAATTAAAATCAGCTAGAGATAAAAATATATTATTATATATATAATAATTTAAACTAAAAAATCCAGGTGACGTCCAGAGCAACTATATATAAAAAAAATTCTTACCGAAGAATAGAAATACATCTCATACTAATGTCAAAGTGGAGGTCTCTTCTCTGCCTTTCGAGCTCTTCAATAACCGTTTCACAATCCATGTCTTTTATTGATATAGGTTTCAAATAATCATTGCTGATAAAAATAGTAATGTATAATTAAATTTTCAATTATCATGTGCAATGACTCAATAAATATGCTACTATTTCTATGTTTACGATTTCGTGGCACACCTGTCAGCGTAGGTCCGCTTTGTGACCCTTAATTTTCATTAAACTTAATAACCAAATATTAACGCTCTGATATATTATTCTTGTTCGATGGACCCCGATTCTTTCTCTGCTTTTATGGCACAATTCCTTCGGATCTTAGTGAGTGGAATTAAATGTTAAAATACTTATTATATACAACTGGCTGTGGCATTAACCATTTGGTTCAACCGTAAATAGATCGTAATATGCACATACCCCCTTATGAAATATCTTTAGGTGTTACAGGCGTAAAGTATATTTAAGAATCAAAAAATAAATTTAAATAAAAAAAACGAAATTCCTTGGTTACCCTTATTCTAAAGAAAAACAATCGCTACGATGTAAAATTTCATCCTCAACACCTCAATAAAAATATAATCAAAAGCTATAATCTGGCAATTCGCCTCATACTTACCCGATGAGAGCAATCAAAGCTGTCAATTGATCAACGGCGTACTGAAGAAGATCAATGACAACATCACTGACGCATTGGACTCCGTCTTCGTGGAATAGAACAGTCTCCAACAAACCAACTGCGGCAGCTTCATGATACAACTGAGGGAAGTAATAGATTTTATGTGCGTGGTGCTCTAAAGCTCAAACGACAATTTAAAATTAATATAGAATCCAGTCGCCATACCTATAAAAAATAAGAGGCTGATAATCAACTTATCTTTGCATTATTATTTAGTTATCTTCTAAGTTGCGGTTCAGAAAATTTCGTTCAAAGCTTATCTGTTTTTTGTGTTTGAGACAATATTTAGCCCATAATAATAATTATATCAAGGGTTTTTGTATTATCGATACTAATGAAATATGTCGCCATGCATAAATTCATTATAACTTACCACCATATATATTCCAAAAGTGTTAGCCGGTGCTGGTTCTAATTTCAACATTTGCGGATAAATTTTTAATCGCCATACTTGTATACAAATTGCCTCGTGAACAAGTACCGGCAGCTAAAATAGTACATAAAATAAAACATTTATAAGCTACGACTAAGATTATTTTATTATTATATCTTACATATAATAATATAATATATAATAATATACTTTTATAGAAAACAAGTTAAACGAATGAGTAAAGTAATGCTCAGATTAATTAGTATTTAGGAGCGAGGGTTGAGTTCATAAGAGATATTAATAGTTGTGTAATGTTTAAATTGTTTATTTTCAAATTATATACATTAACTATTTACATTCATTTGATTTTAATTATTTATATTACATTGTAATTTTATTGATGGATCTTTAAATAAAATAAATAAAAGGCGACAAATAAAGAAAGTATCTATTTCAATGTTATGAACGTATGTCAATGGTATGAAAATATATTTTTATTATTATTTATTTTCCATAAATGAAATGGTTATTCCAACTTACCTTTCCGTGAGAAATCAACGTTTCTTTTGTAGCTTCTTCCATCATTGAAGACGCTTCCAAAACAGCTTGTTGATTTAATTTCTGCAGTCTTATGTGCCAGTCAATCCATCTGCGACAATAGGAAGTAAAGTGTGATCAACATAATATACGACGCGTAGGTTATTAGTTAAACACTCGACTGTACCGTCCGAATATTTGTGAAACGATGAAATTATAAGGTCTCAGGTGTCTTGTATTTTTTATAACATTAGATATAAGGAAAACATTCCTATAGTCTATGACGTTACTAGTAGTAATAGTCATCTACGTTAATTTTCGATAAGGAATAGTAATGCACATGACCACCTATGGACCTATGGGTCAAACTATGGACAACATGCATTTTGACTAATAAACTACTATTTTATGCTGGTATTCCAGAAAGCGAGGTACCCCGTTTAAGCCAATCTAAAAACATAGTTTTTCTTACGCTTGATTTCCAATATTTTCAATATTCGTTGGTTCCATGCTATCCACAAAGAGATCTAATTCGCCAACTTCGAGGGCACTAAGCTGTTGTTCCTTTTCAACCATTTTTCAAAATTCTACTAATCCTGACTTTACTTAAAGATTTTTTCATATCCCTTAAAATAACAATTGTTTGTTACCTTGACAACGTATGTACAATCGTTTTCAATTACATAAAGGTGAAATCAGATTTATATGAAAATAATTTGAATTTTGATACACAATTGTTTACTTTATATATTTATATTTTTATTTTGGACGTTAATATACTTTGATTAAGCGTTAGGTGTCATCTCATTAATTCAACGGTTTTGGGTATAGTGTTGCTAGCGAAAAATATTATAATATGGCGATTAACGGAAGTCTATGTTCCTTGTCTTTCTTTTGATAATTTGTCACACGTGCCGCGTGGAGTTTTGCCTCGCAGGTTAATAAAAAATCATATTTTAATCATTATTTAGTGCTAAATTAAGCATAATTTAAAAAGGAAAGCTAAACATATGTGCAATATAATATAATACATTTGTGTTTTTTTATGGAATGTGCTAAACTAGTGATCGTAATTTAGTGTAATCCGTGCGACTAGGTACATTGGTTTTGTACCACGTTAGGATACCATTTATAAGAAATTGAGATAAATTTATTGTTATTTGGTAGCAATTTTGATTATTCTTTTTGGAATCAAAAAATAATATTTATAACCTTAAAATTTCTCAGTAATAATGGTACAGTGTGGTCTTAAATATTTTCTAATTTTATTGTAGCTTTTCTAATACTTGTTTGGTTTTAACGTTTACGAATGCTGTAAGCAATTCCTATAAATATT
Source organism: Teinopalpus imperialis (assembly GCA_029286865.1). NCBI lineage: Eukaryota > Metazoa > Arthropoda > Insecta > Lepidoptera > Papilionidae > Teinopalpus > Teinopalpus imperialis. The sequence goes on from JAGSMU010000015.1 coordinate 7,741,192, forward strand.
TAGGAAAATAACGGAAACCCATTGAAATGTTTGTATTTACCATAATATATACCATCTAGTTTTGATCATAACCTAAAATTCGAAGATTTTATACCATGCTTTACAATAATGTTTACTTAGATTATAAAACATTATTATAAACGTTTAAAAAATTGATCAAAATATATAGTTTTTTTCTCTACGCTTAATTTTAAGGCCATAATAGAAAAAAAGAATTGATGTCTTTGCTTTTTGAAAGTTAAACTTGTAAGGTCATTTTAATGTTTAATAACCTTTTCTGTTTTCTAAGTATATAATGGTTTTGATCCAATTCAAGTTATTTTTCTTTTTTATTCCAGCACAATGGTTGCAGTAACAGAGAAGAAGGCTGAAAAGAAGCCTGTTAAAGGCAAGGAGGACAGCAAAAAGCTGCCTGCTGTGCCAGAGTCTGTACTAAAACACCGGAAGAGGAGAGATGCACTCCGCACTCGCCGTATTGCAGTAATTATCACATATTCATTATTCTTTACTAACTAAAATATGTTAAGGATAAGAACAAGAATAAGGCTTGTTATTCATGATAATGTTCTATTTCATGAAACTAATTTCATTCCAGGTTTGATTTAATTAATCTTTGGTTGCTAAAATAACTGAAAAATTTCAATTTTTTTAAATATATGAGTAATATGTTTTTGATGATGAAACAAAATTTAAAGGCATAGTTCATCTGAATAAAGATGCTGTTACTATAGTTATCTGATATAATTACATTTAAATTTTTATTAATAACTATTTGGACAATTGTAACATGTAAGCACTTTATCAGGTCACACTCAAGAGGCGTTCCGCTGCCATTAAGAAGAAGCAGCAAATCTTTAAGAGAGCCGAGCAGTATGTTAAAGAGTACCGCATCAGAGAGCGTGATGAGATTAGGTTAGCTAGACAAGTGAGTATATACACCCTGTTTATTATATTAATTTATATATTTTATAAAACTTTGTGACATACAAGCATGTGATTACCTGATGGTTAGTGATTGCAGTCCATAAACACTTACTACATGTATCTTCAACACAGATTGAAGATGGTTAATGAAAACTAATGAATTTTAAAGTGATGATATTCATTTATTGTTTTATTAAGGTAATATTTTATTGTCACTAATCATAAGAGACCTGAGAGAAAAGATAAATATTACTTGTGGCCTAAATAAAGTCTAGTAATCAAATATGTTATACTGTTTTATTTTTATTTTCTAATAAATTGGCATACCTTTATGCCAAATTTTATTAAAAATCAAAAATATAACCGTTAAAACTTTGTTAAACATAACCTTTAATTTTTAAGTACTTAATCTGCACTTTGTTCCTTTTTTCATAATTGTTTTATATAGTCATGCTGTGTACACCTACTTTGGTTTAAAACCTTGGTTCTTAAACTTATTATTCTCATTTGTAATTATGTATTTAGTTTTAAGCTGTTTGGTGAACCTAATAAAATAATAATAATAATAATTTGACTATGATTGAATGGTAAACATGCAACCACTTGCATTGTTATAAGGATGAAGTAATTTGTTATCTATATTACACTATAATATGTATAATATACATTACTCTTTATTTATAAGGAAAAGGATTTGATAAAACTAACAATCAAGAGTCCATTGCTGAACATAGGCTGTTATCTAGGAAAATGCTTCTGGGGCGGTCTACTCGAACTGGCAGTTGCAGTGTGAGATAAATTCCTGCTAGATGGAGTGGCATCAATATATGCAAGTTTGCAGTAGGATACATGTTGCCATGGATTGTGCTTCGTGGCAATGTGGAGAGGCCTATGTAATTTATGTGATTAGGTAAAATTCAATTACATTTTACAATTACATTTCTAGTATTGGCAATTATATATATAAATGTCAGCTTTACCTGTATGTTTTAAAATGAAAAGTGAAACTTGTCAATCTGTTTTGCTTACATGCCTTATACCCTTCATCAGTAATCTACAAATGCCATTTAAGTTCAAGTGAAAAAGTATTTTTAAGTAAGTAATATTCAATTGCATTACTAATAAGCATGGCCATTTATTTGTGTTTGCATTCTACAGGCCCGCAACCGTGGCAACTATTATGTACCAGGCGAGGCTAAGCTTGCCTTTGTCATTCGTATCCGGGGTATCAATCAAGTGTCTCCCAAGGTATGTTTTAATATAATCCTAGTTTTAGGATAATTCATAGCTTTAATGTTTCCCAGCATGATCTTCCCTCATTCGTTCAATGTGATCCAAGCTAGTGCAGTATTTGTCTCCCCTGTAATCCTTGGCTTTGCCACCAGTTCTAGTTCTTCAATTTGTGTCATGTCTTCTCTATACTCTATATAATATGTCCTTTTCTTGTCACATGCATTTTCCTCCACCATGATAATAATGATAAAATTTAGATATAGCACAACTATGCAACGGATAACAATTGACTGTTATAATGAAAAAAGCATATAACAACCAAGAAGTGCCGCATTTAATATGCATGTTTGTATCATCATCCTTATTTCTATAACAAACTGAAGATAGTTTAGGAGTTATAGTTTATTGGTCTTGTGAGATATGTGTATTTTGCACTCCACACGAGCCTCTCAGAATAAATGTCCGTGTAGGCACAAGGAGCGCAGATCAAACTGTGTGCCCCTATGGTGACTCGCACAATGCGGAGTCAACTTTCCTAGCACTCAAACAGAAATTAAAAGGCATAATCTGTAAACTGTCTCAAACTGGAAATTGGCTTCTAACCATTTGAAAGGTCTTGGCAATTATCAAGTGACTTATGCAGTTGTTCATCTATTTAAATAACTAATATAGTTTGATAAGCTTACATAATAATTTTAACTAGCACTGAGTCAATAAACAGTTAGGTACTTTACCAAGCTAAAAGATCAATACATAATACAATAGCTGAATTATTAGATATTTAATTGGAATGACTGCATGGTAAGCATGTGCAGATATGTACACATACACAGAATTTTGTTGAAATCTTGAGGTGAAAGTTCATACGATGTCAAAAAAAAGTTTTTAATAAAAAAATATCATTTACTTTCAAGAGATTAATTAACAAATAAATATATTAAAGATAAAAGTATATTATATAGGTCCGCAAAGTCCTGCAACTGTTCAGACTGCGTCAGATCAACAATGGTGTATTCGTTCGTCTCAACAAGGCCACCATCAACATGCTGCGTATCGCCGAGCCCTATGTCACCTGGGGCTATCCTAACCTGAAGAGTGTACGAGAGGTAAGTTTATTAGAAATAAATTTTTAATTTTTACTATTTATTATTACTTTAATGATTTTGGTATGCTAAGCTTTGATAAATTTATGGTCACAACATGTTCACTGCCAACAATGAGTTATCTCATAGGTCGAAGATTGTGTTTAGGTGCCAGCTACAAGTTATTTATCAAACTCAGTATTTTCATGGTCTTTGATGATGAGAAAAGAATATAACAATTTGTCGCAATTCAAGAGATTCATTATAATTAGTATAAGTATAATATATGTAATTATAAAGTAAATAACGTAGGAACTATAAATATAATCAAGCAATTTATTTATTACAACTGAACACTATACATCTCTAAGTTATGGTATATTTTAAAACAACATTCAATACATATGGGAAGTTTTGCAAAACATATTGGGCAATAATATCATGTTTCTCTTCATATTTTTTGTTTCATGCATGCCCCCTACATGGCTTTGTGGGACATAGCTTTTTTTCACTTGGCAGTAAAGTTTCCAAATAATGAAATGTAGATTTAGGCTGTTTGGAAAAATTATCTAAATTCAACATCTTTCCCTTAAATACATGTTTTTTATTTTTCTTTTTTAATAAATTAACATTTGTTTATGTGTTGGAACTATTTTGATAATGACACAGTGAACATGTAAACTATGTCTAATTAAGCTAAATATTTCTAACGACGGTAGAGGCATGCTGCCGCGGACGACGTCCTCACAGAATACCAGTGTAAATTATCAACATAATGCTCCTGTGTTTTGACTGGTGATTGAGAACAATGAGTGAATCTCTACCCTTATTATTGCTGACAACACTTTCCACCTCAGGGTCACACAATGCATCTTTTATTATGTTTCCCTATCGAAGATGAATGTGGATGTCAAGGCCATTGTGTACATAAACTTCCACTTGTAGATCATTTGTTATTTAGTGTGTGCATAATTATTACCGTATTTTTCGGACTAAGACACACCTCAAATTTATAAGATGTTTTTATAAAAATATATCTTAATGTTACTTTCGGATCATAATTTGAGAGAGGAGTGAAGGTGATCGGTGATTCTCCCGCTTGTCTGGAGATAACTTGGGTCATACCTACCCTTAGTGTCGTGCCATATTTTTCGGTCTTTATGACGTACCTCAAAGTTGAAACGATTTATTGAAAAACAATGTTTTAATGTTACCTTTGTATCATGAGATGGTTGCACCCAAAATTTGAATACATTTATATAATATGACCTTATTATTCTATGTAAAAAGGTGCCGAAAAATATAGTATTTATCAATGGGATTTTGCATTCAATGTGCAATGGTTATAAATTTTACATCAACATCCAACAATAAAATATGTAATCATAGAATATTGCGCTCCGCACGAGCCTCCCAGACCAGTGTCTCGGTGGGCATAAGGAGCGCAGAGCAAATTGTGTGCCCCTATGGTGACTCGCACCATGCTGAGTCAACTTTCCTAGCACTCAAACACAAACTTAACAACAGAATCCTTGTAACTTGAAACTATTTTCTATGATGTAAGAGATTGAAAATAGATGTAATATTACTTTGGACGTAAACATTTCTTTTTTACTTTTTCTCATAGAGTGAGAGGTCTTAAAAAATACTTGGCATGCAATAGATGGTGAATTAACTGGCTTATATATGCCATATCCATCGGAACACTGATTGACTGTTAGTTAAGTTATTTATACATAATGGTCTTTTAGTAGTTGGACAGCAGATAAAAACTGGTGACAACAAATGTTTACTCCTAAAGCCTAAACGGTCATTTAGTGAAACATTATCAAATTTTCAATTTATAACTTGGAGAAACTTTCAAATTGTCAATTGTGCTGAATTTAGTATTCAAATTTAACAGAAAAATTTAAATATAAATCATAAAGTGAATTCGCTCCTAAGGTCAATCAATGTCATCTGAAAGAAACCACCAGTTATTACAAGACAATATCCAACTGTGTGTTTTGTTTTTAAGTGCCGTACATATTTAAGACATATTTGTGCAAAAACATTGGTATCAATGCTCTCATGTTAGTTTCCAGATCTTGTGTACACTGTGTTTCACCAAAATATAGAACAATAGTTATTGACAACTTTGAATACCATTAGTCTTAATCTTTACATCTGAATCAACACTTAAAGGATTTTTTATTACAGCTGATTTACAAACGCGGTTTCGCCAAGGTAAAGGGACAGCGCATGCCCATCACTTCCAACAAGACTATTGAAGAGAAACTTGGCAAGAGCAACATCATCTGTATTGAGGATCTCATCCATGAAATCTTCACCGTTGGTGAGAAATTCAAGGTGAGTTTGTGGAACTTTCTTATAAGTTAGTAAATTTATTAAATTATTAGAATTTTTAAATAATATGCTCATATTTTTTAATTTTGGGAAATATATATTTATTAGTAGATATATATTTATTTATGTCCATTAATGACTCAACGCTCCTTTCTATTGAAAATTAAATAATACTTATTGTTGATGAATTTGGTTATGAAAGACCATAGTTTCAAATTTTGTTTTCTTTTTCACTGATAGCTTAATCTGATTTTGGCAGGAAGTTTATATACAATACATTTATGAATTACACAAACATACACCTCCCTAGAAAATCAGTGTACTGGTGAAAACCTTCTTCAGGTTTTGAAATGAAAATATGGCCTTATGAAATAATTGTTATTTACAGTATGCCAGCAACTTCCTATGGCCCTTCAAGCTAAACAACCCCACCGGAGGCTGGCGTAAGAAGACCATTCACTACGTCGACGGCGGGGACTTCGGAAACCGTGAAGACAAAATTAATGAGCTCCTCCGGAAAATGGTCTAAATAAATAGATTTAAATGTAATACATGCCTTTTATTTACAACATGCTGTGCAAAACTTTGTCGTCTTAATTTTCGATATACTCCGTTTTTTCGTTTTTAATATTACTGTAAAATGACTTGTATGATGTTGTTGACGTAATTGCGTGAAAGGTAAAAGAAAGTTCAAAGGAACAAAAATCCTGATTTATTCATCTATATTAAGCCAATTTATAGGTTGAAAAAAATATTGAGTTTTATTGTATGCATTGATTTTTTTTAATTATTAAAAGGTATTGATATTAACACCATCTAAAGTTTCAATGTTAAATGTAACTCCATCTGTAAATCCATCTGGCCATGTGGTGAAGCAAGCTACTCTTATAATAATTGATATCCTAAATTAACACTTGGGCTGTATTCAAAATCGGCCACATTGTTTTCTTACATCTCGCTTCACAGAACAGTGAGCAGAGGGGTTCGTTCGTGAGTTGTTGTTTTCATTGAAGCTGTAGAGGACCAACATATAATACAAATACACATTAAAAAGTTTTCGTGAAAAAAACTTAAAGAATAACTATCGAAATGTGAAAATGATCTCTTCGTCGCTTCTCATTCTTTGCCCACAGATATTGCTCTATTATGCCGCCTTGCCCAGAATCATTTGAATGTTAAAAAAATAATTATACTGGTTTAATTAAGATTCTACCTTTCTTTTCTTTTTATTTCGGGCTGATGGTCGCTGTTATACCGAGGTCTGTTTTATAATTTCACAGGGCTGAGAGGTGACCAAACGCTTTGGACGCTCAGTCGAGACCTCTATTAGTGGGTAACCAGCACAAGGGCTCACTAGACCGTCACCCTGTTACGCGAGGGTGCCCGAACGTCGGCTCGGTCAGTAGCTTCTGCCTAAGGATCATCTAAATTATTTTCTCGTATTATTATTAGCTATCTGTACCACAACTTCGGAATTGGTGGGCGCCGGAGAAGTAGAGCAAGAAACTCCAGCGACGCTTCTATCATTATTGTCTGCTGAGACCGGCCTGTATTTTACAAAGGTAGAGCTACGCTGCAGAATGAATGGGTCATCTCGACCGGGGAAGGACCACGCCCTCATAGAATAGCAGCATAATGCTGCTGTGTTTCGTCTGGCGAGTGTCTGTTTTCAAGGGTGACAACACATTTGCATTATGATTCCTTGTCAAGGATGAATGTAGATATCATGGGTCGCAGGAAACACCGTCAGGTGAACTGTGCTTGTTTGTTAATCTCAATGTAATAAAAAAAACATGGCGGTATCGCGTATAACCTTTCGCGACGCCCGCGCCGTCGGCGGAGGCGGTATGAAGGTGCGATGCACGTGTGTAGTGTTTTATGAAGTCGTCGAGGTCGTGCCTCTGTCTCCTTCCGTTGCGGGTGAATTTATGATTCGCGATGGGAGTTTAGGTATGTGACGGCAGAGTCGAAATATCATCGAAGCCTACTTCAGGTACTGAGCTATGGTCGGCAGCTCAAGATCTATGTGTAGATTTTTATTACACAAGAACCATGGCCCACCTTTGGCCTTGCGCATGAAACGATTTTGGATTACCTGAACTCGGTGAATGGTACTTGCCTGCGCATGCGCAATAAGATTCTACCATCACGTAACAAGACCTAACGCTCATTTGGCGCCGGAGTAGGCATAAAAACTATTTACGCCATTGCTGAAAAGTTTAAGCGTAGAAATAGAAAATAGTTACAATATATCAAATTTTTCCTTTCCATTGATTTGAAATACTGTGAGGACAATAAACAGTAATTTGATTTTATTTATTATAACAAGCGAAAACAAGTTAAGTTTGAATTGAACAAAAATCTATATTTTGATCTTAAAAATGCGCCCTGTAACATCTGTCCATTGTCTGATGGGTGGGATCGGATGCCCAACCAGTAGTTCAAAAGTTATTTAAAGGATTATATTCAATGAATGTGCATGAAGCATCAAAAAACAAGTACAAAATATGTAAAACTTTTCGTACAAGAATGGCGAGCGTAAAGAAATATATAGATTTATTTTCACAAGTAAGTATATATAGTATATCTGTAATAACCAAGATGACACGATATACGAGGAGGATAAGTTCTAAGCCTAAGGTACTTGCATTTTTTTTCGTGTGTGAGTATTGCTGTTGGTCCAGAGATCTCTACAGCTTTATCTAATTAGAATCGCGAGCGGGAGGCCCGCTGAGTAGGGAGACAACGACGATGCTGTGAAGCTGGCGCGGAGACTGCTGCCGCACCACCGCTGCACTCCGACCCCTGTGGACGGAGAACGTCGACGACAACAGAGGGGGGCGATAATACGATCCGAGGGCCACTCAGGAGGTAAGAAACCTTGACTTGGATCGCTATCTAACGGGAGGACAGGTCGATTTTTAAAAGCGACCTAGAGTAAATCGCGTGTAAGCAGCCATGCGAGGATGACGACGTCGAGGTGTGGCGCGTCTGAGTTTACGTGTATGGATTGTGTAATGTTGTTGTGTGCGCATCGGTGACGGTCGGTCCGGGGTGAAGCCCCTGCCGCTCGGTGCGGACGAGACTGTGTATAAGTTAATATTTGCCGCCAGAATATCATCAGGCGTTATAATTGGTTATTTAGGACGTCTTTTGTTAGAAGGGGTGCCCCTCACAGAGGTGTAATCACCTGAAAGTTCCTTGCATTCATATTTATTACTCTCGCTACCTGTCATTAGTAAAGCGACATCTAATTCATTCGAACTAAGCATAGAAAGGACCGTCACTGGAGTTTCTTGCGCCACTTCTCCAGCGTCAATGTATTCCGTATTGGAAGTGATGGTAGAAGTCGTTAATAGTAATAATCATATTAATTTAGTAAATCCGTGAGTACTGGCCGCGCCGGAGTTCGGTTCTCTCTGGCACCCTCGAGTCAATAGCTTTCGCGTACAGGGTAACGGTCCTAGTTGGTTACCCGTAAACAAAGTGCCCTAAGCGCTCAGCCCGATGAAGCTGTAAAAAGTCCTCGAATAATAGAGGCCATCATAAGATATTAAAAAAAAGGCTGGAGCTGTGGTACTGTAAACATAACCATGTCTGTCATCGCTGCATTTGACGAAATTGTAGCATCGCATCGTGATAAAATTAAATATCAAAAAAATATATATAATAAAACTCTCAAGGAAATTTTATAGTGAAAGATGCCTTTATGACATTAAATAAAACAAATTTTACAAAAATATAGATATTTAGTTATTAAAATCTTAACAGTTACGACTGCCTATGCTGCAACATAAACAGGTTGGCTCGAATGGGGAAGGATCAATCCCTTAAAGGTGCCGGTATGAAATACTGTTCCGTTGTTTCCTAGGGTGAGTTTAGAGCGGACATTGAAGAACTGAATGACTCAATAATTATCAAAATTATTGAGTCATTCAGTTCTTCAATGTCGTCAATGCTTGAATGTCTTTCGAATCATCATGGAGAATGATGATGGTGTTTATGGGTCACTTAAATAACTTACCGTCACCATGTTCTTTCTCAATGTAAAATAACTGTCTATCCATTGTAATACACCATATAGAAAAAAATGCAATTAATAAAAAATAGTTGAATTTATGTTAAATAATCCTTTCATGGTATTTCACTTGTATCAATGGATTTAGATTTTAATATGTATGCTTTAGTTTGTATTTGTGCAGTTAAATAGTAAATGCTTCTTCATTGGATTATTGTGGGGTATTCTGTGAAACTGATGGACCAAGGCCTCTTCAGTAGCCAGCCTGTTTGTGCTACCACATAAACATAATACCATACCTAAATACAATCCTCAAATAAATAAGGAACTGCATATTTTTCTATATCAATGTATTAGATCAGATTTTCTTGTTATCACAGTCCTTTGTATAAATTTTTATACATCCTTTATAATGGAAAACCACCAAACACATCTCTTTGAAACTGATCTAAAAGTACCTTAACAGTTTCATCTTGTTCATCTGTGATGCCAACTGTAACTGCTTTCCGAATATTCTGTAAAGTATCATTAAAAGTTCGTGAGATTAATGAGATAACTGCTTGAGTCAGTGATTACCATCTAAATTACAGGTTTTATACTTAACAGCGGATGTGGTTTCATTTTAATAGTTTACAACTCGTAATTATATTGTTCTCATGTATGATCTACAGACCAGTAAAATGGTTTTTTGTAATTTTACTGGTCCGGTTTAAGTATCTATCACATTGGGGCTGTTTACAGGACTAATGCTTATCTTAGATATTAATTATACAGAGAGAAGGCAAAGATGTGGTAATATAAACTAACAGATGACTGCGATGACAATAATAATTTCAGATGATGAACTGCACAGGATATTTTACCATAGACGCTCCTGCTCTTTCTACTCATTGTCCCTTTTCATAGTCTGATGTAATGCATGTACAATAAGTTCAGAGGGAGGTGACACAGGACACAAATACAACACACCTAGACCGAAACACCAGCAATTTGTGATATGCAAATACTAAACCTTAACTGAAAATCCGGGTTCTACAATATCCAGTATATTGTACTACTATGCCACACAGCTATCTGTGTCATATTTAGGTTACTGGTCAGAATACCTGGCTGCAGCTTTTTATCATATCTTGACAAGATTCAAGACTAATATTTGTGAAATATAATTGGCTGGTTTCCTGGTTTGGGTGTGTTATTAATATCCAATACTGCATCCAAATATCCTTTTGCTTTTATTTAATATACATAAAATTAGGGTGAATCAAATCAAAATCTTTACGAATATTTGCAGTTGATGTCACTTGAACACTACAAGATATTACAAATGAATTTTTCATAATATCGTCATCTTATATATATAAAATTGCATTTACCTCAATTGTAGTATTCAAAGTATATAGATGTTTAATAAACTCCATGCCCGTTTTACATTCTTTGAAGTTATTATAGGCTAAGTTAGCATAGAAGTTTCTTATATCAAAGCACAATTTCATATTTTCACTAGTTATTTTTAGTGAAATACTTGAAAAACCATCATTTATAATTTCAATTTTAACTCTATCATTACCAATTTCAAGAAGTATGTTATTTTTTCCTTTTATGAACTCTTCTGTTGTGCTTTCTTGTAGTAACATTAAGGCTTTGTTTAAATTAAGCCGTTCTTTGTAGAAAGCTTCATTTTTAAATGTTTCTTCATAGTTGTTTGGTAGTTTTACATAAAAAGACCACTCATCTATTTGTTTTTTAGAATTTGAAATATCATTAAATTTAAACAAATGCCCATTGCAATTATAAGCTATTTGGTGTATTGCATTTTCAATGGAACTTTCAGGTTCTTTCATTTGTATAATATGGTTTTTGATGTTTTTTGATTTTATGAAATGCTCGGCATAAAGCTTTATTCGTTTCAGATGCAAAATTGTCCAAATTACTTGTTCCTTTTGTAGCACCCCTGGTATTCCTTTGACAATTTTGATATTTACAATAATATTTGAATTTACAACTTCATCAACCAATGGAATAAGTATATTAATATTCTTTAATTCCTCAAGAAACCTTACACTTGTAGTTTTTATTACTTTATTCCCAGAGAATAGTGTTATATGAATTTGTAAATTTGTTAATACTTGTAACAATACATTAATAATTTTATGATTTTCAAATGTAAGAGTTATTTTAATTAGTAAGTATAGTACTTTATTTATGAAATATTCTTTAATATTATCAGTCAAAGTTAATTCTATATTTTCTTTGATAACATCTTCATAATTATCATACACAATGACAGAATATTTTATAACATTATCTAAAATATCAGGGCGATTTGAGAGAGATAATGCTGTTATATAATTATTTTCTTCTTTTATTTTTTTTTCAATTTTATCATTTCTTTCAACTTCCTCTAAGATTTTATGCAAGTATTTAGAATTGTTTAAAACATATCCTGCTTCACAATAATTATCTGTATTTGATTTAACATATGATGTGTCATCATCAAGCATTAACAAGTAAATTAAATTTGTAAATGTTGTGCAAAGTATTTGATCACCAAATCTTATAAAATCTTTTACTTGCTTTACAAGAAATTGTTTAAATTTTATGTCTGTTGTAAATGTGTTTTCAGTCTTCCACATAGTAATTCCATCTGTATATACAATGGCATCATTGTAAGGCACACATTTAGAAATGGCTGTATTTAAATGTACAATATCTATAGTTTTACTATGATTACTTAGAGAAATTCTGATTAATGTTCCAGCAGTTAAACTAATTAAGATACTTATGTGATTAGTTTCAGTTATTTTTATATCACAAATTTCGGAAGGACTTATGTGTAATTTTTTTAAGGATATTTCATCTACAGGTGATTGTAATGAATATAAACATCCATATAAACTTCTTCTGTCAAAGCTAACAATAATTAAGAAATAATCTTTCCATATATCTTCACCCATATCAAAGATTTTAAATACATTTTGACAGTTTTCAGGTGATAACTTGTAGCATTTTAAAATGTATAGATTTGGAGCATTTTTGTAATAAAGACGGTATTCATGTGTAGGAATCAGCTTATGACATTTTTCCAGATTAAATTCTGCATTTAAATTATGGACGTACAAGTAGAAACTATCTTGTTCCAGTTTTAAAGACAGCATCTTTTCAGTGGTGTAAAGTGTACAGCTTAAAACACTTTGTTCTCGAGGCGAAAAATTTGTTTTTGAAGGTTTTTGTGTACAGTGTTTAAATTTCATAGAAGTCGTGTGTATAGTTCCAGCAAAGTCTAAACACACTATTAAATTATTAGACGATAATAGTTTACAAATTAGAAATTCGGGTGAGAATACTTTTGACGCAATGTCAAATATAAAATTTTCATACACGAAAATTTCATATTTATTCCATAAGATAAATGTTGATTTAGACGCATTATAATCGATATTTAACGGCCCCATTAATTTAAGATGGCATTTAAAACACTTAATGCTAAGTTTGATAGATTCATCTATTTCCATTTTTAAATTGAACACTTAAAACTTTTAAAGGAAAAGCGGTAATATTTTGATTTAGCTTTTTTTGGGTGACAGTTGACCGGCACTGACAGATAAAATAACGATCAATAATACAGTTAAACGCAACATCTTTGATAAATACTTAAACATGTAATTAATAAATACTGTTACTGCATTTAGCATGAAATCCACACACTTTTTATACTATCAATGGATCACGGAAGTAGTAAGTACTACGTAGAACAGCAAGGAGCTCTTTATTACTACAATAAAGTAAGTATACCAAACCAAGCTACTGATGCTATGATGTACGTCGAAATTTATTAAAAGAAACTAACAGAATACTATTATACTTAACAGAATATATTAATATACTATTTCATAAACAATGACAGAATATTTTTAACATTATCTAAAATATCCGGGCGAGAGAGATAGTGCTGTTATATAATTACTTTCTTGTTTTTTTTTTTTCAATATTCCCTTTTTAATCTTATTATATTATCTTACTTATTAAATTATATTATTATATATTTTTTATCAGATGGAATACTTCGCATGCCCTAATAGGACTTTCATTTTCTTGTTTATTTTACTCAAAATATTTTGAAGATTTGAGCTTAAGTTATTATTTACTGACGGTGACGTGTGGTCGATAACATAATGATTCTTAATTTCTTATGATTAAAACAAGAAAACTGAAATATTATGAAAAATAACTCGTATTACTTCTGTGGGACGTGAAAAACTTTGTATTATAAGATATTTCAGTTACCAGCCAGTTTTACTTCGCGTTTTTGTATCATGCTGATAATATTTAATAAGTTTGGAATAAAATAGTAATTTACGGTAGCAGCTTTCAACAGCAATGCTAAGCTGCTATATAAGGCAGGTATTCTGTGTAAGTTTGCTATTTTCGAGACAACCAAATGATATATCAGGATGTCTTTAGCTGAACTGTTTCTGTATTATATTAAGATATTTTTTTTCCACTAAAACGATTGTTTTATTGCGATTATAAGTCTTAAGGATTAAGTTCATCAATTTTACAATGAGTACATAAATCAACTTTCTGTATTGTTCAAAAACACAGCGTCCTAGTTAAAATGACTTTCGGTTTCCGTGACCTTGAGTTTTAGTTAATTTCAACCGTTTTTAGAGACCCTAGATCGTCGTTTTTACTTTTTTGTTTTCTAATCACATAATGATATTTTAAAAGTTTAAAATTATATTTTAAGTTTTATCTTAGATAACATGGTCATCCTTTTAGAAAAGGATACTTAAGCACATCTCGGCTCGCGTTAGTGTAGTGTGCATTCCAGTTTTATAATAAGTAGTATTTGCTATTTCTCGTTATTGAATTTGATATTTTTTACTAAAGACATAATATACCTCCTGTAATTTGAAGTAATTTACACGATTATATTGATATATCTATACAAACGGCAAACCGTTTCAGATAATATAAGGTATTATCGACAATTTTCTTTTTTATTTTAAATTTCTTTTCAAGAAGCTGTGAGATTTTTAATGTGCCTGGCCATCAGCAAACTACTACGGTTATACTAGATTATAAGCAATTTATAATATTAAGCTACCCGTATTACAACTCAGCTTCATTATCTAACTGGAATTGATTTAAATAATATATAATCATTAAATACTTTACAAGTTCTATTGACAGGAATAAATTAAAAAATGTATACACGTCTATATAACATTATTCATTTACTCCTCAAAACAAAATCAAGATTCACACATTATTCCTTAAATAATCCAAGAAACAAATCATAGATATAGTTCGTTTTTATTCCTTTAAAAATATAATTTTTCACTATTCTTTGACCATGATTTATACAAAAGATTTTATTTCAATAATTTTATAATTAATAGAAATTAAGACTCAAGTATTATAAATTAACTATATTTATATTCAATGAATGTATATTTAGAAGTTAAGCTATAAGAACAATACATCAAGTTGAATTCGGACGGCCAATGTATTTAAGGTCACGATAATTACGTAAAGTTTCGTATCACACCAGTCATGTCCGATATCACCAGACCATTGTGAAAACTTCGGACTATTATTAAATAATGTCATTTGCCCAGCATATCCACTTAGTCGATTTTGACCACAGCGATATCTTCCGGTCGTAACTACGATATCTCTTCCCTGCTCGAATGCAGCAATGCACGTCGGAAGCGGGTACGGATGCACGTGGGACATGGGACATACATACAAAGAAACTTATACCCGAAATCCAACAAATATTGTATAAATATCATATCTACTACACTATGCCAATCAGGACATTTCTTTTATTACATTGAGAGTAACAACCGAGCACACACACACAGTTCAACTGATGGCAAGTGATTCCTGCGGCCCATGACATCTACATTTATCCAAGGAATCCTAATGCAAATGCGTTGTCATTTTCGAGGATTGAGATGGAATGCCTCGTCAATTCTCAGGATCCCTACACTCACCAGACGAATCTTAGCATTATTATACTGCTATTTTACGCTAGTATTCTGTGAGGGCCTGACCCATTCGATCAAACAAACTGTAGTGTAGCTCTATCATTGTCAAAATATTATATTTTATAATGTTGAGGTAATTGCACAAACAGAGGCCCTTGTTATGATTACCTTTCCTTATCAGATGTAAAGCATGTGCGATAAGATCGGAGGAAGACAATTTAGGAATCGATCCTGATCCGTGACTCAGATGCCAGGGACAGCTCTCAGGACAGCTCCTTCCCTCTCTTGCTATGTTCAAAGTCATACCGTGGTATTTACTGCAAAGTAGTCGATTAAAGAGTCAAGAAATCTGAAAGGCGAGACATGAAATAAGTGTTTATATCGCGGGTTTTGGATCGCGCCCAGAGCAATTTAGTTCTATAGTAGTATTTATGATTCTCGCGCTGTTTAGTATTGTATACAATCAGTTAACTCTCTAGGCATATGTTTTTTTATATCTATTAATAAAATTGAAATTTAATTCAAAGATATAAATGGTCCTATAATAAAGAGCACAAAAGTTTAAATTTATACCTAATATATAATGAGGTAATAAAAAAGACTGAGTCACACTAGTATGAAAGATTATAATTTGCTCGGACACATAAGTCATTCTGATACTATATTTAAAAAATAAGGCTCATGTTTTGTTTTTCTTTTATTAAAATACAGATACATTGGCTGTCGGCAATTTTCTTTAAATATTAAAATGTTATATAACTGAGATATTATTTCAAAATACATAAGAACATTTTCTAATAAAAAATTTGAACAAATAAAAACAAAATTGATGGTTAAATTAAGTGGCAATATTTTGGTACGTTTATATATATCTATATCTAATGTAGTTTTAACAATAAAAGTATATCAAAGCAGAAATATGATTTAACTTGAACGGTTGTAGTAACGTGTAGATTAATTCCCGCTTTGACTACAAAAAATACAAGTAAACATTTTCAAAATATCATGCTTCAATATTTCTAGAATAAATACATTCGATTTTTGATGTTATAGACAACAAACTTTCGTATATATACGCACTTATTTTTTGTAACACCACACATATTTTGCCACGTTTTATTCATATGAAAAAATATCTTTTGCTTTACTTTTAACATAAAATTAGTTGATTTACAATAAAAAAAAATAAGTCAAAACATGATCGTAATGATACTTCAAAACTATTTTATATATACAAGTATTAAGAATAAATACATATTAAATACTTAGGTGGAAATAAGGGTGTTTCCGAATATAATCTAATTGGCACACTTTCACATTCACTAGCAAAACTATACCTAATAATAATTAAAAACTAAAGAGGTTCAAAATTTTATTATAAATATATACCTAAATTCGCAGAATGAAGGTGAAAAAGTTATTTATATATTTAATATTTACAATCAATATATGATATGTTTCCTTACTAGTCACTGGATACTATTGCTTTAATAAAACACATTCGGGCAAAGAGCCATAGCTAGTATTTTTTGAGTCGTATACTATTTTAGATATTTTATTTTCGTCAAATAAAACCTCAAGATCTCAAAAATTTATATTTTTTATTGGTAAATTGTTTGACATTGATATTTTATAGTTTCCTATGAAGAGACAACATTGTTTTTTGAGTTTTGAGGTTTGTTCCTATTTTTTTGATAAGGCCTATAAATTCTATAGACAGTATATGCTGATTTTTGGTAGCATATTAAAAATTCTAGCTGGTAGGTGGAATTATAATTTAAGTGTGATATTTAAGATGAATTTCTTGGAATCATACGCGCCTCCATTTGTAAAATCACTATAACAGTTTGTTACTACCATGTCGTACTTTATGTAAATGCTTAAATAATACTATGGTTGTTAATAAGTCTATATGTACAATATTCTCACAATCTTGAGTATTATAATTGCACTTTTGTATGCGGGTTTTCAACATTTAAATAACTACGCAATCTCAGTACGTTACATGAAATCCAGTTAATAGCAGTTTTTTTAAAAATACTTATTGTACAAAAGTACTTTGTGAATTATCATGTGAAATTAATGTTTAATGTTTCAGCAAGCCACAGACTAAAAACAAAATCCAAAAAATGTTGTCTATAGAATATACATATAATACTTGATTTGCGATTTTTGTGAATAATAATCGATTAAAATACACACTTTTGTTTTATTTTTCGAAATGAGAGGTTTTGGCAACATATAGTTTCATAGCCAACTAAATATATTTTAAATATAATCTTTACTATCTTATCTTTTCTTCAAACGGGTAAAATAAAAAATAGTAATATATATCCCAATCGTAAAATCTCTGTCTCTACAATTTGAATTAAGGCAAAAGTTTATGTATTATGTATTATGTACCTATATGTTATTGACTTTAGGGTTACCAAAATGATAATGATTTCTTGTATCCCAAATGTTCCTATGTGCTGTTTCATTTATCAAAACTGTGAACAAAATTAGTTTATACACTGTCCATAATGGCAAGAATTTCGAACGAAAGTTCATATTCGTTTGTGCATTGGAGACGCGAGCGATTTTTCTGTACACATCGTCGTCGCCATCTTTGTTTTTGTGTTACTTTTTGATATCAGGGTCCATTTTTGTTTTGTCCATGGATGACGACACCATACCAGCTTGGGGATACAGTTTGTCTAAATGTTTGAGGGATTCATTTAGGAAGTTCTGTAATAAAGAAAATTAATTATAAATATGGTTACAATATTTCAATATGGAAATAAACATTGCTAATGTTTCCATGGTATTGGTATTTATAAACGATAACACGTAAACCATTTAACCGGTTGACTTTTTTATG
The DNA here is from genome assembly GCA_029286865.1 of Teinopalpus imperialis. Lineage (NCBI taxonomy): Eukaryota > Metazoa > Arthropoda > Insecta > Lepidoptera > Papilionidae > Teinopalpus > Teinopalpus imperialis. Next base: position 7,759,651 of record JAGSMU010000015.1, read on the forward strand.
ATAATTTTAATAATAAGAGTGACACACGACCACACAGTTCACCTGATAGTAAGTAATGACAGTGGCCCATGACATCTATATCTCTATATCTATCCTCGGCTAAAATGGTCTTCTGATCCTTACATATTTATGCGGCAGTCAGATCATCAAAAGTTTATACCATTGCATATAGCATTACGCATCAGTTGATACCATTATTGGCAATGTTTAAAAGGGCTAATGATAATTTAAATTAGGTCGTAATATGTGGCGTATTTTTGCACACAATATACAACACTGTCTATTCTGCCTTTTACAGAAAGTATGACCAATATTTCATACGAGGAAAATTTAGTTTGGTGAAAAATCTCAGCAAGTATTACAGCTTTTTATCAATTTTCTTTGTCAATGACCATCTCCTTTATTTATCTAATAATTGGAAGAGTCTAAAAGGCCGATAGAATATTGAATGATCCTTTTAAGAAATTTGTTTGTCTTGTTCCGTTATTTCTTTATAATTCAGAAACAATTGTTCGGAATTTTTAAAGTTGCATCGTTTACAATCTAACCTACTGAAACGTGTGTTTCCTTTAAATCTTAAAATTAAACCTAAATAAGATCGCGCCATATAAGTTATTTTATTAATATTATTATAGTAGTAGCTGGATGTGTCCGCGACTTTGTTCGCGTAGACTACAGAATGCTTGGTATGTCTCATGTAAAGCAACGCGTTTTTAAGAACTTTTAAAGGGGCACAATTCCGGCGTACATGATTTCTGCCTGAACTTAAACCGTTTACACAGCACACGCAACGGAATAATTTTTCCTGTTTTTGCAACATTTTTCGTTGATGCTCTCCCATTGGTTTTAGCGTGATGTCCTATATTCTATAGCCTTTCTTGGAAGGTACTTGGAACTATATATATAAGATGAATGGACTATCCAATACAAAAATAATTTTTCGATTCAAACCAGTAATACCTGAGATTAGCGCGTTCAACCAAACAAACTCTTCTATTTTTTATTGTGTATGAGTATTGCTATTGGTCCAGCGACCTCTACATCTTTATCTAATTAGAAATAAACTCTTCAGCTTTATAATATTAGTATAGATTTATGTATTTGCCCAACACACATTTGTCGCCCCTGGTTTAAAGGAATACATGTGTAATTTTGAAGGAAGATTAACATTCAGGGTAAAGGGTACATGACATATAACACACACAGACCCGTAAAATCCAACAATTGAGTTTCACAAATATTGCTCCTGGCCTGCGTATCGAAATATATCCTATCCAATTGATAGATGATATCAATTGGATAGGATATATTATCCAACAGTCACAAAGAATAGTACAATAATATGTATTTAGAATTTATTGGTAATTCTTAATCACTTTAAAAATAACTTGATAAGGATGTTACCTGTATGGCGGTAAGAGCAGCCACTATAGCTGGACCACCGAAGCCGTGCGATATGAGAGAGAAGTGTGTGAGGTGTCGTTGTATGGCTGGCTCTAATAAATGTGGTGGTCGTGTATTGCATAGTGGAGATCTGTCCTGGTTTAGAAGATCCATCAACTCCTTCGTTACCTGGTTATAGATAAAAAGTTATTATAGTCGATGCATTTTAAACTGAGTCGTCGGATAATAAATGTCACAGTAGGAATGTGCACACAATGCAACCCGTTATCGATACTTAGTTACATATACAGTTTCTCTATGATTACGTCGAAACAAACATTTTATCTTACAAATTAAAAACTATTATTTTCAGATAGCGAAAAATTATTCGTATTAATACTTAACATATTTTAACATATCGATCGTACCTATCCCGTTATCGATATGCACCTCTACAAGTCTTACACACATCACTACACCTCTCCATAAGACGTGTAAATGACCCGAAGCCTCAGTTCATTATGCGTCGAATATAGTACAGATATGATATATCATTATACATATACAGTGGTAGAGTTACACTTCAGTTTGTTTTCAGGGAAGGTTCACGCCCACCCACCCACCCACTTGCGTTAAATAGCAGTATAATGCTGCTGTGTTAAAAGACGGAACTTGCGTATGTCATTATGGGTCGAACACTCTTTGTTATTTTTATTTTTGGGTGCAAACTCAAAGAAAAGGCTGTCCGATGTCGTATCGGTTGATGTGCGAAGCGAAGGTGTCTTTCATCGAGCTTGACGCCTAAATATTTAACTGTATTTTCCATGCGGAATGGACGATTAAATAGCTATATAGTTGGGAGAAGTACATGGCTGCACTCTTGGTTGGGTAACCTCAATCCTCCATTTCAGAAACCAGTTCCTTAACTCATTGGCTACGGATTGGCGGCGCTTACATATAGTGTCTGGTTTAAATCCAGAAACATACCAGGTCGATGTCATCGGCAAAATGGTCTACCTCTACTTGTTATCTCGTTGGTGTAGAGAGTATAGAAGACGGGACCTAAAACTGAGCCTTGTGAAACTCCGGCTCAAAATGAACGCGTTCCCTCGACGCGGTATAGAAAGGTTCGATTACGCAGAAAGTCTCGTATGATTAGTACAAGTCGATCTGGCACACAGAGCTTAAAAAGTTTGTACATAAGTCAATTGTGCCAGACCTTATCGAACGCTTTTGCCAAATCGAAGAATAGCGCTACGGTATGGTAACCCTCGATGAGTTTATAATGGATGTACTCCGTGATGCGGTGCACCTGATACGTGCATGAGTGTTTGGCACGAAATCCAAACTGCTCGGGGATGGATATCCCACAGGACTGCATGAAGTCCCTGAGGCGCGCGAGAATGAGCCTTTCGAACTCAATACGCAAGACTTTGAGAAGACTTATAGGCTGTTGGGTTGGTTGGATGTTTATAGGACTAGAGAATTCCTATGACATCGGCTTCCTTCCACGTGTTTGGGAAGGTGTTCTGTAAGGGGTTGCAGTCTTTTCCCGGTCAAGTCAATTCATGCTACAGCAAGTTCCAACTCGGTCCTCAAGGGTGACAACGAATTTGCACAGTGATTGTTCATCTGGGTCTGGGTGTATGGATGGCTGTATGGATCAGCCGTGGCCATACGAAATAAATAATACAATGTAAGAATACAATAAGAATCACCATATCTTTTCTTCATAAATTATATTAGAACTAACATGCGCGTAATTCTATAAGAACGAACTTAAAGCCCAAATGAATCAAGTTAACAACTTTAACTAAATTAACCAATTACGTGAGAAATAAATAACCATTCTAAGCAGAACTTATTATTAATACCTGTTTAGTTGCTTGCAGTAAATCGCGTCGTCGCCTCGAGTCGTGTTCGGCGTATTGCCTCGCTAGGTATTCCGCTAAAGCCCGCGCCGGAAATTCCGTTTCGCATACGTAACCGAAGTCTCTTGCTAAATGTACCGCTTCAGCTGGAATTAAAAAGGTTACACGTTAAATAACGTTATATACGTATTTTTTTGTTACATTGAGAGTAACAAACGAGCACACAGTTCACACGGTGGTCAGCGATTCCTGCGGCCCATGACATCTACATTCATCCTTGAGAAGGAATCATAATGTAGATGCGTTGTCACCCTTGAGGACTGAGATGGAATGCCTCGTCACCAGTAATAAAGGTCTATGGATCCCTACACTTACCAGACGGAACACAGAGCATTATACTGCTATTTTACGTTGGTATTCTGTGGGGGCGCTGGCCTATCGCGGTCGAACAGGGCCATTAATTCTGCAGCCCATGTCTTCTATATAGAAATATGTGAAGAGATACTTATATGTTCTATGTGTATATAATTAGGGTTTAAATTGTACGAAATAAAGCATGTTGCGCGCGAAGATTGCAACAAAAACCCAACACTTGTATGGAGTTGGTTAAAAACTGGCGTGATGTAAAAGTTTTGCAGGAAATACAAACGCGCCACATAACAAATGTTATCTTTTCCAAGAATACAACCTGCTAATCACCGTTTTTTGCATCTGTTTGCCACTCCATTTATGGAAAAACTGTTTATTTTATTATTTTAACTGAAATTTTATGAAACTTATTGACTTTCTATCTTATTCCTATATTATTTCAATCAATCAATCATCTTATAATATTTACGTTAGTGTTAAATGACTAATGATCTAAGATTAAATTATTATTCAGATGTATATTAACCATCAAAATACTTTCTTGCTTCAGTTCATACGGAAACCACAAAGGTAAAACATATTTTAATTAGTTTTTTTTCAAGATGAGTACGATCGTCAAACCATTTGCAACATAGTGACGGTAACGCCTCTCAATAAGTCAAGTCAGTTACTAGCATGGCCAAATAGGTACTGATTCTCTACTAGTGAAGTAAAGTATAATAAATTTAATATTCTATAAATACCTTCAACGAGCGAAGTTAGTAATGTGACATTGGCAGCTTTCCGTCTCCCCGCAGGTAAATTGAGGCCAATCTTCTCTAGTTTCTCCCGAAGTAACCTTCCGCCATTTTTGCTTTTTGCCCTAGAAACAAGAATAAACTAATTATATATTAATATGAGAACTATCTGATAAATTACATGCAATTGATATTTATTAATACGAATATAGGCAATTACTAGGTGTTGAATCATGGGTGCGGGCATCGTTACGTTGTAACAGCCAATTTCCGGAAAATTTACAATGGAAGAGCTACGCTGCAGTTTGTTTCTAACCTCTGCTGTGTTTCGTCTGGTGACTGTAGGGATCTGGAGACTTATATTACTGGTGTCGAGTCATTCCATCACAGTCAACTCAAGGGTGACAATGCATCGGCATTATGATTCCTTGTCAAGGATGGACGACTTGACAAGGATGTTATGGGCCGCAGGAATCACGTTCCATCAGGTGAACTATGTGCTCGTTTGTTACTCTCAAAGTAATAAAAAAAAGTTGACATCATACTTCTAGACTGGTCTTAGAACGAATTTGTCAGTTGAGCATGGAACTATGACGTCATATTTTTTAACCCTCATAAAAGTGTGTGTGCTATGATACTTGGTCGATTTGTTCATGTTTGCCTGTGGTATTATATATATATATATATATAGTATACCTAATTTAACTACAGGGTGTCAATTTTAGCAAGATAGTTCTAGTACATACGAAAGCATAGACCACTTAATATCTTTTTTTCTCATTCCGTTTAATGCTTATTTAATACGATAGTAAGGGTGTTAAAATGTATCCGAATCTGGCTGCTTTTTCGGTGGTTCCCCGGCCAAGGTGCAATATTTGTGTATTATACAGACTTGGTTTTCGTATACACCCAATAGGTAGTAGGTAGTATTTAGGTGTTCCAGACACCTGCCTCCAATTTTGTTACGCATGCATAACATAGGAAAGGAGTATGGACGATGATAAATTTTTGTGCAAAAACTGATACTGAATGTTTACCAAAAGATATCGCTGTGGCCGGCTAGAAAAACATTATCAACAATGCAAGATATGATATTCAAATCATAAAGCAAAACTCCAATGAATTAGAATATAGCCATCTATACACTCTTACAGAGTTAAAAAGTATCTAGAAATTATATGACTTAAAGAAATTGTTATTTCAGTCTACAATTACGGTCTATAGATGTTATATATTGGCTTATAAGGCGTAAGTCTTCAGGTTACCAAAAGCCTGGATTAATTTTATTAACTTTTACAGTATGTCTGGAAAAAAATAATAGATGTTTTTTTCTCACAATAATGAATGTGTGGTATACGTATATTTGACTCAAAATGACGTCGTAAAATTTTTTTTTGTCATCATCTTTATCTCAGCTCAACACTATTCCACTGTCGAAATCACAAAATTCTTTATACTGTTATAAAATACATCATATTATTTAAATGCCGTTATTCTAATAAGGTAACGTTAGTCGGCATGTTATTATTCATACTGACGTGTAGAATACTTTCAATCAATGTATAAAAGGGTAAAAAAAGTCACAAAGAAACTAATTTGATTCTATTATTTAATGCGCTCGACAAGTCCGACTGGCGAAAGAATACGTTCAAATTGGCGCGAAATAGATGACAATATTTTGACAGCCAGATAGGTCGTAAAACCAGTGGAAGAAAAAGTTAACGAGATTCGAAGCCACAATTATCTGTGGAATCATTATTGTTCATTAATTATAATAACCTATTATTAGAGTTTTTGTTGTAAATTATTTTTTAAATATTTAGGTTAGGAACACCTACCTAACATGACGTCATGTAGTCGTTTCACCATTTATTCCAACATACATACCGTAATTGTTATACCATCTTCGGGAAGTAAAAGCATGAGAACTACAAGACGTTTTTCTATCAGTAATAAGGCTTTTGGATTACCACTGACCTGTATCTTAAAAGCACAGATATAATGTTATTTAATGCAGTTATTCTACAACAGCCTTTGGACGTTTCCGCTGTCGAATTAAGCTATGCAGCTTGCTCCAGCAAGGTTTAATATAATGGGGTATTTTTCATTACAAGAATGACATTAAAGTCAAGAACGGTTTGTTTAAAGTAAATTCCACTCCTATGTACATATTCGTATTTAAATGTGTAATATATGATTGATGAATGTATATATATATATATCGTTCGTCAAAAAATAGCAATATTTGATTATTTAGACTCTTAACATATAGTAAGAATATTTAATCTCAATGTAATGTTTAATATTTTCCTTAAGCAAATATAAAAAGTCGTTAGTCAGACTCGATTAAAAATTAACCTTCCAGTTTTTTATAAACTCTTTACCTTGGTGTATTGCGGCTACATATATTTAAAAAAAAACCGCTCTGACAGGTCGTATGCCTGTAGTAGTGTTGCTACTGACCGCTAGATAGAGCGACCGATAACCTATCGATTACCGTCAAAACTGTAATTCGTGATTGACGCATAGAAAGTTTGTACAAAACAATTATGATGCACTTGTAATTTGGATTAGAACCTTTACGACTTGGGAATAAAGTTTAAATTATAACGGATTTAGTTCATATGCGCAGATTAACTTGGTAATAGTAGGGTAGCATCCGACACAGGCTACCAGTATTAACTGTCGAAATGAAGGCTCGTTAACGAAATTGTTTTCGATAAATTTCTTCGACGATGGGTTTTCTCTACAAAGTGAAGGTTGTCAGTTACATTGATTGATTGAATTAAAAAAAAGTTTGGAATATTATTTTATCCGGTAGCAAGTGAAGTGGTCATTCGTATAAAACTATCTTAAGAATTTACGTTCAATACCATTTTTACATAAAAATTGTACTTTAACTAATAAAATTAAATAAGTACGTAAAAGCTAATAAGTTAAGTAAAATAGTGATAAAACAACAATAATAATGATTAAGTCGTTGAAGATGCGTTTCCTCTTCTCTGGACTAAGATGGACGACATCCTGCCCACTAACAGGGTTCATGGTTTTTATCGTACTCCATACAAAATGCAGCAACACTTTTTTTTCTTCTTTTTTTTCGGCTCATGGCCGCTGTTAGTCCGAGGGCTTTTACAGTTTCACCGGGCTGAGAGGTGACAGAGCGCTTATGGCGCTCAGTCGAGACCTCTATTAGTGGGTGACCCGCACAAGCAAGCATCGGCTTGGATCGTTACCCTGTTCCGCGAAAGCGTCTGACTCGAGGGTGCCCGAGAGGGCCGAACCTCGGCTCGGTCAGTTGCTTCGGACAGATTATCTAAATTAATATCAATATTATTATTATGTATCTGTACCACCACTTCGGAATGCGTAGACGCTGGAGAAGAAGTGGCGTAAGAAACTCCAGCGACGCTTCTATCTGTATTGGCTGGATCGTCTGTATTGACTGGAACACCAACACTAAGCTGCTTTAATGGTTGCTGCTGTGTTGTGTGTAAATTCTAACATCAATATAGGTATGTCAATTTTTTATACGTTCTAACCTTTGACATATATTTAATAAGGAATAACGTAATAAACGTATTAAGTATCGAAGATAAGGTGTGGGTAAGTAATATTAATTCAAACAAGCTAAGCTGTTTTTAAGATGAAACATTATTGGTTGTACTTTCAATTATAGCATCGTAACTCACACAAGATGCTGTTGCAAAGTCAGAAAGACGTTCTAATTTGAGGATACACAGTCTACTGTTTTCTGGTACTCTTATTGACTAGAAAATCATGTTATGATATTAAAACAAAATAAGAGTAGATCCGAAAACCGATATATTATGTTTGTACGCGTCAGAGCATATGAAATGTCAGTAAAATTTAAATCATAGACTAAATTGTCTATATTCCAAATTTCGGATGTCTGTACTACTTGGACCTCATCTATGTTTCATATACCAACTAGTTCTGAATTTTGATTATGCATCGTTATCACGAGCCTGTTGTCAAATTCCTTAACTTAATTTAAAATTAACTTAACAATTAATTAATTATTGATAAGTATATAATACCTATTTCAAATATTTTACTAACACATAAAACATGAATTCAACTTTAATTAAAAATAAATAAAGAAAATATATTTTATATTTTTATTATTGACAGCTTTTTTGCGGTTAAATTTGATTTTTAAAGAAGTGCCTTGGTTTTGCTGTCATTGAAACAGCCTTTAGTGAGTACAGTTTGCGTTATCTTATGGTAAATCTCTTATTTTCTATAAAGAAGTCTTGAGTTAATCTTAGGTCAACTCATTAAGTCATTGTCTGTATAAAATAATCAACGTGATTATTTTACACTGTTAACACACGCACCAACAAAAATATTTATTGAATCTGTGCCATTTATTTTCACACGTACGCTTGACCAGTGATGAAAGAAACTCGATTCATTCGCAGTTAACGAGCCAAACAATGATGAATTTAGAATCAATGGAAAACTAAATCGAATGAATCGACATATTGGAAGAAACTAATGAGCGAAGATATCGAGTACCCAGCTCGGGCGTTTCACTATCGGATTAAAGAGATTATCAATCAGCGACGTGGGTTTGATTCTGTACGATAATTATGAGGTAAAAATACCGTTGCGCATTCTTTGTATGTGTAAACGATGCTTTAAGAATATTATGACCATGATCTCGTGGGATATTTTATATTATTATCATAAGATATTTTTATTAAGATATACGTGGTGATAGCCACGCCGCGTAAACCAAGTGTACCACGCATAGCTGGTTGGATCGGCGCAGAGCAACCCTCTCACAGAATATTATCGTAAAATAGAAAGTAGTAGTGCTGTGTTACGTCTGGTGAATGGAATTAAGACGAGGAATTTATGTATACGTATTCGATTTAATTTCTCAGAGATGACATATGACCATGGATGTATATCTTCTTTCATTCATTTTCCGAGAATGGGTGCCATTGGTCGCAATCACTAACTATCAGGAGAACTTTGTACTGGTCTGCCTTTATCTACAATCGTAAAGACTTTTCGTATCAGGAAGTGGCTACTTTTATTATCTGAATTTTAGGCCACCAGAAAACCTCAGCATTACCTTACTACAAACGTCTGGGTAGTTATCCGTCAGAAGTAATTGACCGAGCCGCTGAGGTTCGGCCCTCTCGGGCACCCTTGAGTCAGTTGCTTTCGCGCCCAGGGTAGGTCCAAGCCGAGACTTCCACTTGGGAACCTTTGTGTTGTTTACCCATTATTAAAGGTCTCGGCTGAGTGCCCTAAGCGCTCGGCCACCTTTCAATCAGGTGAAGCTGTATAAGCTCTCGCGCTGACAGTGGCTATCAGCCATATAAAAAGTAAACCACCGTCGGGATAGCTTAACGTGCACAAGCTGCCGCGTCTGTTCGGAGGGGTTAAGCCACCGAAGCTTTCGTGCTTCTGAGGTACAATCCTAAGTACCTCCACTAACTGATATCAATGCCAATAGATACAGAAGGTTCATACTATATCAATCATACGTGGTAAGGCCGTGGTAATCTACTATGACGTACATATATCAGGGCGTCAATAGGAAATCACTCGACGCTTACGTTTAGGACGACGTACTTGGCGGATTGTCCCTATTCAGCGGGCCTCCCGCACGCGAGTCTAATTAGATAAAGCTGTAAAGGTCTCTGGACCAACAGCAATACTCACACACAAAAAAAAAAACTTGGTGGATTGGCGACCGTACTAGGAGAAATATTGCAGCATAGTCGCATATTTAGAGATGGTTTAGCATTTTGGACCAAAAACAATCAAAACAATACAAACGTTCATCTTCGGCACCCAGAGAAGGTTAAGGTTATGTTCTTCAAAAGTTTCTTTCCACAATTTAATTCATACATGTATCCTAATTTGGCCCTCATTATGTCTATGATTGGTTGATATACATAGGTACATTCGGCTACGGTAAAATTTATTCTATTTCTTTATCACATTTAGAGTAACAAACGAGCACACAGTTCACCTGATAGCAAGTGATTCCTGCGGCCCATGACATAAGTGCACAAAGAATCATAATGCAGATGGTGTTGTCACCATTGAGGACTGAAATTGAATGTCTCGTCACCAGTAATAAAGGTCTCCGGATCCCTGTACTCACCAGACAAAACACAGAGCAGCATTATTATCAGCTCGACCGCGGTAGGGCCACGCCCTATCCATTCATTCTACAGAAACAAACTACATTGTAGCTCTACCACTGTATCTATGTGTGATCAATGGGGTCAGAGTATTTGGCTACTGCGTCGAGTGCCCCGTGTTCCGAGCTGAAATTCAAATTCCATCGATCTTAAGGCATTAGATCTGACTAGGGAAGGGTGCCCCTTGCGACGAGTTAGTGGTTCTGTTTGTGAGAATCCTTATGCCATTATGATGTTCTGTACTGTTAATGTAAAATAATAGCAGTAATATATCGCCGTGGTATAAATGAAAAATGAGATGATTATCATCATCGAATTTTTCACTCACTCCTACATTATAAATGTCATGTCACATTGTATTCTTTAATATTTTGTAAGTGTCTTTTCTAATAGTCCTACGGAACCTTCGTAGTAGTTGTCCTGTGCGGAGTAGCATAATGTATGTACTCTGGTAGTTGACTGATGTTTTTAATAACGTTCAATTACTTTGGAGAGGTCGTGTTGATTACAACAGATAGCGTCGTGTGTCGTGGTGTACGAAATATTTCAAATCATGTCATGAAGCGATACTATCGTTGTGATAGAAACCTGTTAGTAAAAGCAGAGCCAGTGAGGAAAAGGTATTCGGTTATATTTGTATTTTTTCTATATTGACGACCTAATTGCTTAGATTTGAATACTTGGCTACTAATTGATATTTGATTCTCGGACGGGATTAATTAAGCAGTAATTCACAGGATACGCGAGCAAATCGTGTTTGATTCCCGGTGCACGATAAAAATTGTTAATTCCAGATGCTGAAAGAGTTCGGGGTTGAAAAAAAACATCGTGGAAACCACTATGTATTAGAAATCAAAAAAACGGAAAGAACATTTATATAATACAATCAAAGATCTGAAAATCAACAGTTTGGTTTGAAAAAGTATTGTCCTTCGACTGGAATCGAATATGTGTGGTTATCAATTTAGAAGAGCTTTGAGATGTGTAATCACCTTTTTAATCTGTGGTTATGTACACGTTCAATTTAAATCTTGATAAATTAAAGGATAGTATACACAATTCATGTTCCGTTATACGGTAATTTATTTCAGAGTTTCAATTTCAACACAATTAGGTTATATCCGTTACTTAAAGTATTTACAGTGTAAAGGCAATCTAATGATGGTTTTTAACACGTCGTACGTCTCTTATTACGTGATCCTTTTGTGTAATAATTGGATTTTGTCGGGAGTAAGTACCTCTAGTAGAGTTGGTACAATAGTTTTGTCTATAACATGTACATATATATGTCGCTAGCATTTGGCCTGATCTTTCCTCCCATACTGTCGTACAAGCATTAAATTGCACATGGGAAGTGAATAAAACAAGTGTCTTTATGTTTGTGAAATTGTTTTTACTTGTAATTTGATAAGACAATAAAGAGGATTTAAAAAAAGGAAATTATTTTAAAAAATAAGTGTATTTTTTTCATTGTAAACGTTTACTAATTAAGAGAATCGATAGAATTATTGAAATCTTTGATACGTTAGTATATTAAATATGTATAAGAATGAAAATTAACGTATGGAAAATCCAGTTTTTAATTAGTAGTGCTTGTGAAATTATTTTTTATTTTTTTGTGTAATTTGATAATACAATAAAGAAGATTTAAAAAAAAGAAATTATTTTTATTTTTTGTGTAATTTGATAATACAATAAAGAAGATTTAAAAAAAAGAAATTATTTCACAAAATAAGTGTATTTGTTTCATTGTAAACGTTTATGAATTAAGTGAATCGATAGAATTGAATATTAACGAAATTAGTAGTGCTTGTGAAATTATTTTTTATTTTTTTGTGTAATTTGATAATACAATAAAGAAGATTTAAAAAAAAGAAATTATTTCACAAAATAAGTGTATTTTTTTCATTGTAAACGTTTACTAATTAAGAGAATCGATAGAATTATTGAAATCTTTGATACGTTAGTATATTAAATATGTATAAGAATGAAAATTAACGTATGGAAAATCCAGTTTTTAATTAGTAGTGCTTGTGAAATTATTTTTACTTTTTGTGTAATTTGATAATACAATAAAGAAGATTTAAAAAAAAGAAATTATTTCACAAAATAAGTGTATTTTTTTCATTGTAAACGTTTATGAATTAAGTGAATCGATAGAATTGAATATTAACGAAATTAGTGATATAACTATGAAAACAGTTTTCTTCTTGTGTCTTTATAACTTTTGCTTATTGTTTTGTGAATCCTTGACGATATGCATTTGATCCAGTTGTAAAATGTCTAACAGGGATTGTAAGTATAACATCTCTTTAGTACCAGTAAACGACTGCCACAAAGCTTATTGGGCGTCGTATCTAACTGAATCATGGATCACAAACGTGGATACAAATATATTGCTTTTTTAAAAATATTGAAACTACATATACAGCTAGTTGTAGCACAAATAAATCTTCTGGACCAAGGGAGGATCACACTTTCACAGAATGCTAGCACAAAATAGTTGCTATGTTCGTTTCCGAAAGAAATCAGAGACCTTTTTACTAGATACAAGGCTTTTCGAATACGTCTTCAGGAATAACAACGCATCCGCCTTGTAATTCCCTATCAAGGATGAATGTAGATAACATGGGTCGCAAGAATCATTTGCCACGAGGTGAAATATTATCGTCTGTCACTTCTTTCATCATTAAAAAAAATAATAATAATAACTCACCGCCGCAGCACGCCGCCCAGTAAAGACGCGTTCAGACACTCAGGAGGGGACAGTCGCCTTTGCACCTCAGCCACCGTTACTTTGTACTTGCTGGTGGAGGAGAGCAGGGACAGTCGCCCTGGTACTGAGCAGAACACATCGTTCGGTGCACACGATCCCGTTCCGCCAAGACCATCACGCCCTTTCATAGCTTTAAAACAAACAGGTAATTGTTACTTAAGTTATTTTACGAGATCAAATCAACTGCGCGGGATGTATACGTACTATACTATACGTCAAAGCCGTTGACTTATTTTCATTTTTCCTAATACAGTGTAATACCAGAAAAACATCAGGAACCGTTGAGACGCAGTTTCAGAGATACAGAAAATGTTTGTATGTACATCTAGACACGAAAACCAACTTTATTATTTGCTATTGCTCATACACAAATATTGTTCCGAACCTATTTCAGTGAAGCTATAGAGACCAATTGGGTCAAGTGCATTACAAATATTCAAAATAAAAATTCTTAATAACAATTCACGAATTAAAAAAAAAAAATTCTCTATGAGTTGTCGAGTATTGCCATCACCTTAAGTTACAAACAGGCCCTTTCCTCCCAATTGGTCGTGACAAATCTTTTCTTTCTAAATGTCAGAAGGTTTGTGTCGACTTTAATGAAGTGTATTTGTTTCTTCGTTTTGTAGAAACAACTTATATTATCCAACTTAATTTTGATTTTAAATACATTACATTAGTTCTCCAGCCTTTGTGTATTACTCTTTGATTTTTTATTTATCAGTGTCTCCATATTTATGGCGACGTAGAAGTTGAGACCATTCGAAATATGGAGGAAATGATTCTAAACATACCATATTGGAACAGAAGAGTATTCTGATGTTGATTAGAATATGAGATTTATGTATTGATTTGACCTTCCACGTCTAACATGTGTGACACTGATTATACATTAAAAATATTATGATATATAATTTTAAAGCGAAAACAACAATTCGTGTACATTCATAATGTACAATCATAATTTTTTTGACACATTTTTTTTTATATTTTTTTTCGTCGATACTAAGTCGGTTGGAGTGCGTGTGATTACAAAATAGCCGGCTTCAAATATCAACAATGCCAACACTAACAATCACCGCCACGCCCCAAACATGCGCTCAGCGTGATCTCTATACAAATTGTAATATTCCTATATGGCAACCCTAATACAATAAACATTACTATATCATTAGTATACCACCGTACTTATTTCACACCGTAGGTAGCTTATAAAAACATGCCTTTATTAGCGGCCAATTATAAGTCGCTATTTAAATAACATATGCTGGCACGTATTATTTTTAAAATAATATAATCCTACCTTTCCTGCTAGGATTTATAAAAGCGTTAAAAAATATAATTGAAATGTCTACCAGTCAATAAATCAAGAATTTTTTTTTTATTGATATCCTCTCCATTGATATCTTTATTTTGACAAATGACATTGACTGTGACGGGTGTATTATATTATGAGTGCATAAACATTTACGCATACAGACAGAGCCATTACCACATCAACCCCTTCCAGTTACAGTCGGATGAGATGCAAGAAGAGGGCCAGTCAAGCAGTGTTACCTAGACCCGAAAATCAACAATTTGTGATGCCTTACATTTTGCCACTCGGTTAGAAATTCAACCCGGGGCCCGTGACGTAGCAGCCAGTTATTTTTACAAATAATTCACACATTTCATTTTCAAGTCATCATTCTTATATACGTTGGCGTTACGCTTAGGTTTACGTGGGTTTGGTCTGAATAGTGAAGTGACGTGCTGAAACCATCACCTTTAACAGAAACCAAAAAAATTGATTTAAACTTTTTTGGTTCACACCTTACAAAAAGGGATACAAGGGCGGACTTACTTAAGGCCTTAAGCCATTCTCTACCAGTCAACCAGTGGCGTGGTAGGTGTAGTGCTTAAATTGTAAAAAAGAAGAAAAAATACTTAAAACTAAATATATATATGTATATATTATAATAATGAATTAGAAATCATTTTACTCGAACCTGAGCATATATATCAGTACAACGATGCTATCTTTTGTATGATATGTAAACCACCAATTATTTCCGAACGTAAGTAACAATTGCAAATTACTAATTTATTGTCGAGTATATATTATATAGTATTATTAAGCTAAGCATTATTAATTAGTAATAAACCGATACTTAAATGCGTCAATATTATTACGAACATCTAGTCTCTCATTCCGCGCCACTCGATTCCTTATCATCAATACTGGATTGTGTGTTTAATTTTATAGAGGTAACAGTAGACCTGCACACAGTATACAGTAAACCTGTGACCTAATTGTTATTCCTGCATCCAATGACACTCATATTTATCCTTGATAAAGAGTCATAATACAGACGCCTTGTGGAATTTCCCATTACACGTGTTAGGTATTCAGTTTCTGACATTCATTAGACACTGCAGTATATTTATAGTTACAGAATGAATGGGTCAGCTCGATCGGGGTAGGCCCACGCCCTCACAGAATACCAGCGTGAAATAACAGCACTATGCTGCTGTGTTTCGTGTGGCGAGTCCGGAGACATTTATTACTGGTGACGAGGCATTCAATCTCAATCTTAAAGGGTAACATCGTATCTACATTATGATTCCTAGTCAAGGATGAATGTAGATGTTGTGGGCCGCAGGAATCATTTATCATTAGGTGAACGCTGTGCGTTTGTTACTCTAAATGTAATAAAATTAAAAAAAAATCCAAGGTCGATTATTCATGTTACTGCTTGTTTATAACTGCGGTGTGATTCTAGTTCGTTTACTTTAATATGAAAAGTTTACTTGGGTACATTTATATATGTAATAGTATGTAATAACGACATTAGTCAAGCTGCATGCCATGTATTAAAAATGATAAATATAAGATTACTAATGAATTTTCAAACAGATTATTAAGCAGGCAAACACACGTGATGTTCCTAGTACTGATTTCGTATTAGGAGCTTACATATCTTAACGACTCTTTCCGAATCCGAATACACAATTTGAATGCGGAATGATTGATCGTTTCTATTATTTCTTTGATATCGACTCATTCGGCCGTTGAATGAGATGGGCCTTTACAATCTACTTAGAAATATAGATACACCTATGCGATAAGTTCGGTACGAGGCCTAATTACTGGCTTATCGCTGCCGGGTCATCGATATGAGAGTAACAATAAAAATATTTGATAAGTTAATAACATGTACTTATCGGGCCGATGTTCGTGCGATTTAAATTGGGCACATCGGGTACGGTTAGTAAAGTTGGGAGATGCCGTTTATTTTATTAAACGATTCAAAAAAATTAACTCATGAAATTGTCCCGTTTTTAAGTGATATTGATATTTTTTAATTTAGTGTGCTTCAACCGATTTAAATAAAACAAATACTTAATGTTAGTTCTAGTTTATCTCGATATATCAACGAAAAACCCATTCATATTGGTCATTATGGCCATAAGCGTCCACAAACGCATAAAAAATATGTTGATGATTAAATATTTGTATCGTGTTTAAACTTCAATGAAGTCAGTTTTTTTATCATAAAAAAGAATGCCTGCTGGGTTATTAACATTAATAAAAATTCCAATAACCTGCAGTGTTATGAGATGTTGACATGTATGCATGCCCATACTAGTAGGCTAATGGCGCTTTGTTTTTGAATTGTATATATATAAGTGTGTATATAGTGTATATATATAGGTATATATCTTTGCGCACAATGAGAGTAAAATTTTAAGTCAAATTTGAGTGCAAAGTTTCTACGTCTAAAGTTTCTGATGCAAGAAGGACGGAAAACAGATACTTGGCCAGAGAGAGATTATAACCTTTATAAGTTGCCGGCTTTGTTTCTATTCTACCCTTTCCTCTTTTTCTTACTCTCTGCCGTTGATCCCTTAACTATATATCTACAATAGAAGCGGTGAATAAGTTTTACAACACCCTATAAACATGCACTTCCCCGACAAAGACAAAAACGAAAATTAATTGACTTTTATGAAAAACATAAAACAAATCGGTTTCCTTTTTTAAAATTATATTCCTGGGTGCCATACGACGAGCACACGGTTCAAAATTAGCAATGGCACTATTAAATTTACTCCATATCTATTTAGGTTTGCACAAAAATTGTGCATTCCCACTGAGCTGATAGTTGTCGAGGTCATTAGCTCGGTTCAGTTGCACTTATCAATTGTCATATTTAGCATTATGCTTTATTAAAGCTAAATTTAAGATCAAAATGTTTGTAATAAACACTTGAAAACATTCAGATCGGTGCTACGCCTAAGATATGCCTATTTTTAATTGAATACTTTTTTTGTTAGCTTGGCGTTAAGGACGACTGAAATGTGTAACTTAAATTTGATCATGATATCTGATTGATTATTAACAAAGACAAAATTGTTTAATGTCAAATTTACTCATCCAAAATCACTCATTTGATCAATCAAAATTGCTCATTTGTTTGACACTGACAAATTATACGGCATCGTAAAGGCTGGTTATGACGAAAAAATATTGATCTACTGACAGGTGAAGAAATATAGTTAAATAACTGATTTTGAAAATAAGCGACAGTCGACGGTATGACCGCTAAGCCATGAAGTTTTAAAGACAAATTATTTTAGTGCTAGAGGATATAATTATCAGCTTAGTGGGACAAGCGGTTGAAGTCAAGGATCTGGCATCTTCTCGAGCATCAGGACAACTCCACTCAGCCCAGATACTTGAACACACTAAATTCCCATATTCTCCTATTTTATAGCAAG
Source organism: Teinopalpus imperialis (assembly GCA_029286865.1). NCBI lineage: Eukaryota > Metazoa > Arthropoda > Insecta > Lepidoptera > Papilionidae > Teinopalpus > Teinopalpus imperialis. The sequence continues at coordinate 7,777,739 of JAGSMU010000015.1, forward strand.
ATGTTCTGGGTGTTTATAACTTCGAGATTTCTGAGATATCAAATGTGAGAATCATACAAAGTGTATCCGAGTTGGATATAATGAAAAAGATATTTTATAACTTTTGAATATCCAATTTCTTTTGGCATGACCCTTGTAGTTCGGAGTTAAAATAATATCATGAAGCACTTAGTCGCAAGGCTCCCTCCTCAGTTATGTTTGTATCTTAAGTTTCAGATTAAGTTACAGTTGAAAGTGGATAGGGTTTGTTAGGCCTCTGAACCTCGTATTTTATTCTCTATATTAGGATAGCAGATAATGAAGATTAATTGACAAAGTACATAGCAATTAATGGGACATTGAATATTTCCTTAGTATATTTAATGCATAGCTTAAAAAAAAGAATAAAACAAGAAAATCAAATCGGGTAATCTGAAAAAAGGAGTAAAATCTAAATTATGTATATTATCTGACACCAAAATGATAAGATATATTTTTAGTTGTAAATGTTCACGTAAATACAGAAGCACCTACACTTTGGTACCCTTTCCTAGTTCGCTGCAATGCATTAAGATAAAAGAAAAGTCCAGAAGTAATGTTATAACACGAAACATACACACAAGAGACAGACCCGAGAACCAACCCTTTGTTTCTCACAAATATTGTTCATGCTGTATTATAATGGTTTTTTTGTTATCTGTACCTCGCTTGAGTTTTGTATGAGTCGACAGAAATATTCAAGATCACTTTGCTTACACCGCGCCGGTGGTTTCCGTTCAGAAATAATTATTTATTTACTGTAAGCCTGTAATGAAGGATTTTTTCTTAACCTCGTTTCATTTAGTTGATTAAAATTATCCCGTTCTGTGATAAGATATATCTTCTGATTTGTTAATTTAATAAAATTATTTATATTGTTTTTAAAATTATATAATATTTTTATGTTTTGTTACTTTAAAAATATCTTATGTATATATGCAATCACTTCAGTAGTTCACGTTCTTATTCCGTGCAGGCGTTGGTGGAACTGACTTATTCCTGCCCTAGCTAAAATAAAGCTACAATACTTACCAAAACAATACCCATTCATACCATTGATATCAATAAACAGATATTCTATAGAATCTTACTTTTTATAATACTAATACAGGCATATAATAAACTATATGTTAATTAAGCTTGGCATATATCGATATTTTCCAAAATAAAATGTTTAAATAAAACAAAGAATAAAAGGGCCAAACTTCGTTAAAGTTCACGAGGTAGAAGTAGGTATATCGCTGAAATAAATTTCACATATCATTTCTTGGCTGAAAATTATAGAGTTTTCCTGATCTTGTCGACATCTGGTTATTACTAAATAGCAATTACAAATAATTTTCCGATAAAGGATATTTATAGCGAGTATTTATACTCCTATATATTTTGTCACTTGTAAACTAGGTATTATCCGGACTCCGAGAGAATTATAAAAGTACTCATTTATAGGACTTAGGTTGCAGTTATATTGAATTATTATATCTTTGCGACTTTATTATCAGAAGATATACTAATAAAAAGTTTACAAATTCATTACGGCATCTATCCTAATTTCAGTGGTCTAATTTAAACCCGTTAAAAACGCTTGTCACGTAAATAAAGTGCGACGTGTTTGTGTGTCTGTACGCATATACTATTTATTTAATACCAGATACTATTAAATAAATTTTTGCCTGTTCCGACTGATTCTCAAGGAAGATTTAAATTAAAATTTTTAAACGTCTCATATAAATGATAAATATGCAAAAAAAGTTTATACCGTTTGTCAGTAAACTGATATTAATCGACCTCTTGTGAGTAGAAATATTTTTTTATAAAAATTCTCTTAATAAAGTATTCCAGGAAAAGCTGGGCTGAGCTGCTAGTATAAAATATAATATTTTATACTTTTTACTTACTTTTTAATAACGGAAGATCCGTCATGAAACCCGTCGTGTCGTCCATGCCGGCATTCTGAAAAAAAAAACAAAATAAGAAAACAATGCAGAATGTTGCCCATATGGGTATGCTATTTTTTACATTATTAAATGGAGAATGGACAAGAATATCGAAAAGTATTCTGTAATAAGAAGTAGCCTCCGATCGGCTATTTTAATTTACTTAGATTAAATTCCAACGAGGGAAGCGGACATTTTTGTTGATATTTACTGTATTTTATTTTTATATGTACTCTCGTGTGTTCGTAAGTGGGATGGACAGATCATCAATCTATGTCTATTATGTAACGTCATGGTTATAGGTTCAATAGGTAATTGGCTTATAGTAGACAAATTGTCAAACGCTAGGATAGAGGAATAAAAGATGGAGACAGAAATTAAAATAAAATCTTTCTCATCATGTAGAGAGCCGAAAGCCGATATAATTCCGATATTACTGAAATACTTGCACGTATACTAGATGGAGTAAATAAATGTAATACGGAAAATAGCATATATTTATACGATAAAAGTCAAAAAACGATTGTGTTTTACTTATTTTAAATAAATAGATGGCAAACGAATAAGCACTTTCCTAATATTAAGTTATTACTGGACATGCAGCAGTTAGAATTAATCCGAACTACTCCTCAGCAACTCCCCCATGGTAAATACGGTAAATGCATAGAGATGCAACATCTCTTCGCAATGCCAGATAAGCAAGCCGATCGGAAAGTATGCGTCGTCAACGATTCATTATACATAGTCATTGAGCAACTTCCTAAGAGAACCTACGATCATCAACACGTCTCTTGACGTGGGACTCATGAGTATTCCCAAATTGTACGTAGTAGAGCGTCGCAGCTACAATATGACTGTAAAATTATATTTTAATTAATTTCGTTTAATGAATGAAGGAAACAGGAGACTTTATTATTAATAACAAAGCAATCCACTTTAAACTCAGAGGTAGTCAATCATGTAGAATATATATATATAAAAATATATATATACATAAAATAAAAATGTGGGGATATGGTTCGAAATGATGACGACTGTCGTAATAAACCGATAAACTTATATTTCTGCTTCTTTATCTTATTTTATATATATATATATATATATATATATATATATATATATATCTATATATATATATATATAATACCTGGTTAATGTATGTATGTACTTGCGTTGGTCACGAGTAAGAGTATCTGTTAAACCCATTATTGACAGCTAAATAGCCATCTCTATATTCGGAAATACCATCGTATCAATAGCTTGGTTCGTCCTTGGGACTGGTTTGGTGTGTATATGGATCGCAGTGATCGCTCACACGGTCTGCCATCCTTCTTTTAATCAGAAATTCAAAAGTATATAGTCTTACCTGTGTCTCTTCCGTAGAATGTAGTGCATGATGTAAAGCCAACTCATGTTGTTCCCTTGCCCCATAGTCAGCGCGTCTCTCGCCTCCGCCGTAACCGAAACCGCTATGTGATAACTGTCATAGACAAACAGACAAGACAAGAGAGATTTAATTTTATTATATGATTAACTGACCCGACAGATGTCCTGTGCAAATTTCAATAAATTTGTTATAGATTGTTTTGTAAATTTGTCAAAATTGTCGATCCTTCGAATCGTGAGTTATGTATGTATGTATGTCTTGAGTCCGAACAAAAATCATCTAGAAAAAAGGCCTACGTCCAGTTTTGCAGAATTTGCTATTTTCCGGGTGACTTTTTCTCAATTTTTCTATAAAAATCTAACTCTGAATATTACGAACATTAAAAAAATATCCAAATCGGGCCAGCTTGTGATGCACTTACCAACAAACATCATTTCATTTTTATAATATAAATTCAATTCTTTCTATAGTAGCAAGGGAAAGATAGAAAATTTAGGAAGTGGTTTTGTTATGATGGTAGATGCAGATACACTGGTACCACTGAGAACTTAGATGGTATTCCACATCGTCAAATATGGTTTCCGGTTTCTTTCAATCACTGCACGAAACACTACAGCACTAATCTGCTATTCGGGCAAGCAAAGTGTCTGCTATTCAACAAAGTGGAAAGTGTTGCCTCTTCCCGAACATACTCGGTCTTCAACAACAATGTTTTACCGTGATTGTTTTACGGACTACAAATTAAAATTAGCTTTGTTTGTTAAAATAATTTCAAGTCAGCTATTATTTTTATTATTCTAACATTAAATTATTCCGTAGAGTAAAGGAAGAATTAGTTTTTGTTATATAAAAAAGAAGGCTCGTAAATATCGCAAGTCGTTATTTCTTTTGACATTTAATCACAAAATGACATCTAGTTTCCCTCCAAAAGCGCATTGTATTGAATTCTGTTCGAGAACCGGAACATTACAACATTACAGCGGCTAATCTTTTAAAGTGGGACCGCACTAATATCTCGTTCATAACCTATTGTTGCCATAAAAATGATCTCATGCTTTTGTCAATTTTCTTTCGTAAATAACTTGGCTTTTAGATTTGAAATGGCTGGAATCGGAAAATGATATAATAATTTTAAAAGTGTGTTTGACAGATGGCGGGTATTTGGGTGGAAAAAATTTTGTTTTCAAAATATTTATTTATGATTTTTGAGGGGCAGTTACATACTATGTGTATGTACTATGGTATTTACAATTATTAGAGTTTTGGAAAATTTGTTACTCGGTTGGAAAAAAAGCTTCTGTATTTGAAACGGCTATTGCTGGACGCTTCTCTCTGGTACCAAAAAATACTAAAAAATACAATAAAACAAAAAAAAGGTACAAAGAGGATAGAGGACAGTTAGGAGAATGGTTAGCCTATCAATTTACGAGCAGCATTAGTTAGTAGTTGTAAGTTTTTAACTTATGATCTCCATTAAACAAAATCATAATTCTCTTTACTGACTTTTATAGTAATTTCGGGAGCAGAAGCAGTTTCTCTATTTGTATGTTTGCCCTATTTTATCCCTCTCAGTGTAGCATGGAAGGTTGATATAATTGAATAATAAATAATAGATTTATTAAAATAATGTTTAAATAGCGCCATTATTCTATCGGTGTTCTATCCGTTCGTTTGTCTTTTCTATATTCGTGAGTGAACAACCAAAACTTTCACCTAATGGTAAGTGCTTTCCTGCGCTTTAGGGTACCGATAATGATCATTCTGTAGATGGGTCATTCCTCTGAGGACTTAGATGGAAAGCCTCGTTATGAGTATTAGGTCTCCCGTTTCTTTATTTCACCAGAACGCAACACATACCAATATTTTACATTGGTTAATAGTTTGTTTTTTTTTCAGTTTAGCCGACCTATTATGCTATTCAACCAGTTTATAAATATATCGTGTCCCTACACCAGAAAATATAAGCTATACACGTAAAATTAAAGTTACGTTTTATCCACAAAATAACAAACAAATTTTACATATAACATAATTATTTCGTTAAGTTGGGGAGGATCTAAGAAACTATTTGAAGACCGCTGTAAGGGGCGCACGCATTCCCATGTCTAGGGGTAAATACTTGCATAGTTTTGATTTTCGATCGATTGTCACAGCTACTGAAATATTTCCGTAATATGTAAACGTGTCATAAAGGTCAATCTTGTAATTAATTGTTCTCTTTCGAGCAGTATTTAGAATGACAATGGAATATATCTGTTATATTTTAGTTATTAAAATTCAGGACAAAATCAATTAAAAAATTACTACATAAAGAGTGAAAATCACTGTGGAAAGGTTTGGTTTTGGTTCGATATTTTTATATCTGTCACCTTAATTTTGCTTTGTTTCGATTACCAGATATTATACCTCCTATTCCTTACACTTTTAATCGATTACCGTTCGAGGAACAAAATGTTTGGAATGGTGGTTTGGAGTGTATGGATCCGGAGACTTAATTACAGATAACGAGACATTCCATCTCAGCCGTCGGGGTTGACAGGTATATATATATATTACGGGCTGCACTTACCATCAGGTGAACTCTATGGTCGTCTTTCAAACCCCAATATTATATAAAAAAAATATCTTCGGCTGCGTAGTGCCTTGCGTATTGTACGCGAGGCACTATGCACTGGATATATTCAATGCAATGCGTCGCAGATTCTTAGTTTGATTTCCAGCCAAGGCCATATATTGTTATTAGGTATCTGTGTAACACTTTTTTTTTGTGCGTGAGCTTTGCTGTTGGTTCAGAGACCTTTATAGCTTTATCTAATTAGACTCGAGAATGGGAAGCCCGCTGAGTAGATAGACAACGTCGATGCTGCGAAGCTGGCGCGGAGACTGCTGCTCCACCACCGCTGCACTCCGACCCCTGTGGACGAAGAACGTCGACGACAACAGAGGGGTGGGGGAGGACGATAATACGATCCGAGGGCCCCTCATAAGGAGGTACGAAACCTCGACTCGGATCGCTATCTACAGGGAGGATATGTAACACAAATATGTATGTATTTCTTGTGTCCATGACTCTGCATCTGAACCTTACTCCGACGAGTGGCACTGTGTTTGCTCGACTGATTACGATGCTATAATAATATTGTGCCCAATTGATATAATCTAGTAATTACCAGAAAATATCTCCATGTTTCGAATCGATCGGACGGCATCAAGTTGTTATACCATGTAGACTATAGAACTATACATCGGAAGGAAATAAATTATTCATGTGTAGCCTATATATGTATAAAAATGTATGTACGTGTGGATGTGTATATACATTATTGCGTAGGTGTGTGAACTCACGTGGTGCGTGTGTATGGCGTCGTGGTGGTCCCGATGGTGACGTAGATGAGCGTGAGGCTCGTGGTGACCGTGATGACGCGGCAGCAGCTGTTGGGGCGCGTAGTGCTGTGCGTACTCCGCGCTGCCTCCACCACCACTGTACTCCATGCCATGGCTCTGCGAGGACATGCTTCGTTAGTGTTTTCTTACGGATGATATTGCCGATTGAAAGAACAAACTTTTAGTATTATCGGTGTTAGTTAATGTAACAGATGAGATTTGTATATACACATAAAATATATATTATTGGTTTAAGATTAATGTTTGTGTTTTAAGAATATATTCTTAGCGAACACTTGCGCATTAATTATGTAAAAAAATTGAAAGAGGCATTACACAACATATATCTCTTCCCTGAATTGTTAAACATGACATTGGAGCGAGAAAAGAACCAATACACTCATTTTTTTTCCGGGCTGATGGCCACTTAGTCCGAGGGCTTTTACAGCTTCACCGGGTTGAAAGGTGACTGCTTATGGCCCTCTGAGACTTTTATTAGTCGAGCCTCGGCTTGGACCATTGCCCTGTTGCACGAGAGCGACTGACTCGAAGGTACCTGAGAGGACCGAACCTCTGCTGCGTCCAGTTGCTTCGGACAGATTATCTAAATTAACATCAATTTTATTGTGGCGTAGATATAAGTGGCACAAGAAACTCCTATCTGTAATATTTGGTGAAAACCGGCCTGAGATATGACGATATCGCCAATAATTTTGTTGTTTGCGACGTCCTCGGCGTCGGCCTAGGCGGTAGATTGATGTTAGTGTAGTGTGTTGATCAGGGCTTGGGCCCTGGTGGTCGCTACGTTAAGGTCGTGCTTAGGTCACCTTCGGACGCGGGGGATATTCGAAATAGGATTGTAAATGACGGCATTAACATTTAGCGGTTTCGGGTGTATTACGGCAGAATTTAAATATCGGTGGGCGATCAAATAGCTCTATGGTTGGGAGATGCGCCATTTTGTCGCACCGAGAGAAGTATATGACTGCACTTTTGGTGGGGTTAATCTCGATCCTCCATTGCCATCAAACCATTTCCCTAATGTGTTGGCTGCAGATTGTAGTTGTCTACAGATAGCTATGTCTGGTTTGAATCCAGACTCATAGAGGTCGGTGTCATCGGCGAAAAGAGCTTTACACAGCGAGTGCGCGATATGTCGTAGGTGTAGAGTGTGAAGACAATTGGATGTAGGATTGAGCATTGTGGTACTCTGGTTCAAATGGGGTGAACCTCGGAACGCGTTTCCTCTATTGATAGTTTCGATTATGGAGAAAGTCTAGACTAGTACGAGTAGATCCGGCAAACTGAGCTTATAAAGTTTGTATGTGAGTCCGTTGTGCCAGACCTTGTCGAACTGTTTCGCCACGTCGAAGAAAAGCGCCTCGGTTTGGTAGCCCCGAATGAACCCCCCCGAATTTACTGTGGATACTGCTCCGTGATGCTTGTGAACTTTGTGAACTTGATGGGTGCATGAGTCTTGGGTGCGAAAACTTAACTAGTAGTTGATGGGTAGCCCTCGGGATAGCATGAAGCCCTTGAGGCGGGCGAGGATGAGTCTTTCGTATACCTTGAGCCTATAGCCTTGAGGCTTCGAGTAGGCTTATAGGCCGATAGGCTGATGGGTCGTTTGGATGCTTGGAGGGCTTGAGAATACCTATGACATCGGCTTTCTTCAGGGTGTTCGGGAATGTGCCTTTCCTGTGGTTTCATTTCTTTGAAGAAATTGCCCGTGTGGGGTAAAACTATGGCACATTATATTTTTAACATTTATAGTCTTTAATTAGGAAGTCATATTTGCAATCACGAATACTATATTTTGATTTAGAACTTCGTTTTTGTAGAGTTTCTATATAAAAAAGTTAAAATACACCACACAGGTTTGGCTATGGTAAAACTATTGGTGTATCGGTGTTTTCGGTAGCGCATATGATATATAAAACGGATGTACATAAAACATATATTAAATTAGAGTAATTTTCATTTTTTTAAGCACTAATCAGCAAAGCTTTATATTTATATATATTTTTTTAATGACCGGTTATATTTTTGTTTTTCTTTTTATCGTCGGAGGGTTGGTTAGTTCTTACGAATTCGCTTTAAGTTATGGGTTGTTTGTTATATTCTTGTTCTTCACCTGTTGCTGATGATGAGGACTGGCCGGGTGAGCAGTTGGGGCGAAGGGCGGCGGGAAGTACGGCGGCTGGAAGTCCGCCAGAGAGGGCTGTGCCCCTCCGCGGAATCCACCACCTCCCAGGCCCAGCCCTCCGCCGCCAAGGCGCTCCTGTAGACAATAAAGGTTTTGGTTAGACTGGTTTAATTACATTTGTAAGTGGTGCACCAAGCATCGGACAGACACAAGCTAACTAGATCTAAGTTATTGATATACCGCCTGCCAAGGTTAGCGATTAGTTCGTTAGCGAATGTTGTATTGTTTATGATTAAGATTGTATAGAAAATAATACATCGTTCTAATTGATATGTTTCAATCCATACATGAGATATTTAAAGCATTGACAGTGGATAGTGGGTAGCATTGGATACGGGATGAGATAGTTTTTCATTTGAAACTCTTGAGACTTGAAACGATATGGGTTGAAAATAATTGGATTATATTAGAACGTTATGATATTTCTATTATTTATGTAACATTAATACAATCAAATTTTGTTTATACATATTCTGTTTTTGAAACTCTTGAGACTTGAAACGATGTGGGTTGCAAATAATTGGATTATATTAGGACGTTATGATATTTCTATTATTTATGTAACATTAATACAATCAAATTTTGTTTATACATATTCTGTTTTTGAAACTCTTGAGACTTGAAACGATATGGGTTGCAAATAATTGGATTATATTAGGACGTTATAATATTTCTATTATTTATGTAACATTAATACGATCATATTTTGTTTATAAAAATTCTGTTTTTGGAACTCGTGAGACTTAAAACGATATGAGTTGAAAATAGTTGGATTATATTAGCATATTATAATATTTCTATTATTTTTGTAACATTAATAAAATAAAATTCTTATTATACACGTTTCTGTAAAGCGTTTTATTGCTGAGAAAGTCTGATCAAAAACAACAATATTATTGATATTCTCTAAGAGGTCAAATGCCAGTAGGCACAAAATTTAATTGAAAGACACAGATTTGATAATCTTTGACCACAACTATCCAAATGGCAATGTATGTACCTTTACAAAATCCATTATACTATATATCTTTTATAATAATCTAAAAATCAAAGTAGGTAGTCTAACATCAATTCTAATTCAAAGTTCGCGTGCCAACAACGATAGAACATCATTGGTGTGAGTCTGTTCGGAATTTACATAGTGTAATTAACCCCAGAGAGGCCACTCTCTTTTACTACTCACTCGTTAACAGACGGTTAATTTGTTACAATACAATAGTGTAATCTCGTGTACCAAAATTGACTTTTTATACGGCACAACCGGCTCCCGTTGATTTGGTAATAAGTTGATCAATGCAATCAACTAATTAAGCACGTGTATAAACTTTTTTAAGCCTTCAAACTGTACGAGTGCGAGGATGATTGCTTTTGTTCTAGACGATTCAAATATGCATGTCGTGTCTATTAAAATACCAATGATATGTTTTAAGTTCAAAAGTTATACGATTGTTACGTATTTCTTTAATCAGTAATAATCGGGCAAACGACCTTATTGTTTATTTGATTGTAAATCACCTGAAGATTCTGTGAAGAATCAAGATGCAGATAAATTGTTACTCATGAGAACTGAGATGGAAGATCTTGTTGCCATTTATTTTTTTATCTGGTTCGCACACTTCATCATATCATCATCATCATCATGAACTATGTCCCGTATCCCTGATACTGCATCTAAATCTTCTCCCGATTTTATTGCGCATGCGCTACGTCGAAATACGATGGATAAGGAATGTGTGCCTCTATGTTTGCGCAAATGTTCGCACTATAAAATATCCGTCGCACTGGTTCAGGGTTTTTCTTTTGTTACTTTGAGAGTAACAAACGAGCACACAGTTCACCTGATGGTGAGTCTTGCGGGGCCCATGACATCTACGTTCATCCTGGACAGATCATGCTCTTATTGTAACATCCTACCCAAGTACAGCTGGGATGATTAGGGCGCTGGCAGTGTCTAAATACAGCTTGAATTTATTTCGTAGTAGAGCCACGCTGCAAGATGTTACTAGATATAGCATAAACGGTTCTACCCAACCGAGGAAAATTCCGGCATGAAACAGCAGTATAATGCTTCTGTGTTTCATATGCTGGCATTCTATCGTAGCTCTCAGGGGTAACAACGCAACTATGTTTTGTATCTTTGCTGATAATATCATCTAGTCATATTATTTTTCACCCGATGGTAAGTGATCACCGCTGCCCATGAACATTTGCAAGACCAGAGGAGACGCAGTAGCGATGCTGGCTTTAAATAAGGGTGCAGGCTCTCTTCTTCAAAGTCCCTAAATCGTATCGGTTCGGCAATACTTTTGCAATACGATAGCTGATTCAACAAACTAGTTGTGAAAATTTCGAGTGTTGCGTTTACCATCAGGTGATAGTTAAGTTTATTGTTTATCCTTAGTTTTTTAAAACAGCATCCCTATCAAATGATCAGAATAGGCAAAGAGAAGACAATTTATAAACCTGACGTTTTGTCTGTTTAAGCGATACTTTCGTTTGTCATTCATCATATCGGTATGTCTAAAAAAAACACTACATAGTGTACCGTTGTGTCTGATGGATGACGTTCTGTCCAGATGGATTGGATGAGAAATTAACTAATCACCTTGAAATGTGATTTGATTTGAATCTAGCAGGCAACCACTTCACATAATTAAAATTAGATAATTCAAATTATAACCTAAGAAATGTGTTTTAATGAAACTTATCAAGTAATAACACTGTCGCTAAACCATGTCCTTTAGATTATTCTTTCATAGCCAAAATCTTATGAGTACCGTTAACGATTTTAAGATCGATGCCAATTTCAAAAAATTTAAGAGATTAGATATAGATTTGTATCCTGGTTATGGTATTTTAGATAGCTTCGCTTGCAGCACACACACGCACTAAATGCTTTTTTTTATAGAATAGATTGCCTACGGTGTTTTTCCTTATCTCTTCAACGTGTTTCAACTGTGAGCACCACAAATTCATTATTACATAAAGATTAGAATTTTAGTGTATTGTATATATCGATTAAAATTAATGTTAAATCTTCCCTTATTTATTTTTAGTTTTACCTGATTTGAAATCATGCTTTATTAGTTTTATTACCTGTTTACTAATCGTGTTGTAACTGGAAACGGTAGTCTTTTTCACCAACAGGACAGGCGTTTGCCTAGTGTGGGGGTGAGATCTTATTGTATGTGTCTGCAACTTATATAGATAAAGTAAAATTTGAAAAGGAGACTTTCCACAGATCGGTAGATACCTTAAATTTATTACTTTAAAACAGCCTTGTATTAATATCATAACGTTTTATACGACAAAATTGATATACCATTAAATTATAAAGAAATCGCCACACCCATTTCATAAAACTCGTACGGTCGGCGCTCTAGTTAAAAATTAACACGCGTCGTCTCAATCAGCCGCCCAAATTTGTATAATAAATTTATCAGAATTAATGTTTGGGTAATAAAATACATGTTACTTAAATTAATGAACACCGGCCTAAATATCTGACCTTAAGTGAATAAGCCCACCGCTTCAATCTAGATCAATAGTCAAATTTAAAATTATCTCTAGTTACCGCCATGGAAAAAGTACTACATACAGGAAGTTTCAAGATTAACCGTGAGTCAATTGAGAGTTTCATTTTTTTGACAATATAAGTAGAATTGTTTTTTATAATATTAAGGATTGTCAAGGTAGCATACAATACACATGATGGGAGTGTTTATTGCGTCTCGTGACATCTACGCTGAAGGAAGATTCAAGATGCAAATATGCGTTGTTACCCGTCCGGATTGAGGTGGAATTCTTCAAGAACAGTAACTAGTAGTGGTAGTAAGTAAGAGTCGATATTGCAAATGGCGTTAGTGGATATTGCAAAAATAATTATATTTTATCAGCCATAAGATATTATTATTATTTACTATTTCCCTTAAAGTGCGCCTACTTGTTGTACGTAGTACATATTACTCCTATCGTTACCCGCTTTGACGAATAATCGATTGGTTGATCGACTTTTTTAGTTTGTGAACCGGTACCGGATGCTAGGTGAAAATTATAACCTGCCCGAAATATTTAATGTAGGTGAACCGTGTCATAGTTACTACCGTAGATATTACATGTAATTTAGTGTAATTATAGTCACACTTTGAAATGTCTAGTTTTTGTTAAACTTATTATATTACTGGTTTTAAGTATAAACGTGTTAAACTTTCTTTATACTTAAAATCTTTTAGATCTTAAAGAATTTGTTAAATTACATAAATTTTTTATACTCCTGTTCAGGTCACACATAAAAGACAAAGCGCAAACATAATGGCGAATCTAAAAAATGTCTTGTCGTTTTGTTTAATACACAGCATATCGTCCACCCAAGGGAGATATGCAATTAATTTCTGTACCAAAGACTATATTTGTAATGTTTGAAAGAAATAGAAATAAAGTATTTAGCGAGTAAAATAAAAGGTACAAGAAACCTTAAATTGTATTGATTCCTTATTTTATATTAACATATACCGTTTTCATTTTCGAAAAAACAAAAAAAAATTACTATATAATATATAAAGGCGTTTAATAGCACATTAAACTACTTATATCCGCCCATCCATCAGGTTATCGATCCTGAAGATTAAGAGGAGACGCCTATTCATTTGCCAGATCTGTTCTCAGTTGCACACACAGAAATATTATGCTGCGGTTAATAATTAAAATAAACTTCGATATGCTATTAATTAAATAGATGAGAATAATGTTACTCATGAATTAACTTCTATTTTGTTTCGTATTTTTTTTTTCATGTATTATCTATAAATTCCCGATATTATGGAAACCAATTCAATATTTGATATATTGGCCTTTTACTAGTTTGTATATAATAAATTCATTTGAGCATGATCCATCCCCGATCTAGTAGTTCCATTTATCATACGGACAGTTTTTTATTTGCTACGTGTTTCTTCCACCTAAACTCTTCATCTGTTAATTTTCAAGTACCAAATGTAACAGGGTTGAGTAGAATATCATTCGTGGACATTATTAGTAAGTGTTTTTTTTTATAGATTGCCATTGTTGTTCTTATATTAGAGGTGTAAAACGTGCACACTTAAATCAGTCAGAAGCAATTGACCAAGCCGAGGTTAGGTACACTCAGGCTCCCTAGAGACAGTCGCTATCGCGCGCAGGGTAACGGTCTAAGCCGAGGCTTCCTTTTGGGAACTCTTATGCTGGTTACCCATTAATAAAGATGTGGGCTGAGTGTCCTAAATACCTACTATCAACCCGGTGCCCATGGGCCAATAGTGGCCATCATCCATTGAAAAAGGAAAGAAATGACTGCGGCCCGGTGACGACTATATTCATTGTCAACAAAGATTATCTAAAGCACATGCGTTGTCCACCCCGAGGAACTGTAACTAGATCTCCGGATCTCTACATTTTTAACCCTGGTATATTATAAGACCGTGGACCTTCCCCGGTCAAGTCAACCCATTCGTTAACAGTTATAAATTAAATGAGTCAAATTGGTCGTAAAATAAACTTTGGTATTGGTGGAGGCGCGTGGGATTGTGGGAGATAAGAACTAAAACGATAATCATACGGCCACGTGGGTAAGAGTGAATGGGTTCAGCTCTTGCAGGTCTCATCCGGATCATTCTCAGCCGGGGAACAATATTTGTGTATCATAAAATTGTTGGTTTTATGATCTGAATGTGTTGTATGCGCCCTGCTCTACGGTTTGATACTGCATCAGTGCTTTTCTCTGATTTTATTGTGCATGCATTATATCGGACCAGGAATTGGGGCAAATTCTTAAGGCACTATAATATAACTGGTGCAGTTGATGTCATCTGGTAATAACTGAGGATATCGCCGTGAAATCGATCAAGGTAGATCGTTATTATAATATTATATTTGCGACTGTTATTCCGCTGTCAATTTCTAGATGAAGGGTTTAATTTCCCGATTCACTGAAATATCCTGATACAGCCGTAAGAGAAAAAGCGGACGGAATTATGATATTTTAAGTTAAATGAAAGTGATGTGAAACGAGAACAAGTTGTTTATTTCGTAGTATAAATGTCTACTATAACAATAAATTATTAAGTTCTATCGATTTGTATTAGACTAATTATTACTTAATTTATTGCTTCGTAATGTGTAATGGTATAAGTGCTGGTTATGCAATTTGTTATTTGGTATACGTAGAAAAACTACGTTTCAAAACGCCGTCTATACATAGGCGAGTGTCGTAACCGTTCTGATTTTACGAAGGTTTATGTCATTTTCTTTCCTTTCTAATTACTTGAAGATAATTTAGTATCTCCTATTAATATTAGTTGTATATAGGTAGGTATATAAATCGCATGGAGACTTGCCACGTCTTTGACTTGTCTGCTTGAACACACTTATGTCCACAATGGCTTAACCAGTTGGGATGCGGTATCATTGATGTATCGAGACAAGCTTGGACTAACATTTAGTGTTGTGTGTCATTTAAATCTCTTGACAAATAAAAATTATTTTAAAATTTAAAGTGCGTTCCGTGCACAAGTCGTATGAAGAAAGGATTCTCATTTGCTATGCGCAAAAATAAAATACGGATATAATATAAGGTATAAAAATATTGATAAAGTTATATTATAGTTCTATAGTTGTTACAAGAAGACCTTTTTAAACCTTGGCTATCGGACAACTGGTTTTTGAGTCTGGGTTCACTTTATATATCCTATGTAGTATGTATGACAATATAACTGAACTTTCCTCCGATCTTATTCCGAATAGTGAGTTGATAAGAGCCTCTGTGTTTGCACAACGTTAACGGCATATTCTGCTGTATGTTGAGTCATCAGAAGATATCGCCGAGGGTGAAATCGACGAAAGAGAACTTGTATTTTACTAACTGTAAAATGTATTTAAACTAATTTCCCATCGACAAGTGTCTTGTAAATAAAATAACACTTAAAATTTCAATTTCTGTTAATATCCTCATCGAAATATCTACGTACTAAGTAATTTAATCCATATTCCAGAATACTGAATTTCTTCTCCGCGCCTTGTTCAGATAAATGCGAAGAATTAAAACAAGTTTCAATTAGAGCATGCAACACCACCCGTAAAATAATCAAAGAAGATACCTCAGTAAACACAGTGTTGTATTTATTTTTAAGATAATATACCGTGAATTTCGGGTGTGGCAGAAAAAGACTTGAGTTAAATTAATGACATAAAATTGCGATCATTATGAAATACGCAAGGTGTGACTATCGATGACAGGTTTAGGAATTATATGATAAGAGAGTGGAGAAAGGAATTAGGAAATAAATATTTCGGTTGTTTTGATATGTGGAAAGATTGAAAAAGGACAGAGTGATTATAAAAAATTATGGTACAAAATTAGGGACAGACTTTTATATAAAATAGCCCGAAGCTTGAAAGCTTGACCACAATCCCGCCTGATATAATGCGGTAAAGAGTGGTTAACATATAGTATAAAAAAAAGGGCGTAATAGATATCACTTGCGACGGATATGCTATAGTTCCAGCCTTTCCAATCGGCTTGATTCATTGGCGTTGCGAAGAGATGTTGTATCCCTTTGCCGAATTTACCATGTGGAGTGTTACGATGAGTTGTTCGGATTAATTCTAGCCGCTGAGTTTAACATCGTACATCACGAGAGAATTCAAAATTTTATCCTCAACATTTCGATGGTTGGCAATCCACCACTGTGCGCTTTTTTTCTTGTCACGCACAAATACTCTGTGGAATCAGCTGTCGCCAGCGGTGTCGATACGACTTAGGGACCTTCAAGAGAAGAACCTACACCTTCCTTGAAGGCTGGCAACGCAACTGCGACTCCTCTGGTGTTGCTGATGTTTGTGGGCGGCGGTGAACACTTACCATCAGATGGGTTGCTCGCTCGTTTGCCACCTATTCTATAACAAAAAAAAAAAGTGCCGCAAGCATTTTGCGGAAATACACTCACTCAATGCATGTAGAATAAGGTCTGAGGAAAGTTTTGAAGATGTCTCAGGGACACGGAACATAGATATCAAGCCTTTTAAATCAGAAAATATTAGTAGTTAGCGGTCATGCCTCATCAGTGGCGCATCTCTCATTCGTTGCCCAAGTAATGAATGAGCTGTTGTCTAGATTCATACTACATCTAGAAAGTCTAGATGTAGTATGAATGTTTTATTTTATAAAACTGAGGGTACGAACGAGCATAAGCATAATTGCATCACATAAACACCTATACCCATCCTCAATAAAGATTTTAACAGTGGTAGAGCTACGCTGCAGCTTGTTTCGAGCTGCAGAATTAATGCTTCGACTGGGGTACGACCGCGCCCTCACAGAATACCAGCGTAAAATAGCAGCACAATAATGCTGTTTCGTCTGGTGATAGCAGGGAGATTTGGAGACCATTACATTAAAACTATAATTTAATTAAAGAAAAAAGAATAATATCCCAATAAGGGAGGTAGTAGTAAATTATCTTAGTTTAACATCGTACACACAAATTATAAGTAGTCTAGTGAATTAACGTTCTTGTCATATCATAATTGAGTGGCACAAGAGAAGGCTAAGGGAGATTTATATAAGTATTTCAATTATATTTGGTTAACTTAAATAAAAATGTGTTTATGGTATATAAATAAAGATAGTTATATAGATATACATTTGTTAGTTTGTCTTTACAAACATTTCATTCATATCCCGGGTAAAAATCACTTATTTATTTTTAATAAACGTACGTACAGTATATATAAACATACATAATGTACGTACTTCAACGACATTAAATAACGTGTGAGGACTTGATTACATAATTAATGAGTAAGCGTATACCATATTGCGATGTCATTACTTATTCTTATATAAAGGTAGGGCCCCAAAAACATACATGTCTATGAGCTTAGGAGGAATAAAATTTTTCTGGTAATAGGATTCGGTTTTTTCTTGTTGATAACGCATCTGCATTAAGATTACTTATCAATTGTAGATGTCATGTGCCGCAGGAATCAAACTCTGCGCTTCTTTGTTACTCACAATGTAATAAAAAAAATCAAGGTGTAGATACGTACTCACCAAACTATTTCACCCTGGTTATCGGTATTACTGTACCGATCGAGCGGACCCATTAATGATTCAGCCAGAAATAAGCTAAACTCTGCTCCTATTCTCACGTTAACACTGCATCCGAGTATGCTTTCAATCTTATTACATTGCATGGGATCGCGCGTTTCTGATGAAGAATGAAAAAATGTTCTAGCTGCTTCTCTTTTCGTATTCATAGTAGCAACTAGACACATGATAGTTATAAGTATATATATATAGCCGATAAGCCTCCAGTTTCGGCTAATATAATCCTCGAGCTTCAAAACAGTAATGGTGGCGAGTGAATCTATACCGCACTATAAAGCACTGCCTACCTCACAAAGGAATCATGCCGTACGTATATATGATTGTTATAACGGTACCATTATCCGTCGTTGTTTCATCAATCAAAAGCAGATTATACATTGAATAGAATATCCATCTCTATTATAATGGCGTATAAATTGATCGATATAGGTATAACTCTCATTAAAATACGAAATAGACTTGTCCATCCGTTAGTATTGGATTGTGATCGAGCTATTAGAGAAATGTTGCGTTTGATAAGCTGTTGATGTTTGAAATATTTTAGAACGTGGATCAGTGGTACCTATTTATAGATTTGGTTACTAGAATTGCGGTTAAAAAAAACGTTATTGAGTCCCTAGATTAAGACAGTAGGCCACAAAGCAATGCCTTTTAGACCTCAATAGACCTCAAGGTAAAAGTTCGATATGAACAGAGCTTTTATTTCTCGAAAAAATGTGTCAGAGCGATGTGAAGTTTCACCTAAAGATACATCTTGACCACTTTTAAAGAAACTAACACTGCCATTACTTTACATTTTTAAAGTTTACGTCACAGTAAATAAATATATTATTCTTTTTGAAGAAAATATCTTAATTTTGTTTATGGCTGATGGGCACTTTTATCCCGAGGGCTTTAACAGATTCACCGGGTGCTTAGGAGACCTTTATTAATGGGTAACCAGCACAAGGGTTCCCGAGAGGGAGCCTCGGCTTGGACCATTACCCTGTGCGCGAAAGCAACTGACTCGAGGGTGCCCGAGAGAGCCGAACCTGGGCTCAGTTACTTCTGAAGGATTAATTAGAATAGCATTATTATTATTAAATACATTTACCACCACTTCGGACTGCGTTGGCGCTGGAGAAGTAGTGGCTAAATTTCTTCAAGAAGTAGTCTACTTGTTTTTAGGATAGGCTTATTTTTAGAAGATACACCAATATCAATATAACACAATAAAATTTGTCTAGTCATGTGTATCAAATTGTATAATAAAATTTCCACAGACAATAATGTTATGACGATTTTTTTTAAAATAAATTATGCCGTTGACTTTTATCTTCGTTAAGTAAAATTAAGTCAATGTTACTTATCGGTCGTTTTATGATAATACGGCGCAGTGAAGGCTCTACGGATCACTTCTTATAATCAGTTGAATTTTGTGTTCGTTTGTCATACTTGCTTTGCTTAAAAAATCTCCTCATGTTGATTTTAGTGTCATCAACTCAATCAAGCCAATCAACACACTAATTATAGTGAAGACGGTATTAGCTGTGGTGTGGGTGTCAGGCTGTTTAAGATGCAGCTTCTTTCTTGTAAGCCCTAGCCGGTATTTTTCATCATCATTTTTCATTCTATCTCAATGGTGACAACGCATCAACGGTGACATGGGCCGCAGGAATCACTTACCAACTGATAACTGTGTGCTCGTTTGTTACTCTTAATGTGATAATAAAAAATAAAAAAAATATTGGTTATCCCGTTTGGATGTGTTTAGATTGTCCATGTCTCTATCACCGATATTCTTTATCGAAGTAAAAGTGAAAAGACCACTACTGACTATACGCTTCTATTGGGACACATAAAATCCGCATCTTTACCGTCACCTTTATTCCTAGGAATAGTTATGCTGTTAAGTCACATTAGGAAACGTTACGCTTTAACCCGAATACTAAAGCGGTAAATGACTTGCCATGCTTTCATGTCAATTATTGGATGTTCGGTTTTTCACATGAGTGAACCTTTCTGAATCGAGCTCATCGCATAGGTATGCTAAAGCTAGATTCTCCAATTCAGTTCTCACATATGAATACTAGTGCTACGTTGTAAATAGTATGTCTTAGTTATGAATTGCTGTAGCAAGAATGGATTGAGTTAGGCAATACTTTCTGGAATAATAATCTGATATAATAGTTCTGATATAAGCGCTTCTTTGTTTCGTCTGGTGAAAAAATGAAACGACCTTATGGCGACTAGAGTTTCCATCGTAGTCATTAATGGCGACAACTGCATTATGATTCTATGATGAATCTCTATCCATCAGATGAACTGTGTGCTCTTTGGTCACCCCTAATATACCCCATAAACTACAGATATTACACGTAACATTGAATTTTTCGAAACTTTTTCGAAAGAGATATTCACCTCTGTTTTGGCGATAATTTATCATAAGATATCCTGCGCTATGGTACGCGGTTATCAAATTTGATTATTAATTCAATTAAACAATATCAGGGATTTAAATCTACATATAATTCAAACATTGTTATATGTTGATTTATACGTTATGTCAATTATCTTGGAAAAATGTATGAGTATTATTTACCTGCACCTCAATCACGCTAGATAAATCCACGTACGCCAGCGCCAGTTTTTCGGTCACAACTCACAGATAAAAAAAAATATATAACTTATTTTTTCACGTCACCAACACAATTTTTTGTTTGTCATACGTTTAATTTATAACACTATTACAGAAAATTCACGGAAAGATATCAAAATGTTAGTATAGTGACAGGAAGCAAATTAAAACATCGATAACACTCAATTCATTCGGAAGTATTTTCTATATTATAGCAGTGCAGTAAAAGCAAACGTTACAAAAACAATATGTAAATTGAATTTCGAATATCGACAATTACCGGTCCCTTGAAAGGCGGACGAGTCCGGTTGCGAGTGATTGCTTTTTAAATTGGTACCTTAAATTCTGAAAGCCTACCAATAATTATTTTCTAACAGATTGTATTATTGCATAGTTGTGTGTAATCTTAATCTAATTCAATTAAAATTTTCATCGATACTTTTCCAATTCTAAAGAATTTAGACACAATTCAATATCTTCATTAATTGGTTAAATTAATAAACGCATAGGTTAATTAACATGCTACATTATTATTATGCAAATAACTGTAACAAATCGATTCTTCGCGGCGAATGAAGACGGTTACTTTTGAAATAGTACAGATAACTAATCTATAGACAGTAAAGATTTTTTTAAAATAAATGTACGATAATTAGGCCGTAAAATGTTTGTTATTATTTTTAATTGCTATAGATACACACTATTAATACCATTATGAAAAGTGTTAAAACTAAAATATTACGTTCAAAATTCTTAATTGGTTTGATTATTATTATTATTTATCGCTTAGAAATTTATTTATTTGAGTTTCTGTCGTATATATATTTCTGACGTAATATATTTTTTATAAATCACTTTCTTTGATTGACATTTAATAAACAGTTGCATTAAAACTTGATTAAGAATGCAATAATTAAACGATAAATATCGAAAATATGCATAACTAAGAAATACGATTTCGCAAAAGAATACTTATGTTTTGGAAACTTTAAATAAATATATCAAACTGTTTTATTAGGATGTGAACGGTAGTTAATTGAGACTTACGATAATCGTAACTAGTGCCGTGCCGTGAATCAATGTTATCGACAAATCGTAGTGACAAACGCGCGCGTTGACGTCTCACGGGCAACTGCCGGAGGGCGGGCCAACCGCCCTCGGGGTACCATTTGCTCTCAGATCCACTTCATGTGTGACCCTCTTTACTACTAACATCTCCACGGCGAATTTGGAAAAAGAAACGTTAGGTTTTGACATTTGGAGTCAAATATGCACATTCGAAAATAAGAAATTTAATGGCCTTTATGCATTTATTTTATTTGTCATTCATTGTCATATTTATTTTCACATAACTTTTTATGAAGATAAATTAGAATATTTATCACAATTTATAAAATTGCAGTTCCTAACATATCCTCAATTTCTCAACATCTATCTTATCGTCTTTGGTTAAATTTCTAGGAATAGAATAAAAATAAAGTTTCGATAACGATAATACTCTATTCACACCTTTGACCACAGACAGCTATCTGACTCAATCTTATATATCGAGTTGTCCCACATTTAGATTAAGTTCTTCTTTATTTGTTTTATGACCAGAGAGTCAAAGGTTTCAATTAATGTTGAATAACTATTAAAAGAAAATCTTACTTCGATTTGCAATATAATGAGTAATTTATTACGCTGCCAATTAAGGAAGTTAAATAATGTCTAGATATAAAAATCTTGCTTGATTAAGGTATGTAATAACACAAACTTTTATCTGTATAAACAAAATTAAGGAAATCACGTTGTTCCTTTTTAAAATTGATTTTATAATATAAGAGGTGACATACGAGCAGACAGTATGATCTTCGGTTCCTTACACCCACCATACGAAACCACAGCAGCGCTATGGTTACTATTTCACGCTGGCAGTCTGTGAGAACGTGGTTCTACCTCAAATGGGATGGACAATTTAAGCTGCAACTAGACAAAAACTGCAGAGTGGAAATGGCAGCAGACACGGAAAGTAAAGAAATTGGAGAGATAGTTTCTTTATTACCGATTATTGCGTCACAACAGTACCTGATTGGAAATCCTGTTCTTTATTTGGCGCACAAACAGATTTCCATTGTTTTTCATTAGTTATTATTTCTTGTTTTTCATTGTTTGTTTTTTATTGTACCTGCTTTAGCATTTGCTTTATGTATTGTTTATGTGTTCCAAGTAGGAATAAATTAACATTATTATTTTTATTACTTATTTTTTATTTAAATTTAATATCTCTTTGACTGTGATGTATCATATATATATATATATATGATTTATCTACATTACAGTCAAATTAAATAGACTAACCATCTCGAAATTATCTCGCTGTTAACTCACTTCGAAAATTTTCCATCGACAACACGTGTTACTGTCATACCCCTCCCTAAAATTGACTATAATTAGTAGGTACAGACGATGTGCGCCGATTGGTGATTACTCGCTTGCAGTGTACAATTGACTTTATGTACGGGTTGTTAACACTTCGTAATATTACAGTTCAATGGACAGGACGCTTAATCTGTTGCTTATATGGATGAAAACTATTACGGTAATTGTTGTATTTAATTTAACGAAGGTTCTTCTAGGGCGTACAGTTTAAGATTTTTTTTAGCTTAAGTTGTAAAAGTTTTAAAAAGAAGTGGAGTATATTCATATTTAGTATTTTTTAGTAAACAACGTGTCATTATTTAATAAATCACTATTTGAATGTATTTGTGTGTGGTGTTTGTATATATCTTAAATTGTACCGATTCCAAATAAGGTCAGTTATATACATATACATAGAGTTGCATGTATTTATAACTCACCGTAAAACTAACCAGTACAGAATTACAGAGAGTATAGGATGGAAAATCATTAAAAAACGAATGGAGAAATGGAGATTGATATATCAAAGATATATAACGCTATTTTGGTGGCCAAGACGAATGGTGACGGTCATTCCACGTTCAATATTATCCAGGAATTTAAAGACAAATTAATAATATATTAGAAAGCAATAGGCTCACTATCTGCACGCCAATAAACTTAAATATTAAATCCTCTACAAAGTTGTCAGGATCATGTCACTGTATGATGCGAGTGTAAACTATTGTAGTAAAAATAAAATTAAGACGCAGTATGCGCAGGCGCATATAGGGGTGGTGTCTGTGTTGACTAAGATTATGGACAAACCTTCTAAGTTTTCTAACTTCCTGTCAGTTTTATCTGGATGTTTTTATGTATACAATTATATACAATGTATATAATTGTATACATAAAAATGAATTTAATTATATGCAATTTAAAATTTGTATATAATTAAATATATTTTGACTATGAATTGGAAATCGGACTATGGCAACACTCAAATTTCCCCCTTGTGACGTCGTATGCGTGTCTAATTCGCTTACTTTATACAATATCCGTTGTTTAGCCGCCCTACAGTGGATTTCCATATTGTGCCCTCAGCCCTGGGTTGTTGGGGAAGTGTGTGTGTGCACATAAAATGTATATTAGTTTTTTACTCATCAAGTGCTTTGATGAAGTAATTAAACTATAATTTAGACTTAATAAAGTGGTAATGTACAGGCAATATAGCTTGTAAAACGCAGTGTATACCAACCCACCACTGGCCGGAGTGAAGAGATAATTGCATGTTTGCGGTTGCAATTGATTTAAGGTTGCGTTTTCTGGCAATCCGAGAGGCTTTCATTTAGCAGGGGACTTAACACAGGCTTATATGCCGGTGATGTGTAATTAGTATCATCATTCAAGCGCCAATATCCTAATTGATTGGAGTACGATCTGTGAAAGCCAATGTCACTAGTTCGAATCCATTCGACTTTTGTCGTGAATTATCTCCTAACAAAACATCCTAACAAGCATTTTAGTTAGAATGGTTAAGGGTCATGTTAGTAATGCGTAGTCCCATTGCATTGGTATTCTTTTTTATTAGAAATCTTAAAAACTTGTATCTCTAAAATAGTATTTTGTTTTTAAAGTATCTTAATAAAAAAAATATCAGGTACTTGTTCCCAATGTGCATCTTGATCCTCGTGTTGGATAAAAAACGTAATAATTAATTTTGAGCAAAGTACTAACTCGTGAGTAAATGAGAGCGGTGCGTACTAATTTTTCAAAGAAGCTTTTCGTAGTTTTATTAGTAAAAAGTTGCAGTAATTTTTTTGCCGTCTGGTTTTGATAACATCAGATAGATTACATTTTAAAAACAGAAAAATAAAGATAAAAACAGTTTCCCGTATTTTTTTTGTCTCCGCCAAAAAGTGAATCTAACGATGATATTCGATAATATATTTGAAGTTTTATTACAAAAAAAAGGCAAAAATGCGACACAAACCATGAAAAAAAGTGTGACGTTTATCAACTTAACGCAGTATCAGTAAGAGTAGTACAAAATTGGGTTAAAGCATTTTTTGTCCAGGAATTTTGATGTCAAAGATGAAGCACGCTCTTGTCGACCTGTTACAGATTATTTATCTGATGCCATTCTTGAAAAAGTGAAGCAATTATTAGCATATTAGTTCTGTCATAATAGTAGATCAGCATATGTAGTAGTTACGACGATGATGAAGAGGATTGACTACAAAACAGTTTTGACCAATTTCAAAAAGTCTGGATATATACAAAAGCGCGCCACACGAGTTCACTGATAAAAACCGTATACGTAATATATAACGTATACTCATTTGCGATTCCCTAATAAAACGTAAAGAAACCGACACGTTTTGGAAAAGATTTATGAAGCAAAAAGTTTACTTACTTAAGTTTAGTTTGAAAATATTACCTACGTCAAGACCGTGCAATAAAGATCATGATCACAGGGCAATCAAGCTCCACAAACTATAGTGAAACCTGGATTAACTCGCAATTAGGTGATGCTGTGTGTATTGGGAATTGTGGATTGGAAGGGCATCGTTCATAATGAGCATTTACGGCAAAACCTTCCAAGTCGGATCTCACAATAAATCGGTTCGGACTCAAGCAATAAATAGTATAGTGTAGTTTTTCATCACGATGACGCCAGACAACACACATCTTTTGCCACTCAATAAATATTTAGAGAGCTTGATTGGCAAGTGTTAATACATCCACCATATCACCAGCCTTGACCTTGGACCCTCAGAGATTCATCTGTTTCAGTCTCTTCAGAATTCTTAGGTAGTGATCAGAAGTCTCAAAATTGCTACAGCAATGGTATTATATGACTTACTACTGTCAAAAAGTTATCGAACGAAATGGCGCATATATATTATAATCAAATGTAAATAAACAATGATAATAAATATCTTGAATTTGTATATAAAATACAAAAAAGTTTTTTCTCCGATCCATTATATATTATACTAAAAATATATTAATAGTTTTTTATAGACGTAAATTATGTCACTTTATGATTTTAATAAACGAGTGCCCCCTTATACTGAACAATACGTCTGGCCAATTATTAAATACAATGAAACTAGTAAATGAATAGAAAAATAAAAAGTGTTGCCGATGGCGTTTTTTTAACATGCTTTTATTTTGAATAAAGAATGCGCGTCAATTGGTTTCATCGCCTTAGGCAAGATGGCGGGGTGCCGAATGTTGACAGCCTCGCGGAAATACGAATTCTGTTTGTCTAATGACGTTCGAATTTGGTTGGTGTTGCTATTATTGAAGCAATAAGTATTTTTAAATGTAGTAAATGTTACTTTTTTTAAGAATTAAATATCATGCTTCACTAATTTTAATTAGATAATTTTAAAATATGAATTTTATTTGTCTAAAGATAATGATTTTTGTAAACTTAGTTGATGTTGCTATCATTTAAACGATAAGTATCTTTATATAATTTTACTGTCTTTTTTCTCATAGCTAACTAGATAGCTGCACCATGGTTTTACCAATGTTAAATCGAAATGCAGAAAAAAAAATCAAATATGTCTATATTTCTATATTATATATACAAAGAAATTTTCAGAAAAGTTCCATTTATAAAAGCATTACTAAAGGACGTTAAATACAGGAATCTGATATATGAGTTGAATATGTTGCCATTACGTATAGTCCATATTATGGGAATAAAGCTCCCATTCCTGGCACCAAATACACCGGTCAATGATATATTGTATAGATGGTATAGAATGGACGCCGGGTAGCTGAAGGTCCTGAGGTCACTGGGATAGTCGTGCGCACGCATCTATTGTATCTTATGCTAGGTTACTTATAAGTACAGATCATGTTATAAATTAATTAATTAATTTGATTTTCTATCTTATTTATACATAAAATGCATTCTGCTAAGTTAATAACAATAATAATTTATTCCTCAACTTAAAACAAACCAATCTTACATACTCGATATTAAAAGACCTTTAAATTTATCCTCACAATCTTTTTCTTCTTCCTTTATCAGCTGTGCTAGGTCCTAGATCTGTGGCACACCTGCTAAGCCCCTCCTTCGGATGTAGCAAAATTTATGATAAAACTTGGAATTGTTGTTACATTCAAATCATAATTTAATTACATTGGCTGTTAAAAAAACAAGAATATCACAATTGGGAAGGTAGTAAAATATCTTAGAGTTCAACATCGTACATACAGAATATAACTAGTATAGTGACTTGACGTTCTTGTTATATAATAATTTAGTGGTACATGTGGTCTTCAGAAGAAAGGTACATAGAATATGCGCGCATGTGGATCAGTTCAAAATTGGAATACCTTTTTAATTTGTTAACTGATTGAAATGAAACTTACACTAAATGTCAGCCGCAAGCTTATCTTAATATACCACAACAAAAAACCACATCCAAATTGGTTTAGCCCTTTTGCGTGTACAAACAGACAAATCTGTTTTCGATTTCATTATATGTATAGATACAATGCTACTTAACCACAATAAAGATATTGATCAAACAATAGTTTAAAGTTTTTTAATTAAACTAATATTATAAGAGTGCGTGATTGTTTATATTTCGTTAATTATGAAATAAGATTCTCTAAAATTTTATACAGATGAATTTTCTCATTTATTGCATAAAATATCTGTGCCGTTCAGTACAGGTCGCTTGCATTTTGAAATAATATAATAGGTCTTTACCTATGAAATTGCCGTTTTGTATGAAATAAGTTAAAGTATTTTTTTTCAATCTTTGTTATTTCTGTTATTCAAAGTAATCACCCATGTAATCGATGCATCTTTGCCAACGCAGTGGTAGTTTATTGATGCCATTCTTGTAAAAATCAGCTGGACGGGAGGCAAAAAACTCTTCGAAGGCATTTTGTACTGCCTCTCGGGAATTTTATTTTTTTCCCGCTAAAAAGTTGTCCAAATTTTGGAAAAGTAATAGACGGCGGCTGCAAGGTCTGGTGAGTACGGTGGATGAGGGAGAGCTTCCAACCGCGTAATGGTTCGCGCGTTGTCGTGTAGGAGCAGTGGGGACGACCGATTGACCAAAACTGGTGCAGATGTGCGAGCACAGTACACATCTGCAGTAATGCTCATGCCGTTTGGTATAAAACTGTGATGAATCACACCGGCACTAGACCACCAAACATGTGACCATTAACTTTCTAGAGGTCATTTTTCGTTTAGGGCATTGCTTTGGTGCTGAACCAGGATCTAACCAACTTGCTGAGCGCTTTCGATTGTCGAACAGAAACACTTTTTGTCGCACGTAACAATTCGGTTCAAAATACTTTCATTTCTGTGCCTGTTGGTGTGCAGCACGAGGCAGGTCCCAACGCGTACGTTGCGCTGCCGATCGTTAAGTTGGGGCACCCATCTATCGAGCTTTTTTACCTTGCCAATTTGTCGTAAATGGACCAATATTGTTTTGATGTTAACATCAAAAGCTGCTGCTAGCCCGGCTGTAGATTGAGTATCATCAGCTTCCACAATCGCCTTTTATTCATAAGTTTTGACCAAAGTGTCCGCACGACCAAGAGGTTTATTTTTCAAATCAAAATTTCCAGAACGGAACCGGGCAAACCAATAACGAGTTGTGCGGCCGTTTGTAAAGTTCTCTCCGTAAACGTTGTTGATGTTACGTGCCATTTGTGCCGCGTTGATGCCACGACGGAACTCATATTCCATAATTACACGAATTTTTAAAGTATCCATTATGACGAAAAACTTTATAAAAATAATGTAATGTTTTTAAAACAAAATTAATTTGAATTTAGAATTCACAGGCAATCAAACCTTTTTTTCGGTTCGAAATGGCCAATACTGAAGAACGGCAATTTCATAAGTAAAGACCTAATATATATATTATATTTATTAGGTCTTATATATATATATGTTGTAAAACAAAATCTGAAAAAACAATTAAATTAAATTTAGTTGTTTTTTCTTTGTAACTAAGTAAGTGAAATGTAAAATAAAAATATAGTGTAGAATACACCTGAAAAATGACAAGTGCCACTAACTATAATAATGTCTCGCTAATAAAATTATGACATCATTAAACAAGTAAAGTTTGACTGAGTCATTTTGTCTAAACGTAGGCAACTCTTGCTTTTACTTTTCTAGATAGAATATTTTGTTATTGCCGCTTTGTCTATTCATTTATTCGGTCTGCGGTAAAAACAAAAAAATGATTTAATTGCGTTATTTCGAAAAAGGAACGCAACAAGAAAGAAGAAAGCCGCACCGGTCGCTACGGGCCCCGTTAACTTCTCGGAAGGCTGTGATTGATTCCGCAACGCCCAATGTGGTCAGCTGTTTCGGTCGAAATTACCATCGCGGATTTAATAAGTTATAACAGCTATCTATTCGGCTGTACAGTGCGGATCTTAGCGCTTTTGTTTTTGTTAGGCGTAGGCAGCAGCTTTATAGTCTTTAAGATTACATATTTTAGAAAAATATATATATTTCAGTATTGTAGAATTTGGATGCCAGTAAAACTATGTAAGGAAGGATGATGACACATTTTTTTATCTACGCGAGCAATTGAGTACGATCCCGTGAGCCGGCTGCCTGTCCTAGGCTAAGAAGGAAAATTACTCAAAAATAAATAAATAGATACATTGTCGACATAATTATGTACTACTGTAGACGGACTTATACAGGCTGTAAGTTAATTTTTTATTAAAGTAAGTGTGAATATAAAAAAGAAACCTGAATCCCCGCTTCGTAATCCCAAACCGCAACCAAAAAGTTCCTAATGTTTTACAAATACTTTTTTGCAGCCAGAAAAAGAATAAAAATAAAAATGTATTAACATTTAAAGACTACTTTCGATCGATAGTTACTTTTCACGATGGCAAGCTCCGTTGTTTAGGTGTTGGGCAATGTTGACAAGTAGTTTGATTTGAGATCAACTTTCTATATGTATAAACAAGTATGTATGTATAACCATACGATGAGATTTTTTTATGGGACATTAATTATATATTCTATGTGG
This sequence comes from Teinopalpus imperialis, assembly GCA_029286865.1. Taxonomy (NCBI): domain Eukaryota; kingdom Metazoa; phylum Arthropoda; class Insecta; order Lepidoptera; family Papilionidae; genus Teinopalpus; species Teinopalpus imperialis. The sequence goes on from JAGSMU010000015.1 coordinate 7,807,855, forward strand.
GCTTTTTTCGGGAGCCAATTACATTTAATTTATAGTCGTAGTATTAAACTATATTTTCAGTGGAATTAAAGGAATAAATTACTTATACAGCATATACAAAGTTAGTAATATTTAAGATAAGCGAAGGGGGTGGCTCAGTTTCATTGGTCTTTGGATGGCCAACTACGGGGTTTTAGTGGGTACAAATCCAAAATATAGTGTATACGGTATAAAGATGCCATTTGGATACTTTATATGTGGACACTATCAAAGTAATCTACCTCTAACCCTGAAAGGTAAACTGCATTAATTGAACATTCCAATAAACGTGCAAAGAGAAGGATAAGCTCCTGCCTTTAGACCCAATTACTGGTTAAAATATATACTTAATGTTTAGAGGACATCTTAAGGTCTTTCAACATGTTAAAACGCATAAACATAAACGGAGAATTTTGTTACGAATTATATTATATTCTTTGGCGAAAACTTGGTTTCGCAAGAATTGCTAATTCAATTATACTTTCTCTAAAACACACTATCCCGCTTTTATATAATTCACAGCTACCCTAGCTATCTCAAGTTCTGGGATACGAAATTACTGACGAAATTCGTATGTAATATGTCATAAATCAAGACCAGATCATAATGAAACGGCTCCCAAAGTACAGGGTCGTGGTAACGAGGTGATTGTATTTTAAATTTGAACTATTATACTAAATTACTTTAGCTACCGGTTTAAATATCAAAAATATTTATTTTGACATAATTTCTTACCCTATGTTATAATGTTTAAGTTATGTGTTGAACTATTAGAGTAATATTACAATTGGGACATTATTACGCTTGCATGGAGCATGGAGGTTTTAATGTCTGTGCGTTCACAAATACGGAAACATTACAACCTTCATATTCATAAGAATTAAAAACAAACAATAGACAGATAAATATATGACGTACATATCTGTTTTTATTTATTAGTGCCTGACGCGTAATTCAAAAAAAAGTAACTATAAGATATATATAGTAATATAGGGTTAAATAAAAAAAAATATTAAAGTCATTATTATAATTACAGTTTTAATTGACGCACGTATGTCATATACTATGTGTATGCTATATTAGCTCGCCCTTATAAATAAGGCTATAATCAACCAGATTTAGAACGTTTTTATGTTGAATTGTGTCGTATAAATTAAGACTTATTCAACCATTTTGTAATATCATTGCGAATTTGCCTGGGTAATAAGTTGTTAGAATTTTTACGTACTATGTTTTGTCACTTATGGATGGGATAAGTGGATATAAAAATTATATAAAATTTAATTTGAAAGATATAAAAGTAAAAAGAAAAAAGAAAATCCGGTCAAAAGAGATTAAAGCTAAGTCGCTGTTTTACCTCTTAACGATTGCGCCACTAGAGCAGGTTAAGAGATACGAGCCAGTCGCTCACTGACACAATGGAGGTAGCAGGATTAATGCAACGATTAGGATCCTGCCCTATCTTGATTTGTATGCCGTGAAGATTGGCAGTCAAACTAATGCGCGTTCTACACTGTATGCTTGAAACGCGGCTTACGTAATTATATTTCAAGCAGTACACGATAGAGCATGGGAATCCAACTTGTTTCTAACGGCAGCAGGAATAGGTCAGCTGAACAGGGGAAAGCCCGCGCCCTCATTGAGTACTAGCGTGAAGAAGCAATTATTCTGTTTCTACTTTCTCATTTGTTACGTTCCTCATTCTTCAGCAACCCTATGGTTTTCTTTTTATTATTATTACATTGACAATGACAAACAAGCACACAGTGCACCTGATGCCAAGTGATTCTTGCGGCCCATGACATCTGCATTTATCCTTGACAATGAATCATAATGCAGATGCGTTGTTACCCTTGTGGACTGAGATGGGAATGAAAATATTGATAAGAAACGATCAATTTTTCTTCAACATTTGTGGCTAGGATTCATGTCAAAATTCAAATATACCTTCATAAAAAACATAGGCAGAATATGTGTACTTTTTAATACTTTCTAATATTATAGGCACAAATTATTAATAACAATAATTATCCATTGATAAAGATGACAAACCTAACAGTTAAAGCTAAAGAAACAAGAGCCTTTTCGTAACGAACATCGTAAATCTGTAAAATTACATCTTCCTCATCGGTATACGTTTATATTTATGATGGGAGTTTTATGCCGGATAATTAATAGAAATATAAAATGTAATTTTGCCATTTGGGTTATTTCATAGTGATTAAGCATAGATCGTGGTCCAGATATTTTATACAATAGATGTCATTTACATATAAAATAAAATAATTATTACTGATAATCATTTATGTTTTGAGTAGACTTGTATAAAATTATCTTACTTCACGAGACTGAACAGATGAAATAAGACAGTCAAAATCATAAACCTGAAATGATATAATATATAAATAGTTGAGGCCTTCTTTGCCTCAAAAGTCAATATATTAAATTGAAAAATTACCAAAGAAAAATAAATGAAAAGCTGAGGTAGCTAGGAGTCGGCTTGCGCCTCGCCCAAGTTTTACAGAAGTCGTGGAAATTGTGTTTAAAAACGGGATTCTCCGTGCGGGTGGCAATGAAATTTTTAATTGCAAACCTGGATACTCCTCGGTGGACCAAAACATAAGAAAACTTGCATATCTAAATAATCAATTTCCTTATATCTCATATCTATAAAATATGTCATTATATTTGACGGCGAATAAATTACACTCTTTGTGTATGATAAGATTTTTATACGTATGTTAATGATAAACATAATTCAATATTTATAGAGCAGACCCAAACTAGTTTGTTGAAGTTTTGTAAACGTTTCGTACTCGTGAGTACCTTTGTATTGGAAAGCTACTAGATGAGATACTGCTATACTATTTATCAAACAGTTGTCTGTCTGTATGTAAAAAATACAATGGAAGTGTATCCGAAATAAACTGGCCATATATTATTGTTATTCGACCAATGGTCTATTAACAGGGTAGTTTACTACGTGTTTTCGATTTTATCTCGCTTAGATTTAAATTAGTTCGAGTCTTTGAATTGAAATGTATTTAAGATTTAATGTAGTCACAGTTAAATTCAAAGCTGCTACTTTATTCGCATTTTTCTTTCGTGTCGATGTGATTTCTTCACGTACACAGTAAGTATATATTTACCTTATATTGCAACGTAAAGGTGTTTGTTGAATTAAACGATTCTTAAACGATACGATGAAAAAAAAATGGTAGTGGGTGTAAATTTCGCTTAATTATCACTGAAGTTACTACTTCGCTGCAGGCTGGATTGTAAATCATGTTTTGCGTAGTAACGACATAGTAATCGGACTATAAAGCAGTCCACTTCTCTCCCGGGACTGCGAGCGACACGAAGTATTTCGGCTAGGATTGATTCGGCAATGATACAATGCACGATGGAGATAGAACGACTACCACAACGACACGTCTCAGTTATTCACTTGTACCGGTATACGTACCGTGAACTTTGGACCGTAATATGGGACTATTTAAGTTTGAAGCTTACTCCAAAGAAAAAGAGATCCTGGATATTAGCTTGTATGGCTAACGAGGTCAAACATGGCGTATAGACGTCTCAAAAGGAAACGAAAGGATTTTTATATTTCAAATTGGACACGCTAGAAACGCTTCGCAAGTTTTTAGATCTATAATATGTATATATAATATGTATAAATTCTTAACAATCAAATTAACACTTAAACAAACAAACTTATTATGAGAATTTAGCCTAAATTGTACCGCACGTGTAACTAGACTCCTAGTATATAGTTATGCCTTTCTATACACCTGTAACGACATTAAAAATCAACATATAACGTCCCTGTTTATAGAATGTGCAGGTTGTGTAATGTAATAGATAGATAATCGCAATGCTAGCATAGAATTTTTCTCAAATATGCCATCGAATCTTCGTCGCTTGGTATGAAATACTTTGCATTATCAAACAACATAAAAATTACTTTACTCTTTTATCTTTTGTCTTTGTCATGTACTCTTTTGTTTTTAATAATATTTTTTTTCCATGCATCCTTATTGTAACAGATTAATTATACTCATATAATTGGCATAGCTGTATGTTTCTCTAGATTTTATGCTTATCTTGGTTTGTTTTGATTTCTATTATGCTGTTTTTTGTGTTGTAACTGTTTGTTGTGTACTGTGTCGTGAAATTGTGTAGCGTAAAATAATGATGTCACCATAACATAAGCAAAAGAAACTGTCTCCTACGTATTTAAGTGGATAGATGTATGGTTTTTTTGTTATGTATTGTCTATAAAGTTAATTAAAACTACTAACTAATTACTACTAAAAATAATTAAAATCTTATCCTAATTATGATAGGTACATAGCAAGCAATATATACATTTCATCTTGAGCTTTTTAGGTCTGAAACGCCTCATGGGTGAGATAATGTTATATAAGCGTAAGTAATAGATGAACGAATTATTCGACAGGTGAAAAACGATCGAGAATTAGTAGTAACGACTCTTGTGAAATCTATAACACAGTAGAGGCGTACTCATACGTGGGCGTCTTACACTGAAGCTCGCCACGGCCACTTCTACACGACCTTTCCGAATAACTAAACGTTCCAAGCATCTATAAAACTTTATTCTTATCTGTCATGCGATTTTAATACTTAAAATTCGTGCGGTAAGAGTTAATTTTGATAACCTGAATGCTATTGCGACAGTTAGAACGGTTTTACTTTGTACTATGACACAGAGTGTTGCGAAACAAAATTTGAGTCTGTCTAATTGTAAGTAACAATCTTAGCTTGCTGGGTTGTTACGTCATTAATTATATACGGTTAACAATAATCTTTTCAATTTACTCAGTTAATAAAGGATTGATGGCGTCCCCGTGGATATCTTATTCTATAAAAAAGTATTATTCTTAAAATATAATCCCTGAATTTAATAAATAATAAAAAATACTTTGTAATAAAGTTTATATCCTTGAGTGACTTTATTCAATAACTGAATTTGAAATGAAATTTTGAATGAAACTAAATTTATTTACACTTTTTTACATTTCAACCGATTGTTACGACTTTATGTGCAAAGTGTCGTGTAAAAAAGGTGTAATGACATTTTATTACCATCATTCTCGAATATCGGGGACATAAATGACATGAATTTCACGATGATTGCGCGGCTGAGTACAGATCCGCGACGAAACGGTAACACAAAGTATAATTGAGTATTTTTGTAACAGGTGCCTGAGAATGTGGTTAAGGGGGACTGATAAATAGGAAGCGAAGGTTCCACATAGTTATTGTGTAAATGAAAAAAGGGCCAAATTAAATTTATAAAACGCAGACATGCCTATATATATGCTGGTATGTGGTAGGGCCAAATATATATAAATCAGCGGCAGCATAAATCGTTAGGCATATTCAGGTGCGCCATGCTTTTTACAAAATATCAGCATTAAAATGTAGATTAACACCTAAGATTTTTATATTACCAATAAATTCGTGAGTAAAAACAAACATTAACTCTGGCTAAAAATCTTTCTACTACTGAATATATTTATACTATTATTTATAGTCTATAATTTTCCATGGTATAAATAAAAAAAAAATTGCCCAAGATATTTTTTTTATTAGTATTAACAGTGGATTGTAATTGACTTGAGATATGATTTAATTATTAAAAACGTATAAAAATAAAATACAATCAAGTGGCCTATATGCTGCCAGCTTCTACACAAGAAAACAGTTCCATAGAGTACAATAGACTAAATGATTTCAACAAACGCTTAAGTGTCATTTGTCAATTGTCAAATTTGACAGATAGTGCCCTAAGCTAAAGTGGTTTGCGATATTATCCGCCCCATTATGTTAAATAAACAACGTGTCATCCGATTGATTCCGCTATTAATATATTTGTTAGAGAAAAATACCTGATATTTAAAATGACAATGGCGGCACTTAAATCATGATTCATTTGAGGATAAATTGGGCGATTGGAAATTTAATATTATATTTTGCTTTAATGTTTAAGGTTCGTTTAATAAATTAGTTTTTTTTAATCTGGCGACTTTACAACAATTTAATCTCTGCAAAAATTTATTTACTACATAATTTTATTTTTCAAAATATTGTTATTAATATTCAATATTAGTGTCCCACTGCGGGATTAAGGTCCCTTTCCACTTTTCTATTGTAAATGTTTTTATTTTGTCAAATTTATAAAATCTTAACGCAAATGAGACTATTATAATCCAAATATAACATGGAAGAATGTCCTCATGAAAGAAGATTTCGTTGGGTCCGAAAAGTATCACCGAAAGAGAATTTTTGTGATTTTAGGTACTACAAACGAATACACTAGTTTACCTGATAGCAAGTGATTACAACGGCTTAAAACATCGAGGCTTAAAAACCTCGTTAAAAAGATTGCGGAATGCAGCGATGACACTCCTGAGGGCTAAAAATGATTTTCTTGTCACCGGTAATAACGTGATGACGTCGATTGATTGATTCCATCCATATATTATAGAATTAAAAAGTTGTAATTTCGTGTTTTAATAATAAAATCTTTATATCGCTCGCGAGCTTTTAAAGCATATCTGATATATAAATGTAAATCAATTTGTCCATAAATTAATAAAATAATAATCTGTTAAACAGCAAAATAATATGTTCCAATTATTTAAATACTAAAATTATATTTATCCCATTTACAATAAAGTTCATGAAAGAACTAAAACAACTAGTCGTTGCCATTGGTGACAAGAGGTTATTTACTCCTTCAAAGTTAAATAATCGTATAACAATTCAGAGATTACGCACGCGCACACATAGATGCGAACACTCTACCCTAGAGTGGTGTAATGCATGTCCAAAGAAATCGGAGGAAATTTAGATGCAAACTCACAGACACGAAACATATATAATACAATATTATTAATGATTTATTGTTAAAAAAATTAATATCAGATAAAAAAAACGTTTTAAATAATGATTTTTTTCACTTGTGGTTATGTATCTGCAAAAGCTCGCAGGTTCCGGTACGCCGCTTCATCAGCGCGACCTACATACGGGCAAGCTTTGAGACAAGCCGACGTATGTAACTCTCCACGCTTAGCTGACCGCACAAAACACATCGAAAACGTTATGTCAATTTACCAATTGTAAAACGAATTGATTGGATAATTAGTGTACTATTGAATAATGAGTGATCACATGTAATTTATTTTAAATTGTATTATTTAAATCGGTATGTTTGCTTCATTTAAAGTATGTATGATATAAATATGTATCTTTTATTGTTTTAAACGAGCCGTGGCAATTTCGTTTTCGAGTTTCATATTTTTTTAATAATTCTCACTTACGATTCACAATATACGAGATATCAAAGTATTGTTTTAGTTACACTATTATGATATAAGTTATGAGTTTGAAATGAGGGAGAGGTGTACTAGAAAGATAAAAATAAATCAATAAAACAATATAGAAATAACCAACTATTGGAAAAGGTTGAAATAAAACTTATTTTTATCTTTAATGTCCCCTATTACTAAGTCGTAACATAGCTTATTTAATTTATTTTAATGATAGAGACATCAAGATAAGAGACGTCAATAGAAGGTTACATACACTGTATCAGTAGACTTAGATCAGTTGGTGCCCCGAGGAGTCAAGAGGAAAATGCGTGGTTCCCCCTAAACAATTAAATGATAGGTGTAAATTAGTAAGTGATTTTCCGGTTCGCAAATGTGCATAACTAACAGTCTAATCGGAAATTTCTTAGCATATTCGAACTTGTACGAGAGAACAAGTAATTTTAAGGAACTTACGTGTTACAAGTTGACATATGAAACACGAAAGCCGGTCCTAATTGAAAACATTTAATGCCAAATTTATCCTCTTTAGTAAGCCTTATGCGGCCTATTGCATAATAAATGTGCTTTTATACCAGAAGTGTCATGATTGTCATTATTATAATTATTTATTATGGAATACTATCCACTATATACAATACAATAATCAATAACTATATGATTATACATTATATATGATTATATATTATATATTTATTACATTGATACTCTCAATGTAATAAATATATATACAAAACAGTTCACCTGATGGCAAGTGATTCCTGCGGCCCATGACATCTACATTCATCCTTGACAAGGAACCATAATGTAGATGTTTTGTTACCCTTTAGGACTGAGATGGAATGCCTCGTCACCAGTAATGAAGGTCTCCGGATGCCTACACTCACTAGATGAAACGCAGCACATTATGCTGCTATTTCTTGCTGGTATTCTGTGAGAGCGTGATCCTACTCCGGTCGACCAATCATTCTGCAGCTAGATCATCAGGTGAATTGCATCCTAGTTTGTTACTTACAGTGTAATAAAAAAAAGTTCGAAACCGTGTGCGGAAAACTGGAAACTTTCCGGCTTGTGCCTAATTAAGAATGTCAAATATCAATTTGTACCACGTAAGTTGTTTAAAGTAAATTCTTTTTATTTTTAGCACGTTTGGACGCCTAAAGAATTTTTCAATTAGACTTGCTGTGCATTATTTGCGAATTGGAGAACCAGTGACTAATAATAAACTTATCGTCTACTTCCTGACGGTTAGAAACGCACTTTCCTGATGACTCCTCTAGACTCGATGCGTGTGGCAACTGGCGTGATGGTGTTTAGCCTTAAATACTTAACGTCTGGAAAGTTTTATATAAGTGTGCCAGCTTATCTACCATAAAAATACGTTAAGTGAGCTAAGTTATGACTGAATAATTGTAGACATTAAAGATAAAAATAAGATATTATGTTTTTTTACGCTTTTGTGAAATTTTTAATTTCTTTTTTATTTTTATATATTTTGCCTCTTAATTTTTTTTTACGTTTCGTGTCAAATTTCTAAAACTGCTTTTAAGGGTTAATGCTACGCAAATTTGTTCGTAGTATTAACCCTTAGGCTTCCTTAAATACGAGAATACTGTCTTCAATGAATTTTACTCAGGTTTCATTTTCATTAATTCAGTGTGTTCACACATATGAAATTAGTAATTGTAATTTTACATTTATTTATTCGATAAAAGTAAACACCGTAAGGTGACCTGAGGAATAAATTAAAACATATTTTAAAGACGTGTGAAGTTTAATTCTCTATAGCCTAAACCCTTAGTCCTCCAAGTGGTCCAGGTGGACCCCCAGGGGTCCACGGGAGACTCGACGGGGATCTACGTTGGCGTGACAAAACAATGGGGGTTCACAATTCATAGGCGGGGGTCCACGAAAATTTATTCGCTTTCGATAGTGAAGAACTAAAATGTTGGCGTGACTTCACCTATCTATGTAGGCAGTTCATATTTTAAGAAGCTCAGCGACTGTTACTTGTAAAAACTTGCATATTGCACATTTTTTGTCAAGCTTTGGGAATGTGGTAGAAATGTAGCAGGAGTCCACCAGAGACAGCAAAATTTTGAAAGTTTATGAGAAAAAAAGTCTGTGAAACTCTGGCCTAACCCAATGATCTAATATAGAGTGTATTTTTTTTAAGTAACAAGAGACTTGTGCCCATAATTGGTGTGTATATAGTCTTACTACCTTTACTGAGATCCAAGATCTCTGACCTAGGAAAGTGGTCAACGGAGTACAACATTTACGTTAAACAACATTAAAACGGAAATACCGTTTAGCTATCATCCAAGTTTATCAGACCTTTTGCTTTCGGTTCAAATAAGCCTATCGCAGGCACGTCATTCATTAAGCAGATAATCGCATCGGATGCTTCGGTCAAGTTTCGCCATGTTTTATCGCTGCCGATGTTTCCGGTGGGCTCGGACTTTCTAAATTTCTGACAGAAAGACAAGTGTCTCTTGTTTGTATTTAAATATTCGCCCACACGCGAGATTGAGTGTGAAGTGGTTTTCGGTTTGGCCGTTTCAGACCGATTACAAATTCACGCGACACATTGAAATATGAAAAAAAAATATTTAAAAGATATTTATTTGATATTTTTTTTTTCTCTGTTTCCAAGAACTCTACCAACGCAAACAATACATTGCTATTAAAATTAAGCTAGGCTACAGCTAAACTGTATTATGCATAGGTCGGCTTGACAAGGAAAGACAGTATGAAAATTGCAGTATGATGTGAGACATCATAGTTTAATTTATAGAACTAATTCCTCGTGAAATAAGTGAAAGATAATCCTTAATCCTTTAAGATTGCAACGCCTAAGTACTCGTAGCTATGGGCTCCCAGCTTTATTTATCATTAGATAAAATGTCGTACTGTTTGTCAAACTTTTTTTTACGTAATAAAATTGTGACTGAAGAAAAGTATTCTTTTTTTTTATTTTTAAAGGCCAAGCCGCAATAGATTTTTCAACTTAATGTTTTTAATATAATGATTTCTTTAGCGACTTTTACTTCGATTCGATAAAGCCGGATTTTCACTAATGAGATTACCCGATTCTTCCGCATTGTGGGCCTATTGTAAACATTCGGCCGGTGGGGTCAATGAATAGATCGCCGGTGTTCTGTATCGTATCTGTGCTGGCGATCGGACATCGCATTGTATCGCCACTTCGTATCGCGGAGTTATGAAATGTCCCCTTTCCTATACTCTGACTTGGCGGCTTGATGTGCGGTGTACTTTTTAAAGTGAGCGTCTACATGATGATAAAAAATTCGCCAATTCAAATATAAAAAAGAGAATATTATTTGAATTGGTGAAATTGCATCTTTTTGTAACGTACCTACATTTTTGTTAACGAGAATGACTCGGCATGTTATGCGTTATATTTTAGTTTCTTTATATCTTTGAGCTATAAATGAATCGGTTGAAGTCACGGCTACAATTCTTTTAAGATCACACGGATTGATTATAATTAATATAAACTTTCGTTTTTATTTGAAACCAGTAAATGGCCACATAATAGGCTAAACTAATCTTCAGTCGGTTTCACGCGATTAGAACTTTTTGGGAATCCGGTTTACTTTAATACTGCAATGTTGCAGTAGATGGCACTGTCGTTAATGATCCACGCAAAGAGATTTTATATTTATTTACATTACATTTACGATAACCGTATTATAAAGCTAATCGTATTATACACGATTATAATAAACATTATACCTTTGATCATTATTGATGTAGTGGGCGATTTTTTATCTGAGTACGATTTTATTCTTTAAAATTGTGTACTATATTTTTGTTAATAAAACGAAAGGTGCTACTAGCACACAGCTCATCCGATGGTCAGTACTGATAGCGGTCCATAAGCGTGTAGGTGCTACATCCGTCCTCCAAAAAGATTCAACAATTCACCCCTGAATACAGATGGAATTTTGTTAGTAACTGGGTCTCCAATTGCCTACACTCACTTTACGAAACACAGCAGATTGTGCTGATATTTAACGGTGGTGTTCTGTAAGAGCTTATCCTTCCTCAACATTACTTATAATTCTATTACATAACGTATAATATGATACATGCAACTTTAATATGTTATTAGATAATCTTTCCGGTTATTCTGTAGGAATTGATCGTCTATCAAAATAGTGAACGACATCTGTGAAACTTGACAAACGAAATTGAAACTTTACTAATATAGCAAAATGTAAAACAATTCAATCATATTTCCTTTCTTGTTCGGTGAAATGGGAAGTAAGCCCGAGTATAGGCATACACTAATAACAATTAATTTGTTTACAAAATATGTTATTTAAAAATAAAATAAAGAACTAAATTTCGGTGAGTCTACACGATAACTTTCTCATATCGATACTACATAACGATAACTTATCGACAAAATGACTGCATTTTCGACGTCGTAAAAAGCTTCACAAGTTAAATTATAATCGAAAATGGCGCGCGGTTGCATCACCTGTCTTCGATGAATTTTCTCCCATTGATGTACCGCCGATATGCATTTTTGAGATTGCACGTCGAGTTATAAAAGAGAAGCATTAACATTACGTAATCAAAACTGTCCCGTGAAACCCGACCGGTTTACATATGGCTCGAATAATATTTTTTTTATGGTTAAATGATATAACTTAACTTGTGTATTGTTATATCATTTAAGTAAAACAAAAGCTTGTGATTTGATACTAATGCCCCTTTGGTCGATTTCGATCACGACGACGTCTTCCAGTTATAACCAAGTGATCGTATATGCACAGCATATTATTATAGTGCCATAAGCGATCATACAACTTACTTGTCATCGTATAATGCATAATAAATAAGATTGAAAGAAGCTTAAAATGCAGTGTGCACATATGTCATGGACAAATATTGTTTCTTAGCTGGGAATCGAGTCCATGACCCGTAGACCCCGTGCCGTAGCAACTCAGTGCCATACGGGTTACGTGTCATTAATGATAAAAGCATGTTACTAACCTTATCCCCTTGCGTACTACTCCCGTTAACAAACTCACTATTGTCTCTTTGCAAATTCACTTCATCATTTCCATTTTTATCTTCATCATCCAATTGTAAACTATTGTTATCTTTCAATGAGTATTCATGCAGTCCGCTATTCTCTAGGGTGAGTACTCTATTATTTTCGTTTCTTCCATTTTTGTCATTAAGTTCAGCATCATTAATCTTATATTCAATAATACAATCATTAGCTTGTCTTAATTCTAGTCTTATAGTTTTTGTTAAATCATTATCAGTAGCAATTATTATCTTATTAGATATATCATTATTTTCTGTCTTACCTTTTCTTTTGTTATTCAATTCAATTGATTTATCTGGTAATTTGAAGTTGTTGTTATTATTGAACTTAGCTATGCTCGATCCAGTATGAACGTTTTCAATGCACGTGTAATCGTCAAAGTTAGTTTTCTTTCGTTTGGCAATTAAATTTTCATTAAAAATCTCGTCAACAGATAGATTTTCCTGTCCGATGTCTGGGATGCAGGTACCGTTCATTTTGGTCATCTTGGCGTTAAAGTTAATATAATTGGTCACATTGTAAGGAACGGCTGGGGGTTATCTTGAACCATTGTCGGTTTAAGGCAACGTAAATCATCGACAGATCATTATCTGCCGATGACCGCTTTGCACAGCCACTGTAACTTGACCCTTCTGTACAGAAACACTTTTTACTAGAAACCAATTTGCTTAAGATCTCATTTCGTCGGCTGGTTTATTGTTATAGTGTTAGGCAAGTATCGTGAACTTTTACACGATTATTGTTCCGTCATTACGTTTTGTATGAGAACTCTATTTTCTCTGGAGCGTAGATTTGTTTTCTATCCTTTACTTACCTGTATATGCGTCTCGCTCGTCTATTAAGGATGTTATTGTTTACTCGCCCGTTATTGATGGTTTGGAAAATTGCTCCTCATCATCAAAATGTGATTGCGTATTCTGTTATTTATTTATTTTTTACACCAAATTACTGTTACGACAAATTATTTCACTGCACTTCACATAAAAAGAAACGTTTAAAACATTAAACGAAAATTAACATGGTTTAAGAAAATAAAAATGGCACAAATTAAAACTATTATAAAAATGAAGCTTTTTTTTTAAAACATGAAGGAATAAAAAGTTCGAAATTCAAATTCTGAGTTCCCGCGCGCCGGTGTTGCCACGTGAGCTAGCGCACGTCGCTCGAGGCTATCACATGGAGTGGGCGCAAGTACAGCCGCGCTGTCGAGACATGATAAAGATGGGGAGTGCGCAGTATATCCACCAAAGTAAGAAGAAATAATAAAGGATAAAAATAAGCTTTATATAATAAGTAAAATAAAAAAGTTAATCGTTGTGTTCGTAAGAATAACATTGAACCTAGAAGCACATTTACACGGGGATATAATAATTTAACATTACAGGAATACACGCAAATCACCCAGACACATTTTTGTTTTTTGTGATTTTATGTAGTGTAGAGTCAAACTGTATAATATATTATTTAATGTATGTATGTATGTAATATATATTACGAGTATAATGAAAAAGTATTTAATCGATGTCTCTATAATCCCTAAAATCAATGAAGGAATTCTTTTATAATTCTTTTCGTCTGTGTCTACTAGAATTAATTACTCCGAAAGCCCGATAAAATTTAGCATCAGTATTATACTTAACTAATGCCCATACTAGATCACGTTATTTCAAATAACATTTCGTAAGTAAGGACGTATTAAAAAAAGTCTACGTATAATTAAAAAACATTTTTGTAAGTTGGAAGTCTAACAAAAGTTTATCTGAATTCTCTGGTTATACTATACAAAAAGCTTCCTTCTCGCACTACGTCGCGAATCTATAACATTGTTTCTTTCATATACCAGTTTGATTGTAACCGGCGTCTGTGTGTCCAAGTAGGCTATGTAACGATGTAATTACGTTAGTGTGCGTGCAATTATTTATGCGGGTATATTTCGATCGGGGAGTCGTTGGAACACGTCATTAGGGCCAAACTTTACGGTTGGAAATCTGTGATATTAGCTTGTTGTTAGGACTTTTTGTCATCGTACGTTTTTTGGCAGAATTTAGTTGACTTTTTATATATGAGCCTTTCCAATGAGCTTTTTCTATTATTGAGCTTGATTGGAAAAGAGTGAGTGCGTGTTGTTATATAGGTACGTGTACAGTATTTTTATTTGAGGTTTTCTTATGGTTTAATTAATAAGATATGACGGCCTCGTAGTTAATTTTAGCTTTCGTGAAATTTTCTGGTTCTTATGACGTTAACTGTGCAAATTGTAGTATTTATCGCATCCCTTATTACTAAACGAACTCAGAACAGAAATCTGCACACAAGTATTGTCATTACTACGGTATGTTGCCGTCATGATAATGTCCTCCTGATCGATTTAAATTATTTTGTAATACGAAGTGAGACATCTACGATATGTACGGAAAAAAAAACAATGGCAGGGCCCGCGACACAGAACATCTTTTCAACTTTTTCAATGACAATGAAATGTCACAATGACACTCTTCTCTCTCTTATTTCTCCAGTGAAAATATTCGGATCTAGAACCAGAAAAACCTCATAAGCTTTCAAAGTTCTATTTTACTACAGGTTTAGTTTTTGAAAACTTTTTTTTACTTATTCATTGAGTGAATTTACTTAGAACATATGATCATAATACATACGTTTAGCTTTTTAAATACTAGTATTTACATCAGTAGTTTCAGATATGGTGGAAAGGAAAGCTTTCTAAATCGCTCGGATCGGAATGCACGATGCGTCAGGAGGGTTTACATTTTCATCGGTACTCTTCCGGCTGTACGTGAACGCGCTGATTGAGCGTCTTAGCCACAGGCGTGTCGGCGTGTTTTGTGGGACGGTGTTTGTATTAACAACCTAAGCTATTTAAATGATATGTTAGTTGATGATAATTTGTAGATGCTGTTAGTTGCCTTAGTTGGCGCTCATGACGTCATTAGGGCTATCAAGGTATTGCAGTGCCTTGCCAATCTGTAGATATGCATTCAATAGTCTGGGGTAAAACGTCAACATATTTTTCCTCAAACTGCGTGGTAACCCTAACACTAACCTGATAACCGCCAGTGCGATTTGACCATTTTTTTACCAGCAATAAAATAACATTGTAGGTTAAATGTTATTTGTATTATACTCGTATAATTTAAAATTCGGAGATGAAATAATTCTCCTCACCATCATCGGATATCAAGATGCATGGCAAGTTTCCATCTTTTAGTAGTGGATGTGTCTCGCATTCGAACGAAGTAAAAAGCTTTGTCGTTTTTAATGCGTACAGTCAAGGACTGGAATAATTTACTTGTGAGCCTTTCCGCCCCAGTGGGTGTCTTCAAGTTAAGAATAAATAGGCATTTGCCGAACTAAACTTAGAAAAGCATATATGTACATTTAAAAAAAAATCAGCTAACATCGGATAAGCGATATTGTTATCAACACGATGAACCAATATTGTGTCTGTCTATAATAAACAAATAAATTGATTGAGATTGATAGTAGTGTTTATTAATATGTTCACATATTCAAAACCTCAACAGCGGTAGAGCTTCACTGCAGTTTGTTTCTAGCTGCAGAATGAATGGGTCAGCTCGGCCGGGGTACGACCACGCCGTCGCAGATACCAGCGTAAAATAGCAGTATAATATTGCTGTGTTTTGTCTCGTGAGTGCAGGGATCCGGAGACCTTTATTTAATGGTGACGAGGCATTCCATCTCAGTCCTTAAGGGTGACGACAACGCATCTCCATTATAATTCCGTGTCAAGGATGAATGTAGATGTCATGGGCCGCAGGAATCGCTTACCACCGTGTGAATTGTGTGTCCGTTTGTTACTCATGTAATAAAAAAAAACAATTTTTACTACAAAAAATTAAAAAAGCAGCTACAATAATGAAATATGAATATCTATGTAACTTGAATTATTGTTATTTAGTACAGCGATCATAATTTTAATAAGAAAAACACGAATCATTTAAAGTTCCATATGGTTAGAAAGTAAAGTTCAATTACTATAATCGATTTTCAACATCTATTCGAGAGTTCATGTGACGTTAATAGCTTAAAACTATTGTCTAGTGATGTTTTGAAAGCTCATTAATATCGTACGGTATTTTCCTTCGGCCATTGTGTAGCCACTCGTGTAGTTGGTACTTAAAGCATAACTCATAAGTAAATAACAACAAATAAATGACCATTAAGTAATTCTGATTTCGCGCTGACCATGGAATCGAAGTAAACTGTGACGATTTAGTTTTTCTATTATTCAATAAATAAAAATTACGAATAACTTTTTTTTTAAATAGTTCAATTAAAGTTTTTTGAATAGTTCAATGTCAGGGTTTTATTAATTTTGTAAAATTTTTATTTTAAACAATCAAACCGGGGTTATGCAAGTCTCACAAGTTTTTTAGGTTCGTGATTCAGGGTCATCCATTAGGGAGGTGTGTTCAGAAGTGTGCTGCAGGGATGGTATTGCCATTCACATGCTAAATCTTAGTGGATATTTCAATGTTTTAGTTAGTGCTTATAAAGAAAAGTCTTACTTATAAGTCGACTTGGGCACCTTCAACAATAAAGCCTACGCCTTTCTTAAAGGCCGGCAGCGCATCTGTGGTGAGACATCACTTATCGTAAGGTGAGCTGCTTCCATGCCTACGGTTTGTATCGCTTACAAGAAATAGTAAAACTAAATTTCTGACTAAGCTAACACAAGTTAGAAATTTTATGATTTAGCGGTTTCCTTACGCACAATAGGTTTACAAGAACAAAAGACTTCAACGAGTGCGGTTTACGAGTAAAGTGTTACATGTTTTGACGTTTGGTTTGTAATCTCGCCCAGATACACTTCAGTAAAATATTGATTAGATAACAATTACGGACTCTTAATTATTTTATGAAATGATACTTACAAAAAAAATAAGAAGAGAAAAAATATCCTCTCTATGTTGTAGGCAGGATATTTTTTTTATATTTTTATTTTGCTTGAAGCGAAATCAAATCACAGAAACCCTTGTTTTGTTAAGTGTTTAAGGTAATAGGTAAAAAAGTGGAAGTTCATTAAATCGTGAAACCACTCTCGGTTATCATGGCGTCTAACAACGAACAAAAACAACATACACTAGCTTTAAAGTGGGGATTATATTAACACGGCTCTGTGGCGTAGTAGTTAGAATACGTGGCAGTCGTAGGTCCGGGTTCGATTATCAGCCGAGTAGTAATATTTGTCCACTACAAATTGTTAGGTTTTAGGTCTGCTTGTATGAATGCCCCTATATTCCTGACTTTCTTCATCCGACATTAATGCACATGCTAATGAATTGTCTCTCTATCACTGGTTACAAAAAAGCTTTAGTGTGCCCATCTCACTTATAAACTACTTTACGTTTAAGTTAGGGTGGTTAAAAATAAACACATACAGTTTACCTGTAATATAATGATAGAAGTCGTAATTAATGCTTTAAGTTGACATTTTAACTATATTTGACATTTAATAATTTTATAATCTTAGTGGAGCAGACCTAATTGTTTATTGTTATTCTTTGTTTGTTTTATTTTCATTGTTTATTTTATGTTTTTGTCTATGTGTGTTGTGTATTAATTGTAATTTATTTAAATGTATGAATGTATCAATGGATCACTGTTATCCGATAACAAATGAATTGTATTGTTGTTGTTGTCCTGCCGTCTCACAGGACTAAGGCGGAATCTTTGACGACAGTAGTAAAATCTGGTTTCTTACACTCACCATACAAAACACAAAGGGAAGCTGGTATACAGTAAATATTTTTTTTTTTAAAAACTAGAATATTAGCAATTTATATATTTCTATATGTAATGTTAATAGAAATATATATATATATATATATATATATATATATATATATATATATATATATATATATATTTCTATTAACATTACTAATATTCCGGTTAACCACTACAACTAAGCTGAAAATGCTCGTGCTAGGAGATGGTTCACGACAATAGTGTAATGGTACGAGTTGAATAGAGACTTTCTTACACACACACCATACACACATACACATCCACACAAACACACACATTGTAGTTTATAGCAATAGTTTTCAATTTTGTTTGTTTATAATTTTTATTTTATTTAGTTTTTCTCTATTCCTCTTTTTTTTTAAAAACTAGAATATTAGCAATTTATATATTTCTATATGTAATGTTAATAGAAATATATATATATATTTCTATATGTAATGTTAATAGAAATATATATATATATTTCTATATGTAATGTTAATAGAAATATATATATATATTTCTATTAACATTACTAATATTCCGGTTAACCACTACAACTAAGCTGAAAATGCTCGTGCTAGGAGATGGTTCACGACAATAGTGTAATGGTACGAGTTGAATAGAGACTTTCTTACACACACACCATACACACATACACATACACATACACATACACATACACACAAACATCCAGACATTGTAGTTTATAGCAATAGTTTTCAATTTTGTTTTGTTTTATTTTCATTGTTTATTTTATGTTTTGTCTATGTGTGTTGTGTATTAATTGTAATTTATTTAAATGTATGAATGTATCAATGGATCACTGTTATCCGATAACAAATGAATTGTATTGTTGTTGTTGTCCTGCCGTCTCACAGGACTAAGGCGGAATCTTTGACGACAGTAGTAAAATCTGGTTTCTTACACTCACCATACAAAACACAAAGGGAAGCTGGTATACAGTAAATATTTTTTTTTTTAAAAACTAGAATATTAGCAATTTATATATTTCTATATGTAATGTTAATAGAAATATATATATATATATATATATATATATTTCTATTAACATTACTAATATTCCGGTTAACCACTACAACTAAGCTGAAAATGCTCGTGCTAGGAGATGGTTCACGACAATAGTGTAATGGTACGAGTTGAATAGAGACTTTCTTACACACACACCATACACCCATACACATACACACATACACATACACACATACACATACACACATACACATACACACAAACATCCAGACATTGTAGTTTATAGCAATAGTTTTCAATTTTGTTTGTTTATAATTTTTATTTTATTTAGTTTTTTCTCTATTCCTCTTTTTTTTTTTAAATTAATTATGTTACTGAAAGATATATACTATGTAACTAGTGCCATTAATTGGGAAGACACTGTAGCTTGTAACACAGTTTACACTAGCACAAGCTTCAGAGTTACCACAAACATGTAATTATGTCATAGTAAATAAATAAAGATTATTATTATTAATGGTGGATTCGAACCTACGACCTTAAGTTTCGCAGACCGTACCCTAACCATTACGCTAAACTATTGTTGACTGACTACTCCTTCCGTGGGTCGAGCTGACCTGTACCTGCTACAGCTAACTTATAGCTGCGGCGTGGTGCTACCACAATACTCTCCAGAAGCGATAAATAATTTAGGAACCTGTGTGTACAGTACAACCGGTAGTATTTTTTATTTCTCGATGTCGTCTTTCTCGAAAAATTTAAAAAGACTAGAGATACTAGAAGTACTTGATGGGTTTCAACTGCTCAGTGGGCGGCGGGGTCAGGAGGAATGTCGACATGTTCCAGTGTCAATGACTTAACGAGTGGCTCGACGGCCAGAGTAAAGAGTTGCGGATCCTGGGTTCAATAGGTAACGGAGTTAACAGTACAACGCTTGTGTTACTTATATAAAGGCATACTGAAACTATTACATTTTACCATTGTGAGATTTTTTATGACATTGAGACTAACAAAAAATAAGAAGAGAAAAATATCCTCTCTATGTTGTAGGCAGGATATTTTTTTATATTTTTATTTTGCTTGAAGCGAAATCAAATCACAGAAACCCTTGTTTTGTTAAGTGTTTAAGGTAATAGGTAAAAAAGTGGAAGTTCATTAAATCGTGATACCACTCTCGGTTATCATGGCGTCTAACAACGAACAAAAACAACATACACTAGCTTTAAAGTGGGGATTATATTAACACGGCTCTGTGGCGTAGTAGTTAGAATACGTGGCAGTCGTAGGTCCGGGTTCGATTATCAGCCGAGCAGTAATAT
The DNA here is from genome assembly GCA_029286865.1 of Teinopalpus imperialis. NCBI lineage: Eukaryota > Metazoa > Arthropoda > Insecta > Lepidoptera > Papilionidae > Teinopalpus > Teinopalpus imperialis. The sequence goes on from JAGSMU010000015.1 coordinate 7,828,398, forward strand.
TTGTCCACTACAAATTGTTAGGTTTTAGGTCTGCTTGTATGAATGCCCCTATATTCCTGACTTTCTTCATCCGACATTAATGCGCATGCTAATGAATTGTCTCTATCACTGGTTACAAAAGCTTTAGTGTGCCCATCTCACTTATAAACTACTTTACGTTTAAGTTAGGGTGGTTAAAAATAAACACATACAGTTTACCTGTAATATAATGATAGAAGTCGTAATTAATGCTTTAAGTTGACATTTTAACTATATTTGACATTTAATAATTTTATAATCTTAGTGGAGCAGACCTAATTGTTTATTGTTATTCTTTGTTTGTTTTATTTTCATTGTTTATTTTATGTTTTTGTCTATGTGTGTTGTGTATTAATTGTAATTTATTTAAATGTATGAATGTATCAATGGATCACTGTTATCCGATAACAAATGAATTGTATTGTTGTTGTTGTCCTGCCGTCTCACAGGACTAAGGCGGAATGCTTTGACAACAGTAGTAAAATCTGGTTTCTTACACTCACCATACAAAACACAAAGGGAAGCTGGTATACAGTAAATATTTTTTTTTAAAAAAACTAGAATATTAGCAATTTATATATTTCTATATGTAATGTTAATAGAATTTTTTTTATATATATATATATATTTCTATTAACATTACTAATATTCCGGTTAACCACTACAGCTAAGCTGAAAATGCTCGTGCTAGGAGATGGTTCACGACAATAGTGTAATGGTACGAGTTGAATAGAGACTTTCTTACACACACACCATACACACATACACATCCACACAAACACACACATTGTAGTTTATAGCAATAGTTTTCAATTTTGTTTGTTTATAATTTTTATTTTATTTAGTTTTTTCTCTATTCCTCTTTTTTTTTTAAATTAATTATGTTACTGAAAGATATATACTATGTAACTAGTGCCATTAATTGGGAAGACACTGTAGCTTGTAACACAGTTTACACTAGCACAAGCTTCAGAGTTACCACAAACATGTAATTATGTCATAGTAAATAAATAAAGATTATTATTATTATTATTAATGGTGGATTCGAACCTACGACCTTAAGTTTCGCAGACCGTACCCTAACCATTACGCTAAACTATTGTTGACTGACTACTCCTTCCGTGGGTCGAGCTGACCTGTACCTGCTACAGCTAACTTATAGCTGCGGCGTGGTGCTACCACAATACTCTCCAGAAGCGATAAATAATTTAGGAACCTGTGTGTACAGTACAACCGGTAGTATTTTTTATTTCTCGATGTCGTCTTTCTCGAAAAATTTAAAAAGACTAGAGATACTAGAAGTACTTGATGGGTTTCAACTGCTCAGTGGGCGGCGGGGTCAGGAGGAATGTCGACATGTTCCAGTGTCAATGACTTAACGAGTGGCTCGACGGCCAGAGTAAAGAGTTGCGGATCCTGGGTTCAATAGGTAACGGAGTTAACAGTACAACGCTTGTGTTACTTATATAAAGGCATACTGAAACTATTACATTTTACCATTGTGAGATTTTTTTTATGACATTGAGACTAACAAACGAGCACACAGTTCACCTGACAGCAAGTGATCATGACATCTACATCCATTCTTGACAAGGAATCATAATGCAGATGCGTTGTCGTTACCTTTAAGATCTGAGATGGAATACGCTCACCAGACAAAAAACAGCAGCGTTGTGCTTATATTCTGTGAGGGCGTGGTCCTATCCCGGTCGAGCTGACTCATTCATTCTGCAGGTAAAAACAAACTGCAGTATGTAGCTCTACCAGTGTAGCTTTAAGGGATATTTTCTGCCACGCCGAACAACTCTGTGGAATCAGCTGTCGCCAGCGGTGTTTCCGAACCGATACGACTTAGGGACTTTCAAGTAAAGAGCCTACGCCTTTCTTTAAGGCTTTCTGCTTCCTCAATTGCCACATATTCTATAAACAAATGGATCTTTATCCCTTGATGACTACACCCATCAAGCGAAATATTTATACTTATATATAAGACTAAGTAATTCTGTAAATAGATGGTCCTTCCCCAATAAAGTTGACACATTTATATTGTAACTAGAAATCATCAGCAATGTAACTCTACCACAACCTATTTTTATTTTTTTCGGGCTGATGGCCGCTGTTAGCCCCAGGGCTTTTACAGTTTCACCGGGTTGAGAGGTGACCGAGCGCTTATGGCTCTCAGTCGAGTCTATATATGGGTAACGCGAGAGCGTCTGACTCAAGGATGCCCGAGAGGGCCGAACCTCGGCTCGGTCAGTTGCTTCTGACTGAGTATTATCTAAATTAATATCGCTATTATTATTAACTACCTGTACCACCACTTCGGAACACGTGGGCGCTGGAAAGGAAGTGGCACAAGAAACTCCAGCAACGCTTCTATCTGAATGGACTGGATCTACCATAGACTAAAAGCTAATTAAACTAGTTAGTTTCGCTTCGTTGCTATTTAGATGCGCTTTGTTGCTGCAGAAAATTCATTAGCGATATCAACAGAATTTACGGCTTTTGTGGTATATTCTTCTGATATTGTTACTAGTAATTATTATTACATATTCTCTATTCGAAAGGTAGACTGGTAGAGAATGCCTTTTAGCAGCAATAAATCTGCCTTTTTGTAGTGTTTCAGTAAAAAACTGTACAAAAACACAGGGCAAATAAAGAATTATTGAAATAAATAGAGTCACTCAATTCAATGTTAAAAAACTACCTTTAACGGTTCTGCCAAGATTTTTACGGCGTCATTTAGTATATTTTATTTATTTTTTATGGTATATTCGTTTGCGATTTTTAACTATGTTTTTGATTTTGTTCGTTTTGATTCGTCTGCATAATATATTTTCATATCGTATTGTCATGTTATTTTGGGGGAAAACTATAATTTTTGCACTTCGTGGAGCGGTTTGTAAAAAATACTGTTCAAAAGTGGACTGTAAACTAGGAAAAGTTTCAATGATTTTTATGGTATTTATCAGGTTTTGCATTTTTTTTTAAGCACAAACTATTTACTATGAATTTGAAATCGGAGTAATGTTTATCTTCATAGAAAGTTGGCTGCACAAACACACGTCTCTAAAAAAGGAAACCCGGATAGACAAACTGAGTTTTGTATGAAAAAAAAAACAATTGGTGGGCGTCGGCGTCATATCGTTGAGATGTCAAGTGGCTGCGATGTCAAAAATAACCGTTGACTTCAATTGTAAGTACGACTTATGATACTTGGCACCTACGGTCACTTTAACTTTCTTGGAATGACTACTTTTAAAAATACTAATATTACATGTGTATTGAATTAATTGGACAGACAAAATATTCATGAAAATATTTTTAAAAAATACTGTTTTTTAAAAATTAATAAATACAATTTGTAGAAAGAAAATGTATAGAAAATACATTTTCTCTATATATTTATATAGATAATATAAAATTTTATCCTCACACACATACAAAAAAAAAATATTTTCATTCTGTACTTGAGTTGAAAAACATTCAAGTTTATTTTATTGTATCATACTATATAAAAATTGTTTAAATATATTTGAAATAATTATTGTCAATAAACTGGTGTAATATTAGTAGAAAAATAAAATACCAAAATTTCAGTTTGGTAGTTACGCCATCTAGTGGTTAAATACAACATGATAGTGTACCGATCTCTAAAGTATAACATAATGTTGCAAGCAACTCGCTACTAGGTGGCGCTGTTTTGAAAATTGGTTGTTTAAACATTATGGTAATTTCTTATAATTAATTATAAAAAAATAAAGTTATATTAAACAATACTCAATGTATTTGCAACGATAATAATAAAACGTCTGTAATCAATAAAAGTAACCATTTTCTTATTTTGATCGTAAATATTTAGCGCCACCTAGTATCAAATAGCAAATTATATTTTTAAATAAACTTACCCAGGTGGCGTTACTGTCGTTGGAGACGGTTTGAAAAGTAGGGACACAGCGAAAAGTCATTCTTAAGAAAATTTGTACTTATAGTTAATACAATTTTAATTATATATTTCTTCTCACAGCTTACCTAGAACAAAACAAAACACATACTTAGTGATGAAAATTTTTAAGCCACAATTTTAATTAAGAACCAATCCTAACCTACCATATGCGATATAAATACTACAGTAATAACTTGGTTTTAATATTGCAGGGTAAAAAAGATAGAAATGCATCATGAAATTTTAATTTTAAGGGCTTATTTGGTACGTGGTGAAGGAGTTATGAGAAACATAAAGAGAAAAACATTATGCGAAAACTTGTTGTTGCGAAAATCTGTAACAAAATATTATCAAAGACAAGTACGCCAATCCGCAGAAGCAGGGTGACGAATTATGTCTCATACATCCGGTATGGAGTAGGCAATATAAGTAGAGCAATATTCTTAATTAGATTTAATAGACATCGAAACGATAGATAAAGTAGTGGTTTAATATTAAAAGTTTTAATATATTTTTGAACCATTTTTTTTTTAAACTTATGTACCGAATTTTAGTCCTTAACACGGCTGTTAAAAAAAAAACCTTTTGTCTTTGAAAAAATTAAAACTTTATAATGTACCATCATATCCCCCATTGCATCGCGTCCCCAATACTGTTGTCAACGGTCAGAATTGACGGGTTACTGCACGTAATTATATATTACCGTGTAGAATACATCACCATAAGCTAGCAATGCGGTCTAAGACGCATTGATTAATAGAGCGACCGGCGACGGGTTAATTGATGCCGATTATCATCATTCCACGTCCATCACTGGTACTTAGCGTAATGCTTTCTAGTGTTTTAAAATGTTTATCTTGATTAAAAAGTTGCTAAATATAATTTATGTTTATTATTCGTAGTAGTCTGTAGAAAAAAAGCTACAAAGGGCGTACTTAATGCTACATGTATACATTCCCAGTCAACCTGGAGCATGGTGAAATATTATGGTAGGTGTATTTGAAGGTATCTAGTATAAAATCAAGAATAAATACAATAATAAATTATATATAACATTAATAAATATAAAATAAATAATCAATAATATAAACACATATTCTCAGATCTTATTGCATCGGATTAGGAAAGGTGATGAGGTGTGAGTCCCGCTATATCAGCACGATTTGGGAGTTATCCGATGTGGGAGTGAAACGTCGTCCTTTCACGTAAAATGGTTTTACGTAAAACGTATATTTACGCTGCGTTACGTTTTCATGCTGCAGTGTTTCGTCAGATGTAGGAAAACTAATTGGAGACTCAGTAACTAGTGAATTGACGCATTTCATATTATTCCAAGCAAGTCAAAGCAGTAAGTATTTAAGAACCACACAACAATTACAAAAAAATTAAGTATAAGTTATATGTTTCCAACATCTTTGAAAGGAATCTGTTATCTCCTCTGAGAACTTAAATGGTACAACTAGTTTCAAGTAGATATTTTTTTTTATTTTTATTGTGTATACGAAAAGAGTATCCTGTACAAAACAACTTGATTAAGTATAACTACATTTTTTTTCATACATTATGATGTAATTTATTTATTCTTTAATTGTAAACACGATATTTAAAACAAAGGTATAATGGGCGGACTAAATACCTTTTGGCATTCTATAGCAGTCAACACTTGAGATGGAGACGCATTCATTATAGGTGCTAACTTACTTGATATAAATATAACATAATAAATACATAAATATCGTTTAGAACAGTGTAGACATTAAATATATAATAAAAATAGATAATATCAATAATTAAATAGCAAATTCAGATCGTTTCCCTTGTTTAATACTCAAGAATCTATTAAAATTATTTTTAGTTGGAGCTCGCTTAATCTCATCACTCAGACAGGTCACAATCAGATGGTACAGTCATTCCATCTAAGTCTATTTAATCAGAAGCAACTGACCGAGCAGAGGTTTAGCCTTCTCTGGCACCCTCCAGTCAGTCGCTCGCGCAACAGGGTAACGGTCTTAGCCGAAGCTCTATCTCGGGAACCCTTTTGCTGGTTATCCATTAATAAAGGTCTCAGCTGAGTGCCCTTAGTGCTCGGCCATCTTTCAACTCGGTGAAGCTGTAAAAGCCCTCGGACTCACAGTGACCACCACCGAGAAAAAGAATTAAATCCTTAGAGGAACTCTTACATTATTTGTTATCGTAAATAAATTTGGGCGCCATTAGCCGCAAAACTCACCCTTAAGTGGAATATGCTTGCATGTCCTTCCGCATATATCATAAAAAACAACAAAGGAAAGAGCAATAAATTAATGTATGATATATACTAAATATAATTAATGTATAGAATTAACGGTTGCATGGCGTAGTGGGTCAGGATTCCGAGTAGTGCGATTCTAATAACTTTATTGGTTTTAGTAGTTTATTTACAGCAGTATAATATAGTTTATTATATTTAGTAGTTTATTAGTAACTTTTTTCAGGACTGGATTGTAGTGTATGTGCCATTTCGACATTGCTTCTGTACGTTCTCTCAATGTTATCGTAAATTTATCATCGAACTAGGGAAATGAACAGCTAGTTAGTGCTTCTAAGACCTTGGTCGATGTCGACATAAAAGATATCATAATATAATTATGAATTAAACCTAGGATGATTACGTACTCCAATATGTATATTCCTTTTTTTATTTTTTATTTATTAGGTCGAGTGTAACAAACGCGCACACAGCTCACCTGATGGCAAGTGAATCCTGGGGCTCATGACATCTACATTCATCCTTGACGAGGAAGCATAATGCAGATGCATTGTCACCCTTAAGAACTGAAAGGGAATGCGTCTTCGCCAGTAATTAAGGTCTCCGTATCCGCACAATCACCAGACGAAACACAGCAGCATTATGCTGCTATTTTACGCAGGTATTCTGTGAGGGCGCGGTGACCTTCTCCGGTCGAGCTGACTCATTCATTCTGCAGCTAGAAATAAACTGCAGCGTAGCTAATACTGTGAAATTTTCTAGACCTTCTGTGGTAATAGTTCAGTATATAATATATAGATGGCGCGAAAACGAATGGTGTGAATTTTGTGAGGTTGCGGTGGATCCAACTATATGCTATACAGTTTCTTGACTACGAAGACTGGTTGTGACTGAAGAATAAGAAATGATATTCGACAGTAGACAAATCATGAGATGGTAATGAGGTCAGTGAACCTGGCTTCACAGCTGGGCGTGGGTTCGTTTTAAAGCTAAGGAAAAATAATTATAAAGTAAATTAACGGCATACACATCATGTAGATTCCACTACATGATATGTATGCCTCCATTCTGCTCCATTCCATTCGCGCAGCTTCAATTTGGATTGGCAGACTTCACGTATTGATTTTTTTAAATTATTGAATTGTTTACGTTCACCGGTTAGTATATGATAAATCAGCACTTAAAATTGCTGTGAACAATTAATTCCGGCGGCAAGGGTTGAACTCAGTTGCCTCGCGTAGTAGCGAGTGCTTATATACTGAACTATCGCGGCTACTATACTCTGCTCTGTTGATATAATCTAGTAAATCGTCGAGCGTTATTGCCGTGGTCGAAATCGACCAAGATATACGCAGATTTCGTACTTAATAAATACATATATATAAAATTTAGACCGTGTTTTAAAGTAAAAATTGTCATTTTACATAGTTCTATATAAGAATGTTATTTTAAGACTATTAAAAAAGAGAGCGAAAAAAAATTTACGATAATATGTTAGATGTATTATTGGATTTAAATTGATTCACTTCGAGTTTGTAATAGACGAAAAGAAATTTTAAAAAAACTAATAATTATAAATATAATACTTTTATAATTATAATCATAACTTTAATAATAATATCTACATAGTAACATATGAAGCATCTCTAAGTGATAATTATTTAACGAAACATCACAGATTATAAGGCGAGGATTTCTAGGCATTCCAAAACTTAAATCAAGTATTATATAGATCTGACATCACGTATACTCGTATGGGTCAGAATATATCACGCCATGAAGCGTAAGGCTTATTGGCCAGCGAGCAACATTCAAAATAATATTACAACATGGGTCATACTCATTATTTTGTGCTAATTTGTGACAATTTACAAATTGGATATTTGCATTTTATATATAGCAGAATGAAAAACTGCACACGCTGATAGGAACATAAAATATTATCTATTACTTTTTTACTCGTCGCCTTCCGCTCTATTTAGCACACTTTTAGCATATTGTTACCATGTCAGGTCTATTTTTGATACTGTTTCCAATATAAGCGAAGGCAGAATGCTCGGCCCGTGCCACGCCTGAGGCGAAGCGTCCATCCAGTGTTTTTATTGGCCAAATTGAAAAAAAAAAACTAAGCTTACGTTAAAGGATTATCAACTTTGCGTCGACTGAATTGAAACATTTTCAGTTTGACACGCGGCTCCGCTTTTATTTTTTCAATGGTGCTTAGGCACGGACATTCAAAGTGTTATGCCTCATTGTGGAGCGAGCGTTTCAGCAGTGAAATGACTGCTCGCGCTTTTAGGGGCCCTATACACTTGGGATCTATTGTACTGTACTATTGAAAACAAATGGTTTATTATGTATCAGTGATAACTTCCTGGTCGGTTATTATCAATTATGATGTAAATTTCTCAGGATATATATTATAACACTGTAACCATACATGTGACTGGTATAGCATAACATGGTAAGAATTCGTGTAATCAAAGACAATCATCATTATCTTTTATCGTTAAAATTCATTTGAACACATGGTTTTACAGAATGAATGGGTCAGCTCAACCGGAGAAGGACCACGCCCTCACAGAACACCGGCGTGAAATAGCAGCATAACGCTGATGTGTTTCGTCTCGCGAGAGTAGAGATTCGGAGACCCTTATATTACTTGTAACGAGGCATTCCATATCAGTGCTCAAGGGTGACATCGCATCTGCATTACGATTCTTTGTCAAGGGTGAATGCAGATGTCACGCAGGATAGCACTTACCATCAGCAGCATTATACTGCTATTCCACGTTGGTATTCTGCATGGGCGTGGCCCTTCCCTGGTCGACCTGATCCATTCATTCTGCAACTTGAAACAAACTGCAGCGTAGCGCTACCATAATCAAATAATTGGAACCTTGATTTATCATGACATCTTTTAGAATTAGAATCGTGAATTAGTCTTTAAGAACTTTGAACACTGAGCTACGAGTTTGCAAAATTATTACCCCAGTTGCCCTTAATATTCCGGCAAAATGGGTTCGAAGTCAAATACAAAGAACCTAACAAAACGGAATCCCCTTAAACATACGTGAGTAAGTTTTATTAGGGAATTCCGTGGAAAGATCTGGAAGAGTGGGCATTAAATAATTGGCAGACCCGTCGTTTAGACGAGCTGAGCAACTTGAAGATTAAATTTGGATGATACAAACTCACGTCCAAATTTCATTTTTATTTATTGCCATCTTGACGAGATTCAAAATCCATCCTTCCATTTTAGAACAAAGATATGCTGACCTTCAATTTCCGTCTAATAATAGAGCTTTAACTAAACGGTTTAATTGATCACGCTTGGCGATTGCTGTACCAGACATTTTTACAGAAGGAATGCAGTTTTACTGATGTTTGGTATCTTGCTAAGAATGAGAACTAAGGTAATAATAAAGACTCTACATCATCAGAAAACGTTGGTTGCTAGCTAGTAAGATACAAAACAAACTTTCAATAATTTACGTTCGTTGTAAAAGTTATTAGTAATAATGTTATTAGTAAAAAAAATTGACAGAATAATTATTATAAAACGAGAAAAGAAAAACTCAAAGAAACATTCAGCCAACCAACATTCCATTGATGAGTTTTTAAATTAGTTACCTTTTTGAAATTTATGTAAAAACGGAAGTCAAATACCTGGTTCATTTATACCAAAAATGACTTAAGAAATTTATTCCGTCGAAGTAATTTGTATTTTATATATACGTATTAATAATGTTTAAATTCGAAGGAAAGTATCGGTTCGCGTATCCGAAATTGGTAGCTCGGTTTCATTTCAACATTCCAAGCACGTCTGTTCTCTTTTTAAATTTGGGCTGGTATTAAATTACTGTCTATTTTTTTAATGTTATGCCAGTAGTGTAAGTTATAAAGGGCGTTGATCATTAACCTAAAATAGAAACTGACAGTAAAATTAAATAAAGACAGGTAGGAATATATCGCAAAATACACCTCTACTTTTGCACAGATCAAATATTGTGACACTTGTATATTGCTCTACAATATGCTGCAATTTTCTTACGAGCTGCTGTACAAATGGGTCTCACAGAATACCAGCGTACCGTTGCTACGTTTCGTTTGGTGAGTGTAGGGATTATGTGAAATGTTCACGGTACAGGATAATGAATATCAGCTAAATGATGGTGATGACAGTGGTAGAGCTACACAGCAGTTTGTTTCTAGCTTCAGAATGAATGGGTGAGATCAACCAGTAGAGCTCTATGTTAGGACCATGCCCTTACAGAATACCAACGTAAAATAGCATCATAATGCAGCTGTGTTCCGTCTGGTGAGTGCAGGGAACCGGAGACCGTTATTACTGGTGACGAGGCATTCCATCTCAATCCTCAAGGGTGACAACGCATGTGCATTATGATTAATTGTCAAGGTTGAATGTAGATGCCATGGACCGCAGGAGTCACTTGGCATCAGGTGAACTGTGTGCTCGTTTGTTACTCTAAATGTAATAAAAAAAAAAACACGTGACATATAAACAACACAACACAGACCCGAAAACTAATAATTTGTGATTCACAAATATTGATTCTCAATAAATGTAATTAAACTAGAAACCCGCGGTGCAAAAGCCGGTTCGTTGACCACTCCGGCCGTAACCAGAACATAACGCAGTGGTCGAAATCAGTGAAGTCAACCAGGAGACATTATTACAAGTGTCTCACTTGTAATAATGTATATTATTATATTATTATTATTATATATTAGTAAGTAATAACCCCCTTAAATCATTAAGTGTGAATGAAGCCTAAGCTTTTTGGTGTTATAACTGCATAATAATTGTACGAAATTAAACATGGAATGTAATAAAAGAAAAGTATTATAATTTTCAACACGGATAATCTCGTTCTGGGGAATAATTTTATTAATAGACACTCGATGTTATAAGATAGTGGGGTTATGGTATTGGAGTGATTAATTTTAAGAATTATTTTTAACAACCTTTTTATGAAACTCTGGTGGAAATTACTGAGGTGTCATATGTGAGGAATTTAGAACGTATTAATTACAGTGTAGAGTCACGATTCAGCGATAAATTATATGCAGCACGGATAAGTGTGCACGACCGGATGACAGTTCTTTCTGACAATACCAGCGTAAAAGGACAACTTGAGCAGCTGTATTTCATTTGGTGAATCAATGAAAACGGAGAACTTATTATTATTTTTGACTGTGGTAGCGCTACACTGCAGTTTGTTTCTAGCTGCAGAATGAATGGGTAAGCTCGACCGGGGAAGGACCACGCCCTCACAGAACACCGGCGTGAAATAGCAGCATAACGCTGATGTGTTTCGTCTCGCGAGAGTAGAGATTCGGAGACCCTTATATTACTTGTAACGAGGCATTCCATATCAGTGCTCAAGGGTGACATCGCATCTGCATTACGATTCTTTGTCAAGGGTGAATGCAGATGTCATGGACCGCAGGAGTCACTTGGCATCAGGTGAACTGTGTGCTCGTTTGTTACTCTAAATGTAATAAAAAAAAAACACGTGACATATAAACAACACAACACAGACCCGAAAACTAATAATTTGTGATTCACAAATATTGATTCTCAATAAATGTAATTAAACTAGAAACCCGCGGTGCAAAAGCCGGTTCGTTGACCACTCCGGCCGTAACCAGAACATAACGCAGTGGTCGAAATCAGTGAAGTCAACCAGGAGACATTATTACAAGTGTCTCACTTGTAATAATGTATATTAATATATTATTATTATTATTATTATATATTAGTAAGTAATAACCCCTTAAATCATTAAGTGTGAATGAAGCCTAAGCTTTTTGGTGTTATAACTGCATAATAATTGTACGAAATTAAACATGGAATGTAATAAAAGAAAAGTATTATAATTTTCAACACGGATAATCTCGTTCTGGGGAATAAATAATTGGCAGACCCGTCGTTTAGACGAGCTGAGCAACTTGAAGATTAAATTTGGATGATACAAACTCACGTCCAAATTTCATTTTTATTTATTGCCATCTTGACGAGATTCAAAAATCCATCCTTCCATTTTAGAACAAAAGATATGCTGACCTTCAATTTCCGTCTAATAATAGAGCTTTAACTAAACGGTTTAATTGATCACGCTTGGCGATTGCTGTACCAGACATTTTTTTACAGAAGGAATGCAGTTTTACTGATGTTTGGTATCTTGCTAAGAATGAGAACTAAGGTAATAATAAAGACTCTACATCATCAGAGAAAACGTTGGTTGCTAGCTAGTAAGATACAAAAACAAACTTTCAATAATTTACGTTCGTTGTAAAAGTTATTAGTAATAATGTTATTAGTAAAAAAAATTGACAGAATAATTATTATAAAACGAGAAAAGAAAAACTCAAAGAAACATTCAGCCAACCAACATTCCATTGATGAGTTTTAAATTAGTTACCTTTTGAAATTTATGTAAAACGGAAGTCAAATACCTGGTTCATTTATACCAAAATGACTTAAGAAATTTATTCCGTCGAAGTAATTTGTATTTTATATATACGTATTAATAATGTTATTAGTAAAAAATTGACAGAATAATTATTATAAAACGAGAAAAGAAAAACTCAAAGAAACATTCAGCCAACCAACATTCCATTGATGAGTTTTTAAATTAGTTACCTTTTGAAATTTATGTAAAACGGAAGTCAAATACCTGGTTCATTTATACCAAAATGACTTAAGAAATTTATTCCGTCGAAGTAATTTGTATTTTATATATACGTATTAATAATGTTATTAGTAAAAAATTGACAGAATAATTATTATAAAACGAGAAAAGAAAAACTCAAAGAAACATTCAGCCAACCAACATTCCATTGATGAGTTTTTAAATTAGTTACCTTTTGAAATTTATGTAAAACGGAAGTCAAATACCTGGTTCATTTATACCAAAATGACTTAAGAAATTTATTCCGTCGAAGTAATTTGTATTTTATATATACGTATTAATAATGTTATTAGTAAAAAATTGACAGAATAATTATTATAAAACGAGAAAAGAAAAACTCAAAGAAACATTCAGCCAACCAACATTCCATTGATGAGTTTTTAAATTAGTTACCTTTTGAAATTTATGTAAAACGGAAGTCAAATACCTGGTTCATTTATACCAAAATGACTTAAGAAATTTATTCCGTCGAAGTAATTTGTATTTTATATATACGTATTAATAATGTTATTAGTAAAAAATTGACAGAATAATTATTATAAAACGAGAAAAGAAAAACTCAAAGAAACATTCAGCCAACCAACATTCCATTGATGAGTTTTTAAATTAGTTACCTTTTGAAATTTATGTAAAACGGAAGTCAAATACCTGGTTCATTTATACCAAAATGACTTAAGAAATTTATTCCGTCGAAGTAATTTGTATTTTATATATACGTATTAATAATGTTATTAGTAAAAAATTGACAGAATAATTATTATAAAACGAGAAAAGAAAAACTCAAAGAAACATTCAGCCAACCAACATTCCATTGATGAGTTTTTAAATTAGTTACCTTTTGAAATTTATGTAAAACGGAAGTCAAATACCTGGTTCATTTATACCAAAATGACTTAAGAAATTTATTCCGTCGAAGTAATTTGTATTTTATATATACGTATTAATAATGTTATTAGTAAAAAATTGACAGAATAATTATTATAAAACGAGAAAAGAAAAACTCAAAGAAACATTCAGCCAACCAACATTCCATTGATGAGTTTTTAAATTAGTTACCTTTTGAAATTTATGTAAAACGGAAGTCAAATACCTGGTTCATTTATACCAAAATGACTTAAGAAATTTATTCCGTCGAAGTAATTTGTATTTTATATATACGTATTAATAATGTTATTAGTAAAAAATTGACAGAATAATTATTATAAAACGAGAAAAGAAAAACTCAAAGAAACATTCAGCCAACCAACATTCCATTGATGAGGGATTATGTGAAATGTTCACGGTACAGGATAATGAATATCAGCTAAATGATGGTGATGACAGTGGTAGCGCTACACTGCAGTTTGTTTCTAGCTGCAGAATGAATGGGTAAGCTCGACCGGGGAAGGACCACAGCCTAATAGAATACCTGCGTAAAATAGCAGCATAATGTTGCTGTGTTTCGTCTGGTGAGTGTTGAGATCCGGAGACCTTTATTACTGATGACGAGGTATACCATCTCAGTCCTCAAGGGTGACAACGCATGTGCATTATGATTAATTGTCAAGGTTGAATGTAGATGCCACGCAGGATAGCACTTACCATCAGCAGCATTATACTGCTATTCCACGTTGGTATTCTGCATGGGCGTGGCCCTTCCCTGGTCGACCTGATCCATTCATTCTGCAACTTGAAACAAACTGCAGCGTAGCGCTACCACTGTCAAATAATTGGAACCTTGATTTATCATGACATCTTTTAGAATTAGAATCGTGAATTAGTCTTTAAGAACTTTGAACACTGAGCTACGAGTTTGCAAAATTATTACCCCCAGTTGCCCTTAATATTCCGGCAAAATGGGTTCGAAGTCAAATACAAAAGAACCTAACAAAAACGGAATCCCCTTAAACATACGTGAGTAAGTTTTATTAGGGAATTCCGTGGAAAGGTCTGGAAGAGTGGGCATTAAATAATTGGCAGACCCGTCGTTTAGACGAGCTGAGCAACTTGAAGATTAAATTTGGATGATACAAACTCACGTCCAAATTTCATTTTTATTTATTGCCATCTTGACGAGATTCAAAAATCCATCCTTCCATTTTAGAACAAAAGATATGCTGACCTTCAATTTCCGTCTAATAATAGAGCTTTAACTAAACGGTTTAATTGATCACGCTTGGCGATTGCTGTACCAGACATTTTTTTACAGAAGGAATGCAGTTTTACTGATGTTTGGTATCTTGCTAAGAATGAGAACTAAGGTAATAATAAAGACTCTACATCATCAGAGAAAACGTTGGTTGCTAGCTAGTAAGATACAAAAACAAACTTTCAATAATTTACGTTCGTTGTAAAAGTTATTAGTAATAATGTTATTAGTAAAAAAAATTGACAGAATAATTATTATAAAACGAGAAAAGAAAAACTCAAAGAAACATTCAGCCAACCAACATTCCATTGATGAGTTTTTAAATTAGTTACCTTTTTGAAATTTATGTAAAAACGGAAGTCAAATACCTGGTTCATTTATACCAAAAATGACTTAAGAAATTTATTCCGTCGAAGTAATTTGTATTTTATATATACGTATTAATAATGTTTAAATTCGAAGGAAAGTATCGGTTCGCGTATCCGAAATTGGTAGCTCGGTTTCATTTCAACATTCCAAGCACGTCTGTTCTCTTTTTAAATTTGGGCTGGTATTAAATTACTGTCTATTTTTTTTTAATGTTATGCCAGTAGTGTAAGTTATAAAGGGCGTTGATCATTAACCTAAAATAGAAACTGACAGTAAAAATTAAATAAAGACAGGTAGGAATATATCGCAAAATACACCTCTACTTTTGCACAGATCAAATATTGTGACACTTGTATATTGCTCTACAATATGCTGCAATTTTCTTACGAGCTGCTGTACAAATGGGTCTCACAGAATACCAGCGTACCGTTGCTACGTTTCGTTTGGTGAGTGTAGGGATTATGTGAAATGTTCACGGTACAGGATAATGAATATCAGCTAAATGATGGTGATGACAGTGGTAGAGCTACACAGCAGTTTGTTTCTAGCTTCAGAATGAATGGGTGAGATCAACCAGTAGAGCTCTATGTTAGGACCATGCCCTTACAGAATACCAACGTAAAATAGCATCATAATGCAGCTGTGTTCCGTCTGGTGAGTGCAGGGAACCGGAGACCGTTATTACTGGTGACGAGGCATTCCATCTCAATCCTCAAGGGTGACAACGGATCTGCATTATGATTCTTTACGGAGGTTGAATATGAGTTTCACCATCAAGTGAACTTTGTGCTCGATTGGAACTCTCAAAACAATAATTAAAAAAAAACAAACGATGTAACTTTTTAACTTAGATGTGATAAAGTGAATACATTACAGAATATTAACGTTTTTTTTTGCGTAAAGTGTTTTAATTGTATTAAGGGAACCTAAAACAGAATTACAGGTATCTGTGTTTAAAGGATCCCGTCTCAATCCTTGACTATTTTACTGAAAGAGTTACGAGAACATAACTATCGGGGATTGCTGTTCATACATATTGTATAATATATATGAACAATACAATATCATAATTTTTTATCACATAGTGTTTATTGATACTAGTTAAAAAATATTTATTGTTTATTATAATTATGACGAAGATTTTACATTCACGATTCGCGACCCCGATGCCGCCAGTACGAATGAAATGATTAATTGCCATCATTTACCAATGAAAGTTGGTGCAGCACAGATAAACCCGAACGGTTTCCGTCTTGTGTTACCATTGTAATATAAATATGAAAAATAAAAGTGAAGCGTCAATTGCCTAATTTAGGTTTTAGGGTACGGTCTGCCAGACTTAGGGTCGTACGTTTGAATCCGCCATTCAACTATTATTGTGAACCGTCTCCTTGCGTAAGCATTTAAGCTTAGTTGGAGTGGTTAACGGGATTGTTAGTAATTAAAGCACTGCTAGATTTCTTTCTCGAAAAAAAATTAAAAAAAGAAGTAATAAGAAAAGTTAACGTGAATGTCAATGAATTAATAATAATAGTACCGTGACGTGCACAGGCCGGTTATCTCCAGTCAATACAGATAGAAGCGTCGCTTGAGTTTCTTGCGCCACTTCTTCTCCAGCGACCATACATTCCGAAGTGGTGGTACAGATAGCCAATAAGAATTATAGTGATGTTAATGTAGATAATTCTTAGGTCAGAAACAAATGACCGGCCCCCTCAGTCAGACCCTCTCGCGGAACAGGGTAACGGTCCAAGCCGAGGCTCCTCCATTCTAGATACCCACTAATTGAGGTCTCGACTGAGCGCTATAAGCGCTCGGTCACTTCTCAACCAGGTGAAACTGTAAAAGCCCTCGCGCTAATTACGGCCATACGCGCGAAAAATAAATAAAAGTACATATGAAGACCGTCAATCCGCAGACTAGCGGACTATGCTCCAATACCCTCTCTAGAGAGTAGCCTATGTGCAGCTAAGTAAGACAGATAAGTATATATAGGTTACTATACTGTTACTCTACTTTTATTATCATGATTGCATTATATCGTGTAACAGATAATCGAAAGAAAAAATTGAGAAGGGATTATTAAGGTGTTGGATATTCCAAAGCTTTTAAGATAGCTTTAAAGATTTTAATCATCTTCAAAATCGTCGGGCAACACGGTTAAGTTGCGTTGTCGAAACATGCCGCCAGGGGGCGTGGTCGCATGATGGATGCCGGCGCAAGCGCAAGATTGAATGTCGTAGTCGTTCCACGCTTGACTCCCTATTAAACAATCACCAATTTACAAATACAGATGTTGGAAAGTAAAATATACCCTATTACTTAGAGCGTGAGGTTGGAATGTGTTCACTTATTAAATTTGTATGTTTTGATACTTTTGTTTCAACCGGGTCCGATTCATTTGCGTAAGGAAAACGTTAGAAAATAAATACGATTTTAACTGGTTGCTAATGAAGGAAGCTCAACTCAAAATGTTTATGTCTATCCTTTGCCATATACATATATCCTCAGTGTAGTTTTAGTGTCGATGGGTAGGCAGTGTTTATGTTTATAAATACGCTTGATGTCACTATTGTATTTAGAGGTTCAAGAGATAAATAATTATAGCTTGGTATTATATGGCAGAACGTTAAAATATTTTGAAAATATCTTATGAAATAGCGACTAATCTTTTGTGTACAGATTGTAATAACATGACTACATTCCTCGTTAATAACTCAAAATAAGCTAAAATACTTTAGATCTTTAAGGAAAGAGCCTACACCTTTCACGTCCGCGACTCGTCACCTATTCTACAACTTAAAGTTATACACGTTAATAGACAATTTGCAGATTCGTATCATCATCAATCTACTAGGAATATAGTAAACTGGTAAACTAACTTTATCGCCCCTGAGGATTGAAAAGGTATGCCTATGTAGTATTTTTTTTAAAATGCCAGGGCTTGTCTAGAATTTCAAGTGGTGTTAAGTGGTGAGTTAGGCTTGTGCAGTGAACTGAAATTGGTGGTAGAGTGCTAGCTCAGCAAATGCCTCTCTTCTCTTGATGACACCCATGTTGTATTCGGATGGAAAGGCTGCCGCGGGAAAATTAATCCAATTCTTCGATGTTCACTCGCTGTGCTTCTTGACCCAAACTTCCGAACATCGGAAGATGATGAAATGGGAATGGGATGAATCATGTTATGTAAGGCATATGCTGCTCACTCTCCGAAATTTATCCTGTAAAACACAGAAAAGTTGACAACCATGCGAACAAGTTTGGGTCACCGTTTAGTCTTATGGTAAGTTTCTCCACCGAGTCTTAATTTGCAAGTTGATATTTTGAACCGCTTGCCCAAATAAGGCAGTAGTATTCCAGACACGAGCAAACTTGTGCTTTATAGAGCTGGTTAAAAGGTGTCGCGGTATGAGGTTTCACTGTACCGTTGCAAGCAAGTTCCTTGCGGCAGTATTTAGACTCAAAGATCTCAATATGTCTCTGTAATAATTTCTGTAATAATTGTATCTGTAATAATTGTAAGCGGTCTCTGTACTTCAGTGTATTTCTTTCAGAAATTAGGATCGATAATGACCTGGCTCCTTTTAACGGTGTATAAATATAATGACGGCCCAATTGGAGACTGTTCTGTAATATGAGCAATCACTCTACTTAGGGACGGTCTGAGAAGGAATCCTTTCCTTCTCGTCAGCCCTAGCTCCGGATTGATACCTATTCACAACTGTGCTGTAATCTGCTTACTCTAAAATACATGGTTTCAGAGAAGAGAGTTTTGAAGAGGACCATCCCCTGGGGAACACCAGCATTAATTGCCATAGACATAAACGAGCAGCCATCAATAATAACACATGTGGACCGTTGTTTCAATAAGTTTTCAATCCTGGTGAGAAATGACGTAAGCTGGAAGCTGGTCACGGTTAATAGTCACTGGATCTGCGGTTCTTACTAGTACAGAATAACATAAATATTTTTTGTAAATTATATAGTGATATGTGAAATGAGATCGAAGGAAGATCCAAATCCAGTTTCCGGGACACGGGTCATAAAAATAATTTTTGTTTATCGTCTGTGAATTGAATCTAGCAGCGGACCAAAGAGGCACGTGTCCGTTAAACTACTACAAATAGATATTTGCCATAACCTTTGAATCAATGAATAGCTGAACTATTTTTTTTTAAATTATTTCCTACATTTTTGCCTAACCGGCCAGTAATCACTTTCTTTAAGCCCTCCGTAGTGCGGTACAACGAGTGCTCGAATCGTGACTTTGGCCGGCACGAGCTAACCACCGGGGTTACGTGCCCGCCTCGCTCGTAACACGGTAACTATCGCTCGGACCGCTCGTAATTATTTTTTAACGATTCGCCCGTGTGGGCGGTGATTTAACCTTCATTCGATGACCATAAAATGGGTACCTTTTACTTTTTTTCGCTATAGTGCTCGCGTCTTTGGGCAGTGTTATTGAATAATTTATAAATAAATAATTAAACAGGATAGATAAATAAAAAAAAAATTTTTTTTTCGAGTTCACGTTTCAATTTTTGTAAAGGAATTGCGCAAGTTTAAACATCATTCAAACTAGCACGTACTCGACGTAGGGGTAGTGCTACGCCCTCACAGAAATATCTTTTTTTTTTTCGAGTTCACGTTTCAATTTTTGTAAAGGAATTGCGCATGTTTAAACATCATTCAAATTTGAACGTACTCGATGTAGGGGTAGTGCTACGCCCTCACAGAATACCAGCACGAAATACCAGCATTACAGTACTGTTTCGTTTTTGAGTGTATAGTTGTAAATAGAGGACACCAATACTGGTACCGATGCATTCTGACTAATTCCTCGGGGGTGACAACGCACCTTGAATTATCTAGGATTTTTATTGAGGATGAATGTATGTAGATGTTACAAGCCTTTGTCTCCATATTTTTAAAGATTACTACTAAGCAATCCTATTAACCACTACAACTAATCTAGGAATGCTTGTGCTAGGAGAAAGTTCACGAGTAAAGTCGAATGGCGGATTCGAACCTAAGACCTTCAGTTTCGCAGACCGTACCCTAAACCTTATTATATATTAGGCTATGGGTTCTTCAATTTAAAAAAAATATATAATGTTAATAAAAATCCATTGCCTTGTGTGTGTACATACGTTTTTTTCTATTTAAACCTATTCATCTTACGTGGAAATCGACGTGTTCTTATTTCAAGCATTCGTGTCCCTCATATTGTAATGTACAGAATGGTGTCTTATTCATAAATGTTTTTTTTTATTAATTTTGTTTTTTTTAATTAATACTTGCTTCTTTCGACTTGTCCAAGGGTCACGGCGAACACTTTTTCATTTACCAACCGGTTTAAATGAAACGGACGCTAAATGTTAACCGAAGAATATCCCAATATTTTTTTATAAAAAAACATTTAAATTGGTTCATCCAGAAGAAATTTTGTACTGGAGAATAATGTGCACACACGCAAGGACAAACAGACAAAAAGTCTGTTTACGAATTTATTATATATATAGATTTTTTTATAACCACTCATTTTTCTTCGATGAGCATTATCTCTTTTAATATTTTCTATATCGGTAGAGATGACACCCCTTGATTTACAACCATCAATTATTTTAATAGACTATTCCCATCTTATTCTAATCTACCGTCTCTCTTTCTTACTCATTTTCAATTACTTGAAATTATTAAATATTGTAGACGGAAAGAGAGAAATAGACATAAAAAATCACATGTATTTTGTAGATAGCAAGCATCGAGATGTAAGCGCTCTCCTTCTTGAGAACTCAGATGTAATACCATCAAGTATAAAGCGTCACCATTATATTCCAACTTAAACCATTAGCGGTGATCTAGCACTTGACGCTGGTCAGACGCTATCGCGAAACAGGGTAACGGTCCAAGCCGAGTAAGCGCCATAAGCGCTCGGTCACATCTCAATCCGGTGAAACTGTAAAAGCCCTCTAAGGGCTAACAGCGGCCACCAGCCCGAAAAAAAATATCACGCTGGTGTTCTGCTGAAGCCATGGTCCTTGTTTCACCTGATATTTAGCTGCATCGTGACTCTACGACGCATATTTCAAATATCTAAAAATATTTTATTGTTTATTTCTCAGACTTGTGAAGCATGTTTAAGCACGACCTTCACTAAAAAGCACTTGGTAAATCAACGAAATAAAATTACAATTAATAATTTAAATTTCAGTAGTAAAACTATGGAATGAATCCAAATTACCCGCGTAGCTACTTGAACATTAAAAGCGAACGCCAGAACTTTGAACTATCACGGCCCTTACCTTGTCGTCTTATACATTTGGATAGTTGTTTTCAGATGTCGCCGCTAGATGGCAGTGTTTGCTACGTCACAGTTTGACTTAGGACTAATTGAAGCTGAGTAGTTGAGCTTGACAATCGATACTTGAATGCGTTTCTATCAAACGTGACGTACGCTATTAACAAATTTAGGAAATATAAATTTTAGGACAAATTCAAATAGCTCGAGGCTTATTTGGATGAGTAATTTGTTTTATCTTTTAAACTTTATTGGTCACACCTTACAAAAGAGTATACATAGAGCGTACTTAATACCATAAGGCATTCTCTACCAGTTAACCCGTGGCGTGGAAAGACATTGTGGTAGGTAAAGTGCCTAGATTGTAAATAAGAAAAAAATATATATCTTAAAACTTAAAATTTAAAATATACATATAATAATAAACTGTTGGGAGATATGATATATGAAGTTAATTTATAGTATCCTATAAATTTATTTTTAATTTGCATATGGAAATAACCTAAGCAAGCCTACTGAAGAGAAACTATGTAAGACAAATTGGAAGCACGGCGATGAGTCTTATAGCTTTTTATGGGGTATTCCCATGATACTATAACAATGATTACCTCGTGCAAAAGATTTATGTTATAGAGAACTTTTTACAGAAACACTGTCAGAAAGTTGTGACAAAAAGGCACATAGTACGTGAGTGTAATGCCCTTGCAAGATAAAGACTAAGTCTTTACGGGATAGACTGCCGTAAACCGATAATTATAAGCACTTACCGTTGGAATGTTTCTTTATAGTTCACCTCATGGTGACAAATGAGCACACAGTTTACCTGATGGTAGGTGATTCCTAAAGAATCATATGTGTTGTCTATTTCTGAGGACTAAAATGGAACACCTCGTTACCAGTAATGTAGGGCTCCGGTTGTATCACCAGACTGGTGAGATAGATATTGACATCGAACATCAAGTAATGGAGACAAAAGATGTGTTGAGACCGAGGTGGCATCCGATCCGATACCAACAGAGTCACGACCACAATACACAATACCTTAAAAACGTACCTCTTTGCTTAATCTGTAATGCAAATATCTTTTGCTATCAGCACCTTAGTGTAAAAATCAATTGATAGCGCTTGTTAGTCGATTCCTTTCAAAGATCTTTATCATTATATCGGGTAATATTAAAAATCAAGAACTACAAATCATTAAAGATATAATTTGCTACTTACAAATAATGACATTACGAATAAGCCTCATCATTCAGCATTCGTGCACGCAAAACAAATTCTCAAAAAAAAAAAATGCGTTCGAAATTTGAAACATTTAAATTGCACCTTACTGCTACCGTGCACGCGGCAGTCGTCCAAATCTCACACAAATTCCTTGCCAAAGTTGTTATTATCTTACCGATTTGCCCATCTCGATTCGATGTTGCACAAATAAAAACCTTTAGCCGGGATAATTCGTGGGAGTCCGAATTTATCTGCTTCACGTGAGAAAGGATTCAAAAGTTTCGGGGAAGTGGGTAATATTCTAAAACTTCGTTGTTCGGCGTTGAATAGAATAGAACTACCGGTTCAAATGGCTCGTTGCGGAATTTGGCTAGCCGTCCCTAATAGGTCCGCAGAACAGAAGTAGATTCAACAATGTTCAGTATCATTATTGAAAATACAAAGGGAGATTAGAGAGCGTTCCTATGCTTCGAATGGCATGTTATACTATCCGTCTCGGCTTTTGTCTGCTAGAAGATATTTGGTCACAATTTTTATTTATAGGTTTGTAAAATAGGATTGGCTATACCGAGTTTCCACTGACTTTAGCGTAATCCGACTAAAACGGCACTGCGGTTTCGCGGGTGACCAGGGTTATATCGTTTACTAAAGGGAGCCCTCATACCCCGTGTTCCCTACAGGAGGAAGGACTTTTTTGAAGATCTACACTCACCGCCTTCGCCCCGATATGGCGAAAAAAAGTGACGTCAAGTCAAATTCGAAAGTCTGCATTTTAAAATTTTGACATCACCAGTTTGCCAATTGCATTTACGCTAAGCAGAACTATATAGTGCGCATATATTCTAGGCGCTAATTTGAAAGAACTATTTTGCCAGACTAGACATGTTAATGAAAATTGTGAAGAGAAGAAGGAACATATGGTGAGACGTTTTTATTGTAGTTTGAGCAATAAATAATGTACTACCCGTTGAGTTTACTCAAGCATGTGTATAAATTCTACTGTAACATGTATTATTGCCATAATCAATTTAAACCTTATTACTCTTATATGCATGCAATACTTGCCATTATTTTTATACAAAATTGTGGAAGGTTAAAGTGCAACACTGGTTGTGCCATAAATAGGGCTATATGTTTCTATCTTTTCCCCTCCATTTGGAATGAGTTACAGCTTCTTGATAATCATTTAATTTATATCATACAATCTGACGTCTTCACTGAAAAAGAAATTGTTATTAATTGTATTCTGTTATTCACGATTGAATCCTTGATTAGGAAGAATTATATTTCGTTCACGAGTTTCATATAATTTCATTCTCATATTCCACCTGTTTGGCGATGAAGGAAAAAAAAATATCGTGAGATAACATGTTTAAGAAATAAATAAAAAAACTATTTCGTAAACATTCAATACATTAGTTAGCGAGAAGTCAGGATCGTGATTTCATCATCAATCTGTGGGGAAAGCCTATGTTCAATAGTAGAGTATGGAGAGGCTCTGATGATAATAATGATGGGATATGTGAAGTCCGTCAATCCCTAGCAGAGTCACGCGGTGGATTCTGCTTTAACACCTTCTTTAGAGATGAGGCTTATGTAAGTGGTATATATATATATACATAGACTGTAACGTAACTGTGTTACTTACGAGACGGCTATTTTATGTAAATATTATTTATGAATATAGGAACATATAACCTGAGACTCAATCATAAATGAGACATTCCATTTTAGCCTACAGAGGTGTAAACGCATGTCCATCTTGTTCACATTTACCACACGCCAAGTTGAACAGTAGATATGTTTGTTACACTCAATATTATGAAATAAAAACAGCACCAATTTTCGTGGGTCCTATAATAGATTGTAATTGGAAGGCTCATTTCAAATGTGTATTAACAAGATTTGCTTACTCACCAAGACATGCCTGGACGTCATTGGAAATATAGAATTAATCTCATAGTATGACCATGTACACTTCTCGTATTAATAATTATATTCTGTGCTTGGTAGACTTTGGTTAAGTTTTTACGATGCAAAAACGTCGTTTGCTTACAAATCACTTTTTATCAAGTTATCCACTTCGTTGCGTTTACATTAAATCATATAGCTACGTTTGTAATGAAGTACCAAAATTATTTTGAGACATTTTCTAGATTGCATGATGATGATATTAATTTATCCCTAATGGGGAAGGCAAAGGACTTTAGTCCATACAGCCAGGTCTTGTTCGTATGATGGTTGGTCTGAAACTCTTTCTAGATTGCAACGTTATTTACGTCACTGTCATCAGCGTCGTACATTTTTTTTATCGCAAAAGTGTATCCATCATAAAAAATAAATATACAATAACATATCCAAACGTTACAAATAATTAAAACATCTACAATATTATTAACGACGGCTATAAGTCAGCTGTAAGTAAGTATACAATATTATTTTTCATACGCCGCAATGGGAGATTAGGGATACAATTTTAATAAAAAATTAAGTACATAATGCAAATCTTGCAAATTATTAAAATAACATTTTTATATTGGTACGGCGATAATCCAGTTAATTTCTAGCTGCATCATGAATGCGTTGATCTGACAGAAACGCGTCCTCGTAGAATACCCACGTGAGCTTTTCACGTCATCATAGCGCTGCTGTGTTTCGCATTGTGAGGATCCGGGGACCCAAGCTACAGGGTATTCTATATATACAGGCTAGGGTCCTTAATGTATGATATCTTGAAATTTAAGGATGGATGTCTTGAGTCGCACTCATCACTTACCTTCAGGTGAACTGTATGCTCGACTATCCTTCTTAATAATATAAAAAACCTGTAGTTTGAATATAAATTAAATAAAATCCTAATAATACTTTTGATATTACGAGATTTAATAGATTTCAACATGATTGAACTAGGATAAAGAACATAGACAATGTCTGTCAAATTGACGTTAAGTTTCTGACATATTGTAGACGATAGACTAATAACCTCTTGCTATAAGCTGAAATAGTTTCGTTGTAATATAAATATAGTTAATAGTGGATCATGTATCTAACCTGTTGGGGAAGCATACGTGACATGTATGTTAATTCCAAGGATCGGCACTTGCACTCAATTATTTTTTATTCATTATATTTTGCCAACATGAAACCACACTAGTGCCGCAGCGACTTAAAATAGGTAAGTGACGATTTTAAAATTAAAATGAGATAATTTAAAGCCGTAACGCGCAACGGATGCGCCGGCGGCCAGCAACCCGCTGCGATAGGTCGCACTTTAAAAAATCTTTTCCTCTAGTGTTGGCAGGAACTTGAACAATTATCGATAATTTATTGTCAACCATCTTTTATCGTTGTGTAAATTTATAATCGTATATTTTTTTAAAATAGCATGTAAGGATAACTAAAAGAACTATTATACAAGGATGGCACTAATAAATCTAGTCACAGAATAAGTATGGGAAGTTTGATGAGAATTGGACGCCAGTGAAGTTTCGTTCGAATATTTGGCGCTTAATAGATAACGTGGAAAGTCTGAACTACCCAAGAATTAATGATACATTTTCCAGCATTTTTATGCAATTATTTAAAAATCCCGCACAAATAACCAGCTGTTATAAAGGGCTCCTTTTTAATTTAGGTATCTGGTTTAACAATATATATACACGCATATATACACATATAATATATACACGCGCTTAATGGTTATTGATTTTATAATTATTTTATATATCTTTAAAGATATTTTTCGATACAACACAAATCCATCGACACTATAAATTATATTCGGGGGACACTAGCCATCGATTCGTCGATAAACAATTTACGACAGCACTATCATCAGCTTAACTGTCAGTACGTAAGACGGCGAATGAAAAATGTTTCCAGTCTGAAAAAAAAAGCTACAGACTATCCATTCATAAAACGCCGGCCCGCTCGCATTTAGAAATTAGTTTATTTTAATTATTCGGTGAGCGTATTGTTGTATTAATTATTGGAGCTCGCCGGATTGTCGGACTGGACAATTTATTTTATTGTCTTTCTGTACGGTCGTGATTTATATATCTAGTTAGTAAGTTATTCGAATTTTAATTTAGACGAGTTTTAATGGGGTACGCTTGAATGGATTCTAATTAGGGGAAAACAACCAGACAGGAAGATATGAATAATGTCAGATATAAATTCGAGTTATGAGTTAGGAAAGCGATCTCCGAGAGCGCCTGACCTCTGTTTGAGCACACAATAGTCTGTATATTTGCTATAATAAATTGCCTTTGAAAAAAGACTATGAGATATTTGTGTAATAGAGTATTGACAGGTATCCTTTGTGAGTTTCGTTGTTGTTACAATTGCCCATAATGTTGCTTAGTTATACAAATGGACATCACTTAAAAATTTGTACATATTTTTTTTTTAAATATTACCATTATTAAATATTGCTTGTTACCTTTTAACAATTATCTCTTAGACAAAGGCTTTTCAAAAAATAAGGTAATTTAACCTAATGATTTTGCGTATCAGGCTACGAATATATCCGAATTCTTCGAACTTTAAACTCTTCTGTCCATCATTACCTTATGTATAAAGTGACACAACCATCACCAACCATGCCACTTTTGCGCTAAATAACACGATTAGTTAAGCTCTTTCCACCTTCATGCACAAAGCTGATGCTGATTTTATCATACGATATCGCAGTAACAAATATATTTAACTGTTAAAACACGGTTCACAATTCATCGGAAATAAATCATTTTTTCCCCGTAAAAAAGACAACACACTCATTAAGGCCCGTGCCGTACATATTTTTGAAAATAAAAAATTGTAATAAAAACAAGGACGGACATTGCCTTTGCTCTTATTGCCTATTAAAATATATAATGTTTATTGAAAATCGATTTTTTAATAACCAATTGGATGCGATCATTTTATTGTACATTTTATTATTGTTAATATCTCGGGCCGGATAAGTTTTACGACATATGTAACATTATTAAGAATGTTGAGTAATTAACTATAGAAGATCATATAATATATAAACTATAACTTCCAGCCGCTGATTTTGAACGTCGTACATCAAAACAGAATTTAAAATTTCATCATCATCATCGGTGTAAGGCAATCCACCACTTTTGGCGCTTTACGCGAAATTAAATTAAAAAAAAATAATTAAATAAAAACCTTTATTTATGGGTAACTAGTACAAGGGTTCCGTAGTTAAACTGCGCGCAAAAGTACCAGACTCGAGTGAAACCGATAGGGTCGTATCTCGGCTTGGTTAGTTATTTCTGACGGATTATGATCCAACGAATTGAGTAGTATTTGTTATAGTTTAATCGTACGTCGCCAACAGAATAATAAAAACTTATGTCGACACAATACATCAGTGTATTATATGAATAAATATTCACTTAGGTTGTATTCATTATAGATATAGAGATCTAAATAAATATCAAAGAGACAATGAAATACCGAGAATAATCCGAGTATTATTCTATTGTACATACTATATAAAAGAAACATGGTGTTACTAAATTAATTTGTCAAAATTACATTCAATAAAATCTCACGGTCGGTAACGCTCGCCATTTTGAATGAGGCATGAATAGCATCTCGCTTTGGCAACACCGCTCCCGTTCCAAATTCAAAATTTCGAGATTCGAAATTAATGGCGGATTTGACAGGAGCTTTATTGCGCGGCTAATTTAAATCTTATCAACGTAGCGATGACAGGCTTTTAATGGGATCGCACCGGTTGTTTTTAAGAAATAATCCTTTCCATTTCGTTTAAATGGATAATGTTTTTTAAAGAAATAATTAAGTTACAAGGCGCAATTAATCATTGGCCTCAAATAATTAAATGTTTTAAATGTTTACTTTAAAATAGATTTAATTAATAACAATATAAAATAAGTGGCAACATTCAAAATAATATTACATGATTCGTAATTAGTTAATGCGTATTATAAAAAAGACTCCAATATAAAATCTGGCTAGCTGGATTTTATTTAATATGTTATTTCTAAATGTATTTTATATATTTTGTATAACAAGTGGCTTACGTTTTATCACTTGAATAACAAATATTCAGTGGTAGAGCTGCACTGCAGTTATTTTCTGGCTGCAGTTTTTAATGAAACAAAGGGCTATTAATAGTTTTTTTTATAACTTGGTAGTAAATGATGACTGCATTTAGATTCAAGATTACGTTGTCATTGCTGTGGACAGATAGAATACCTTGACACTAGTATCAAATACCAGTAAGTGGGTCTCCGAATCCCTGCACTCACCATATAAAACATTATGCTCCACTCACGTTAGGCTGCCTTCATGCTGCATGTAGAAATAATGAGGTCGCAGAATTAAGGTTTTTATTTCTTTTATAAGTTTCATTGAGAGTAACAAACGAGCGTCCAGTTCACCTGATGGTAAGTGAATCATCAACATGACATCTACATTCATCCTTGACAAGGAATCACAATGCAGATGTGTTGTCACCCTTGAGAACTGACATACTTCAGTTCCATGCCTAGTCACCAGTAAATAAAGGTCTCCGGAACCTTACACTCACCAGACGGAACATTAGCAGCATGCTACTATTTTACCGTGGTATTCTGTGAGGGCGTGGTCCTACCCCGGTCGAGCTGACCCATTAATGATGCAGCTAGAAACAAACTGTAGCGTAGCTCTGTCAAATTGACCGACATAGCTCAAAAGGGTCAGTAGTGGAAGAGGCCACAGTTGGGTATCTATGGGCGGCTCTTTTGATCTGTACCGCAGGTGAAAAATCTAATCATATGCAATCGCTAAATGTGTGGCTGGAAACCAATAGAACATTCATTATTAAGGCTTTATTTTCCGTCTCGTAAAAATGAAATATATACCGTAATACCAGCAAATTTTTAGTTAAGAGTTACTTACTATGCTTCGTCTGGTGATGGAAATAAACTGAAGACTTTATGACTAGGAATGAGGTATTCAAATGCATCTGCATTCTCACTCCTTATCGAAAATGAATATGGTAAGACCTTTATTACTGGTGACGAGGCATTCCATCTCAGTGCTCGAAAAGTGACAATGCTTCAGCATTATGATTCCTTGTCACATACCATAATTATTTACTTTATTTATTTTATTACTCTCAACTTAAAAAAAGAAAAATTAATTATTACCATGTAATTATAGGTTTATATATATTTTTATATATATTTTTATATATATTTTTATATATATTTTTATATATATTTTAAACAATATAAGTAATGCCATTAACATTACTAATATTCCGGTTAATCACTCCAAAGAAGCTGAAAATGCTTGTGCCAGGAGATGGTTCACGAAAATAATCGTATGTTGAATTCGAACCTACGACCTTCGAGTTTAGCAGACCGTTAGACCCTAAACCATTAGACTATTGACGCTTCGAATTATTTCGCAATCATAGGAAGTTCGCCAATCTGAAGCGTAGTCGCGTGGCGGTCTCAATATGATCTCTAGAGTGGTGGGATATATATGAATAGCCTGTTTAATGCTTTGCCTATAAAATATGATGTGTGGGATGCGATAGCACATACAGACTAAATTTATACTAATACCCTATTAATCCAAATGGGCAGTATAATTCTTTTTTGACTTACGTCATATAATTAACAGTGGGAAGCGTTGACACCTGTAATAAATATCTCGGCTTTTTTATAGAAAAGGGAGCAAACGGGCGGCAGGTACACCGAGGTATATATGTATCGATCTGAATTCTGCTACAACATTCAGTTGATTTGGCTTAAAGTTATTCTTTGTACATGAAAACTATGGCATTCAGATTTTACTTACTGAAAACAATTTTAATGTTTATATATATTTTAAACAATATAAGTAATGCCATTAACATTACTAATATTCCGGTTAATCACTCCAAAAAAGCTGAAAATGCTTGTGCCAGGAGATGGTTCACGAAAATAATCGTATGTTGAATTCGAACCTACGACCTTCGAGTTTAGCAGACCGTTAGACCCTAAACCATTAGACTATTGACGCTTCGAATTATTTCGCAATCATAGGAAGTTCGCCAATCTGAAGCGTAGTCGCGTGGCGGTCTCCAATATGATCTCTAGAGTGGTGGGATATATATGAATAGGCTGTTTTAATACTTTGCCTATAAAATATGATGTGTGGGATGCGATAACTCATACAGACTAAATTTATACTAATACCCTATTAATCCAAATGGGCAGTATAATTCTTTTGACTTACGTCATATAATTAACAGTAGGAAGCGTTGACACCTGTAATAAATATCTCGGCTTTTTTTTTTATAGAGAAAAGGGAGCAAACGGGCGGCGGGTACACCGAGGTATATATGTATCGATCTGAATTCTGCTACAACATTCAGTTGATTTGGCTTAAAGTTATTCTTTGTACATGAAAACTATGGCATTCAGATTTTACTTACTGAAAACAATTTTAATGTTTATATATTTAACGAAAGATATTCGGCTGAGTTTCTTGGTTGTTCTCAGATCCGTCGAGCATTTCTTAAAGTCCACTATCCACCATACATAAAAGTTGTGAAGATATATTACATTGTAGAGCACTTCAATTCTATCACTGTTCAGGATGTCTCAGGTGTAATTTGTATGCCGGACCGACAATTATGAACTTTTAAAACTAAAACTCGGTCCACACCGAGTCCGTAATTATATGCTTTGGTGGAATGTTTTAAACGCGAGGGTCCACTCTCTGTTTGTTGTCTGTTTGCGTTCCTGTTTTAAAGTCTGCCGACGACAATGAAATGAAAAAATATATAATAATAAATATTTAAAAAAAAACTTAGCTGAAAATGCTCGAGCCAGAAGATGGTTCACGAAAATAATCGTATGTTGAATTCGAACCTACGACCTTCGAGTTTAGCAGACCGTTAGACCCTAAACCATTAGACTATTGACGCTTCGAATTATTTCGCAATCATAGGAAGTTCGCCAATCTGAAGCGTAGTCGCGTGGCGGTCTCCAATATGATCTCTAGAGTGGTGGGATATATATGAATAGCCTGTTTTAATACTTTGCCTATAAAATATGATGTGTGGGATGCGATAACACATACAGACTAAATTTATACTAATACCCTATTAATCCAAATGGGCAGTATAATTCTTTTGACTTACGTCATATAATTAACAGTGGGAAGCGTTGACACCTGTAATAAATATCTCGGCTTTTTTTTTATAGAGAAAAGGGAGCAAACGGGCGGCGGGTACACCGAGGTATATATGTATCGATCTGAATTCTGCTACAACATTCAGTTGATTTGGCTTAAAGTTATTCTTTGTACATGAAAACTATGGCATTCAGATTTTACTTACTGAAAACAATTTTAATGTTTATATATTTAACGAAAGATATTCGGCTGAGTTTCTTGGTTGTTCTCAGATCCGTCGAGCATTTCTTAAAGTCCACTATCCACCATACATAAAAGTTGTGAAGATATATTACATTGTAGAGCACTTCAATTCTATCACTGTTCAGGATGTCTCAGGTGTAATTTGTATGCCGGACCGACAATTATGAACTTTTAAAACTAAAACTCGGTCCACACCGAGTCCGTAATTATATGCTTTGGTGGAATGTTTTAAACGCGAGGGTCCACTCTCTGTTTAATGTCTGTTTGCGTTCCTGTTTTAAAGTCTGCCGACGACAATGAAATGAAAAAATATATAATAATAAATATTTAAAAAAAAAAACTTAGCTGAAAATGCTCGAGCCAGAAGATGGTTCACGATAATAATCGAACGGTGGATTCGTACCGCCGACCCTAAGTTTCACAGACCGCACTCTGAACTATTAGGCAATTGACGCTAAATAATTGTGTTTAGAATACATCTGTTTTAAAATCTCATTGGTCGTTTTGGTTTCGTTAATTTAACGAAGAAGTATTGAAATAATCTGATCACCAAGATATGGTACAATGAACAAGGAGGAGCAAAATGCTGTTTAGTCTTGTATTGAACCTTCTCCATCTTAGACCTCAGGGATTATAATATCATTTTGAAAAAGAATGGCATGGACATTCCAGATTCTGTTGATGTTGATGCTGTTAGTCTATGCGGCTCTTACAGGTTCATCGGACACAGGGCCCACGGAACTGAGGACCCTTGAGCTGTCTGAGTTAAGGCTTAGCTTCTGTGACCTAATATATGTACATACATTAGGCGTCTGAGACATCAGTGGTGTCTGCTAATGCCTTAGGTCTTGTTAAATATACCGATTATATAAATAACTTGGTATATATTTACGTCCGTTTTTGGATAGTGAGTAGAGAGATTTAAGCTGAGATTTATCACGCGTACTTGAACTTTGCTCAGATTTTGCGTTTGAAATCTTCAAAACTTTCTTTTCAATTAGTTTTAGAGCGTCTTAAAATATTACTAGGAGCATGTAAGTATTCGGTAAGTCAAGGAATTTGGACACTTTGGCTATGCTAAGCATAAGCTGAGGATATAACTATAAATTTCATTGCCTCCTTAACTCTTAACAAAGATAGTAAAGAAATATGTGACGTTTTGTACGGATTTTTTTTTTTGCAAGTCGCGCTTTGGTGTTTAAATAAATGTTTCTTTCGGTCAATATCGACCACGGCGATATATTCCCTCAACACACAGAGACTCTCGCTCTATAAATAAGATCGGAGAAAGATTTCAGGTACACTCAACATTCATGTAACACCCAGACCAAAACCAACAATGTGTGTTGCATAAATATTGTTCTTCGGCTGGGTATCCAATCCAGAATCCATAACACGACAGCCTTTAACATTTATACTGCCGTCAAGAATAAAGAAATAATTTACTTTGTTCTTCATGCCTTTACTAGACTAGTTTTTTGATTAGAGTACATTGTGTACAAGATTCTTATATATGTAATTTACCTGCAATTGCTTTGTTGTTATAACTGTCAATCTACTTTGTCGAATAAGGTTTAAGAACATTTAAATATTTAATTAAATTCCCATTAGACATTTAGAGGAAAAGGTAGAGTACCGAAAATATGAATTTTAAAATAAAATGAACTGTCAACACAATGTAATATTTATGTTCAAGTGGTAATACGAACTGGGAAAATAGTGATGGGACCATCTTCACTTAGCAAAACACAAACAGGGCAATATAAGTCGTTTTATATCTTTATAGTCTAATTAAATAATATTTAAATAGTTTACTCACAGAATTTCTACGGGCACTAATAAACAAAACCATTCAATTTAATAATCGATCACTTGTTCGTACGTATATTACAATAGAATTGCATTTTGTCATACCTCCCGATGGCATTGCATATATATGTTCATGCCGATGTCTAACTATAATAAGGCAAACATATCACAGATGGCACTGAATGTCAGTATCACAATTGACTAACTCCTGGAATCGTTCTGCACATCACTATCGATTCGGAACACGCCCGGGGCGAAGCTATAGCACATACACTCGAATGTAATAATAATCGACCATCCCGCGGGCTTATCTGTAAACGACTGGAGGCGAAAAGGTTTTCGCTGGGGGCAAAGCGCCACGCGTACCTTGAAAACTCCGCCCCGGGGAGCGCCATTGGCCAAAAAGAGGTAGTGAACGTATAAAACGTCTCGCCATTGGCTACACGTGAGCCCCCAAGCGCGTGGGGAGCTGCTCCTCCATGGACAATATTTTGACGTTTTTTTAGGCGCGGTGGCATTTCTCGACGCGCCGATTAATTGTGATTGTCTATGGTTATTGTTAGGTTAAGTGTTCGTATGTTATAGATATTACTGTCGTGTTTGTGAACTCTTTGGTTTTTAGGATTTTTGCTGTTTGAATAGGTTGCTTGCAATTTTTTACACCTGTTTACTTTCTTTTCATCTATTAGAATGGTGTAAAAGGAGTTTTTTGTGCAATTCATGGTAGTTTGAGAGTGAATTGTTAGATGTTTATTTAAAGTGTGCGCTTTTGTAAAGATCAATTCACCATGAAACATATCCTGTAACATTTTTTAAAAACACAATGGTATTGTATTAATAAAATTCTAACATTAATAATATTTTTTTAACCCTTTTTGTTCTAGTTATTTGTACGTAAAAATATTTTTTTTAGTTAAATATTAGAATACAATAATGTTTTATTACAAAAGATTCTTTAAAAGGTTTTAATTACGTTGAAGTTATCTAATATTTTTATTTAACTTGATCGAATGAACTTTAGCATAATATAATATTGTAGAATTCGTTTCTATCAAAGACCACAAAAAAGGTAAAAAAAATTCAAAAATTAAATTGATGTCCTTCTCGTTGATTTTGACTAGGATTTAAATTTAAGTTTAAAGATAAAAAGCGCTACAAATTTTTGTGTTTTTCTTGTAATTTACTAATATGTTATAAATTGTTAAAGGTCTAGCACTCGAATTAGGTTTTTAGATGTTATGTCTCATGTAAATCTATTAGAGTACCTTTCATTACTGTCAAAGTTGGTGGATCACTGAAGTATGATTCATAAAAAGGCATTTTTGTTGTGACCTGATGGTAAGTGATTAATGCGATCCATGATATTCCTCACCTCTGAGGACTGAGATGGAATGCTTAATATAATTGAGACTTCGGACCCCTAATCTCACCATATAAAACACTAAAGGGTTATCTTACCATGTATACCAACGTGAAACAACGTTGGTATTCTGTTAAGGCGTGATCCTTTCCCGGTCGTGCCGACTGTATGTGCCGACTGTGCCTTAAAAATAATTTATTTCAGATCATGATAAAAAAGCTTCTTGATGAAGTTTCAAAATAAAGCACCAAAAAGTAACAGTGTAGGACGCCTTCATACTTGGTGGAGGAACAATCTTTTCGAGTTTGCCGACATGTCTAAGTCGATGTCGAAGATTGCGTGTAAGTGGATAGAATAAATGGCCTTTGTGCCAACGTGTGGGAGGTCGAATCTCGACAGGGGAATAATATTTGCGCACCACATGTTATGGATTTCGGGTTTTGCTTGTTTCTAGCCGCAGCATGAATACACAGTTCAGGTACGGACCACGCACACGCGGAATACTAACGTAAAACGGCTTAACTCTACTGCGTTTCATATGACGAGTGTAAGGAATCGGAGATCCGTACCGATTACCGGCAGCGATATCGACATCGTCTTTTTTTTTTACACCACAGCAGTAATCGCTTAACATCAGGTGAATTGTTATCTCGTTTGTCAACAGAATCCCTAACTCTTATATATTTTTTTATTTTTCCGTGTACTATTATTATTAAATAATTATTATTTTTTAAAAAACAATTTTTGTTATATTATCATTACCACTACTTGACCCGTTTCATACATAATGATATATGGCTACGATTTTGCTGGTGTTTTTTTTAATTTTCATAAAAAAGTATGACACACAAAGACATAAGGCATTCCATGTCAGCCCTCGGGGGTGATAATGCATCATCATTTATCATTCCTGTTCGAGAACGAACGTGGATATCATAGGCTGCTGGAAAAATTTATCTCGCGATGAACTGTGTCCTCGTTTATCACAGCTAATATAAAGAGATTGTGATATAATTTTTGAAAAACCAGTTGAAGAAGTTTGAATTTTTTCTCTTCTGTTGCTCTCCGACCCCTACGGATGAAGAACGTCGACGATAACAGAGAGGGGCGATAATACGGTCTGAGGGCCCCTTATATGGAGGTACGAAACCTCGATTCGGATCGCTATCTAAAGGGAGGGGATTTGAACCTACGACCTTAAGTTCCGCAGACTGCTAAACCATTAGGCTATTGACGCTTCAAATTGAAAAAGAAACATTGTAATAAGTTTGGGAATTATTTTATTCTAGTTTTGTATTAATTTTACCGTCCATTTGCGCAAGTCTCAGGCTAAGCCTTGGGCATCAGTAGTGGACTGCCGCAGGCTGTTGATGATGATGATATCGATGATCGATGGTAGAGCTACACTGCAGTTTGTTACTAGCTACATAATGAATGGGTCATCTCGACCGGGGTAGGACCGCGCCCTACAGAATACTAACGTAAAATAGCAGCATAACGCTGCTGTGTTTCGTTTGGTGAGTGCAGGGATCCGGAGACATTTATTACTGGTGACGAGGCATTCCATCTAAGTCCTCAAGGGTGACAACGCATCTACATTATGCTTCCTCCACAAGGATGAATGTAGATGTCATTGGCCGCAGGAATCACTTGCCATCAGGTGAACTGTGTGCTCGTTTGTCACTCTCAATGAAATAAAATTAAAAAAAAAGATGAAGGTTCACAACCACAATTTGTCGTACTATATCTCTGTACAAAATTTTCTAACCTTTAGTATTTGTTATCTGTAATACGCCTATTACTGCAAGCCCATAAAATACTAACTAGGTTATTCGATTGCACATAATCCTGGTATAATTTTCTTGTCATTGGAGATAAAATAATATTGAAATAATGGGGAAATTCATTTTATGTGCTGTAGACTAGACTGCAGGCCCCAGGAAACCTTTCGCTGTGCCGCGGGCGGTGCGCTAATAAAAAAAATATGAGCCAAATGACAGCTGTCCATGTGGTCCCGAATTTCTTTTCTGTTGCGGTGGCATTGGAAAATGACATTTAGTTTGTAATTCTGCATGGAAACTATTGCATATTTCCTTGTGTATTTTAATCATCACCCTGGGGTGTCGGACATTTGGTCGACAAAAAAATTTTCGCGGGTGCATCATTATATCGAAGGAAAGTTTTACGCGCCATTTCGCGTATATCATAATGATGGTTTTTATTGCTTTGGTTAAAAGTCTTCATTTTACTTTTGGAATAGGCGCTATGGGCATTCCTTTAATTTAAAGATTTTTTAAAAGATTATTCGCAATGCTATTAATATCACTAATATTCCAGTTAACCATTCCAACTAAGCTGAAAATGCTCGTGCTAGGAGATGGTTGGTTCACGACTATAGTCTAATGGTGGATTCGAATCTACGACCTTAAGATTCGCAGACCGTACCCTTAACAATTAGGCTATTGACGCGTTTAATTTAAAGATTAAGATTTATATATATATATATATATATATATATATATACATATCCAAAACTAACTGCGTTATTCTATGACTTTAATCAACCAACCGAATGAAATGTCAAACGGCTAGTATGACTTCAAAAGGAAGAAAAATAATGTGGTTTGATTTTTTTGCGTTCCAAAAAAAGAGGCGTAGTCGAATGAAAAAAAAAAAGAAAATTACAAACTCCATTTTGATTACCGTAACGAAATCGCATATAATATAATATTAATCATTATATTATAGTATTAAAATAATAATACATATTAATATAGTTCCAGAGATGCATTTATGCATGACTAGCTAAGAGTAAAAGACAGACAATATTTTTTTGTCCTATTCAGGTAATAACTAAATTAGGATAGAATTTGTCTATGTCAAATTGTCTTCTTTCGGGTAGTGTTATTAAACGTTTTTTACTACGGTTTAAAATTTGTCTAGTTATTAAGTTATTAACAATGTTACGTTACGTGTAACTGTACGTGTACTGTACATAATCTGCTCTGTTCCTTACGGGAATATGTCAAATCTATACAATACTTTATTTAAGCTATAAAACGTTAGTTGATATGTTTTTTTAAAAAATTTATATGCATTAGCAGCTAATATAAAGTTAATTCACCACGGTGACCCGGCGGTATTCGGCCAATTAAAAATTACTAAAACTGTCGGATGCCGTTGATAAATTCACCCGTTTTCCGTCTTCGCCTTGTTTTGTTTTAGCCGACGATTGGTCATGGTTTTCGATTGTATGGTGTTAGGTTATTTATGAAGTTTGAAGATTTTAATTTAGGAAATTTAATAAAACATGTACAGCTGTGTTTTGCTTTACAACATGGTTATTCTATTGGTAAGATTTAGGGTGACATCTTCCAGTAATGACGTTAACTGCGCAGGGTTATTTGGTGCGCAGGGTGACTTTAACGGCGCAGTATGCTTTTGCGAATGTACAAAGGCTTGACGTTACCTTATTTAAATCGATGCATATGCCATAAGATCGGAGGAACATCAGTCACTGTTATTTTTGAGTCCTGGGTTTATTTACACTCGTCTCACTAGACACGACACAAGTGTAAATAAACCCAGGAAATTATTCGTATTGAGAAATATATTACTAGACAGGGAACCGAAGCCTTGCTTCGTTTACCACCAAGCAATAGTTTACCACCTTAGTCCTGGTGATCTAAGCTACCTGTAGGTTACGTGGTCATCGACCTTTGATAAAGACATATGATAACAGCGTAAGAACATCTATTTTTAGATATCTTAAATCAATTATCGCTTCAAGTAAGAGATCTGACGGTCAGCCAGACCAAGCGAAATCAGATCGATATAAAACTTGCAAATTTATTTAATTATGATGATAATATATTAACATGGCACCAACTAGCAGATATGTTCCTGGGATCAATTGGTGAGTTACTAGTAAATCAATTGAGTTAAGACTCCTTTGGTTTGTTTCTATAAGTCCTGTTGCTTGTTTACATGGATAGAGGCGATGATAGAACCGGAAAGTGGGTAACGGAAACTCTATGATTACTTATTAACTTGTTTTTCTTTTTTTTTTAATTTACTGCAAAAAAGCTAAACTTTTAATCGACGTCTATGAGGCGTAAGGTCTGGAGAACCTGGTTGTTGTATTTCGGGTCCTTTGTTCCTAATATTTGTGAATGACAATCTGTCGGTTTTTTGGTCTTAGTGTTTTGTATACATGTTGTGTATATTGGACTGGGGATGGGGAACGTTTCCTGTGAGTTTGCACTTTGGATACCAACTGCAGAGTGGCTCTAACTCTGTTAATAGTATTTCTTGTATTTAGTTGTTTAAACAGTTTAATTTAGTTAAAAAGTATTTTTGTTCAATCATATTTTTTCTTTATAATTAGTACATTTTTATATTTTAACGTAGATTAAAATATAATTCAAGAAGAACAATTGGGATATAAATAGGTCGCCTCGACTTTGGAAAGGTCAAACCTTCACAGAATATCGGCGTAAAATAGTAGCTTAAGGTCGCTGTGATTTATCTGTGAGTAAAAGAAACCGATGAAATTATATCTAGTGATGAGGCCTCTTAGTTATTGGTGACAATGAATCTATATTATGATTCGATTAGAGCACCTAGCAGGGGTTAGATTTCCAGCCGATTTCCAGATTATTTTATTTATTTAATATTCAATGTGTAAATATTTTATAAAAAAAGTAGTAGGCGGACTTAATGCCTTTTGGCATTCTCTACCAGTCAACCCTTGATATGGGGAAACATTGCAATAACGTATTATGTACATAAAATATTTAACATACTTAATATACATAATTATTTTCATGGCTGGGTGTGTTATATATATGTCCTTAGACTCTGATATTGCATCCGAACCTTAATTAGAACTTATTGCAAATGCATAACATCCGGATAGGGAAATAGTAGACGTGCGAATGCCTCTGTGTTTACGCAAATACTAATCGATGTCCACAATTAATCAGTAATTTTAAAGTATCCAGAAGATGTCGCCGTGCTCGAAATCAATCGGCATGCCATCATCTTATGATTCATTATGAATGTTGGCGTTATGCTGAAAGTTTAACTTATGTTAACTAGTAACATATAGGCGCCCAGCGGTTGTGACGTACAACATGATGATATTTTAGTGATTTACCTATACCTTATTATATCTAAACATTCATAATTAGTAATTTAGTTAATCATCATATTAATTTGGCGTTGTAAACAATAGTTTCACTTTATTAGTTTGTAATCTGACTTCTAATTAATTTTATATAAAGCGAGTGAAGACGCGCCATTGAGGTGGTATTATTCGTACAAGTGATTCCTTGCACAGCGTTACGCTGTTACACCAGACGAAACACAGCAGCATTATGCTGCTATTTCACGCTGGTATTCTGTGAGGGCGTGGTGATCTTCCACGATCGAGCCAACCCCTTCATTCTGCAGTAAATAAGTTACAAAGTTGAATGTCCTTGTTTGCTAGAATGGTTCAATTATCGAGTTCCGGTATCGAATGTCGCGCAATCCAATTACACAGAATGTGTAAAATTATCAGCAACCTTTGCGATGAAATTTATATACAATTGACTCATCTCGTGCAATAAAATAAATGTATTTATATATGTAGTCCTACAGGGATCATATAAAAAAATAGAAATATCTTAAAACTTAAAATTTTTTTTTAGAAATATTTATCTTTATCTTTGTACTCAATATACAAAAAGGCACATACAACAAGCACTTCAAACTACAGATTGAAGTGCTTGTTGAGTTTAGTCTATTAGTAATTGTTGCACTAGAATTCTATCGTCAGTGTAAGCAAATGTTGGTAAAATAAATAATGTCATAAAAAAGGATCGAATAGGTAACACAGAATATAAAAGTGAATTAGAACGAATCATTCGTTCGGTCCGTTTTGTTAATTTGTTAGGAAACTTTGCGGCCCGTTATGGTTCACATAAATTTCGGAAACTTTACGTTATGGGTATTTTTTTACGACGCCCGAATGGCATTATGACGGATTGAGTCAGAAATTTGTTCCGATTCGATTTGTAGGAAATGAGTAATGGAGTCAGGGTCTTTTTAGAATTTGATAATTTCGTTTCCTTTTTTTTTTCTCATCGCGTTATGACGTAAATATGTTTTTTTTGTAACACGAATATATTTTTTTTTTTTTAATAATTTGACTTTTTTATGGTAATATCGATGTTGCCATAAGCTACACAGTTTGCCTAATGGTAAGTTATTCCTGCATCACGCACATTTACCTTCGCTAAGGAATCATAATACAGAGGTGTTGGCATCTTTGAGGACTGAGACGGAATTCTTCGTCGCCAGAGCAATAAGGTTTCTTCATTCACCAGACGAAGCGAAGTAACAATAAATTATTATTTTACGCAAGTTTACACCAGTCGAACGGACTTCCCGGTTTATAACTGCGGCGTTATTCTATTACGAAATTATTTAATACTAAAAATCGTTAACTTAATATTTATAGCACAAAAAAGTATTAACGTAAGAATCTTTATTTATTTTTTTCTATCATATACTATACAGGAGTTGCATGCAGGTGTTGATTAAATAATAGGTTCGTGTTCAAAATTACCAGTATCTGTTCTTTGCTGTAATCATTAGAAGAATCTTTTTTATTTAATATTTTCTTAGATATATCTGTTTCATCAGAATGCTTCCCTTCGCTTTCGAGTACGTAATTCAACACTTAAAACTACAATCAACAGTTTCATTGATGCCGGTGCCGGGAGTTGAACTCGGGTTGCACGTATACTATGACATTAAAAACGGGTGTAGAGCTACTACCGCTCATATTTATATTTAACTTTAAAAATAAGTATATTATATCTTAGAACATGTGAATTTAATAATAATATACCTTTTCAGCAGAATTAGACTCTAAAAAAACTGATAACAAAATTTATTACATACCATTCTGTAATACATACCATAATATAATACATACTATACTATAATACATACCATACCATAATACATACTATACTATAATACATATCATACCATAATACATACCATACTATAATACATACCATACTATAATACATACTATACTATTATACATACCATACCATAATACATACTAAACTATAATATAAGCATAAGCTTTTTATATATATAATTAGTTAAATTGTTCCCCTAAAAATATACCCAGAATTTAGATTAAATTCAGTAGGATACGGTTCTCAGCACTATATTAATCAAATATTTTTTTCTAAATTAGTTACTTATGCAGCAATAAATAGTTTTTCTTTCTTTTCTCTTCTCTCCTTTTTTATTCTTTAAACATTAAAGTTTCTGTGAGAAAAAAAAATTGAAATGAACACAATTACACAGGATAATAAATGTTTTTTTTTCTTTTGTTTATCGTCATTGATATAAATAAATATATATTATATTAGTCAGCGAATGTGAAAAAATTAATTCCTTCCTTCTACTACTCGTACCTTGACGTAAACGAATATATTACTCGAGAAACTACATCTATTAATTCTAGTGAATTACGAGAATACCAGAGTGTAGTCAGTGCTAAAGAATGTGAGATTACTACGACGCTAGTAATTTTGGAAGAATTCGGAGCATTTCATCCGATACATCTAGTACAATTACTTTGGTATTTCTATACGAGACAAATTTCGTGAGGCGCGGGCGGCACGCGAGTTTTTGAGTTAATACCTACCTCATTTGGGTGTGAACGTGGTGGTGAAAGATGAAACGTGGCGGGAGCGGATAGAAATTTAAAGAATAGAGTCTAAAAGTTTGGTATGTTTGAAAAAATTCTAACCATTAAGAGCACGCATCGTCTGAAAGTTAGTAATTACATTAATCAGCTTTAAATTCGTCAACAGAGTCGTGTAAACAGCAAAAGTCAAATATAATGAACCTATTGGCTAATATGTATTTGTAATAGATTTTTTAATAATATTAGTTAGCTGTAACGAATACACAGTTCACCTGATGATATGTAATGATGGCGGCCCCTGACATCCTCGTCAAAGATTCATGTACATTTGTTGTCACTCCCGACGACTGAGATAGAATACGCTGTTACATCTAATTGGATCTTCGAATCTGGTCTCCTATGTTCATAAAACGAAACACAGTAGCGTTATGCTGCTACTTCGTTTTTATATGTA
The DNA here is from genome assembly GCA_029286865.1 of Teinopalpus imperialis. NCBI lineage: Eukaryota > Metazoa > Arthropoda > Insecta > Lepidoptera > Papilionidae > Teinopalpus > Teinopalpus imperialis. The sequence goes on from JAGSMU010000015.1 coordinate 7,872,084, forward strand.
TGTATGTATGTATGTATTTGAATACGTTTGAAGTTCTGCTAATGAAGAACTCACAAAAACCCAGATACCGGTAAGGAATATGGTGAACGTAGATTTATACTCATAAATGAAGAAAAAAAATGCATTTGGTTATTGAACAGGGTGGAGCATTGCAGCTCGTTTCTGAGAGGTAACGAAGGATCAGGTGCAAAACAACCCTGACAGGATACTAATAAATTCACAGCAGTATCGCTTTCGAATTGCAAGATTAGGAGACATCTGGTCTTCTATGCTCACCATTCGAAACTAAATTAACCTAATTCCTGATAATTCTATCAGGAGTGTATTATGTATCTTTATTGTGGATGGATGAAGATCTTTATGAACCACTGTTCATTAACCATCAGACGACCCGTGTGTCCGTTTGTCATTTGTTGTTATTTAAAAAACCTAATCAGTACAAGCGACAGGTACCAACGTTGTTTAGGAATTATTTATTTATTAATTTATACACGCTCCCGCTTTCGCGTGTGCGTTTTATCCTAAGCTTAATGCAATAAGCACAGCCTTATGGAGAGAAGAAATAGCGGTGTCGATTATACCAAGCTAGTATAATTTGGTACCTTCATCTATCATTTATTATGTATTAGGACAGATATGACGACGTCCAGGAATTTGATATGCGATATATTTTTTTCAGCTTTGTTTTATTGGGTAATATTTTTGTTCTAATTACTTGTCATTAACGTAATTGAGTAATATTTTGTTTTGTTTCTGTGAGTATCTTCGAAACACATACATGTTTGATGTGCTGCGAGCGGTATAATGAGTCAGCATTGAGAGGAAATCTACTTGACCAGCAAACTAAATGTATCAATTACCAACATAAGTATTGCATGTTCCAATATCATTTACCGTGCATTGCCGGCGTAAGTATTGATGCCCCCTTTTCGTCTCATGCGTGTAACAAAAGATAATTAGATGATCGTGTAAGACGTAGAGCCACACTACAACTACGAGTAGACTGTGGCATGAATATAGCGACTCGATTAAGAGAGGAACATACTCAAAAACATTATCAATGTAGTAGAACGATATTGTTGATGTGCTTCAAAGAAGCCAGAGCCGAAAAAACTGGAAAAGAGTTACAGTTATTTGGGATTTTTTTTCGGGCTGAAGGCCGCTGTTTGCCCGAAGGCTTTTACAGTTTCACCGGATTGAGAGGTGACCGAGCGCTTATGGCACTCAGTCGAGACCTCTATATATGGGCAACCAGCACAAGGGCTCATAAGAGGGAGCCTCGGCTTGGACCGTTACCCTGTTTCGCGAGAGCGTCTGACCCGAGGGTGCCCGAGAGGGGGTATTTGGGTCCATTACTTTAAAGCTCTCTGGAATGACAATACCCTTAACCATGACTCTTCTTCGAAGATCATTTCATATCACGTGAGCTGTGTGCTTGGCAGAGATTATCAGTTTAAAAATATAATAAAAAGGTTCTAATGAAATACGGAATAATAGTTTAAAACATCTTAGACTTAGACTATGCAGAAAATTCACAAGTATAGTTTACTTACAAACACAGAGGAGTGCCTCTTTTTCACCCTTTTCTTCACTGACGTAAGGCAAGGCATGAGCGACAAGATTGGAAGAAGATTCAGATCAAAACGTCAGCGATAAGGGTCCCACACTTTACAAATACACCAAGACAAAAACAACATTTTGTCTTGTCCGAATATTGATATCATTTGACAGTTGAACTCACATTGTAGCCAGACACTCCCTAGCCTTTGAAAAATATATTACTTTTAACGTTAAAACATAATTTTACGAGTGGTAGAGGTACACTGTAGATTGTTTCTAGCTGCAGAATGAATGGGTCAACTCGACTTGGGTAGGACCAAGCCCTCACAGAATACCAGCGTAAATAGCAGCATAATGCTGCTGTGTATCGTCTAGTGAGTGCAGGGATCCGGAGACCTTTATTACTAGTGACGTAGCATTCCATCTCAGTCCTCAAGGGTGACAACGCATCTGCATTATGATTCCTTGTCAAGGGTGAATGTAGATGTCATGGACCGCTGGAATCACTTACCATCAGGTGAACTGTGTACTCGATTTTTACTCTTAATGGAAATAATAAAAACAAAACAAAAGGTTTCGTCTTCCAAGAAATTACGTTACACAGTCTCTCTGACCTAAAGACGGACCTTTTCTATTCCGTAAATCACAAAACGTTTTATAATTGCAAGGCAGAGCACGATCGCGCGGTCCCCGACCTCTAATTGTGTCTAAAACATAGTCATTTTCTGTATTTTATGGCCTTAAAACATATTGTTTGGGTTTAAGTTTTTGTTCGCCATGTGTCTCAGTATAAACATGAAATTTGTGTAGGGTTAAAGATGTTTGGTGAAGATATTACATATGGTGATTACGTTTAGCCATGTTGCATCTTGTTCCTGTCTGATGCAAGAATGGATTGGCTCGACTAGGGAAAGACCACGTCCTCGTAGACTACCACTGGCTGGTTTGGTGAGTGTAGGAATCTGAAGACGGAGTTACTGGAAAAGAGACTTTCCATCTCAGTTCTCAGGGGTGACATTGTGCATCTTAATTTTTGGTAGGTGTTTATTAGTTTATTAGTAGGTTCCAATCCTGGTTTACCCTCAAGTAAAACGTGTGCTTGCTTGTCGTCTTTAGTTGAATTTATTCCCTTGGAATCCTCCAAGAAGAGAATATAGATTCATATTGTTAATACATTGAGAGTAACAAACGAGCACACAGTTCACCGGACGGTAAATGATTCCTGTAGTCCATGACCTCTACATTAATGCTTGACAAGTAATCATAATGCAGATGCGTTGTCACCCTTGAAGACCGTGATCGAATGTCTATTCCACCACGACGAAACACGGAAGCATTGTGCTGCTATTTCGCGCTGGTATCCTGTGAGCGTGTGGTCGTACCCCGGTCGAGCTGACCCATTCATTACGCGGTTAGAAACCAACTGAAGCGTAGCTCTACCACTGCTTATAGCTTTATGCTGGTCTATATAATCAGCAGGATCCTCCCAGTGGTTCTGATATTTTCCAGTTGTAACTTATCTCCTATATAATAATACAAAGAGGTTATAATGTTAATTGATTCATATGACGAACAGGTCCAACCGGTTTTGTTTCAAATTAATAATACCTTTTATATACTCCTCCTATAAAATTGATAAAAATGTTTTCTTTCTGTATGTAACTAAGACTGGCTTGACCGTTAGTAAGACCTTAAATATCTACGTTCACCAAACATTCATGATGCAAAGGGCGTTGTCACTCCTGAGTACTGAATTGATTACATGACATATAGAATCTCCGGTTTCATCATACAAAACACAGGAGCTTTATTAACTTATATTATGTTTTTGGGCTGTGGGTACGGGTAAAATTCAGTATTTCAATTGGCTTGTTCACACCTTTATTTATAATAGTACTTATGTTAGGTGACTGATAAAAAAATCACAATCAAATCTTTGAAATTTTTTTAATCCTCAATTAATGAATTTCAACATGATACATTTTTTTTATTATGTTGAGTAACAAACGTGCACACAGTTCACCCGATGGTAAGTGTTTTCTGCGGCCCATGACATCTACATTCATCCTTGACAAGGAATCATAATGCAGATACGTTGACACCCGTGAGGACTGAGATGGAATACCACGTCTCACCAGTAATAAAGGTCTCCGGATCCCTACACTCACCGGACGAAACACATTACCATTATGCTGCTATTTTACGGGAGTATTCCGTGTAGCTGGAAACAAACTGCAGTGTAGCTCTACCACTGTCACTGATTTTTATTTTTGGTTGTGAACAGATATGCTAATTTTTGCTATTTATTGGTGGTATTCAATGAGGACGTGAGTCTAGTCAATATTTTTATTTCACTGCTGCCACTGTTTAAAAGGCAGGTGCATTTTTTTTTTAAAACTACCGTGAGGGACTTCTTATCGAATTAAAGTTTTTTTTTTAAAAAAAGAATAGTAGTGCTATTATTATATTAACATTACCAACATTCCGGTTAACCACTCCAACTAAGCTTAAATCGCTTGTGCTAGGAAATTATTCACGACAATAGGCGAATGGCGGAATTTGAACCTACGACCTTTAGTTTCCCAGGGCGTACCCTAAGCCATTAGGTGGAGCGGTATAAAGAGTGGTGTCATCGGCATACTGTGCTACTAATTCAACCATTTTCGTACGGAGGATGTCACTTACACAAAGTGCGATGAGAAGAGAGGGAAAGAACCGAACCCTGAGGGACTCCAGCTACAATAGCCCTAGTGGACGAGAAGGTGCCCTCAATACAGTAGCGAAAGCTACGGTTCGACAAGTATTCTCGTATGATGGTCACGAGTCTGTCCGGCACTCCGATTGAGTAGAGCTTATAAATTAAGGCCTCGTGCCAGACTTTGTCAAACGCCTTCGCTATGTCAAAGAGCAGCACCCCCGTCAATTTGGGTCTCTTTCTGGTTTAATGTTTCGAGATGTAATCCATTATTATAATCCATATTGACCCTTAATTATTGTATGTACATACATATATAGGTACATATGCATATGTATCTTAAATACTAAATAGAGAATAAAGTCAGATCGCAGAAAAATATCAAAGATCACGCTAAAAATACTAACCCTTGATGATACAAAGGAATAATTTGCTCCGTTAATATATGAACCGGAACAAAAATAACAATAAACTGGGAGAGTTGCAAGAAAGCATTGGCGTCGGGTATCTACTAGGTTCCTACGAACATTGTGCTTGTAGCTTAGTGGTCCTGGTTTGCAATTAAAATGGTTTATGAGACCTATTTTTGGATTCTTACCTACAAAATAAATTATTGTTTGTCTATGTTTATTATTTAAAATGAAGGTGAAAACATGTTCGAGCTTTTTCTTTTCTTTTCTCTTTCGGATAAAATACGAAATAAATTCTTTCATATATCAGAAATTTATAAACAATGCAGTTATATTTTTAAAATTACATTTTCTAATAAAATAAACGTGTAGAAACATAAAAACCAGAGATAACTCAAAATAGCCGTAATCGTGTAATTTAGAATCATTATGCAATGATATGAATCATTATAGTATGATCATCATATCCTAATGACATGCGCGACATTAGGGGCCATGCCCCATCATTATGGCCTATAAACTAAATATTATTATAGCCTATTTTTTTACAACGATATTCACATATTTCGATATACTTTACACATCAGTTACGTCAATTTATATGGCTTGATTTTGCCTCTTTCAAGATCATCAAGTTCATAATGTAATTAAGTACAACTTATTCATAGAGGTTGAGCGACGATGCATCTTGTTTCTAGCTACGACATGAATTGATCGACTCGCCCGGGGAAGCGTGAAATACTATCATAACGATACTGGGTTTCGTATGATACGTGTAGGGATCCGAGGGTCTGGTTACAAGTAAATCTCGGACCTTAGAGTGACAATGCATCTTTTTTTTAGTTGAAGATGGGTGATGATGTCATGGACAGTAGTCGTAACTTACCCATCAGGTGAACTATACTCGTTGACCACTCCCAGTATTATAAAAAAACAGAACTAAAACTCACTTTTGAAGTGAGTAAAAAAAAGGCTTGGTTATTCCTATTATTTACTCCATTATTGTTATTCTATGTTCTACAACGCTGAGTTAACTCTAAGAAAGACTGTAATATCCCTGATCACTGTCAAAATAAATATAATAAATAAAACGTTGAAAATTAGATGAATATCGTCACTCTAGTGTTCCTTACCTTAATGCGTTACTGAGTCCTTAGCGCTCTCAAAGGACGTTTCAGAATGGCTAAAACAAATATTTATTTATTGGTTATATATATAAATCCAAATATTTATTTATGTAAAGTAAATATAAGATTACGCAAATACTGCAAATTGGAAAAAATTTACGTTTAAAATCCTTAAAAGTTATTTTTATTCAAATGTTTATCTCTTCAAACTACGCGCTGCTTTCAAGCTGTCACTTTTTTAGACCGTGAAACTTTTCTATAACATTTAATTATTTTTTTACTTTACGTAAAGTTCAAGTGTTAATCCATTTTTTTTCAACCAACGCGAACGTACGGACCAATCAATCAAAATTTACTTACTTAACTACATAAACGTTTCAAATCACAGCGTTTTGGTTAACTTACATGAAATAAAACCACAATGCCGGCGCGATGGTAAATTATTATAATTCGAATAAAGGATCATCTCGGACTAATCTGATAATCACCCGATTGACCCGTCCCTATCAGTTTTTGATGAAAAGATTTTTTTTTGTTATTTATGTTGAAGAAAATATTGGTATTAACTTCTCACGAACGAATTTGAAAATATATTACTCTTTTTTTTCTTTTTTACATCGTTAGGCGTGAACGTGAAGCGTTTTTTTTTCTTAAATAGAATATGTCGCAAACGTGCAGGTGTCGCACCTAATGGTAAGTGATTTTTGCCGCCATTTATGATCATCCGCAACACTAGATGAGATGCAGATACGCTGCCGGATTTTAAGTGTTGGACAAAATAGTGGCAAAGGAGAAGTAAAACTTTTAGAAGAAAAGAGTATGTTCAAATGTATGTAAAGCGCCTCCACTCGGATGAGAGAATTTTTAGAAGAATATGTGGACTCACAAGAATGGATAAAATGAAGAATGTATGAAAGAAGAAAATTTAAACAGGAGATCTGTAAATAGATTCTAGCATGAATGAGTAAGCTCGGTTGGGCCTTTATTGGTTGCGAGGCTCTCTACCTCGATCCGCAGGTTTGGCAACGCATGTGCATCTTGAATCCTTGTCGATGATGGATGTAGATGTTCATGGGTTGCAGACAAACCTGGTACGATTTTTTTAAAAAGATTCCCGGAGATATTATTAGCATTAGGTTTACTACGAGATTAAGACGCTGAGAGATGGTAAACAACAATAAACGAATGGCAGATTAAAACCTACGACTTTGTTTCGTAGACCGTATCCTGAATCATTAGGCTACGATTTGTGTGTGTAACAAGGAGGCATGAAAGTTATATTACTAAAAGGGATGAGTATGAATCCTGAAAATTGTGAGAGGAACACTGGAGAATATTAAAGATTGAAGATTGACGGATTATAGAATGTGATGAAACTGTTGATTGCATGTGCTACTGAAGAAAATAAATCAGAATTGTAAGGAATATCGAAAAGTGCTGAATCTAAAATGTTATTGATGGCTTATGTGATTGCCGTAAACATTATATAGACTATATATAAAATAGATTATAAAAAAAGTAAAATTGTATTAAAAGGTTTTATTTAAGAAAAATATGTTTCCACGTTTTAACTCATTAATGATTTTTAAGACCGATTAAAACATACTAATTAGCAAGAAAATTTACTTCCATATAATAATCTAAAAAAAATCTTATACCTTGACACAGAAGAGCACCTATCCAATCTAATAGTCACGTAAATGTATCCATTTATTCAAAACGCCCGCGTTCTTTCTCGTCTAATTTGAAATTCCGTTCGAGACTCCTTCGCGTGCAAGCCGGTCGCGGCCGGTCGATCAATCACTCGAATTATATTGTCTTAGAGATCGCTCCAAATTGTCCCGAAACTTCTTCAATTGTGTACGATGTAAAATGGTCTCGGATTAAATTGATGTAAACGCTTTTCTCTAATGTACCGAGATAATGCTATTAAATGGCTCTATATCTAACCAAATGTATCCGTTTATCTGTTTCGCTTCAAAATTTTAAAATTTGTTTTTTTTTTATAATAGATGGGGTAACAAACGTACACATTTCATCTAAAGGTACGCGATAACTGCAGCCTATGACATATACATTTTATAAATCTTCAACAAAGATTTCAGATGTAACCTCGAGGATTAAGGAATTTCTCATCATCTGTAATAAGATCCCCGGGAATTGTTGCCTGTAAATTAGTTGACAGTTTTTTATTCTCACTATAAAAAACTATCTTCAAACTTTTCACTGGTATTCTGTAAGGGCCTGTGGTCGATTAGATAGACAGCCATGTTATACTATCAAGAAATTAGTTGCCGCGTGGTTCTACGACTTTTACTTGAAACTTGTTTGTTCTTTTATATTGATCAGAGGAAAATGCTGATTCGCATTCTCGTACTTATTAGGATTATTTTGAGTTTTAGAAAGAAACATTTTGTAATAGTTAGCAATAGCTACGAGCACTATATTTACGAGTTGCTTTAAATTCTGTTGATTCTCTAGTGTATCAAACTATGTCTTGATTATAATAGCATGACCAGTGAAATCTATAATGCGCTTATAGTGCGCTTCACTCATATCAATGGTGGTAGAGCTACACAGCAGCTCGTCTCTGCAACATGAATGCATCAGTCCAACAAACTCTGACATCTTCGCAGTATATATATATTCACTGCTACTTCACTCTGAATATATATTCAGAGTGAAGTAGCAGAATAATGCATGCTATGATTAGTATGCTATGATAAGCCCAGTTATTCTTTGCGAGGTATTCAATCTTCACTTTCCCCTCATCTTTCTGGGGCTCATGTAAGTGCAACTTGCAACTTTATTGACGATGGATAGATAGGTATAAATGTTTTATATATACAAACTAGTGCCAAACGCTAAAACTTGTATATATTTAAAAACAATTTAAGCGAATAATTGAAGCATATATACAAAATATACTTTTATATGTCAACAGAAGTATTTTATTTTAAATCTCAGGGGTGAAAACGTACTTTATTCGTCGTAGGAGCTAAATGTAAGAGTAGATGCAATACTTCGCAGTGACCACTAACCATCTGGCAATGTGTGCGCTCAATCGTTTGAATTTATGCCCTCCTGTTGATATCAAAAATAAAATCAAATCAAAAGCAGCTTTATTCAAATATATTTACATTAAACTCTTTGACTCGTCAAGATAGCTAATAGGACCATCGCTTCGGAAGCTTACTGCTAGCGAAAAGAAACAAGAAAACGTCTGCGTTACTTTTTAAACAATAATTTACAAAAAGTCTAAGAGTTGTTCAGTATTGAAACCAGAGTTCAAATCTTAAATCCAAGCTTATTTATCAGACAAAATTCTAAAAGGAACAATCTGATTTTTGATTATGGATTATGAATCTGTTAAATCGCAAATGGATTATTATATTCGAAATTTTATTAAATATGCACATACTATTGCCCAAGAATGATTTATGTATCTTTTTTTTTAAAGAAAAATAGGTGTTACAATATTGTTTATCTTCTGTAATATACCGTTACAGTGCCGTAATTGTATCTCAGTTAGAAATTAAATCCAGGACTTCGGCAGTTACACTTCCATCTCTAGGTCTCACACCACAGTTTGACTTATTTCTATCATAAAAGTGTTTTGTTTAACAAACACAACTTAAGATACAAATCATACTATGTACTATTTATATATAACATTGAAAATTTATATCGAAAACCATGTGGTATCAATTTGGCTGCTCGCACAAAATGGTGATTTATCAAGATTGGACCTCGAATTTTCTACTTATAGCTAAAAATGCTCGACACACAATAAACATTATGCTTGATTTATTGCACGTTTAATAGAAATATTGATGTTAGCTCTCCGAAAAACGAATTTAGAATAACCTATTTGATTAATTTGTTATTTTTAAAAATCCGTACTAAATCTTGACGAAAATTTTGATAAATATTTGCCTTGTAATTGTGGCATTAAAAATTCCTATTATATTATATATCCACCGGGTAAGTAGCTATAGTAAGTCTAGTATATAGCAGCGAGATGGTGAAGGCATTTTCAACCACGTGTTAGCACCCTTAAAAACTAAGATGGAATGCAATGCCTTAACGCTAATAACAACGCTTCCAATTTCTTTTAATTACCCGACGAAACACATTTTTTTTGCTTTAAGGACGACAAACGAGCACAATTCAAAGGATCCCTGCGTCTCATGACACCCAGATTTAATTGTCGATAAGGAATTATAATTGACATGCGTTTACATCCCTGATGGCTAAAATCGAATGCCTCGTCACTAGTAATAAAGGTCTCCGGATCCCTGCACTCACCCAAACGGAATACCACAAAGTTATGCTACTATTTTACGCTAATATTCTATGAGGACGTGGTCATCCTCTTTATCACAGTTTTTCTATAGTCCACTGAACGTAGGCCTCCCCCATAGATTACCATAAAGCACGATCCTGGCACGTGCTCGACTCTATCAAATGTGTGCCGATTTTTTTATGGCTAATGGCCACTATTAGCCCGAGGGGCTTTACTGCTTCACCGGGTAGAAAGGTATCCGAGCGCTTAGGGCACTCAGTCTAGACCTATATTAGTGGGTAACCAGCAAATGAGCCCAAGAGGGAGCCTCGGCTTGGACCGTTACCCTGTGCGGGAAAGCGACTCACTCGTGATTGCCCGAGAGGACCGAACCTCGGCTCGGTCAGTTACTTCTGACGGATTAAGATTCAGTCGAGGTGACTTATAACATGTATACATTTGTACTTAGTTCATAAATTATTTTAAATAAACAAGAAACAATGATAGAAGATTGGCTTATTGAACCCTGCACTAGGGTAGCATCCTTTCTTACAGGGGTCGTGGTGCCAATCAATATACCGGACGAAACACAGCAGCACTTTTTTTTAATGTATTAACGGTGACAAACAAGCACACAGTTGAACTGCTACATGCAAATTATCGGGCCTTTGTTTTATTTTATCGATTGCGTTCCATATTGTACATCGCGTGAGTCGATCGTTTATGTAAATCGATTTTAAATTTATCATGAACAGGTGTGGTGCAGGATCAACGGAGAATTGTGATTGTTTTAAATTTTTTTTAACAAAAAATATTTAATTTATATGTACTTTTCTACTATCCCTTTATCATTGTGTTGAGAGTAAAAAAAAGTACTGCTGAGTTTCTTTAGTCGGTATTTCCCTGTTATGTGGCTTTCTTTCACCGTAATATTATTCTGACAATCAATAAGTGTAATGCTTTAATATCTTTTTACGATATATTTATACAAATTAACACAATTATTGACACCGCAAACATTCCAAATTTTGGTTACCTACAAAATACATCAAGCTAGATATTTTGTAGGTTGGTAGGTATTTTTTTTTTCATTGGAATAACAAACGAGCATACAGTTCACTTGATGGTAAGTTATTCCTGCGGCCCATGACATTTACATTCATCCTTGACAAGGAATCATAATGCAGATGCGTTGTCACCCTTGACTGAGACGGAATTGCCGTTACCAGTAATAATGGCCACCGGATCCCTACACTCACCAGACGAAACACAGCAGCATTATGCTGCTATTTTACGCTAATATTCTGTGACGGCGTGGTCTTTCCCGGTCGAGTTGATGCATTCACTCTGCAGCTAGAAACAAACTGCAGTGTAGTTCTACCACTGTCATAAAGGTAAGGTATTCCTTCAGAACCGAAAGAAGAAAATGTGTTTGCACGAATGCCTATGTTACAACCGTCCTTCAATTAAGGTTTTATCTCATAATTACAAGATATCGTGGCCGATATTATCAGAAGGATAAAATCACCCCCTAATTATTATGGTTCCAACCAAAGCTTTTTACAGCTTCCTAGATTCTGTTATAACTAAAACTGGTACAATAGATGTGTTGGCTTAGTAACACGCTTTGATTAGCTTGACTTGTACGTTATGTATGAATGTAATAAATTGTTTTTATTTGGTAAAAACTGAATTAAAATATTTAAATAATCCAAAATTTTGCATACGTAATCCATGATAATACAAAAGTTCCATGACCATACGTATTGCTGGCCGTTTTAAAAGTTCATAGTTTTTTTACTACTGATATCTATTTATTATTTTCAATTGAAAATATATCTTTATAAAAAAATCCTTTTTACTATACCGTAGTGTGGTAAATCTTTGGATCCCTGCTTATGCTATGTTTCGAAAAGTTTATCTATCAAACCAAAGTTATTTATTCACCCCAATAAAAAAACTTAGCACACAGACAGATTGCGTCGAAACTTCAAAGATTTCTTTTCAAATTCGTTCAAATTGAAGATCGAATGCGATTTCGAGCCTCAATGCCCTTCCGTTTCGCACTTGATTGTGTAGTTCTGATGGGGTGGGGTGGCCATATTTTATGATTATCTAGTTTTTCTTGCAGCTTTGTCTACTAAGATCTGTTTATTTAAATATTTTTTATGGAATTGATGGCAAAAGAGCAAGCAGCTCATCTGAATACCGCCGCTAGCGAACTTCCGCAACACCGCAGAAGATGCAGGTTCGTAGTACGTCTTGAGTGGGTGGACAAAAAACTTAGTTATGTCACTTAGGATAAAATTTGAGTACATAGTTCACCAGACGGTAAGTGATGTCTAAGGCTTATAAACATCAATCATCATCAAACAGTCGAGAGCCAAGAGAGTGATGAAATGTCTCGCTACCACGCAAAGTAAACTTGAATGTAAATGAAATACACATGTATGTAAATGTCTAATCTTCTCCCTATGAAACGATACCTATACTAGATTTTAGGTTGAGTCACGGATGAAACGTACCTAATTCAAAGTTTAGGTTGAGTCACACCGATCAAACGTACCTAATTCAAAGTTTAGGTTGAGTCACACCGAACAAACGTATCTAATTCTAAGTTTAGATTGGGCCACACCGATCAAACCCGCTGATTGTTAGTGCCGTCACTTACAATCGTATCACGAATCACAACTTCACCCACGTCAGAAGGTAAGCGTTCAGTTACCTTTCAACCCGGTGAAACTGTAAAAGCTCTCGGGCTAACAGCGGCCATCAGCCAGAAAAAAAAATCAGTCGCACTTATCAAACGTACCTTTATTAAATTTGACTGCAACATGAATAGATCGCGCCTCGATCGAAACAGGCCCTCACAGAATAACTGCATAGTGCTATGTACGTACATACTATACATATATAGTACCGAGTGTAATGAGTGTTGAAATGGCCAATGCTGGAATCTAATTACAGGTAACGAGGCATTCCATCTCAGTCCTCAGGGAAGACAACGCATGTGTATCTTGATTTCTTGTTTATCCCTTGAATGTATGTAAATGTAATGGGCTGCAGTTGTTACAAATAATAAGGTTTTGAATACTGAATACAAATTCTTTTATCGAGTGTATGGGCCAGGCAACGAACAGTCGAAATTTCGGTTCAGTGACCTCTAAATTGACGATTTTTGTTTGTTATTTAGGTTCAATTGGAATCTAAGATATTTTTGACAATGTCTTATCCAAAGAAAGCTGAAGCGATTCATGTTCGCGCGTTCGCTTTTAATTTCACGGTACGCGAGCAACATGAGTTCGACCTACAGTTAACCAATGAAATTGTTAATTACAATTGTAAGTGATGATTAACCACGTGGCGGTGAAGGTAATCTTGAAGATCTTGAAAACCTGTTTAAGGAGTAGAATTTCTGAAATATGCTAAATCCGCCAAGTGAAGCTTCGCGACGGACCATGAAACTGATACCTTCTCTGGCCATTACGCAGTAGTGAAGTACACATAGGCCGATAATTTACATAAACTATTTTTTTAAGGTACCAGTAGTTTTGCAAGATGTATACCGACCGAGCTTTAATCTAGCTATAATGAGCATAAGTCGTCTTAGCTGACTCGGAACACAAAGTATGAGTGCCATTAGCAGAAGGAATATATATATATATATATATATATATATATTGTAGTATTATGTTACTATGTGTATCAGTAATTTGATATTTTATCTAAATAACCTTTTTTTATTTTTATGCCCCAATATATTCTCTCGATCTCCCAGGGTTGACCGGTAGATAATGCCACTGGGCATTAAGTCCTTGTAAACCTTATTTAAGGAGCATAAAGAATATATATTAAAAAATACAATAAAGAAATATACAGCAGGTTAACCCTGCAGCGTCTAGTCTAGCTCCATTATATTCTATTTATATATTTTATTTATTTATATATTTTATTTATTTAACAGGCATATCAACAATACCCACATTACTTATTATCCATATAATTTTTTACACAACATTGACAGAACGTTTTACATGCTTTAGCTTAATATAATGCCTTAATAACCTATGAAATTGCCGTTTTATATGAAATAAGTTAAGGTATTCTTTTTTATTTACTGTTATTTAAAGTGTAATCCCATGTAATCGCTAAAAAGTTGTTCAAATTTTGGAAAGAGTAGTAGTCGGTGGGTGCAAGGTCTGGTGAGCACGGTGGATGAGGGACAGTTTCCAACCCCAAATCTTTCAGCTTGGAGTCTGTCTGTTGTGCAGTACGGGGTTGCGCGTTGTCGTGTAGGAGCAGCGGTGACGACCGATTAGCCAAAGCTGGTTGCAGACGTGCGAGCTTCTCCATCATTGTCTTCAGTTCTTCACAGTACACATCTGCAGTAATGCTCATGCCGTTTGGTAAAAAACTGAGATGAAGCACACCGGCACTAGGCCACCAAACAGTGACCACCAACTTTCTAGAGTTCATTTCTTGTTTAGGGCATTGCTTTGATGCTGAACCAGGATCTAACCAACTTTCTGAGCGCTTTCGATTGTCGAACGGAATCCCCTTTTCGTCGCACGTTACGTAATTCGGTTCAAAATTCTTTCATTTCTGTGGCTGTTGAGCAGCGGGAGGAAGGTTCGTGGGGCACCCATTTATCAAGCTTTTTTACCTTGACAACATGAAAACCTTGTCGCAAATGGACCAATATTGCTTTGATGTTAACATCAAAAGCTGCTGCTAGCTTGGCTGTAGATTGAGTATCATCAGCTTCCATAATCGCCTTTAATTCATCATTGTTGACCAAAGTGTCCGGACGACCACGAGGTACATTTTTCAAATCAAAATTTCCAGAACGGAACCGGGCAGACCAATATAGGCGTATAAATGCGTTCGTTTGTAAAGTTCTCTCCGTAAACGTTGTTGATGTTACGTGCCGTTTGGGCATAATAACACGAATTTTTAAAGTATCCATTTTGACGAAAAATGTTCAAACTTAATGAAAATACAAAGCTAATCAATAAACAAAAGACTGACTTTGCAAAAAGAATGTCATGTTTTTAAAACAAAATTAATTTGAATTTAGAATTCACAGCCAATCAAAACTTTGTTTTGGTTTGAAATGGCCAATACTGAAGAACGACAATTTCATCTAATATAAAATTAATATGTAGAATTAACAATAAAGATTAACGCTACAAAATATTCATTCATAATATAAAAAATTAGAAAAAATCAAAATTAAAAAAAAACAGAAAAGAAAGAGCAAGTGTTAATTTTTCTATCTATATGTAGTATGCTGGCGTATTTTGCTTTTGAATTGCGGCAAAGTATCACAGAAAATATCTATACAGCTAACCGTTCCTTATTTATTTCATTATATTCCATGCATATTCTGGTTGATGGCGATTGTTTTCCTATATTAATTTTATATCGGGGAATGTGAAATATGTTGGTTATAGGCATGAAGGAAATTTATAGGGTAGACAGAGGCTGATTTTTTCTGGAAGATCATTGCATTGGATAAAATTATTATATAAAAACATAATATCGTGAACTTTCCGGCGCATTTTTAAGGATTCCATATTAAAAAGTGATAATCGCTGATTATAGGGTTATATGATTATATCTAATTACTTATTAGATTCCTCATATAGAACTGATGTCATCAGGTGAACTGTGAGCTGGTTTATCAGCATTATTTCTCTATAATGACTAGACCACATCAGGGCCAAAATTCATAGAAGTATTTTTGCACGAATATTGGTTATCAAGACGACCTAAATTAATCTGCGGTAAGTCGATGCGTGCAAGTGTTTTAGGATCGTATTTTGTGGCAGTCTGTAGGGGAGGCCTATGTTGAGCAATGGACTAGTGGTGTGCTGAGATGATGATAATTTAGGTCAGTGGAGTTTTACGTCACCAGTCAAAATATTCTTAAGGGCGAGTTTAGAATAACAAACAAATCATAATATTATTCTTATTTCGCGTATTACAAAATGAAATTAATGCTTATTTCCCGAATAGGTATATTATACCAGCGACGCGCTGGGGTTACACAATGCACTCTTGGGCGGCCACGCGTCGCCCATTAGGGGGTGGGCAGGGATAAAAAAGCTGGCCCGTTGTCCGCCACGCGGCAACACTCGATATCACTACTTTATTAATTCTGACAGGTCCTTGTACATTAGCTCGTTTCGCATCTCGTTTAGATAATTAGTTTGTATGTATCATTATTTATATTTTAAAGAGCCCCACAGCTAATTCAATAATAAATAAAACTAATTATGTAATGTCATCAAGTCTACTATTACATTTAAAATAATCGTTATCGAGTCTACCGCATCAATCGGTTGTGAAACTATGATGTTGATTTAGATACAGATCTACTTGTTATTAATTACAAGAGGACATCAACTGCAAGGGATATCTCATAGTGCCGCAAGCATATTCAAACAGAGGCACGCATACGTCGCCCTCTTCCCTTGTCCGATGTTAATGCATGTGCAATAAGATCAAAGAAGATGCAAAAAAGGTGACAAAGACCTCGAGTCTTAGTAGATGCAAGACACATCCCAACACGAAAACCAACATTTTGTGCTACACAAATATGCTTCCTCGGCTGGAAATCAAACACAGGCCCGCGATAGAGCAACACGGTACTCTAACCACTACGCCACGCGGCCGTGAACACTCACTGACGTCAACATCAATTACATATCATCAACTTAATATACGATTAGTAATAGTAATCATAACGGATTAAAACATTATGCATCTATTTTTTATTTCATACAATATAATTAAAGTTAAAATATGTAAACAATATGGTTTCAAAAACAAAGGCATAACACGCAATCCTTTGCCCTCCCGCTGCGCAATAAAAAAGGTGAGCAGAAACAATGGCGTCGTGGCGCGAATGACAACGCCGCTAACAGCCTCCCGCGGCGCAAACGCTGCCGACGCGCTCCCGGACCTTATTGACGTAATTAGTTTATTGATCCGCCTTTGATTGATGGCTTATACGGCGTGCCTTGTTGTTATGCAGTCTTATATATATTTTAATTACTTCTTATGAATTAATCTTAATTGATATAAATTTCCGTCAACCATGTATTGCGGTTTGTCTTAGCTTTTTAATTAAATAATGATCCTATTATTATTTATTTTTGTATTCATTTAAACGTATAATTTATTATGTGTTTCATTCTTAATTTTTACAGTTGTCGATCAATGCTGTATCTTGCTTCTAATTGTGACATAAATGGGGTAAGGACCACGCCCTCGCAGAATAACAACGATAATAGCACTGCAACTCATTCCATCTCCGATGAAGTTATCGCAAACCATGAGGTGAACTGTGTGTTCGTTTGTTACCCGTAGTTTAAAAAAAAATGTTCATAACTTTAATGCATTATTTTTTATACGGAGATTTTGGTAATTTTTACAATGGGATACGATTTCTTAAATAAATGATTTCCTATATTATAAGAAAAAAATGAGGATATTTTTTAATTAATAATAAAAAAAATTTTACGGAAACCAAATAAAAAAGAGCCAACAGTTAGGAAAAAAAATATAAATTACGTTTTGCTTTATCCTCCATTTGCAAAATTACTTAAAACTTATGTACGCTTTTTACAAATACTATCGTGGAAAATAAAGCGAAAAATCTTTTAAATATCTACGACAAAACATACATCCACCAGCCACCTGCATCCATTGAATTCCCACAAACTTGCAGGTATCTCCATTTCCGATCAAATTTAGTTAGTAGACAACAACCACACAACACAGACTGTAGTCGCCAAACTTGAAGGGCCACCTTACTGAAAAATACATTAAAGAAAAAAAGAAAAATCTGTTTATTCCTAAGAAAACATACATTTAGATGATTAATAGAGAAAAAGTAAATAAAATTAAATGCTGATTAATTACCAAAGTGGTCGGTGCCACGAATCGGTCCGAACTCAGTATATCATGCTGTACACTACAAAAAACCAGCGCTGGCAGGTCTTCTGTAGTGGCCTTCACCTGACGTCACGATACTTCAACATTAAATTGAACATGTACTACAATCTTTTTTTTATTTTATTATTCCGACATACAATTAATAGTGAATCAAACATACACCTACTGTTTGATTCAATACTACTACTATTTTTCTAGTTACGACGATACTTTTTAGTGGTGACACTAATTGATTACATATACATGCATTCTATTCATACTAAGGTTTAAGGATAAATAAATAAATAATAACATCCTCTAAACAACACACAAGATTTAAAATAAATTTGTTTCTATAACAATGAATACAAAACACTGTTACCATGCGATCTATGGGTATTCGGCGTATTCCGGTCATCAGTTATTCGTTATGTCCTAGTATGTATGAGTCCTGATGACCTGAATACGCCCATTCAAATAGCCTGCCATGTGGATCATTAGTGTGAAAGTACCGATACCAAATAACAAACACCAACGAATTGTCGCTTCTGTAAATATCAACCCAAAATTTCTTAAAGACCTCCAGCGCATCTGCGACTCCTCAACGTTTGCGAATGTTCATGGGCGGCGGTGATCACTTACCATCAGATAAAGTATTTGCCCGTTTGCCACCTGTTCTATAAAAAAAATCCTTTTTAGAAATTTTTGTAAAGGTCAATTGTCCCAGTGGACTAATAAATGCTAAAGGTGATAAAATTGATAAGATGTGACCCTAAAATTTGGTGATTAGTTGCTACTTACTTTGTGTAGAGGTGGAGGTTATGGACACTGATAATAAGATGTGACCCTAAAATTTGGTGATTAGTTGCTAATTACTTTGTGTAGAGGTGGAGGTTATGGGCGGCATTTATCAGTAACAATCAGGTGAATTGTTTTCTCATTTCATTACATTAAAAAGGTGACGTTGGAATTGGATGATTTGGAAAATATACTATACCTCGTGAATATAATATATCTCGTGAATGAAGTCAAACAAGAGATACCATTTAAAAAATCTACAAGCAAACAACAAATATTCTATGCCATAATGTATGTACCGCTTTACAGATCCGCATCAAATACCATCATTAGCTGCATTAGATTTGTGACCGATATAGTGCGGGGACGCGCGATAAAAAACCCGATAGGGTTCCGTAATTATAGACGGTCGGTGCGTAATTTAGGGGTCTGTAGACTGAGGGTCTTTGTGATGTTTCTAATTTTTTGGTTAGTTTATGACGGCGATAATCTCTTTGTATTTTGTTTGTAGAAATTAACATTGTTAAGATGGAACACTTACATTAATATGCATCGGTCCCAGTTGTTGACCTAGACATGTATCAGAATAATTTATCAGAAATTCGAATATCTCAAATTTAACTAAAATAAAATGAACTATGTAAAAATATCGTTTTCTCAGAATAATAACGACGTTGGTTGTTATAATAAAATATAAAAAGTTTTTTTTTCAGATTTAGTTTCGTTTAAAAGTGTATATTAAAAAAAGATCAAAGAAGATAGTTCGCACAGTTATACACAGGTCTTATTTATTTATTCTGTATGTTCCTTAAATAGCAGGTAAAGGGCGGACTTAAAGCCCAGAGTATAGCTCCGCTAAGCGTTTCTCACATATGTAAATTAGTGAATTACACATCGTAATCTCAGTTCAATATTGATGTTTTACACATCTTAATCAAATAGCATTTTCACAAAATCATATTAACGTTAATTGGTGTAACTCGGCTCAAAAGTAGAAAGAAGTAGTAGAAGCGAAGCATTTTTAGTTCTCACAAATTGACACGGTCTTCTTTCTAAGGAAATTATTTATTAGCCACGCGATGACCGTATTTATGAATGGATTCACATCATTATCTTAATCTCACTCCATTTTTGAACACGGACCTTTCACACAATTATTCCCGCGAAATAGGATCCTGACGTCTATCAAATTTTCAGTTTTTTGCATACATGATCGTTTCGTCTAGTAAAGTTGCTAGCAGTCTAAATTTATATATCTTAAAATAATCCTTGTTAATTACTCAGACATAGTAAATAATAAATTCATTGACACCGACAGCGGAAAAAAACTCAACTACGGATAGTCTTTTAGATTAATTTAAATATACAATAGACTAATGTTTAATTATAGACTGGTCCGGTAATGTTGAAAAATACTATTACAAACTGCTAATGAGTCATACACAGGAAGTTCTAATGACTTAGGTTTATAAGTCATGTTTAAGGTAGGCGGATCACGTGGACCGTGATAGCGGATCAAACCTAACACCCGGCTAATAAATATTTAGATAAACGTTCCAAATAACAGCAGAAAAATAGACAGACAGATAGTTCAATAGACGTATAATTAAGAAAATAATAATAAAGTTTTTAAAAAACATGATCGAAAAAACGAAGTCAACAATTATGATGGTTCAATCTATAATTTTATTGTTTCATAAATCATTTTAGATACGATTCAGACTAAAATATTTTGTTTCAAATACAAATACAAAAATTAATCGACATAATATGCGTACATTTTTCATTATATTTTCGTTACGCGTTTTGAGTCTAAACAAGGCAAAAAGACTGTACAGATATAATATCATATCACAGTCTGTATCAAGAATCAAGGTTTAAAAAAACAATGTTCTTTTTCCAAAAAAAGAAAACAATAAAAAAATAAAAAAGGTCTCTCTTCAAGAGTGCAGTCCAGTGAAATGGTCTATGGGCGGCGAGGGCAGGGTCATTTATCGTGACGGCCCGAGGCTTGCGGCTTACGTTTTGCCACTCGCGTACTATTCCACTATTACCATGTTCATTTCAATATAAAAACTCATTGTTATATATTGTTTATACCCACTGAGATTTATTTCTTTTTTCCGGTGAAGATAAATAAATAATAAGACAAAAAAAATTAAATACAACGACATTTATATACTGTCTATTGACATAATAGACAAAACGTACGTACTATAACTAACTTTGAAAGATGAGACTGATTATTTTATAGTTAATATTATATTTGGTTTTGATGATTGAACATTTTTTGTTCTTAAATTCAAGAACACGAACTAGAATATATCCAAATTAATAAATGCCTTCTCGCCAGCAATATGATGTCAGATTATTTTTATTTACCATATGAAACACATAGTTGATCTGCTGTAACATATCTTGCAATATGGCGTTTTCTATAGCGTCGCATACCGCAGGAACATAATTTTAAATGTCCTACAAGAACAAAAACAAAATTGGGCTATATGATTAATTCCGATGCCCGTCCTGCAAGGGGCGTACCGAAGGAATGAAAAAAAAGTCTTTAAAGTTTAATGTGATATAGTCTTAATCTGAGACGATTCCGTCGCTTATTTTTTATTACCGTCAATTATAAATTACCTTTCATGTGTATAAATTGCAATAGTTTGTTAAAATATATCCAAGTATATAAAGATTGATTACTTAGAACAGTGAGTTGTGTTATATGTATTAAAAACATTTTTTATACTGTTAACAATTGCATTTCAATTAAATTATTTCATACTTTTCTACTCACACCTTTTTAAATACAATTTTGACTTAAACATATTAATTAAATCACAAATGCAAAACTTTATAGTCATAATATGAGTAAATTCTTTTGTTATAGCCACGTTAAGCGTTTCGAGTTAAAATAACGCAAAAAGAAGATAATACTAAATAGGTATTATAACATAATATCATACAGAGACTATAAAATCAAAGTTTTTTGTTTAATGTTCAGTTTTCCGAGATAAGATAAAGATAAAAAATAAAAATGGCGGTACATTAATAAATTATTCAAAACACCGAGAGTAGTTTGTTTAGTGACTCGTAAACTTCTGAAAAGAATCAGGACTTTTGTGTTCGGTTGATTAGCTCTCGAATTAAAAAGTAACTTGAGAAACATGAATATATAAAAAAAAATTATATATTAGTAAAAGTTATATATTAGTATATTAAAGTTTGTTACAGTAAATCAATGTTTTTGTCAATAGTTTTTGTAGTGACGTGACAATTTAAATTTAAATTAATTTAATTTAAAAGTACCAAACATGGCAACTTTTTAAAAATAAAATTAGTAAGCAAGCTCGCAGTGTACCTTATGATAGGGAGCCGATGTCATTAAATTTTATACCTTAACAAGAATGTGCATCATACCGCCATTTTATCCGTCAGAAGTAACTGACCGAGGTTCGGCCCTCTTGGGCACCCTCGAGTCAGTTGCTTTCGCACCCAGGGTAACGGTACAAACTGAGGCTCCCTCTCGGCAGCCCTTGTGCTAGTTACCCATTAATAAAGGTCTCGTCTGAGTGTCCTAAGCGCTCGACAAGCTGTAAAAGCCGGGGTAACAGTGACCATCGGCCATAAAAAAAAACATTTTATCGACGCTATGTTTTGTTCAACATTGTATCTCACTTCTTATTATTAGTGAAAAATATCCATTTATATTCATATACCGCAGATTGTGCTATTGTAACGCACCTGCGTGGAAACAATTCAATAAGGGACGAGCTGGGCCGAAACAAAAGGTGTAGTGCGTAGAAAGGCGCAGAGTCGTGATAGCTCCAGGCGACGTTCGGCTTGCGATCTGCCACTTCGGTAACTGGGCTCGGGGCAAAGAACGTTTTGCAGATGCGATATTTCATGAGTTTTATATACGGCCAAGACCAAAATATTTATTTGTTTTTATATTTTATTTCAGCCAAAAAAAAATCAAAGATTTTTTTATACGATAGAAATTATGAAGGTTTTGTTTATGGTTACGATTTTATTTCATTGTTATTTCTTGTTTCGTTTTCCGTTTTTTTTTTATTACATTGAGAGTAACAAACGAGTACACAGTTCACCTGCTGGTAAGTGAATTCAGCGGCCCATGACATCTAGGTACATTCTTCATTAACAAGGAATCATAATGCAGATGCGTTGTCACCCTTGAGGACTGAGATGGAATGCCTCGTCACCATTGATAAAGGACCCCTACACTATTTATTCTGCAGTTAGAAACAAACTGCAGCGTCGCTCTACCACTGACACCACCGTTAATACAATAAAAAAGAATCGAAATGCTCATACACCTACCATCAAAACCTGACCGTCTCATCAGCCTCAATATTTTGTTTTCAGCACAGTGTTGCGGTTGTTTCGTACTATTTCTATTCTTCCTCTTGCGAAATCACAACGAACAAAATATTAATATGTCTACTGCTTTAATAATGGGGTCGTCTTTAGAGTATTCGAAGTTGATAAATGAAGACTCCGAAACCACTGACGCCTACGCGAGGGTATAGCGGGGGCTTTTATTAAACACTAGATCTAGATTATTAGGCACTGTCTATAGTAATAGTCACCCTAACAGTCAAACACAGACAAATGTTTATTAAAAAATGATTGAAATGTTTGTTTTACTTTCTTTTAATAAATGAATAGATGACAAACTAGTACGTTTCACGATTTTTCTAGTGATAAGTGATTCTTGTGGTTCGCGACACTTACCTACATTCATTCAGGTCGAATGCCTAATCACCAGTAATAAGGTCCACGGTTTCTTTCACTTATCTGATGCACTCACATTCAGTTCAGTTCAGCAGCCTTTAGTTATTTGACGCTGGTATTCTGTGATAGAATGGTCTTTCTCTGGCCGAGCTGACCTATTGGTACTGTAGTTACTTTATAACTTAGTGTGGTCTTTTGATAGACATGACTTATCACCTAGTCAAGTATTCGCAGTTGGAATCGCATCGACTAAAAACCCATTATGTTTCTTCGGTCCCACTAGCACCGGCCGCTCATCGATAGCTCATTTTTTTTATTATTACATTAAGAGTAACAAACGAGTACACAGTTCACCTGATAGTAAGTCATTCCTGCAGCCCATGACATCTACATTCATCCTTGACAATGAATCATAATGCAGTTGTCGTTCGTTGATGAAATATTTGAATTTTAAGAATTTTAATTTTACTCATATATCTTAATATTAATATGATATATAGACTGGATTTTTAGATTTTAAGCTGCTATGTTTTATAACTTCTATGCCTGTATAAGCCCTATGATGATTCGTGGTACTGTATTTATAAATATTTATAATAAAATTATTCTAGTATAACTAACGAAAAAATCAAAAAAAGAAAACTGAACTCTACTATTACAAAGACAAGCGGTCAATTTATTATTTCTCTGATGAATACATTCAAATATCTAAATAATCGAGTGTTTACTTAATTTATTCACCCTTCTTTGTTATTCGAAACTACACAAACTAAGCATTTGAAACGCACCGTGATAAAGAACTCATTTACACGGCTTATTAACCGCCGAACGGTTCGTAAAAAACACCTCCCTATACAAACTTATCTTTTCGTACCAAAAACATTATTTGAGACTTTATTCACGAGTAATAAAATGCTAAATAACCGTATCGCGTTAAAATGTTCTTATTGGCTGTTAGTTTTTGTAAAACTAGCAATTTGAACAAATGTCACTCTGTACAGAAAATCAAAGCAAAGAATGAATGGTTGTGTGAAATTAGGAATTACTTTTTTTTTACACTCGCGTAAACTCACGTTTGTATCGCTTTATGAGGTAGGCAGAACTTGGACTATTTGACACCGCTTAGACGAGATTTATGCTTGTTTTAAAATCCTCAAAAACACTCTTCGGATGATAGAATCAAAGTTATTCTCTTTTACGTAAAAAAAAAGACAGCATGTAGATTTATCCGTGGTGGAGCAATGCTGCAGTTTATGACTGCAATATTGTATGGTTGGGCTTGACCGGGGAAGGACCACCTCACAGAATACCTGGGTGAAATAACAGCTATTGTATTTCGTATTGTGAGTGCAGGAAAACAGGGACCCGATAACAGGTGATGAGACATTCCACTTCAGTCCTCAAGAGTAACAACGCATCTGCATTGAGATTTGTTTTTGATGGTTGATGTATGTAGGTCTCAGGGGCGGTAGGAATAATTTGAATTGCCTACCAAATCAACCTTCGCTCACCAGATGAAACACAGCAACATTATGCTGCTATTTTACGCTGGTATTATGTGACGGCGTATTCCTACTCTGGTCGAGCTGACTCATTCATTCTGGAACTAGAAACAAACTGCAGTGTAGCTTTACCACTGTTAGTTGTTTTCAAGTGTAGACCAAGGGTACGTATATAGTATACAATGCATGTACTAGTTTTGAATTTTTGTTGAGAATGGATGTAGGGGTACGCGGGCCGTAGACGTCATCAAACATCAGGTGACTGTGTTCTCGTTTATTAGATATACAAAAAAAAAATGATTTCGTCTTGTAGCGGTTGTTCTACATAGTATTTGCCGATCTTGCCAGTTTCGCTTTGAATCCTTAATAAAAATCGTTTGCTAATTAAAATTCACCTCTACGAATCTATGGTGAGAGTTGTGAAATGATAGTGCATGCTGTCACCGCTTACTTTGATCAGAATAATAGAAGATTTTTTTTTGTGTGTGAGTATTGCCGTTGGTCCAGAGACCTTTACAGCTTTATCTAATTAGACTCGCGAGCGGGGAGACAACGACGATGCTGCGAAGCTGGCGCGGAGACTTCTGCTGCACCACCGCTGCACTCCGACCCCTGTGGACGTAGAATGTCGACGACAATAGTGGGGGGCGATAATACGATCCGAAGGCCCCTCATAAGAAGGTACGAAACCTCGACTCGGTTCGCTATCTAAAAGAATAGAAGATCATTATCATCACTTTTCCTCACTCCATCACTAGTCCACTGCTGAAAATAAGTCATACCCCTGTTGCCATCCCCATAATTAACTATGGAACGGATCCAAGTAAGATAGTACTTGCTCTATCTACATATCTTGTAAAATAATTTCACAGTAGTTATTCGAATAAAATTATTTTTGCGCTTTAACTGGCTACCGACATTAAAGATATGTATGTAAACCACGTCGATAATTATAAATCTTTATGATTCACATATATTAAGTCACAATGCATAAACAACGACAGTAAGTCGGCAAAGATGAAAGGTGGTGGATATTAATTTACCATTTAAATGAAGCTGTCTGTGGCCCTAGCAGCGAACCGCGAGGGTCCGAACTAATTCCGCGCCCAATTTAATGTCGATTAAAAACAAATTTCTATCAGAATGCATTCGCGCTTTATTAAGGGAGGTACGAACAACTGTTATGTCTATGTATTGTCGATACATTTGTAGATAAAATCTATGCTGTGTTAATTAATATTATAACTGCACTAGAATATTATCAAATAAATATAAGAAGTTATGTCTATGTATTTGTCGATAATCTAATTTATATAAAATCTCACTTAGCTTTTGGAATGAAAAATTAAAAAAAAGGTAAAACTGACTTACGTGTAAAGTAGGCTTTGACTGTTCATTATCGATATAAAATTTTGCACATTCTTTTTTCAATATTATTCATCGATTTTTATTTTGTCGTGTTGTGCATCACTAAACGCGCATCGTTGCACTGCCATATTGAACACGACCCTAAAAGGGCACGAAGCGTCAAGCCTTTGATGTCAACAGGGGTTGTTGATGCAGTTTTACGTAACCATACTTTTAATTATTGTACACGACGAACATTATCTTAAAATAAATTAATCTTTTTAAATAACATTTAAAGTATAAAATCCATTCTTTCATTTTTAAATAAACAACCTTCTTCATTAATAAATATATTTATTTATTAGATACTCTATGTGCAGTGGAAGGTTAAGATACAGTGTCCAAACTTACATTTTGTTTTATACAAATATTGTTCCCCGACAGGGAATAGAACCCCGACCCAAAGCGCAACAGCCAGATATTCTAACCGCTTCTCCATATTATAATAAAATTCTACTTAGCACTACATATTTATAATAGAAAAGGTGAGTAGTGTCTAATTTCATTCAAAATATTCCATGTATTTTATTTTTTACTTTTTTTTATACAATACGTAGCAATCGAGTTCAGTTCACCTGATGGTAAGTGATCGTCGCCCTAGGACATCCGCAAACCCAGAGGAGTGGCAGATGCCCTAACTTTGTTATAAGATAATTAAAGACGTTCCTTTTGGAAGAATATACTAATCATGTTTACAAAAACTTTACTAAACGTTTCTAATCTTTAACAAGATTTAATATTTACCTCAAAGTCCCTTTTATTATCGAAACACAAACTAGTCCTATTGACGTATGAAATATTATTATTAATAAACATTACTTGTGTTGTAACACAAGTAATGTTTCAAAATTAATCACCACCAATTAGGATTGTCATTTATGATCGCGCCGTGGTAAAGTCACGGACCATGGCATAGTAAATTATATGTTTACTTATCGTTAATAAATATATTATAGATGCCGTTAAACACGATCACGACCAATAATGACAGGTTGCATAGGTCGCATTGAACAGAGAATCTATCTCTCTGTTTCGTTAAGTTTTTTTTATATTAGTCGGACAACCTAGCACACATCCAGTGTTACCAACGAGTACACATTTCACCTGATGATATTTTTTAGGACTAACTTAATAACAATTTATTACTTCCATAAAAAAAACAATCATTAAATGAAAATATTGTTTGTCAACTATGTAAAAAAACTAACTGCGAGTCTATCGATCAACGCTAGGGACAAAAAAAATATGATACTACCCTCACTTTAAAGAGTTTTTTTTTATATTTATTTATAAAGTAGGGCTTTGTCCGCTGTGCTACGACACATACCCGTAAGAACTACAAAGAGACACACATATGTAAAACTATCTATTTACTTAAAACTAATTTAGCCAGCTTAAACATTTTCTTGGCCGCGTCAGGCCAAAACATGTGACTATGACGTTGAAAGCGTTTGCTTTCAACGTCATAGTCACATGTGTTTTTAAAGAATATGCAATACCCATTGTAATATATTAGATTAGATTTTTTATATTAGATTAGATTAGAATAGTACATATACAGTAAAATAACTATTGTTAGTTAATACGTAATACTGCATATATTATGCGATTCGGCGGATTCTAATTTGGTTTTTGGTGTACCTTTTTGTGTGTGAGTATTTGTGTTGGTCCAGAGACTTTTACAGCTTTATCTAAATTTTGGTGTACCGATACTGATGATCCATTGTACGTTCATAATTTAATAAATTAATAAATAAAATAAATGCAAGTGGTGTAAATGTAAAATCCTCAATTAAGATGATATATATATATATATATATATATATATATACATATATATATAACGCGTCTCCACTGCGGATTGGTTAACTTCACATGTCTTTGAAATAGTTTTTAGTTAATATTATTTCTGTATGTGAAAGAAATAATAATAATAAAAAATTATTTCAAACCTGCACCCAGACAATTATTCCCTTCACCGCCGAGCACGTGGTGAATCAACACATAAAATTGCGATTAACAATTTCTTTGGTGCCGATACCAGGAATCGAACTCGGCATGCTTGCGTACCGTGAATTATATGCTCGCTCGTTTATACACTGCACTACTCACGGTTCGAATGTTTTCTTGGCCGGATTTACTATGTATAGATATATATCAACAAAGATATCTTTTGCCACCTATTTTATAAAAAAAAAGTAGCATATCAACTTAGTTTGAGAGTATAATAGCAGCATAACGCTGCTGTGTTTCGTCTGGTAAGTGTTGGGATCCTATTCGTTATGGGTGACAACGCATCTTCTTTACGATCCCTTTCGTGGATGTATGCGGGTATCATGGACCGTAGGAATCATTTACCATCAAGTGAATTGTCTGTTCGTCTGTCGTTATGAACACATAAAAAAAAGACAAGTACTGGTATATGTGTACAAAAACACTCGCAATATTAAAATATCTAAATCGTCGTGAATACATTCTTGTTATGAGATCTTCCCTAGCTTTATATTTCATCCAACACAAACACGATATATAACTAACTAGTTTTACCGGTAATATGCTACTATATAAATTTATAAACAATTATGAGTCGACTTGGTCCGCATGGTAAATGTATCCTAGTGGGCAGGTTCAATCTGCCAGCTAAGGCTGTGCTCACACTCACTGTAAACTTGATTTTCTTTTTAGGGCAGGTGGCCACTATTAGCTCCAGGGCTTTTACAGTTTCACAGAGTTGAAAGGTGACTGAGCACAAGGCTACTCTAGAGGAGCCTCGGCTTGGACCGTTACCCTGGGCGCGAAATCAATTGACTCTAGGGTGTCCGAGGGGGCCGAAACTCGGCTAGACTTGGAACATTGTCAAATATTATACAGGGATATTTAGTAATGATTGGAGTCGAGAACTACTGTGTTATGAATGTTCCTGTGACCGATTACATGAAACGAGGCATGCCATTCCATCTCAGTCCTCAGGAGTGACGAGCACGTGCATCTTGAATCTTAGTTGACGACGTATATATATATGTAGGTGTTTACTACAGTTATTACTTACCATCAGGTGAACTATTTGATCGTTTATCACTTTTAGTTACATGATTTATTATTTAACTTTATTTACCATTTGATGGGGTGTTTATATTTTATAGTTCACCTGATGTTAAGTGATTCCTGCGGCCCATGACATCTACATTCATCCTTGACAAGGGATCTTAATGCAGACGCGTTGTAACCCTTGAGGTCTGAGATGGAATGCCTCATCATCAGTAATAATCATTAATAAAAATAAAGGTCTACTGTCATTTGTTTTTTTATTTATAAAATTTACAAACGAGCACACAGTCCACTTGGTGAAGATTAGCCCCTTCAGCACATTTACCCTCTTTGGCCATCACCACAATACAGATGCATTGTCAATTTCTCTGCCCCCCGAGAAAAGATGGAATGCCACGTAAATCATTAACAAGGCAGGCCTAGGCATACGGTCTCGTCACTCCACAGATGAAATACACTGCCTGCCAAAAGTTTAAGACCACCTTAATTATAGTAGGAAAATAAAGTAAAACTCCAATAAAATATTAAATGTTTAATTAACCTGTTTAATCGTCTATTAGAACATCATTTGAGCTTAATTGGAGATGGAAAATTAATCCATCTCCAATTAATCGCAACCCGGGAGAAACGGCATTTTGTTCTAAAATGTTTTTGTACTGTTCCTTTCTCAATTTTTAATTATTTAATTTTAATCAAATAGCCGGTTCTTTGGCTAGAAAAGCAACCCAGACCATATTTGAGCCGCCAGCATGTTTGATTATTGGGACTACACAATCTGACATCATCTTTTCTTGGGCACTGCGTCGAACGTTAATTCTACGTTTTGAACCGAATAGTTCAAACTTGGATTCATAGGTCCAAACCACTTTTTTCAAATCTTCTTCAGTCCAATCTCGATGGGCAAGAGCCCACTGCATCCGTCTTTTCTTGTTTTGAGGCCTTAACAGAAGTTTTCGAACGGCAACACGACCATACAACTTCGCATCTCTCAGTCGCCGTTCTACTGTAGTCAAGGTTTAACTCGGGTTTTGTTTACTTCAACGCGGATTTCTGGTGTTAAGCATCTATTTCGCTTGCTGGTAACAACAATGAAATTATCTTCACTAGACGTGGTAGCTCTCGGCCTTCCCGAGCGTGGACGATCTTGAAAACTGCCTGTCTCCTTGTATCGAGTTATTGTGCCATGAATACAAGTCTTCGATAACTTCGGATTTACATTCATTATGTAAAACAACGATGGCAGGACGCACTTCACTGCTAATTTCTCGAGCTTTTCACATTTTATGACCTCTTCACTGTAGAAACCACAAGTTTAGACTAATTGAGATTGTTTGTGAACAAACCCAAGTAAACTCGGGTAATAATAAGTCAGAAATACGTGTTTTCAGGAGCTAAATAATCCTAATTAATGACCAACAGTAGATGTTTATTGTCCAATAACTAGAAAGTAAACAAAAGAACGACTTCTTAAAATATTTGATACTAAAAATACAATATGCAGATGTGCATTTCTTTTATGTATCTTATGGGATTTTATTACAATTGTTGGATAATTATGTTGTTTATAAGCGGTCTTAAACTTTTGGCCAGCAGGGTATATCAGCACTAAGCTACTATTATGCACGGGCTTACCAAATTGTGCAAAAGCTACTTTATAGTTCCGGCTCTATTAATTTAGAGAGTACGATGCGATAACCTCTAATAGTGTACATATATGGGCCCTGAGTCATTGGGCAATAAATGTCACTGACAGTAAGAATGTGCTCGCAATGCAGCCCGTTATCGATAATTAGCTACCTGCGCACGCGGGCTCGTAACGTCATCGTGACCTTCATTAGCACTCCGACTCCTGATTGGTCGTTACGAGTTGCATTACGTGCACATTCCTACTGTGATTGGTTGTTGTTTTTCTATAATTATAAGATTTTTTGCTATGACACTCATAACATTACTTACGCTTCGTTACGCACAGTGGAGAATTTATTTCATAACGTGGTTTTGAAGAAATTAAATGGTGTTCAACGCTCAAGCTCGGGCTGTAATTCACAACGTGTTCCTGTTTTTAAAAGCCCTTTTCAGGGCCACATTACGATCTATACGGTTTCTCTATGATTACGTCGATACAAACATTTTATCTTACAAATTAAAAACTTTTATTTTCAGATAGCGAAAAATTGTTCCTATTAATACTTAACATAATTCAGCATATCGATCGTACCTATCCCGTTATCGATATGCACCTCTACAATTCTTACGCACTACACCTCTCCATAAGACCTGTAAGTGCTAGCGAGACAGATAGATAAATATGATTTATGACACGAAGTCTTAATTCATAACGCGTCGACTATAGTATGTTTTTTTTTTCGGGCTGAAGGCCACTGTTAGCCCGAAGACTTTTACAGTTTCACCGGGTGACCGAGCGCTAATGGCACTCAGTCGAGACCTCTATATATAGGTAATCATCACAAGGACTCCCGAGAGGGAACCTCGGCTTGGACCGTTACCTTGTTTCGCGAGAGCATCTGACTCGAGGGTGGCCGAGAGAGCCGAACCTCGGCTCGGACAGAGGAATCTTTAAATTCGCTATTATTATTAGCTATCTGTACCACCACTTCGGAATGCGTGGGCGCTGGAGAAGAAGTGGCGCAAGAAACTCCAGCGCTTCTATCTGTATGGACTAGAGAGAACCGACCAGTGACATGGCAGTATCGCGAATATCCTTGTTTGCGACGCCCTCGCCGTCGGCGGGGGCGATATGAGGGCGCAATGTACGTGTGTTGTGTTTTACGAAGGGCTTGGGCCCTGGTGGTCACGTCGTCGGAGTCATCGAGGGCGTGCCTCGGTCTCCTTCGGACACGGGTGAATCTGTGATTCGCAATGGGATTGTAAGTGGCGGCACTTACAATCAAGGGGTTAGAGTGTGTGACGGCAGAGTCGAAATATCGGCGGGAAGCCTGCTTCAGGTACTGAGCTATGGTCGGCAGCTCAAGATCTATGTGTAGATTTTCATTACGCAAGAACCACGGCGCACCGGTGACTTGCGCATGAAACGATTTTGTATTTCCTGAAGTCGGTGAATGTGACACGGGGAGGCATGCGCAAAGACGGGGCTTGTCATTATAGGTCGGATGCACGCTTTGTATAGTGTAATTTTATTAGACAGGGACATTTTGCTATTTTTATTGAGTAACGGGTACAAACGACCTAGGACGAACGCTGCTCGATTCCGTACGCGGTTGACATGCGGACCGAAGGTCTTTCATCTAATGTGACGCCTAAGTATTTGACTGTCTGTTCCCATGGGATTGGACGATCAAATAGCTCTATAGTTAGCAGATGCGGCGTTTTGTTGTGCCGAGAGAAGTACATGGCTGCACTTTTGGTGGGGTTAACCTCGATCCTCCATTTCCGAAACCATTTCCCTAAGGTGTTAGCTGCAGATTGGAGGCGTCTACAAATAGCGTCTGGTTTGAACCCAGACACGTAGAGGGCGGTGTCATCGGCGAAAAACGGCTAGCTCTACACCGCAAGTGCGCGGTATGTCGTTGGAGTAGAGTGTGTATAAAGTAGGACCTAGGACGGAGCCTTGTGTTACTCCGGCACAAATGGGGTGAACCTCGGAACGCGTTCCCCCGACGCGGCAACGAAAGGTTCGATTTCGGAGAAAATCTCGTATGATAAGTACGAGTCGATCTGGCACACCGAGCTCATATAGTTTGTACTATAGTTTGTGTTCATTCCATGATATACTAAGTTTTGTACTACAAAGTTTTCCATTCTCTCCTAATCTGATTACGGATCATCTTAATTGGAATAAGGGACAATATTCATTCATCGTCATCATCATCACCACATCCCATTACAAGCCCAATGCTATTAACATTACTAATATTCCGAAACACTACTAATATTACTAACACTCCAACTAAGCTGAAAATGCTTATGCTATGAGATGGTTCACGACAATACTCGAATGGTGGATTCGAAGTTACGACCTTAAGTTTCGCAGACCGTACCCTAAAACATTAGGCTGTTGACGCTTGGATATATGTCACCCCGTCAAATTGGGCGTCGTTCTACTCTGCAATGGCTAATACGAGGTTATCTATCGAGAACCTTACTCACCCACCAAGTTTATTAGACACCCATTTATCGCCTTTCATAAAATTTATAATATTACTTGTGAACACGCCTTTACACATTCAAATAAAACAGCGGAGCAGTACGGGCCGAAGGCGGCGGTAGGTTGTGAGACCACGCCTTGCAAGGTGCATTATTGTGAACTGAACTTATATACTACATGGACTAACATTGATTGGTGTCTCGGAAGAACATATATATATATAAACATATATACCCTCAGACGTATATTCCTTTACGGAGTAAGTAGATCATCAAGGGCGTATAAACTCACTAAAGACTACGGTTATATTTCAAGAGTCAAGGAATAGAAAGGAAAATCATTTATTTGGTAGATATAAAACAACGTAACTATGTACATAACTAATTGACAGTGGTAGAGCTACGATGAGTTTCTTTTTAGCTGCAGAATGAATGGGTCAGCTCGATCAGGGTACAATACCAGCGTTAAATAGCTACATAGTGCTGCTGTGTTTCGTCTGGTGAGTGTAGGGATCCGGAGACCTTTATTATTGGTGACGAATCATTCCATCCGAGTCCTCAAGGGTAACAATCAATCCAAATGCCGCATGGATCAATTGCCATTAGGTGAACTATGTGCTCGTTTGTTACTCTCAATGTAATAAAAAAAATGCAAATATTAAATATTTGCATTTTTTTTATTACATTGATATTTAATTTATATATAATAAAATATATAAATTAATTGTAATAAAAAAATACTTTGTTTCTTATTTAGAACGAACAAATACAGATTTTAATTTAATTTTAAAGATATTAACGGTATATCTAAAGGGGTATCTGTGAGGATTGAGTGGTACATAGTAGTTACAGATATAGTTTGACGGCCTACAAAGGTACTAAAACCTTCCACTTCCACTTTCACACTTGCAGGAAATGTAGTGGTACATAAGGAAATAAAGATAACCCTTACATCATATAAATTGTCTTCTGGTGTTAGTTTTAGAGCCAGGTGTGTCGTCTAAGGTCCTATGAAATCCTCCTGGATGAATTACATTATTTAATACTATAATTTAAGAAACAGACTTTTCGTAGTATTGAATATCTTCAGCCGTAATGTCCAAATTCTTCTTGAACGAAATCGACTTCGGCCCCCGGCCCGATAACATGTGACGACCGTCAGAGTATACCTAACCTCGGACGGCAAATAGATATCAGATAGATCAGATAGAAGATAGAACTTCGGTGGTACAGACAATTGCGCAGACAGAACACGAATACTTTATAGTAAATAAGAAAGAGTGGTAATAGAGCTACACTGCGGTTTGTTTTTAGCTACAGAATGAATGCCGTTCGATCGGCGTAGGACCACGCTCTTACAAATACCAGCGTAAAAAAAATAATGGATGATTGTAGATGTCATGGGCCGCAGGAATCACTTAGCATCAGATGAATCGATGCTCGTTTGTTACTCATAATGTAATAAAAAAAGTACAAAACTTCAATAAATCTAGACTAGAGATCGCGGATCTCGGTTCCAGATGAATCTGTATGAGCCGCAAAGGCTAACAGCACCAATATCGAAGGAATCTTGAACCGATTACGGCGACAAATTTGGACAGCGTAGAATATAGGACATTCGTAGGACACCTAGCCTACTCTAACGTAAATTACAATAAGACTGGAGGAATTTCTAGATGAGAAGTATATTTATGTAACACTAATTTCGATTACTACTCATAGTATATTGAAGCTCAAATAGCCTAATAGGTATGGTCCGCGAAAATAAAAAACGTATGTTTAAATTTACCATTCGACTTTTACTGTGTTTACTGTGGCTGTAGGAGATATCCAGGTACAAACATAGCTTAACTGGAGTTATTACCATTGTAACCATTCTATTCAAAAACTAACTTTTTAGTTTATTACAAATTTATGCTATCTCTACGGATGATAGTATGATTAAATTTGTGCTCGAATGTTGCGACTTTATCCTGATCTAATAAAATAGCCTAATGGTTTTGGGTACGGTCTCCGAAACATAAGGTCGTGAGTTCGAATCCACCATTCGACTACTGTCATGAACTATATACTCTATAACATATTTTGGAGAGTTAACATCACAAAGAAAAAACAGCAGATGTAATGGTTGTTTATCCAGGAGGAATACGGGAAACAAACACACACTGAAAAATAAATTTACCCACATTTGTTCCGGAATAATAAATGTCAAATATACAAAAGTTCATTACATATCATTTCGCTATAAAACCTTTGTGCCGGCCGGCCAGAGGAGATAAAGGGAAACGTACAAACACACAATGAGACCTGGAACAATAAGAAACCGCCTTTCTGCGAAATAATTTCACGCGTATATAGCTATATCGCTTTCTTGTATTACGATGGTCTTTTTGAAAAAGGAAAGTGCAAAGAAAGTAAAATTCTATGAAGCACCACATTATGCTCCATTAAAACGTGTTTATTATGTACAATATTACGTAAGTTTGTACATACAAATGATTATAAGAGGTAAAATAATACAAAAAGATTTCATATATAAACAATCTGGTATTCAACTCTGTCATAATTTGTCAATTTATTAAAAATACTAGATCTATTTAAACATTTATAGTTAAACAATTATTAGGACGACGACTTGGTGGCCGTTGCGCGGTTATAAGCAGGCAGTAGCACAAATGGGGAAAGTCGACGGGGAAAAGACTTTCACAGAATACCAACACATCAGGAAAGGGAGCGCCTTATCAAAGATGTATGTGGGTATCGTAGGCTGAAACAATCACTTACCTATATATCTGTGGTCATAGATCAGACAATGATAAGTACATTTTTGCTCAGTATGACTTATTAATATAGGTATAATCGCCAAAAGTTGAAATATAAAAGATATCATAATCTGATTAGTAATTAGTATTCAATACAACAGTAATATTTTGCATGTAGTTATCCTGATATGACCAAATGAAAGAGCATTTTTTGGCGATTATAACTATATTAATAAGTCATACTGAACAAAAATGTACTTATCATTGTCTGATCTAAGACCACAGATATATATAGCGACCTGTGTATTCTTTTATCTGCTTTATTATCATCAAAAACATATGTTGTTTGGAATAAGAAGTAAAATAAAATTAAATATCTACTAAAATTGTGTAACAATTTTTTTTTTTTCGAGGGTAAAGCCGCAGAAAGGTAACAAGTGCGACGGCATACTGCGTCGCCCGAGGTGAGAGATTGTTATAGCCCGACCGCAAGTTTCCGTTAACCGACAATTATTGTATTAGAGGAAAGAGATCTTTAAAATGACTACAATGTTGCTTTATTTTTTAATGACACCTTAATATATCTTCGAAGTGTACTCTCGATTATATAAATGCATACTAGAGAAATGTACATATTTCTGAACACGTAAAATACAACTATATGATAACAATCTGTAACATTGTATCCCTTTTATCAACACAACGAAAACGCATATAGCATAAGTGACGTCTGATTTAAAAGTATTAGCGAATTAAATAATTTAAAACAAAACCCGTGCCGTCACTTTTTCCAAAAGATATTCCCAAAGTCGCCAAATTAACCAAGAGAGAAATATTTTATATCTCCCATCTACGAGTATATCTAGGCTTCTATTTATTCTATATTGGTCGGTAAACTTAAGACTAATATAAAACCTGCTTCCCTTAACTAAAATATTGCATACTCAGTAAAGTTGTGCGAATATTTTAATATATTGTTAAACATATTCTGTCCACTGAATACTTCAAACTTTCTGTTGACCATCAAACACTGTCAATAGTAATCATATCAACTCATAGATTATTTGTAGCCCGTAAATGAATATAAGAAGAAGTTGTTCTTAGAACTGTTGGTAAGAAACCTGGCATAAATATTGTATTGTCCAGACAATAAGATGATTAAGGTATAACACACCGTGGTAGAGGCATGTTGCAGATAGTGTCATACTGCGTCGCGAATCTGTGCTGTTGCGTGTGTGAGTGAGTGTTGGGATTTGAAGATCCATGTGCTATGCCTGATATGGAGACATTCTATAGCAGACAACGCATGGGCATCTTTGTCGACAATGAATAAATATATCACGAGCCACAATCCTTACCATCAGGTAATTTTTTTTTAAACAATTCTAGTATTGCTATTTAAATTTCTATCACTCCGGTTAATCAGTTCAATTTAGCTTAAATGCTTGTGCTAGGAGATGGTTCACTGCTATAGCCGAATGGTGTTTGTGAACCGACCACCTTAAATTTCCGTACCGTACCCTAAACCATTAGGCTATTGACGCTTTATGTGCTCTTTGGTATTATTATTATCTAGGCCGCAAACTGATACTCGGCGAGGGTTCCCCGCTTGAGTCGATCTAGTTTGGCTATAGATAAAAATTCTTGCACTATGGTTTTACTACTATTCTAGCTAAAATCTTAGTAAAGTCTGTAGAAGGAATAATTGCTATAGAATAACGTTACTATGATAAAGATATATTATGTATAAATGTTATTTAAAATCAAAACAACCCACTCAACTGACTGACTGCCTAAAAAAGTAAGTAAATAAAGTCGGTAAAATCATAACACCGTGAGAATTTTCATCCAACTACAATATCATGATAAACAAAATACATAAACAAACAAAAAAATAAATCAAAATTAGAAACAACCATTTCAATAATTCCTTCTTTCAAATTAGCAGCAATTTGGCGTCAAAAGGATGATGTGGATACCTGTCACGATATTCCGTGAAAGCGCCAATAAAAGTAACATTCACACGTTCCTTCCGACGCAGATTTGCGTAATAATAAATCAAGGCTGTATCTAATTGTTCGCCATGACCCGCCCGAGGGTGGAACGCGCGTAAAAATCACGAGAAATGTCAAAAATTTCAACGCTCTGAGGTATCACGGAGCGAGTTCGTGTTTTGAATTTACGCCGATTCTGGTTTGTGATTTGAAGGTCCAACAAGGATAATACGTTTTGTTTCAGTAACATAGTTAGGTATAATCGAAAACTCTCCGTTTGAATATATTATTTTTAAAATGCCATTGATAGCCTAGACTCAACTCAACTTATAAGAAGTTGGACAATCGAAAAATAACATGTAAAATTTCGTGTAAGCCAAGTGCCTTCGAAACTTGCCTGCCACATATCAGTTCGAAAAGGTAGGTTAATAATAATACAAAAGATAAAATTAAAAAAAAAAGAATCCAACTAGTAATATGTACATATATATTATGAAATGGTGTAAGAATTATTAACCGATTCATAAAATTTGTATACGAATTACTTTCCACAAGTCCATGTTTTTTATTATGATTTTTTTAATAAACTAACAGAAACTGTTCATTTTGCAAGCAACAAAAATATTTAAAAACAATTATCGTTTAGTATTAATAGATTTAGTAAGATTTAATAAGATGTATTTCTCATCGTATAAAGAAGATTATTTACAGATACAAAATTGCTAGTGAAGAAATGTCAACGCAGTTTTATTTTGATACCTTGTTGAGGATACACGTAAGCTTCTGATATACGAGCACACAGTTCATCTATAGTAAATGATTCCTACTCTCCAGACACCTATGTTCATCGTCGATAAAGAATCATATCATATTGCAGAATCAAGCTTTGAGACTAAGAAGGTATACGTGTAATAAGCATTGTACTGATTACAATCAAGAAATATCAAGTAATCTACCTGCTTGTACGCACTTCAAAGCGACCATACACTATCGAAATTACGCATCTCCTCAAAATTAACATCGTGCACTACGCGTTTAAACGCCCGCCCGCTCTTCCGCCGGAGGCGCCTCGTGCGTCCGAGACGCTAGCTCATGACCGCCGCGAGACGAGGCGAAATAATGCTCAATTAGTAGATCTGTGCGTTCTGTTCGGAGGTTGGCAGCGGCAATCATCTTCTGTTGTGTAGACGACGTAAAATATGCCCGTACTTTAATATCGCTCGTGAAGCGTTGTTATTACTAGAAAAATCGAATACAATATCATCCAATCTATCAGATGTAAGGTTCGTTCCGTTAAGATTTATTATTGAAGCGAAACAAAATGTAGTTTTGGTATTTAGGAAATAGATATTAACTTTAAAGTTATTACCTAAGTTGTAAGTTTTGTATAAAGGAATTAAAGGTAACACACGAACACTAAATGACCCTTTAAGCTGCACACTACCTATCACAAATGAGGATTAAGAATGAAAACCTCGTTACTACTAATTGGTTTCACCTCTCACCCTACGAACCACAGTAGATTTCCGCAGCTATTTCATGCTGGTCACACTTGAGGGCAAGGTTTCCTTCAATCAAGTTGACCTATGACATCAGTGTGGCTCTAACAATGTAGAGGCAGTGTTTAAATTAGCTTAAAAGCTAATTTTTTTACTGCTCTTGATAAAGAAATAAACAAAATGACTATATATATGGACTGGATTGGCGATCTATTCGTCTAGTTTAAGGGAATTAGTGTATCCATAATGGATAAGCATTTATGTGTTTGAATGTGAAATAAGGTTAGGAAGGTGTGTTAGTATGGTGCGCATATAATGGAGTTTGGCAGCTATAATTTAATTGCTAAAGAAAATCTATGTAGCATTTAGCTATATGACATAAAAGCTTTTATTTCACGATATGCGACCAAACCGTGTACAATCACGTACTCAGCGGTAAAGGAAAACATCTTCAGGAATTGATTGGTACCTGAATTAAAATAATAAAATATATATTTCGAAGACATGTGAAGTCCGCCAATCGTAGACTATGCTCTAACACCCTCTCTAGAGATGAGTTCTATGCCCAACAGTGGGATTTATATATAGGTAATTTACTTTACCTTATACAATAAAAATATTACTTAAGGTATGTCGGTTATGTAGAGGTCATCACACCGCCAGCTACTTAGGTCATAATGGTGTCTTTGTTTTCACAAACATATTTTGACCAATGTTACCCAACTGTTTAACTTTGTTCTACTTTTTGTGTAGTGAAAAATTAGTAAATAAAGACTATCGCGCAATATAGATATACGAGTGCTAGCGACGGAACTGCACCGTCTATACTCGTACTTTGTTCGCAGCATTCCTTGTTGTCTGCGGAACCACGATACGGAACTTCCTGAATTGCAGCCGTCACATCGCCTGATTCTGACAGGGATGCAATTACGAAATTTAACTTTTACACCAAACATGCTCGTAAATATCTGCTTTACTTTTTATAATATTAAGGATGACCGTAGTTCAGTTAATGGAAAATAATTCTCGACTCACGGTTCTCAAACGCTTCGTCTGTTGTTTCAATAGGTATGATAAAGGTTATTTTCGGACTGATGGCCGCTGTTAGCTTTTACAGTTTCACCGGGTTGAAAGGTGACCCAACGCTTATGACGATCAGTGGAGACCTCTATTAGTGGGTAACCAGCACAAGGGCTCCTGAGACGGAGCCTCAACCATTACCCTGTTTTGTGCGAGCGACTGACTCGAGGGTGCCCAAGAAGGCTGAACCACATCTCGGTCAGTTCCTTCTGACTACGGATCTATATAAATTAATATTAGTGTTATTATTAACTATCTGTACCACTTCGGACCGGACCGTGACATGGCGAATGAATGGGTGAGCAGGGTAGGACCACGCCCTCACTGAATACCGGCGTGAAATAGCAGCATAACGCTGCTGTGTTTCGTCTGGTGAGTGAAAGGATCAGGAGACCTTTATTACTGGTGACGAAGTATTCCATTTCAGTCTTCAAGGGTGCCAACGCACCTGTATTATGA
The DNA here is from genome assembly GCA_029286865.1 of Teinopalpus imperialis. Taxonomy (NCBI): domain Eukaryota; kingdom Metazoa; phylum Arthropoda; class Insecta; order Lepidoptera; family Papilionidae; genus Teinopalpus; species Teinopalpus imperialis. The sequence continues at coordinate 7,913,531 of JAGSMU010000015.1, forward strand.
TTCCTTGTCAAGGATGAATGTAAGTGTCATGGGCCGCAAGGAACCACTTAACATCAGGTGAACTGTGTGCTCGTTTGTAAATCCCCATCAAATAAAAAAAAATTGTCACCATATTTTACTATGTCGTTGGCTGTAAAGGTATAGTAACGGATTACATATACAAATCCCACTGCAGAGCTTAGGCGTCCTCTCTAGAAAATGTTGAAGAAATCATGCGGCACTATTGAGTCTAAGAGATGTGACGACTCACACACAGACGTGTTGAAATATTTTATTCGATTATTTTTTAGCAATGTAAGTTTTCTCACGATATTTTCTTCATCCCTTGCTCGGCGATATGATTACTTATTTATACTCTTGAAATTGCAAATAACAATTTCATTGCTGCCACTCGATTTGCTCGCGAATACACTGAATCAAAAACGAGCGGTGAACACTGAACTAACACGGATCTTTTATCAGATGGTGTTGGAATAAATTAAAAAGAAGCCGAAAGTAAACATTGTTCTAAGAATATAATCCGGATACAAATAAATATGCACGCCTGAGATACCATTCATAACTGTAAATCGAGAGAAATATGAAAGATAAATCGCAATTCATAAAGAGTGTAGAGAGAACTCTGACGTGATTTTCTTTAGATTTTTCGATTAGCGCCTTCTAAAATACGATTACGTTTTTATGTACCCACAATCATAATATGTACGTACACTCACTGGCACTAAAACTGTATCAATATAAAATACTAGTTAAAAATTAAAATTTCCATACCGACGGAAAACTCTCGAGTGGTAAAATGATATATTTCAAGTAATTAACCAACCTTATATTATTAAGCGTCGTGTTAGTTTGTGATTACTTTATTGCTGAAGAAACCAATGTGCCGTAAACTTCCTCTGGTATGTCAGATCTGAGCTACCTATTTTCATGGACTTCATTATCAATGACATTTTTTTTATTAGTAGAGACGCACTAGATTTAAATGCTGTTACTAGCATTTAAATGATGACTATGAGTAATTGACTGGGGAAGGACCATACTCTCACTTGATACTAGCATAACGTGGCTGTATTTTGTTTGATGAGTGTACCTCAACCAATTTCATAAGGAGTGCCTTCGGTGTCGTGGATAGAATTTGTAGTGTGTAGAAAACACTACAAAGCTTGCGCTTCTTGAATCATAGTTGAAGACGTATTATTTATGGACTTAAACGTCACTTATCAAGTTTTCAACGTGTGCTCGTTTATCACAATTAGTTTCATAACTGTCTTATCTTGTAATAATATATAAATAATTGTTTCATCCTGCGTTAATCTTCTTTTTTGGTCTCTAAATATATTACAGGAATTTCCTCCTTCCATATATATTTACAAAATTAATTTTCATTATTATTCAAAGATTAATTTTATATCTTTTAAGTTTACTTCTTATAAAATTTACCTTTTGCCCAAAAAACTTTATTTCTCAATAGGTTTACTTATCACCAAAAGAAAGTTTGATACGTAAATATAATACGTAAGCTCTTTTTTTTGTTCACCAAGAAAACGGAAATAACTATCTCAAACTTTATTTTGATTTATAGAGGTATCCGATAAACCTCAAATTCAGAACGTAGCCCAAACAATTTAAAAAAAATTAAGCATTGTCCATGATACTGGGCGGACGTGTACGGAGCCATATCCACAGCGCCGGTCGCGAAGCGCCCGCGGCGACTCAGGCGCAGCTGCTTCAGTAATGAACGCACCCTGTGCGTACTCGGACGGCTTAGAGGACGCTATATACGGCCTGATGCAATAAAATATATTTGTATTTGTTAAATAAATTTTGGATAGAGCCTATTATTAATAAATTATTTGTTTTTAACCAATTGTATTTAGTAATATAATTAAAAATCGTAGTTTAAGATGCTTTGTCAATACAACAAATAAATTTCATATAATATACAAATGTTAAAGGTGCTACATTTATTTATTATATACTTACCTCTACACTCCTTAAAAAAATGTGTTTTTTATATGTATCTCGTTGTTTTGAATAAATTTAAATTGTATCATATTTTTCGTGTTATCGTCGCGTTCATTATTATCTAATCTAATGTCATTTAAAGTTTAGCATTACTATCATTAGTATTAAAATAAAAGTTAACATATTTTTAAACCTTTTACGAAAAAATTATATTCATCAAATACCGACCAGTATTTTTAAACAACCTGTATCACCTTATCTCAGCGCGCATTACATATGCGCGCGGCATAATAAATGTATCCTCTTAATTATTATTTTGAAAATATCCGCGCCCGCGGCCGCTGCCGACCACGAAAAATATCCCTCCGATTCCCTCCCAACAGGGAGTGGGGAGGCGGAGAGTACCTTACCGTATTGCACGCGTAAAAGAAAAAACTCGAAGAAATTACAAAGACCAAAAAAATCCGTTTATAGCTCGCTATTCTTTATATTAAAAATTGGAATATGTAATTTGATTTACTACGTTTTATTCAGTATATTGGCAGTACTGAATTTGACAGTTGCTCTTATTTTCGACGAAGACACGGTCACGTTCGACATAAAGCCATGCTCTACGCAGATACAGGTTGTAGTATATTTCAAAATAATATTATTGTAATATACATAGCTGCCATAACGCATGACTAGATCAGGCATACGGTCGTAATCCTCAAAGATTATAATTTTATTTTATTTGAGGATCTCCAAAGGGAGAATAGCATGAGTTTGTAGTATATGTTATGGTAGAGTAGGAATTTTAATAAGCATGCAAATAAGAATGGGTGTTAACTATTATTAAAGACGAATAATTTGTTTCTTCCAAGCCACCCACAACAAGTACGTTCATTTTTTATCAACCTTTGATATTTCATGCCCGTCAATTTTCCTAGTTGTCATTTATGGTACTTAGAGTTTCTTTCTCAATAATTAGAAAATATTAAATTTTTCCTAAACGTGCAATGGTGTGGGTCTATCGCCTGCCGACCGCGTTTTATAATGGTGAGTTGTTATAATCTGGATGTGTTGCATATATGGCCCATGTATTTGCCATTACATCCGTTCTTTCCTCCGATCTTATAACGTCGGACTAGAGTAGGCAAAGTCGTGTAAATAATTTTACAAACTCTTTTTTTTTTAAACCGATAATTAACTCTCACCGTAGCTATTTTTCTTACGGTAGAACCCAGCCCACCAGACGAATGAAATTTTGCTTGATTACTGCGGTCCTTATCTTTATATAGAGAGTAGGTTATAACTAACAATTCATTCTATTTTAATCCTTAAGTTCTTAAGAGCTAACCCCTGTCGAATACCGCGATACCCTACTCCACTCTTTACCCATAAATTGTACTTAACAAACCTAGGGTACCATTCCCTAATATTTAGGCTAAGCAGACTGTACGAGGAATTTATTCGTAAGGATAAGTCTATTAACCTGATTAGTGACCAATTAGAATTATTAAAACTCAAAATACTCCTATCTAAGGAAGTTCGCAATGAAAACTTCATACTCAAGGAAAACCTATCATTATTGTTAATTCATAATTCGTTAGTTTAGTTCATTTTAATTATTATTTTTTATTTAACAACATATAAATAGTTCATTATCATTATTCTTTTAAAATTAAGTTATCGTACTAGTTTTAATTTGAATGACGTAACTACCTGTAATTTGAATTATGTATATTTAGCAACCTATCGCCATTGTTTTTTTTTTCGATAAATCAAATTGATATATATCAAATATGTAATTCTGTTGGTCTGGTTGTCTGTGCATTCTATTCAAATAAAAATATAAATATAGTCGAAAATGTATGTAGGTGCCACGGGTAACAGGATTAGGTCGCCTTGACCGGCCACGCCTTCACATGATACTAGCGTGAAATTACACTATACGTCTGCTGTGTTTCGTACGGTGAGTGCAAAAAAGCGAAGGGAATGTCTGAAAGGGAAGCTAGGCATTTTCGTCTCAATCCAGAAGGGGGTTAGTGTATGTGCATCTTAAATCTTTGCTGAATACGGATGCAGATGTTAATGGACTGCAATCATTATATACCGTCAGATGAACTGTGTGCTCGTTTGTCACCATTAGTTACATAAAAACGTTCTAAATATGAATAAAAATCCAATTCAAAACTATGTAACGCAAGAAGTTATTATGTTATATTTAATGTTAGAAAATATCGTATTGTTTGTATTTCAAAATTAGTTGTACATTTGCGAACAAAAGAAAGTATTGAATTTTCCAATTTTCCTTTATCCCAACTTACGGAGTACGAGTACTAATTCATCGCGGAACTACAATCAATCGCCCAGAGTAGATTCTGTGAGTGAATGAGCGCGTCGCGGGATAATGGCCGACGGTGAAAGGGAAAGGGTTGGTTAACCCTTCAGTGTGAAGAGTTAAGAAAGGTATAGATAGATACGATAGTTGGATTAACAAAGAATACTAAAAAAGTAAACATTTTGATTTTAAACAACAGTTGATTTCCAATTTCAAAAGACAAGAATTCAATAATAGTTCTTCCAACCTTTTTTCAATTCACAAATTTGAGTTGTAATATGACGGTGAGAGTATAATAATATATATATCTGATAATGCGGTTGATCAAGAAAATCCAACTAGAGTCTTATGGACAGAATTTCGTTACTTTTTTTTTCTATATGTCTATTTGAACAATCATTATCCTATCTTTCAATATGAATATGGTCTTTACGTTCGTTAATAGGTGGTGGGATATTGAAGCTGCATTTAATGTAATATTATAAAATAAATGTAATATGTATTTTTAATATTTATGATATTAAAGTTTAATAAAATATTACTTCCACTAATTACTAAATATAATGTTCTAAAAAAACAATCTTGGTATACTGCATTGCACCTTCATACCGGGCGTCCCAAACAACAGAATTATTCCCTTTTTTTGATGGCCGCTGTTTGCCCGAGGACTTTTACAGTTTCACCGGATTGAGAAGTGACCGAGCGCTTATGGCGCTCAGTCGAGGCCTCTATTAGTGGCTAACCAGCACAAGGGCTCCCAAGAGGGAGCCACGGCTTGGACCGTTAAGAAATATTCGCGATACCGCCATGTCACTGGCCGGTTCTCACCAATCAACATCGATAGAAGCGGCGCTGGAGCTTCTTTTGGCCACTTCTTCTCCAACGCCTACGCATTTCGAAGTGGTGGTGCGATATTAATTTAGATAATCCATCATCAGAAGCAACTGATCGAGCCGAGGTTCAGCCCTCTCGGCCACCCTCGTGACTCGAGGGTCAATGTTCTCGCGCAACAGGGTAACGGTCCACGTCGAGGATCCTAGATGGTACTAATAGCGGTCTCGGCTGAGCGCCATAAACGCTAGGTCACCTCACAACCCGGTGAAACTATAAAAACCCTCGAGCTAACAGCGGCCATCAGCCCGAAAAGTCGTTATAAAGTTTTAAAAGAAATTCAGGAAACATAACTTAATTTTACCCAGTTATTCATTTTAAACATTGTACAAACTTTTTTTCATAGAATAAATGGCAAGCAAATGTTCATGGGCAGCGGTGATCACTTACCATCAGATGAGCTGCTTGCTCGTTTGCCACCTATTATATAAAAAAAGGGAATTTACCAAAAAAATTACATATAGCAACACCAGAGAAGTTGCGCTGCCGGCGTTTAAGAAATATGTACGCTCTATTCTTGAAATTCCCGTCGTAAGTCGTATCGGTCCGGAAATACTGCTAGCTACTGATTCCACAGAATAGTTGTGCATGACAGAAAATAAATTGAAGCCGTGTCTAGTAAAGTGCTTATGTTTTTTATGCTACGCGGACGGTGGGTAACCCTCTGGCGTGGCTTTTGTTGCGGATCAATAGGGGCCAAGGCTTAAATAACAAAACCATGACAATACGACGGATCTCATTCAACCTACCTACGATATCCTTTCACGTGGAAACATTTTGCTCTGCAATTTATATTGTCAAGTAAAATATATTCGTAACATTCGAATGGGTAAGCCGTTACATATACTTACGAGTAGCTTTACATATCTTGGACAAACAGTTCGATAGGTGACGACAGGACTGGAGTTAATGTATACTAAGCTTTTTTTTAATATTAAATTGCTAGTATCTAATAAGCACAATGTACACCTTAAGGTAAGTGATTCCTGCGTCCCATGACATCTACATTCATCCTTGACAAAGAATCATAATGTAGATGCGTTGTCACCCTTGAGGACTGAGATGGAACGCCTCGTAGTAATAAAGGATAACTGGACACTGACCACACGAAACATGGCAGCATTACGCTGCTATTTTACGCTGATATTATGTGAGAGAGTGGTCCTACCCCGGTCGTGCTGACCCATTCGTTCTGCAGCTAGAAACAAACTGCAGCTCTACACAGTGGTGTATAACACAACAAAGAGTAGTGGTATATTTACTTTCAATAAAAACTTACTTTTTAACGATGGACACTTCTTCAAACTATGAGTATTAATATTAACTTTTAAATTTATTGGTGGTAAAGCCACGCCGCAACTTGTTATTAGCTGCAGCATGAATGAGTCGGCTAGATCTGGAAAGGACTATAAATAAATAAGTAAGATAACGCTGTTGTGTTTTATTTTGTGAGTGATGGTTATTCCGGATACTCGGTTACTTTAGTATTTCATTCCATTTCTCAGCGGTGATAATGCATATCAATTCTTTATGCGATTGATGTAGATATTTACGGGCTGCAATCCTTTCTTACCTCTTTCTTACCATCAGATGGACTATAAGCTCGTTGATAAGTTTAGTTAGACTGGTTTTGATACTGAACCTAGAATAAAATTATTAGCTTGGACACGTGAAAAAATTATGTTTCATACTATAATTTATTCATTGTAAATGCGATTATACATACATATATTGCGTAATCTGAATCAATGTGTCATCGATCGGCATCACATCACGGTCGCCGTGGCAACGCGGGAAAATGTCATCGCCTCGCCCATTACCCCACAACAGCATGGCGGGGACTAACGCTAACGCGCCAAAATAGCCGCGAACTCGCTTGATGATGTCCCAACACAACCAATCATATCTGACCCATAGCGTCATAACATAACATCCCTATCGCGATATATTTAAAGTTCAACATTGTAGAATATTAATGTCTTAATAAAATGGGTTACCGTTAAGGCGATTGTACACGCCTGTTGGACAGAGAAATGAAAAGTCTTGCGTGTAATGAGGTGGAGATGTTGTTTGACTTGATTTAGTTACGGTGTCTTTGAAAACTATCAAATTAGAATATTCAATACAGTGTAGTTGCTTGAAGTGAATTATATTATACTTTACGTAACTAGTTAATTGCTTTTATGCTTTTTTTTATGCTTTAGTTATAATATCGATGTTGGGATATGTCCCATTTAAAATAATTCAAAAGAGATATAGATATATATTATTACAGTATTATAATTTGACAGTGGTAAAGCTACGATGCCGTTCGTTTCTAGCTGCAGAATGAATGGGTCAGCTCGACCGGCGAAGGACCACGCCCTCGCAGAATACCAGCGTGAAATAGCGGCATAATGCTGCTGTGTTTCGTCTAGTGAGAGTAGGGATCCGGAGATATTTATTACTGGTGACGAGGCATTCCATCTCAGCCCTCAAGGGTGACAACACATCTGCATTAAAATTCCTTGTCAAGGTTGAATGTAGATGTCATGGAACGCAGGAATCACTTGCCATCAAGTGAAATGTGAGCACGTTTGTTATTCTTAATGTGATAAAAAAAAGGAATAAAGACGTAGCTGTGATTTAGATGATACACGGACAAGGAAATGGCTGCAGTGATGGAGCATTGATGACCAGCAATTGGAGTCTCCGCTTCACTCATCATAACCCTAATCGACCTGACCCATTCTGTTACTGCACAGAAACATACAAACTGCAGTATGGCTCTACCACTTTTAAAAACTATCTATCAGGTTGTCCTTATGATGATGAAGTTGTCATAGACTCGTACATTTTTTTTAGGATCAGGTGTGTACTGTTTGATCTTGTTACCTTTGCCCCTTGATCACTTATAAACCAAACAAACGTTGAACTTAACTGAATTTACCCAAACTTAAATGTTCATACGGCGTAAAATTGACTGCGAGTGCCGTTTAGTCACGGACGCTTAGTTGCACGATGGAGGGTTCAGGTGATAATGATCTGGTCAGATGTGCTGGTTATCGGTAGCTATCACGTTGATTAGGGTGAGGTTTAATTTAATGAAGATACTGCGGTATTTGTTACGATATTGTGGTGTTCTTTTGTATTTACTAGCAGGAATTTCGACAGTGGAGCGTTCACAGTGGTAGAGCCACACTTCCGTTTTGTTTCTAGCAGAATATCAGCGCCCTCACAGAATATCAGTGTGAAACAGCAGCATTATGCTGTTGATATTTGCAGGGATCCTGAGACCTTTATTACTGGTGACGAGACATACCATCACAATCCTCAAGGGTTTGCATTATGATTCCCTGTCAAGGATGAATGTAGATGTCACGGGTCGCAGGAAACACTTACCATCAGGTGATTTATATGCTCCTTTGTTACTCTCAATGTAATAAAAAAAAGATTATCTGATCAAACTTGGCGAGGACAGGGAAAATATAAAAAAAATTAAATGTACAGCGGCGGCTTTTTATTAATGAAAATTTAAACTTAATTCTGAAGTTTAAATTAATCATTGTACTTCTAAGTGAACATGGACTTGCAGTGGTTTCGTCTGTTTGAATTACGTCCTAATATTATAACTCTCAGTGCACTTATGACTAAAATTAGTGATTGTTTTATCGTTCATTTATTTTGAATACATTTTACATTCACATCGTACACCTGGGGCACATCATGATATGGCACATTCTACAATTGTGTTAAGTAACAGTGCTACTACATATGATATGATTTTATCAGGAACATATGACAACCCTATAGAGTAAGTTTACAATAGAAAGAGTCAAATTCTAATAAAGTTGTTCAAATAAAATAAAAGTCTGACTTCACTGGAGTCGAGAGTTTAGGAACAAAAATATATTTAGAAATTGCAAAATCATCATGCGTCAACTTGGATCTTTTTGAAATTTTTTGATATCACATTATTTAGTTACACTGTTTATGGTATATCTTCATTGTTATTTTGTATTTTAAAATCTCAACGGCATATGTCTTTAGACTAACTTCATTAGAAACTATTAGTTAATTTCTTCTTATATCGTTTTCGGGAAAGACTGTATTCGTGATTTTCTATCATAAAATCATAAAATTGTTTAGTTCATTTACTAGATGGTAAATTGAGAAATATGCTATGCTAAAATTTTTTTTAGTGCATAAGATTAATGATGGACAGGAAAGGACATGATATACATTACCTACCACAGTCAGTAATGGCAAGCATGTCTCATAAACTATAGATTTTATGCTTGAAGTGGCAGCCAAAGTGATTCAACAGTTTTAAAGTTATAGAGGCATAATTTTTTTGTTTATTTTAACAACAAATTGCTTCTTTATATTTAACTATATGATTTAACTAAGAATTCATAATTCTAACTCACTATTATTAATGTAAAATTATCCTTATGTAAATAATAAATTAATCCCTCAACTACCACCAGTCTTACATATATAAACAAACTTTCACAAATAAACTAACAACAAAAACTAACTGAGTCCAAAATAACCTCATTTCCTATATCAAATGATCTAACAAAGTGGAAACGGCGACGTCGTGTAAATTGCGATTTCCGGTCGACCGCTCCATTTCCGCCAATGAAGCCCACTTCCGGTGCGCCAGGTGCCTTCACTATTTACCCGCTCACTTACGGCGGGGAATCTTGTTTTTCTTTAGTTGGAAAATCTCAAAGGCAAAGGTTGGCTTCTCTTAAGGAATATATTTTTCTTTTTGTACTTCATCACTTTTATATTAAAATGGAAATACTGTAACTGTAGTTTAGACCATATTTTATTTTTGCATAAATTATTGAGATAATCTTCTCATAGAAATCTTCTGAAATAAAGCTCACCGTAAAGATGCAATAACAATCAAACAAGAACAGGGTAACAGGTCGAAGCCGAGGATCCCTCTCGGGAGCCCTTGTGATGGTTACCCACTAATAGAGGTCTCGACTGAGTGCCTTAAACGCTCGGTCACCTCTCAACTGAAAAAAAAACCAAACAAGCATTCACACAAGTTAGCAAGTAGTAGTAGGGTTGTGGCTAAGTATCATGGTTAGGAAAATCTATGGGGAAAAAATTTTTGAAGCTATGAGTGACAATAGAACACACAGTACACTTCTCGGTAAAGGCTCACTGCACTCTATAAATACCTATATTGATTCGAATTGTCATGTTCGAGATTTTGCACATAATTAGTTGGAGTGGTTACTGTTGGAATGTTAATGTTAAAAACATTGCTAGCAGACTAAGAAATATGAACGTATATATATTAGGTCTATACCTATGAAATTTCCGTTCTTGTGTATTGCACATTTGAAACCAAAAAAGTTTTGATTATCTGTTAATTCTAAATTCAAATTAATTTTGTTTTAAAAACATGACATTCTTTTTACTAAGCCAGTCTTTTGTTTATTGATTAGCTTTGTTTTTTCATTACGTTTGAAAAATGTATCTCGTGGTCGTCCGGACACTTTGGTCAACGATGATGAATTAAAGGCGATTTTGGAAGCTGATGATACTCAATCTACACCCGAGCTAGCAGCATCTTTTGATGTTAACATCAAAACAATAATGGGCCATTTGCGACAAATTAGCAAGGTAAAAAAGTTTGACAGATGGGTCCCCACGAATTTTGAACCGAATTGTTACATGCCACGAAAAGTGGATTCTGTTCGACAATCGAAAGCGGTTATATCCTGGTTCAGCACCAAAGCAATACCCTAAACGAAAAATTACCTCTAGAAAGTTGATGGTCACTGTTTGGTGGTCTAGTGCCGGTGTAATTTATCACAGTTTTTTACTAAATGGTATGAGCATTACTCAGTTGTCCCCGCTGCTCCTACATGACAACGCGCGACCCCATGCTGCACGACAGATAGTCTCCATGCTGCAAGAGTTGGGGTTGGAAGCTCTCCCTCATCCACCGTACTCACCAGGCCTTGCTAGGTGCGGACTGTTACTTTTTCCAAAATTTGGACAACTTTTTAGCGGGAAAAAATTTTAATTCCCGAGAGGCAGTACAAAATGCCTTTGAGAGTTTGTTGCCTCCCGTCCAGCTAATTTTTACAAGAAGGGTATCAATAAACTATCTCTGCGTTGGCAAAGATTTATCGATTACATGGGTGATTACTTTGAATAACAGAAATAAAAATATTTGAAAAAAAAAATACTTTAACTTATTTCATACAAAACGGAAATTTCATAGGTAAAGACCTATATTCTTCGCACCTGACATGCGGTACAAACCAGATCATTATCATTTGCACCCTCACGCAGCAAAGCGTCCGTGGCTAATTTGCGCCGTTAATCAATTTAACGCTACATCAACATTTGATAAACTAACGGAGTTACATTTCAGTAATTTATTAAAGAAGAAAAAAAACAATGTTTTATGAAACTAAGAGAGATAAATGTAGATACAGTTCGCACGATGACTAGTGATGACCTCGGCCTCTTTGTCCCTGATGACCCGCACATTCAACAAAGATTCAAAATACACTTGGAAGGAGATAGTTCTCCGATTAGCTTCACTCATCAAACGAAGCGCAGCAGCGTTATGCTGCTATTCCATGCTCGTATTCTGTGATCGTTTCCAAGCTGAGCTTACAAATTTAAGGTACAGCTAGAAACAAGCAGGGTCTACCATTATTTCACAGTGGTAGAGCTACACTACCGTTTATTTGTAGCTGCAGAATAAATGGGTCAGCTCGACCGGGGCAGAACAACGCCCTCACAGAATACCAATGTAAAATACATAGTATATATATGCAATAAGTATCTGAATGTGTTTGAAAATCTGTACTGCTGGCAATACATCCATGAACTCCTTCGGTCTCTCGATGCTTAGTCACTCACTGCTATTACCTAGTTTATACAAATAATATTTCCTGCAGCACTATCCAAGTGACACACTAATTTAAATTCGTCTTACCGTAGATTCTAACTAAATCTTACCACTGTAAATGTATTAGCAGATTAGCCTATATATTTGTATAAAATCTATAGTTAAGATAGTATATATATGTAAAACTCGTAAGTATATATTGAAGCACTTTACTTGGGCATCGCAAACCGGAAAGTTTTCGGAAAACCTCAGCTCTTATTACAAGTATTTGTCGGATATAAACTTTTTCATAACAAGCGGACTTGTTAACTTTAGATTAGTGTGGACATTCCTGTTGAATAATATAAACATTGAAGATTCTATTCGAAAAGAAATTTCCATTGATGTTTTGTGATAAACGGAAACTAATCAAATCAATTGACGTTATAGGCATTTAATTTCACAGCACTATGTGAACGAACCCAAGATACCGTCAAAAAAGCAGGTCTTGACGGTCAGAATTCAACATCTTTTTCTTTGAAAGAGATAAGACGTGTGGGCGAGGGTAATGTCGTTACCGTCATAGTATTAATTTTGGTCCTTATCAACAAGTTAGTGAAGTTTGGTTGAAGGCATCGTAAAATATAATAATGTCCATATCGATATTTTTGATTACAGCATATTTCGATAACTAGTATAACTAAAAATACCATACACACGCAGTTCACTACGCAATCTCTTATATTATCATATGGCGTTAAATGGAGAATCGTAGTACAGTCTGTGCTCTTGTAATTCGATAACTAATATCCTTTTCAAACTTCCCCTCAAGTGCACGTTAATCTTACCAATTACCGTTATAGCTCTTTTTAACAGAAGAGGTGGCAAACTAGCATCACCTGATGTTAAGTGATCATCGCCGCCCACGAACATTCTTAACACCAGAGGAGTCGCAGATACGCTGCCAGCCTTTAATAACGGTACAGGCTTGAAGGTCCCTAAGTCGTATCGGTTCGGAAATACCGCCCGCGACAGCTTCTTTTGTATAAAAGTAAAGGTAACGATCAAACACAAAGTTCACTTTATGGTAAATCATAACTGCGTCCAGTGAATATCTATAACCATACTCAAAAACTCGAATTGAAGCGACCATAGCCTAATCGTTTACGGTGCGGTCTGCGAAACTTAAGGTAACGTAGGTAAAGTAGGTGAAACGAATCCGCCATTCGCACAAGCATTTACAACTTAGAGCTTTTTCAATTATTTTTTAAAACACAAAAGCGTTGTCACCCTGGAGTACAGATATAGAATGCTTTGCTCAGCACTGCCTCCGTTCACTCAAAATACGAAGTGCGGTGTGGTGCATCTCATGTTGGAACTATGTCTGAATCTGGTCCTTCTTCAGTCGAGCCGCCTTATTTATACTGCAGCCAGACGCTAGCTTAAGTATGGCTCTAACACGCCATCTGATCAAGAAATTCCTGCAATTTCCAATATTTTCAACGTTTACGTCTTATCCATCTAAATTTTCATCAATTTTTCCCCGAAATAAAGTTGTAAAGGGCTTAAGTTTTCATGGAAAAATAATTACAACAGGGGTCCCGCTGTCTTTCCTCGCTGTCCGGGGGCGGGCCCCTGTTTTCCCTTCGTGGACCCCAAAGTTTCTTAAATAATTACGCATCTTTATTTTCCTCAAACATTTACCTTACAAGTTTACAAAGGATGATTACCTTTTGGCTTTAAGTTTTTATTTCTTTATTTACACATGCTCAATAATCAGTGAGAATTAACAAATAAAAAAGAAAGCAGTCTTTAATATATTTTATTTTTAAATAGCCTATACCTGCCATTTCATACGCGAAAGAATGTTTTCTTATAATTTACGGGCGCAAATTCACTTTATAAATGACATATAAACACTAAGCTAGTCCAAGTTTATCTCAATACATCTCTGAAAACCACATCCAAATTCGTTCAGCCAACGTCTAGATCAGATTGTACTCTTTGTTTTATTATTGTATTTATGGTGATTGACGAGTTCTCAATTAACCTGATGATAAGAGATTTCTTCGGCCCATGACATCCACATTCGTCCTTGACAATCAATCATAACGCTGTTGCATTGCACACTCGAGGACTGAGATGGAATGCCTCGTGTTCAGTAATAAAGGTCACTCACCAGACGAAACTTTTACTCTTATATTCGGCGCTCGTACCTCTCCAGCTCGTCCAGCTAAGCCATTCATAACGCTGCAGCTAGAAAAGAAACTGTAGCGTAGCTCTACCACTGTAAATTCACGTCAAAATGCGTCATTCCCCGGTCTAAATCATCCATTCATGCTCTGCCAAAACATAAATGATGATGATGATATTAATTTATCCCTAATAGGAAAGGCAAAGGACTTTAGTCCATACAGCCAGGTCTTGTTCGTATGATGGTTGGTCTGAAACCCAAAAACATAAACTGTAGCGTCGTCTACTATCCATAGACAATCAGACAAACAGATTATTACAAGTTAGTTATAATATACATTCATATTGATTAAAGAAAGATCCGATAGTCGGTCTGGCTCGACTCATATGCACGCCGATATTTAGAAGACGATGCGATTTGCGTCGGCTTTTATGAAATCGTTGTTTTTTATACTCATAGCTAAGATTTTGAGCGGGTGTATATTGTATTTATATATGATTTATATATTGTTTTATAGTATAGAACACCTTAACGAGTACCTGCACCAGCCCACCCGAAGGTAAGTGATCACCGCGGCCCATGAATAGGATAGGACGCAACACGATAGGAGTAGAAAATGCGTTGCCGTATAGTGTATTGTTGTCTTTTTATTTTTTTTTATTTAATGAACGTCAACATAGTGTACACTGATACAATACCATAGACGGGAACGATTCGAACAATAGATTAGCGCCACTACAGTTATAGGCGAAGACTACATGCAAATATAATGATCGACTATATAATAATTAGTAGAGAAAATTGACAAAATATAACAAAACCAAATTTAAATATGTAAGTTTGCGATTAATATTCAATTATTAGTTTTTAGTTTGAAGCTCCCTATGTCGTATCGGGTCGGAATACATATGTATTTTGTGTTTATACATGTATTATGTATTTGATATATATATATATATATATATATATATGTATGTATTAATCTTCATCTGTATTACTTATTTTTAGTCTTACTTTATTAATTATTTTATTGCTACACCTATCACAATATCTTACCACACCTGGGGTTGTCTGGTAGAGAACCGACCTTTGTGAATCTTTAACTTCGTTAAGGTTTATGCAATAAAGAGTAAATAAATTAATAAATCAAAATTTGTTTTGGCCTTATTCATGTAAATACGTATACAAGAATTGTCTTCCTGTGGATGCACCAGTGATACAGGAAAGAATCTTATTTTTTATTTTTAGTTTATCTTTTTCTTTAAAAAAAACCTTTAGACGATTCAGAAGAGAGATAAAAATGTATTTTAATATATACTAATATTATAAAACTGATGAGTTTGTTTGGTTGAACGCGGTAATCTCAGAAAATACTGGTTTGAATTGAAAAAATATTTTTTTGATATAACATCACGCTATGACCTATAGCTGCGGAGAATCAATGAAAAATGTTGTAAAAATGGGAAAAATTATAAATTTTGGGAGCTTCCGTTGCGTGTGCTGCGGTTAAAGATACGCAAAAATCATCTATAACAGGATCGCTCCCCTTTAAAAGTTATAAAAAAACTTTACTTTACGTGAGACATACACAACATCCTGTAGTCTACGCGAACGAAGTCGCGGGCTCAGCTAATGTAACTATCGAACTGTACTTCCTATCACATTTTAAGTAAATTTTGTAAATACTTATAAGATATAAGATGAAATACCTTAATTTTTATCTTATTCATGCGAATATTCTTATAAATAATTTCCTTGCACAAGCATTAAGCTAGAGTAGTTAACGGGAATATTAAAATTAAGGAAAATTATTTATTATACCATTGCGATTATTTTACGTTTAAGTATAAAATAGAAATAAAAAAAATATGCAACGAAACGAACGGACGACCTGTGCAAGTTAATATAAATATATATAATTTATTTGCCAGAAAATTCACATAATTCCACTTATAGGTAGTTACATCAAGCTAATTAAAACTAGTACAATAACTTAAGATTAAGAGAAAATGAACCGTTCATACAATGTTAAATGACATTTACTAATTTAAATAAACTAACTAATTATGAGTTAACAATAGTGACGGGTTTTCCTTGAGCATAATTTACTTAGATAGGAGTATTTTGAGTTTTTATAATTTGAGCCTTAAAAATTGTGGGCCTCTAGAATGACTTAACATCATATATATGTCTGTCGTTTGGACTTCTATATAATTCCTTCCAAAACACGTAACTTTGTAGGAAGCCTCGTATGGGTAGGTAAGTCGATCTGGAAAACTTATAAGGGTGAAAACCCGTTTGGACGTATATCCAGGGGTGTTTGTGTGATCGTTCTCTTGTGTGTGCCTGCTTGTGTGTGCGCCACGCCCCGAGCGGTATAAGACTTCGCCCTCGGTGTCGCCAGCGGCGACGTACACGGAGAAAGTGGTAAGTGAACTTTTTTGGATTAACAAAAATTTCTTCGAGCGTAAATAGCCTAATGGTTTAGGGGGTACAGTTTGTGAAACGGTTTGTAAGGTCGCAGGTTCGAATCCACCATTCGAGTATTGTCATGAATCATCTTTTAACACAAGCGTTTTCAGCTTAATTTATGCTTTATTTTTGAAAAAAATACGATTAATTAAAAAGCAAAGTAAAAATTAAATCGCCTTTTTTTAAAATCGTCAATCTAAATCTCACTGCTAGGCGGCTCCTCTGCGGACTTCACACATCTTCTATATATTGTTTTTATTTCTCTCAAGTCTCTCAACCGTGAATTAAAGCAAACGCTTAGACATTAAGCTGACACGGTTCAGTTGCTAAACCTATCGTATTAGAGAATTTTACAAACACACAAAAGCCGGCAGCGCATCTGCGACTCCTCTGGTGTTGCGGCTGTCCATGGGCGACGATAATCACTTACCATCACGTGAGATGCTTGCTCGTTTTCCACCTATATAAAAAAAACCTCAAATATTAATCAATAAAAAAAAATATCGTTTTCAAACATACTTTAATATACGTAGTCTAAAAAGAGTTTCGTCGAGTCAACAGATGCGTGCTATATAGTAAAGTCAATCGTATGAAGTTATTAATTTTTTTTTTAATAAATAAAGTGTTGTAGTTAAAAATAAAATTATTTATTGTCAACAACTCTGAAACATCAAATAAAATTAATATTTAAAAAAAAACTTATCATAAAAAAAATCGGCGAGTTACGACTCTCTTCGAAACAAGCGTCACCGTTTACAGTAGACATAGGGCGGGCTACTGTTCACAGCCTGCGGCCTTCCTGACCAATCACAGCGCTCCGAGCTATATCGCTGTCCCCTTTCCGCACCCCAAAATGCCTATCACACCATCTCCTTCCTCTCCCCCGGCGAAAATCCTAGTATTGACCCCTCATTTAACCACTTTCAACTTAAAGTGTTGAAACGAAAGTTTAAACTTACTTTTGTATGACCACGGCGCTTAAGGCGTTTTACAACTGCAATAACGTTTATTTGATATCGAGCGTCAGGCTAGCGACGTTTCAAGTTCAGATTTCTCCATCAAAACATTTTAAACCTTATCCCATTAATAGTAAAGTCGACAAGGATTGAATTTGTACGAATCTTATTTACGCGGGCAATTCTGGTATTTTCATTGTTACATTTCTCAATAAAATTTATAGCAATGGATTGTTAGCCTTATTATTTTGATGTTAAGATGTGAATTTGATTGTAGTTTCAGGAGATACGTAGTTTTAGAACGGCCGATTGCTACGCCGTAGGCGAAAGCTATTTGCGATGACAATTTTGCGAGCGTCGGCGGACGAAATATGCCTTTTATTCGTAGTAGAGTCGGGATTAAGGCTCTAAAACGGAATTGCTGTCAGAGGGGGCTTTGTAGAAATTTGCGAACTACACCTATCTAGTGGCGGTAACTCGCGTCGGGCGGGATTTCGTCAATTACTGTTTTGTATTTTTTTGTTCTCTGAAAAGGCAAACGCGTTAGTTGCTTTGTTTTTTGCCCTGTTGTTATCTGTACACTATACCAATGTCCACACAGATTATGGTGTTTATTGCTTCAGTAGTTTTGCATAGGATAATTATTCGCATATTTTCATAGTTTTATTTTTATATTCACAGAAAATTTACTGATAATTCTTTATTAATCCTAGATTTTAGAAGTATTTTTATTTACATCGGTGGTTTTTTTTTATTATTACCTTGAGAATAACTAACGAGCACACATTTTACCTGATGGTAAGTGACTTCTGCGGACCATGGAATCTAAATTCAGGAATCATAATACAGATGCGTTGTCACCCTTGAGGACTGAGATGGAACACTTCGTCACCAGTAATAAAGGGCTACGGGTTCCTACACTCACCACACAAAACACAGCGGCGTTATGCTGCTATTTCAAGCTGGTATCCAGTGAGGCACGGGCAGTATTTGCACGTGAGGTGTTTGAAATATCTTGGTAATGTTTACGTTATATAATTTTAACATTATTGACAGCCGTGAGGCGTTGTGTCGAAGTAACTTACTTCTGAGTTGGCAATTCTGAATTACATTCCTAGCCGAGGAACAATATTTGGGTAACAAATAGTAGTTGGTCTGGGTGCATTATATATATATATATATATATATATATATATATATATATATATATGTATATATATATATATAATCCGGCCATAAGTTCTGTTACAAATGAAAATGCTTTTTTTTTTAATGAAGTAATGAAATATTATTAAAATGTATACCTACATATTTATTAGTCTCAGCAAATAAATAAAAAAATATTCTATTCGAAAGGTGGTCTTTTAGCTTTAATACAGGCCTTTAATCTGTTTGGCCACGAATCAATGTCGCCGTGTCGTTTAGAGCAGGCCATGTCTTCTAAAACTGACCATAATTTGAAGTCTAAAGAGTTGAGGTCTGGGCTAGATGAGGGCCAGTCTTCAACTCTTATAAGGTCCGGAACGTTGGTTTCAAGCCAGGCTTGGGTAGTTCGTGGCTTGTGACGAGGTGAGTCATGCTAGAAAGTCCACGGTATATTTTTAAAAAGCGTATTGCTGTGAGGTTTCACAATATGATCCAAGACTGCACCTTGATACAATTTTGCTGAAAAATTCACTCCTTTTTCACAAAAATGTAGTTTTGTGACTCATTGATAAGACACACCCCACCAAACCATCAATGACGCAGGATGATGACCACGTTGTACCTTTCCGACCACTTGAGCAGCTTCTTTAGAACTGTGAGCGTACATTTTATCATTTTGCTTATTGTAGTGTTCTTCAATCGTGAAAATGTTTTCATCGGTAAAGAGGATATTTCTGTGCCTTTCACCTGCGTATCGCGACAGAAGGCGTTTTGATCGATCCACTCTCTTTAATTGTAAAGATTGATTTAGGGCATCTCCTGTATATCGACGATAAGCACCGAGATTCAGGTCTTGTTTTATAGTCCTAGCGGGAATCTACGTTTCTCGCGATAAGATTTTTTGCTTCCTAATGGGGTTTCGACGAATTGTGGCTTTAACAGCATTAATAGCCTTTGTAGTTCTAACAGCACGCGGCCGCCCCGATCTTTTCTGTACTTGTATCTGTTGATAGTACGATATACGAACATACGGCTGATACCAAGCTTTTGAAATGTCTGGAATATGCCGACGGCTCCATACCTGCAAGGCGATCAGTGTAATGTGTAATTTGATAATGAACACGAATGTGTTCTGTTGTATGGAACTGTGAAATGGCGCGAAAAATTCGAAACAATTTTTTAAAATAATATACGTGTTCCTAATTCAAAAAGTAGAAAAAAAGAAAAGTTTTTATGTAACAGCATTTATGGCCATACTAATTACATACTGTGACTCTAATACTGAAACAGTATCTTCCATCGGCCTTTGTGACGCTTTATTTATGAACTAGCTTTAAAAAGAATACGTCGGCTTGTCCAGAATAAGCGCTACTTTCTTACATCACATGGAAGAAAAAGCAGTTATGCACCCTCACCCTTATCATGCTTCCCACCAGAACCAAAGATATTTGTGTTCAACGAGTTTCAATCGATTTCGTCATATGAGTGGGTTTCCCGGATGATTACAAAATTGGCTGACAGGGACAGGATTTGAAGAAAAAATCTGTGTATCACTGTACATCTGATATGACAATCACCTTACTGGTTACGAGGTTGTCTATCCTAATAATATTTGGGGATAGCATTTCTGCATTATCAGGATGAAGGATGAATGTAGGTATTATAGGCCGCTGGAACAGCTTATCGTCAGGTGAACTGTGCGATCGCTTGTGAACTATTATTTTACCCAAAAAAGTGTAACATCGGCCGAGTGAAGGTGACGAGTTAGTGCCGTAGTGCTAAATGCTGGTCTTGAGTCTTGGTGTGTTGTATTTACGCCGCATGTCCCTGACACTGCGTCTACGGCCTACGTCCGATCTTACTACCCATGCTTTACTTCGAGCCAGGGCAGGAGATGACAAGTGGAACAGAGTCTGCTGTCGGCACTATAGTCCTACGCAGTTAATGTCTGATATACTCAAGTTTGTTGCAAACAGAACCGATATTACAATTAAATCATCACAATTAACAGTGAATTAATGTGTTAATGAGTATAGAAATAAATATAAGAAAATATTTCAAGACTTGAGCAGTCCGACATCCCGCTGTGGGAGCGCCATTGCGGACTATGCTACAATATCACCACTAGATAGGCCTATTCCTGCCAGTGGAATATGTATATATTAGCTTGTATTTAGTCATAGCCTTTATAGATATAGCGGAGGAGAAACTACATCTAGATATAGATTAATGACAAGTAATGATGAAATGCACTTCGTAGTTAATATAAACTAAATGACTACTATCATTCCACTTAACCACGCTAGCTAAATCTAATTGTGCAAGGAAATGGTTCAGTACAATAGTTGAATGGTGGATTCAAATCTATGACCTTTAGTTTCACAGACAGTAACATAAACCATTCGGCAATTGAAGATTAAATATATGTAGGTATATATACACATATATGTATATGTATGAGTATTGAGGATATAGTGTATTAGTATTGAGTAAATGATTTTTATGTGTCGATAGTTTGTTTCTAGCTGTAGAATGAATGGGTCAGCTCGACCGGGGTAGGACCACGCCCTCAAACAATGCTAGCGTAAAATAGCAGCATAATGCTGCTGTGTTTCGTCTGGTGAGTGTAGGGATCTCGAGACCTTTATTACTGGTGACGGGGCATCCCACGGGGCAGTATATATCACGAAGTATATACTACTGAAAATTCATTTAAGCAGTTGGTATGGGATCAGTGCAACCTAGTGCTGGATTAATTGTTTTTTTTTCTTTTGTAATAACTAGTTTTACCTTTAACGTTCCTTTTCCCAATATATATTTCACGTTAGGCTTCTTTTCTTTACATTCATAGTGCCAAACGAGCACACACAGTTCATCTGATGGTAAGTTATTCCTGTGACCCATGACATCTACGTTCATCCTCGACAAGGAATTATAATTCAGATGCGTTGTCCACCTTGAGGACTGAGATGGAATGCTTCGTCACCGGTAATAAAGTTCTCCGGATCCCTGCATTGGTATTCTGTGAGGTCGTGGTCTTATCCCGGTCGAGCTAACATATTCATTCTGTAGCTAAAAACAAACTGCAAGGTAGCTCTACCACTGTAAGCTATCAAAAGTTTGTCAATTTGTATGTATGTATATATTTATGTATATAACATTAATATGTATATTATTTCTATTAATATATCATTTACTACATTTACATGCTTTTATAATTCTCTGGTCAAGGTAGACTGGCAGAAGCTAGTAGACGTCTACCTATTTCTACAATAATTGTTTTTATAGTTTAAATAAATAAATACACATGTTACCTATGAAATATCCTTTTTTTAAGTCGTTTAAAATATACTTAACTTTACAAGAGAGCACATTTTATCATGTAACATGAACTCAATTTCTCGATTGACAGAATAAAAAATTATGTTCCCAAAAAAAATATATATTTTAAAAGAAAAGACAATCAAGGAAAAAATACAACCAATAAGAGTTTTGTGGAAAACGAGAATTAATAAAACTGTCAGACCGAATACTTAGCCCTCGGAAATATTACAAGCGTACGAAACCGTTATATTTTTTTTATTCCACAGTCGTAAGGGACAAAATCGCTTGACTCAACTTTTAAAGTTTTACGAATACTTTATAGGTCTTGTCTGCAGTTATACACTGCCTTATTGTCAAAATAATAAAGTTCGAAACCGTTTGCTGTGAACGTAAATAAATGTATTCCTTTCATCTCAATGTTACGTTTCTATTAAGAATCCCTGCAAACAATCTTCCCCTAAAGAAATTCAGAAAAAATGTAATTTAAAATAACAAGTCGGTTTGATTTTGACATTTTTCCTTTCTTATTCGCTTCGAGGCAGAATCCTCTCGTGTCTTAACCATATGGCAGGTATATAAGATCGAACTTTTTAAGTAATAAGGAGAGGTACAAATGAGGATATTATTCATCTGTTAGTAACTAATATCTGCAGGCCACGACACTCAAATCAATCTTTGGATAAGGAAGGTAAGAAATCATAATGCAGATGCCTCATCATCCTTGAGTGTTGAGGCGAAATGCCTCGTCACCATTGGTTTCATTAACTCACCAGAACAATTTTGGTACTGTCCTCTATGAAAGCATAGACCTACCCCGATCCGAGTTGCTAACCCGCCACTCCACTACGCACTGTTATAAATAAGTTGGTCATAAAACTGAATGAAGTAACGTACGTAAGTTTTTTTACGTAAGTTTAATACAAGGTAAATGACTACTATCATTCCACTTAACCACGCTAGCTAAATCTAATTGTGCAAGGAAATGGTTCAGTACAATAGTTGAATGGTGGATTCAAATCTATGACCTTTAGTTTCACAGACAGTAACATAAACCATTAGGCAATTGAAGATTAAATATATGTAGGTATATATACACATATATGTATATGTATGAGTATTGAGGATATAGTGTATTAGTATTGAGTAAATGATTTTTATGTGTCGATAGTTTGTTTCTAGCTGTAGAATGAATGGGTCAGCTCGTCCGGGGTAGGACCACGCCCTCAAACAATGCTAGCGTAAAATAGCAGCATAATGCTGCTGTGTTTCGTCTGGTGAGTGTAGGGATCTGGAGACCTTTATTACTGGTGACGGGGCATCCCACGGGGCAGTATATATCACGAAGTATATACTAGTGAAAATTCATTTAAGCAGTTGGTATGGGATCAGTGCAACCTAGTGCTGGATTAATTGATTTTTTTTTCTTTTGTAATAACTAGTTTTACCTTTAACGTTCCTTTTCCCAATATATATTTCACGTTAGGCTTCTTTTCTTTACATTCATAGTGCCAAACGAGCACACACAGTTCATCTGATGGTAAGTTATTCCTGTGACCCATGACATCTACGTTCATCCTCGACAAGGAATTATAATTCAGATGCGTTGTCCACCTTGAGGACTGAGATGGAATGCTTCGTCACCGGTAATAAAGTTCTCCGGATCCCTGCACTCACCAGACGAAACAGAGCGGCATTATGCTGCTATTTGACGCTGGTATTCTGTGAGGTCGTGGTCTTATCCCGGTCGAGCTAACATATTCATTCTGTAGCTAAAAACAAACTGCAAGGTAGCTCTACCACTGTAAGCTATCAAAAGTTTGTCAATTTGTATGTATGTATATATTTATGTATATAACATTAATATGAATATTATTTCTTTTAATATATCATTTACTACATTTACATGCTTTTATAATTCTCTGGTCAAGGTAGAATGGCAGAAGCTAGTAGACGTCTACCTATTTCTACAATAATTGTTTTTATAGTTTAAATAAAGTATAAATAAATAAATACACATGTTACCTATGAAATATCCTTTTTGTAAGTCGTTTAAAATATACTTAACTTTACAAGAGAGCACATTTTATCATGTAACATGAACTCAATTTCTCGATTGACAGAATAAAAAATTATGTTCCCAAAAAAAATATATATTTTAAAAGAAAAGACAATCAACGAAAAAATACAACCAATAAGAGTTTTGTGGAAAACGAGAATTAATAAAACTGTCAGACCGAATACTTAGCCCTCGGAAATATTACAAGCGTACGAAACCGTTACATTTTTTTTATTCCACAGTCGTAAGGCACAAAATCGCTTGACTCAACTTTTAAAGTTTTACGAATACTTTATAGGTCTTGTCTGCAGTTATACACTGCCTTATTGTCAAAATAATAAAGTTCGAAACCGTTTGCTGTGAACGTAAATAAATGTATTCCTTTCATCTCAATGTTACGTTTCTATTAAGAATCCTGCAAACAATCTTCCCTAAAGAAATTCAGAAAAATGTAATTTAAAATAACAAGTCGGTTTGATTTTGACATTTTTCCTTTCTTATTCGCTTCGAGGCAGAATCCTCTCGTGTCTTAACCATATGGCAGGTATATAAGATCGAACTTTTTAAGTAATAAGGAGAGGTACAAACGAGGATATTATTCATCTGTTAGTAACTAATATCTGCAGGCCACGACACTCAAATCAATCTTTGGATAAGGAAGGTAAGAAATCATAATGCAGATGCCTCATCATCCTTGAGTGTTGAGGCGAAATGCCTCGTCACCATTGGTTTCATTAACTCACCAGAACAATTTTGGTACTGTCCTCTATGAAAGCATAGACCTACCCCGATCCGAGTTGCTAACCCGCCACTCCACTACGCACTGTTATAAATAAGTTGGTCATAAAACTGAATGAAGTTAATACAAGGTAAAGAATCTTTTCTTATAGAATTGTTAACGTAATAAATCCATGAAATTGGAAGCCTCTTCGTAGCAGCTCAGAGAAGCAAGTCTCAATAGAATTGTATCCTCATAAAAGACGTAGGTGCGTGACGAATGATGCACCTTGTAGTCTTATTGAATTCTATCAAACAGTTGACAAGCTCAACTTGAAGGTAAAAAGTGTTACGGGTGTTAGCGATGTAATTTTTGTGGGAAAATATACTTTTTGTTGTACTTTGAGGGACTCTTCTAAAGTAAAGGTCAGCGCACACCGACGTAGGTGGCGACATGACTAATTTAATAATAATTGAATTTCAACTTAATTTACTTTTGTTTTCTTTCGTGTTTCGTATGAGACTTAAATAAGAATAGCGAATTAATATCACAGTGGGAGTATTGAAAGCTACTCGATCTGCGCTGACCTTAAAACTAACGAAGCAAAGACATGAAAGAAGAGAAGAATAGTTTCTCGAAAGTCCGTCTTATATTGACCGTCCCGTATGTAAGACGAACTTCCAATATTATTAATGAAACGTCTATAGTCCCATGGTATTGCAGTTTATATGTAAGAATACGAATTTCCGCCTGTTTCCTTTGTGATTTTTATTTTCAGTTTCTTTGAAATAAGTTCCCAGTTGTTTTGCATTGTTGGAGAGCTAAGACGGTTATGTTTTTAAAATAATGTGCAAGCCAAGTTTCATAACGATTTTTTTGTTTTTAAGGCATTTTAGTGGAAAAAAATCTCAATAAAATATTGAAATAATATCTTTTTCGTGTCGCGTTTTAAATTTGGACCGATAATTGATGTTTTAATGTTGATAAATAACCAGTGTTTAATCGGTTTTATAGGTCCATATAGGAAGAAAAATTGAGATTTAAATTGATACTTTTTTTAAATACATTTTTGACTCATTTTGAAAGAGATGAAAAAAATTATAGCTCAATAATGGTTCACTTTTTCATAATACATATGGGGGTTAAAATTATCACAAATCGTCACCCCTATCACCTCCTAACGGGAATATGTCGAATTACCATATTATAAATACCACAATTACAAAAAATATTTTACAAAAGCTTATGTACATGCTATCAATACACGAAACAAAAACAAACGTATGACACCTATTTTTCTTTTAAGAAAGGTACAGTAATCTTTTTTGGGCAATAGCATAGCAAATATCAGAAATAATAATCGATATTGCGATCGATGTAAAAATCCGGTTAAAAACCAACTTATCTAAAAATCCTACTACTCTTTGCCAGAATATTTTTATTTTAAAAAAAATGAGTAACTAGTCGAGTTTCTTCTCGCTAGCAGCTGCCTTCTGAATCTTTGGTCCTGTTAGCTATCTTGACGGTTCAAAAGTCATAAAAACCTAATCGAAAAAAGCTTCTTTTGATTTGATTATGATTTAACACTGATATACTGCGAGGTCGCTGTCCTTTCCAAATCGAGCTGACCCATTCATTCCAGTCTGAAACAAACTGAAGAGTAGCTCTTCCATTGTTACACTTTTATATGAATGTAAGTACAAAGCTAGCAATGGATTACGGTTACTATCATTCCTTTTAACCACTTCATCAACGCTATAATTATTCTGTTAGGAAATTGTTCGCGACAATAATTGCATCGCACAGCGGATTAGAACTTATAACTAATAACGTAAAGTTTTGCTAACCGTACCCTAAACCTTTGTACATTTACTTGGTCTTGTTGCTTACATTGTACTTGGATGTACACAGAGCTACAAGTTGGAGCTTCATCACCAAATATAAATTAAAGTTTCTAGCAACTTCTTGCTTAAGCCCTCAGAACAATGAGATTGGATTTATCTTCTATCGTTCTGCGTTTTAATCCAAGCGAAAAGTCGTAAGAAATAAAATCTCAGACAATACGATCGTTTTGCAAACACTCAATTTTCAAAACGATACCAAAATGAAGAACATTCACAGATATAAAATGCTATGAACAGAGAAAACTAGATAAAACATTTTATATATGTTTAAGGTCTTCGGTTTCTTTCACAGCCACACACACAGTATAGTTATTTTATACAGATACCAGCATAAAATAGTACGTGGTAATGCGTGGTCCTTCTTTGGGTATATATATATATATATATATATTTACATTATCTGCAACAACATTTCATTGGTCATCTTTGATATATTCTTTGGCTGAATAGCGTAATGTTAACGTATCTGGCCGCTGCGTTGTGGATCCTGGGTTCGATTCCAATAGTTACAATATTTGTGTATCACAAATTATTGGTTTTCGGATCTAGGTGCGTTGGTGTCATGTTTCTAATATCTAAAACTTCTGTCGATCTTATTATAACGGGGTGATGATCGAAAACCACTCCTTTAACAACCATAAAATATGTAATACGCCATACTCTTTACATTAAATTAAGGTTTGTAACTGTTGACCAATGATCACATTATAAAAACAATAAAATATTCTAACATTTAATAAAACCATTTTACCCGATGCTCGTTCAATCGTAAAATATTCGACAATAAACTGCAACAGAGGCTTTTTAATAAAGCATTCAATTAATCTGTTTACTTTAAAATCCTTTACTAACCCTTTGTACTATACAAAAGATGATTCACGCCTGAATGCCAGCGTTTCATTGATCAGTATTGACTGAATTGATGTTTACTGTACGCTACTTTTGGAGTTACTCTCTCCAATTCTGAAAATGGCCTATTTTCTATATGAATTGCGTCTTGTTTTAATCTCATCTACTCGTATCTCAACATCCAAATCAGAGAAAGCAAGATTTTAGTATTTCTACCCTAAACAGATTTTTTATATCAACGAGGATGTCAAACGTGCGACACAGTTTACTTAAAAGTAAATGAATCATACAGATGCGTTATCTCCGCTCCGTTGAGAACTTTGGTATAAATATATATAGATATATAATACACCAAATGCCACCACTAAGGTTTGTTTCCTTTACCAGATCAAAAACACAGTAGAAAAACTGCCATTATACCCTGATATACCGAAAAGTGTATTCCTACTCCAATTGAGCTTATCCTTTCGTGTTACAGGTTTTGCGGCGTGGCACTAGTACATAAAAAGTGGTCGTAAGTCGTACAAAAATAATTTTGAATCGTTTCTGTTAAAACATATCGTGTACTATCAATTTATTTACGACATCCACTTTTTAACAGATTACGGCACATATGTATGTATGTGCCGTTTCGATGTATTATAATTTAACCAAGCGAGTATCACTTTGTCTGAATGTAACGCCAATATGCTATCAGATGTCATTGGTAAGATTACTATCTAATATCGTGACGGAAAAAAAAACTAACATACGATTGTTTCTTTAGAAATTTAGTTTAGCAATTGAGTCTCGTATCCTGAACCCGCTAGCCATATAGAAATTCTCAAACTTGACTTATTTTGTTATAATCTTCATACGTGGTCGTAAGCAACTCTATTATAGTCAAGTGATTTGAAATCGAATGTGTTTTTATATGTTTTCGCCTGCGGTCTTTATGCATTTGTTCGTAAAATTTTGAGCATAGCGAAATGTAGTTTGATAAAGGTTTCGTACTTTTTTTCGCTGAACTTATAAATAATGGAAAACGACGTTAAAGTTCCGAGAGGTAGGTATGCTATATAACTTAAACAACCCCATGAAGTAATAACAAAAAAACACTACCTCTAAGTTCAGAATAAAAGGATTCCATGGAGGCTTATAATCCCCTATTAATTTAAAAATAAATATATATATATATATATATATATATTAGTATGTATATATATATATATTAGTATGTATATATATATTAGTATGTATATATATATTAGTATGTATATATATATATATATATATATACATACAGAACTAAAAATTAGTAATAGATTATAATTATAGTTGTTAACATATGACTTTATTACCTCTCGTATTTTCGGCACAAGCGGCCGTTTAATGAAGGCATTCCACTTTTACTTCTCTTTTCATTTACAATCTGACATAGGTAACCTTTAGGGTGATGTTACACTGAAATGTAGAACACTAAATAGCTAGTTCCCATAAAAGTAATTGCGTAAATCAAAAATTTATAGAATAAAAACGACTAAAAGAAAAAAGAGATCATATATAATATCATATATTTTAATCATTTTTAAACACATTAATCAATTTTTATACGAAGGTTTTTTTATGTGCCTCGTACATGGTATGTTTTATACATAATACTAGGGGTGATAAACAAGCACCACAGTACAACTGATGATTTGTGTGACAGCGGACCATGCCATCTACAGCTATTTAACAAAGACTCAAGATACACATTAGTGAGACTGAGAGAAACTGAAAGAGACACATCCCAGGGGACTGAGATGAAATAGCTCGTCGGTTAGCCGGCTCGCTCATACACACCACGTCAGCGTTATTTATCACTTTAACGCTGGTATTATATGAGTGTGAGGTACTTCCCCGGTTGCGCCGAATCATTAATGTTGTAGCTTCTAACTAGCCGTAACCTATAATCGTTGGCCTTATCTTATCTTCTGTCAATAAGCGCCTGCGCATGTAATGCAATGCCTTGAGCATTACCCAGTGTTTCGATATCTGCATTATCTACAATAGAGAAATGCAAATGTTAACCTTAAGAACTATCTTTCATTCATCACTCGAAACACAGCAGAGTTATGCTACTACTATTTAACACTGCATTGTTTATCCTGAAAAAGAAAAGTATTTCTTTCTCTCTCGAAAGTGAAAGACATACATGTACAGTGGTAAAACCACGCTGTAACTGAGTATTTTTTTATATTAATGCAACTTCATTTGCATATCGATCAGGTTGGTTCACTTACAATCAAATGAATAATATGCACGTTTATCTTGCTAACTTGTATAAGACGAGAAAAAACTTTTACGTATAAGTAAAAGAAAATACAGATAATAAAAACAAAATGTACTCAACGACAGCCCGTGTAAAAGAGCCGTTGCACCAGGCGCGCATAGATAGAGGTCGTGTGTTAAATAATTCAGAGGTCATTAGCGCTTCTTTTTACTCCCAGTTCGCGCATATTGTTCGCAGCAAGAAGCCACGCTTTTCAGTTTCTGACGCCCTGGTACTTTCGTTGATTTAGAAAAGTTCATATAAGATTTTCAAAGAGTTTTTTTCATGGACCGAACAAAGGCACAGGTGCGCAGCGTTTCATATGCATTCTAAAACTAATGAAATCTTTTTATTTTTGAGCAAAGTTGGACGTCGTGATTTTTTTTCTGTGTTTTATAGGTACTGTGTTTGTTCCTGTATTCCGTTCAAAACATAAGAATAGTAAATAATAAAAAATATATATATATCATTAATATAATAATTATTTTATTACATTTACGATGATAAACGAGCCGACATTTTGCCGGATGATAAGCGATTCCTTAGGTCCATGGTACCAACATTCATCCTTGATAAGGAATCATAGTGAGGATACGTTTTATACCTAAGGACGAAGATGAAATGCTACGCCATCAGTAATCAGTAAGCTTCCGGATTCTTTCTTTCACCAGATGATAACTAGTAACACCAACTGCTTTACACTGATATTCCGAAAACTGTGGTCCTATGTCGGCTATCTGCGTCGAAAATAATTTTCCGTATATTTATGACCACGTGAAAGAAAGAGAAGAAGAAATAAATTCTATTAATAATTTATTTTAAAACTGAATAGATTGGTGGTCATTAATCCACAATGTTCTTATTAAAATCAATTATAAATTACCCTATTTAAACTGTTAATACTACTCGCATTTTCGGTACTAGCAACCCATGCTGATTTAATGATTCTTTCGAAGTAAACAAATGACCTTATTGTTGTTGACAAACAATTTCTTCGCAGCTCTCAGAGGTAACGTATAACGTATCATTGTCTATGAAGTCCCTAACTATCATGGTGATTGTGATATATATAGTTATATTGTTGTATATGTTCGTTAATAAGTATATCAAGTAGTTCATACACCCTTGCTTATGGGGGTGGACAAAAGATCAAGGATCTACGAAATAAATCCACCACTGTCAATAATGCAAGAAGAATAGCAGTGGTATAGCTACACTACAGTTCGTTTCTATTTGCAGAATGATCTTCGCCTCCATGAATCCGGGGTACTGGCGTAAAATAGCAGCATAATGCTGTTGTGTTTCGTCCCGTGAGTGTAGGGCTCCGGAGACCTTTATGGTGACGAGGCATTCCATCTCAGTTCTCAAGGGTAAAAATGCATCTGCATTATGATTCCTTGTCCATAATGAACTTAGATGTCATGGGCACTTGCCATCAGGTGAACTGTGTTTGTGTATGTTATTCGCAATGTAATAAAAAAACATTTAGGTATCTAGTGAGTCACGAAGATACGAACTATCCTCAGAATAGTTTTTTTTTAATAAAAGTAAAGATAAAGATCTAGCACATAATTCAGCTGATAATATGTGATAAGTACCTCCATCCATCCTCGACTAAGATGTAAATTCTCAATGCTCATGTCAATCCGCAGTAACCGTCCGTTTTCCTATATCTACCGTACGAAACAGAGCATCGTAATGCTGGTTTTTTACGTAGGTATTCTATGATGGCATGGTAATTCCCCGATCAACTCGATCCATACCGATCAATCTAGCTGTAACGTAACTCCACCGCTGTTAGCACTTGCCTACAATACCGAGTACATAACACGCAAAATCCTTCACATTTTAATTTTATTTCTATAATAAAGCTAATTCTTTATAAATATTTTAAATTATTTTATGGCTGTCACACAAGCTAAACGAGTTTTCAGTTTAACTGATCATTGCGGTGTTACACCCCGTCTATCCTCGATTACAATTCAACACGTAAACGGGTTGTTGTTTCGTTGTCTTGAGAATGATCCTAGAACTTCTGGTTCATCTTTGTTGTATAACTTTTCGAACCAGTGATATAATTATAATCGTTAAAACTAATAATATAACCACTCCGTCTCCTGCCTTCTGGTTGACATCAGATAATGAAAACTATGCAGAACACTAATGTAAACATTTGCGCAAACACAGAAAAACACATTGTTCTATTAAAAAAAAAATGTTCAACATTGCATAGAACCTTAATTAAAATTATAATTTATCTGTGGTAGCGTATGTTTTTAATCTGACTCTGGCAACACAGCATGGGTTCGCGCGCAACGGCGCGGCATGGCGCGAAAATTATAACCTCTCCGCGGCGCGCGGGCACAAATCAATTTGCACAGTTATTGGGCATCTTAACGCACGCAGAGAACGCAAACAGCCGGTTTGCACCGTGTGTATAACTGTTTAGCGGATGGTTAAGCGTTTTATTACTTTATACTTAACTCGACTGGATACACAAACGATTCAACCATTTAACAAGCCCAGTTGATAGGTAATTTCGAAGCCTTGCAAGTTTTCTGATTTAATTGTCTCTAATAACTGTGCAATATCTTCTGACTAGGTGACATCAAATAGACAGGATATATTATAATGCAGTAAATATTCATTCATACAAAGAGGGATTCAGTAATGCATATGCAATAATAAGATTGGAGGAAGTTCTGATAAAATATAAACAACATTTGCATACTGTACTCGTAAAACCAAAAAATTGTATTAAAAGAACATATGTTCTCGGTTTGAGTTAATACAAATATCTAGTTCTAGGCTGGGAATGTAATAAACTTAAAGCTTTAAACTTAAAATATTCAAGTCTCACATAAATAAATTCAAATTTTTGGTGTGAGAATTGCTGTTGGTCCTGAGACCTTTACAGCTTTATCTAATTAGAATCGCGAGCTGGAGGCCTGCTGAGTAGGGAGACTGCTACTGCACCACCGCCTCACTCTGACGTCTGTGGACGAAGAACGTCGACGACAATTGAGGGGGGGGGCGATAATACGATCCTCAACTCGGATCGCCATCTAAAGGGAGGATCTGATGGCAAGCGTGTGCGTCCTTTGACATCTACATTCATCCTTCATAAGGAATAATAATGCAGATGCGTTGGCACCCTTGAGGACTTGCTACGTCACCACTACTAATAATGGTCTCCGGATGCCTACATTCACACAGATGAAATACAACCGTATTATGCTGCTATTTTACGCTGGTATTCTGTGATGGGCGTGTTCCTACCCGGGTAGAGCTGAACCATTCAATCTGGAACTAGAAACAAACTGCAGTGTAGCTCTTGACCAAGTGAAATAATGAATAATATGCTAGTATTTTTTCATGAAACTTATCTTTATACCTTTTAGTTTTTTATCGATTGATTGATACTTATAGATTAGAAGGAAGATTAGTATTCTTATAATAATTACTTTTGTTATATAATATATTATAACATAATAATAATTATCAATTACAACGAATTATAACATGTCAATTATCATTGTAGCCTAAAAATTCTTTAATAGAATTAAAGGTGTGTCTTAAAAGCCAAATGCGTAAGTCTTTTTTAAATTTAAATATTATATATAAATGGTTGATCTACTATATTCGGGGGTAATTTATTATAAATTGATTGATTGACATTCATGTTGAGTAATGACCTTAGGATCGTCTGCAAGGTTCAATAGATTAACGAGAAATATTACGTATAAATATTAACACTAGGAAGTCATGTCGCGTATTGTTAGTATAAGGTAAATATTTATATTGTCATATTTGTCACTTTTATTTTTCTTTCTTCTATACTGTTACTATAATAATAATATTTATAATAAAGTCTCGGAAGATGTTTTTGGTCTGCCAATATCTAGATTTTAAAACAGAGGTATCGTGCTAAGTTAGGCGTAATATTCAATTGATGTTACATATATATAAACAGGATTCACTAGGAGTAAATCCGAGCCGAGGTTCACCCTCGAGTCAGACGCTACCACGAAAGAGGGTGACGGTCGAAGCCGACGTTCCACTAATAGAGGTCTAGAGTTTAGAGACTGAGCGCCATAAGCGCTCGGTCACCTCTCAACCCGGTGAAATACTGTTAATGCCCACGGGCTAACAGCGACCAACAGTCAGAAAAGAAAAAAAGTCAGTTGAACCTACAAAAAAAGAAAACACAAATAACTTTGTAACATCTACGAAAAAGAGTGTCTGTCTGGGTTTCGCATCGTCGTTTATCGCTGGGGTGCTTGCATATTTGCAACCGGTAATACAATCATTCTATTCCGCTATTCGATTATGCTTTCAAAGGCGCAATCGTATAATCTATTATTCTCTCCAGCTCCATATAATGAGGTCTCCATAGCACTTGCAGCACGGGTCACGGGGGAGTAAATGTTTTGCTATCATGTTCATACATTGCTATGCGAATGACAGCCTGCATAAATTATAAATAAACTGGCCGCGCCAATATTTCTGTCTAATGTCGTGATTTTCTTAAAAATTTGATTGGGGCCGCTAAATTTAGTTCAATTTAACCCTACGTTTACCGCTAAAAAGAATCCCTTTGTCGAATCTGCTAAGTTTTAAAACACTCCCCTTGCTACATCTGCTAGTATCGAAATTCTTGTCGTTGACATATCGAGTGACGAGTGAATCTGTTCCGCGGTCAATTGGAAGGTAAAGACAAATTGGCTCTAAAAAACTGGGTGTGGTGCTTAAGCAGGCGTGCTAGAGCAAAAAAGTATTTCATGTCGACGCACTGTATGCAACTTTACAAAGCGCAAGCCGGCCTCACATGGAATACTGTTCTTATCCCTGGGCTGGGGCACCCCAGTACCAGCTCATTCCATTTGATAATCTTGGTACTTTCCGATCGGCTTGATTCATTGGCATTGAGAAGAGATGTGCACCTCTATAGATTTTTTACCCAATTTACGTATGTTGTTTCACCATATGTTCTGAGGGGTTGTTTAGATTAAATCCAACGGCTGAGTTTCAACATTGTACATCACGATAGAATTCAAAATTTCACCCTCTACTATTTGATAGTTGGAGAATTCACCATTGTGCGGCTACGCAAAATTCCGTCAGCGAAATTTCCGAATACGATACGACGACTCGATACGACTTGGGGACCTTCAAGAAAAGAGCCTACATCTTTCTTATAAGCTGGCACACCGCATATGTGACTTTGTCTGGTATTACGGATGGATGGGCGACGGTAATCACCTACGCTTTGCTCCGTCTTTCCTTATTCGTACAGCAAAGGACTGGAATAGTTTGCCCGCGGCTGTCTTTCCCTCCGATTACAATGTGGGTGTTTACAGGAGTAGAGTGAATAGGCATTTACTGAGCTAGTGCGCCTTACCATCCAGCACTCGTTTAGAAAGTTTAAAAAAAAATAGGTGAGCAGCTTACTCATTTTTCTATAAAAGAAAGGTATATGACCTGATGTACTTAGTTAAACCAGACTACGTCAGCTGTTCGTATACTTTTTAATTTTTTATACCGAGCAAGGTATCTCATGACGAAGTCGATAGCACTACGCATCTATATTCTCTATAGAAATTAGGACGTTTACTGTCATTAGAAAAATAAATCCCAAACCAAAAACACCAATATGTTGTAAAGTACTCGAAACGTTTGTATTTAATATGAAGTTAATTATGAAACTTAAAAATATTAAATCAATTTTGAGTTTTAGTTTTTGCATAAGCACAATTTTCAACTTTATGATAATAAAAACCCTCTGGTTATTAAACATACAACATTAAAGTCTTTGATAAAAATTTACATAGCGCCTATGGAGGGTTCACTATTGCTTACTTTTATAGTTATCTTCAATCTCTATTACTGTCCATGTTTTATAATCCAAGGTCAAACCTGACAACTGTTGGAATAGAGACAGTCTTCAAGTCTTTAATAACCCGTTACCGGATCGCGTTGTAGGTCTCTTATGATTATGAAAATAATCAGCAATAGACTTATTACTGAAAAACCTACAGTTGATCTTCCAAAAGTTAAAGAAAGAGCGACTACATAGAATATTCAAAGACGGTTGTTTGATAAATCACGCCTTGTCGTTACTTCTTTTTCAAAAAAGCTTTGTCATTCTTCATTCTTCATTTCATCTTTTATGAAATGAAAAAAATATCTTTCGCATTAAGCGGCAGAATAACCTACAATTTTGTAAATTTAGCAAAACCTAAAACTAAAACAAAATTCTCTATACCACTTTGTAAAGCTTTGAAATAATATTCTCATTATAAACACGAAAAAAATTCGCCTTCTAATATGCTTTAACTATATTGAATACAATTACATTAACCAAATTATCATACTTTTAATTAATTTAAATATCATTCGTAAGACCCAAAATCGTTTTGGCACATGACATGCCCTAGCGCAGCTTTGTAGAGATCAAAAGCGGGCAGTGGCGGGCTGCGACTGACGTCACTTTGTGGGATTATGACCCTGCGTCAGCAGTGACAAGTGATATTCGTTTATTTACAAATGGCAAAAGAGGTTTTATGTAATATCTACAGAGGTTGAATTAAACAAATATAATTTAAAACGAAAAACGTGCTTATATTAATTAATACACTGTCGCAATGCATGTACCATTAATCTATCGTATGCAGGCGCTATTACAAAAGAAAGATGTAAGGGAAATCTCGTGGCTTCAGACATATGACAGTATAACTATCGAGATTACCTATCGCAAATCGAAGATCCATATACAGTGGAATCTCTATAACTCGAAGGAAATGCAAAAAAAATCGAGTCAATACTTAACAAGAATTTCGATATACAAAGGATTTAACTGCTAAAATTTCGACTTAGAAAGGTTCGATTTCTAAGTATGGGTTTTATTGCTATGATTTCGGGGAATTATGCCGTCATTATATTTTGGTAACTACGACTTACGACGTCTCATTTTTGAAATTCGAGTTATAGAGTATAAATATGTCTTATCAATACCTCGCAGGGAATATTTCGTTCGAGTTATAAAGTCTGAATAAGTCGAGATGTCGCGTATTTAGGGGTTCAGTGGAAGGGCAAATATTATTTTTCGACTTACTGAGGATTACGACTTAACCAGGTTCGAGTTATAGAGAATCCACTGTATAGACCAGTGACGGACTGTAGTGTCTAAGCAGAAGAATCCGGTATTATAGTTAATAATATATCTAAGAGTGGCGATTACAGTAAAGTCTTTAAATTAGAAATACACCTACCATCGAATAAGTATATGCGAAATGGTCACCCTATCGGCACATATTTTCGGCACCGTTTGGGTTTCATTAAAATAAAGCGACTACGTCATTACTATCAATAAACGGTATGTATATCTTCTTAATATTGAAATATTAACTCTCACTGACTTCAAACAACTTTGCACTTGTATTAAATTAGAGTTGTAAAGCACTCCAAATATCGGGATAGTAAAGTAAAAAGTAAACACGATGAAAAAAATTGTTTCATTCAATGTGCAGTAGTTACGTAAATATAAGTAACCGTTATCACTTTGTACTTATATATAATCTTTCAAGCGTTTTAAAAGTTATATATAAGTTATATAACCGAGGCACGAAAAATTTGACAATTAAAATTAATTTTCGATTTTTCTTTTATTACTTTGAGAGTAACAAACTGCCATCTACATTCATACTTGACAGGGAATCATAATAATCTGTATAACGCATCTTCGTTGTTACCCTTGAGGACTGAGATGGAATGTCTCGTTACCAGTAATAAAGGTCTCCGGATCCCTGCACTCACCAGATGAAACACAGCAGCATTATGCTGTTTCCCCGTTCGAGTTGACCTATTAATTCTGCAGCTACAAACAAACAGTGCAGTATTGCTCCACCACTGTGCGACAAAGTTTTATAACTCTCCTATTGTTACGATTCGAACCCATAACCCACTCGGTAAACTCACTGCTGTACCAGTACGTGGTTACTATTATAAAATGTGTAATACTGACCATTTTATAATAGTAACCAAGTACCACCGGCGCACGCTGTGCGACTTGTGTTGATATATTCGTAGCTAGCACGCCACGAATTGCGTCAGTATGGGACCCCATCTCACCTCGGCTAACATCCAACATGCGTGTTAACTACGCAATTTTATAGTTCAATGGTAAACACTGTAAGGGGATAATTCACGAGTCGCTTTTTTTTTATCGCGTTATTTTTTTTCTATACAAAAGATTCGTTTATTTTCGAAGGAATGAATTTTAATGGTTTTACAAAATTAAATATTACCGTTAAAGGCTTTTATGACCCACAAAGCTTTTTACTTAACTATGTCTTTTTCATGTGCCTCAAAATAAAAAAGCATTTTTTCTGCGTTTTAATTTATATTGCGATACCGATATTAATGTCTTTAAATATATATATATATATATATATATATATATATATATTATTTCTTTCCTTTAGCAACCGTGCTAGGTCCTAGACCTGTGTTATAGCTGCTAAGAATTACGGGGCAGAACGAAAAACATGCTTATATTAATTAATACATTGTCGCAATGCATGTACCAATAATCTATCCTATGCGGGCGCTATATAACGAGAAATATGTAAGGAAATGTCACATTGCAGATAAAACAAGATTAATTAATCATTAATTAGTCAATCATATGTTAAGATATATTACTGGCGTCATTTTCATAGATACCTTATATTTCACTAGTTCTATCAATACCAAAATTATATAACTGCACATAACATCACTTATCACTTCTTTTGACGCGTTAGTAATAAGAATATACGAGGTGACGGTAATTACGCGCGCAGCATGCAACGAAAATTCGACACCATGAAGTTAGTTAAATAAAACCTTAATAAACATATATTTTATATATAATAGTTCATTCATTAAATATATTTATAGCGTAGTGTGATAATAATTATCTGTTTGTCTGGCAGTCGCTAAATAGGATGATCCCCCACTAGATAGAGCGACGACCTATGCAATTTAGCGGGGAGCCGATGCTGCAACCATCGATGCCCTGTGGCCTAGGGTCGTGCTTTGTAGCATTCAATGTGGGCGCCCTATATTCAGCGATGAAAGGCGATGATAACTGAACCTCCATTGTGGCTGAAAAAACCGATAATGGTCTAAGTGACATATTGAGATAAACTTGGGTGATAAAAACGTTAATTGTTTGTTTCATTTAAATCGGGTAACAAATAAAAAAGTAGATGATACATGATTGCGCGTTTGAAATCGCTGCATGGGATATAAATTACTAGATAAATTTTACAAAGTAATCCGGTTGTAACATCTTGAAACATTCTATATTTGAAACTACATGTGTCGTGATACCATAAAACGCACGCCATCGACGCACGCTGTGCTAAGTGTTGCCAGAGCTATCTAATAAAATCTCCATCACTTTAACGCAAAAGTATTTATGGATGCATTCAGATGAATATAGATTTGAAGCCTCAATAGCCTAAGGGTTTAGGGTACGTTCTGCAAAATTTAATGTCGTAGCATGGAATCAGCCATTCCACTATTATCGTGAACCATGTGCGAGCGCAAGTGTTTCCAGCTTAGTTGGTCTGGTTAACCGGAATATTAATAGCAACGCTAACTTTTTTTTATTCACAGAAGACGTCACACCAGAATCGTCCTTACTTTCGTTCACACTATGTAACAGCTTCGTGATAAAATCTGTGAAGAATCTGAAAGTGGACAAATAATAGTAATTGTGGATACGAAACCAACAATTATATTGAACTTGTCTAGAAAATACTGTGTAGGTAATCAGACAGTGTTTAGCATCGCGCTTTTGACTACACGATACTTGAGCAATGCAGTCCATCCATTCGCCCGTGCCGGCATCAATGAATTAGGAAACCGGCGACCTCGGAATTACTGTTAACGAGATACCTTCTCAGTCCCCAGCAGTGATAATGCATAAAGTAAAAATAATATACTATGTAGGTAATCAGACAGTTTTTAGCGTCGCTCTTTTGACTACACGATACTTGAGAAATGCCGGCCATCCATTCGCCCGTGCCGGTATCAATGAATTAGGAAACCGGCGACCTCGGAATTACTGTTAACGAGATACCTTCTCAGACCCCAGCAGTGATAATGCGTAAAGTAAAAAATAATACTATGTAGGTAATCAGACAGTGTTTAGCGTCGCTCTTTTGACTACACGATACTTGAGAAATGCCGGCCATCCATTCGCCCGTGCCGGTATCAATGAATTAGGAAACCGGCGACCTCGGAATTACTGTTAACGAGATACCTTCTCAGTCCCCAGCAGTGATAATGAGTAAAGTAAAAAATAATACTATGTAGGTAATCAGACAGTGTTTAGCGTCGCTCTTTTGACTACACAATACTAGAGCAATGCAGGCTATCCATTCGCCGGTGCCGGCATCTATGAATTAGGAAACCGGCGACCTCGGAATTACCGTTAACGAGATACCTTCTCAGTCCCCAGCAGTAATAATGCGTAAAGTAAAAAATAATACTATGTAGGTAATCAGACAGTGTTTAGCGTCGCTCTTTTAACTACACGATACTAGAGTAATGCAGGCTATCCATTCGCCGGTGCCGGCATCTATGAATTAGGAAACCGGCGACCTCGGAATTACTATTAACGAGATACCTTCTCAGTCCCTAGTAATGATAATGCATAAATAATAAAAACATAACAGCCTATATATATATATATATATATATATATATATAAATCCTACTGCTGGGTATAGGCCTCCTCTCTAAAGAGGGTGTTGGAATAGTCCAGCACTGGGGAATGACGGACTACGCTCGTTCGCACAGTGAACACAACAATTTTTTTTATACTCAATTAATTTCAACATGATACATGATTTTTATTTTTGGTTGTGAACAGAAATGGAGTTTTTTTTATTTTATTATTTCTTAGACATGCAAGTTTCATCACGATATTTTCCTTCACCGACGAGCACGTGGTCAATAAGCACTTAAAATTGCGATTAACTATTTCATCGGTGCCAGCACCGGGGTTTGCTCGCATACCGTGAATTAAAAGCGAGTGCTTACACATTGAGCTACCACGGCAATGCGAGTGCATCTTGAATAATTGTTAAAGCGGTATGTGTTATGAGCTGCAACCATTATATGATCTGTGTGCTTGTTGTTCGTGAGTTTCATTAAAAACGTAATTGCTTTGCAGTTTGCAGCGCTTGATTTGAGTGTCCATATAACAGTACTCACAATGGATTATATATTTCGTAAAAATAACAACATGAAAAATGTAATTAAAAAAAAATATTCCTAGAATTATAAAATGTACTGCATAATATACACTAAATTTATAATGTATATATAAAAGAATTTTCTTCACTAACTATTACTACCGACAATCACTTGGTCGAAGTAATCAAATATTACACTGGCAACATTATTCAATCTCCGAAGCAAGAAAACAGTTGCTTAATAATTTAATATCTTAAAGATTGCATGGCTTAAAATCGCTACATTTGTTATTACATGTACTACACGAGTATCAATAATCTATTTATAGGACATAAATAAAGCAACTGCACATCCGACTTACATCGTAATGTGTTAGAGTACATTCCAATCAATGTCATCTGTCAAATTTTGAAGTTATTGTCAGTGACGTACGGTAAGATTTTTTGTGAAAATATGATATCTGCAATGTTGCATTAAATGGAGAAGATTGTAAAATCGTTCATGCCATATACTGGCATAACTATTGAATATAAAATATTACTTTACAAATGTTGTGTTTTCGTGGTCACATGGTATAGTGAACTACTCTTACTTGTTTTACTGCTTCGCGAGTTCTGAGCTCGATTGCTAACCTACGTTTAGTATTGTGCATCACACTTCATCTAATACTTCCTTTAATCTTATCTCACCTGTTATTAATAATGACATTAATTTAGTTAACCCGTTAGAAGCAACCGATCGAGCCGAGGAACTGTCCTCTCGGGAACCCTCTAGTCAGTTGCTTTCACGCGCAGGGTTACGGTCCAAGCCGAGACTCCCTCTCGCGGGAACCCTTGTGCTGTTTACACATTAATAAATGTCTCGGCTTAGTGCCCTAAGCGCTCGGCCACCTTTCAACCCGTTGAAGCTGTAAAATCCCTCGGGCTAACAGTGGCATTCGAACCAGGGAAGGAGATGACAGGTACTTCTGTATTTGCACAAATACTTACGGCACATAATATATCATATGTATATTCTCGCGGTCGTGTCATGCTACAGGTATATTCTTACTACAACGTGAATGATAATGAAATGAGAACGACCAATTCCTCGCAGAGTACCAGCGTGAACGAGCAACATAACGTTATTTGTATGGTAAGTGCTGAGATCCAATTATGGTTAAATAGGCATTCCATCTCAGTCGTCAGCATCCATCTCATAACGCACGTGCATCTTGAATCTATGTTGAGGATTTAGATGTCATGGCCACTAGTCAAGCTACGTAGTAAGAGCACATTAGCATTTATTATACAGCAGCATTTATCACCCACAATAAGTATTTTATAAAGATTCTCCTTAAGATCAAAGAATAATATAAAGTGTTTGTACTCAATGTATCACTATTTGTAAAGTCGTCGTCTTTAAGGACGGCTTTTTAATAGCCCTACATAATACGTCCCACCGGATCTATTTCACAAACCATTTGACAGTTAATTTTCTGTAAACAGTGCCATCTGTCGAGCCGCTGTGTGTATAAGTGATGACTAAAAAACTACCTATTTAATAATTCACAAGTTTCGACAAGACTAGTGATGTACAATGAGGTAGAATCGATTTTCTTGTTTTCGAATGACTTATTCAATTAAATGCTTCAAAAATTAGTATGTTGTTTGTAATTAACTAAATATTTTTTTTCTATAATCCCTAAAGATCGAAACTTGTTGAACTGTCATACATATAAAAATACGAATACAGAAATATATACATTTTGTTCAAAATGTAAACAACTCATTTTACGATGAATTTTATCATTTACCAAAAACCAAAAACTATCAAATTTCCCCAAACTTGTGCTGTAGGTAAAGTAACTTCAATGCACAATTTTAAATATTACATTCAAATTAAAATATATATGACATAATCTATAAATTAAACCATTGCATCAACTCTTGTCTGCAGAACAAATATCTGGAATAAAATAAACCATTGGTACCTTCAAGAGAAAAGATTTAGAATCATTTTCGAAAACCAGCAACGGTTCTGTGATTTTTGGTTTGCTAATGTAGTTGCGTTTGGCTGATCACTTATCGGAAGATTATCCGCATCCGCAAGAGTAATTAAAAAAATCATCGATAAAGGACCCTACCCTACCATCACTACACGTCTAGTGGAACTTCTTGAAACCGTAACAGATGGCTGACGGCCCGAGGCGATCGCGCGAGCAATCTCCAGCGAGACTCGCCGAGATTTCAAAATTGCACTCGTGTCTGCTCATTATCCTCACATTAAACTTGCAATAAGAAGTTCATTTGTAAGAGTACGTAAACTTCTTGGCACTCGAGCGGATTACATAATTGTTCTAGAGTACTTCACATATGTCAGTTAATTAGTTAGTTTCTCAACGACTAGCGTTTAGACGCGTGAACGGAATATTATTTTTCATGGTCAATTTCAATCATGGCGATATATTCTGGTACTTCGCAGATTACATACACATATAGTGAAATAAGTATATCGCAAACACCAAAGCACTCACTATTGGTCGCCTTCCATATTCCAATGTATTTTTTTTGTGTATGAGTATTGCTGTTGGTCCAGTGACCTCTACAGCTTTATCTAAATAGACCCGCGA
Organism: Teinopalpus imperialis; assembly: GCA_029286865.1. NCBI lineage: Eukaryota > Metazoa > Arthropoda > Insecta > Lepidoptera > Papilionidae > Teinopalpus > Teinopalpus imperialis. The sequence goes on from JAGSMU010000015.1 coordinate 7,957,336, forward strand.
GCGGGAGGCCCGCTGAGTAAGGAGACAACGACGATGCTGCGAAGCGAAGCACGAAGACCGCTGCCGCACCATCGCTGCGCTCCGACCCCTGTGGACGAAGAACGTCGACGACCGACAGAGGGGGGCAATAATACAATCCGAGGGCCCCTCATAGTGAGGTACGAAACCTCGACTCGGATCGCTATCTAAAGGGAGGACATCCAATGTATTGTATGTGTCAGGTAACAAAGCCAAGCCCGTAAACCGCACTCATGTCAACTATATCTGAACCTTGTGTCCTATGTCAGTAGTAGAGCCATGTCGCAGTTTGTTTCTAGCTGCGTTATGAATGGGTCGGCGTTACGGCCTCGCCCTCACAGACTACCAGCGTAAAATAGCAGCATAACGCTGCTGTTTTTCGTCTGGTGAGTTAGTGAGCGAGTAAGTTATGATCCGGAGATTCTATTACCGATAGAATGGATGAGGCATTCCATTTTAGTCCCAGAGAGGTGACATATTGTTAATTAAGTATTAGCTAATTACTGTTTGTTCCACTTACCTAGCTACCACTTCACTCCCCAAGGCTAGCTTGGGCAGTGAAGTGCACTAAACTGATATTTTTCGCTGGTATTCTTGGTAAGTATACTACTGTCCCGAGCCAACCTATTCCTTGTACAGCCCATTCATAGCTATAGTGTTCCTCTACCAGGTAAAAATTAGTACATGTACTTACATATTATGTCATATGCTACGTAGTGTACGTAGCAGTAAATGTGTGTTTGACATTGATTTCAGCCCCTAAATTCCACCGCTGTACATCGTAATTCTAAATTCCTTTCACACCGTCCTGATAAGTGGCAACCTACTTCTGTTAGTTTTTTAGAGAAGTTTCTACCTACGATTTCCTTTTTTTTACTCACTTAACATTATTAAATATATTTAAACATTTTTATACGTTGGTTTAAATCGTGGGGGTGAAGTAACCATCGTAGAAACACTAGGGTTGATTTCTGTGATTAAACACGCAGAAAAATTGGACAACATTATGCATCGATGTACATTAAAACAAAAAAATATTAACTATACTGCTTCTCTCCGTGACATTGAGTCACAATCACAAACAAGCAATGGCGCAAGACATATATTGTATAAAATATTTGCTTTTTATATAATATTTTATCAAATCGCAATCGATCAAAAACGATTAGGTATTTTTCATAACGAACTCTTGTCTTGAATTTCTGCAACACCGGATGTGTTGCCAAGGAATTGTCCGTCTAGGAACTCATTTGTGTTTTTATTACATCTAGAGTAACAAACGACCACATAATTCACCTACTACCTTCATCCTTGACAAGGAATCATAATGCTGATGCATTGTGCCTGAGGACTGAGATTGAATGCCTCATCACCAGTAAAAAAGGTCTCCGGATCCCCGCTCACTCACCAGACGAAATACAACTACATTATGCTACTATTTTACGTTAGTATTTTGTGAGAGCGTGGTTCTACCCCGGTCGAGCTGACCCATTCATTCTGCTATTATATAAATATATATATCGTACACACCAACATTGTGGAATCAATCAATTGGCGGTGTTATGTTATGTCAATAGTAAATTAATAACAAAGGTATGTTGTTATTAATAGTTCCATCTGTTATTTATATTCCCTGCATAAGAACGAAGCGATTTGCCACGTCCTTCCTATTACGTACAATAAGGTATCGCAATAGTTCGCCTGCGTACTATTACTACACCATCACTAATCATCACGTGGATATTAGTAATTAGTTCAACTAATTAATTCAAGTATTATTTCATCACTGGAAACAATAATGAATAATTACATATACGTATCATAATAATTTGTCAAAGATTACAAATTAATTTTTTATATTTTTTACATACTCAAGCTCAAAAAGAAGCTCAAAGTCATTTAACGAGCTAACTATACCCAGTGTCGCAATAAAAAAAAGATAACCGACATCGAAGGATTGTAAACTGAAGTGACAATATAGCTCGTAGAAATGACAATCGAGAGGTAACTTGGTATTGCCCATCGGAATGGACCGTTGCCCGACTAGACGTTTTTGATCATATTGCATTAATATACAAATTTTGTAAACTGCAAAGATCGCTAGTAATGTTGTATTGCATAAAGCTGTCCCCAATTACTTATTCAAGACATTTTTAATTGACACGAGGGAGAGGGGCCGATTGTTCAGTAACGGTATCTCTCTATGAACCTTACAATCATGACCGCTGAATGGTTTTCGAACATATGCCAGAAGTATGAAAGTAAAAAGTTGAATTTTAATTTCCTTTATGCTGTGTATTATATAAAATAATCTTGCATCCTTATCTCTTTGCATGAATAATAAGAAACCGTGGCCTCTGATAGATTTTGATTATATGGCATATAAACTTCTACTAATAATTAATATTTATAACATAACCGATGAAATAAAAGTGATCAACTTATTTTTATAATAATATTAAGTATTCCTAATTAATTTAATTAAAATTAGTTGAAGACATAAACATAACTTAAAACGATTTGTAAATCATAATGACATCAATATGTCAAAATTGAAAATGAAAAAGCGCGCAGTAGCGTCGACCGCAACACCGCTGGACGCCGCCGCCCGCAGTGCGTCGCTTAACAAGCTTGTACACATACAACATAGCGCATGTTGGCAGCGCTGCGTGCGCGTTGATATCTTGTTTTTATGTTGGTAGATTGAGATGTAGCCACTTTATTAAAACGCGATTTAATTTATCGATTCGTATGTAACCGGTTGGACATATTTAGGATTCCATAAACAAATATAAAAATTAAAATATCTGATGTAATAAGAATTGAGCCATACACGGCAGTGAAAGAAAAGGTCGAGTAGGAAACAAAATGAAGGTGCTAAACAAGATTTAGATGAAGTTATGTCCTCATATTAAAATAAACTCACTACAATAGCTGATAACGAATAGTAAAATGCAATAATATTGCTAGAGACTCATTGCAGCACTCTTAATTACCATTTCGAATCATAGGTTTCGAACGAAGAAATAAGCTATAAAAGATCAGTAACCTGAAATGGCAATAGGCTGACCACATCTCTTACAACCGATGAGGAAAAGTGGCATCGTCATTTTGGCAGACAGTGTGGGATTACATTCATCACAAAATACAATGATGTCTCAGGTGTATGCTTTGTGGCAGTAGGAGTGGTCTATGGTCCCACGGCTGACCATAGACCTAGTGATGGCCTGAGAAGATGATGATATTGGTGAAGTAAGCTTACGCACTCTTATTGAAAGTTTGTTGTAACAAAACTTAAGTCACCTACGGAACCTAATGAAGACAGACCCAACTTGAAATTGGAAGATTGTACATGTATTATTTAACATTAATAGAATAATACACAACATTAAAAAATCAGTAAAGATGATAGCTAAATATATAAGTGCAATATCCCTAGTGGTTTATGTACGATCTACGAAACTAAACGTCGTAGGTTCGAATCCCATCATCTTCGTATTCATCAATTTTTTTAAAATATCTTGAAAAATCTTTAGTTTTGTCATGTAACTTTTTTTTTCATTATATTTATTTATTAAGTACAAGTTTTTGGATAGATTTTCTTACAATTTTATGAGTGACAAATAAGCACAAAATTCACTTGTTGGTAAATGATGACAGCCACCCAAGCAACACTTTTTGTTTAATTATTATCTGTTGCAATTTTACTTCTAGGCCATTCGTTTTCTTCTTAGTTCTATAGCTCGTATATGTGTAAAAGGAATTCAATATTTTTAGACTTACACTTACAATTTTTATTAAGAATTTTACTTTTTTTAAATTGAACTACGTTTATCTTAACAAAATTTAGAGTCGTGATAGCGAGCACGCTCTCGCTATCAATTTTAAAGTACGCAAACAATCCGAGTTTGATTCCTGGCGCTAAACGCCTGGCACTAAAAACAAAATAATTATTGGAATTCTTTCATAGTACAGGCAATATTCCTTTGGAACGCCCTTCCGGATGATGTCAAGAATGCACCCAGTAAAGTTTCTTCTTTCTATCTGATATATATATTTCCTCTTGGTATTAGTGTATTCATGTTTATATATATATATATATATATATATATATATATATATATATTTATATTGTTATCTATGTATTATGATTTATATTTATTACGTATTATTTTGATGTGTACCTATGTATAATTTGATAATTATCCTTTTTTTATTTTTATGCCTACCAACATATTCTCTTAAACTCCCAGAGTTGACTGGTAGAGAATGCCACTGGGCATTAAGTCCGCCTTTGTAAAGTTGTTGCATAGGGAACATAAAGAATACATAAATAAATAAAATAAATAAGTGCTTATTTACCGTGTACTTAGCGATTAAGGATACATCGTCGGGTAACGTGCATGTTTGAAAGGAAAAAATATATATATATAAAACGTGAAATCCGGCAAACCACATAGTAGCCACATGGTGGAGCATGCTCCAACATCCTCGCTTGAAAGGAGACGCATGCGTATTAGTTAGCCTTATATATGTGTTTTTATTTAACTTTTTCTATTAAATTTAATAAAAAATCATGAAAACATAAACACGATAGAGAGATCTCAATAGAATATCGCACCTGAATCATAAAAGATCTTTAAAAAACCCTTTTTCTTCATTGTTCAATAGACCATATTATCTACATATAATAATAAAATATATAAGAAAAAACTTTCTATAGAACTTAAAATCGTTCTTGCAAAAACGAGATTTTGCACAAGCGATATTGTTCTGCAGGCTAACGACCCCTATGTAAGTACATGTTGAAACTTATCCAAACATTCTCCCCACGGAATATACCATTAGGTAATGAAAGATCGGCATAATCCGGACTCACCTAGTTCACTACAGCCGAAGCAACGTAAATATCCGGAGGCTACGATCGCCCGGATCTATCGAATTTACGATGAGAGATTGTGAATTCAGACATCTTGGATTTATTTTTATTTACGCATCAATGGCTGGCCTTTAGAAAAATATAATTTTCTGGTTTTCTTCGGGTATTTATGATTCACATTAAATACATTTTTTTTTATACTAATGTATTACTTAATCAGATACCGTTTATAATTATATTTTGTTGTATGAAAAATAATATTACATTTATTATTAATATTACAGAGATTATTTTACTTTGACAATGGATCCTCACAACCGGAGAGTTGACCGGCATGAAATAGCAGAATAATACCAGGAGTATGCTCCGTGGATAAGAAAACAAATAAGGCAGCTAAGGTAACAAACAATGCATCTACATTTTGATTTGTCATTAGCTAAGCTATGAGCTCGGCTGGTTTTTATTGCTATTCCATTGAGGGTGTCAAACGAGCACACAATTAACCTGATATAAATAATTCCTGCGGCCCATGACACCTGCATAAATTCATCCTCGATAAGGAATCGTAATGCAGATCGCTGTCAACCTTGTCGACAAGGATGGAACGCCTCGTCACCAGTAATAAGTACCTCTGGATCCTTACACCCACCAGACGAAACAAAACAGCATTGTGTGCCTAACTTAACACGCCATAAAAAAAGGTATTAAAGAACTACACATATTAAACTATAGATCTTTTTTAGAATTATGAGTGGAACTTTCTACCAGTGTAATTCATAGATCATAAAAAATATGATCTAACATTTGGTAAAAAAACGTCAAGTTCGAGTTATGAGAAACAAGTCTTGCGTTTTGATTTTAATTGAAACATATTCGCGCGAATCAATCTCGCACCGAACGCTGTAGCTTTTGTTAGGCAGACATGGGGTCGATGGGGAGCGAACGCCTCGAGGTATTTACACATGGCGAGTGTAGTCATATTGGTATAAGACAATCTGGACCCCTTTAATAACTCCGTAACAATGACTCAGATGCAAATAACGATGCTATATATTGAGTATTCATGCTATTAGATGAAATACATAGCTACGTTCGTTATAACAAAAATATGTGCTAGAATGAAAAACACAAAATTTGTCGACTTATCAAACTAAACATTTTTGTCTAACTGTGTACTTATGAATAAGTTGTTTGTATCTACTGTACCAAAGGAAAATAATGCCTAACGCTTTTGTGTTTGGTCTAGTGACGAAACGAAAATAGAAGCATCTTTGTACTGGTGACAAGGCATTCCAACTACGTCCTTATATGATTTCTTATCGAATCAATGCTTTATTGGCGCCCTTAATTTTAACGTTTTTTTTTACATATGTATAGAATAGATGGCAAACGAATAAGCAGCTCACCCGATGGCAAGTGAAAACCCCCGACCATGAAGATCCGCAACACCAGAGAAGTCGCAAATGCGTTACCGGCCTTTAAGAAAGGTGTAGGCTCTTGAAGGTCCTAAGTCGTATCGGGTCAGATTACAGCTGACGACATCTGATTCCATAGAGTAGCAGGACGTCAAACTTAAATCTTAAGTTGCAGTGACTGATTTAGGGCATCTTCTATATACACATGTGTATCGACGATAAGCCCCGTCCCAGCGGGAATTTTCATATCACGCGATAATATCTATTTTATTTTCTTATTGATTTAGTTGAATTCTGGCTTTAACAGCGTTCACATCCTCTCTGGTCTTGACATCTGATCTTTACATCCCGATCTTTTATAGTCTTTAAAAAGGATTGTTTGTGTATATGTCATTGCGAAATATGCGTAAATATAAGGCAACGCAATTCAATCGCTGCCATTCCGTTTTCTTCTACTTGGATCTATAATGTATTTTAAAAATTTAATTATTGGCGTAAATCGATCGTCGTTTCTTACTTAATAATCGGTTCTTACTAAATAATAATTCACGGTTATCATTATGACCAGATTAATTATATCAGATTAGTCAGTATACAGTTATTTTCACTCATTAAGCGAAATAGCAGCGCTGAGTTACAATTTTTTTAGTGTATTTATTGCTTAAATTAACTTTTTATAACCAAAATATTTCTATATTGGAAATGTAAAAAGGAATTAATAAAAAGATAGGCCCATGGTCTTGACTTAAATTCCTACTATTTAATAGGCCTTGAACTTTTTAAAACAAAGAGAGCGCAGGGAGAATTGAATGCCGTATTCTGATGGTCTCATTACAGTAGTAACTGCGAATCGTGATATCTCCAGGCTATTTCTGCCAAGGGAGCAACATACTGATGTAAATATGGACTTATACATCAATTCTGCTATTTACTTACAATCTATTTCTTAGTTTACGATATATCATATTCTGTATAAAAATCATACAATAGGTCAACGTGCATCGTTATTTTCTTTTATAATAGGAATGGAATGGCTTAGGGTACAGTCTGCGAAACTTTATGTCGTAGCTTCGAATCCACTTTTCCACAAGCATTTTCAGCTTAGTTGGAGTGGTACCCGGAATATTAGTAATATTATAATAGCATTCGTAATATTCTTTATTTAAATATAAAATTGTAAAGGAAGACACAGTTCACCTGATGTTAAGTTGTAACTGCGACCCATGATATCTATATACATTCTCAATAAAAATTCAGAATGCTCTTTCCACCCCTGCGGACTGGGATGGAATGCTGCGCTTCCAGTTACTGGATTCCCGGAAAATTTGAAACACTGCCTTTTGCAGCAATTGCCCTTCTCCATTCATATTGCAACTAGATTAGATGCAATGTGGCTCCCACCTGTTTGAGAGAATGGCACTTATTAAAGTAAAAAAAGTTATGGTAATTAATAAAATTGTAATAATAATAAAAAAAGATTATCGGTCGAATACTAAACATGACTCACATTTTGAATATAATCTAATTTTTAAACCAAGGTTTAAACTAGAATTCACACTAAATTTAGTTGTCAGTTATACTCGTATTTGAGGCCTTCGTCCTCAAATCTTTCCGCTTATTGCCAGATGACATCAACTGCGCAAAACATTTTTTTTTACTAGTAGAGCTACCCAGCAGTTTGTTTCTAGCTGCAGAATGACTGAGTCAGCGCTACCGGGGCAGGATCTCGCCCTCACAGAGTACCAGCGTAAAATAGCAGCATAATGTTGCTGTGTTTCGTCAGAAGAGTATAGGGACCCGGAGGACCCATTATTACTGGTGACGAGGCATTCAATCTCGGTCCTCAAGTGTAACAATGCATCTGCATTGTCATGGGCCGCAAGAATCACTTGCCATCAGTTCAACTGTGTGCTCGTTTATTGTTCTCAATGTAATAATACTGTGTTGACTAGCATTGACAAAGTTTCCGAATACCTTTGTTCCATTCACCGGAAAAAACACTACAGTGGTAAGGTTTTACTATTTTACGCTGGTACTGTGAATGCGTAGTCCCTCTCCAGTTGAGAAATATTATATTCGTACAAAAAATGCCCTTTTTTTATTCACGAAACACAGCAACTGCTATTTAACGTTAGTACTCTGTGAAGAAGATCGAAGCCACAAGAGAAGGACCTTGCAGCGATGGTACAGCTAAAGACAACACGTTAGAGAATAAAAAAAAACAAAAACCATTTATAAAATAGGTAAGTACTTACTTACTACCTTTCCAATTGGAAAGACCAGGGAAACAGAATCCACGTAAGTAAAATCAAGTCGTCCGGTTGGCTAGATAAGAACGGCGGGTACTAGGCGCGCAGAGCTGCGAGGGGTTTAGCTTGCGGGGCGGGACGGCGATCCGTCAGCGGCTCGCGGCGATCACGACGCGCAGTCGGCGTTAGGCCACGGACATAATGTGGTAAATAAGACTTAAGCCACGTGCACATGTTTCCGTAGATAAAAGAAATAATACATACCGATTGATACGCATATTTGTATTATCGTATCATAATTGTCGTAAAAGGAATTTATAAACATCGTATAAACAAACATGATAATATTGAACTTAATAATAAATTAAAAGAGTTATAAAACACGCAGAAAAAGTATATAAAATAAATTATTTATCGCTTTTTGTCAGATTATATAATAGTAAGCTGACAAAAAGCGATAAATAATTTATTATTTTGTACATTTTTTTATTAATTTATTATATTGATTTTTGGTCCAATATACGCAAAATGAGCTTACAGTATCTCGCAGAGCTTATAATTTCACACTGATATGATATGTTTGATTTGTGATTTAATTTTATTAATCACACAATCCCAAACCGGTGGTAGCACCGCGACATTTTCTCTATTGAAATTGTGAAGATTTTTAATTTCAATTGCCTCACAAATATCATCCTTGATACGGTGGTTTCTAGCGAGGATTTCTAGTTTGTTCTTGAATGTCAAAGACTTTCTTAGAACGTGGTTGTTTCAAGCTATGTATTTTTTTTAGCTCTATGTACTACATTCACGGTCAAACTTATACACACATGGATCTAGTAGAAGATTTCATAATGTGTTATATAGAATCAATAATTAAACTTGACGGATAGTATAACTGCCGCTGCTCGCTTCAAGATGTAGCTCTTCTGAAGTATGGAAGTACAGGAGGCACCCGGCGTCGGGTTACCTACAGCATCGGAACGTCAAACACCTTAATACCCTTGTTATAAATCTTGGAAAGCACTCGATACGTCGTGAATAAGTGAAAACAAACGCAAATAAATCCTTATAATTTTATTTAACCTCTAGTATTCACGTAAATATAAGAGATCCTTAACTCTTAATAGTTTATTTTATCAACATCATGTACCAGCAAGATAAAAAACAACACATAATATTGTGTTGTTTGTGACAAATCTTCAGTGTGCACAGGGCCGATGCCGGCGCGCGACTGTTCGCTCGCGTGCCAGTAATTGCAGAGCGTTCCTTTTTTGAATAGCTATCACGACTTTTTCGCTCTAAATATTCTTTTCTTTTCGACTCGCCTGTTTAAAGCATTCCTTGCATACAGCCGAGCAATTTAGTTGTTCCGAAATTTCAGACATTTCGCTCGTAATCATGATTTTGGCGTTGATAGCAGTTCCGCTTTAACACATGCATATATACATTTATGTTTATTACCAGTCACTATCAGTTTATATCTTGTATTACGTTTATTCTACATCATGATATGTATTTAAATATCTAAGCTAAAATGGGACTTAAAGAATATAAATCATCGTCTTGGCGTTGTAAGCCACAGCATATTTACCTAAAAAAAATTATACCATTGTCATCAGCATTTAATGAAATCTAAAATATCTTACTGGTAACTGCTTGCTAGTAGTTATGTACAAATACTTTACTACTAAAATTACTTTAATTCCGTGAACTTATTTTGATCTACAATTTGTTTTTGTATTTTTAACCATAGCTAATATATAGGCATAAACAAGAAAAATACACTAGTAACTAAAATAACAATGATTTTATTTTATTTATTGATAAAGTCTACTTAATATTAATGGTTTGTCTTTACAGGTCAAAAAAATAGTATCTTGAAATGTACGTTTGGAAGCTATATTATATTCAATAATGTAATATTTTAATGGAATTTGTAAATAAAAGTAAAAAGTATCAAGTTAGTATGATAAAGACTTAAACTAAGCATTAAATATGGATATACTTATTTCCTTATATACAATAAAAACTTTTGTATTAAATAAAAAACAATATTAGAATATAAAACAAAACATTAGTAATAAAACTCAGAAAGAACTCAATGTGCATAATAATATAAAATTATAAATTCAATTTTATTATATAACTCCATATAAACATAAATTAATTTATATTTGCGAGTAATTATGTCGATTCGTATTATCGACATCGATAAAACAAAAAGTTACATAACTATAACACGGATACCAAGTGTGCTATTTAAACACAAAGGGCAAGTGACCCTAGTCAATCAAATGGTATTTATTGAGTTTCGTGAGGGTTCTGCCGTCCATATTGTTAATCGTTCGTTCGCAGTTTTCTATCGACGACCGACTTTTTTTACAATTTAAATGATATTCACTCGATAGGAACTGCATAGTGGCTAGAACTTTGGACGGTCAAGCAGTTACATTTTAATCCGACTTAGATTATGACTCATGATATTTGGAGGTGACGAGAGCACATAACCTACCAGTATTAAATAAATTGAATGACCTACATTCAATTATACTCAAATTCATCCACGATGAAAGAATATATAATGCACTAAAATGCCTCTTGCCGGGTTATTTGAGGTCTTGTATTTGCACGAATATTTTTCCGTCAGCGGATAAATTTCTTACATTCTCGTTGTTACCCGTGCGATGTAATTTTTGTATATTCCCGACTGCAATACCTATATATTTTTTTATAATATAAGCTCACACGATAAGTGATTACTACCCATGACATCTACATCAAAGATTCAAGTTGAACATCCTTTAATCACCCATTGTGGTTAAAGCATGTTTCAATGGTGGAAAGAACGCCACCTTACCACTCATTTGGTTTCTGGTTACTTTACATATACCGTACGAAACACAGCACCATTATTCTGCTATTTCACACTGGTATTTTTGTGAGAGACTGCCCTTTTATACTGCAACTTAAAAGTTAAATTTATACATTCTAGTATTTGTAGCATATTTTGTTATTTGCATAAGCAGGTACCGAGAGGTAACTGTGGTGGAGCCACACTGCTGTTTATTGTTATCTGAGCCTGAACTGGTGGGGCCGGAAAAGACAACGCACTCATAAAATACCAGCGTTAAATGCAGCAGCATTATCTGCTTTGTTGCGACTGGTGAATGAAGGGATCTTGACACATAACTAGCAACGAGGCATTAAATTTTAGTCCTCAAGGGGTGACAACGCAACTAACTGCATTATTATTCCTTATCGGGGATGAATGTGGGTGTCATAGGAAAAAGAGGTGCTGTAGGAATCACTAATCATCAGGTGAACTGTGAAAAATAAAATGTGACCGGATCAAGAACTTTTTAGAATTAAAGTTAAATAGCGAACACACCCATTATTTTTATTTCTCTAGTTTTAGAATCAAAGTTATATCCGAACATTGCTTCTATTCATCTAGGAGCCACGTGAACGTTTGTAAGATATTTGAGCTGAGGCCCACAACGGCCCGATCGAGTGCAGAACCTTGCGATCAATTTGTACATCTACTCCGGGTTGATTACGTTTAATTGTAAGTCACTTAACAAATCGACATGTAGTCTATAGTCCAATTAGTTCCTGCGAATAACAGGCTAATAAATAGTCCTTGGGATAAAACCCATAGCACCATTGACTAGACCGTGGATTATTTGCAATTCAAGCACATCAGTACATGGTCTGCGGAGAATACTCCGCCTTCTTATTTGGATCTTCAGGTAGTTAAAGTTAGGTTTAGGTTTGGCTTAGGTTAGGCTTAGGTTAGGCTTCGTTGTTGCTAAGTTTGAAAATTAGTTGCATCTGGCAAGCCCCGTATTAAACCAGATTTAAAATTCACGCGCATATCTGAGATCAGATACAGTTCAATATTTGACACTGCGTTTTAACAATATTGTTATGATAACAAAATATATTTTGTATTACACTTCTCTTTTATTTATTCACAATGAAGACAAATCTGTGCCGAAGAAATCACTCGGATACTTCCTAATTCCTTCTGTGATAGTTGAGTGGAAGGAAAAAATACACATGCCATGACAAAGCCTCTAAGACTCAATGTCATTCACTAAGTGTGGTACTTACCACTAAGGTAGAAAACTTATAACCATTGGGAAGGAAGGCTTTTGAGTACTCTCGTACTGACATCAGCTGTAACGTAGGTCTTGCGTTACAGCTGATGTCACTTTATTTATAGCGGAGGCATGAAAGGGACAGTTCTACCTGAACTGAAACTGACACTGACCTGAAAGGATCATAAGGATGCAGGGATCCGGAGATACAGCTAACACTCATATTTAAGGCCCATATATATATATACATATACACAAATTGATTCTTTTGCGACATAGAAATTAAATGATAAAAATATGAATGATCAAAAAGTGTCTGCATAAAAAGAAGATTTTTTAGGCATAAATAATCTAAAACAATCCCCAGGACGAATGACGACCCTCCCGCGTACAAACAATGGGTTTTTAGGGTTCCTCGCCGGGATCGTGATAAAGATGTCATTACTCACCCCACGGTCGCTTCAAACGGCAAATTTTGCCAATTGCCAACCCGCAGTGCGGTCGCCTTAACTAAATTACAGCGAGTTTATGAGCACCCTCACAATTCCAATAGGAACACACTAATAGGCTTATTTTAGATATTGTAATTCCAAAAAGACCGAACCATGGAAACTCAATTGCGAGTATGTTTACTTCAGTAAATATTACGAATGTCCAGGATTCTAGCTTAAACCTGTTTCTAGGTTAATATCTGACATATGATTACTACGATTCACACACAAGGAATCATATTGCAAATGCGTAAGCATACCTGGGACTAATATTGAATACCTAATTAACCGGTTATGAAAAACAGCAGTGTTAATATATTATTTTACGCTGATAATCTGTGAAAGTGTGGTTGTTATCTTGTCAAACAGACATATTCGTGCTACAGCTAATTTATATGTGCGGTGAAACTCAATCACGTAAAATAGTTGTGCCGTAACCACCGTAAAAATTTAAATCATACCCGGTAAATAAAGAATCAATGGCCCGACGGTGCAGATTACATTTCACGAAATATATTATCTAAATTTGTATTCAATTTTCAATTATTCATCATGTATTATATAACATATGTATTACATCAATAATTAAAAAATGAAAACAAAATTTAAAAAGGTTGAAAAGTACTAACTTAATATTATTCCTTATTCGAGCTACGTAGTCATAGACCCTACGTCCATTGATTTTTTTTATTAGAAAACGTACGAGTACAAGTGATAACTGGGGCCGAAGACGTCTACTTAGTGGTTCAAAATACACATGCGTTGTCACTTACAGTACGCCTGATGTTTCCGTTATATTTATTATTATCCGATACGTGTAATTTGCTCCCCGCATCCCCACACTTACCATACTAAACATATCACCATTATACTGCCATTTCAAGTTGATATTTTGTTCTATATATATTTATGCATATGCTTGACTTCGCAGTGTTTAAAGATGTGTCTAAAGAAATTAACAATATATCTAGATTTCTAATCGCACAGCGCGATTCTCTCTTTGGAACTCATCTTCTTATCCGAAAATTACTTAACCATACCACAATTACGAGACCCGTAATAACAAAAATAAAAAAACAAAATTTTGAGTAACAAATGTGTTGCACAAATATTGTTACTCAAAAGCACTAAAACCTTAGTACTCTTACCACTCAAAACTAATTTACAATTGTTGTTATAAGCAAATATTAAAAAAAAATATGTATAGTTATGAGAATTAATTCAATACAGAAAGATGAAACAATATCTATTCATCCTTCAAGTATGAATTTATAAAAATCTTGTTATCAATTTGGTTTAATATTTAAGACTATTATACAAATCTAAAACCAAGATTATCCAGTTAAGTCCCCCAAACGAAATACGAATTTTGTAAAAATATAACTGTTCCATTTACAAATTTTATAATTAGCATAATAAGTTCGTTATGTAAATGTCACTTTATGATTGGTTACTTAAATCTCGTGAGTTTATATTTTATAAAGTTCTTTATTTATTTTGTGGCTTTTTCGGTGAAATGTATTTGATGATTTTATTTTCCACTATATACTTTACATACCAAAAATATATACACATATATTTCTGCCAGTTAACTGCGAAGACTGCGTTCCAATACTATGATAAATTACTATTTAACAGATTTTAAAAAGTTCTAGTTTATTGTGTATTTATGTGTTTTGTTTCTACTAAGTTCGAGGGCCGATTTCCACAATCTTTTTCATTTAGTAGTAGGATGGTTCTTGGAAGTCCTTTGGTTTAGTAGTTTTTAAACAACTGCAATTATAGGAATAAAATCTTTGTCATCTCTAATATATACTGATATTGAGAATATATAAATATAATTGATAAAATTCAACAAAAATCATAGCGAAAGACAAAAACTCTTGGACAAGGCTTTTCGACATTTTAACCTCAAGTTAATCGCATTACTAAGGGAAAAGTCTATGAGACATCCATACTTGCTACCCTGTCATTTTGTCATACAAAACGCATTAACAATTCGTTGGATAATTTTGCATATGTAGTATTCATTAAGTAATTACAGGTACATTACAATAACTGTTCCACCTTTTAACCCTAAGTTAGTACGTAATGCCTAGGTTAGTACGTAATTATTGACCTGCGAGGACAAATGAGTATAATCTTTGCAAATTGTCTGGAAAATCGAGTGGTGCATTTTATATGTGATTTTATATTATTTATAACCTAGTAATGTTATTTTTACGATAGATATATTTTTTAATATAGCGTTAATTTCCTGTAGATGTTTAAGGTTACATTTATAAGACACTTGTAGAGCAATTTTTTGATAACTTAAGTAACTAGTGTGTAAATTGAGGGTAGATTGACGAAAAATATTTTTTAAGTTTGTTCCGTAACGGATGTTCTTTTAATGTCCTATATCAATAATTTTTAGCTTAGAAATGTCTTATGTCAACAAATGTTTGAACACATTGTAAATTGTTATCTGTGCTAGTAAAAAAATATATTTCGCTTTTTCAATCTATGTTATTGCTTGGTATCGGCAACTGAACAATATTATCTGCAGGTGGCAATTGGATCACTTTAATAATAAATTTGATTAAACAATATTTTGTTTTTGTGTTTGCGTCTCCTGCTGATAAATATTGTGAGTAAAGAAATTCACCAGCTACATATAACATTGTAAATACTACTCAGCAACCGCTAAAACTTTCCAGCATTAATGGCAGCAAAACTCCGGCCTGGCTGTGACCGGAGGAGGATCTAGCCTTCATATAATGTCAGCGTGAAATCGTAGGACCAACACATCGACATATCGCTAATATGTTTTGTTTTGTGAGTTGTGCTAGTTTTTCCCTTTTTCAGGTTATTATTTTTACGGGTTTTTTTTTACGTTTTATATATTACAATTAAAGTCGGATTTATAGTTTTTTTATATTTAAAATTTTAATTGTTTAAAAACTAAATAAGTATAAATATTATTCATATACCAAAAATATATTTATTATTTAAATAGAGATTCCTCTCATCATAAAGATTTTTAATAAGTTTTATTTTATATCTTTAAGGAGTCATGAAATAAATGAAAATTAATTTTACGTTTTTTTATATGTACAAAATGTAACGATAATTATACCACAGGATCCACGGAAAGTGTATTAGGGTCCATTACTTAATTAGACATTCCATAGGGTAATCGAAAAAATATAAATTCGTGTAATTGGATTCCTGGATGGAGTCCAGCAATGGATCCAAAGGAACATGGCGAAAAAAATATTACACTCTTATTAAGTACTATTATATCAATCCTTATTTTGTGTCGTTATTAAATGTATACATTATGAGCAGCTTTCATGAAAATATTTTAGGATTTTATTTTTACATCTGTGTATTGTAGTTTTTCTTTTTTTATTTAAAAAATTAGTAATAAATAAAAAAACATACATTAGAGGGCCAAACGATAATCGCAAGTGATTCCTGCGGTCCATGACATCTACATCCATCCTTGATAATGAATCATATTCATTGTTATCCTCGAGGACTGAGATGCAATGCCTCGTCACCAGTAATAAAGGTATCCCACTAAAACAGGCGTCAATAGCTTCGTTTTATTTAGGAAAGGTAGTAAATTCGAATCCGCCATTAGACTAATGCCGTGAATCAACTCCTAGCACAAGCATTTAAGCATAGTTGGAGTGATTGACCGGAATGTTAGTAATATCAATATCACTGCTATTCTTTTTTTAGAAAAAAACAAACAATTACTTTGGCTTGGTCTGGAAGCTCAGTACGTGCTATGCGAACCCAAGTTTACTAAACGTCAATTACATACCATAGACAAATATTAAAGAGCTCCGAGTAGGTCGTAACACTGTAAGTGGTATCCAATATAGCTTTACGACTTTCGACAGATGAACCGATTAGATAGTTCTAGGATTTATTGAGTTGTTATTGCAGTGCTTGGGCGTGGGTCGTTATCTGAATCTGAAAGCCTTCCTGTTATAAATCAATTGTATTTTTGTGCTACTTATATGTTTTTTTATAATCGAAAATCTTGAAGCGCTAAGGGAGAAATTTAAAGAAATAGGCATTTTAATACACCATACACACAGCATACCAAATCAAGGGCAATGAACTCCAACGACGAAAAATGGCATTCGATCTAGGCATAAAAATCGATGCTAAACTTCTGGAACTACTGGTACTTAGTTTGAGAGCTTCTGTTGCATGTGTTGCGTAAAGGGTTAAAGTTACGCATAAATTATGTATGATGGAATTGTTTGCCATTAAAAAGTTCATAAAAAAAGCTTTGCTTTACATGAAACATACCAAGCATCATGTACTCTACGCCAAAAAGTCGCAGACAGAGTTAGTAGTTATATATTAGTACAAGGACGTAAATATTTTACAATATGTATTGTGGACATAATAATCACGCAATAATACAGCCACTCAAATAAAAAAAATATTTAATGCATAAAATATAAAACATATCTTACTTTTAATTACAAAATGAGTCTTACATACGTAGGAGTTTATTTTCTGTAACTGGCCGCTTGGACACCTAATTAGAAACATTTTAAAAAAGCATCCATAGCTCGTTCTTTTTATGAAATTGGAGAATAACATTACTTTCTTGGCTTTTTCTATTATTTTGGCGGCAATTCAAAATTTTATCGGAATTTTATTTGGTTCAAAATGGGCAAAAGTAAAAGTCGTGACGCATCAACTAGTAACTAGATTTTTCCGGATCTGAAGTTGGACCCGTTCCGAAGATTGAAGGTACAATGGATCAATGGCAATACAAAAATATCTTAGAGCACGCAACATCACGATCCACGATCATTTGCCTGTAACCTGGATCTTTCAGCATGACAATGACCCTAAACACACGGCCAATAGCGTCAAATGTTTCTTTAGCGAACAGCGTATATCTGTTTTAGAATGGCCAGCAAATAGTACGGATTTAAACCCGATAGAAAATCTCTGGTTTATTGTTAAAAAGAAAGTCTCAAAAAAACATAACACCAGTCAAAACGAACTATATGAAGCATTTGTTGAAGCATGGAATTCAATCTCCCTAGAAAAATGTATGAAATTAATTGAAACTAAATATTAATTATAACTATTGGTAGGCTGTGGATAGTAGCTATTTCGTAAATAACAATACTAATTACTAATACTTAAAAATATTGTTTTTATACTTTTTTGTTGTTGTGTCTAATTAGTTGACCATTATTGTTCATACCTTGAAACTGATTTAAATGTTTGTCCGTAATGTAATATTAAACTGCACGTGTGTAATGGGATTTATATTGTTTTTCTAATAATGATAAATCGTTGAACATATTGTTGTCCTATTTATTGTTTAATTTGAAGATAAAAACGATTGCGAAGTATCTTACATAATGTCAAGGACCGTTGGTAGAGTTTCTAATTATACGACCACCACTATATATATATATATATATATATATATATATATATGTAAAACATATTGTCAGTGATTCTTGGCAATACACACTCCATTTCTTGTCGAGGATGAATGGCAATGACCCTCACCATTTATAAAAAAATTACAGATGACGATTACTAGTAATGACTCAATATCTAATAATGCTAATAAAATGCGATCATATCCCTGAAGATATACGGCCGTTACTTGACGTAACCACCTAACTGTTGTAGATGAAGCATTTTTAACCAATGACCGGTCAGTAAGCGTGTAACTGGATAAACTTTGAACCTAAACATTTGGTGCTTTAATAAAATATATTAAATCACATGTTGACATAAATCTATCAATTACATACTCGAACTTATCTTCTGCTTGTGAATGTAAATATACCCTATAAAATTATTAAGCTGCATTCTCTTCATTGGCGATGGGCCCGGGATATATTGACGCTGGCACCTGTCACCTACTTGAATATTTTCGTTGTACAGCTACGCTGTAGTATGATTCGAGCTGCAGAATGAATGGGTCAGCTCGACTGGGGTAGATCCGCGCCCTCACAGAATACCAGGCGTCAAATAGCAGCATAAGGCTGCCGTGTTTCGAATGGTGAGTGCAGGGAGCCGGAGACTCTTATTACTGGTGATACGGCATTTCATCTCAGTCTCAAGGGTGACAACGCATCTGCATTATGATTCCTTGTCAAGGATGAATGTAGATGGTCATAGTCCGCAGGAATTACTAACTATCAGGTGAACCGTGTGTTCGTTGTGGGAAATAAAAAAAAACCTGTCGAAACCCACAATCGTTGATTTAAAGAATCATAAATAAGTATCCACAGCCATCCTAAACTAAGATTCAAGATGCGTCGCACATATTTCTAGTTACCTGTCGATATTGAGTCGATTGCTACGTATCGTGGCTGTTCCACTGACGATACAACAAAAAAAAGAGAATTTATAAAAAATATCCATAGAGTCATGTTATCAGAAAAAGTAACTTTTGAAGAATTAACTATACTAGACTGAATCTAAGGACTAAATCTCAAAAATATAAGTCATTAAATGATGTAGTTGGGAGACCAGTACTACTCTACCCATAAAGTATGTCTTTATTATTTGATTGTTTATGGTGTTATTTCTTGCACTATGGTAGTAACCTAACAATTTTGTAAAGAATTATTTAATGCAATAAAAAATTATTATCATTTTCTGTTAATTTTTCTTTTTATTCTTTTTTTTTAATTTCCGTCAATCAATCAATACAATAAATAAATAAAATACTATAAAAATAAAATAAAACAATACATATTTATTATTATTATTTAATTATTATTATTTTATTTAATAATAATAACGTCAATGTTTCCATTGATGTTTAAAACAAAGCATATCTGCATACATATACAATTTATACACCACATATGGTATATGTAGGTGGATTTTCGGTAAATACACAATTAACATTAAAATCATGGATCATGTCGATATGCAGATGCCATGCTAGTTTGACATATACGACATCATTTTATAAATACTCAAGTTCAGACTTTACGCGATCTCCCGGCAAAACGCCTTCGGGTGGCGCGCACGCGCTCTCTCGATAAGCAATAGACTAATAACTAATAATAACTATAACCGACGGACAGCCCGGTAATTATGCCCACACGGCCGGCACAGACCGTTAGACGATCGTTATCGGCTATAGGCAAGCTCGTCCACGACACTGATGCTGCGCGCTATAAGATTGATGATGTCCTCCGTTTGGATTTCTACCAGGACGACATCTGCTGGTTATGATCAGGGGACAGGAACTCGCGCAAACATGGAGACACATTTATCAACTCACAAGTCCAATTTTTTGCATATATCCAATATAATCGGGGGAGTGTTCCGTTACGGAAACACATATCACAACAGCCATACGTGAACATTAACAATTGTGATGCACAAATATTTTTGCTTAGCTTGGATTGAAATTTAGAATCTGCGATGCAATAATCAGGCACTCTGACCTCTCATTCATGAGATAGTAAATGGAAATAATACCAGCCTACTTACGAATAAGGTATCGGCCTTGATAAACTCAACAGGCGATACAGCATTCCAAAACTACTATTTTATGCTGGTATTCTGTGAAGTGCGCGATATACAACAACTACGACCAAGAATACTACATAACAAAAATCTATTTGTAGTCGTAACAACAGCAGTAGCCTTCCTCCCATCTTATTTATCAGACATAGCTCCGCTTCTTGCTCCTCATGTTTCAGAGCTGAATTATTCTCGCTTTATACTTTATTAATTTTACTTCGAAATAAGATAACGCAACGTCTAAAACTGTAATCCTGGTTAAATGATTTTTAACTAAGCTTTAATTAGTCATTAATTTCGATTTCATTTTTATCAAATTGCAATCAGAAAAAGAGACAATTAAAACCTTCAAGTAATTGTTACCTAATCTATACCCATAACATTAGTTTAATTTAAAAAAAAAAACTGTTGTGAACGTGCGATAAACTTTTTAAAACGCACGCATCGTGAAAGGGCAGTGCCTAATCACAGGGCGGCTTGGCGCCAACTTCACAATGTCCGTGGTAGACGGGGTTGCCAGGACCATAATTACCGGGACAAGGGTGAGGTCAAACAAATGCCAAAAATGATGTATTAAAACGTAAATACTAGTTATGAATATCGTGTATTATCGTGTTATTTATTATGTTTAATTTACTATCATATCTATATTCAATTAATTACTTGTTATAAAATTTAACACAAACAAATTATATCAAACTTATATTTTCTTATCTTAACACAATTCAACTAAAAAACAATGTAACAGCTACAAAAATAAATTATGTAATAACCTATAAAATAGACAATATTTATCTTTATTTTAAAATAGTTCATTAGGCGATATGAAATGAAAGGGTTTGTATCATTCGTGAATCAAAAACGAACATTTAAATTGGTCATCGACTTAACATTAATTTTAAATATTCCAAGAAGCTATTCGCAAATCAGCACCTTTAAAAATGACATCGGCGCCACGACATGCAGCCAATGCACAAAGCGCACCGCGGTGCGACCGCGTTTCTAAACGCACTCAATAAATTATAATGCCTAATCACCCTTAATTGGGATGTGTCGTGTCCTTAAATAAAGTATTTTAAAGATCTGACATCCACGTTAACAATATATATATAACTACTTAACCAAATTCATATTCTTAGAATGGTATAGTCAAATTACGCTTATCTATATGCGAAATTTTTGTATAAATATAATGGCAATAGGTCAACATATCGAGGATAAATGGATTATTACATATTATCAGGTGATCTGTGTGGTCATTTGTTACTTCTAATATTATAAAAAATAAAGAATTTTCAATTTACTTGGTTTAATTCAATTGATTCAGTAAAGAGGCAAGGCACAAAACAGACAAAGACAAAAAATATTATTTGTGTCTGCTAATTTTTCTGTGCTTTAAGTGTATTATATACACTGCGTTTGCGTTTCGCTCACTCTCAATATTATTGTTACTTAGTCAGATCTATATTTAATACTATGTTTATGGTCGTGACCCAGCTTAACCTCGGGTCGCGTTACAACAAGAACAAAATAATGCAAACATAATGATACGTGGCGCGTTTTAGAACGCTCCAACTCTTTTAATTTTCGAACGTTAAGCTCGACGTTCGTAAACTGTAATTATCCGATTTCCGAACTTTAAGTATACGGATAGAGATATTAATAGTCTGTGTTTGCTTTTTTCTTAATTTATTTAGTTTTATAGATTTGGTGAAATTAGTGGTTCGGACGGTTTTTGTGTTAGCCGCTAATGGTTATAAATGTGTTTAGTCACTTATTTAAAATATTAATAATATTTAAAGATTTATTTTTAAATGGTACGTTCACACATATTATTATGAATTGAAAGAAACTTCTTATCCTGTTGTTTCTCGGTGATGGCCCCCCTACGTTATATCACATAAGACGTTAACCACCCATAGTATTAGTTATTTTCTTCTTACGTTATCATCAAGATCATGTCATTAGAAAGATTGAGTGGAAAAGTCTCTTAATCCTTTATAATTGATCTTACATATACCAACGTTGCCACGAGCAGCGGAAAAACAAGGCTTTTACAGAATAGTAGCGTATAATAGGAACTTAGTGCTGCTGTGTTTCGTCTAATGAATAAATAAAACCAAAGACCTCATTACTGGCCGCAATGCACTCCATTTTAATACTCGGTCGAGCCAAGGCAAAAAAGTCCGTATTATAATTGCATTTAGAAGATTTATTATTTAACACTTATTTACTACAAACAGTGGGAATGCCATGCTGGGTTAACAGTGATAGGACCACGCTGCGGCTTGGTTCTAGTTACAGCACGAATGTGTTAGCTCGACCGGGGAAAAAACGACGGGGCGGCGACAAGTGGGCAAGCGAGCAACCACCGCTAACCATACGTAACACTGTTATTATATTAGAGGCTTCTATTCTGTGAGTGCGAGGTAGTTTCCCGATCGCGCCGACCCATTCATGTTCCACCCATATATTAGCTGCAGCGTGACTCCACCGTTGTTAAAGCGTTTTTAAACAATGAACCTATTCTAGCCTAGTTTTTACACAATGTCCTAGTTGATTAAAAACCCTGAACTATCTAACTAGAAGACATTTATTCAATGCATGTATATAGTGAATAAAATTATAAATTTAAAACTCATCTGAAGAGTATCAGTACAATAAATCATTTAGCATATTTCAAATTGTAGATATCACAATAATTTGCATGGAGACCCTCGCAGCGGAACCGCAGACCAGCAAGCACGCTCCGTTAATTGAGCCATTTCACAGATAAGTAGATAAAACACGGAATAGACCAAACCCTAAATTATGCATATTATTTGCATATAATAACAGTAGGGGTGACATATAGATAATACGACTTCACAACGGCCCAACTCGTGTTACAACCCTACTCCATTAAAACACTTAAAACAAATGTGATAAAGAATAACTTTGCGTAAAGTAATTCCGGTTGATATAATAAATATTTTTATAGTATTAAATGTTCCCCTGAGAGTAGAATTCGTGACAGTACTGCACGGGGAACTAAGTTATGCAGATTTGGTAATGATGCCGATTATGTTGCGTTTTGATGATGTGGTCTTTTGGCCCACGGCTAAGACGGTATCGCTTAATTTTAGTAACATACTTACCATTTTCGCTTGTTTGTCCGGATCTGTTTTTATTGTGTGTGTGTGTAATTCTAAGAGTACAATGGATTAATATTATACGTATATATGTGAGAGTAACAAGTTACTAAAAGTAAAAAGTTACTGACGGTCAACTGAACGTTCAAGGAGTTATACTACAATAAAAACTATCTATATACTTAAATCTAGAGTATCGTTAAGGGAAAAATGTAAACAGATAGGCATATTAACGGCTACCTCACAATAAATTTAAGATAACATATTGTTTACACGTAATAATTTACAAAAATTATAATAATAGTAAATAATAAAATAAACGATGATGTACACGCTATTAATACAAAAAACAAAAACAAACTTGTAGCTCCTATTTTTCGTTTAGAAATTCAGAAATTGTTCGTGGGCATAACATACGCATATTTAATAAAATTCCGCAAATAATAATCAATTTGCCATTAAACAGATTAAACTATAAAATTATGGTTAAAAACCAATTAATCAAGATTTTTTCTCGCAAATATGCTTGGATTTAAGCATTGTGCTCTGGTTTCAATACTCGACAACTATTGGACATTTTAAAAAGTATTATTGTAAAAAAAAAGACAAAGAGCAACTAGTCGAGTTTCTTGCCGTTTCTTCTTGCTAGCAGCTGCCTTTCGAAGCGGTGGTCCTTTGGCTATCTTGACTTTTCAAAAATGTTTTGTATAAATCTACTTGAATAAAGCTTCTTTTCATTTGATTCAAAACATTCAAGGAATATCGAAGTAAAAAATTATCTTTGTATTGCATCCGGTGAAAGATAGACAGGTGACCTTCAAACGATGATGAAAAATAATTATCAATGGTGATAACGCATCAACTGGAATTATATCATTCACTAATCGAGGATACTAATTGAGTGTCATGAGACGCGACGCACTAATCACTTACCATTAAGTAAACTTTGCTAATTTTTCAGTTATAATATATCGAACTCTGTTCATATGTTACACTGTTTTTAAGTTATACTTACATACTTATGGAAACGATAATTTTGTGAACAACACATATTCCACAAGATTTTATATTTAAAACCGTTTTTTCACATTATGGACCACCAAAAGTAAAATCTGTTGAATTAATACAAAAAATCGAGTTCAACGCAAATTTAAGGCAATAGATTTAGATATTCAAAAAACTTTGTAATTCTATTGAGTAATATTTTTAACAGTGCACAACCTACGCGAATACTGGGCTATGACGATTTTTAGAATTTGTGTCCATTTTTAATATTTTAACTCGAACCCAAATAAAGCAATTGTGAATGGTGTGTGTGCGGTTTCCGAGAGTTCGGAGAAAGTTTCGGGGGTGTTCGAGAGGGTCGGCTCGGTCAGTTGCTTCTGACTAAGAATTATCTACATGATATCACTATTATTATGCGATGCTGTTGGTTCAGAGACCTTTACAGCGTTATCTGATTAGACTCGTTCTCGCTCACTAGTAGGTGGCAACAACGATGCTGGCAATGCTGGCACGAAGACTGCTATTGCACCACCGCTGCGCTACGACCCCTGTGGACGAAGAACGTCGAAGGTAACAGAGGGCGGCGATATACGATCCGAGGGCGCACCATAAGGAGGTTCGAACAGGTGGAGACATCTCGTAACGGAACGCTAAATGGGACGCTATAGTAGCTATAGTGACTAATAAAAATTTAAGAAAATAAAACACCCATTCTGACACACAATTCACATGACTGTAAATAATCATTAGAACCAATACATCCTTCACGACGAAAAAAAAAATATAATCATTGTTTGATTATGTTGATGATATGTTTACTTGTTAGTAAATCTCTACTCTTAACTTATTTCTCTATCTAAGACACATCAGCAAAGTCCCGCTCTACTGTGATCATAGTGCCCGAGTTCTTATCTACCGTGAGTCTATAAAAAAAAACAACTTAGTCAAGCTGCAATTCTACTTACCTAAGTTAATGTAATAAAAATAAATATTCAACTCTACGAGTATTATACAGATGCCAGCGCACTAAACCGCACGAGGGTTATAATAAGCTTATTATTAGACGAAAAATTTGTCAGCACATGTCCCAGGAGGAATGATATTTCATTACCGTCTGGGAAAGCACGGGATGAATATTGGATGCTGTTCGCTCCCCGCTATCCAGTTGAGAACAAAAATCAACACTCACTGCCATTGCCCCAATGATGTTCACTTCAAGGAAATCTAACATAGATTTAAATATCTTGGATGCGGCACTTATTTTTAAATATAATAGTTACGTTTTAAATTTATTTACCTTTATATGTAGTATGGTAATGTTTGAGGATTTCTGTCTCAGTCTTCAGGTATGACAATGTATCTGTTTAATGATTCCGAGAATTATCACGGATAATTATGTGTCATGCGTTGCAGTCGTTTAAATTCAGTTGAATTATGCAATCATTTGAATACAAATCTTATAAAAATAAATTGTTAAAATGAATAGTATAGAGAATGTTTTGAACCGATATCAATATTTATAAAAATAAATGTTTTGGGAATTAATGACATTCCCGTTTACCACTCCAACCAATCTTCCATGCAATCATCAAGGCAGTTCCTAAAATGGTGCATGATGATAGTCGAATGGCGAATTTGAACCAACGCTCTTAAGTTTCGCGAACCTTAACCATAACTGATGATATCAATATTCTAAACATCTAATTATTTAATAAAATATTATTTTGAGGACTGGAGGGTTTAGTATAATAAATATGAAAAAAAATTTTACAATTTTTTTTCTTTAAAAAATATAACATATTTATATAATAACATTATATATCAAAAAATAATTTATTCTTGAAAATAAAACACTTTACCATTCAACAAAATGCCGCCTCTAGGCTTATATTGTTTGGGTAATCTACTGGGATTAACGCTTTTCGAATGTCAAGTGTCACTCAGAATTGGCGCGAAATATTGACATAACAGATTATTGTGGATGACCCCAGAGTAGTGTTTGCAGCTCTCAAGCTTTATTAGTCTATGAATATCGTGTGAGAAAATTTCTGATTACGAACTATAAATCTGTTACTGCAAGTGTAGATATAACGTTATATAACAGATAAATACATCCATTATATACCATATCAGTTAAAAACTTTTTGTTATTAATTATTATAAGCCGAGCTAACTCCTAAGTATATCCAAAAAATATTTGCTATGTAACTTACATAAATAGCATTTTTTTCAGATCTACCAGAAAAATTATCTGTTTCAAGAATTAGGGAGCTTTTTATTGCATCGTTTTCTTTTGGGCTGATAAAAGAACCGAATATTCAATTACTAGTAAATCATATTGCATCTTAGATCAGGGGTAGCGAAGTATCTTTCTAAAATTTAGTCTTACGAAAAATATAAAATTAAAAAATTTGCTTTATAAAATGAACTAAAGTAAATATTTTTCCTGTTTTCCATATCGGTTCTTGACTCTTAAGTGCGTACGAGAAAGGTAATAAAGGGCGCAAGGCTGTGCAAACAGGGCCACGTGACCCGCCCACAGGCGGTCACGTGACACCACCGCAAACAGAAATAGTGATCTTTCGCGCGCAAAATTGTCTACGCTTTGTGCGTCTCTTTATTGCCAACATCATAAAGTGATAACAATGTTTTACTTCCATCGTTGATTAAATACCGTATTAAAAGCAGCAAATTTACCGCCGTTAATTAAAAATCGTATTAAATGAAGTAAATATTTTTATACCTTTAATGTATATTTTTTTATGTTTACAATGCTTTCGCGATACAACAACATGA
This sequence comes from Teinopalpus imperialis, assembly GCA_029286865.1. Lineage (NCBI taxonomy): Eukaryota > Metazoa > Arthropoda > Insecta > Lepidoptera > Papilionidae > Teinopalpus > Teinopalpus imperialis. Next base: position 7,984,953 of record JAGSMU010000015.1, read on the forward strand.
AATAGGGCCGTCAAGCTTGTGCTTCGTGTGGTTAGTAAATAAAACCGTAGATAAGTGAGAGACATAACGAATGTGGTAATGGACCACAGCACACACACAATAACTTACCTTCAGATACTTAGTTCATATGCATGTATCGCGCATGTTCATATTATGAAAAATATATTTAAGTGGATTTTTTTTCTTATAATAAACATTTACAATGTATATAGTATATAGTTTCATGAAATGTACAAATTAAAATATATGAACAAATCGTGGATCAAATATTCACGATATTTTACCATGTTGGCCATGTTACCAATTGCAATTAACAACTGACCGATTTTTGAACAGGTAACATTTAGTGGAGCGCTCTAGGCTCCATCTTGTCAGTGCGAAGTGCAACATAATCCATTACCGGTTGGTCGGTGATTAAATTGATAATTACAATTGTTGTAAGCGATTAATCACTTTATAGATTGAGATTTTATTAAATACTAAAAGGTCAGGTTGGTTTGAGAACAAAAATGTTTTGTAGGTTAATTTCTCTTACACTTTGTGGCGAGCATCTTAACTTATTGTATTTACAAAAACCACGTATTTTATAACAATGTAAGCAGGTAGGGAAAAGCTTCATAATATTGGTGTGTTTCGTTTGGTTAGTGCATGGATCCGGAGAAATTTATTACTAATGACGTGTCATTCTATTTCAGTCCTCAAGGGTGACAACGCATCTGCATTATGATTCTTTGCCAAGGGTGATGTCAAGGGTCGCAGGAATCACTTGCTATCAGGTTAACTGTGTGCTCGTTTGTTATTATCAATGTAATACCTACATTCATCATTCATAGAGATCATGATACAGAGGCTTTATATTGGCAGGCAATAAGATTAAATACTTCATCACCTCGCAATGAACATAGACTCGGCAGAGTCAATCTATTCACACCACAGCTAAATAATATTATAGTTATTTAGGTTAATAGTATTATAATTTCGGTTAATTTTTCTCTATTGATTAAGGCTCTGAAATTCTCAATTTTATGTAAAATTAATCTTTCAAACCGACACATATTTTTTGGACAAAAATATATTCCACCATATCGCCATCTATGAGCCATCTCAAACGTCATCTGTACTTGACGCACGCGTTCGGATAGCAGCAACGGAGCTTCGCCGCCGGCTATCAATTTGAATAATGCCATTCGATTAAACATTTTCACGGTATGGCAGATTATAATAATGCAACCGCCAATCCGTAAAAGGTATGCCGGAACGTCTTCTTAGACACCTTACCGTATAAGATCTAAGCTATTAAGTGTGAAGTCTTTCAATTTTTAGACTATACTTTTTACATTTTTCCTTTTTACTATGATATCAATAATATTTTCTGAATCTTATTTCTTAGCATAAATATATGAATTGATATTTTTCTCATTAACACACAACACTATGAATTGAATTACATAGATATTGAATTAATAAATTTGTCAATTTTTTTTTATTTACAACCTCAATTAGGTAATTTTAATAAGATTTATATAAAAATATCATTATTAAAAGTACTTTCCCCTCTGAATGACTTATAATAAAACTAATAATAAGTTATATAGTTTTAAAAGGAACTGTACTTAGCCAAATTGTCAACTCATTAAGAAAGATCATTTACATAATTCACATACTCATTCTCCTCCTCCTCTTATAAGAAGTTTGAAATTTGAATTTTAAGTCACATAACATATTTCACATGCCGGTATCCTTACAATGTTACCTGTAAGCATGTGGAAATCTCTGATTGCTAGATTTTTTAATTTAAAACTTAACAGAGTGCACGACGCATGGTTACTACGCTGCCAGAACCCGTTCTTTGAATGCATGAATATAAATATATTTTGTCCTGCCGATATGTGCCGTACTTATATTAATTCTACTTATTTATTTATATGCTATTAGTATTAAATAAGAATACTATCTGTATTCAAAAAATATTTGTAATCCCTCTGGCTCTATCTTTAAAATCTTATTTCTTATGAAAAAGACCAATAACTTCTTATCTAAAGATGTTACTTAAACTTCAATTATCGCTCACGGGAGAAAATTAATATAACTAGTCTGGCTATAAATACTGTTATATAAAAACTTTTCTTTTTTTCAACTTTTTAATTATTTTGAATTTGGAACACGTATATTATTTTAAAAACTTCTTTTGATTTTGTGCCATTTCACATATTTTTTCATGTTCATTATCAAATTATAATATGGAATGGGGTGTTAAAGAAAATAGGATTGCAGTGATTGCCTTGCACAAAGTGGGTAAAGAGCCGTATGTCCGTATATTGTACTATCAACAGCTACAACAATACTTCCTCTGTCGAAGACCAGAAAAGATCGGGGCGGCCGCGTGCTGTTTGAACTACAAAGGCTTTTAATACTGTTAAAGCCAGAATTCGTCGAAACCCCATTAGGAAGCAAAAAATCTTATCGCAAGAAATGAAGATTCCCGCTAGGACCAGAGACGTATTATAAAACAAGACATGTACTTCTGTGCTTATCGTCGATATAGAGGACATGCCCTAAATCAATATTTACAGTTAAAGAGAGTGGATCGATCAAAACGCCATCTGTCGCGATACGCAGGTGAAAGGCACAGATATATACAATATACAATAAGCAAAATGATAAAGTGTACGCTCACAGTTCTAAAGAAGCTGCTCAAGTGGGCGCAAAGGTACCACGTGGTCATCATCCTGCGTCAGTGATGGTTTGGTGGGGCGTGACTTATCAAGGAGTCACAAAACTAGGCACGAACTACCCAAGCCTGGCTTGAAACTAACGATCCGGACTTTATAAGAGCTGAAGAGTGGCCCTCATCTAGCCCAGACCTCAACCCTTTAGACTTCAAATTATGGTCAGTTTTAGAGGACATGGCCTGCTCTAAACAACACGGCGACATTGAGTCTCTTAAAAAATCTTTGGAGCAAGCAGTGGCAAAATTTCCCTTGGAAACAGTGCGTGAATCCAAAGATTCGTGGCCAAACAGATAAAAGGCCTGTATAAAAGTCAAAGGAGGCCATTACGAATAGAATATTTTTTTATTTTTTGCGGACTGACTAATAAATATGTAGGTATAAATTTTAATAATATTACATTACTTCATTTTAAAAAAAATGCATTTTCATTTGTAACAGAACTAATGGACGGACTAGGTAGTAAAATACCGAGTATAAGGTTTATGTAAAAGAATCGCATTGTTTTATGTTAATATTATATTTTTAAGTTATAATATTCCATTTTTTAACGATAACACATCTTTTAAGTGTCTAGTTATCCTAAATGCCTTTTCATCATTACACCTTTACACTATCAGTTTTCATTACTGCAATGTATTTTTCCTCGAAATATAACAATTGTAAAACATGTAATGCCAATAATATAACGAGCTAACAACACGCACATCCGTCCACAGTTACGTCCAAAAGCATAATGCGCGATAATAATTCTAAATTCAAAATTGAAGAAGTTACGATGAGCGGTCGCGCACGGGCCGGTGTTCCCAGTTATATAATTAGAAAATGAAAGGGTGGCGCACACGCAGCCTGCGGCGCGACCACTGCTATCGTTCACCATCGTGTCTGCTTTGAACAGTGGTGTAATAGCAATGTATAAAGCATCGATATAAAATATTAAGGTTTATCAAATATGTATATGATGTAATGTCGAAAGAGATTTCATCCACCATTTCGGGGTTTAATTAAAATAATATAACGCGAAAAGTATATAAAATATAAGTTAGTTTGAAATTCGCCACTACACAGAGTATACATTAATAATAATTACTAGTAGATATATAATACAATGTATGAAGTACTTAAACATTACGTGTTGCTTACCTCAGTTTGTTACCCTTGGTATTTCTCTACTTAAGAGAAGCCTACTTGTCGGGATATTTAAAGCTAAAAGAGCTAATGTTACCTAAAGGGTGGGAATGCTGTAGATGCCACGAACATGACTTCGATTATCGAGCAACCTCGTAGGGTTATTTACCCAAAACGTAAGCGATTTTTTCATCTGCATCTGAGGGAGAATAACTGTTCAAATTTCTCGAAGCAGTTTTCCGATGGGTGGAGGTGACCGAGGTTGATATTCGACACAAGCTTCGTTGATGACAAGGGCTATAAACGAGCTATTGTCTAGTTTTATATTGATGATGATCATCTGTTATGATGCTTAATCCAGCCAAACTTGAGCTAATTAAATTTGGTTCGTTAATGGCTAGAAATAGGTATTTACTCATACAACTTTATACACCCACCAACTTACCAGCCACGTTCTACTAACTTGTACATATGACTTTTTTAAAAAATTATAAAATATATTTATCTATAAGAGATTAACTTTTTAAAATTTTTGAATTTTATTTTTATTGTAAATAAAAAGAAACCTAATTCAAAAATATTTGACATCGATAACGTACTCCGTTCTTCACTTGCATTGAAATTTACTCCCCTTACCCCGGGGCAAATGGCAACATTCTTTATTTTCGAATATTAATAAGGAGCGTGCAACATTACGCCGTATTTCACATCGACTAACATCATTATCCGTCTCCCTCACACTTATCTATAATCTATATGCTATTTACGTTCTTTGAACGACGACCGAATTTCCAATAATGACGACATTTTGATTTAAGATTGTAGATCGGGTTAAGATTGGGATTCCTAGAGCATACCTCATATTCAGTTTTTTTTTTTGTAAAACTAATGGCCAGTTTATATTCAAAAACTATGCCTAAATAATGGAGAAAAAAGACCATAGTGGACCCGATAGTAAGTTATAACTGTGGTAGAAATCTGTATCTTTGAATATTAAAATTACAGTGACAAACAAACACGTAGTTCACCTGACGGACAGTAATTTCTATGGCCCATGATATCTAAATTCATAAACGTAAAAAAATAAGTGGAAAATAAGAGAGGATACCCTATGGCGAAGGCGTTGACGTTTCGTCCAGCCCCAGAAGGTGGAGAGTGGTCATACAGGGACCAGCAAAACAGAAATATAACTTATAGAGAGTCAAGAAAGGCGCATGCAGAGCCGAGCAATCACCATACTGCACGAACTGTTCCGTGCTTCGGCCCGTAACACTTTACTGCCACGAGAGGAGGAAGGTGGATAAATAACCCGTTTTCAATTGGAGCACGGCTCTAATACCATTTACCACTATGATTTCCGTTAGAATGAGTTCATTGTATCAACTCTTTATTTTTGATTCTATAGGATTCTTGGTGTCTTTTATACTTCTAATTCACTAGAATATAATATAAAAAACTTTTAGATAATATTTTTCAACGTAGGAATACAGTGGAGGCCATTATTATGCGTAAACTTTAGGTAGCTATCTGCTAGTTATGGTACAGATAGCTAATAATCATAGCGAATTTAAAGAATCCTCTGTCAGAAGCAACTGACCGAGCCGAGGTTCGGCCCTCTCGGGCACCCTCGAGTCAGACGCTCTCGCGAAACAAGGTAACGGTCCAAGCCGAGGCTCCCTCTCGGAAGCCCTTGTGCTGGTTACCTATATATAGAGGTCTCGACTGAGTGCCATTAGCGCTCGGTCACCTCTCAACCCGGTGAAACTGTAAAAGCCCTCGGGCTAACAGTGGCCTTCAGCCCGAAAAAAAAAAAAACTTTAGGTCGTAACCCAAAACTTTTGAGCAAAAAATGTTCTAGTATCAACATCGCATTAAAAAAAAGTACGAGTAAGCTTATGAAAATGTGCATATACTCAATACTCAACACGGAGTGTTAGTTAGCACAGCTCTGATATTCCCTTGTTTATTATACTGTCTTGCATATATATATATACACTGTAGGTTCCTCAAATTAATTTCCCGTCATCAATCGATCACAAGTGCCTCGTCCATTTGCTAGAAAGTAACACCGAACGCTTTGGCTTTGGAGAAAAAAAAATTTACAGTCTCTCGTAAGATGTAAATCCCGAATCGAAAACTTTAATAGAATACATAACGTGTTAGTAGTCTAGCCAGGTAGTAAGTACTCTAAGCACGTGACCTATTCTCGTGCATTACATCGAACTAGGGAAGAGAACATTTAAAGAGTACCTCTGTGTTTGCTCGCCAATACTTATGACTACAATACAGTTTTTACGGGTATATTCTGCGAGGTTGATGTCATATGATAATAACTAAAAGATACCAACCACTTTTATTACTGTGCTGCCATATTTTATAGTGCAATAGTGGATATACTTAAAAAATAATTACTATTTGTGCTGTTTATGAAATAGACGGTGCCTTAAGACAATACAATAATTTATACACAATTTGGATGTCAATAGTAACGACTAGGGTGCAGTTGCCTCTTATTAGCATACCACCGAAATGCATGACATTATGTGACAGCCGCCGGCTGGACTCCCAAACACTTAGTCTGAAGGGTGACCAAAAGTTCCATGCCGGAATGAGACATCAAGAAAATATTTCCCATTGCTTATCTTACCGGAGATAATACAAAAGTTGGCGAAGACAGGTGACAGTGTATTCTATGTGATAGGCTGTCAAACCAGTCACAACACGTTAGCAGATTTTTTTCTTTTTCTCTGATAGTAAGATTAATAAAGGGGTACGTAATTACCTTAGTAATCTCCATGGTCCATGATACCTCCTATCTAACTAAAGGAATCGATATGCAGGTGTATTGTCACCCTTGATGCCTGGTGGATTGGATCGTTACCAGTGAATAGAATCTCTACGACAAACTTCCACGTTACGCAAGTATTCTATGAAAGTGCGGTCATAATCATGCAACCGATTGCAGTACACGAATGCAACTTGGGGAATAAAAAAAACAATAGGTATATTTCTTGATTTGTCAAAAGCTTTTGACACGTTCTTTGTATCCGATTTATTGGATAAAATTCTCTCATTTTGAGTATACGGTGAGGGGTGAAGATATTTGCAAAATTTATTTATCAAAATTTAAGCATCAATAGCCAGCAAATAGGTTTAGGGTACTGTTATATGGATCCGCACGAGAGCATTCTTATTTTTTTAAAAAAAACCTTTTCATTTAGACACTTTTGAAAATTACAGATTAGGTTGAAATACAAAAATACGTAACTAGAACAATATTGGATAGACTTGATTGCGACTCGGAGGAGGATGACCATCTGACCGCCGTCTAGCCTAGGTACGTTAAGCTTAGAACGAAAAATGTGCTGACAAAGTCCTCTCAACAAAGCGAAGGACGCATCAGACCTATACTACACATTTAATACATATAACAGTACGATCTGCGAAACCTAATGTCGTAAGTTCCTAGAACAAGCATTTTCAGCTTAGTTGGAGTGATTAACCGGAATAATAGTAATGTTTAATAGCATTGCCAATATTCTTTAAAAAAAAAAGATTAACTCACATATAGAATTCAGCGCGTAAAAATTGACAAGTCAGTAATGAGATTCCATTAGCTGGTAATTAGCCTTGGTCGGACTTTATTTTTTATTTATATTAAAGATCTTTGTAAATTTGAACTTGTAAATCGAAAAGTAATGCGATCTGCATACATCACATCATAATCACTACACAGCATTCATCATTTAATGGTAATTCTTGGCGAGGTATTTGCTAAGAATTACCATTAGTTTTTTTTTTGGTTTGCCCTAACTGGAATAAACAATATCCAAATGGCTCCATGCCAATATCCTTTCTCTCAATATGAACAAAGCTAGATAGTTGTTTATTTTTCCAGAACAAAACAATAAGAATTCAAACTGCTCTGAACTTGTTATTATGACTCGTTCAAGGAAAAATACTTTATAAACTAGATTTTCATGCACAGAATTGCAAAAAGTTGAAACCGTTAAATATCCTGGTGTTTTTTGAATGCCAATCTAACTTTTCGTTGTCATATTAATGCACCGTAACAATAACATCCGTAATTTTTTCCGTTTCGTTCCGTAAGACTTTTAGTCTTCGAAGTATGGAAGATACTAAAATTGTTAGATATTGTATCACCAGTTGGGCGAGACTAGATCGATTCATCGCTATTAAGACTCGAAAGATCTCGAAGGATAGTCCTGAAAGTCATTTGTTTTCTGCCATTGAAATTTCCAAGTAACAAACTTTACAAATTCCAAATTTAGTATTCTTTTGCTTAATTTATATTATTTTAGTTATTTTCCGCTCGATCAATTAGAATATTTCCGTAATATAACACAACAAAAGAGACGCAAACACCGCACGTGTACCTAATACCGCGAATACTCGTCCTACTTTTCTAGAAGATTATTTTTATTGGCGGATACAACAGAGCGAACAAAGAACTTAACATGTACAAAGAAACGGAGTATCTTACAAAAAAGACCGCAGCGCACTCTCGCACATACATACAAACACACACACACGCATGCAAACTCCAATAGAAAAGTCTTATTAACCAGTATCGTGGATTTTAATTACTCGAATATATTATATCGATATTAATATATATAGATATAATATTATTATTAATTCGAATATTTCAACTGGGAAGGTGACCTGATGATCTGAAATACAAGTTTGTGACTTAGCTTAGCTTCGTCTTCCACATTACCTTGAGGATAATTTTAGTACTAAGCTTAAATTGTAAACTTAATGTGATGAGAAATAAACGACATGAAGTGCCTTTACTTTCTACTCCTAATAATTCCTAAACTGAACTATACTCTTATGGTCTTAAATAAATGTATGGTTGTGCGAGATTGATTCCCTCGATATTCTCTTCCGGTACAGAATGGAAGCATTGACAAGAAAAATATATATTTAAAACATGACATCCTTTATATTCGGATAAGGATTATATTGTAAAAATAACTAAATTCAATATATTTTAAAGAATTTGAATATTCTCTTTAAAATGTTATATAAATTTTAATTCCTAATTCTTAGTAACTGTAATAAAATGCCACCATGAGTTTTATAATGTGAAATTTTAAATACAAATTTTTATACATCAAAAATAATTGTTGTTAACCAACAAGATATCTTTCTAAAAACATGGTTATCCTATTTGAATAACAGAAAACACTTGGATCGCGTGACAAAGAGCCAACTCGTGGTCCATACTCGGTTTCCTATGGGAACGGAGGCCTAATGCGCCCTCCTGGCCCTAACCCTTCTGATAAATTGCATGGATTTCTTTCAAGAATGCGTTAATAAGTTGTAAAATTCGCCGTATCTTACAACGTGCCGCAACGGAGTTTATACTTTTATCCAGTTCAAGGGACGTTTCGTTCATTCTTTTTTATCCTTTGTAAGACAAAGGTCTTTCAAGCATTTTTTTTATTTATATATTGTTTATTTAAAATTTAGATGGATACTCCGCTTGCCACTTAGTCTATTACAGGGTAGGTGGATAACGGGGCAGCAGAAAAGGTGCGAGTAGGCGTTTGCGTCTGCCCTCCCTGAGACACTGTGACCTGCCTTAAGCGAAGAAGCTGGAACATCGTGGAGTTTTAGTCGGTGCTGTCGGTCTGACTATATAACGCGGCCTTGCCAGGGGTATGAAGGCATTTCTCAACGTGTAAAAAAGTAACAAACAGAAATTTATGTGATTTTTTAATGGCGAATTCCTCATGAATACCCAGTCTGGGTATCTTGGAGTGAAAACTATAAATCGGTCACCAACCGGCTGACACAAAAACCCTGTGGTTGACAGGATGATCGAATTAAAAATTTCATCCTCATCATCTCGATGGTTGGCAATCCACCACTGTGCACTTCACGCGAAATTTCCTGCCACGCACTACTCTGTGGAATCAGCTGACGCCAGCGGTATTTTCGACCCTATACGACTTAGGAACCTTCAATAAAGAAACCTTTCTTAAAGGACGGCAGCGCATCTACCTCTAATGTTGCGGAACACGACCTCCTTCATCGCTTAGCCGTCTTGCGTAATGTTTCCTACTCCCAGCATCCCGGTGACACGACATCACTAATTACCATCGTTCTCCTCAATCATCTAGGTCGCTGTGTTGAACTTACAGAACCTTTACTCCGATCGACTGCGAATCCAAACCCAATTATCTATGTACGAGTATACCCTTAACACTTCTTTTTTCACTGAACTCCTTTGAAATATATAATGATAATATATATATCAATACTTTTTTACTAACCATTATTATAAATCCTCACACGATAATTTCTCGATTTAAAAAGAAATCGGTGTTTTTATATCATGATACGAGACGGTGTAACGTACGGCCATATAAGTTGCAATTTCGTTGCGTTTTTAGGCTATCATTTGGTCGGGACTAGGTTAGTTTTTAATGCACATTTTAGCCCTCAGTAAGTCGTGACTTTCATCATTTTCGGCTTCACGATTTCTGAATTTGTTTGACGGAACATCGCTTGTTGTGTGGGGAGGGCACGGCGCCGTGCTCCGCTGTCAAAGTAAAAACATCTAATTACTAAATCTTAAGTTACTAAAGAGAATGCATCTTTAAGTTACAGGTGGATTCGTAATTCTCCTTTGTGTTGAACACACTTACAAATTTAGAACTATTATAACCCTTTTGAAAAAGAGAATCTGTTATTTTTAGGTAGTAGCGCAACGATGCAGCTATATGGTACCTATAGCAGAGGTAGGCTCAGGTAGGTCAAAAAATAAAACCTTAATGGCGAAGAACTTCAATCTTAGTTTTTATGGGTGACATCCTATCTACATAGTGATCTGTACACAAAAAAAAACTTTTTACTTGCATGCTATTATGATCTTACGCGTGACAAACGAGAAAATAGATCACCTGATGGTAAGTGATTCTTGCGGGTGTATCCGATGTCGCCCAGACATGAAAGAGGTACCTCTGAGATGTGATGTACCCATGTAGTGCACCACACAAGGGATTTCCCACTTTCTCATGCGCCCAAATCGACCATCGGGTCTCCTGCCATCCTGCCAAACAAATCCGTAAAGTTTTAAAAGCGAGGTAATATCGATATAGCCAAGAGTCCAGCCAAGGAGATAATCAATGGCGATTAAACTTGTCCACACTGCTTGCAAGGACACATATGGGGACACATCGACGCTCCAGAATCCTACGGCATTGCGTAAGCTTTTGTCGTCATTTGGTCAATGACAAAGCATGTAGCCAGTTATTGAAATATTATTATTATTATATTTATTGAATAAGCAAAGAAAAAAAATAATAGGTCTTTATACCTATATACCTCTAATCTTAAAGCAATAAAATGCACCTTTGATTACCAGCACTGAAGTATTTTAAAAAGTAAAGAACCCGTTTGTTTAGCTTTTATAAAACATAAAAAAAATAAAAAAAAAAAAAACAAAACACGACAAAAGTTCTACGGACAAAAGTTTTATAAATTTACAACAAAATTTGTGTTTAAAGTTTAAAACTTAAAATGCTAAAGTAATGGCTGTGATTCTTTAATGATAATCAAGTCACCTATAATGAGTCCTGGTCGATTTAGAACATGGCAACATCGTCTAGTCACCATATTACTAATGACGATTATATTCCTGACTGTCATTGTTCCGGATCACTTCTCATCAGGTAAAAATCGTAAAATTCGAAAGCATTTATTGGAAGTAGCGTCAGCAGATTCACTACATCGATAATAATTATGTATATATTTATATACATATTTACTTTTAGATATGTTTGAATTTATAATATGTATATATTTTTGTTTTATACTTTATATAAATAATATAATATAATAATATTTTATTTATTATTTTATTTAGTATTATAAATTCCAAAGATTATATATAATGATATATATATATATATATATATATATATATATATATATATATATATATATATATATATATATATATATATATAATTGTATAAGTATTTACATGTACTGGTTGTTTCTTTTTTACTTAATTATTATTCATCTGTCCCTACCTTGATTTTTCTGAACCCTCCCAAGGTTGACTGGTAGATAATGCCTTAGACATTAAGTCCGCCTTTGTGCATATGTCAATTGTACAAATGTTTACCAATAAATAAATAAATATAGTTTCACTAAGTATGGGTGTAAAATAGGGGTAACCATTGGTCGGGAAAATCAAGTCAGTCCCTCTCGCGCAACAGGGCAACGGTCCAAGCCGAGGCTCCCTCTTGGGAGTCCTTGTGCTGGTTACCCAATAGAGGCCTCGACTGAGCGCCATAAGCTCTCGGTCACCTCTTAACCCGGTGAAACTGTAAAAGCCCTAGGGCAAACAGCGGCCATCAGCCCGAAAATAAATTAAAATGGGGTAACCACGTCACAGATCGTACGATAGATAGGTAAAGATTCTCAACCAAACTCAAAATATGTCATCTCGTTAACAATCGACCCTTCCTCCGATCACATACATACATTGGATTAGAAAAGGGGATGACGAATGAGTTACTCTGTGTTTGGACATATTCTTTAGGCTCTATTCTATATCCTACACTGTGAATCATTTGAAAAGGAATTCATCTTGTAGTCTGGTAGTGCAAATAATATTTACGTAGATATCGTAATACAGTGGTAGAGCTACACGGCAATTAGTTTCTAGCTACAGAATGAATTGGCCAACTCGACCGGGGTAGGACCACGCCCTCACAGAATACCAGCGTAAAATAGCAGCTAATGCCGATGTGTTTTGTTTGGTGAATGTAGAGATCCGGAGACCTTTATTACTGGTGATGAGGCATTCCATCTCACTACTCAAGGGTAACAACGCCTCGGTTTTCTCCGTCCCGTGAATTGAACGGGAGCGTTTATTCACTGAGTTACACACGGCTCGAGATACGGTATTTATTTATCAAATTTATTTTGTAATTGCTAAATTTTTAAATCAATCATAAGTCCATTAGGTTTTAAAAAGATCGGTCACCTCATTATCGATATCATATTACAAATAAAAGATGGTTGATGTTTGCGTTAAATTCGTAACGAATACATAGAACCTACTATTGAACAGATCTTATTTAGATTTTTACCAAAGACTGACATTGTTACAAAGGATATCTAAGCTGATCGAACAAAGTTTACATGTTGTTCTTATTTTATAACTATTTGCCATAATAATATTTAGACCACCGCATGGCGTAGTTGTCAGTGTAGGTACATCTAGAGTTTGATTACCTATTGAGGGAAGCAATACTTGCGTAAAATAATAATTTGTTCTGAATATGCCTATGTACATCTCGTATCCCTGACACTGCATCCTAATCTACCTCTTAACTAATTACGTATGCTTTACATTGGACCATTATAGGTGATGAGAGCGTTTCGATATGCACACATATAAAAGGCACTTTTAAACATTTGTCAACGAATTGAAAATGTCAAGGACTCAAAAGATTAAGAAATATTGATTCGGTACACAAATTTTGCACATTGTTATGCTTTAAGAATACTCAAACTGTCGATTGACCAATTTATAATTCAAAAGCATACAACATCTAGCATACGAATTGCACCGCTATCGTTGTACGTAATGACAGACATTATGCAAAGTCTTCCAATTTAATCGATATTATAGATTGTATCTCATCAGGATGAACGCTCTACCCTTCTGACTCATAGCGTAATAATAGGTTGGCTCACTTACAACTACTTATGGCAGCCTATTCGCTGAACCTTTTAAAATCTGCTGTTGTTTCCTTTTAAATAATTGTCCACTTTGATATGTTCTCTGATATTTATTAAAAGTCAATTTATTAATTATTATATTAACTTATCGTGATAAATTTTAAATATTTAAAGATAAATTTTAAACAATCTTTAAATATAATTGCTTAGTATGGTCAGACTGCATCTTTTCTACTCACAAAGTTCTGTCTATGAGTTTTTCCGGAGAGTATGTAGAAATAACCATATATAAGTCGTCAGCTGCAATGGTATATTTCGATGATTTTAACATTTTAGCTGTAGTATTGCCATCTAGCGACAAGTAGATGTAGTCATCTTTCAATTTAATGTTTCGCCAAATTTAAATTAAATATATTCTTTTTGTAAATGTTTGTATAGCTATATAGATCATTTTAGATAGTTGTAATTCAATTAGTAGGAAAATAAAAAATATTGTGTAATTTGTTTTATTTTTATTATAGTAACACAGAGATTTTCATATTGTAAGCAACACCTTAAGTCTTTCCTCAAACATTTTGATTTTCAGATTTCGCTTGTCATTCAAGTCATCGATTTAACTTAAATAAATTTCAAAACAATGGCTTTATTGGATTATTGTCGCCTGGATGAAAAAATTAATTTAAAACCTGTCGATTCGCTTGCTTCATTTCAAAATGATGTTATTGGATACAGTTCAAATTTTATGAACAGCGCTCAACTTGCGACTCCGCCGTTTGCTAACGTAAGGGCAGGTTATTTTGTTAAAATACTATGATTGTTGCTTATTTAATCTTGTTTTGATATGTGTATGTTATTTTTCAGCCGATTGGGACTTTAGCCCAGTTCAATACTAAAGATGAGACCGGACGCGATATCAAAATTGAGTTTGATCACGGTACTACAACCCTTGGATTCCGGTATAAAGTAAGTTTTTGTTATTTTAAATATTATCGTACACACACTTAACACTGCTCATCTGATGGTAAGTGATTACTGACGTCTGGATGTACGTAGCTTACTCAAAAAATATTCAAGATGCACATGTATTATCACCCCATATACATTGCTCTCATATTAATAAAAAAAAATCATGGTTTAACTGAGATAAAGATGTTGAAGGAGAACTTCATTTGAATCAACTCAAATGCATGTATGGTAAAGTGTAAAGGAGATATTGCCTATTGACAATTTGTTTTTACAGATATGAAAGATAAAAATGCATACTGTTCACCTGATGTTAAGGATCTCCGTGATCCAAAGATATCAATATGGATCTTGTACCAAGATAAATCTATAAGCTTTGGCTGAGAATTAAGATTTATGGCTTGTTAATGGGTCCCCAAATTTTGCTCACATTCAAGGAGGTTAATAGCCATTACCTTATATATAGTCTGTTACTTTACTTTTACTTTCACAATAGCAATGAATATTGTTACTTTTTTATAATGGAAGCTGTTAATCAGCACTTTTGGGTCAATTTATAAATTATTAGAATCCCCTCAATGTAGGATACATTAACTGGAAGAGCTAAAGAGATTGATAAAAATGTTTCACACATATTTTTCTAATACTATAAAAAACAAGCAGAAATTTTATCACATGTTAAATTATCCGTATGTCTTTCCTTGGCTATGTAGGAATATGCATTTGCTTTGTCACCTATGAAAATTAAATGAATATTATAATATAACAATAAATTAGTTATTCCGCTGTTTAAATATTGTTTTGTATAAAGTGCACAACTAGTGAATATTATTTCTGCTTGAATAGGTAAAGGCTTGGTGGTTCATTACAAATAGTATTCTATAGAATTAAATATTCTATATATAAGTAACATTATTTTATAAACATGTTGAAAATTAAAAATAAAAAAATTAACTGGTAGTGACATATTCCTTTTTTTTAAAAAAAAAATTAATATAGTAATGGAAGGACTTTAGTAGAGAAGGTAGTACTTCTGAAACATTTTCCCATAATAAAAAAATATATATCATATATATGTCTGTATATTTGTATCTGTTATATATGTCTGGTTATATATGTATTTTATAATTACACATATATTGTTAATTTAATATAATAGTATTTTACAACAAGTTCTTTAAGCATACACCTATCTCATTTCATCTCTGCATTGCCCTAAGGTTGACTGGTAGAGAATGCCTAAGGCATTAAGTCCGCCTTTGTACATACTGTTTATGAAGCTTAAATAAATAAATAAAGAAGAAGTGTCATAGGGTTTTTTCATCGTGATGTTAACCCATAAGCATTGATTTTCAGTCTAAAATTTAATGTAATGTTTAATTACAGGGAGGTGTACTATTGGCAGTTGATTCCCGAGCTACAGGTGGCCAATTTATTGGTTCACAATCCATGAAGAAAATTGTAGAAATTAATGACTATCTCCTTGGTTAGTTGTACACATTAAAACTATCTAGTGGAAGTTGAAAAAAAAATTCTTAGACAAAACATATACCAAACAAAAATTCTTAGACAAAACTTATATACTAACTAATATCAATTTCCATTTTATATTTTTTCTTTTTTAATATTCTCAATATTGATACTGGAAGGTGGTAGCAGGCTATAAGCTAAGTGGCATTACCATCACATCATTAGTTTGTACTACAATCTTGACTCTTCATCCCATCAACTTTAAAGAGGGCTACTGCTAGACATGGACCATTCTCCGGAAGCATATGCTTTAATTATCATACTAAATAGGTAATTTCAGTACCACAAAAACTGTACTGTCTGCCACAAATTTGACTGATTTAAGATGGTGCTTCCTTGATTTAACTGAAACATCAAAATTATGCTATTGATTATGCATTTTCCCATGTTCGCCGTTTATAAAACTCATTAGATAGTATTAATAAAAGATAGTTTTGATCTTATGGTATCTCTACAAATGTGCATGATTTGATAGCTTTCCCAATTTTCGCAGGTACATTGGCTGGTGGAGCAGCGGACTGTGTATACTGGGATAGAGTTCTCGCCAAACAGTGCCGTTTGTATGAACTACGCAATCGTGAACGCATATCTGTTGCAGCTGCCAGTAAGCTCATATCGAATATGGTCTACAACTACAAGGGGATGGGCCTAAGTATGGGTATGATGCTTGCAGGATTTGATAAGCGTGTAAGTATATAATTATGTCTTGTCCATAACATATAACATTCCTATTGTAAACTTATTTTGAGGCTGAAAGAAAAATGCTTAGCAACATTTTTAAATTGTGCTTTAACCCTATAGACAGATTTCCACTGTTCATTAAGATATTATTATCTTCTCCTAAATATGGTTATGACACCATCTGTTTATATAAAAAAAATCTGATATTTTCCAAAAATAACTGATATGCATTGAAATTACTTACATTAGTATCATAGTGTAGTATGACTACATGTATCCTTCCCAAATTACAAATAAGTCCAAATCTGCAAAACTTAGAGTTTCAGACCAACCATCATACAAACAAGACCTGGCTGTATGGACTAAAGTCCTTTGCCTTTCCCATTAGGGATAAATTAATCATCATCATCTGCAAAACTTATAAATGATTCATAATTTCAAAATTTCTTGTGTTTAAAATTTCAGAAAATATTGCATGTTTTCAGTTTTTATAATGAGCATGCAAAATTCTCACTTATCTTTCACTATTATCAGTATTTTATATCCATTCAAAAAACAAAGCTCCAAATTTATGGTTTATGACCTGAAATTATGAAATCATTAAATGCAATGTAAAATCATATAAATTAATAGTGAAAATCAAAATTATATTCATGTATAAAATTTACATTTTATGCATATCTGATAGAATCCAGAACCAAACAACAATTTATTTTAAATATTATTTATTATGCAATATTATGTATAATATTGAATTTAAGATAAAAACTTAATCAGAGATTTTCTAATCATTATTTTTACTTTCAGGGTGCACAGTTGTACTATGTAGACAGTGAAGGGACCAGAACTCCAGGGAAAGTGTTCTCTGTAGGTTCTGGTTCAGTTTACGCATTTGGTGTCCTTGACTCTGGATACAAATGGGACCTTGAGGATAAGGAGGCACAAGGTTTGTTATTTTTTCCCTTAAAACAAAGGTTTGGATAACACAGCATACTAAATAGAAATTAAGATGAAATCATTTTATTGTGGTAATTATATTTAGAAAAGTGGAAACTGTCCACAAGCTTCTCAGTACACTACTATTGATATAATCTCTGTGTGTGAACCACTGTGTTTAATTAAATGTATAGTGTAACTTCATTTCCTCCATTCTGATCAAATCTGGCAAGAATGTTTTTTTTTAAAACATTCTTGTGATCTTGTTGCATATTTCTAATATCAGATCTTTTTAATGCCAATTACCTTTGTGCATATACCAATATATCCTGAACAGTTGTTATTACCTGGACCACTTTTTTATATATTTGGGGCAACAAATAATGTTACACATTCATTCTTGTAACGGAATCATAAAGCAGTTTCTAATTTTTGCTGAAATTCTATGAAAGTATACTATATCCAGTCAAACCGACCCATTGTGTTCTACATCAGATAAAATTTGTCATGATGGAGTTAGGAAGTTGATTTTAAAATGATTATCAATTTCAGAACTAGGACGCCGTGCTATCTACCATGCTACCCATCGCGACGCTTACTCTGGTGGTATCATCAGGGTCTATCACATCAGCGACCAGGGCTGGGTCAACATTTCCAATGAGGATTGCTCGGAACTGCATTACAAATACCAGGAGGAAAGGGGAATCCGAGATGATCAGTTTTAATATTTTTTTTATTAAATAAATACTTATATAACCATGGATTTTTTTATTTTTATTTATTACATATAACTTATACTATTAGAAAACTGAGTCATGACTGTAATTGGATCTTTTTTAAACATTAACTGTTTAAGTTCACAGAATTATCAGTTTGGGTGAATTTTAATGCAATTGTGAAACTTTGAAAGCTTATAAAAATTAAGAAAAATTTTACTTGGGTTGCTAAAATCTTTTGCCAAATTTATAAAATATATATAGTATATAATACGTACTTTAAAACTAATATATAAATATATATGTATATATATATATATATCAACAAGAAGACAAATAGAGAACAAATACCAGATGGGCGCGTCATAATAGTCCGAACTAATGTTGCCTTGCTAATGAGCTGCATTTTGCTTATTGTTACATATTCCGTTATTTTAGTCGAAGAAGCGCGAATTTATCCCTAATAGGAAAGACAAAGGACTTTAGTCCATACAGCCAGGTCTTGTTCGTATGATGTTTGGTCTGAAACTCGGTTATCTCAAAATTGTAGTGATGTTAGTATTGCACGTTTTCTTTTTTTTAAAAAAACAGATTATAGAAGACGTCGCGCGTATATAGATCTACACAGAGACCAATCGTTAAACAAATTGAAATTCTTATTAATATTTTAACGAAACGAAGCCATACTGACAAAAAACTATTCCTTAAAATTGTTTCTAATCATGGGTTCTTTGGGATCCGTTTCCTTATCATATCTTGATCAAATTTGTATGGGACTACTCTGGAGTTTATAAGTCTATATAAAAAATCTATAGCAGTTTATTAAACCCAAAAAATCAGTCTTGAACTTCCGTATCGTTCACGCTATAATATAGTAACCATTACTAAGAAGGAAAATTTGGTAGAAATTTATTATAAATACAATGCTGGTTGAATATACACTAATTAGCTGTGATTAATAGATATTATTTTTCATTCAAGTCATGTGTCACGAAATCGGAAAAAGATTATAGATACTCATATTTTGTTAAGAGAAATCATAATTCAACTTACCGATAAAGACTCTTCCACTTCTGTAATGGCTTATGGAACGGAATTGGATCATTCACATTAAGAAAAAGCTATTACATACACATACACAGCAATGCTGGAGGGAGCAAACTAATGCTGTAGACTTGAGTAATTTATTTTTACCATTCTTGGCTTAAATCCTCCAACACTTCGCATTTAAGTGTATATTTGACAAGCTGCAAGCCCCTTTAGTTTTTGTAGTATGTGTAAAAACTTTTATGATTTAGAGTACAAATATATAACAGTTATATATTATGTATATTAAGATACGTAAATAATCCCCTTTTGTCGAGAAGTCGAAATCAACTCTTGGAAGCAGATGACAGGTGATCAAACAAACCTTGCTTCTGGAAAAGTTGACTGAATAATTTTCCATGTCAAAATTTTCCCATCGAGGCATGTTAGTAGCGTTTTATATGGAGAGCTGATATAAAAGGAAACAAGGGTAGTAATGTAATCGTGATGGTAGAGGCAGGAGACTGCAGCAGCAATACAAATGGGATGGTTCGTTCGAGTAAGAACCATTTCCTTACGGATCACCCACATGAAATAGCAACCTTGCTGTTTTGTATCATGAGTATAAAAAAATCTGAGAACAAGGCATTTTATCTCAGTTCTTGGGTGTGACACTACACGGGTATATATACGATAATTATAAAAATATCATTAATATATTTCTTCAGAACAGGATGAATTATATTGCATTAACCTAAAAACCAGTTTACCTTGTTATGGATTGCCAAATGAATGACAAATAAAATGCTGCACATATATTATTGTAGTTCGGTTTTTTATTATTTAACATAATTACCAATTAAATACCAAAACCAACAATAGTTAATCTGAACACAACATGTCATGTATGTGTTACAAAATTATTGATCATATTTTTAGGAATTAACCAAAAATTAAAAAATAATTAAAGTAAAATGTTATGCAATCAATTTATAAAGAATGGTAGATATTTTACAATTTTTATTGTGCATGTGCAAAAACAAATACAAATAGTATTAATAAATACAGATTCTTTTACCCTCTTATTTGAATACTAATAAACATTAAAAAGGTCTAAAATAATGAATGATGTGCCATTACATGTTAGATCTCAAGATTGCCGACACATCTGCACTATGACTCCTTATTGAGTATGATTATAATCTTATTTTCGTATAGTCCAACAGTCACCGGGGTTTTTCTCTAATGATAATTGTGTTATTATAATATAGTTTTAAACAAACACCTTCTTCTAAATCGACATAATGCTTATTAGATAGGATTTAACATAGGCCTTATCATACAATATTATAATAACATGACATACTCATTTCATTTAACCTTTTTAATACACTTTAAATAATAGGGTGGACTAGAGATATATTATTAATAACTGCACAGCAGTATTAATAAATTTAACACTAATTATGAGTTGAGCTTTAGGATTCCTTTTCCTTCTTATTGCATTCCACGGTCACCTCTTCTAGACTCTCCTCTAGTTCCCAGTCTTTAAGTGGCACTTCTGTTAACCTGTAGAATTTACCGTGTTTACCTATACCTAGAAAAGATAAGGAACAAACTAAGTTGCAAAATAAATTGTTAAAAGTAATATATACTGTAACATCATTGAATCAGCACAGTGGTAGAGCTACACTGCAGTTTGTTTCTAGCTGCAGAATGAATGGGTCAGCTCGACCGGGGTAGGACCACGCCCTCACAGAATACCAGCGTAAAATAGCAGGTTAACGCTGCTGTGTTTCGTCTGGTGAGTGCAGGGATCCGGAGACCTTTATTACTGGAGACCGGGCATTCCATCTCAGTCCTCAAGGGTGACAACGCATCTGCACTATGATTTCTTATCAAGTATGAATGTAGATGTCATGGGCCGCAAGAATCACTTACCATCAGGGGAACTGTGTGCTCGTTTGTTACTCTTAATGCTATAAAAAAAAAAAATAGTTGAGTGCATTCTATATATAGTACATATGGGAGTTTGTTTTGAAGAAGTTAAATTTCAATTCAATAGACAGTATGTTCCTTAGTGTTGATGTTAATTGCAATAATAATTGATTAATAAATTTACATAGATAACAACAATGCATTGACCACATGCTTCGTCAAACATAGTATTTAATCAACAACCTTTTTTATTTTATTTAGCACATTCTTGGAGAGTTATCAGCTCAGCAGTGAGACATATGTACAACCTTAGGATATTATGTATATTTTGCTAGTGGAAGGTTGCAGCTGTTTTTAGCTCCAGCATTAATGCATTGGTTCGACCATAGAAGGACCATGCCTTCAGAAAATATGGCACTAAACACATTATGTTAAATGAGGCATTCAATCTTAGTTTTCAGGGATGACAATACATGTTTATTTCTTTTTTTTATTTGTTGTTAGTGATAGATAAGAAACAATGTTTATGGACCACAGTAGTTATTTACATTAGTGAACTGTGTGCTTGTTATATATGTAGGATGAGTGAAATGTAACGTAAGACGGTCAATGCGATGATCGAATGAATGAGCGTAACGACAAGATAGATCGTTTGAGCAAGTGCGAAAGAGATGATGAATATGTGACATATGAGGCTTTTTAAAACAACGGATAGGGGATCTGTCAAGAGAAAAGACGTGTCGGCATTGTATTATTTTATTTAAATTTTTTAATATAATTTATCATTTGTCTGATTTCGCTGGTGTTCTTCATTTTGGACCCAATCCCACATATATTAACAACACCATATAAGATAATTCAACATGTAAATTACAAAGTTGAAGAATATCATACCTTTTTGGAACTTTTGCACTCCTTCCTTCATATCCTCTATTGCACCTCCCAACAGACTAGATATAATAGCCTCCTCTCGCATGCTCTCCTCACTATTTGGGTTCAGCTGTGAGTTGACAGCGGCCAGCTTGTCCATTATAAGTGCATTTTGTGGGAACTTGACAAGCGACTTGGCTAGTTTTACTGATTCACCTAGCGCTGAAACAAATAACACATTATTAATTAATTTATCTGTATAAAATAAGTCTGATAAAAATGATAACCTAATAGCTAGTTCAGCTTCTTTAATTTTCAAATTATGTCGAGGACTATTATTCTGCTTTGCTCTTATTGTGGATAGTACGAAAACATTTCATAGTATAGTCACGGTGCATCATATATAAAACGTCATTCGACGCTTAGCAGTCGCCGAGAACGGTCGGCTCGGCGACCCGTCACGACCGTCCCGAGCTACCTGCTCCCGAGCGAGCCACCTGCACATCTGATGTGTCCACAAAGACGACGCGGAAGAGGCGGACCAAGACACCGAGCGTTGCGGCTGCTAAATTCCAGGCAGTCCCAACCGCAGCCTCGGATGCGGAGGTCATTGACGATGAGGGCATCTGGGACTCGACAGTGGCCCAAACATTAACTAGGGCCAAGGCTTGCCTTCCAAAATCCGTAGAGCTGGAGCGGGATATGGAGGGCAAGTCAATTGCAGACCTGGGTGCCTGCATCCGGTCCTCCTTACTGGCGGTGGACAAGGTTGCCGACAAATCCGGCAACCTCAAAGGCACATTTGTCCACAGCCTAAGGGTGGCGACCAGACTTGTTGAGGCAGCTACCACAGAACTGGCATGGAGGGTTTTTCAACCCCCGAACGTCTAGAAGCTCGAGCGAGAGAACGCGGAGCTTCGCTCGCAGTCAGCCGAGCGCAGTCAGCCGAGCTCTCGACCAAAGTGGGAGCTCAGCACTCTCCGGCATCAAGGGGAGCCTCAGGCAACCACGACTCCTCCTCAGCGAGCTCCTAGTGCTCCGAGGTCCGGGAGCGCAGAGGACGGGCTCATGGAGCGCTTAGGGGCTCTTGTGGAGGCAAGGCTGGTTGCCTTCGAGGCGAAAATCCTTCGAGGGAGGGCAACTCGGCCTCCCTTGGTAGATCAGCCAGAGCTGCCTTCCGCGAGTGAGGCACAATCGCTGTCACAGTCAGTGCAGCCGTTACCGCCCCGCTTGCGGAAGACAAAAAGAAGGCCAAGAAGCCATCCACCCGCCAGTGGCGCAGCTGCCTCCGGTGGCTGCGCCGATACCACTAATGTCGGTGGATCTGTCCGCGAGCACATGGGCACAGGTGGCTAAAAAGGCGAGGAAGGCCAAGGCCCAAAAACAAGCGGCTCCCGGTTCAATGTCCTCCCCTAAACCCTCCAAGGGTAAAGCAAAGAAGGGGAAGGTCATACGCACTTCAACCACTACTGCCGGTAACCTTGCCGACTGGCCCCCGACTACCCGCCCTCTAGGGAGCGAGGACGGGTTATGTCGGACTCGCACCGACTAAAACCCCACGGTGGTCGCCACCAACGCCCGCGAGGGGTCGCGGGATCTCCGTAAGAGAACGCAACCACAACCGCAACCCCCCCTGCGCTTCGCTGGGATAGCCCGTCCCGGGGGCGTGCGTGAAGATCGCACCCCCAGAACCCTCGCGGAACTATCACGACGACACGGTACCATGTCGTCCCGTCGTCCTCTTCGGGGTCGCTAATACTGGACGATCGGAGCCCCCACTCCGACCGTCAGCGACCGAAGGGCCCCGTTTATGGTAGGGGAGCACCAATGGGAGGGCCGTGAAGAGCCGCGCGAGCGCCGCGTGGGCCCGTCTCCGAGCAGGATCGGTCCTCTCTCTCTATCCCGCTCGGCAGCCTCCTTTCGGACCATTACGGTCTCGCAGAAGGAGGCTACGGCCCTCCACGCCGGTTCCCCGCTCAGCATCGCCGACACGACTGCTGGCAGGGACAGGTTCCGTCCGATGTGGCCGACCAAGACCCGCCACTCGGCTTCCCACGCCGGGCAAGCAGCGAGCGTGTGCGATGCGGAGTCTCGGACGTTGCCGCCACAGTGGAAGCAATTCGCCGTCGCCTCGCGACCGATCTTACACAGGTAATCACCGCAGCATCCATGCCCGGTGATCACCTGCGTTAGTCTGTAGGTGAGTCTTCTTCCACGTCGCTGCATCCAGGCTTCGAAGATCGGCAGGAATGCTTCGACGACGCGTTTGCGCGCATACCGCTCCTCACCGAGCCAAGCGCGCCACGTCGCGATACGTCTTTCCTGCCGATGCTGCACGGGGAACCGGTGTGGAGGGCCGTAGCCTCCTTCTGCGAGACTGTAATGGTCCGAAAGGAGGCTGCCGAGAGGGATAGAGAGAGGACCGATCCTGCTCGGAGACGGGGCCGACGCGGTGCTCGCGCGTCTCCTCACGGCCCTCCCTTTGGTGCTCCCCTACCATAAACGGGGCCCTTCGAGTCGCTGACGGTCGGAGTGGGGGCTCCGACCGTCCAGTATTAGCGACCCCGAGGACGACACGACGTGGTATCATGTCGTCGTGATAGTTCCGCGAGGGTTCTGGGGATGCGATCTTCACGCACGCCCCCGGGACGGGCTATCCCAGCGAAGCACAGGGGGGCTGCGGTTGCGTTCCTTGCGGGGATCCCGCGACCCTTGCGAGCGTTGGTGGCGACCACCGTGGTGTGTTAGTCGGTGCGAGTCCGACATAAGCCGCCCTTGCCCCCGCGAAAGCGGGTATGCGTAGGCATTTCCCCACGCTAAAAAAAAAAAAAGTGGATTAACTAAGTTAGTGTAGGGCTAGCACCGTACGCCCACGGTTTGCCGTCTGGGAAACGCGAGAAACCGGAAGGAGTCAACGCAAACTTGGCCTTGGGCCTAGCCAAGGTTGACCAACCTACTGGACTTATGACAGTCCCACGCATAGTTAAATTAGCTCTAAGCACACGCCCAAGTCCACATATAAGATTGGCACTTGGACGCACTAAGGCTACATACATAACTAGGCACACATCCTCTCTGCCTATAACTGGCGGGGAGGAGAGTAGGCTATTCACCCCGGCATCCCACCGGTGACCATACTTCCCGCGAATATGTAGATAAAAAAACGAACAGAGTTCACAATGGAGGACTCTTCCTCAGAGTTGTTGCACTTCATCAACGTTCTAAAAAACAAGTACCCCGATGTCTTCCAGGACATACTCAAAGAAAGACCACTCCCAGACAGACCTTTAGGACCTTCTCCATTTCCTGCACTTCATCCGCAGTCTCCGAGATGCGGTAACCCGCTTCTTATATCTTATAAGGTGTGTTCTTCCACACTTACACTATGGCGGAAGAGCGCCAACTAAGGGTGGTCATCAAAAACCTCCCATAGGAAAACCTTGCGGACCTCATTGAAGCGCCTTTAAGCCCAGAATCCCCGTCTTATCTGTGGATCGTCTTATCATAGGATGTATAGTGGGTATAAAAAAAAGCCATTCAACATGGTAATTGGCCATCAAAAGAACCGCGGCAGGGAAGCACATATTTAACCTGAAAACCTTCTGCCACCTATCCGGGCTTACCATAGAACGCCCACATAAAAACGGCCCTCCGAGCCAGTGCCACAAATGCCAGTTATATGGTAATTTAGCCCAAACTTTCTTCGGCAAACCGAGGTGCCTGGGTGACCACGGAACCGTAAACTGTCGAGACCAAAGGAGCCCTTCTGGCCGCTTTCGGGTCGAGTGTGTCCTGTGCAACACGGAAGGACACACAGCCAATTATCTTAGCTGCCCAAAGTGCCCCAAGCCAAAACGCCCGGCATTAAGAATCGCGCCCAAAGTCGCTACTGCGACCACCGCGCCAGCGCCAATTGCCGCACAACTTTGCATCCGACCTCTTCGCCCCGCATGGCAAAAGCCGGTCAGCTTAGCGACTGTTGCTCAACCGCTTGAGCAGCCCTCTTCAGCAGCCGTAGGGTAGGTTAACGATAGCGACCTCGACCTAGTGTGTCGCTTCACCGCCGTCTTCAACGGCACCGACGTTTCGGTCCTCTCCAAAGCGCTGAGGGATTCCAATGGCAAACCTAAAGTCAGGATTGCCGCCACATTGCGCTAGTTACAGCCATCATCAACTTCAAAGCTTAGACGGCCTCTACAACGGCAGAGTAAAACCGCGATCTTTCTACGCCGCCTTTTCTAACGCGAACGGTATAAATAATCAACGCCTCGAAATCATCAATTTCGTTTGCGATCATCAAGTCCATGTGCTCTTAGTGCAAGAGACTTTCCTCTAAATACACACTCGCAATCCCAACATTGCGAACTATAACTTCATTAGGACTGATTGGACTTCTGCCGTTAACGGTAGCTCTTATCTACTATAAAAAGTCCTTGCACTGCGTGCCCGTCGACACGCCAACTCTCACCTTCCTAGAAGCCTCGTTTTCTCAGCTGGTCATGGCCGGCCACGCCCCCATCACAATCACGTCCGTTTATCTCTCCTGCAGACGGGTCTCTCAAATTTTACGAAGCGACTTCGTGGCGCTCCTGTCCCTTGACAACTTTGGCGGGGGATTTCAATAGCAAGCACACTCGGTGGAATGCAGCTAAAATCAACCCCGGGGTCGGCTTTAGACTCGCCAAGCGACGCACTTAACTTCGATGTCGTAGCGCCTTCTACGCCTACCCATTTTCCATACATATTGGGTCACACACCGGATGTGCTTGATATTGCCATCTGCAAGAACATCGACCTCGCCTTACAAGGGATAGAGGTGATACACGAGCTCGTTTCCGATCATCACCCCGAACTTCTACGGTCAGGGCCCTAAGCCCCATCCTCATCTTCCACCAAGACAATAATAGACTGGCACCGACTCAGGAACGACCTGAGGAAACTCACATAATTGCACCTAGATGCTCGCAACCTCGCAGTTTATGCCCACACTAGGCACGTCCAAACCGTCGTAGAGGATTACTCGAAGGAACCTTCCCTTGGTGGATGACCACTAATGGACCCTGCCAAACGACATAAAGGACCGAACGAGGCGCAAGAATGCGGCGACTCGTGCCCACGACATAAGTCGATGTGCTATCAGCATGAAGTCCGATTACACATAGCCCACTACAGGAGCGATCGGTGGGATAGTCACCTCTCCAAATCGAATCTTCCCATCTTCCCATCTGGCCTTCTGGCGACTTCCCAGATCCCTAAAAGGAGACACCGCCCAAACAATGCCTCCCGATAGAATCATACGCGATACTGCCATGTCACAGGCCGGTTCTCAACAGTCAAAATCGATAGAAGTTTCGCTGGAAATTCTCACCAGCTCACGGACCCTCAGTCCCGTGAGCGCTGTGTCCGATGAAGCGGTAAGAGCCGCATAGGCTAACAGCATCAAAATCAACAGAATCTGGATGGAGTTTCTTGCGCCACTTCTTCTCCAACGCCCACGCATTCCGAAGTGGTGGTACAGATAGCTAACGATTATAATTTAGATAATCCTTAGTCAGAAGTAACTGACCAGATCTGAGGACTGAGCCGATCAGCACGAAAAAAGCAGTTATAAATCAACTGCAATACCAAGAAGGTACTGGTTCGACTGGAGGGATGGATGCCTGGAATTGCCGTGTATTTTTTTAAATTAATATGGAAAAAAATAAAGCTTTATTACTGGCAACATTAGTTCAGTTGCAGTTTCTTTCTAGTTGCAGATTTAGTGGGTCAGCTCGACCAGGGAAGGATCACGCTCTCACCGAATAGCAGCAAAATGCTGCTGTATTTCTTCTGGTGAGTGTAGGGATCCGGAGACCTTTGTTACTGGTGACGAGGCATTCCATCATAGTCCTCAAGGGTAACAATGCATGTGCATTATGATTCCTTGTCAAGGATGAATGCAGATGTCATGTGCCGCAGGAATCACTTACCATCAGGTGAACTGTGTGCTCGTTTGTTACTCTCAATGTAACAAAAATTGTATAATAAAGTAATAATCATAATAAATAAGGAGCTAAATTACCAGTTCCAGTAGAGGTGAGTTTGCACGCGAGACCCATCGCATGCGCTTCTGTACCGGATATAAGGCGTCCGGTCATCAGCAAATCTAATGCACGTGATAGTCCTATGAGGGACGTGATACGTCGCGCGCCGAATAAACTTTGTGGAACACCTGGAGATTAAAAATTCTCAATTGTTAACTAGCAACACATAGGCGCCCAGCGGTTGTGACATACAACAAATACTCCTAATGATATTTTAGTGATTTACCTATACCTTATTATATCTAAACATTCATAATTAGTAATTTAGTTAATTATCATATTAATTTGGCGTTGTAAACAAAAATTTCACTTTATTAGTTTGTCATCTCATTTCTAATTAATTTTGTATAAAGCGGGTGACTGACGCGCCATTGTGGAGGTATTTTTCGTACAAGTGATGCCTTCCACGACGTTACGCTGTCTGAATAAAAAGTCGTTCCACAAGACCCACAAGTGTTAACGGGACACCTAAGTGGTTACTTGATTTCGGCGACATCTTATAGCGCCAAGTGATGTCAAGTACCCTGGTATAATAGGAAGAATAGAAGATTTTTTTTGTGTGAGTATTGCTGTTGGTCCAGAGACCTTTACACCTTTGTCTAATTTGACTCGCGAGAGGGAGGCCCGCTGAGTAGGGAGACAACGACGATGCTGCGAAGCTGGCGCGGAGACTGCTGCTGCACCACCGCTGCTCTCCGACCCCCTGTGGACGAAGAACATCGACGACAACAGAGGGGGGCGACAATACGATCCGAAGGCCCCTCATAAGGACGTACGAAACTTTGCAAAATAACTTATCACTCTTCTTAGTATATCGCAATTAGTGAAACAAACCGGAACCCCAATTATTGGAAATGAGACATTACACATAAGTCTTCGGGAGTGATAATGCACTAACAAGCAAATCTATACGCGTTTATTTTTCTATAAATTATGGCAACTATAATTTTGATAATTCTATCAATGTCTGTTCAGAAAAGGCACATATATTAAATTAATTGTTGTTGATAATGGCGATTGAACGAACACTCAGGTATTCAAATTACCACAGACTCGATAAAATCAAAGCTGATTGATATGGAGGTTTCAAATTTTACCGATACGGATACCAGTGGCGCTGCATTCACTGCGAAAAAACAGTACTGCAGTCGAAGGAACAATACTATTAAATATAGCGCGAAGTCATCAAAGGTGACAGATGAAAAATAATTATAACTTGTTACAAATGTAAACAAAGTGGTCACTTTAGAAACCAATGTCCATTATTGCAGAAAAATAAACAATCAAATGCTTTTAGTGTGGTATTTTTGAATGGAAAATATAGTAAACACGAGTGGTACGTCGATTCCGGTGCAAGCGCACATATGACTGCGATAAAAGATTAGGTTAAATAATGCAGATTACTCGCTGAGTTTATCAAGTATTACTGTTGCGAATAATACAGTTGTGCCAGTTTTGTGTTCAGGAAACGTACAGACAACGATTGTAACTTTGAAATCACAGTTACAGATGTGCTATGTGTGCCAACTTTAACAACAAACTTATTATCAGTGATTGAGCTAATCAAAAATGGTAACAGTGTAGTTTTTAAATCAAGCCACTGTTACATACGTAATAAGAATAATGTGTTGGTCGCAACTGCAGTGTCAACTAATGGTGTTTACTAGCTTCAGACTAAAGAGGCAGATTGTATGTTAGCGTCACGGACAGTAGCAAGTTCTGAGATGTGGCACAGGTGGCTAGCTCATATTAATAGTGGTGATTTAAACAAGATGAAGAATGGGATAGTGAATGGATTGACATTTAATGGTACTAGTGACATGACAAAGGATAAATGCGTGACCTGTTGCGAAAGCAAACAGATGAGATTACCATTTTCACATGTGACAGATAGGAGTACTGAGACACTACAGATAATACATTCTGATGTATGTGGTGCTATGGAGACAAAATCCATTCGAGGAGCCTGGTTTTTTTATTGTTTGTGGATGATAGGAGTTGTATGACTTTTATATATTTTTTGAAGAATAAAGATGAAGTATTCAGCAAATTCAAAGAGTTCAGAATGATGGTGAAATCAACAGAATAAGAAAATAAAGATTCTACGCACAGACAATGGTGGTGAATTTTGTAATAAAGAAATGAAGATTTATATGGCAACAAATGGTATCATTCACCAGAAAACCGTTGCCTCGGCGCCAGAACAAATTGGTGTTTGCGAAAGAGCAAATCGAACGAAAAACAGAAAACAGTTCTGGGCAGAAGCAGCAAACACTGCTGTATATCTTAAAAACCGCTCTATATCTACAAGTCTTGAAAACATGACACCATATGAAGTGTGGTACAAAAAGAAACCAGATGTACGTCACATTTGTTTGTTTGGAAGTAGGTTCACATACTCAAAGAAACAAGATTAAAATGGGTTAAAAAAGCTAAGCAGTACATTCTTGTTAGCTATGCGTAAAATGTGAAAGGGTATCATGTTTATGTTCCAATGAAAAATAAAGTAACCATTATAAGTGACATAATAGTGATGAAAGGAAAACAGGGTATTTAAAAAAGAGAAGAGAAAACTATTTGGGTTCAGAATGAAAAACAGAACTTGATTCAAAGAGAGGAAACATCATTTGCTGGAATCTAGCGTGGAGAGCAGAGATTCAGTGGGAGATAAAACCATGATGAATGAATCTCTTGCTAGCACAAGTTCTGATTCATCAGCCTATATGGATCCATATGAGACTACAGTTAATACTCAGTTATATAAATAGCTACTTCATCAAGTGAGTTATAAGCTCTAGGAGGTGGTGAAGTAGTTGATAGAAATAGAGTGAGAAGACCACCGACCCACTTTGGTAACACAAAAATGTGTACTACAAATAAATTGCCAAGGGGCCGACGACCTGAAGCAGAACAATGGAAGCTGGCCATGCGTGAGGAGTTGCGCATTTGAGTGCAATGGGGCATGGGAACTCATCGATGTACCAAGTGATACTTCAATAGTGCAGTGCAAGTGGGTTTTTAATAAAAAGTTTGATGCTAACGGTAAAGTGAGATATCATGCTAGATTGGTGGCCAAAGGCTTATCACTACAAAGTGGTATTGATTATGAGGACACTTTTTCTCCTGTGGTAAAACATTCTATCTTAAGAATGCTTTTTGCTCTTAGTCTACAGTGGTGTATGGACATAACACATCTTGATGTGACTACTGTATTTTTAAATGGACACCTCAAAGAAAATATTTGTATGACTATTCCTGAAGAAAAAGAGGTTAAGTTTTAAAACTTAAGAAAGCCATTTATGGGCTTGAAAAATCATCTTTAATGTGGTATAAAAGGGTGATAGATTGTTAAGATAAATATGTGTTCATACAACACTATTGTGTTTGTTTACAAAATTGTGTACTGATGTTAAAATAATAATAGCAGTACATGTTGATGATTTTTTGATATTTTCTACATGTAAAAATGAGACAAAAGAATTGATAAGTGTATTAATTGCGGAATTTAAAATAAAGGATCTAGGTTGTGTAAAAAACGCTATTTAGGTATGAGAATTAATGTAGATAAGAAATCTAATATCATTACAATAGATCAATGACAGTACATAGAACAATTGTTATTGAGATTCAGAATGTTTAAATGTAGACCCATAGATACTCCTATAGAATGTAACTTAAATCTTGAAAAGGCAGAAAATTGTGTAAGAGACAACTGTTTACCTTATCAAAAACTTAGAGGAAGTTTAATGTACTTAGCTGTCATGTCTCGACATGATATTTCATATTCCATTAATTATTTGAGCCAATTCAATAACTGTCATATTGAAACTCATAACAATCATGCAAAAAGGGTATTAAAGTACTTAAAGACAACCAAACATTA
The DNA here is from genome assembly GCA_029286865.1 of Teinopalpus imperialis. Taxonomy (NCBI): domain Eukaryota; kingdom Metazoa; phylum Arthropoda; class Insecta; order Lepidoptera; family Papilionidae; genus Teinopalpus; species Teinopalpus imperialis. The sequence goes on from JAGSMU010000015.1 coordinate 8,017,168, forward strand.
TTGTTTAAAATATAGTAAAGATAATGTAGAGTAAAAAGGTTTTATTGATGCTGATGGGGCTAGTGACACACTAGATATAAAGACTTATACTGGTTTCTGCTTTACCATGTGCTCAGTGATATCATGGCAGAGCAGAAAACAGAAGACAGTTTCTCTGTCTAGTACAGAAGCTGAGTATATAGCACTATCAGAAGCAACTAGAGGAGCTATATATTTAAGAAATTTCTTATATGAGAATACAAGAATTATGTAATGTTATGTTACATTGTGATAACGAGAGTGCATTGAAATTCGCAACCAGTCACCAATCACTCAATACAAACAAAAAATATTGATGTACATAATCATTATGTCAAAGATGCCATAAAAATAATTTAGTTTAATTTATGTATATCTCAACTCAAGACATACCTGCAGATTTATTGACAAAAGGCTTATCGTCAAATAAACACCAAAAATTCTTAGAAATTATAGGTCTAGTTCCTAGAGTTAAAGAATTTATGTTTTAAGTTTATTGAAATATTTTGTTAAGTAGGGGTGTTATATTTCAATAACAAATTATTTTTGCTAACAACATCTATGGTACTACTCCTATAGTTTAACTAATATGTCTATGTTAATAATGCAGTTGATGTAATAAAAATGACATTCACATAATGATCCTGATTTAGAAAAACCAATATGACATTCACCACAATGCTCCGAGAAGGGGAAATTTGGCAGCAAGAAAGGAAGTAATGGTCACAAAGATGGAATACAATGCAAGCATGGGAAAATTATGAAATGGGGCCGTACCAATACCATGAGAAGTATTAATTTTACAATTATGCAAGTTTTCCCTTAATTCCATAATAGATAACTATAACAATTTTACTGCTAAATATTTGGTTTGGATATTTGCGAATTGTTCTATTATGTAATTACCATTCTCCAAAAATGGACACAATACATTCAATTATCAAGGATTATATTAATTACTATAATTACTAAAAAACCATGGCCACTTAATGTAGTATATTAAGAGTGTCATAATTATGTATCCTGCAAGCCCAAAGTTTAAGACAGCACATAAACAACATAATTATCCATCAATTGTAATAAAATCCCATAGGATAAATAAAATAAATACACATCTGCATATTTTATTGTTTATATCAAATATTTAAAGAAGTCATTCTTTTGTTTACTTTCAAGTTATTTGACAATAAAGATCTATTGTTTTCAAACACTGACAAATGCTATTTTTATAATGTCCTCATTACTGATTACTTTGCTTTTGTTACGTATTGGTCAATCATTGGGATTATTTAGCTCCTGAAAACACGAGTTTCTGACTTATTATTACCCGAGTTTACTTGGATTTGTTCACAAACAATCTCAATTAGTCTAAACTTGTGGTTTCTACAGTGAAGACATCCTAAAATGGGAAAAGCTCGAGAAATCTGGCAACTAGGAACCACGTCCAATCACGTCCTCGACGACCCCCACTTCATGGTAGAGCCGGGCTCCAGTCCGTCCTCAACGGATCATCACACACCGCAGACATCTCTAGCGAGACGGAATCTTCGCGACACCGCGTACACTAGATACACCCGCGTGTCAGGGCGGTTCTCACCGCCCACAGCTTCCGTTTGACAAATGGCGTCCGTCAGAGGCTAGGTCCGCATACCCAATCTCGGACGGTAAGTAGACACCATCCATTCTCCACGCTAGAGAATCTTCCGATAGCTAGGGGACTGGCAACTTAGAAAGCACTATCAGGTAGGAACGTGATCAGAGCAGACCGAACACGCTCAGTGTCTGAGCGCTTTGAGTAAGTAAGAGAACCAAAATACATAACCAGCTCACGAACCCCTCAGTTCCGTGAGCCCTGTGTCCAATGAAGCTGTAAGAGTCGCATAGGCTAACAACATCAACAGAATCTGGAAAGCTCGAGAAATTAGCAGTGAAGTGCATTCTGCCATCCTTGTATTACATAATGAAGGCAAATCCGAACGTGAGATTGCTTCACAACTGAAGTTATAGAAAACTAAAATACAAGGAGACAGGCAGTTTTCAAGATCGTCCACGCTCGGGAAGGCCGAGAGCTACCACGTCTAGTGAAGATAATTTCATTGTTGTTACCAGCAAGCGAAATAGACGCATAACAGCACCAGAAATCTGCATTGAAGTAAACAAAACACGAGTTAAACCTTTATCATTGACTACTGTAAAACGGCGACTGAGAGATGCGAAGTTGTATGGTCGCGTTGCCGTTCGAAAACCTCTGCTAAGGCCGCAAAACAAGAAAAAACGGTTGCAGTGGGCCGATGAATCCAAGTTTGAACTATTAGGTTAAAAACGTAGAATATTTAAGTTCGACGCAGTGCCCATGAAATGATGATGTCAGATTGAGTTGCCACAACAATCAAGCATGGTGGTGGCTCAGTTATGGTCTGGGGTTACTTCTCTAACCATTTATGAAAAAGGAACAGTACAAAAACATTTTAGAACAAAATGCCGTTTCTTCCGGATTGCGATTAATTGGAGATGGAATCATTTTCCAACAAGATAATGATCGAAAGCATAGCTCAAAATTATGTAAAGTATATTTAGATTAATAGAAAGAGGCACAAGGGGTGTTAAAAAACATGATTTGGCCTCCTCAGAGCCCAGATCTCAATCCCATTGAACTTTTGTGGGTAGAGCTTGATAGGAACGTCTGTAATTGTGGCCCATCCTCGCGAGGAGAAATGTGGAATGCTTTATGCGAAATTTGGAACAATATATCACAAGACAACATTAAAAAATTGATTGCCAGTATGCCAAGACTTGTGAAAAAAGTCATAAAATGTAAAGGATTTTTTTGATAAAAAATCAGTTTAGCTAACTATAGCCGTTTTTGCATGGACTGGTAATATTTCTTTTCGCTTTTAAAATATAGTGTTTGTCAATCAATGTTCTATTAGATGATTAAACAGGTAAATTAAACATTTAATATTTTATTGGAGTTTTACTTTATTTTCCTACTTTAATTAAGGTGGTCTTAAACTTTTGGACTGCAGTTGTATGTTGTCTTAGTCTTCAGCATTTCTATTTTAGAAGGCAAAATTGTTGTCAATTTTTCATATAGTAAAAAATATCTCGTAATTAAATTACTACTCACCAAACCTTCGACCTAAACATCCAATTACCGAAGTGTCCTCAATAATACGTAAATCGCATGCAAGTGCCAGTTCAAATCCTTCTGCCACTGCAAACCCAGTCATAGCAGCAATAGTTGGTTTGTCACATAAAGGTCTTCTAAGCAGACGTGACTGAAATAAAAAAGAATAATGAATTGTACTGGAACTTTTTGTTTAAGGTCAGTGTGGCCATGGTTTTGTTTCAATTGCCAGCCGAGAAAAAGAGTTTTTGAGTCCATGCATTACATTTGACTAGGGAAGTGCACATTAAGTGGAATTTCCTGTTTGTGCATAGCTTATAGCACTTTCATATATCCTGCACTGTTGATATTAAAGTTGTCTGATAAAATATCCCATAAATTTCCCAACAGCATCACAGTCCGAGTAAATGACTAATGCTGAATGACCCAGAACCATGGTCCAGCAAAATATTTAATTATATTTCAGACCTTGGTTGAATTGTTTGCTATATCATTGCATTAACATCCCAACCTTACCTGCTACTTGTTTCAAATACCTTCTAATGAATTAATTACTTTTTTAACAATTTTTTTGACATTCCCTAACAACAATAATATTACATATATGTAGGCTAATTTATATAAATTGAATTTTAGTTCACCGCCTATTATATTCTACAAACATGTAATATTTGGATGCCGTTACAGTAGAATATTGGATACAGTTACCACATATGTACAACCCATATTCCTACAACTAAAGATTATGATTACAGAATTACTTACAACAAGTTAGTTTGTCTATTTGTATAAATAATTACAGCACTACAACATATCCTGCCCATTTATTGTTTATCATCTCTGGTTGATAGCAACAATGAGAAAAATAATATTATTTTCCTTAACATTGTGTTATACTTTTTATGTATGTGTCCTAAAGTGTTAAAAATAAATAATTACTTTATATCAAAATGTGAAGATCATATCAATGATTTTAGAAAAAGCGTGTAGTAGTGATGGAAGTAGAATTGAGATTTCTTCTAACCTACTCCCAGACAACAAAATGATATACCATATATATAAATAAACAAATAAAATAATAGAATGGCCATCAACTGTCACAAATAACTTACTGCAGCATCTCGAAGTGTATTGTATCCTTTTGCTCCTATTTCATCCAAATCAAACCCAGAAGAGAATGACCCACCTTCCCCATTTAACACCAGAACTTTCGACTCTGCATCTTTATCAAAAGCATCTAGCGCTACAGCCATCTCTCGCAATGTGGCCTCATCTAAACTGTTCCTAGTCTTTTGACGGTCTATATTCAATGTGGTAATGCCACCATATTTTTCAATTGTAACATCTGAAACAAAGTAAAAGAATAATTTTGCAACCAAGCTAAATATTTGTATACATGACCTTAATATGTTGTCATAAGACATGTGCATTCCTTTGGCTTCTTATAATGAATGTAATGTCTCAGAATACCAAGTTAATGTTGAAACCGCATTTCAATTGCATAATGTCATATCATGGTTGGCAATAACCAATGGACGTTTTTCCAAACCAATTTTTTAAAAGCCGGAAATGCACCTACGACTGCTATGCTATTGCGGATGTGCAAGGGGGGCGGTGATTTTACAATCAGGTAAGCTGCTAGCTAGCATACGATGCCATCTCTCATAAATAAATATAATTTATAGCCCTGTTAATGATATTTATTTTCTTCTCTCCTCACTGATCCGATATAAAACTAATCATCGCAACACCATAACGTCTAGTTACTCTACTAACTCTGGCTCAAAGACGACGATAACTTACTTTTCACAATTTCTTCAGCTTTTGCTGGCTCTTGTTCTTGCTTTTTCGCATCGTTTGAGGCAAGTCGCGAAACATTTATACGTCTTAGGGATATGTTTTTTGCCAAGATACCTCGCCTAAATAAGGACTTCATTTTTAATGTAAGACAAGTCTTTGTATGGTATTATTATCTATATATCGCCGGTCGAGAATTGCAACAAAATTGCATGCAAAAATATAACCTACACTTTAGTAAGTGACAGACATCCTTCAAATTCAATACCCAAGTGTCAATTGTCATAACTTTAGAATAATAATAATTGATTGTTCGAATTTTCTGCTAAAAATATAATAAAAGAACATGTTAAATATAATATAATAAACTAAGCAAATTCGCAAAACATTCTTCACATTATATATTTTATTGCATTAAAAATGCAAATGTTGGCATACCATCTCGATTTGCTCGGTACCGGTTAAATTAAAAATGAGAGCCCGGACAATGCGATAGCACGCCTTTGTTATCGATATAACAATAATATTCAGTTAAATCTTAAAAGATAGACTATAGAAATTCCTATTTCTATAATCTAAATTGTTTGCGTCAATAATCAGATGGCAGAATATCCAAACACTTACCAACTAATGTACATTCTACAATCTGTGGTACTTTCTGGAACGTCAAAAAACAAAATATCATTGCTATTCATTGACTTCAAATTTTAGACAAATTCTCTTAGGACACGTGTACTTGCGCGATGTTACATTAAGTTTCATCACCGGACGTTTATTTGTAATCAAATGTCCGTTGTATCACAGCATTAGTTCATATCAGAGTATCGTTCTTTCGTTTTGGAAGTGTTCTCATAATAAAAACAATGTCTGAATTTAAGGACTGGTATTATAGTGTGCCCTTCTTCACTCGATATTGGCTTACATTTACTATTGTTTTAAGTATAATAGGCCGATTTGAAATAATTAATTACTATCATTTCGTATTAGAACTTAATGCGTTCATATATAAATTCCAGGTAAATGTAAATTTATTTCCATTTTAATATTATAATGAGCTTATCACTGCAATTTCTTATATTAATATTTTGCATTGCAATCGGAGATCACATTTGCGATCTCAAAGTCCTGAATTCGAATGCCACTAATTCCGTTGTACAAAAGATCGTAAATTAATACACAACAATCATAGTTTACATTCCCTTCTCGTCATCATAATATATAATATTCTGGAAATTAAATTAATTACCATGTTTTTTATGCATATTATTTTTTGCTAGATATGGAGGCCACTCACAGCTTTATTTTTCTATCCAACTGGATTCCACTTCTTGATCAACTGCTACTTCTTATACAATTACTCACAAAGACTGGAGACAGGAATGTTTGCAGGGAAGCCGGCTGACTACTTCTATATGCTCCTCTTCAACTGGTTCTGCTGTGTTATTATTGGATTACTGGTCAATTTACCGGTAAGTACTAATTATATAAATTAGTATTGAAACTGAATGAACAGCCACCGATGCACAGTATTACCCATCGCCAGATTATTAACTGACTTGTACTGATGAAATTTAGTTTACATACAATTTTTAAAATGCTATGAAATACTATGAATATATAATATAAAGAATCAAATTTAGTACATTAGCATAAAATTACTAATAATCTTACATAAATTTAAATTTTCTTAGGACTAAAGGATAAAGTATGTAAATCTATTAGGCCAAGGAATTCAATTCAGACAATACATAAAACTCAGGTATAACCTATTACAATTTGGGCAGTGGTTTAGTCCCTTCAGCAATGCCAAATTAACTGTGGGTTAAGTTAAAGTGGTTAAGGTTGAGCTGAAGCATGTGCAACCAAGCTACTATGTCTGCCCAATTACAGTCCAATTAGGTAAGTGGAATTTAAACCAACAGATCAAATGACAAATCCAAGTCAGAATGAGCTGCATTTGGGGAAAATGTGATACATCTTCCACTCTGTCTAATTATTTAACTTCTCCACAAAAATTGTTTAAAATAATATGAATTATGTTGTTATACTTTGCAAATTGTAATACTGTTGCCAATGGTTTATGTTTGCAAAAATAATAATTATTGAAATATAATTTTTATTGTATATATATCCTTTGCAGTTGATATAATCTGATGTTGGGAAATGGACTATGAAATATTTCCATAGAATGTTTGTTGTTGTTTCATACTTATGTCATGAATGTTTTGTTTTTATTTTCAGATTTTGATGGACCCTATGGTACTATCAGTCCTCTATGTATGGTGTCAATTGAATAAAGATGTCATAGTGGCATTCTGGTTTGGTACTCGTTTTAAAGCAATGTACTTGCCATGGGTGCTCCTTGCATTTAATCTTGTGCTGAGTGGCGGGTAAAAATTCTTACTATTCCCTTTTTTTTAACTTATGTACTTTTGTAATTCTACTAATATTTATAATTCTTTTGACAGTGGCATGATGGAACTGCTAGGTATCTTAATAGGTCACATTTCATTCTTCCTTTTATTCAAGTACCCACAAGAGTTTGGTGGACCGGCCCTTCTAACACCTCCAGCATTTTTGTAAGTGGTTTCTTGTTGTTCTTTTTTTATTTTATTATTAATGACATCATTAATACTCTATAATTAATTTATTTATCTTGTAAAAGATTGTGTCCTTGTGTCATCCTTTAATTCGCAGAAGACAGACAAAATAAAGCAGATTAATATAAGAAGTGTACTTTAAACTATATCTTTTAACAAATGTGACACATGAATGGGGAAATATCTGGGTTTTGCATTACACCATCACACAATAGTAGAAGTAGCTAAATACTCCTGTTTTACATGTTGTGGAAAGGAAATAAAGCCATTAACTCAATTACATGTCCATCTAGTCTTTAGTGATGGCAGACAACAACTAAATCTTGATTTTAAGTAAAAAAGATTTATCTTAAATAGCTCAACTCAAGAGGCTGATGGAATTAAATGGATTTAAAAAAATCTCTTATAATTGCATATACTTATTTAATTAATTTTAAAAGAATCAAAAATGAAAAGAATATTTCTTTTGGATATGTCATATAAAAAAGGTAAATAAAATTTTTGAGGAAAAGGAAGTGTTTAAGACGTAATAACAAATGTAAGGTGGTAGATAATTTGTGACTCCATGACATGAGCATTCCAAGAGATTTATCAATATAAATGCTGAGGTTTTTCACTGAATTAGAAAACTAAAAAAATGTCACCATAATATATGTGAAGGATTCTATTTTGGCCAACATTTTTATTCATGTATTTTACGTAGTAATACAAAACTGTATATTCTTAAAAATATATCATATAACCTAAAATATTTCATTTGCAGGAAGCACCTTTTTCCTGAGACACGCCACGTCGGCGGCTTTGGAACAGCACCCCAAGCTAGGGTGCCTACTCGTCCCACTGGTACTATTTTTGGGGGACATAACTGGGGCCGGGGGCAAACACTAGGTGGGAATTGAGTACTATACTAACTTTAACTTGTTGATGTTTATGGTAAAAGTGGTAATGTGACAATTTGATGAAATTGATGTTTTATAGCATTGTTTTAATGGTCTTTAGCATTGTCCTAGCTAAGAAAAATCATTAACTGTACATCCATGTACTGCATATCTTGCTCATGCATATATATATGCTTTAAAATGCATATGGCCCTGAGATAATAAAGGCTATGTGGTATTCATATTTTATGATGATGTCTGTCTCCTATATACTGTACTAATACTGGAATAACAAAATTAATTAATTATAGAATTTGTGATTTTTCTTAATAAGTTGGAGGAATAATTGGTAATATGGATGTAAAATGTTATTCTGTGCCCCATTTTTAAACTAAATGTGTTTTATATTGTTACCCATGAGAAGTGTTAAAAATTATTTTCTAGTATAGAAATTAATCAAAAATATTTCTCCATTGACAATTTAATATTACTGATTAATATTTTAACATTTTTCTAAACCTATATATGTAACAATGTGCATTTATTTATATTATTAAAGTTAATGATAAAGAGTTATTTCATAAGATGTCTAAAGTAAAAACCTCAGAGTGTAACTTTTTACTAGAATATATAATCATCTTTGAACTGATTTCTTTATATGTTCAGTTTACCATGAGAAAATATAAATATTAATCACTTTTAGAAAACATGCATATATATTTCTTGTTATTTTTGTCAGTGCATTATTTTGCATACACTATTTACAAAGATTTTCTTGGAAGCTTTAGTAATAAAACAATTTGACTAGTCTACAAACAACATAAAATGTACATAAAGGTTATTAGGTGTCTGAAGTATGTTTCTATGAAAATATTATTATAGAGATAATAAATGTCCATTTTATTATGAATGCTTTTTGTTTAATATTTCTTAAGTGTCAACATAAAAAGAGATGTTTATCTTGCAACTATGCTACATTATAGGCTCTGGGATTCCTAGCCAAGAAAGCCTTAGTTGACTTGAAAAGCCTTAGTGACGGCTCAGAATTCAGAATCGCCGTCTTTCTTTACTCATTGTTAAGAAAGGCGGCGATTCTGAAACAATAAATTTTAAGAAAGGTGATGTCTGGTAAAGATATTGTTGTTATACAAAGTTGCTTTAAACTGGTCCTTCAACAAGCCAATCAGATGATTCCAAAATTATAGCTTGTTTAATGCTTGACTTATGATAGTTAAAATAGTTAGTAATTGTAGTCTCATTGGATAGATAAATGTACAAATGCTCTCTTGGATTGACTCCATCATGAAACTGCTGAAATGTAAAAGGTGATCACATAATTAAAGACACTACATACTTTAACTTTTAACACCAACGCCATATTATTAAATTGAAAAAAGTAAAGACCTGTATTTAGCAATAGTTCAGACCTTATTCTTTTTTTAAATATTTTTTATGGCATTTTATGTGGTCAGCAGGAAACATATTAACAAACATTTTAACGTTTGCTACTGGCCCTTTAAAGACAGAAAATGAATCATTATTTCATTTTCTTAATTTAAAATAAAAAAAAACAGACTTCATTTTTTACAGAATTTCTTCTTTCAATTTTCCCAAGCATATTCAAGAAATGCGCTAAAAGCAAAAAGTAGCTTATCGTTATCTTAATATTAATGAGATTTTCAATAAGCTATTATGGGGAAAAAAAGTTACTTGGAGATCATTCTAAATTTTTATGACAAAGGTTGGTCATGGGAAAATAGCAATTTACTTGCATCTATGCTGATACTCTAAAGATATGGTAATTAATGCTATCAAGCATTTCAAGAAGCTTAACACAGTAGAAAATGTACCTAGAAAACCGAGAGCTAAAAAAATGACCCCACATGAAGACAAGAATTATATTGTTAACTAAAAAAGAACCATTCAAAAGATAAGTGCTTATTCATTTAGAAGTATTTAGTGCTGGAGGGTCGAGAGGTGTGACAGCAAGAACAATTAGAAGGCGATTATATGAGGCCAACTTATTGGGAAGAATACCTGGTAAGATACCATTTTTAATGAAAGCAAAAATATTAAAGCTTGATTAGGGCTTGCTAAAAAATATGAACATTGAACCCTAATTAAGGGTTGTCACGCCCCATAAATGGTTGTTTACCTGACCTACCCTTATCATTTAGTCTTCAAACTTTATCAGGTATTACATTATTATTAATAAAAACATTGCCTAAAAATGAACACATCCATTGAAGATCCAAGAAGTGGCTCAAGCAGTTGCTCTATCAGGAACAAGCTAAGAGTCAGCGAAAAGTGGCTTGTGTGTTAAACATGAGTCAGTCTGCTATGTCCATAGTTTACAAGTGATCCAGGAGACTGGTAGCTTTAACCGATGAAGTGGGTCTGACAGAAGGTGTACATCTGAGAGAGATGAAAGATTAATCGTCAATATTTCGCTCAGGGCGTTCATGTCCAACGGGTGCTCAGAGAAACACGAGGAGTAGCTGTTAGCAGCTGGACAGTCTGAAAAAGACCTAAAAGCTAGCGGCTAGCCTTACTCCAAAAAGCCCCGATACCGGCCTTAAGTTGGCCCAGGTCATGGATGAACTAGACGGACAAACAGATGAGCTCTGTTCTCTTCTCACATAAAAGCAGAGTATGTCTCCATGACAGTGATAGACAACACCGAGTTTACAGAAGACCTATTTTTTTTTTTTTATTGAAAGTATTTCATATATTTATCACACAATACCTTCACAATTTTTTTTTTTTCGGGCTGAAGGTCACTGTTAGCCCGAGGGCTTTTACAGTTTCACCGGGTTGAGAGGTGACCGAGCGCTAATGGCACTCAGTCGAGACCTCTATTATATGTAACCAGCACAAGGGCTCCCGAGATGGAGCCTCGGCTTGGACCGTTACCTTGTTTCGCGAGAGCGTCTGACTCGAGGGTGCCCGAGAGGGCCGAACCTCGGCTCGGTCAGTTGCTTCTGACAGAGGATTCTTTAAATTCGCTATGATTATTAGCTATCTGTACCACCACTTCGGAATGCGTGGGCGCTGGAGAAGAAGTGGCGCAAGAAACTCCAGCGACGCTTCTATCTGTATGGACTGGAGAGAACCGACCAGTGACATGGCGGTATCGCGAATATCCTTGTTTGCGACGCCCTCGCCGTCGGCGGGGTCGATGTGAGGGTGCAATGTACGTGTGTTGTGTCTTATGAAGGGCTTGGGCCCTGGTGGTCACGTCGTCGGGGTCATCGAGGGTGTGCCTCGGTCTCCTTCGGACGCGGGTGAATCTGTGATTCGCGATGGGATTGTAAGTGGCGGCACTTACAATCAAGGGGTTAGAGTGTGTGACGGCAGAGTCGAAATATCGGCGGGAAGCCTGCTTCAGGTACTGAGCTAGTAGTAGCCCTGAAGAAATTTACTGAGGATGTGCTCCGTGATGCGATGCACTTGATGTGTGCATGAGTGTTGGGTGCGAAACCCGAACTGCTCATTGATTGGTAGCCCTCGGGACAGCATGAAGTCCTTGAGGCGGGTGAGGATGAGCCTTTCATATACCTTACCCAAGACTTTGAGTAGGCTTATGGGTCGATAGGCTGATGGATCGGTTGGATGTTTTGAGGGCTTGAGAATCCCTATGACGTCGGCTTCCTTCCAGGTGTTCGGGAAGGTGCCTTTGGATATGGCCGCGTTGTAGATTATTACCAGTAGGTGTAAAATGGACATGGGTAGGAGTTTCATCACCTTGTTGGTGATGCCGTCGGAGCCGGGAGCCTTGCGTGGTCGCAGGTTTTAATTATGGACTCAACTTCGGTGCATGTGACTTGGGTAACGGAATCGCGAGGTGGTTCCTTACTCCTCCGGTCGACCTCGCTCTCAACCATTGCAAGGTGAGCGGCGTCGATCGGTAGTGTGCTCGGTGAGCATTGGAGCTCCAGATTGTCAGCCAGACATTCGGCTTTCTCTTCGTCTAAGAAGGCGGGTGGTTTATTAGGACGCGCTAAGGGAGGCATTGTTTGGGCGTTGCCCCCTTTAAGGGATTTGGGAAGTCGCCAGAAGGCGAGGTGGGAAGGTTCGATATTGGAGAGGTGATTATCCCACCGATCGTTCCTGTACTGAGCTATGCGTGACCGGACTTCACGCTGAAGGGTACGTAGCACCAGCCGGTTACTTTCAGTGGGATATAAGTCGTGGGCACGAGTCGCCGCATTCTTGCGCCTCATTAGGTCCTTTATGTCGCTTGGCAGGGTCCATCGGTGGTCTTCCACCGAGGGAACCCGCCTCGAGCAATCCTCGATGACTGTCTGGATGTGCCTAGTGAGGGCATGAACTGCGAGGTTCGTGTCGTTGACTGAAGATATGTCGGCGAGGGCGTCACAAACAAGGATATTCGCGATACCGCCATGTCACTGGTCGGTTCTCTCCAGTCCATACAGATAGAAGCGTCGCTGGAGTTTCTTGCGCCACTTCTTCTCCAGCGCCCACGCATTCCGAAGTGGTGGTACAGATAGCTAATAATCATAGCGAATTTAAAGAATCCTCTGTCAGAAGCAACTGACCGAGCCGAGGTTCGGCCCTCTCGGGCACCCTCGAGTCAGACGCTCTCGCGAAACAAGGTAACGGTCCAAGCCGTGGCGCCCTCTCGGGAGCCCTTGTGCTGGTTACCTATATATAGAGGTCTCGACTGAGTGCCATTAGCGCTCGGTCACCTCTCAACCCGGTGAAACTGTAAAAGCCCTCGGGCTAACAGTGGCCTTCAGCCCAAAAAAAAAAAAAAAATGAAGATATGTTCCTAGGAATAGCATCTAGGTGTGGTGATGTGGCTTCCTTCAGGTCGTTCCTGAGTCGGTGCCAGTCTACTATGGTTTTGGTGGAGGGTGAGGTTGGGGCGGAGGGCCCTAACCGAAGAAGAACGGGGCGATGATCGGAAGCGAGCTCGTGGATCACGTCTATCCCTTGGAAGGCGAGGTTGATGTTCTTACAGATGGCAATATCAAGCACATCCGGTGCGTGACCCAATATATATGGAAAATGGGTAGGCGTAGTAAGCGCTACGACGTCGAAGTCGAGTGCGTCGCTTAGCGAGTCTAAAGCCAACCCCCGGGGGTTGATTTTAGTTGCATTCCACCGAGTGTGCTTGCTATTGAAATCTCCTGCCAAAATGACTGAGTTTTCAAGGGCAAGGAGTGCCACGAAGTCGCTTCGTAATACTTGTGCATCACGTCTGCAAGGCAGGTAGACGGACACGATTGTGATGGGGGCATGGCCGGTCTTGGCTAGCTGACAGACTGAGGCTTCTAGGAAAGTGAGGGTTGGCGTGTCGACGGGCACGCAGTGCAAGGACTTTTTGTAGTAAATGAGAGTTCCGCCATTAGCGGCAGAAGTTCTATCATTCCTAATGATGTTATAATTCGCAATGTTGGGATTGCGAGTGTGCGGTTTGAGGAATGTCTCCTGCACTAGGAGCACGTCGACTTGGTGATCGCGAACGAAATTGAAGATTTCGTCGCGTTGATTGTTAATACCGTTCGCGTTAAAAAAATGCGACGTTAAGGGGAACGCGGTTTTACTCTGCCGTTGTAAAGGCCCTCTATGCTTGAAAGTTGACGATGGCTGACACTACATGTTGGTAGCGCATTGTGGCGGCAATCCTGACTTCGGGCTTGCCATTAGAATCCCTTAAGGCTTTTGCTAGGGCTGAGACGTCGGCGCCGTTGAAGACGGCGGCGAAGCGACACACTAAGTCGAGGTCGCTTTCGCTAACCGGCCGTCCGGCTGATGGAGGGGGCTGCTCAACCGGTTGAGCAATTGTCGCTACGCCGATCGGCGTATGCCATGTGGGGCGTAGAGGTCGGACAGGGGCGAGAATTGGCGCGGGGGCGGCGGTCGGGGTAGCGACCTTGGGCGCGATTTTTAGTGCCGGACGTTTCGGCTTGGGGCTTTTGGGCAGCCAAGGTAATTGGCTGTGTGTCCCTCTGTGTTGCACAGGACACTACCTCCACAAATGATTTAAATATTGTTGCAAGTTCTTATTGTATTAAAAATAAATAATCAAAAATCTCTGTTAACATAATACCCCTTCAGTGTCTTTATGTGACCATAAGTGTCATCATAGTGACAAGAGTTAGATCCTGGCTGCAACATCCATTTGATTTGCAACTGAGATATCACCACATACACACCACAAGTTGTCTTTTGAGCCTGGATGTGTTTCTCCAATCTTATTGTAAGTGCATCCAAATAGAGAAGTTTGCATACATTCTGACAGCATCTATAGAACCAGAAGATATAATCAAGATTGAAATTGAGCAGGAGGACATTACTAATTAATATATATTTTTTTTATTGAGTCTTGATGGTCAAATGGTCTACTACTAGATGATACCAAGACTACATATGGCTTTTGGATCACTAGATGACTCTCTTTTGTTAACATTGCACCTGAAAATTCTACAAATTTCATTGCATGTGTTAAGAGGCAACAATAAATTGGTGAGTTTGGTCATACAGAGTTATATCCTGAACAGTGGACACTGTATGGTAACTACCCAATGCGGAAGTCATAATATTGACAGCGGCAATATCCTAGATAAATTTAAAAAAGTTGTTAAATGATAGTTGTTGCGGTTTTTCTTGAAAGTTGTGTTTATGACTGTGTGCATGTTTTTATCTATGTTATGATTAATTTGTAAACATTTGTAGCTCGAAAACCTACACAACCTATGCACAAATTTCATCAATCATAGGAACTTTTATAGTTATAAATGATGGCAAAATATTCAAGAGGTAAGAACTTTAATATATTTTTCAATTCTTTCTATACTTTCTACATTAAATAAAAGAGAAGCATAAATAACAATTACTTTACTATCATACAATATTTAATATTTTCTAATGGTGTGTATCCTTGGGGTCTGGTTTTCCATATTCCTTCTCCCAGAATGCAATGAACTCTTTTTTCCTTTGCTCACGTTTCTTGAAATACTCAGGATATTGTGCTTTCTCTAAAGGATGCCAGTAATCAAGCACCCAGTCTGGGGGAGTAACTACACGCTCATATGCTACTCCACCAGGACTTTTGGCAACTGGAAAGAGTAAGTTTAGATTTAAATAAAAAAAAATTTATAACTGTCTTTTACTAATCTCTCTGGTATAGACTTGTGAAATCAAATGAAGAAACAATCTTGGGTTATACCTGAAGGTGTTAAGAGAATTGAGGTCACTCAGACACATAAAAGCAGTGCAAGTAATTACTCTCATTTACATCAGTTGATTTGATTGATTTAAATTCTTTTAAAAGATGAGAAATTCAATGCAGTATCATCACTCACCATCATAGGTATAAAATCTAACAGATATGTTCAACTTAAATGTGGCTGTTGACACAACTACATGAATATCACTACATTTATGAAACATGGTGCT
The DNA here is from genome assembly GCA_029286865.1 of Teinopalpus imperialis. NCBI lineage: Eukaryota > Metazoa > Arthropoda > Insecta > Lepidoptera > Papilionidae > Teinopalpus > Teinopalpus imperialis. Next base: position 8,033,013 of record JAGSMU010000015.1, read on the forward strand.
TCCATTTTATGAATTATTATGAATTGAATGTCTTTTCTGGTCCTTTAACAGAAAAGCCTTCGATCTACTAAGTTTATATAATATACTTTTAAAAATAAACTTACACTTCTTCGGTATGGGATGCTGTATTAAGAAGAGCTCTTCCTCTTGTTGTTTCAACATTTCTTTAGATTTACGTGCATCCTTCTCATTTACAATTTTTTCAAATTTTTCACGACAGAGGACTGCTTGGTAGCGATATACATGTCTGCAAAAAAAAAAATATAGCGTCTTTCACAAACAAAAAAAAAGATTTATATAGTTAAATAAAACATATCTATATTTCAGACTTCAGTGATCTTTATAGTATACGTGACGTGCTCATGAATTGTAACAAAATTTTAATTTGACAAATCATGTGTGAAAAAAGTCTGTTTTTAAATATATATAACACAGAAAATTAAATTAGTAATCCTATGAACAAACTATAAACTAATATTTCTTTAAACCATAAATACTACGAACATTATTACGTATTATATACGTATACAAAAAAAATACAATATATATAAATTGGTTCTATGACAACAACTACTGCAGTGACAATCTAAAAGATATACAAAAGAACTTTTAAACTCTTATTTAAAAAACCATAATGATATGTTCAGTAATGATCCATTGATCTGAGAAGGTAATGAATTAATTATTTTAAACAAACTGCAAAAACAATAATTACGTAATATCGAAGGAGGAAGGAAAGGAAAGAGGCTTCAATGACAAAACCTCCAATATCTTACCGTCTATCATAAAACGATTCTAAATTACGCAAAGTCCTTTTGTAAAGGCTACAAATTTTTTGAACATGACTTAATATTCCCAGTGGAAGATTCGCCATTTTTGTTATTGACTGACTTTGATTATATAAAATGTTACCAATCGACAAAAATTAAGTTGCTAGACAATTCCCCAAAGTCGCCAGATTGACCTAATTTCTAAGTGTAAAGTTGAAAGAAATCCGTAAATATAAGCTATAGCTATTTCACCAGTTGTAAATAATGATATCTATAGTCCAGGTTATAAGTTTAAAGGAGAGGTGGATTAAATACGATTTGGCGTCTGTCTTAAAATTTAATTGCATAAAGTGAAAAATTTAATCTAAAAAGAGTAACCTTTAGAGTAAAAATCAATCAATCAATCATTAGTATATAGTAATAGATAGCTAAAAAAAATATCTTATTCTCTATCTCTCTCTTATTTATTACTGACTTTATCTTTTTTTATGTCATACGATAATGTTTGAATATGTTAAAAAAAAGAGTACCCATTAAAACCAATATCAAATTCGATTAACTATATTATAATAACGTGTAGTAAACGTTGTATTTTTACGGCTATTAACACTGCACTGAGCACCACCTTGAAGTACTACCCAGTGCGCAGCGACGCCATCTTGTTTGAGTCAGTATAGTCAGCACGGGGGCCGAAGTATACACTGTCTTTCAAGTTTTTATACCTTTGTCGTTATTGCTGTTAATTTGTTGAATTTTGATAGGCGTTATTTGTTACACGTTTATTTTATTTTTTCACAGAGCATATTTCCACCGCTGAAAAAAACGCAGATCTAAGATTCAAAGCGACGTTATTATCTTTATTACAAAATTCGTATAAAAATGGGATTCGCTTGTAGTTAGAAAATAGAGATAATAAGAGATACACCGTTTTAAAATAGTGGATAGGCGATAAGGTTTGGCTTAGGATATATTATGTGTAATTCTCTTCTGGTACTACTAGCTACTTGAACAACATTTGCTCTGTGCTCTTTCAATATCAGCAATAAGAAGGGGAGGAGAGAGCAGAGCAGTGCAGCCTGCACAACAAAGACATAACCAAAGTTGGTGAAGTGCTGTAGGACTAAAATTTTGTTATTTGAGGAGGAACGTTGGGCTCTTATGATAATAAAAGAAAATACATGTACATGTAAATAAAAGTTCGAGTTTAAAACTAAGCTATTTTTTTATTGATTTATCTTATTTGTAAGATCCAAAACATTTAAATAGTAGTACAATCTAGTCTGTGGTTAATACATAACGCCTCTATTCGTGCAATCCATGGACGTACAACAACAACTTTGATTTTAGAGTCCTTGGTGCGTTCACATATATAAAGTATAACAACCTATTTTACCGTCATAAAATACGGAACTTGATAAGCGTTATTTTGTTGGCAGCTGTCACAGGGCTCTGCTACATTTTATTAAGTATAGAGATATAAGATATAAGGAGTATATTTGTGTAACTTGAGAAGCTGTACTAAAAGATGAAATTCTGGATCGCGCCATACACCATACTAAAATTTTTGGTTATCTATATTTTTAGATTATGCTATCTACAACAGATTGCGTCAAAAATTAACTGCGTACAGGAGTTTTCTTTAACTCTTTTCTTAAAAATACTAATGTATTATGGTATTTCTCTCATATATACTGCACTACAATTTCTGGCACCATTCTGGTCCTATAATGAACCCATATTTCATACATTTTATATTTGATACACCTTACAATTACATTTCATATTTTTAACCATATAAACAAAAGTATTTGCAATCCTCACCTCAGTGAGTATGTAATACATATTGCACCAGAGCCAACTACAGTTAAGATATGAAAATCAAACGATCCTATCGCACATCCCTCGCTCTTCCCTGTTGGAAAGATGGCCTTATTCTGTCACTGGGGGGTTCGCTTTGGATCCCTTAAGTCCGGTGGCATCCCTCCGCAGGCATTTAATATGTAATCGTTTAATACGTTGTCAGCCTAACGCTAACAATATATCAAACCGAGTTCAATAAGAGTCCCATTCAATAATTTTTACAGTTTGATCGGCAAGCGAAACACCTGTTTTTATTTTGGTCGTTTTATATTCTTCTTCATCTGAGGCAGCAAGCCAGCGTTACAATGGACTGATTTCCCGTGTAAGCAAAAGCTGTGTCCCCTCTTTTTGTACTTTAGAACGCCTTTCTGTAACTTATTCTACTACTCCTTTTGTAACTTATCTGGTATTAAATATTGCATACGTTAAGTTGATTTTGTTTTCTTTTTTTGTGTGGCAGATAATTTTATTATATTATAGTTTTATTATTATTATATGCATTTTTTAAAGAAAACAAACAATGAATGTTTTACAAGCGCTTTGTATCAAAACGCGGTGCTGGATTTCATACATAATTGTTACAAGGCCGATTAAACACGGGTTTTAAGATGAGTTTACACCGCTAATGACCGGAAAACTTATATCGGATACACTTAACATTGTTTTGTCAAAATGGCGTTTGAATAAAAACGTGTTTGTTAAGTAATACTAACAATAGACTAAAGCTTTACCGCAATTTGAATTTCGCAAAACATAGCTTGCCTTGTAACAAAAAAATTGTAATAGTGTTTTGTAATAAGAAACACAAGATATATTTTCTTCTGAAATTAACAGATTATTATCCAGCGTTGTCCAGGTTAATTCAATAAACGGTAATATTGGAAAAATAATTTAGTCTTCCAAGTAAAATGCAAATAAATATATTTTAGGTACATTCAAAAGAAAACTTACGGTAAACAAAAGATAGTATGTATCAATCTGTAGGTTACACAAAAGTGTAATTAAAGCAAGTTATGGGAAACGCCAACAGGATACTTAAAAATTCATTCAGTGAGCAATTCAACTCATCTGATTTCAATGGGTCCTGGAAAAAGTTTTTTCGTATTTTATAATGAAAAAGTTGCAGTAAAATCTCTTTGGTTCTACTGTTTGTGGGTGGTTCATTAAATTGATGACATTTTATAAACAGAAAAATAAAAAGCAAAAACGCTTTCCCGCCATTTTTCTGGATGCCAATCTGAGTCTTCAATCGAACAGAGAAATTGGATACATTTTGGAGTTTATTACGAAAAAGGGAAAAATGTGACCCAAGCCGCGAAAAAGAATTGTGATGTTTATGGACTTAACGCAGTGTCAGTAGAGTAGCACAAAATTGGTTCAAACCCTTTCAATCCGGGAATTTTGATGTCAATGACGAAGCTCGGTTACAGATAAAGTCATACCATTTTTGAAAAAGTGGATCAATCAAGTGGCATATTAGTAGTTACGATATAGCTGGAGATAAAAAGTCTGGATACACAAAAAAGCTCGGTATTTGGGTACCGCACGAGCTCTCTGAAAGAAACATAAGGAATCGTGATCTCACTTGCGATTCTCTATTGAAGTGTAATAAAACCGAACCGTTTTTGAAAAGATTGACCACTGGTGATAAAAATAACGATAAGAACATGCGAAAAAGTTTATGGTCAAAGGGCATTCAAGCTCCACAAACTATAGCGAAACCTGGATTAACTCGCAATAAGGTGATGCTGGTGGGATTGGAGGAGCATCGTTCATTACTTAGCTTTTACCGTCGGACAAAACCGTCGATTTGGATCTATATTGCCAACAGGTGTTGAGCCTCTAAGCTGTTGAAGCAAGAAATAGAGAAAAAACGGCTGGAACTCATCAACAGAGAGGGTGTGGTTTTTCAGTCATCATGATAACGCCAGGCCACACATATCTTTAGTCACTCAGCAAATTTCGAGAGAGCTTTGTTGGGAAGTATTAATGCATCCACCATATAGCCCTGACCTTGCACCCTCAGATTTTCACCTGTTTCGGTTTCTTCAGAGTTTTTTAGGTAGTGTTAGGTTAACATCAAGAGAGGACTTATAAAACTGCTTGTCGCAGTTTTTTGTCCGTCAGTCCTAAAATTTCTATAGCAATGGAATAACGACACTACATACAAAATGCAACAAGTTATTACATATATAATATTATGATATAACCAAATGTAAATAAACTATGATCAAAAATTTTCTTCGTATATGAAATACGAAAAACCTTTTGCCCCGACCCATTTGTTGCAATCGAAATAAAAGAAAAGTGCAGCAAGTATCTAAATGCAACATAATATGGCATGTACCAGAGTGATTATCTCTATTTGGTATGGTGAGTGATCGGGAGATTCAACTCCTTTGTCCCTCTAATATTATAAAAAAAAATTAAGGTTTTAAAAAGAAAAACACGATTTCACCTTACCAACGGAATTATGGTATTTTGTATTCAAACACACACGAGTCGTGACATATACTATCAAATAGTCATTACATTATTAAACGCAATCACGAAAAACTATACCACCATCAACATTAACGGGGTCAAAGAAAGTTAGAAAAACGGATACGATGAGATGACTAAAGTAAACCGGTCAGTCGACCATTCTGGCGTAAGTGCTGCCAACTAACGCAAGCACGTTCTCCCAATATGTCTTGAGCGAGAAATTATCAAACGATATCATTAAATATTTTAAGACAGTCAGTTTTTTATGTAATTAATATCTAGACAGCATTACAGTTTAACATTACTGTTGATAGGTAAAATTTAATTTAAAAATTATTTATTTATTTAAAGGGTTGTATGATCATTATCGACCAATAACCATTTCTGGCAGAAAAAAGATTAATTATATAAAGGAATACACCTTTGCGATATGCTATTACTCTAATCAATTTTCTATATAGTAATTACAAAACAAATTCTTATTTGGCTATTTTATATCTAAGAAAAATGTATATTGAAAAACTTTATCTAAATCTTGTTTAAATATAACAAAGCAACTAAGTTCAGGCACTTACACAAAAATATTTTCTAAAGGAATCAACATCATGTCTGTACTTCAAGGATTTCGGTTTTTTATTTTACGTAAAATATTTATTTTTTATAGTTTCAATAAATTTTTAGAGGAGTGGAAAACAACTACTTAAACATACTTGGTGGGGCCAAACCCCTACCACGTAAAAAATAATTACGTAAATAGGACCAGACATTTTAGAAGAAATCGGTGGACATATATAAAAAAATATGTATCGAATCGTTACCCCCCTTCTTTTTTGGTCAGTTAAAAATGGTTTTTAGTTAGGTAGTGAAAATAACTTTTTTGGACGTTGAAAAGTGAAAGGTTTTTATTTTTTTTAATAAAGAACAGAGTGCGACGGTTGGAATTGTTTTGTTTTTTAATTTTATACAAGCACATATTTCCAGTCACGGTATGGTATCGTTCGGCCAATACTAGTTGCTGCTTGCTGCTTTTAGGGTACGCCAGTGTTGTATCGACACTCGGAGCGGTGGGTATCATCGCCCAAGTAGATTAAAAAAAATAAAATCACTTGTGTCAGCTGTTATAGTGTCTCGTATTTATTTTTGGGAAATATATAATAGAGTGCCATAACTTTATAATACTTAATATTCGACCTCAGTCGTTTGGATTTTGGATTTTTGGTAAGAATTTATTTTTTTATTATATGTTTTAGTTGAAGAAAAAAAAATTATTACTGTTTAACTGCATTTTATAATTTAAAACACTTACACACTTTTATAATTACAAGTTTACGAATAGTAACTTTTTACATATTTGATGGTTATTAGCAATTTTCAAATTATTTTCGTAATTTTTAACGTTCATAAAGTTCGTAAAAAAAAATTAATTGACTTTATTTTTAATGCTTGTGAGACGTGATTTAAGTTATATGTTTTTAATCTTCTAATATTTTTCAAATGAGCTGATATACTGAACAAAATAATAAAATAAGATTTAACATAAGTTTATGAATGTACGCGCTGTCCGGTAAACTCCGTTGTAAAATATACGAAGGTCGACACCTTTTCTTAATGGTCGTAATTATTAATTTTTTTGCACACAGTTTGTTGAGATAGTATGTTAATTGTATGTCATGCAGCACTTGTCGCAATTTTAAGTGTTTACCAAAGTTTATGTCCGTTCCGTATTAACATATCAAGGTCTGTTAACATCCAGCTTGAATTACCTTAATTCAGGAAGTTGACCAAATTATTTTTTATATCTGTCATGCCATGATTTTTAAAATATCTGGGACAGTTTTCCATCGTCCATATTGGCTACCACACTTTCATAATTGTTTTACAACAAGAAATATTAATATATTCCTAATTTAGTTGCAAAAATTGAACTTCTACAATGTGAGATTAATATTAAAAGTAAATAATATAAGATAGTCAGTGCCTATTGTTTATGGTAATAAATTAAAAAGGATAGTGAGGCAAATACATTTTTTTTCTTTGCCATTCTTTTTAATTATAATAATTATATTAATTTTTATTTTTAATTATAAATTATTCCATTTTGGCACACGTAAATAACAAAATCAGCTACAGTTAAAATAATTTTCTTACATGTTCGATTTTTCATATTATAATTTTTACTTAGAATACACAATTAAACAAGAATTAACGTAGATAGTGTGGCTAGGTAGTCGGACACACGATCACGGATCACACGGTTTTGGATTAGAATACTTGCTGTCTTGTACCAATGATATCTTCCTGTTCAATTCGGACCATGGTGATATCTTCGGATTATAAGTAGACGACATCAGCAGCGCGACATTATAAGACAATTAAATCTCATCTGTGAGACAGAAGTCTCTGATTGAAAAATATAACTTTTCGTTATAGGGATTTTTATGATACCTAGTCATTCTGTTTAGACCAATACGAGTATGATATACAGAAATATAAAATCTTCTCGTAATTCATTAAACTACAATTTCGTTTTTTTTTGTTGAGACAAACGAGCACACAGTTCACTTGGTAAGTGATTCCCGCAGCCCTCATTTATTTATTTAAACTTCATTGAGAAACAAAGGTCGGATCGGATTTATTGCCTTAAGGCGATTTCTACCAGCCAACCCGTAGAGTGGTATGTGTAGTGTTAATATACATATATACATTGCAAAAAAGAAAAAAAAAACTTAGACTAAATATATATATATACATTAAAATAATGAATTAGAAATATTACTACTCATAAAAAATATACAAATAAAAAATAACATATCATACATATATTTATTATCGATAAGAATCATAATGCAGATGCGTTGGCACTCTTTAGGATTAAAGTCTAGCGTCGTCACTAGTAATAAATATGTCCAAATCCGTTTGATGAGTGTAGACTCATCAAGCGACACACAGCAGCTTTATGCTGTGTGCTATTTTAGGTTGGTAGTCTGTGAGGGCTTGGGCCTTCAGCGGTCGAGCCGACCCATTCATTTCGCAGCTAGAAATAAACTGTAGCGTGGCTCTACTACAAAAGTAACGTTTAAAGTTAGTTAATGTAATTGTATTACCACGATTTAAAACAGTTTACAGAGTAAACAAATCAAATTGAGGCAACTTGAAGGACAATTAAACAAAACGACGCAAAAGATTTTAAACTATTTCCATTTTAATATAGAACTCAATAGAACCAAAACCATTTCATAACCTGTCTATTGTATGATTTGTCATGAAATAAAAAAAAAAAACATTGAAACGTGACAAAAAACGTATAACTTTCGAAAAAAATTATAGCAGGTAACGTTTACAATTTTCACCTACCTCGTTAGGCTATTCTCTGCTGATGGCATAAACTAGGTCTAACTGATTTTGTCTTAACGAGAGTGAAATCTATCCGTGATACTTTCACTTACTATTAAAAAAAATGTTTTTATATCGATGTTATGATACATAACGGAATCAAACCAATGAATGTAAAGGCATAAAGTAATAAACATAATATTGAAGCCGTAATTTGCTGATGCTTGAAAAGCATCTATAATACCACGTAATATGACCACGTTCAGAACTGCTAGTCCATATTTTATGACCTAAAGGGTGAAAAACAAGCACACAATTCACCTAATGGTTAGTGGTGACTGACCATAAACACCTGCATCTATAATATCACGTAATATGAACACGTTCAGAACTGCTAGTCCATATTTTATGACCTAAAGGGTGATAAACCTTTATTACTGGAGACGAGCCATTCCATCTCAGTCCTCAAGGGTGACAACGCATCTGCATTATGATTTCTTGTCAAGGATGAATGTAGATGTCATGGGCCGCAGGAATCACTTACCATCAGGTGAACTGTGTGCTCGTTTGTTACTCTTAATGCTATAAAAAAAAAAAAAAAAACAAGCACACAATTCACCTAATGGTTAGTGGTGACTGCGGCCATATACACCTGCATCTATAATTCTCAATAAGGATTCAAGATGCACAGCAGTTGTCATCCCTGGGGACTGAGATGGGATGCCTCGTCAATTGTAATGTTAAAGTGGATCTCCAGTTTCTTACACTCGCCACACAACCCACAACAGCATTATATTTTTCACGCTGGTATTCTGTATTATTATTAACATTATATTGTATTCGGTCCTGTCCCTGTCGAGTAATTAGTATTCACTGTGAAGCAAAAATTCGGTCTGACCATTTGGATTGGATTTTAGATAGTTTTGTTTACTACACATACTTTTGTTTGTAACGCTATGTAAGTATATTTATTAGCACGAGTAAAGGGATCTTACTACAGTGTAAAAATATTACTACAGCGTAAAAATAGCTTAGATGTATTTCATCTAGTGCGTTAAAGAAACTTTAGCAGACAAAGTTTATTTGGATTTTAGTAACAAGGTTTTCGTTTTCGTCCTCAGGGTTGGCAACGCAACTGCTTTATGATTCATTTTTAAGGATAAGTTATAAATAAATAAAAAATAAGAATCATTTAATATATTGGTATAGCTTATGTAGCGTACTTACCAGCATATTCAAGTCCACATCGGGATATGAGTCAATGAGTAAGTCTCATTCACCAATATATCAGGATTTCCACCATCAGTCATTGGTGTCTCTTGTTGGCTAAGATGTTAGCATACATGACATAAAGATAAATCCATGCTGATGATTCCATAACTGGTAATAAGGATTCGATATTAGCACGTTTATATGGTATAGAGAATAGATTTAAGACGCTATAGGCTTCAGACTTACTGTTACTTTTTCGTTACCTTGGTACCATAAAAAAGGAATATAAACCCATATTAAATGTGGACAATAATGTCATCTTTAGTTGGACTTATAAATATTGCAGTTTTTTTAAAGATTTGCTATTAACATTGCAACTAAGCTTAAATGCTTGTGCTAGGAGATGGTTCCCGACTCAGCGTCATACAGCTCCCGCCGACGGCGAGGGCGCCGCAAACAAGTTAATTCGCGATACCACGATGTCACAAGCAGGTTCTTGCCAGACAATAATGATTCAAGCGTCGCTGGAGTTTCTTGCGCCACTTCTTCTCCAGCGCTTCACCCGAAGTGGTGGTACAGATGGTTAATAATCAACCTGAAAAAAGAGGTTCATGACATTAGTCTAATGGCGGATACGAATCGACGCCCTTAATTTTCGCTGACCGTGCCCTAAACCATTAGCCTATTGACGCTTCATAATATACCATTCAACCTTAAAATTCATGATACACTATTCAGCCATAATCCAGCGCCATGAGCCATAAAACATAAGTTGCGCAGGCGCTTATTATCAATGCGTACATATTACGTAATAGTAAAAATAGTGTCAACTCTCATTTGGTAGCCGGTGGAAAATCGCTATGGCAATGTGAACACCAGGTGACAAGGTTAAATATAACGTGCTCAGTTGTATTCATGCGATTATTTACTTAAGTGTTACTTGATTTTATGGATTATATTTGCATGTTGCATTGCAATCACGGATTTTATTTTGTGTTATCTAACATATTTAGCGTGATTGTGTGTTGATCATTCGTATGTATACGTCAAAAGGAAACCAATTATGTTTTATTTAAATATTATTAACGTCTGTATTGCATTTGTACGTATAGGAACAACCTCATTTCTTTAGAGTTAATTAAAACTTAAAAGTTCACAAATGCACGCAGTTTAAGAGAGGTAGTGCCACGTTGCAACTTGTTTCTAGACGCAGCATGAATAGGTCGGCTCGGTACGCTACAATATCGGAGTGAAACAGGAACGTAACGTGTTTCGTATAATAGGTGTAGGGGTAATACTGGTATTGAGGCCTATTATCTTAGTGGTAGTGATCTTGAATCTCTTTTGAGAATGGATTTCGTTTATACGCTGTAGTTATCGCTTATGATCAATGTGTGCTTGATTGTCACACTTGATTTAATAAAAAAAATCGTATGGTATTTTTTTTATAGGATAGGACTGAAGTCATTAATAATATTTCTACACTATACATTATTCATAACCCATTACACTTAATAGCTTTTAATTTGGTATTCCACAAATATTTATTAGGTACAAATACACAAGAGTGTGTTTGACGTCCATGATTTCTTATTTATGAACCTGTCTTATTGTCGATATTATATTGACGTAGATAATTCACAAAATCATAATTGACTTCTATTAGTATAGGATAATTGTTAAAAACTATATCTGTCTAAACTCTAGACCGTAGAACAGAATAAACGAGTGCTTTTTTTAAATCAACAATGGTAAACCTACACTGCAGTTTGTTTCTAGCTGCAGAATGAATGGGTCTGTTCGACAAAAACAAAAAAAAGTAGCGACCAGACATTCTTGATTCAACAAGAAAATGTCTGCAGCATTCTTTATTATATTTTTTCTTATCACTAACATTTATTATATCATATTTATTTAGAGTAAAATCCAAGTATCCGTCATGTCCGTTTTCGACCACGGCAATATCTTCTGGTTATGTGCTGCTACATGACATCAACTGCGCAGGTATATTACAGTGCCGTAAACATTCGCTGAAATACATAGGTTCGTCGTCCCCTTTCCTAGCTGTAGCTACCAATGATGTGTTTATACGTGTAATATTATCGGAGGATGTTATAGATATTGTGTCATTTTCACCGAATGTACATACAATTTATATCAAGAAAATAACAATTTGACACGACAACAAGCGTACCATGTAATACACGGATTTTGAATGAATATTTATAATGACAAGTAAAATCATCTGGAAATAAAGTCCGTCTCAATTAGGATTCAAGCGAACGCTCAAGAACTAGGGTTGTCACATTCACTTTTACTGTCAATCATATATTTAAAGTTCAATCGGGGAGATTTAAAATTATGAAACAAAAACAAAATATTATATTAGGAAGATAAGTAAGCTGAATGCCTGTATCAAACGATCGGCCACATAACTATACTAGGAAACTGAAGTACAGTTGGGGTTAAAAAAGGTTCGTCACATTTAAGTCGACATTTGCTTGCACAAGAGCAATTATTAGTCATGCCATCATTTAATTTCAAAGGAAACAGAACATCGTAATTAAAAAGGTTTGATGTTGATATGACACTAGATTATAGATCAAAGGTGTATACTATATTGAACCTTGTTATCATATTAAGCAAGTGTAATTTTATATGCAGTTGTCTGTTTAGTGCTTTAGTTTCAATAGGTACTAAGAGTCTATGACTTGATAAAGGAATGAATTTGAAAACTGATGAAGGTTGATGAACATGCAATGGTATAAAGTGCCTCATTACCAGTAATTAAGTGCCCGGATAACTCACGGACAACATACGAAACTATGGGGAAGGCAGTGATGTAACGATACTAAAACGTTGAAATATATATATATATATATATATATATATATATATATATCTATATATATATATATATATGTATATATATATATATATATATATATATATATATATATATATATATATAATATTTTATAATAGTAATAGCGTGAAATAAATTTAATCGTAGTTTTACTCTATGTGATCATAATACAGCGCAATTCTTGTATTTATCAAAATATAGGCAGCCGAGTATCGGCACTCTCGGGCACACTCTGTTACCCTGTTGCGCGAGAGCGACAGACTCGTAACGGCCCAAGCTGAGGCTCCCTCTCGGGAACCCTTGTACTGGTTACCCGCTAATAAAGGCTGAGCGTCCTAAGCGCCTCGGTCACCTTTCAACCCGATGAATCTGTAAAAGCGATCGGCCTAACAGTGGCCGGCAGCCCTAAAACGAATAGAAAAAAAAAATCAAAATCAAGAGTATTGGAATAAATATACAATTCTCGTAGTAATAAGTGGGTCCCTTACTAAGGTCCAGCAGCACCTTCACCTTTTATTATCAAACAAGATGACGTAAATTATCGCCCTTGACTTGGACTAAGCTTTCTTCTATCCAATCGAATTCTTCTTTATCAGTAACCGATTATCTAACCATGTTTTTCATTGTAACGGAGTTGCGATATGTTGCTTATGGTATTATTTGTAGAGCACGGTCATTATGGCTAAAATAAAATCGTAACGTGTACTGTAGTAATGTATTTTGTTATTAGATCATACGAGTATTAAAGTCTATCATCAGTCGATAAAACTGTCCAAAGTAAATCATTTATTAAACTTCCATATTAGAATGAATAAAAACCAATATGGCAACCCTAATGATGTTACGAAAATCTCTCGTACTACAAACCCACATTCTTCAGTTCACTTATTTATGCACTCCGCGTTAGATATCGTTTGGTAAATTCAACGTCGAACGTTAAATAATATTAAATACAACAAATATTATCCGATTTTGTACAAACAGAAGTAAACCGCTTGCTGAAACGGTCATAGACATTTTGTAGTGATGTTTACTTTAATAAATTGGCGTTTTTTATTACTTAGGTAAAGCTAGTGATAGATGTTTGTGTATGTACCAAGATAGAAGAAAATTGTCTTTAGTGTTTATAAGTTTATATTCCTTGTATTTCGTTAATCCGTGACAGTACATGCTGTTGTTATTTTAAATAAATAAATTTCTTTTTTTTTCTTAAACTCCTCGCAAAGATTTTTCACATTATAATATTTCTATCTTGTCTCTATGGACGATTTTAAATAATTGGAAACCGAAAGAACTTTTTCCTAATTCTATCAGAGAATAGCGTTTAATGTTATGCAACAAATATTTTACAGAAAGCGTCAAAAACACACTAAACTGTCTCCATTTTTTTTTCCGATTGAATTTTCACTCGCGTGATGAGATAAGATATTTTTACAACCTTATCTCTTTCTTATGCCGCGTAATCCAATGGCAGAATTACAAAACAAATGTTATACGTAGGAACGGTAAATAAATATTATACTTTGGTAGTGTGTTAGTGACGGGATGGGCAGACATACTTCGTGGAAGCCATTTTCTTGTAATTACAAACCAGCTTACTTTAGACGGCACATGCATAATAAAGTTTAAATTTTTTTTAACCACTTACAAATAATAATTCTCTCTTCCTTTACAGCAGGGAGTCTTTCCCTTTAGAGTTGGAGTCATTATAGTAATGATTAAGAGATTTAATAGTAATAAAACAATTTAAATTTGAATCGATTTTATTTATAAAAGCTTTGTATTGCGTACAACGACCCAATTGGGAAATAATTTATATAAGCTAGAATGGAAAATACGGTTCCATTTTCGAAATCGATGAGAGCTGTTGTGCCGTGACCAACAAAAAAGACACACAACAGAGAATGTAGTCATTCAGCGGTGTTGCCATTTCATACAATTTTCTCCTTTAGAATTTAATACAATGTTGCAATATAATAATAATGCAAGGCAGCTTACTTGGCGAGTGTTAGTAATAAAATTATAGTCAACAGACCTTAGTACTTGCTTTTTATTTATTCCTGAATTCATATCGTCAACAATTGATTGGTTTTGGATTTTGGTGCATTACGATTAATCCGTATTGATATCACCGGTCACAATTGCTTCGTTATGTCATAGACGTAACACCACGTTCGTGACAAGTATTTCTGTTTGTGTAAAGACAATATAATACTCCTCTACTGTCTCTGTTTGCGTAAATGCTTACCGCACTAAAATATATCCAGAACTGTGGATGTCATTAACCAGAAGATAACGCCGGGGTCGAAATCGATAATAATAAAAAATAATAAAATATCTCTATGTTCGACCATTATAAAATAGTTTAGATTTAAAGTTCAGCCAATCAAATAATGGACACAATCAAAACATTTTGGAAATATACTGTGAAAACAAACAAAGCCACATTGGTTGGAAACTAGGTTTGCGGACATTGCGTCACACCTTCGATGCGAACTTTATGCACTGATGTGGGTGCAACATATGTGAAATGACTATTACGTCATTAGTAGCATGCGTATTCATGAGCGTATCTTCCAATTAATGTCACATATAACAACATGGAAGTGGTAAAAATATTTAATGTTTAATGTTGCAATTATATTATTGCCAAATAAATACTTTTACATTCCAAATAATGTAAACACCGTTTTAATTAATTCATTTTATTTATACACATTTTGCAATAAATGTGTAGAATTGAAATGTATAGGTAGAAAATAAATCGCTCTATTTTTGCTGTGGTTTTATAAAACTAGTTCTTTTCTATTTTTCGCTTTGTTCTTCTCACAAGTCCACATTGAGTGCTTTAGATATTTTTGTGTTTTTTTAAAAATTTTGTGAGGATATTGAATGAAGTGCATAAAATGTCTGTATCTATGTTAATCATAATTTTGTTTGTTAATAATATACAATCCTTTTTCTTTACTTCGGAACTCTGTTTTTACATTACAACGGTAATTCCTATAACTCGGAAGCCACTCGGGTTAATCTGTGCTATATAGTTGTTCTTATTATAACATATACCTACTTGTAGTTAATTATGATTATATAGGTAAGTAAGATTATATATTAAGTTTACAATCATTATTGCCTACACATCTTGTGGATTTAGCTTGGACTAAACATAATTTAGCAATAAATAAGATTTAGGTTTATGTGACAGATAAAGCTGGAGTGCAAATATATAAATCCTATTTATAAGTATGTTTCTATTTTATACGGCCTTTTGAGCTTAAAAACGACAAAATATTGTTAAACAATATGTATAGTAATATGTAAGATAAGTCACGACTGTAGAAAAATACGGGAAATCCGAGGTAGGAATTCAGCAGTGGTAGAGCAGAATGAATTTGTCGGCACGACCGGGGAAGGACCACGCCCTCACAGAATACCAGGGTGAAATAGCAGCATAATGCTGCTGTGTTTCATCCGGTGTGTGTAGGGATCCGGAGACCTTTATTACTGGTGACAAGGCATTCCATCTCAGTCCTCAAGGCTGACAACGCATCTGCATTATGATTCCTTGTCAAGGATGAATATAGATGTCATGTGCCACAGGAGTGACTTACCATCAGATGAACTGCCTATTCGCTCTCAATGTAATAAAAAACGAAAAAAGAAGAAAACTGGGAGTGAGAAATTGTTTCTCAGTTCTCAGCGTGCGTTGAAAGATCACTGTCACTTATTGTAAAGGGAAAAATTTCTCGTTTGTCACTTCTGTTATTAAGTTGAGCTCAGTGGGGGGAAGTAGAAGATAGGTGGGCACATGTTTAACAGTTTTGCATACAAGTGTTAAGAGGCAAAAGCGGCGGGAAAACCTGATACGGTTCTGCGAAATTGTTTATGTAACACTCGTAGTATAATGATATTTCCATATGGATACTAAAAGTCAATCGTGTAGCATTGCGGTTAGAGTATGTTTTTACTTATTCGCAGGTTCTGCGATTTATGTCCTGTTATTGCCGTGATAATTGTGCGCAAGGGCGCTCGCTTCTATAATTACTGTACGCGAAACACTTGAGTTCGATCAGCGATGCCGATACGGATGATATTGTTGATTGCAATTGCAAGTAATGATTTTATGTCTAAACTTGCTTCTAAATATCGTCTATCATCATCTTAAAATATATACAGATTGTTACTTTACTTTGAGCTATATTAGAGCTCTTTCTCTGTCTGTGCAATATTTTCCATGGTTAAGCCAAAACTGAGGTGGAAACTAGCTGAACCAATAATATCGATCGAGAAGGGAAAGTCCATACTACCAGAATAGCAATATAAAGGTTCGGTTACCATTTATGAAAGTATATATATATATTATATAATATAAGATTTGCATTAATTAAGAATAAAAAATGAGGTTCATTGATTTAACACATCTCGTTTCAATATATGTACATATATAGACGTCCTTGACATTCTTTGTGTATAACTAAAGTTTACATCACAAAATTAACTATAATTTTCTGATTTTTAGGTCGCTAGCTTAGATCCGGTTCGAAGGTAGGCGTTTTAAGTCATTTAATATTCATAAAATAGTGTTATTTACAGTGGTCTTTTATTTGGATTACGCTCAAGCTTATAATCCACACTTTCGCCGACGTAGCGATTTATGTATACCCAGTTCTTATTTACAGCGCATGTCTCAGCGCAGAACATATATCTGTTTAAACTGCAAAAAAAATCTCAGTAGATTTCCAAACTATGGATAAAAAATAATTCATGACAATCATCAGTGATATGAAATTATTTTAAACTTATTTTTCATTTTTGTAAACAAAACCTTTATCATATTTTTTATTTTTTTCGGGCTGGATGGCCGCTGTTAGTTTTTGCCGAGGGCTTTTACAGTTTCACCGGGTTGAGAGGTGACCGAGCGCTTATGGCATTCAGTCGCGACCTCTTTATATGGGTAACCAGCACAAGGGCTCCCGAGAGGGAACCTCGGCTTGTACCGTCACCCTGTTTCGCGAGAGAGTCTGACTCGAGGGTGGGTGCCCGATAGGGCGAGACCTCGGCTCAGCCAGTTGCTTATGACAGAGGATTACCTCTCTATTAATATCGCTATTATTATTACTACCTGTACCACCACTTCGGAATGCGTGGGCCCTAGAGAAGAAGTGGCACATGAAACTCCAGCGACGCTTCTATCTGTATGGAATGGGGAGAACCGGCCAGTGACATGGCGGTATCGCGAATAACCTTGTTTGCGTCGTCCTTGGGCCAACGGGAAATGGCTGTATTATGTTTATAACGTGGCCTTTAATCCACTCAGACGATAAGTATAGAAGTACCCAAGTAGAGTAAGTAAGTAAGAGTTGATATTTTATTTCAACCCGGTGAAACTATAAAAGCCCTCGGGCTAACAGCGGCCATCAGACCGAAAAAAGATTATTATTTAGCGGGCTTTTTTTTTGTAAAGCTTCCGGAACTACACTCTTTTTATTGTCAGTTTTCAATCTACAACACATTTTTTTCCTACTATGTTTTTGAACAAATCTGAGCACAATGAATTTTGCAATCAGCTAATTCATTGGTATCGGCACCGGGAAGACATCTTTATATGTTCAATGTGTGATGATGTGTTCAAATGATGTACTAAAGATCGGAATAATAGTCAAGAAAAAAATTACGTTCAGAAATAAAATGAAACGCATATATCGTGTGAACTAGGCTAAACGAAATTGTCGGTCCATAAAATCAGTAGCGTGAAATTTGATACACATGTTCACAGTTTCAAAATTTGAGAAGCGTAACATTTGGAACTACTTTGGCGTAATTTAGTTGAAAAGAATTTTATCAAAAATACTTTTTTTTTATAAGGTACAATATATTTTTACGCAAATTTATCTAATAAAATATGAGTAAAACAAACTATCACCACGTGCAGCAACCATTCCCGTGAGATGGAGGGAATTACCTGTAGCACAGTAAAAGATCGAAAGACAATGTATTGCTTGAAACAATTCAAGTTTACATTAGTTTTACCTATGTTTATAATCGATTATGTCTCGAAAAATCAAAATGTACAGAATAGTGTTTCATAATAGAATATTATTAACTTATACTAATACGTATTTATTGACATTTTAGTGATATGGTTCTATTGCAAAACTACTTCTCGATACGTAGTATGGCGCAGTGTGAGTCCTGGGTTTGATTTTTCTGGCTTTTACAATTTCACCGGGCTGAGGTGACCGAGCGCTTATGGCGCTCAGTCGAGACCCCTATTAGCGACCTGGGTTTGATTCGACGTAAAACATGTGTGTATTTACGTTCTATCTCACCAGTCGTGCATCTGAACCTTGCTCAAATCTAATCATTATTGCAACCTATTAGTATATGGGAAAGGTCTAAAATAAGTGTTGTGTTGGTCATTAGACTCTATTTTATATTCGGAGTATTTGATGTCATTTCGTAAAAAATAGAATATATCTCTGGTTAAAATCAACAAAGAGGTTCGCATCATTATCACATCAAATTATTAACACGAATGCAATTATGTTAACCGGTGTTAGCGGACACGCTAGGGATTTCCTAAAATTGTATTATGATTAGTAATTAAATATTAAGTATGAACGTATTCGATCCAGTAAGCCAATTTACGAATAGCGCCTTGATTTTAATTTTCTTGAAAAGTTTTTGCTACTAAATATATATCCCTATCAATGAACATCCTTCCGCCGATCTTATTGTACATGTATTTAAAATCTTAGGTTTTTTTTATTGTGTTAAGAGTGACAAACGAGTACGCGAGCAAAAGGATTCATTCCCTGGTGTACTTTTCCACTGTTAATATATAAAAAAACCACCAGCTAATCAGTACAGAGTGTGACCATTTTTTAATTCTAATAAATAATAATACCTGTAAAGTTTAGTAAATAATATACAATTAAAATTTCTAGTTACTTTTTTGTTTCGGGCTGATGGCCGTTAGCTTTTACAGTTTCACCGGGTTGAGAGGTGACCGACCTCTATATATGTGTAACCAGCACAAGGGCTCCCGAGATGGAGCCTCGGCTTGGGCCGGTACCCTGTTTCGCGAGAGCGTGTAAATGCAAAGGATTATCTAAATTAATATCTCTATTATTATTATTGGCTATCTGTACCACCACTTCGGAATGCGTGGGCGCTGGAGACTGGAGAGAACCGGCCACTGACATGGCGGTATCGCGAATAACTTTTTCAGTTACTATGTTAATAAATAATAATTGAATTTCTATATTTCTGTAATTTTATATTAAATATGATATCGATATATTCCGAATGTACAAAGTTTCATTACCGCATAAGTCGACCAGCAGCCCTCTCTAGCATTGCCCTCTTGAGCACACAATTCACCAGACAGAGTCGCATAGTTGTTATTGTGTTGAGGGTAACAAACGAGTACACAGTTCACCTGATGGTAAGTGATTCCTGCGGCCCATGACACAAAAATACATCCTCGTTAAGGAGTTATAATGCAGATGCGTTATCAACTCTGAGGATCAAGGTGGAATGCCTCGCCATCGAGGTGCTAGTACCTTAAGGGTCTCAACCCGCGACCCAATTGTGCAGGAGCTATCTTCAACGTACTTATAACGTATCACTCATTGACGTTTTTAACATTTTCTTAACTTAAATATATTGCAGTTATATGATAATAGATCATAATGAGTACGTTATATTATTTCAATCTTCACTGGAAGACTTTTCCGGTTATTTTAATATTTTCTTAGACGCCTTCTAGAATATCTTCATAGAAATCTTTCTGTTATTAAAATGCGTGTATTTTTTATAATTACTTATAAATAATACAATACAACCTTTTTTATAACATATAATATAATATTAATTATCTTTTTGAATGTATTAATGTCGCTTCACCGACAACAACCGAGTTTTTAGCTTATCTTATAATGTCGCCTATGTCGTGAATAGAGAGGATGGAGAACTCTTGCAAAAGCTGGAACAACGATGTTCTACGACCACGACCACTCCGCCAGTAGTGTACGACTAAAAAGAAGAATAATCTCGCCTATGCAGCGATATCAGAGTGCTTTCCCATAACGCAAGCGGCAGCTTTTTTTTTTTGTGTTTGAATATTGCTGTTGGTCCAGAGACCTTTACAGCTTTATCTAATTAACCCCCGAGTGGGAGGCCCGCTGAGTAGAGAGACAACGACGATGCTGCGAAGCTAGCGCGGAGACTGCTCCTGCACCACCGTTGCACTCCGAACCCTGTGGACGAAGAACGTCGCCGACAACAGAGGGGGGCGATTATAAGATCCGAGGGCCCCTCATAAGGAGGTACGAAACCTAGACTCGAATCGCTATCTAAAGGGTGGAGAGAGCGGAAGCAAAGGAGTGAGAAAGTATCGTGTCTCTACCGAGGAGATGACCATGTGAAAATATTATGGAAGTTCTTGAAATGGTATACAATGATTATTATATGAAGTATATATTATGAATTTAAACAAAATTGATTCTGAATAACTTTAAAGTTACCTTTTGAGTCCATATTTAAAAACCTGCGCTCACGCAATGCTCCTGGCCCCGACAGCATCACCAACAAGGTGATAAAACTTCTAGCCATGTCCATTTTACACCTAATGGTGATAACCTAAAACACGGCCATATCCAAAGGCATCTTCCCGAACAAAGGGAAGGAAGCCGACGTCATAGGGATTCACAAGCCCTCGAAACACCCAACCGATCCATCAGCCTATCGGCCCATACGCCTACTCAATGTCTTGGGTAAGATATATGAAAGGCTCATCCTAGACCGCCTAAAGGTTTCGCACCCAACACTCATGCACACATCAAATGCACCGCATCACGGAGCACATTCTCAGTAAATTCCTTCGGGGCTACCAAACCGGGTCACTCTTCCTCAACATGGCGAATGCGTTCAACAACGTCTGGCACAACGGGCTCATACACAAACTATATGAGCTGTGTGCCAGATCGACTCGTACTTATCATACGAGACTTTCTCCGAAATCAAACCTTTCGTTACCGCGTCGAGGGAACGCCACCATTTGTACCGGAGTACCACAAGGCTCCGTCCTAGGTCCCATTTTATAGACACTACACCAACAAAATACCGCGCAATCCCCTGGGAAAAGATAGTCAAATACTTGGTCATCACATTGGATGAAAGACTCACCTTCGGTCCGCATACTACGTACGGAATCGAGAAGCGTTCGCCCTAGGTCGTTTGCACCCGTTACTCAATAAAAATAGCAAAATGTCCTTGCGTAATAAATATACTCCACACAAAGCGTGCATCCGACCCATATTGACATACGCAAGGCTCGTCTTTGCTCATGCCTCCCTGCGTCACATTCACCGACTTCAAAAATAATACAAAATCGTTTTAAAAATGCGCAAGGCCAATACAGATAGAAGCGTCGCTGGAGTTTCTTGCGTACCCATTCCGAAGTGGTGGGACAGATAGACAATAATAATAACATTCATATTAATGTAAATAATTATTAGTCAGAAGCAACTGACCGAGCCCAAGTTCGGCTCTCTCGGGATCCCTTGTGCTTGAGGTCTCGACTCGGTCACCTATCAACCCGGTGAAACTGTAAAAGCCATCGGGCTAAAAGCGGCCATCAGCCCGAAAATAAATATAGCATGAAAATTGATATTAACAAAAACCATTACATTCTATATGTTACATTCGTACATACAATACGTACAGATCAAGCTATAAAAACGTGTTTTAAAAAAAATCCAAGTAACATTTAAATGTCATAGAATCAAAGTAAAGCTCGGCTTACACTCTAGCGGAGATAAGTGAGGTTTTCACGATGCACTGCTGTAATTATTTTAAACTCGACTACAGTTACAGCGGGTGAGTCACCGATCGATGCGTCCCCATTCTGCTCTGCTGGCTAAGACTTTCACTGCATGCCTGTATAGGAAAGAGATTTAAGTCAAATCTTTGGGACGATATCTCTTAAAATATCAATTGTGGATATGAGATTTTAAACATCTGATTTATATGGACCGATATTTAAAATTGTTATAAAAAAAATCAAGAAAGGTTATGGAGAGTGATGGATGATTAATGGAACGATCTCTTGTTCTTTTATAACGTCAGTGTGTAAATATCAGATTTTAAACATCTGTTTAGTATTGACCAAATATCAAAATGGTGATATTTGTGTTCTAAATCTCTCACAATTAAAAGTAATCTCAAGAAGAGCCGAAGTACATATATAGCTTAGTAAGTTGGTGTTCGCTCAGTTTAGTTCGTAATTATATCGATACGAAATCAACCAAATAGTGTAATTAATAATTGTATTTTAATGTGCTTTGTAATGTAGTTAAACATCGTGAGAAAAACCTGCACATGTAGTTAACAAATAAAACAAAAGTCACTAAACTTTGAAGTCCATGAACACGCAGTAGAGCTGCGTGCAAACTCTCAAGGACTGTAAGCATATATATATGCTTACAGTCCTTGAGAGTATTGTAGTATATATATATATATATATATAATATATGTCTGTATGGGCTGTTACTTTTACTTTAAGCTTAAGGTTAAATGTTGAATGCACTTGCAGTCGACCTAGGTACGTTAATTGGGAAAAAGGTCATAAGAGCGAATATATAAATGTAATATACAATTTTACACAAGTAAGATTTGGCTGCTCAACATTTTGGTAACGTTCCGTATCATATTCTTATTAAGAGAAAGCCTTAATTAATTTTGGGGTGTGTTTATAATTTTTATACCAATATATTTTCCCCTCGTACGTACATGAGATGTTTGTATTATCTGTAGAATACGGAAGTATTCAGCGTTTCCGTATTACTAGCAATATTTAATTGTTTTGATTATGACGATAGTCTCACACGGTATGCTAAAATTAAATCGTAGGTTCGAATCCGCTATTCGAATATTGTTGGGAACCGTCTCCTAGCACAAGAATTTTCCACTTAGTTGGAGTGGTTAACTGGAAGGTTAGTAATGTAAAAGCATGACGCATCTATTCGTTTTCTAAGGTATGAGTGTGATCGAATTTTATTGATTCTTTTGTTTAAACAAATTAATTTATTATTTTTATTATTACACACCATACACCCCAAAAATGGTATTAAAACGATGTAGTACTAAAGGTGATAAACGAGCGCGCAGTTCACCTGATGGTATACGATTCCCGCAGCCAATTATTCCTGGATAAGGATACACAATGCAGATGTTTGGTATCTCTGAGGACTAAGATGGAACGCTTCATAACTAATAATAAGATCTCCTGTTTCTTTCACTAGCCTAACCACAGTACTGTAAACTTATTTTTACGCCAGTAACAGTAGTAGTAGAAAGTATAGTATCACGGCTGAGCCTATTCGTGCTACAACTAGTTATTAACTGCCGCGTGACTCAGGCACGTAAGAATAATGGAATAATATTTTAGTAAAAGGGTACTCCACTATCAAATTTGTAGCAATAATATAATCTGAGGCTACCGCTTCCTTAATGTATCCGAACGATAACATATAGCGTAATGGGAACGTAATCTTATTCAAGTATACAGAAAACAGTTGTTAGACAACGTATCTGACTACACGTTGAAATAATGCAGCTTAGAATTCAATAGTGTCTTGCAAATAAATCTTGTTTATCGCTCTGTTTTCCTACTATCATTAAGTGTATATTGTGTTTATTATAATCACTCCGTATACGTTGAAACTAATGTTGTGTGATTAATATCAATGACAAACGGACGGACGTGTGAGCTATTTAAATATAGATATTGTAATTCAAATGATAATCATTGCCCTAGCTATACATTAGCAGTCGTAATTTGTGGTGCGTAAATGCGTCAATAGTTCGTTTCCCGATCACCCGACGGCGAACTTCTATTGTCACAATATATTCGGACCTCACCACAATTTAGTTTATAAATTAATATGGATGAGGCATTTGCTTAATAATGTTACTTCTTTAATTTTAATGTTAAATAAATGAAATATTATTAACGATTTTCGTATAACTAAATGCAAAATATTTATATACCATTACAAGCGATTTCAATGAATTCGTTGTTATTTATATTTTTTAAACCAGAAGAGACCAACGCCTAGCCTGGGGTAGGCGAAGACGTGGCTCTAGGTGGTTACTACCTCCATGATTTGTTCTCCTGCTGCGAAGCAACGAGGAACCTGCACCGCCAGCCTGTTGGCCAGGCCGGGGTGCCTCCGGGTGAACTCGCTGAGCCCACCTTGGATGTGTGTGTTGACTGCTGGGACCAGGAGACTGCGACTTATCGTCGCATGGAGTCGTTTATTCTACTCTCAGTAGTTGAAGTGAACTCGCGAAGGGAGGAGAGTAATGATATTGCGTTACACCATTCTGCCTACCCAGCAGGCCGGCACCGATGTATCTGCTGCAATGGGTTCGCGATAGGAGTCGAGGGTTGGTATTGCGTTGCCCCGCTCTCCCTACCCTCCGCGACCAATATACGACTGACGGCGTAACCAAAGACCAGATCCACCACGGCGGCCTTGGTTAGGTTAGTCTGGTATTTCTCAGCACTCGTATTCCTGGCTTCCAGGGCCTCCGAGTGGACGGCCGTGTAGGAAGGCTAAACCTCGTGGCCCCGTGCTATTGGTAAAGCGCACGGGGCCACGAGGTTTAGCGTTCACGCTTTTCTTTTATAGAACAGGTGGCAAACGAGCAAGCAGCTTACCTGATGGTAGGTGATTACAGGCGCCCATGAACATCCACAACACCAGAGGAGTTGTAAATGCGCTGCCGCCCTTTAGAAATGTGAAGGCTCTTCGAATATTCCTTTGGCGACAGCTGATTCTACAGAGTAGTTGTGGGTGGCAGAAAATTTCGCGTAAGGAGCACCACAGCGGTGGATTCGTAACCATCGAGATGATGAGCATAAAATTTTTAATTCTGTTGTGATGTACGATGTTTAAACTCACACTTGAAATAATCCGAACAACTTCTCACGCTCTCTCACTCTCTCGGTCTGTAATGATCTCTTAATTTATAAAAAAAAACTACAATGGAATGCCTCTTTGCCAGTAGCCGGATATATAAGGACAGACAAGTGTTTATTAAAAAATTGTCCTTCCATCAAGCCCTTTCTTTTCATCATCATTGGTATGAGGAAAATCAGTTGTTGAATTCTTTTACAATGAACAACATGAGACGTTCCCACATATGTGGCAATAAAACGTTAAAATATTTACGTTGTTGATATAAAAATTAATTAAAATGCACGTCAACGCCATGTGCGTGCGGCGGAAGGCTCGGAGTATGAGATGCTTACAAAAAATGTCAGATTAAATTACCCGCGCCCTTCTATAATTCGGTTCCGTGTAAATTAGTACTGACATTTATCTGTACTTTGTGCTTCCACTCTAAATCTTTTTGACTTGTTTATTGTCAGTATGTAATAAAATAATACACGTATTCAAAATGTCTTGCCTAATTAGTTCACTATTATAATATACTAGCTATGCCGCTGACTTCGTTCACGTAGACTACAAGATACTATGTAAGTCTGATGCAGCAACATAAAGCAACACTTTTTTAGGAACTTTTAAAGGGGTACAATTCATACATGATTTTAAGATAACTTTAACTGTTTACGCAGTACACTTTCTTTTTTTTTTCCGGCTGATGGCCGCTGTTAGCCCGAGGGATTTTACAGTTTCTACCGGGTATGAGAGGTGAAGAAGCGTTTATGGCGCTCAGTCGAGACCTCTATTAGTGGGTAACCAGCACAAGGGCTCCCAAGAGCGAGCCTCGGCTTGGACTGTCACCCTGTTCCGCGAGAGCGTCAGACTCGAGGGTGCCCGTGGGGGCCGGACCTCGGCCCGGTCAGTTGCTTCTGACTAAGAATTATGCAGCACACGCAGCGGTTCTCAAAAGGAATATTTATTCCCGTTTTAATAATTTTTTTCAGTGATGCTCCGCTGCTATTGGTCGTAGCGTGATGTTCTATAATCTATAGCCTTCCTAGATGACTATCTAACACAAAAATATTTTTTTCATTTCGAATTCCTCAGATTAAGACGTTAAAACAAACAAACTGTTCAGCTTTCTTAGTATAGATAAAAATCTTTTATTTTTTTACCCTTTAGTTAAAATCTGTGTCATTTGCAAACACGATCGCACAGGTTTTAAAATAAAATACAATAAAAGTTTAATTTTGTTATTATTCATTGTATATTTGTTTGGGTAGCCCCGTAGATCGGCTTCATTGCAAAAGGAGGGATTGCTAAAGTGAGGGAGGTTAAAGTAGCTAAGTAATTATGGGAAATATAGATCTAATTATGGGAGCAAACACAGTGGTAGAGCTACACTGCAATTTGTTTCTAGCTGCAGAAAGGATGGGTCAGATCGACTGGGGCAGGACCACGCCCTCACAGGATACCAGCGTAAAATAGCATCATAATGCAACTGTGTATCCGCTGGTGAGTGTAGGGATCCGGAGACCTTTATTACTGGTGAGACGTGGCTATCTGAGTCCTCATAGGGTAACAACGCATCTGCATTATGATTCCTTGTCAAGAATGAATGTAGTATATGTCGTGTGCCGCAGGAATCACTTGCCGTCGTGTGAACTGTGTGCTCGTTTGTTACTCTCAATGTAATAAAAAAAAACACAAGAGCACTTACTTATCCTACCTTTATCTACTCCGATAGAATGTATGTGCAGATTGAAGATGATTATTGGATCTCGGCTGGGATTCGAATCCAGGACCCTCGACACAACGGTTAGGCACTCTTACCACTGTGCACTAGTCCATATCGCCGAGACCCCAAAGCCAATCACATGATTGGTAAAATATTTGTCCCATACGAAAATCTAAATTCTAAGTCCCACTAATCCACGCAGTTGTTAAATAGTTAAAAAAAGTAACTGTAGAATATTACTAACTACTATTCAAAGATTACTTCCATTAAATAAATAATCCATTTCATGGTTTTTCTATTAAGGAACCCTAAGCAATTACAACGTAGTTTTCGGGAAGCTCGGGATGGCCGCAATTCGGCACTAACGGGCAAGGTGCATCGACCCTA
Organism: Teinopalpus imperialis; assembly: GCA_029286865.1. Taxonomy (NCBI): domain Eukaryota; kingdom Metazoa; phylum Arthropoda; class Insecta; order Lepidoptera; family Papilionidae; genus Teinopalpus; species Teinopalpus imperialis. The sequence goes on from JAGSMU010000015.1 coordinate 8,060,619, forward strand.
TTGAGCTTGTGCGACTGTTTCTGTTTGTTTGTGTCCCATACATTAAAAAAACTTCTAGCTCATGTTAGTTTGTTAAATATATTATACGTTTATTTTATACAAAGTTGGCTTTACTTTTAATATAAAATTACATATATACATCCATTCACTTTGTAGTTGCAATGTTGCTCTACTATTGTGGTTTTTTACTGAACTGTGCTCGCTTGAAACCCTTATTTCCATGAAGAGCTTATTACGCATTGTATATAACCTTTTAATTTTCAAGCCAAAACCTACGGGAATTTTTAAAATGTAGTGGAAAAGCTAACAATTTGGCTTTTGGGATTTGGATTGGAGTCCGCATTGGGAATCGAACTCGTGAAATAAAAGCGAGCGCTTAGACGCAGGGCTACCGTGGTTCTCTGTATATATATACATGTATTATTTTTTCTTATTTAAAGGTTGGAAATAAGTTAGACAGTTTTGTGACGCTTGAGTTAAAGGTAGGACGGAAAAAATTAAGGTGTAGAAGTGAGAGGCAGGGTCGATAAGGTACCACCTAACGGACTTAAAGCGCTGAAACGGATGGATACATTACCATGACGTTTCTTTTAATAGAAATATAAGGTTTCTTATTTCTTCAGAACCAGTAGTTTTTCTAAGAACCGATCTTTTTGAGATTTGTTTCAGTTAAATATCATAACCCATAATCAATAACCTGAAAATACGAATGGGAATGTGCCTATATAAATATGGAATGAATGGAAAATTTACGTCGAATTGATACATACTTTAACCAATTTCTATTTTATAGATCATTGGTAAACTAAATTACATACGTAAGGCGTATGCCGAGGGCATTACCCCACATAAAAAATATCTTTATAAGTGCCCCTTATCCAGTGGATCGGTGGGCACATGTCGCAATATTTCGGGAGGTAACGGTGAGGACCGGGAGCATTGACCGCGACCGCCAGTCCGATCTGGCCATCGTTTATTGTGGACGTGCTATGGTAGTGTATCCCGAAATTTGTGACAATGTGACACCGATACAGCTGCATGGTGCTGACGGATGTGAGTTTAATAATTGTCATTTTTAATTTGTACTTTTTTCCCGGAAACGAAAGAGGTTGAAAAATTACTTTTTTTTGTGTTATACTTTTTAATATTGTCTGTGATATTTCGTTGATAATATTCGTGAAACAAATGTTTGTAATCTTTGCTTTTTGTTTATTTTTTGTAAAGTTAAAATTTTAGTAAATGATTGCTGCTATTTAATTTTAGAATTGGACTTGTTCTGTTTTATATGTCTACGAAATATCTTAATTGAGACATGTGTTTAAAAATAGATACAACCATTAAATAAATTTATATATATTGTACATTAAAGATACCTGGTAAATAAAAGATTTCGCTGAAGAATTACAAGGCGATCCTCTCTCGAAAACTTTCGCAAGCTTATAGTCGGCCATGACAAAGTTTCGGAAGACAACATGTTAACCTTCCTTTCACAAATCTTGTATAACTGAGAAGCTTTTGCTAAAAGCTGTAAATACAAATTTCAAAAGACAAAATGTATTAGAAAAGAGAACTGATACGCCCTGAACCTGACAATGAGACGTGAGAAAATATATCTGTATAATATTATACCTATATTAATAAGTCATACTGAGCAAAAATGTACTTATCATTGTCTGATCTATGACCACAGATATAGAAACTCCTTTGAAAGTACTTTTAATAAGGTTTTTTAAAGAAAAATATTTGCAATGCAAATTATTAATTATCTGTACGAATAGGTTGAAATGACGTTTAAAAACCCGTAATAAAGATATTTTATTTCATGCTCTCAATTGCAATCACTTTTAAGTAATAGAGCCACACCGCTGCTTGTTCCTGCAGCAGCTGCAGCATGAATAGGTCGGCTCAACCACGAAAGAACCATGCTCTCAAGCTAATTTTACGATCAGCTTGATTTTCTGGCATTGCGAAGAGATGTTGCATGTCTATGCATTTTTTACCGAATTTACTATGGGGAGTGTTCTGAGGTTCTGAAATTTTCTGCATCGCACAACTACTCTGTCTAATCAGCTGTCACCAGCGGTATTTCCGAACCGATATGACTTAGGGACCTACAACAAAAGAGCCCACGCCTTTTTAAAAGTCAGCGCATCTGTGACGTGATTAGGGTTACGGATGTCTATGGTTAGTGGTATCGAGGAATACAATATCAGCCCTCAGTGCGTCTGCTTGTGCGTATGTAACGCATATGCAGGATCTTCATTGAGGATGGTTGAAAGTGCTTGTGGTAAGCAGTAATCACATGGCCATATCGACCACAATGACATCGTCCCAACAGAAATAATTCCTTATAGGTATATTTCTACATCAGTTAAATTTTTTTTTCTATACAAAGAAAAAATATATATAATTCAGGTGTCATTAAGAGTTTTTAAAAGCAAATATCCTAACATCAGTTGCTATAAACGCACACAATCTAAGATTAAAATGGATTGAAAACTCTGATAGCAAGCTACTAAAAGATTTGGTCGGCCGCGTGGCGTGGTGGTCAGAATACCGGACTACAGGAACGCGGTTCTTTACAAATATATCGTGTGCTTCGAATATTTAGTTTTCGTATCAGTGTCTACTGAAACGGAACATGTTGAACTGCATCCAAACCTTCATTCGATTTTATCGCACATATATATTGGCGGGCCTTGCCTGGAGGGGTTGCAGAGGAGGATATTCTCCCCCCGGAGGAGGGGCGGCCTGGTCGGCCGGCGCAAGTGGGGTCGCGGATGTATGGGAAAGCATTCCTGAGACCCCGCCATATAATAATGGAGAAACACCATGGGGTTTTAGTCGGTGCGAGTCCGACATAACTCATCCTTGCTCCCGCAGGGTTGGGTATACATAGGCACTTCCACAAGTATAAAAAAAAATCCAAAGATCCGCTCCCACCTATAGAGAGGTCCTAGGCTAGTGGGTTGGAGAGTATAATTTACTCCCCTCGAGGATGGACTGCACTTGGACGGCCTGCGTAGACGCGGTCGCGGATATGCGCAAAAGCGTTCCTGTGGCCCTGCCATACGTGGCAAAGGCGGAACATAATGAGGTTTTACTCAATGAAAGTCCGATATAATCCATCTTTTCCCAGCCAGGGATTCCGTTTCAGGTAGTAAGCATAAAGGCAGAAAAGTGGTCGTAACCTTAAATTTCATAAAAACATATAATATTGTGTGAAAAACATGTAATATTTGGTTTACGAATCTGTGTTTGTACGTTCCCTGTCTCAGATACGGCATCTTAAAATTGGTAGAGCTACGCTGCAGTGTGTTAGTGTAAGGATCCGAAGACCTTTTTGGTGACGAGGAATTCCAGCTCAGTTCTCATAGGTGTCAACGCGTCAGCATTATGATTCCTTGTCGAGGACGTATGTAGATGTAATGGGCTGCAGGAATCACTTGCTATCAGGTGAGGTCTGTGTGCTCGTTTGTTACTCTCAATGTAATAATAGTAATAATAATAAAAACATTCTTCCGATTTTATTGCTTAAACTCGCTTAGGGAAGGAGACGACGATTGAACGCCTCTGCAATTCCATGTATGCTTGAGCATATACAAAACAAAAGCGTTTAATTACGAATCCACTGAAGAGCTTTAAGAACGAGTTGAATAGAGACCTTCTTACACACACAGCATACACACATACACACACACACTCACTCACACACACACACACACACACACAGATTGTAGTTATTAGCAGTAGTTTTCAATTATGTTTTTCATGTTTTTTTTTCTTTTCTTCTTTTTTTTAATTTGCTTAGTTTATTAAAAGATATATACTCTGTAACTAGTAACATTAATTGGGAAGACACTAAAGCTTGTAACCCAGTTCACACTAGCACAAGCTTCAGAGTTACTACAAACTTATACTTACATATGTCATGTTACAAATAAATGTTATTATGATTATTAAACACAATAAATCTTGTGCAGTTGATATCATCGGGTAACTACCAGAATTAACCAAACAATCGTTGTTAACGGGCTAGGGAGGGGTGAGGTGGAAAGGTACCTTTAATCTCACCCTCCCTGTTTGAGAAAATACTTATGTCACTTAAATCCTGCGCTGTTGACATCCTCTGGAATAAATCACGTTTATTGATTTCCTGGACTCAAAGTGTCTAAGGTTTTTGGAGCACATACTTTAAAAATCCACTTCAGTTATTCCAGTTTGACGAAAAAAATGTTTATTTAGTACACGTCCAAAAACAAAAGGGCACAGAACATTTTAAACTCTATGCATACTTAATTGAATGATCAAAATAATTTATAAACTACTAACAATACTGTCCATTCTATGACAGTAGGCAACACAGTAAGCCCTTTTTTAGATAAAAGAAGTATACGAAAACAATGCTTAGACCTCGCTAATAAGGATGAAAATTCCGTGAAATGCATCCGTGAAGTTTTCCTTAACATTTGTGTACTTACTCGATACGCTTGCTGACTGTAAATGGATTTATTGATAACGATAATGGTATCCATTGAATTGTAAGCAGTGCATTGTCGTATTTGTCTATGGTCTGCCCGACGATTTGAAGTTAACGATTGTCTATGACTCTATTTAGCGGCCTGTCAACCTTTAGACCATTAAATTTGATATATATTTAAGTTTAAATCAACTTGAACTTGTGACGAGGTTTTATTGTTTTGTTTATGATTTTTAAATTGAATGATTAATTTTTTTTTAATATTTAATTTTAAAGAGCTCTCGGTGGACAATATAGTTGAAGTACGATTCTTTAAAATATGTTTTGTTTATATCCTTCGAAGTATTATTCCCATACATCGAGATATCGAGTATAGTCATAAACCAGCATCTTTATATTTGGAGACGACAAACGAGAAAATGTTATCTGATTCCTACGGCCTATGGCGCTCAAAGCTTAATTCCCGATAAGGAAACATAATACAGACGCATTGTCACTTCTAAGGTTTAAGATGGAATTCTTCGTCGCCGGTGTCCTCGGTCATAATTAAAAAAACTTACAAGAAATATTATCTTTAGTGTTCAATATACGTAATCTTTGTATATTATATGCAAGCTCGTCATTAAATATGTAATATTTAAAGACGAGCTTGCTTTACTATAATAGATTATTTACTATAATAGATAGCTTTAACCAGAATGAAAAAAAAAGATAAAAAATACACTAACATGTATTTTTTTTAATATTAGGGATGACAATAACACTGATCACCTGATACAGCCTATGGCATCTACTTCCATCCTAAGTAAAGATTCTAGACGCACATACGTTCCCTGTCGAGATGGCATCTTATTATCTGTAATTGGATTCCCGGACCTCTACACTCACCATATGAAACACTGCAGTATTATGATGCCACTTCACGTTGGTATTTTGTTGGTCTGTGGTCGCATGGTCCTTCCCCGGTCAAGCCGTCGCCATTCATGAAACTAGCTGCAGCATGGCTGTACCACTTTTAAAAAATATTCATTTATTTACTTTTTGCATTAACCTTAACATAATTAGAGTTTCACGAAAGGTGGATTTAATGCCAAAGGCATTCACTACCAGTAAACCCAAGGTGAGATATTGTACATACATACATATATATATTATATACATAATACATATATAAATACAAAATATATACACATACTTACATAAAGACCTTTTAACTGGTGACGAGGCATTCCATCTCAGTCCTCAAGGGTGATCTGCATTATCATTCCTTGTCAAGGATGAACGTAGATGTCATAGGCCGCAGGAATCACTTACCATCAAGTGAACTGTGTGATTTGTTTGTTACTCTAAATGTAATTCAGTAAAAATAAAATACTATAAAATACAATACAATAACGGTAGCTACCAATAAATTCCATAGAGGATGGAATTATTTGAGTAGAGGTAGTACTTAAGCAAGTAGTCACGAATCAAACTTTTAGAAGCTTTTATTACTGTCGTCTGATGTCATCGGGTAATGATTTCTAGACTAGTGCAACTGTGATAGTAAATGAATTAGCAAAAACCGATAACATGATCTGGAACATTTATTCATACTAGATCTTTTTATTAAATGAAAATCGAAACACTCTGTCATGAGATAAAAATTGATATTGGATCTTTAAGCCTCGTAAGACGGTGACGATGTATCATTTAAAATAGAGAAGGGAAAAAGCAAGGTTCTAGTATTACGCCTTTGTTGTACTGCCAATTAAGCTGAGTGTATAATTCGGATATATGGTCATATTTACGCAACTCAGAAATGAATCGAATGCAATGTTCAACAGGCGCTCTAGTTTGTTAAGAAGATCATGAGAGAGTTTCGGATTTGTGTATGTGTGAGGCTGTTGATCCAGTGACGTGTACAGCTTTTTTATCCAAGCGATTTTTTATCAAGATTCTAGAGCGGGAGGCCCCTTGAGTAGGGGAGGTACAGGTAAAAAACATCTGCTTAATCAATGATAGGCAATATTAATGTTTGGACAAGCAAGACCTCGATTTCATGGGAAGGAAATGCTGTAGACGATAAAGAGACTAGGGTGGCAGTGTAATTACGTCTAATTTATGTGAATCGCATTCGCCATTTAAGTGTTGTCAATATGTAGACCAAGATTTTTCACATAAATGTTATTGTAATAGACAGAAGGTAAATTTAAAATATTGGTCTTAGCTAGCATTTTTAGGCTACCAGGAGTATGCTTGATATTTCGAAGTATTGACGTCGATGAGCATATATGAAGATTTCAAACAATATTGATCTGTTATTGACAAAATAAACCGTTGACGTATGTGCGGAATACGTGCGTCACATGGAGGCATACAAAGTTTAAAAGTGAAATTTCACACTTCGTTTAAACGCCCATTTAACACCGTGAACACAAAGTATATAATGGCGACTTAATGTCAATTATTGAATTTAATTTAATATGTAATAGACATTTGAGACATTTGTATGTTTAAATTCAACTTAATTTACTTTTAAATATGACTTTACTGCCATGGCTGCATGATTCCGAGCCACCTGCAGTTAAATTTAACTACTTATATAAATTCTTGAAAGTTTTTCATATCGATTATTAAGTTTTCAATAATTCAACAAATATATTGCGAAAGCATCATCAAGTCATTAAATTTTATATTTAATAAATACTCGCTGACCAGACAGATGTTGTCCTATTCCAATTTAAATAAATTTATTTATGATGTTTTGTGAATTTTGTTTATAAAATGATCTACATTTCGAATCGTGAATTATGATCTTGAGTTTGTACAATAATCCCATATAAAGGAACTTTCGTTTTTTCGAGAATTTACCAACTTTACGAGTTTTTCTTTCCATAAAATCCTAATTCGATATATAACGAACATTTTAAAAAATAAACACATCAGTCCAGTCGTTTAGTCGGATGCGCTTACATTCTGGCTGTATGGACTAAAGTTCTTTGCCTTTCCCATTAGGGATTAATTAATATCATCATCATCATGGATACGCTTACAAGCGTACAGCATTTAAATTTAATTTATATACATACATAAAATACAATAGCAATTTTAAACAGCTTTGTGCACTGCAATGGTGATTTATTATAAGTTTCATTGTCGATGTCGTCTATCACTTTTACTGTGACGTGAAAGGCGGGTGAAAGTTTTGGCGCGCGAACAAGTTTGAAGGTCAAGCGGTTAGGCGTAGCTCGCATCTTGGAAAGAGTGAAATTACTTTTTAAAAAGTAGACAAGCGCGAGCGGTGCAAAAATCGTATGGTTCTTATGCTTAATATTTTATTACAATGCGATAGCACATGTTTTGTTTTACTAACTATGTATTGCTATTGGGATAAATTAAAGAATTTCGAATCAACGAGTTCTATAAATTAATAGAGAATATACTATAATAGTCTTAAAAATAAACACAGAGACATTTTTTCTTGTCTTTTATAGTACCACGTAATATCTATGAAGTACTATGTAACAATCTATATGTATAAAAATCATAAACAGTCGTGTCTGTATGTCGTTCGCGCGTTCGAGTACGCTAATCTCCACATTGGCTGGTATTAGAAATGATATATCTCAATAAAATCTATTATTCAAAAACAATCTATTATCTCTATAAGCTTGCTAGTAAGGCATGCAAATATTTATACAAACAAGATTATATTATATAATTATAATTATTTTATTTATTAGACATTTAAATATATTTTAATATAATCCATATACTTCAATATAACATGTATATAATATGTAATAGCTTATGTTCGTTAATAAACAGATTTTATACTAGAGTAACTTCATCATTATCATTCACGCAGGCCATACATTCATCCCGGATAAGGAATCATAATGCAAACATGTTGTCGTCCCCGAGGACAAAGATGGAATGCCTCGTCACCAGTAATAAGGTTCCCGTGGTCTTTATGCACAATAAGTAATACTACTGGAACTAGGCGAGCTGTGTTTCGCTTTTCTTTAAAATCGTGGTCTCCCTCCGGTCGTGTCAATCTGTTCGTGTAGCAACTAGCTGCGGTGTGCCTTTACCGCGTAAGCCCTATATATATTTTTTCTGAAAGTTCACATTTTTTTTTTACATTATCATTAGCTCGAATTTGGTAACTTATAAAGTTGTACTTAGCTCGTTAGTATATAAATTATCCAACAGGTTACAATAAAATACTCATGCAGCACAGACTTTAGAATTTAGATTCAAGAAATTATAGTTCTTTTTTTTAAGTTTAAGCTAATTTTTTTATGTTAATCTGTAATTTTATCATTAGAAATATCTGTCTGTAAAATATGTTTATAATGTTTTTACGGGGAATAAAGCAATGGTCGGTATAAAAGTATTATAATTTAAATTCTTTAAAATATAATAAAACTTTACGGTGAGACATTTTGTTCTTTATCGGGTGTCTGAACATGAATGAAAAATCATTTAGAATGAAATAATTTCTTATCTGGCAACCCTAGCTGAATATTGAAACCTTTTGATAGGTACTGCTAAATAACAGGGCCCTTAGTTTTCTTTAAATGTTGAATATATGATTAGCGCAACATTTTCAACACACAGGTATTGAACTAATATTTGATTACACAACTACAGCATCGATCTCTGCATTACATAAGTCAAATAACAGACGATTTGTGCAATGTAACCGGTCTTTTACTGTGTCTAGGTTCCAGAAACAAAATCCGGACACTTTTGAAACATTTAGAGGCCATTTACACTGACCATGTCTTTTAAAAACGATTCCGCCTTACTGTCGTTGGATAAACAACCTATTACTTATTTTAAAATTCTTTATCCAACGTGTATGTTATCTTTAATTTGTGTATTAATATTATTTAGTATGTATGGTGGACTTAATAGTTAAAGAAATTTATAACTGGGGCAACCATGAGGCTAAGCAGATAGAGACATACATATTTATATATTTTACTTAAATAATTAAATCAACTAAGAAAATTTGTGTAAATATGTAATTGTTATATTTATATATCAGTATGGACAAGAAATGATAATAAAAAATAATTATAATAAATTATTACTCACTTGACGGATACAGGGGAGCCGAAATAGTATTTCTAGACAATTAGTCATTATTGCCTACATTCAACTGTGGTTTTTCATAGAGTAATCTGTGGAAATACAGATAGAACGAGATATATTTTAATCATCAATACAAGCAAAAGCAAGTGGCATTAACATAGTAGCACGGACGGCGGTCGCATGTCTCAATCACTGTTTTAATTTTTATCTATCAGACCACCACTACTATAAGACAATAACCGACAGAGGCGTCCAATAGCATAATGTTTAGAGTACGGTCTGCAAAACGTAAGGTCGTAGATTCGACTATCGTAGTACAAGCATTTTTATCTTATTTGGAGTGGTTAACCGGAATTTCAGTAGTTAGAATATTAGCAATTTTTTAACATTACAAATATTTTTTTTAAAATAAAATCCACTCGCACAACGGGATTCCATCCTTTCGATATAGATATTCTCTGCATGAGATCGAAATGATTAACCACGTTTTCCCAATGCGTACAACAAGGGATGTCTTATATGTGGAAGCCCTTATATAACTATGGTGTCTTCAAGGCAAGATAGAGTGAATAGGCTTTTACTGAGCTAGTGCGATTACCATCTAGGGTCACATCGACCTTTACCATCAGGTGGGGTTAGTCAAGTACTAACCGGACAGAGAATACTCGTAACAATTGGGACCTAATAAGATCTAGCTAAAATAGAGATAGTGCTTCCTATTTTCGTCCACAGAAAAGCCGTGAATCATATGTTTTTCATAAAAAATTAAATGACTTGTTGTAATGTATATATTGACAAAAAAAAATCAGTATATTGATTGTCATAGATCGGGACGACGGCAGATTTTATTTATCGTTATATATTTCGAGCAGAACTTCAAATGCTAATATAATAGTAATTATATAATAATCACTTTTATACGATCAAAGAAGAAATTATTCAAGCAACTACATATTTTGATTGATTTTCGTATTCTTCATGAATGTTATTTTATAACCATTTTTATAGTACAATTATATATTGATAAATAATTATATGTCTAATTTATAATAATTATGTTACAGCCAAGTCTTCTAAATGCACCAAAACAAGCAATTATTAATTGATATTAAAAAATATAAAAATAAATTAGCTTTTACTCGTGTTGTATAAATTCAATAATGATTTAACACAAGTAATTAGGCATGTTTTATACAGTTTTGGTATTGATAGAACTAGTAAAGTCTATTGTATAATCTATGGAAGGACGGTACATATTTGCTAACGTATAACACAACTCCTATGCGTAATATCACTATGATTGTTCTGCTTATCGTTGTTCATCCGCGACAGATTGTTAAATCGATACACGTCATTTTATATGTATTTGTATTCAATCTTCATAATATATACTGCGTTTCGCGACGGAAATGGCCCTCTGGGGTAAAGAGGAAGAAATCAATTGTTTTGCGTAGCTGTAAATTTTTGTTCTTATTATGGTTAAATGTTTAAATATATAGATTTTTATTTATATTTCCATATATTTATATAACCATATAAAAAATATTTATATTTTAAAGCGTAAAGAAATATTAACAGTCCATGCAATAAAAGGCTATAGTTAGCTAAACTGATTTTTCATCACAAAATCCTCCTTAACATTTTATGACTTTTTTCACAAGTCTCGGTATACGACCAATCAATTTGTTAACGGTGTCTTGGGATATATTGTTCCAAATTCCACATTTCTTCTCGAGAGGATGGGCCACGATTTCTATCAAGCTCTCCCCATAAAAGTTCAATGGGATTGAGGTCCGGGCTCTGAGGAGGCCATGTTTTTAAACACCACTTGTGCCTCTCAACCTTCCCGAGCGTGGACGATCTTGAAAACTACCTGTCTCCTTGTATCGAGTTATTATGCCATGGACACGAGTCTTCGATAACTTCAGATGTGAAGCAATCTCATTTCGGATTTACCTTCTTTATGTAAAAAAACGATGACAGAACGCACTTCACTGCTAATTTCTCGAGCTTTTCCCATTTTATGACGTCTTCACTGTTTCTACAGTGACTCTACCACAAGTTTAGAGTTATTGAGATTGTTTGTGAACAAACTCAAGTAAACTCGGGTAATAATAAGTCAGAAACACGTGTTTTCAGGAGCTGAATAATCCTAATTATTGACCAATACGTAACAAAAGCAAAGTAATTATTAATGAGGACATTATGAAAATATTATAACGACTCTACCACCTGGCTCTAGCGCAGCGTTTGTCGGTGTTTGAAAACAATAGATGTTTATTGTCCAATAACTTGAAAGTAAACAAAAGAATGACTTGTTTAAATTTTCGATACTAACAATAGAATATGCAGATGTACATTTCTTTTATTTATCCTATGGAATTGTATTATAATTGATGGATAATTATGTTGTTTGCGTGCTGTCTTAAACTTTTGGCCGGCAGGGTACGTATATATAATTTTTATATGTTTGGTCATCGGCACTGGCACTAATTAAATTACTAGTAACTGTATTTTTTCATTTTTTAAGAAATTTAATATTATAAATAATTGCAAAAAGAAAAGTCAGCAGTGAACTTTTATATGTTTTTTATTTATATTAAACTTTATATAGGCCTTTACTTTGTTTTAAAAATATAACAGTTAACATATTTTAAAACAATTAGCTTAGCGGCAAAGCTCACAAAATATTTTTTCATCTAAAGAGTCGTAATCTTTCCGTTTTATTTTATGAAAATATATATCGTTTAGACTAAAAACTTTGGTGATCAAAATATTTTGAAAAACTAAACATGATATAACTTCTTCAATTTATCTAGCTTTAAAAAGGCGGAATACTTTATATTATCTTGTACTACTCGCGCAAAAAATAAACACACCTGCAAATAAAAATAATAATCTAAAAACGTCATTACAGAAGCAAGAATGGCTACCTCCGTACTACAGCCCGAAAATTGCCGAAGGGAGCACCAACCGAAACCGGAGATTACCGAAACTCCGAGGGTAACCGAAGATGAACGAACTCTAATACTCGAAGGTAAAGAGCGAGAAACTGGAGAGTTACCGTCGGAGCTACGGGAAAGAGCTCAAGTGGAATTGCGAGAGGAACCAGCGTTGCGAGAACAAGCGTTGACACAAATGAGGCATTTCATTGAAAAACATCCGGCTATTAGAAAATGTCGTACTGGTGAGTTTATAATACCAATATCGAAATAGAACAAAATTTGGCGTTAATTCACTCAGTAAATACACAAATGGATTAATATAACTATTTGCACAAGGTATATATTTTATATTATGTGAACTTATAATAAATGTTTCACGCTACAAAAAATTTATAAAATTTAATTTATCCACATTTTGAAACCATATAAAACCCTGTCTTGTAAATTTCGAGTGTGTAAGTTATAATCTTTCACCGTCGATTCGAGTTTTGTGACATTAAAATAGTAGTATAGTAATATATATATATATATATATATATATATATATATATATATATATATATATATATATATATATATATATATATATATATATATATATATATATATATATATATATATATATATATATATATATATATATATATATAATAGGTTACCTATTAAATTGTCGTTTTGTATGAAATAACTTAAAGTATTTATTCAAAGTAGTTTATTGATACCCTTCTTGTAAAAATCAGGTGGACATGGGAGGCAACAAACTTTACAAAGGCATTTTGTGCTGCCTCTCGGGAATTGAATTTTTTTTCCACTAAAGAGTTGTCCACATTTTCGAAAAAGTAATAGTCGGTGGGTGCAAGGTCTGGTGAGTACGGAGGATGAGAGAGAGCTTCCAACCCCAACTCTTGCAGTTTGGAGACTGCCTGTTCTGCAGTATGGGGTCGCGAGTTGTCGTGTAGGAGCAGCGACGACCTATTGATCAAAGCTGGTTGGAGATGTGCGAGCTTCTCCATCATTGTCTTCAGTTCTTCACAGTACACATTTGCAGTATTGCTCATGCCGTTTGGTAAAAAACTGTGATGAATCACACCGGCACTAGACCACCAAACAGTGACCATCAACTTTCTAGAGGTCATTTTTCGTGTAGGACATTACTTTGGCGCTGAACCAGGATCTAACCAACTTGCTGAGCGCTTTCGACTGTCGAACAGAAAACACTTTTCGTCATTTCTGTGCCTGTTGAGCAGCGCGAGGGAGGTCTCAACGCGTACGTTGCGCTGGCGATCGATAAGTTGCACCATGCACAATGGGGCACCCATCTATCAAGCTTTATTATAATTGACTATATGAGCCATTTTGTTCGATAACTTCTTGCCTTTTTGTAGGTTGTAACATATTCCCATTGCTGTAGAAGTTTTGGGATTTCTGATCAAAAATCTGCGACATATAGTAATGACAATCTTCTCTTGATGTTAACCTAACACTACCTAAAAAATTCTAAAGAGACCGAAACAGGTCAAAATATAGGGGCAAGATCAGGGCTATATGGTGGATATATTAACACTTCCCAACCAAGCTCTCTCAATATTTGCTAAGTGGCTAAAGATGTGTGTGATCTAGCGTTATCATGATGAAAAACCACACCCTTTCTGTTGATCAATTCCGGTGATTTTTTCTCTATTTCTTGCTTGAGTCCGGATCCGAATCATCATTTTACCCGACGGTAAAAGCTCATAATGAGCGATGTCCTTTCAATCCCATCATAAACACTGCATAACCTTATTGCGAGATAATCCAAGTTTAGCCATGGTCTGTGGAGCTTGACAGTCCTTTGGCCATGATCTTTTTCGTACGTTCTTGTCATAGGTAATCAACTTTTCATCACCAGTGATCAATCTTTTCAAACATGGTTCGGTAACGTTTCAATCGAGAATCGCAAATGAGTGCACGATTTATTAGATGTCTTTCAGTGAGCTCGTGTGGCAGCCCAACATCCAGTTTTTCAAATGGTTCAAAACTATTTAGTAGTCAATCCTTCCTCCTCTTCAGCTATGCCGTTAATACTAAAATGCCGATTTTGCTCCACTTTTTCAAAAATGGCCTCGACTTTATCTGTAATGGGTCGACCAGAGTTTACCTAGTTTGACCTAGTTTCATCTCTGACATCAAAAAGCCTGGACTGAAAACACTTGAACCAATTTTTTACTCTTGTAAGAGTTAATCCATAAATATCACAAATCTTTTTCGCGGCTCGTGTGATATTTTTCTCTTTTTCGTCATAAACTTCAAAATGTTTCGAATTTCTACCTCACAATCATATTGGCGTAGAGAAAAACAATAGAAAAATGGCGGGAAACCGTTTTTACTTTTTATTTTTCTGTTTTTAAAATGTCAACACCAGCCAAACGCAAACCGTACAACCAAAGAGATTTTACTGAAACTTTTTACTTAAAAATACGAAAATACTTATTCCCCGACCCATTATGATGTGCGCCATAGTTACGTTAGTTAGAACGAAAAAAGAAAAAGACGAATTCTACTTCTGTAGAATTCTATTTTAATTCTGTAACACATCTGCACTTTCTCCACCCATTTTTAATTCACTCACTAACACATTTCATTTAAAATTAATGAAACAATATTTAGTTATATATTTTTTTCAGACTCACCTTTTCTTCTCCGTTTCCTTCGCACAAAGAAGTATTCCATCCCGCAGGCATGTTCTATGCTAGAAAGATATCTGACAATTCGACAGATGTACCCAAATTGGTTCCAAAACTTGGACCCACTGGATCCTAAGGTCGCAGCTGTTATTGACGCTGGGTATTTGGTACCTTTGCCAAAAAGAGATGCAGAGGGCAGGAGAGTCGTGTTATCTTGTATGGGTAAGTTTTGATATTTTTATATATTATTTCTGCAGCATATTACATATGCAGCAGACCTATTTTTAGCAGTGGAGTACTCGATGCCCTGACATGATGATGGTGGTGGTAATATGAGTGTTAATATAAAAGGTGTTATTGTTGATGTTATAGGTAACTTCCACATTTATAAACGATAAGGAATCACGATCAGATGCTTTGCTTCAAGATCGAGCACATTAGTATTACATAACGACGGTTTTTTTTTACGGGCTGATGGCTGCTGTTAGCCCGAGGGCTTATATAGTTTCGCCGGGTTGAGGGGGACCGAGCGCTTATGGCGCTCTGTCGAGACCTCTATTAGTGAGTAACCAGCACAAGGGCTCATCAAGAGGGCGTCTCGGCTTCAAGAGGGAGCCTCTGCTTGGACCGTTACCCTGTCTGACTCAGAGGGCGCCCGTGAGGGCCGAACCTTGGCTCGGTCAGTTGCTTCTGACTAAGAATTATCTCTTTTATTATTATTGGCTATCTGTACCACCACTTCGGAATGCGTGGGCGCTGGAGAAGAAGTGGCGCAAGAAACTCCAGCGACGCTTCCATCTGTATTGACTGGAGTAGAACCGGCCTGTCACATGGCGGTATCGCGAATAACCTTGTTTGCGACGGGCGGTATGAGGGTGCAATGTACGTGTGTAGTGTTTTAAGAAGGGCTTAGGCCCTGGTGGTCGCGTAATCGGGGTCGTCGAGGTCGTGCCTCGGTGGTTTTTGTAAGTGGCGGCACTTACAATGAAGGGGTTTGGGTGTGTGACGGCAGAGTCTATGAGAAAAGGAAGCTTGCTTCAGGTACTGAGCTTTGGTGGGCAGCCAAGATCTATGAGTAGATTTTCATTAGGCAAGAACCACGGCGCACCGGTGGCTTTGCGCATTTTACGATTTTGTATAACCTGAAGCCGGTGAATATGACGCGGGGAGGCATGCGCAAAGACGGGGCTTGCGTATGTCATTATGAGTCGGATGCACGCTTTGTATAGTGTAATTTTATTACGCAGGGACATTTCTATTTATTTTTATTGAGTAACGGGTGAAAACGACCTAGGGCGAACGCTGCTCGATTCCGTACGCGGTTGATATGCGGACCGAAGGTGAGTCTTTCATCTAATGTGTCTTTCATGAAATATGGCCGCGCTGTAGATTATCACCAGTAGGTGTAAAATGGGCATTTAAAATAGATATAAACTAATGAAATTTTCGGGCATCAGGGATCGTACTGGGTAAACTAGCATATATAGTACGAGTTTTCAAATAAGCGCCCAAAGTTGAACTACCTTATCACGGCTCTTCATTAATTTTATGTTTTAGGTCAATCAAGAAATTAACTCTAACCTATATCACGTACTATGCAGTATAATCCTATTCTAAAACTACACTCTATGGGCTGCTCGATGAGCTGAGGTCAACTTAGGGCCAGTAGCCCGGCGTTTTTGAAGTCAGGTTAGCCGCCTTTAGTCTTCTTCTGACTGACTCACGTTTCTCTGAGCTCCTGTTGGACTTGAACGCCAGAGAGGGTCCGATTTCTGAGCGAAGTACTGACGATGAATCGGTCATCCCTCTCTGATGTGCACCTTCTTCTGCCGGATCCGCTTCTTCGGTTAAATATACCAGTCTGCTGGTATCGCCAGTAAACTCGACAACTAACTGATAAGGGCAGGTCAAGTAAATAACCTTATATAGAGCAACTTAATTGGCGCTATTGTAAACAGGTGCAAAAATGGTGATTAGCGATTATAACATTTGTTTGGGTCATATTCTTATGTAAAAGATAACATTTGTTTACATCATTTAAAAGCTAAAATATTCAGCTTTAATAATTCACATAGGGCTCAGTTATTTATTTTAAGACATTCAACCTCGTGCTTGCCGCTGTGCGTGACGCTTGAGTCGATCTTTTTCTATGTATTGTAGATTGTCACATTGTAAAATCCTTTGCCACTGACAAGTTGTCTAATGAGTTGTTCGTTTTTAAAGTATAGATTTAATAATGTATTATATTTTCTATCTCCAATAACATGCGCATACAGCGCATATTTACTAAGTTTATTGCGTTCATGGTACCAGGTTTTTCCCACAGGAACACCTACGGCCTAAGATTAAGCCACATTCGAATGATATCCTTGTATGAAAGACTTCTCATGAGCGATATCGTGTTTCTGTACATTGACCCCGGAAGCCAATACAGCAACTTTTTTGATCCCTAAGTGCAAAACAAAGTTGGGGTTACAGTCACGTATAGTAAGGATTTGCACTGAATATAATGCTGTAACAAGAAAAAACCCTGAAATCGAGATACGTTTCATTCGGTAATTTTAGGCGTAAGGTGCTCAAAAGTATTCCAAGCGCCAGCTTAGCGGCTGCTGTCTATGTTTTTATTAATTTGACCCCATAAAAAGTCATCCAAAAATAAAAGTAAATCAAAAATCCATTTTAATCTCAATTTTTTTTTTCAAAAAAAATATTTTATTATATCTTATTATGGTTGACTTTCCTTAGATTTTAATCGCTATTTAATCTCTATTTTGTATAATGTTGTCGTTGGAATTTAATTTAATTTCCACTTAATTTGAATTTGATTGTGACTTCAATTAATTTAATTTTAAAATCTTATGACATTATTTTATGATTTATTTTATTACAATATTATTTAATTTATTTCATTTTGATATTTTAATTCTGATTTTTGTTTTTATTTTGTTTCAGTAATTGTTTAGTTTTCTTTATTAATTATTTTTATTATATAACAGGATAACCGTTAATTATAACAATTGATGTGTTCATCTTTAATTGATGCATGCTTCAGATTTGACTTTATGTATTTATGGATTAAAATTGTTTTCATATATGCGCTGTAGATGACCCAAATTAAATAAATACCGTGTAAATTTAAAGATAATTATGGTAATATAATCTAATTTTTATCCATATAGGACGCTTCGATCCCCATTTATATGACAGTAACGTAATGGCACGCGTGCATTCAATGATAGTGGAACTATTGCTGGATGAGCCTCGTTCTCAACTCCTTGGCTACACGCACGTGAATGACGAAGCAGGTATGCAGATGCCTCACGTCAGCCTCTGGTCGTTGAGCGACGTTCGTATCATGCTCAATTGTATACAAGTAAGTTATTATTAATTTAGTAAGATATTATTGCTTTAATTGCATAGCGAATAAGCAATAGGTGGGTTTTAAGCGTTAACTAAAAGCCAGGTCTACCTTATGCAGCCTCTGGTCGATCTACAATGTTGCTATTAATTGTTTAAAAGTAAGTAATTATGGAAATTTTTTGGTGTTTTACCTGTAAACATGTCAGGTAAGTAGCTAATCTCACATCAGCCACGGGTCGCTCAAAGACGTTCGTTGCACGGTTGTAATGATTGTCTTAATTGTATATTGCGTAGCGATCTAGCAACAGTCCACCTATCAAAAAGATACTACATGTCAGCAAAAGGGCAAGATGTCGCATGAGAATAGAGTGTTTTATTGTTACTTCCTTTATAACTTTCATAAAGTTTGTCTAATGATATTTTAAATATTTGTATCATTTATTACCTGCAAGGGAATACAGACGTATGTTTCTGTGCTTTTATGATGCGTGAAGAACGGCTGCAAAAGTCCATAAGCCAGCGCTGGTACAACCTCCATTGTGAACCTATGATCTAGACTAACCCCGTCAATCAAATGTTTAATTTAATTGTTTAATTACAATAAAAGCATAATTAAAAGTCAGTGTAACGCTGCTGTGTTCCGTATGGCTAGTTATGGGAACCGGCGACATACTTGCTGGTATCAAAGCATTCCGTCACAGTCTTCAGAGGTAAAGACGATGTTGATGGTACACATATCTTGAATTAAAAATTCAAATGAGGATGGATCTAAGATCTCATCCGCCGCCGCATCATGGGCCGCAGCCATTACATAATATATATAAATAATTATTTAACTGTTAGTTTATTGTTCAACGCAAATGACATTTAAATTACAATCTGTCACACTAAATTCTACACGATTTGGAGAGAGTTTCAGACCAACCATCATACGAACAAGACCTGGCTGTATGGACCAAAGTCCTTTGCCTTTCCCATTAGAGATAAATTAATATTATAATTAATATATAAATCGTGTGATTTGGAAATAAAAACCCTTGTAATTTGAATAAGAAATTATATATGGAAGTATACTCTTAGTATTCATAATTGTTCCTATTACACAATTACTACTTGATTAGTTTATTTATGATTTTTTATTATTTACATATTTATTTCTATGGGTTTATTTTTGTCTTAAATTTAAAAATATTTTTATTAACTGTAAATCTTTTAAATTAATAGCGTTCCATTTGATGACGCCAGGGATGATTACGATGTCAAATAAATGTTTCTTCAAATCATGTTAATTTTAAATCCTAGTAATTTATTTTTAAAAACATCTTATACTGTTAAAGGGCTGTCCGGCTTAATATAACCTCTTTCCCTTTTACAGAATTCTACTCCTATGCGTCACAAATGCACACATTTTGTGAACATCCCTCATTACGGAGTCAGAATATTTGAGTTCGCCGTATCATTACTTAGCGACAAATTAAAGGATCGGGTAATGGTAAAGTATTTTTTCAGTATTTTTCAACCTTTTCCTTGTACCTTGATCTTTGCAATCAATGCTTTGTTTATTATAAAATTTCGTGTAGAGATGGTTTTGACGACGCTCATACTAAATCAGTGGTACACAAAATTGCGACGTCCCCTTCCTGTAAGCGACACTATCGTACGAATACGATTCAATCGCAGCTAACTTCAGTTTCCTCAGTGGACTTAGTTTCTGAACGCAAATTTTTATAAAAGTCTATCTTAGTATGGATGTCCATAGTTAATAGACTCTATTGATTAGATTTTCCTTGATTTTAAACATCTAGATTTATTGACTCTACTGTTAAAATAATTGCTGTTCCCAATTAAGATCCTGTTCTTAATAAGATCTGATAACATAAACTGTTTGGTTGAAGAGTAATAAAGACGCAATCAAGTACGTACTAAATCATCGCACTTTCTTATACTCAGGACTTTAGCCAATTTTTTATATTTATAAAGATACAGCATACTTTTAAGAAGATAATATTTTGTTGATATGGTAACTAAAAATTTCATTCTTTTTCAGTTCCATCGTACATCAGAAGATTTGACAAAACACGTCGATCCTTCAATTTTGCCTAAAGAATACGGAGGAACCGTATCCCTGAAAGATATGGTAGAAGAACTTAAGAGGAATCTTCTGAAACGCAGAGAAGAGTTGTTAGCATTGGACGAAATGTGCGTCGATTTATATGCGTTAGAGAAAAATGATATAACTCAAGATATACATTCGACCGCCGGTTCGTTCAGAAAGCTAGAACTAGATTAAAATATACATATAGTTTCTTGTTTTTTGGAATGAGTGATAATAACTTACAAATAAGGTAAAACAATAGTATGGTGCACATAAGTGAATTATTATATTCCAAGAAAATGCACTAAAATAAGTTTCTAAAAAAAAGTATTTTTTTAATAATTTAAAAAAATCGCTTAGCTATTTTATAAATATTGTTTAGTTTTATACCCCATTAATAAAAAATAATATAGATTAAATTTAGAAATAAAAAACCTTGATTTGAAACCTTTTTTAATTATAATAAAGATCATATATCTTAGAATTATTACTCTTTTATTATATTAATAGATCTCAAGTTTTAATTTTAAATAACTTCCAATATACTTAAAAGTGTTAATGTATAATTGAAGATTTTTTTAGGAAAATCTTCGTGGTTTTCACCTTTTAGTTACTAGTGAGCTAAAGGCAGCCGTCGGTGGAGTCATGTTACCATTCATTACTGGATAAAATCCTAGTTGTCCACAGACAATGGTTATAATATTAATTGTTCATAGAATAAATATAAGGCGTTTGCCAACTTGACAACCTGACTGCTGCTTGTTTCATTGATAATTCCTACGGGATTTCCCTGCTTGTGACTTTAATATTGTGAACTTCATACTTTTATTAATTGTCGCGCCGTAAAATATGTTTTAAGGAATAAATGTTTAATGATTGTAATTTATTTTTTTAAACAAATACGAGACCTCCCAATCATTTGTTTTATTTAACTATCACAACTAAGTTAGTAGTGGTTATTGTATTGGAACAGTGATAATAGGTATTGGGTAAGAAATGGAGCGTGAGGATACAAACTCCATGTACCAATCAGTATTTATTTTTTGAATTATAACGAAAAAAGTAATCGCAACAATCTGTGCCTAGTTTACTGGGTACGGTACATTCTCAATATTACGTATGGGACTTAAAATAAATTCTAGGTAAATCGTTCATTTCGTGCGTATCGGTCCATGTCTATACAGGAACTTTAGAATATTGTATTCGTTTATCGCTGCTTTTGTCTTTAAGTTAGTAAATTTAAATAATTTCTATCAATTATTTATAACATACTAAGAAATTATTATAAATTAAGTTATTCATATATAAACTTTTAAATTTTTGCTAAATATGTTTTATCAATTAGTTTGAAAATAACTTCCAGCAATTCCCTTGGAATTAATTAGGAATATCTTAGACTTTTAAAATAGGTGTAATAACTCTATATAACGAGACAAAGTTCATTTTTAAATGACTATAACATTAGAAAATTTACAATTTAAATATACTTACCAAAGATATTTTAATAACCTATTTAAAGCTAATTTATGCATGGTTGCACAATTTAGCACAAAATAATTATATTTTCCTGATTTTTTTATACGGTTTATATTAAAAGGTTTTTATTACAAGAAGGTTATTTTGATTTTGACACCAATGTAAGAATTTGTTGAATAATAAAAACACGTAATAATGTACGAAATAATAAAATAGATGCACTTTTAAAAGGAAAATTTGAAAATATCTAAACATTATTCAATGTAGTAACAACATTTTATTCTTTTTTTTGATTCTTTTGATTGAATTATTTCAAAAATATAGATAATTGCTAAATAACTAGTTTTCGAACGTTCACCATAAACTATAGATTAACCTTGAATTGCAACGTCAAATTCTGCTAACTTCGCTGTAGTTTTTCCCGCAGTTTGGCGTCCACCGATTGATAAAAAAATTTGAGTTGGTTTTTATGTATTTAGATTAATAAAACAATTACCTACCCTTATGAATTGTTTTTAAGTGAAAAGTTTTTAAGTTAGATATGTTGTCGCTGTGATTGATTAGTTGGACATCAACGGTTGTGGTGATTTTGTAAACATCGGGAACATAGGCCCCACGTCTATGACTTCTTGTACGTATTTTGGCCATTATCGGTATCATCTTCTTAATTGTGTGTTATTGGCGTAATGTTACCGTATATTTTGTTAACGTTTAAGCAATTAAAGACAGACAAACCTCAAAACTTAAGATATTTTTTATGTGATGGTGAATAAGACAGCACTTACAGAGTTGTTGTGAAGAGTGATGGTGGAAAGACTCACAATCACACATTTAGTTATCAAAACAATGTAATGTATGTAAGAGAGTAATGTTTTCATACATATTGTTCATTATAATGTAGGAGCATGAAGCACCAGCGTCATTGTGTGTTATGTTTTTGTGTTAGCGTAACGCAATAAACGTGCAGGTGAATATGTTGGTAACATCTTTGCAGGATGTTTTAGTGTAGCATTTTTTATGTTTTCACTAAAATAGAGTAGATAGTGAGTATTAAATATTGGCAGTAAGTATAAAATGCATTTTCATATAGTGTTTCATATTGAATTTGTTTTGGTAGTATTCTCAATTTCTGGTCCGTTTTAGAAACTCGACCAACTCATATTATCTTGTTATATTATTGTTAGTGCTGCAAACAGTAAGCTTCGTTGGTTTTGAGAACTCCATTAATTGCATATATTTTTTTATGGCTGTAGATATTAAGCTAAAGGAGAAACAAGAATTTCTTACTTTTTAAACAAAATGCCTGCAAATTATTTGACTAATCTATTTTCATTAACAATTAAGTTGCATCAAAGCATTATAGCCTTTATTTTGCATTAAAACATTATTTAGGTCAAAAATCTGTATTGTCTATACCTTGGCAGAATATTTATATTTTCCTAGATTGCATTTAGTTTATGGTAATGTGGTTGAATATATTGAAATTATTAAAAAAATTAGAACATTGCTTTTTATAGTTGTATATTTTTATACTTTGACATAATTATTCAACCCTGTTCAAAGATATTTGACAGGTTGAAAAAAAAATTATATGTGATTATTATTAGAGTAATGATTATTGTTGTATGAAAATTTGAGGTATGATTATTGTTGTTTTAAAATTCTGGAATCTTCTTTTTCATAAATATCCTGTTCAAATGTCCGAAAGTGGGATATAGCAAAATCATCTTAAATAACGGTAAATATAGGTGTTTATGATTTAGGATAGTATTATCTAGCAAAACCAAATAGAATACTACCAATTAGAAAAGAAATCCATTTGCTTATTTAAGAAGTGAACTCAAAACTAAGGATATGCTATTGGAAATTTTCTAATATAGTAGAAATTACAGTAATAACTTAACTCGGCAAGAGGATTCCCTATTTGGGTATTATGTTGACCAATTAGAAGGGGATGATGAGCTAAACATTTGTCCAATAATGCAATTAAGGTATCCTTGTGCTTTGCTTGCACAATTCTCAATATGTTAGGGTTTATGCTAAATAGTAGTTATCTAACACTATCTAACATATTTATATTGATTATTCTATTATATTTATACATAGGAGCCTCTTAAGTCATCTGTAAGGATGCAATGAGATGAAATTGATGATTCACGAGGCCATTATAAACCAAGTATCATCTATATATTTAAGAAAATATAAATCGCACCTTATAATCTAAAAATATTGTATAAATCACTGGTCTATTATTTTTTGTATCTTGTGTATTAAGTGAACACAAGTAAATTCAATTATCTTATAAAGCCCTTTGTTGTTTTACATTTACTTTTCATATTTCACCATTATAACATATATACTACTTTTATAAAAGCATCAATAAATTAAGGGTGCGGTCTGCGATGTTAATAGCATTGCTTTCATTCTTATATAAGAAAATAAATATTAAAGTAATAGTATCAAAAGAGTACATCAGTATATTTGCTGGTATATGGTCATGTGTGGCCCACAGACATCCACATCCAGGATGCTTCTATTTTACATTAGTATTCTATGAAAAAAACATCTGAAAATTGTATTTTGTTTCAAATATTTCAATTAAATTCAATATACAATATTTCCTTAAAATCAATGATAACAGCAATTATATATATATGAGATGTAAAATATTTGATCCAGCTTATTGGACTATTCACAGTATATTGATAACAACAGTTTGCTGCATAAATTTAATGTATAATGATTAGTGAAACGGAATGAGAATCAATTAATTAGTAAATCAGAGAAGGGAGAAATTGGTTTTACAATGGTTTAGATTGTTAATGTTTGTTATCTTTTAATAAAGCTTTATGTCTTATGAGTGATTTTATAACATAAGACCAAAGATAAAACTAAAATTTGAATAAAATTTAACTATCTGTTAAGTTGTTAGGGTTCAGATAGTTAAATATTAAATAACAAAACCTATGAGGCTGTCTACTAAAATAAGTTTCCATCTTAAATTAATATTATATATTATTGTAGACTTTTAGTAACACTGTATAAAATATTAAAACTTGAGAAACTTATTAATAAAAGACTTAACTTATATAAATGGTGAATATATACATATATATATAAGTAAGCTTTGTATTTTTACATTTAATTGAGTAACAAAATATTTTGTAAATTAATTATGCAATGAAATGATAGCGGTATTATAAAAAAATTAAATCCCAGACCAAACCAAATAGGTTGGCAAACTTCAGAACTGTGATAACAATCCATCTGAAGGGTGTGGCTTATACATAATATTTTTTTACCTATTCAAGTGATGAATTAGGATCTTTGTTAAGAGCGACAGGGAGGAAAATATGTATAAGGAGTTTGTCTCGATTTTTATGAATAAATGTATTAGAATGTTTTATAGTTACCATCGCAGCCCGTCATTAGTCTACTGCTCCATATTGGTCTCCGTGAAACATTATGTTAAAGTATGATTGTGAACTTGCATACATCATATAGCGCTGCACTGCATTACCTTTTCTCCAAAATACCCTCCTCCATCATTTCAACATATTCAAGTTCAAATAACAACATAGCATTTCCTTGGAAGATATTTTTTTTTATTAATATAGGGATTGACAAAAGAGCACATGATCGTCAAAGATTTGTGTGGGGCATATAACATCCACAATATTGATATTCTGTAAAAGCGTTGGCAAAAGTGCAGGTGAGGTGCATATGTGCATTTAAGAAAAAGTTGGTATCACACATAAATATGTAAGACTGACATAGTGAAATCAGTTATGAAGCCGCTTAGATGAGACATCAAAATTGGAGAGTTTTGTTTCCAACCATATAAAATAAGAATCTTAATAGTATTTGTCCTGATATATATTATATATTTTCCAAAAGGACATTTACATAAAAAACATGTTATCTATTATTATTGTTAGCTTGGTAAATGGACATGCATTTTGTAATCATTATAATGAACAAAGGTAAGTCTTTGTCAAATATTTTATTTGACAAAGACTGATCTCATGATGTAGCCCTTGAGAATTATATAATAAATTAACAGTTCTACATACTTTGGTATTGAGCTCAAAGAGATTATGAATTCTTGTCAGCAGCTTGCAGATTTTACAGCAAACTATTACTGGCACCAATTAGGATCTTGACAAGCTCAACTAGAAGTAGAAAGGGCTGGTCTCATTTAACACGAAAATGATACTATTTTAGAAGATATACCCTAGAGTAGACTTTAGTTTAGGGATATGAAATGTGAGATGTGCTTAGTTAAATAAAGCATTTATCAACACAGGTCAGTTGGACAGTGGCACAAAATTAGTTCTTACTTTTTCAATTCTTGACAAATTGAAAAAGTAAGAACTAATTCGAAATATTTTTGCTCCATTATGAAAAACATAATCTCATGTAACCAGCATAAGTTATGTTTATTTATTTGTTTTATACTTACCATGCTTGTTTGTATGGTATTTATTTTACACCCAATGAAAAGTATTAATGCTGTCTCCATGGTGGTTTTAAAATTTCTTCGTTTATATCTGTCAGGAAAAACGGCAAAGAGGAACAAATATGTTTGGTATTTATACACACACACAGCCGTATCACCATCGATTTTTTTACTTTTCAAATGTTTCTATGATTATTAAAAAGAGATCACTAGTCCTCCCTTTAGATAGCGATCCGAGTCGAGGTTTCTACCTCCTTTTGAGGGGTCCTCGGATCGTATTATCGCCCCTCTCTGTTGCAATAGCAGTCTTCGCGCCAGCTACGAAGTGTCATCATCTCAAACTCAAGATCATCAGATCAAGCTGTAGAGGTTTTTGGACCAACAGCAATACTCACACACAAAAAAAAGAGATTACTAGATTGATTATCAAATTTTGGTGCAGTGAGGTCCTGATGAGTGAGCAAATAGTTTAATTTATTTTGTTTTTAAAAATAAAGCAGTCTCATTTATGTTATTGCAGATTGGCAGCATGGCGGAAATAGTGTACCCGCAAGGCTGCCGCCCTATCACTGATGACCTTGGTCCCGATGAGCTAGTTCGAAGGCTTAAGGTAAGTTTAAAAATTTTTTAAACACAACTTTTCAAAACTCTATACATACTAAAATGTAGATGTACTAAGGATTAATAAATTCCAATGAATGAAGAAAATGCTTACTGAATCTCTCTCACTGGATATGGATCAGTGTTTTATTGTCGTTGGTCATGGACATGAATAGCGATGTTGTTAATACTGGTTGATCTACTCATTTGTTTAGTTTTTCTTAAATTTAAAGGAAATTGGCACCTTATTGTTTTCTATTATATAAGAGATGACACACAAGTTTCATCTTTTTATTACATTGAGTGTAACAAATGAGCACACACTTCACCTGATGCCAAGTGATTTCTGTGGCCCATTACATCTACATTCATCCTTGGCAAGGAATCAATGCAGATGCTTTGACACCCGGTCAGGGACACCGCTGCAGAGATCCGGAGATCTTTATTACTGGTGACGAGGCATTCCATCTCAGTCCTCAAGGGTGAATGAACTGCGTGCTCGTTTGTTACTCACAATGTAATAAAAAAAATAGGTTACATAAATGTTTATGTGTCATCAAGAATCATCTGAATTAAAGTGCAAATTCAGATGATTCTTGTGTTAATACTCACAAATCAATATTAAAAAAATGTACTATTTGTCCTGGTGTTTTTAAAAACTTTTAACACATCACACAAAATTACAATTGACCACTCAAACCACTGTTTGACGACGGATTCAGACCACTAACATTAAGTTTCATCGACCATACCCCAAACCATTTGCGTACTAGCGTTTTCTCAAATTAATTATTTTACAACTTTTGTTTTTATTATTATATAAAGTGACAAACAATTACACATTTCACCAGTGATTTCTGCGGCTAAGGACACCTAGAATATGTTGCAGTGACACCATACCTTATAGTGATGAGGACTAAGATGGAATGCCTCATCATCAGTAATGTGGTCCCTGGCCCTTTTTTACTCGCCAGACGAAAGTTGTCGGTTGAGTAAAAGAATTGTGTGCTCGAGGAGAAGACCAGGTTTGTGAAAACTTGGTCCTCTCCTCGAACTGATTCATTTGAGCTAGAAGCTCGTTTATAGGTCCGGCGTGTCTTTACCTAGTAGTAAAGTATTAGTGTAATCAAAGCCGCTCATCATTTTTTTTCATTGTCAAGCTTTAATAATCTAATAATTAGCTGCCCTTATACTGGAAACACCCTGTTTTACTACAGCTTTTTATGTTATATGTAGGCTGTGGAAGTGTAGGTATTCTATTTACTTTACTACAATTTTTATTATATACTTAGAACTAATGTTTACTCATATATATTGTTAATTTTTATTAGT
Organism: Teinopalpus imperialis; assembly: GCA_029286865.1. Classification (NCBI taxonomy): domain Eukaryota; kingdom Metazoa; phylum Arthropoda; class Insecta; order Lepidoptera; family Papilionidae; genus Teinopalpus; species Teinopalpus imperialis. Next base: position 8,089,114 of record JAGSMU010000015.1, read on the forward strand.
AGAATTATTTCTCATCATTGTAATAATATATTTTTAAGTTTTTTTACAATATATGCACTACACCTACCACATTTTCTCTCCACCCCACAGGTTAAGGGTTAAGGTTAGAGAATGCCTTAAGGCATTAAGGTGTGACCAATAAAGTCTAAATAAAATTAATAATAATAATATGCTAACTCATTTTTATATTTTATGTCTATTTCCTTTTGTTTATTTGTTATGTATTGTGTTTACAGTCGTGTCAGAGTAGATTGATTCAGAGTTGCGGATGCTGTTTGATCCACTGTGGGGGGACAATATTTGTGAAATGCATATTGTTATTTTTCGGATCTGGGTGTTTCTTTGTGTGTATGTATGTCTTGCTCGCACATATATTGGTTTATGGAAAGGAACAATGAAAAAATTGTGTGTGTTTGCCAAAATGTTTACGTCACTATATGTTTAATCTATTATAAGATTATAATTTGGGGCCATATTTTATGGGGAAAGAGCACTGACACGGCTAAAGCTTTCATAGCACAGAAAAGATGTACATTTTGTCTATATGTAACTTAGATCTAGATGAGTCATGCAGGCCTGACATTCAAGCACTTAAAATCCTACTGCTGCCCTGCCTTTGCGTATTAGAAGCAGTCAAGATACATTTTCATCTTTTTCAACAAGCAAAAAGTCTTAGGTCATTGGAGCATCAGACATCCGAAGCGTCTCGTCCTTGACGCAGTCATTAAAAGCAAATGTTTTCAAAATAACTATGCTTAAAGATTTTTAATAAATTACCCGAGTCGGTTGAACAGTTACCACTGCATAAATTCATTATTTCGCTAAAAACTTGGTTATTGGAAAAAAAATACACTGTTATTACAGGTCCCTGGTCCCTGACCCAAAAATATGTAAGGGGAACGAGAGGGCGGCATAAAGGCACCACTTAAAATAAAATAAAAAAAAACGTCCTATGAATAACTTTTCTCCTAAATGCCTCCCTTACAAAAAGTTGCAACATACTGGAACGTTAAAACATCTATAAATATAAAATAGTGGTAACAAATTGCATATATTTCTTTTCACATATATTAAATCTTAAATTAATAATAAACTTTTTTTTTTTATAAAATTATAATACATTACTTTTTGATAATGAACATCGTGTACGTAATCAACGAATAATATTGAAATGACTTTATAGGATTTGACATATCTGACATTTTTTTTATTACATAAAGTATTATCATTAATTTGCATGTTATGTCTAGATGGCTATACAAGAGAAACCATTATATAATTTGAAATGTATACCATCCTAATTAATAATTTATATAATGGCAAATAAATTATTTCACAACATACATAAAATTTTTAAATAATAACAGCAAAGATTTTTTTTATAAAATGGCAATGATCATTGTGTACGTAATAAAAAGAATATTGAAAACTGAAATAAGAGTTGACCTAAAGGTTGTAAATACCAGGTCATAAAAATCTCAAAAAAAAAAAAACAAATAATATTGTAATGACTCTAAAAGATTTGACATATCTGACATTTAATATTTTTTTGATGTAATGCATTATCATTAATTTGCATGCTATGTCTAGATGGCTATAAAAGAGAAACCATTATATAATTTGAAATTTAAACCCTCCTCATTAATAAGTTAATATTATATTTTAAGTAATAATGGCAAATAAATTATTATTATTATTATAATAGTATACTTGCGTAGTTGCTATCATTATGTGATCACCACGAAATATCGCCGTGAACGGATTCGATTGGAAGCAGAATTTTTTTTTGTGTAATTGTTTCGACCACGACTGTGTAAACTGGTGGTTGACTGCACGATACGATTACCAATCGAGGAACGATATGGGTGTGTTATATGTATAACTCGTGTATTTGACAATGCACCTAAATCTAACTCTAACTCTAACATGGGAGGACATGAAAATAATACTGGTACAACTAAAGTCAGAAACTCGGCACACAACGAATTTGTTGGTCTTTGATAACCATGTATTGTATTTGCCCCGTGTTGCTGATTCGTAATTTTCTTAAATCTTATCGAAATATAAGAAGGCACCGCCGTGATTGGACAGCATTAAAATTAACTAGAAGGACAGCATTGGGAATATAAGAAACCAGTTACGTTATTATCAATAAAGTGTCATTCCATCACCATGTCACCAAGGATGGTGACATGGTCATCAGTGATCACCCCTCATTAGGTGGACTGTGTTCGTTTATCATCGTCGCCGGCGCAGATAAGGGTCACATTTGTATTGATTCGAGTCGACTTACGTTAGTTATTGTTTATTAAGATTGTGATTACTGAAGAAGCCTTTTGAATGCGGAGTGTAATCCCTCAGATACTATTGGATTATATAACATATGTATTATTATAGAAATAGTATATCAAGTGTACCTGTACACGGGTGTTGGGTACAAAACGCAGTTTAGAAAACGTCTGTGTCAAAATGTTCTGGTTTTCAGTAATAGAACCATGCTGCGATTTGTAAACAACCGCAACATTGATAGATCTGCTCAATCGGGGTCAACGCCCTCACACAATACCAGCATAGTCCTATTGTGTTTCGTATGATGTGTTTAGGAATCCGGGAACCCATTTACGGTAATGGCATCCCATCACAGTACTCAGCGTGTGTGCGTCTTACCAGCTTCTTGTGAATGTATGTCATAGCCCGCTGTTATCACATACCAGGTGAACGGTATGCTTGTTTGGCCACCCTTAGTTTCATAAAGAAAATATTTCAAAATGCCAAATTTTTTCAGGCACTTTGTTGGTATAAATAGGCTGAAGAGTTCGTCTCTTGAGCGAGAGGAATACTATAGACAAATGAATACCTGAAAATCTGTTCGGTATAAATATTTAAGCCTTGTAATTTTGTAAAGCAAAACCGGGTATATCTCGAAAGTACCTTTTTAATAAATTCCTCTATGAATGCTGAAAAGATTTTTTTCTACGAACTCGGCCATTATATTAATAATAAAATGACGTTCCAAGTTAGAAAGCTGTACTTAGGTCTATAAAAATGTAAATGTCGAGCTGTCTGGAAGTCTGACAATATTTTTACGAAAAGTTCTCTGGATGATTAAAATATTCTTTAAAACTTGAATTCGTGTTTTGTTTAAATTAATTTCCTTTTTGTAGGTCTTGTAATCTTGTAGCGTGAGAGTTGTGAAAATTGGATTAAAATATAATGTCATATTATGTCCTCATAATTGATTTCGACAACGGCTTCTGGTTCTGGAGTTTCTTGCGCCACTTCTTCTCCAGCGCCCACGCATTCCGAAGTGGTGGTATAGATAGCTAATAATCATAGCGAAATTAAAGAATCCTCTGTCAGAAGCAACTGACCGAGCCGAGGTTCGGCCCTCTCGGGCACCCTCGAGTCAGACGCTCTCGCGAAACAAGGTAACGGTCCAAGCCGAGGCTCCCTCTCGGGAGCCCTTGTGCTGGTTACCTATATATAGAGGTCTCGACTGAGTGCCATTAGCGCTCGGTCACCTCTCAACCCGGTGAAACTGTAAAAGCCCTCGGGCTAACAGTGGCCTTCAGCCCGAAAAAAAAAAAAAAAGGGTTTCTGGTTGTTACTAGATCAACTGCGCAGTATAAATTATAGTGCCGTATTACAATGAGGCAATTATTCTTCGTCCCCTTTCATAGTAAGATGTACTGTAAGTGTAATAAAATCGAAGGAGAGTACACATGCAGTATCAGGTTTCTTGATTCGTACACACAACGGTCAGACATTGACGTATTGGAGTATTTTAAAAATGTATATTAGGAATCATTAAAATAGTCTCTGGCGTACAAATATTGTTATACAAAAAAGTAGGTAACAAACAAATTAAAATTACAAAATCATTTCGACGCACGTAAACTACAATTGTTGATTATTAAATAATTTTTTAATTGCCAATTATATTTATTTATTTACTTTATTAGGAAACTTCACAGCATACAAGACACATTAGACATAAATACAATTAACAAGGATATTTAGCCATCAAAGAAGTTACAACTATATACATTTTTTTTTTAAATGTATGTGCAACAGGAGCGAACATACATTTTAATCTGTAGTGTAGAGTGCGTGTGTGTGTATGTGCGTGCGTGTGTGCGTATGCATCTTATTAAGGCGAATTCAGGAGTGCTTCAGAAACATTGTTTAGAAACTGATTTCGTTTAAGATGGTGTAATAAGATGAAAAGTAATAATAATATAAACGTAGATAGTGTACAATAAATAGTATTTAGTATATACGTACTGACAAATATGATAAAATTACGGGTATGCATTAGATCTGATCAAAATTACGTGTCATTATTCTCGTTATTTGACTCGCAGACTGATTCTGAACAGAGTAGATAAAGAAAGCTCCGTAACTAAGTTGTCTTTTTTTTTAACGCAATCAGTTGGATGGCTTGACCTGAAACTATAGAAATATACAACACAGCCGATTCATAATTTAATATAATACATTGTTGGGGGCTCGTGTTGTACATAAAGATACTTCTCATTACCCATACACTCTATAGTGAATGGTTATAGTTTATAAAAATGTAGCTAGAGCCCAGTGACAGCTGCCAACAAAATCACGCCAAGTTCTGTATTTTATGACGTTAAAATGTACGCGAAGCAATGTCATACTTTATTTATGAGAGTGCATATAGTGTCTACGTATGTCTCTGTCTTTAAACTCATAGTTTTCTTTTCTTATGTACTCATTTATGGTATGAAAAAATTTTTGCAGAAAAGCCCGTTGTGTATTTTTTCATGATTTATTTTTTAAATTACTTTGATAGTTCACCCGATGGGTAAGTGATTCGTACGGCCCATGACATCTACATTCATCCTTGACAAGGAATAATAATGCAGATGCGTTGTCACCCGTGATGTTGAGGACTGAGATGGAATGCCTTGTCACCAGCAATAAAGGTCTCCGGATCCCTGCACTCACTAGATGAAACACAGCAGCGTTATGCTGCTATTTTACGCTGGCATTCTGTGAGGGCGTGGTCCTACCCCGGTCGACCTGATCCATTCATTGGGCACCGTAGCTTTACCACGGTTAAAATACTATTAATGGAAGTTTTTTTGCTGTTGTCAGATAAGGCATTAAAATATTTTGTATAAGTTAATTGTAAGTAGAAAAATATCTATTTACATTTTTTTAAGTTGTTGTCGTTGCATGGATTCTCTTTGAAATCACATATTGCTAGGGAATAGGTAATGGTTCAGATTATTGCTTAATAAACATAGTCACTTGTTTAATAAATACCAATCCGATTACAGGTAACGATGTATTTGATCTCAGTACGCAAGGGTGACAACGCATGTTGAATCTCCGTTAAGGATAAATCGTAGCTTTTTCTATTGCATTATAATTAAGTAAAAGTAAAGTAACAGCATGTATGCTTATAAGAATATACCCTGCCGTCCAAAAGTTGCAACATTTTTTGATTTTGTTACGCATTGGTCAATAATTAAGATTATTTAGCTCCTGAAAACACGTGTTTTGACTTATTATTACCCGAGTTTACTTGGGTTTGTTCACAAACAATCTCAATTAGTCTAAACTTGTGGTTTCTACAGTGAAGACGTCATAAAATGGGAAAAGCTCGAGAAATTAGCAGTGAAGTGCGTTCTGCCATCGTTGTTTTACATAATGAAAGCAAATCTGAACGTGAGATTGCTTCACAACTGAAGTAATTCGAAGACTTGTGTTCATGGCACAATATCTCGATATAGGGAGACAGGCAGTTTTCAAGATCGTCCACGCTCGGGAAGGCCTACCTTTGGCCTGCTCCCGGGGAGAGCTACCGCGTCTAGTGAAGATAATTTCATTGTTGTTACCAGCAAGCGAAATAGACGCTTAACAGCACCAGAAATCCGCGTTGAAGAAAAAAAACCCGAGTTAAACCTTTATCATTGACTACAGCAAAAGGGCGACTGACAGATGCGAATGTTAAGTCCCAGAATACTCCCTTGAGGTACACCATGCTAATTAATTGTGCTTGGTAAGTTCTGTAGGTTGTTGTGTCAAAAAAAACGCTACAGCTGGGGTATCTTCTTTGATGTATTCGAAGATGCAAATTAAGAAATCCGAACATTGTTAGAGTAGTAATTATTTCTAACGTACCTGTTTTATGGGAAGTTGATTATAATAAATTTAACAATAAAATTTCGTAGTCGTTTCAGCAAAGCTTTTCGAATACTTAAGATGCAATGGGGCTGTAATTCCACACCTCTTAAATATATTACAATTTAATTTTCTTATTTTTTTCACCACAACTAAAATACATAGAATAAAAATTTTACATAATAGAAACACGTTGTCCTTAATAAAAAAAAAACATTAGTACATAGTCGTGGCTAACTGATGCCTGCAGTAGGTATTAAAAACCTGTAAATCACAGGACATCAGGAATTTGTATTTAGATAAAGCTGTAGAGGTCACTGGACCAACAGCAATACTCACACAAAAAAAAAGGAATTTGTATCTTGTACTATTATCATTATTATATATTGAATGTATTTGGACAATTGAGTATTCAAGCGTGTTTATTGATGATAATTATCAATTATGTGTTGGTGATATATATTGTAAACTTTGGATACTTTTGTAGATAGTTCGTCTTATGCTAAAGTATATGACGAAGTATATTAGTATAGGATTTCGTAGGGATACATGTGTTGTATATATCTCATTGTTGTAAGAATACATGGTGGCTGGCTACAAATGTTAAAATATAGATATCTCGCGTAATTGACCAGATTTAAACAAATGTATAGGCATACATATATTTGAGTTGGCCACTGTTTGTGTCGGCGATAATTAGCGGCGTTTGGTCGCGACAAAAGTTGACCATTAAAGCGAATGAATTGCAATGTATATAACGATGGCGTTTTATTTGCACGTATATTTGCATTCTTTAATTCTAGTTTTTTATTTAAATATATTTTTTTCTCAGATATTAAATGGCTAAATCTGAAATATTGTTACGGCCTGCCTACATTGAAGCAAAATCGAATGCCGATAGGCGTTTAGATAGCGATCCGAGTCGAGGTTTCGTCTCTTTGGATCGTATTATCGCCCCCCACTGTTGTCTGATCTTCGTCCACAGGGGTCGGGGTGCAGCGGTGGTTCAGCAGCAGTCTCCGCGCCAGCTTCGCATCATCGTCGTTGTCTTATTGTTTACTCAGCGGGCCTCCCGGTCGCGAGTCTAATTAGATAAAGCTGTAAGGGTCTCTGGACCAACAGCAATAATCACCACAAAAAAAAAGAATACCTATAGCATTCTATGATAACTCACGAATGTCCTGTGTAATGTGGGCATTCGAAGTCTTGATACTCTCCAAATATGTACGTTCTAGCGACGTCAGCACGTTACTAAACTGAAAGTAAACTCACGTAAACTAGTTGGTACATGAATATGTTTTTTATCCGGTTAACTTGTGCGTTATCATACGTCTTTCCTGATATCATAGAAAACAATCCGATGATCAATGGAGATCTGTGTGCTAAATTGCACACACAGCATTGTCCGATTGTTGGGTTGGCGAAGTCCGATAATATGGCTGGGGCCGTGCCCCGGAGGGAAAGTTAGGGTGGATCTTGCTGTTTGTCCTTTGGTCTACGATTGAATTCCTCGTTACCCATAATAGTCTCCTGCTTTTTTCGTTTACCTGTTATTAAAGTAATGATGAAATATTATTTTCTCTGGCGTTCCGGAAGGTTGAGAAGCCTAGGACCAACCACTCCGTTCGAGTTCTACTAGTTCAGAGCTATTCATGTTACAGTTAGTTTATAATTGCGTTATTTATGTAACTAACTTTATCAAGTTAATTACATAAAAACTCACTGCTTAACGTGAGATATTGTTTTGTTTTATCCCTATTCTGTGAAAATGCTTCGTTACTAATAAATGGGTTCCACAGTAGCGTTATCCTGCTATTCTGTTATCATGCTAATCCTGCTGTAACTAGAAACAAATATTATTATGATTAAATAACAATAATTCTTTATGACATAACGAATATAACGAATGAGGGTTCTTTCGCTCATATAAAAGTATCAAAGCTCATATGTCAGGATATGATGTGTTTTGTTGATAGCGGAGATTACGTTTTAGCTAGGTTTTTTTTCTTTTTAATATTAGGTATGTCAAACGAGCACACAGTTTACTTGATGCTAACAGATAACTGCGGCCCATGACATCTACATACATCGGAGATCTACCCATGTGAAGCATTTTTTTTTCTAATTTTAGTATTCCTATATAATTATTTAATAACCTATAGTCTATGATGTATTTTTTCAGATATTTTACAATATCTTAAGGGCGCATTCAGTTCGAAGTATTAAAATAGATGGATTTTTTGTTTTTCAAATACTGCTCTATGAAGATATTACAATATGATATATTATTTTGATTCTAATTACTAATATGACTAATAATTATGTATAAAAGGTGTCAAATCGACATTAAAATAACGTGTTAATGACCTATATCACTTTCTCTTTGATGGAAATACTCACAGTATTTTGGTGTCCGAATGTAGTCTGTCCGTCTTGTCTAGCTTTTATCATGGTACGAATGAATCTTTAGCATCATCTCTAGTTTCTGGCCCGGATTTTGAAGCCTCTGTTACGAGTTTGTTGCGCATACTATTTTTCGGTTCATTACGTAATTTCTCACACTCTTGTACTTGTTGTTATACGAAATCTATCTTGCGACTTGTTGTTGACTTATTGTAGGAATAGATTCCATATTATTTCGATGTCAGTAGTTATTATTGCACATAAGTCTATGACCGAAGGGACTTTTCCATTATTCAACTCGAGCACATTGTTATCCACAAGTAATATTTAATTACATCACAATGCGTCGGTAATATATTACTACTTAGTTTAAGTGGATTGCCAAACAAAGGACACTTTTGAACATAAACTTAATAAGATAATAAGACATACAAGATAATAGAGATGAAGAATTATCCTAAAATTAAATTTTTCGCACCAATTTATACGATTTTACTTAGAAACATTGAAATAAAATAAGTTTATAGAAGTAAGAAAGTAAGGAAATAACTTCAATTTGTGGTTAGAAATAAAAATGAAAGTTTTTAGTAAACTACCAAACTCAAAAACTACAAATGCGCCACCTCAAAATACTAGATACATACAGACTTTTGATTTTTGTAGGAATGAAGCTTTATCATCGATTAACGATACAGTAGATATAAAAAAAAAACTTGCCAGTTTTATCCCCCCCATAATATATATCCATCCTTAATAAAGAATCTAGATGTACACGCATTGTCACCTCCGAGGGATTGAGATGAAATGCCTCGTTATCTGTAATTAATACAATAATACTAAACACGGCAGCGTAATGCTGCTATTTCACTCCGACACTTTGCGAGGGCGTGGTCTAGCCATTCACGCAGCTTGGGCTTAGCTATATTCAATTCATTATCACGTTTCAGACGTGAAAGTGTCTCACAATATCTAAAAGGCGTTGTCCACTCTATTTACGAATTTCCTTATAGATATTTAATCCTATATAAAATATATATTTTTATATTAAGAACAAATACCGTCGAACATTCCAAGTAGAACAATTGTGCATTATTTTTTATCGGTTTTCGTGACTGGTTTGTTGGTCCCATGTGTTTGACATTACACCTGAATGTATGTACCTCTTATTGCACATGTATTACGTAGGATTAGGATAGTGATGACATGAGTGCCTCTGTGTTTACATAAATGATTAAGACACATATAATTTGTATTTCGCACTTGATGTCATCTGGTAATAACTAGAAGATATCGCCGTGGTCGAAATCGATCAGTATCATTGTCATCGTACAGTTCCATAATACCGGTCTCGTCTCTGTCTCGATTATTTAGTCTTAAACAAAACAGTATTCTTATTTTTTTGAAGTTTCCTCAATAACTAAGCTAGTCGGGCGTATTGCTATCATCTGGTAATAATTAGAAGATATCGTCGTGGTCGAAATCGATCAGTATCATTGTCATCGTACAGTTCCATAATACCGGTATTATCTCTGTCTCGATTATTTAGTCTTAAACAATACATTATTCTAATCTGTTTGAATTTTTCTCAATAACTACACGAATCGGGCGTATTGCTATCATCTGGTAATAACTAGAAGATATCGCCGTGGTCGAAATCGATCAGTATCATTATCATCGTACAGTTCCATAATACCGGTCTTATCTCTGTCTCGATTATTTAGTCTTAAACAATACATTATTCTAATCTGTTTGAATTTTTCTCAATAACTACACGAATCGGGCGTATTGCTATCATCTGGTAATAACTAGAAGATATCGCCGTGGTCGAAATCGATCAGTATCATTATCATCATTACAGTTCCATAATACCGGTCTTATCTCTGTCTCGATTATTTAGTCTTAAACAATACATTATTCTAATCTGTTTGAATTTTTCTCAATAACTACACGAATCGGGCGTATTGCTATCACCTGGTAATAACTAGAAGATATCGCCGTGGTCGAAATCGATCAGTATCATTATCATCGTACAGTTCCATAATACCGGTCTTATCTCTGTCTCGATTATTTAGTCTTAAACAATACATTATTCTAATCTGTTTGAATTTTTCTCAATAACTTCACGAATCGGGCGTATTGCTATCACCTGGTAATAACTAGAAGATGTCGCCGTGGTCGAAATCGATCAGTACCATTATCATTGTATAGTTCTATATTATCGGTCTCGTCTCTGTCTCGATTATTTAGTCTTAAATAATACCTTATTCTAATCTATTTGTATTTATCTCAATAACTACACGAATCGGGCGTATTGCTATCATCTGGTAATAACTAGAAGATATCGCCGTGGTCGAAATCGATCAGTATCATTATCATCGTACAGTTCCATAATACCGGTCTTATCTCTGTCTCGATTATTTAGTCTTAAATAATACCTTATTCTAATCTATTTGTATTTATCTCAATAACTACACGAATCGGGCGTATTGCTATCACCTGGTAATAACTAGAAGATATCGCCGTGGTCGAAATCGATCAGTATCATTATCATCGTACAGTTCCATAATACCGGTCTTATCTCTGTCTCGATTATTTAGTCTTAAACAATACATTATTCTAATCTGTTTGAATTTTTCTCAATAACTTCACGAATCGGGCGTATTGCTATCACCTGGTAATAACTAGAAGATATCGCCGTGGTCGAAATCGATCAGTACCGTTATCATTGTATAGTTCTATATTATCGGTCTCGTCTCTGTCTCGGTTATTTAGTCTTAAATAATACCTTATTCTAATCTATTTGTATTTATCTCAATAACTACGCGAGACGAGCGGTTTGCTATCGATCCGTGCCGCGTTGTCAGTTATACAAGATTGATACTTACAAAAATATGTTTTGTTTTTGTTTGTCTTTATTGTCTTTACATAATGTTTTGTATTATACTTTCCAAACATCCTTTTAAATTAAATAATATAAGAAAACATGTTCTGTAATCATATATCTAAACTTTTATTTTATCTTGCCTCGTCTATGTCCGTTCTGCATATCATAATGATATAAAAAAAAATCACTCAATAGTACTTTATGATCTGAGTACGTTGCGGTTAGTTCACATTAAGGATTTAAAAAACTTTAAGTGTAAGGCAGCATCAGCTTTAAGTTCCACATAGTATACCCGCCAGTTACTGGCAGCGGGAAATTCATCTCAGTGCTCAGGGGTATCAGCTGGTGCATCTTGAATCTTTCAGGATGGTGTTTATGAGATTCAGTCATCTTTTAGCATCAAGCTAACCATGCTCGTTTGTCACGCATTATTAATGTATGTTTTTATTTTTGTTATTCAAATTAATCACCCATGTAATCGATGCATCTTTGCCAACTCAGTGGTAGTTTATTGATGCCCTTCTTGTAAAAATCAGCTGGACGGGAGACATCAAACTCTTCAAAGGCATTTTGTACTGCCTCTCGGGAATTGAATTTATTTCCCGCTATTGTCCAAATTTTGGAAAAAGTAATAGTCGGTGGGTGCAAGGTCTGGTGAGTACGGTGGATGGGGGAGAGCTTCCAACCCCAACTCTTGCAGCTTGGAGACTGTCTGTTGTGCAGTATGGGGTCGCGCGTTGTCGTGTAGGAGCAGCGGGGACGACCGATTGACCAAAGCTGGTTGCAGATGTGCGAGCTTCTCCATTATTGTCTTCACAGTACACATCTGCAGTAATGCTCATGCCGTTTGGTAAAAAACTGAGATGAATCACACCGGCATTAGACCACCAACCAGTGACCATCAACTTTCTACGGGTAATTTTTTGTTTAGGGCATTGCTTTGGTGCTGAACCAGGATCTAAACAACTTGCTGAGCGCTTTCGATTGTCGAACAGAAACCATTTTTCGTCGCACGTAACAATTCGGTTCAAAATTCTTTCATTTCTGTGCCCGTTGAGCAGCGTGAGGCAGACCTGTACGTTGCGCTGGCAATCGTTAAGTTCGTGGGGCACTCATCTATCAAGCTTTTTTACCTTGCCAATTTGTCGCAAATGGACCAATATTGTTTTGATGTTAACATCAAAAGCTGCTGCTAGCTCGGCTGTAGATTGAGTATCATCAGCTTCCATAATCGCCTTTAATTCATCATTGTTGACCAAAGTGTCCGGACGACCACGAGGTTCACTTTTCAAATCAAAATTACCAGAACGGAACCGGACATACCAATAACGGGTTGTGCGTTCTTTTGTAAAGTTCTCTCCGTAAACGTTGTTGATGTTACGTGCCGTTTGTGCCGCGTTGACTCCACGACAGAACTCATATTCCATCATTACACGAATTTTTAAAGTATCCATTATGACGAAAAATGTTCGAACGTAATGAAAATACAAAGCTAATCAATAAACAAAAGACTGACTTTGTAAAAAGAATGTCATGTTTTTAAAACAAAATTAATTTGTATTTAGAATTCACAGCCAATCAAAACCTTTTTTCGTTTGAAATGCCCAATACTGAAGAACGGCAATTTCATAGGTAAAGACCTAATATTAAAATTTAAGTTTTACTAATAACGTTGTCTATTAATGACTTAAGTAAATGTTTACATTTTTGTATATTTAGTTTAGTGTTGAAATAACATCGTTCACATTTCCACCGCGATGAATGAAGAAGAAAAAACATCAAACTTGCCAAAACAATATTATTTTTTTTGGCAAGCCTTTAAACCTTTTAACCCTCTAAAGTGAGTTGCGGAAACCAATAGTAGAAACTAAGTAGTGATTGGTTTCCGCCTATTCAACCTGCTAGCCATGTATATTTATAGAATTTTTTTTCCATATATAGGAGAAATTGTATAAATATGCGGACTAAATGCCAAAAGTATTATATTAATCAAATAAGACAAAAAAAAAATAAAGAGATTGACGAAAATCAACTTTTTTTTTCGGGCCGTTGTGTTGTGGGAGCCTCGGCTTGGACTTTTACCCTGTTCCGCGAGAACGTCTGACTCGAGGGTGCCCTAGTGGACCGAACAGCGGCCCGGTCGGTTGCTTCCGACTAAGAATTACCAACATTAATATCACTATTATTATTATTGTCTATCTGTACCACCAATTCGGAATGCCCCACACATTGCTGGAGATGAAGTGGCGCAAGAAACTCCAGCGACGCCTCTATCTGTATTGACTGGTGAGAACCGGCCTGTGACATGGTGGTATCGCGTCGGTATGAGTGTGTAAACTTAAGAAACAACTATTTTAATTTTAGGTAATGATCCTAGAGTAAATGTTTCAACTAAGCTTCCTGTATTTGGTTAGATGGTATTGAGCTTCAGAGCCTAATGGCGTATGGTGTAAAATAATCGTATAAGAAATCTGTATGGCAGGCAGAAAGGAATGTGAAGAATGGAACCATCTGCGGACTAGTGACAACGGTTGTCAAAATTAACTGAGTGTGTGTAAGGGTGAATATGAGGTTATGTGTATGCGCGTGAGTATGTGTGCGTGAGTGTGTTTTTTATTAGGGATGTTACGGAGGTTCGATTCCGATTCCGAAAGCTCGGAATTCCGATTGATATTACACCTCCGATTTCGACTTCGGATCCGGTAATATTGAACCGGAGGTTTTAATCGGAGGTCGAAGCATACATAAGCATGCATAAAGCAGACCGTCGGCGCGTTCAAAAAGGTGTATTGTATAAACCGGGATTCCCCGTACATGTATAAACTTTATACATGTGGTACGGGGAATCCCGGTTGCGGGAAAGATAGTCGTATTATTTTATTTTGAACTGCTCCTAATACATTTCCTTTTTACCTCCGTCTTCGTTTTTTTGGTTCTGATTCCGGTTCTGGTTCCGATTCCGAATCCGATAAAACAAATTTAAAAACTCCGATTCCGAATTCGATTCCGATAAAACCACCTACGTAACATCCCTAGTGTGTGTAATATATAATTGCGGAATTATAAAATACTACTTTACAGACCGTTCCTCTAATAGCCTTTCAGTATGTTCATAATCTAACTTTAATAACCACGTTATAATATTTTTTTTACTATCCCGGGAAGATAAGGAAGTATATGTGGGATTGGGTCCAAAATGAAGAACACCAGCGAAATCAGACAAATGATTAATTATATTAAAAAATTAAAATACAATAATACAATGTCGACACGTCTTTTCTCTTGACATATCCCCTATCCATTGTTTTAAGAAGCTTCATATGTCACATATTCGTCATCTCTTTCGCACTTGGTCAAACGATCTATCTTGTTGTTACGCTCATTCATTCCACGTTACATTTCACTCATCCTACATATATATATTATTTTATTGCATAAGTCTCAAGCCCTGAAAGCTTGTTGCCGCCTAGCGTAGGCAAATAAATCACAAAATAGATCACAAAATGTCCTGAACGACCTATGATATCATAGACAAATTATATTTATTTTATTCATAAGTAAAATTATATTGCTTCTTTTATAAAAGAGAAATTATATTGCTTCTTGTTCAAAAGATAAATTATATTGCGTTGGGTGGTTTGTCTGGTGGTCTCTTTAGTCTTTTTAGCCCGAGGGCTTTTTCAGCTTTTAATTACCGAGTCACTCGCTATTGTAAGTACTATTAAGTGATACTGCGTCTAACCTACCTCCGATCTCATTGCACATTCATAACATCGGGACAGAGAAGGGGATAACGAGTGAGTGCCTCTGTGATTTGCGATGCATCTTGCGCAATTGATGTCATCTGGTTATAACAATAAGATAATTAATTAACCGTAATAATTATGGCAAAAATTCCATATTAACAAGATAACCCCACCCCACCTGTACAATGAAAACTTCAGTGATGTAGATATTTTTCACCTATCAAAAAGTAGCTTTAAAAATATAATCCTCTATGTACTTAGTCTAGTTTAGTTTAAATAAATACTGGAATGTATGAGAACGTAATCTTGTTTGACGCTTCATAATTTAAGTACTTACCTAATTTAGTAAACTTAACTTTAATAAATTGTTTCTGATAATGCTGTTATGCACCTTTTGGCTAATTTATCGGTTTTGTATATACTTGTTTTCTATTTTCCTATGTAATTATGTCATAAAGTTAACTGTTGTGTATACTTATATAAATAAAATAAAATAAATAAAACAAAAGATATGGCCGTGACCATGTGTTCATCTTCATTATAAAAATATATACATTGAACTTGAACGGATCGGGAGAGTCCGGGCATATATAATACCTTCATATTTTTTTATTAATATTACATTTAAAGTAACAAATGAGCACACATTTCACCTGACGGCAAGTGATTCCTGCGGCCCATGACATCTACTTTCATCCTTGACAAGAAATCATAATGCAGATGCATTGTCACCCTTTAGGACTGAGGCATACCATATGCCTCGCCGCCAGTAATAAAGGTCTCCGGATCCCCGCACTAACCAGACGAAACACATCAGCGTTATGTTGCCTTTTTTAAGCTGTGTATTCTGTGAAGGTGTGGTCCTATCTCTGTCTACGGGCCTCATTCTTTCTGCAGCTAGAAACAAACTGCAGCTTAGCTCTATCATTGTTAATAAACTTAGCGAAAAAAAAGTTAGGTCTATAAATGTTTTTCGTATTTCATGTCATATTCCAACATGAAAGCTTTTATTATTCAAATTTTATTTAGAAGCGTCAATAGCTTATTGGTTTATATACGACCTACGAAACTTAACGCTGTACATTAGAATCCGCCATTCGACTTTTGTGTTGAGCCATCTCATAGCATAAGCATTAATGCTTAGTTGAAGTGATGGATGAACATTGTTATATATATATTTTATTGTTAATTATGTTTTTATTGTGCATTGCTATGAATATTTAAAAAAGTTAAAAAAGTATCATGCAAATAGCTGAGATCTGAAGACGTATCTTTAACAGAATTATTACAATAAACGCGTCATCTGTATGCGGATCGTATCGTAACTAGATCTTATTCTCGTGCCCGTTGTTTTAGAAGATTAAAGGGATGAATGGATAAAAGAACAAAATTATATAGAAAAGTTGATTCGGTTTCCCATTTGATATCACTCACAGTTCAAAAAGTTTAAAGAGATCGTTGTAGACTTGTTTCTTGTTGGCAGCACGAATGGACCGATTCCACCGGAGAGGGTAGGGTCACGAAATGACAGATACGAGTGTGAAATTACCGCATAACTTTGCAGCTCTTCGTTTGGTGAGTGAAGGAATCCAGAGATCCAGTAACTGTTCAGTCCTCAAGGGCCACAACGCGTTCACATCTTGGAAATTGGTTGAAGTATGTGTTTATAGGTTGCAGTTATCCAACATCAATCATAGTTCAAGCCTCAATGGCTTAATGGTTTAGGGTACGGTCTGCGAAACTTAAGGTCGTAGGTTCGAATGCGACTTTTCGTGAACCATCTTATAGCACAAAAGCATTTAAGATAAGTAGTAGTATTGTCGGTAACTGGAATGTTAGTAATGTTATATTATGCTTTTATAAAAAAAAATTGTTATAGAAACATCAGACTTGGTTAATCTATGCTGTAGCTGAAACTCATAGTAGATTAAATGTAGTATTGTTTGGTTCGTCCGTAGGTTACTCATATTTTCAAAGTAAACCTGCTTAAAGACAGTACGTCACTGGTCACAGTTACTATTATTAGTAGCAAAGAAAACAATATTATTCCATTACAAGTAACAGGGACTCCGGTTTCTCTCCCTCATGTTCTGAAACACAGCAATGTTATGCTACAATTTTACGCAAGTGTTCTGCGTAAACGTGGATCGGCAGTCGAGCTGCCTCATTTATTCTGCGCAACTTACTCTGTTTTATCGGGTTGGTTTTTGACTACTGTCACATTCTTATTTAATTTAAATTTCTTATACTAATCGGAGATGTTTCATTGATTTTCAATGGGGAAATTTCGGGCAATCTTAAAATAAAACATAAATTGTTTTTTTCCATTTAAAAAAAAAACCCGTGAACGCACAAGGAGGAGTCGCGGTAAGTGCGCTTCACCGCTTTACGTGCCAAGCGAGAATTATAAACTTCTGCAAAAGTTAAAAATAACTCGGAGCTTTATTTATCGTACTATCAAACGATTAAGTGGAGAGCTTCAAATACCGTAAAAGGAGCGACTACTGACCTCGTACGATGTGTGTGGTACTAATGACCTGACCCGTCATCAGATCAGTGCGGGCGTGAATCCAAAAAAAAACAATCCCTTCCGCAAAAAATTTTTGAACTTTTAACTGGAGTAAAACAGTACTACGGCTAAAAGAAAAAATAATTGCGTAATGAAAACCTGGAAATCCAAACGTATCGATGAAAATAGGACATTTTCATAATGAGCGTCTGAAAAAACTTAGGCCGGATAAATAACGGACATTATTAAAGCAGTACGCGAGAAAAATGTGATAGATAAATATCGTGATGTAAAAATAATATATTTAGTATATCTATTTATATCTCTGTTCTGCATTGAGCAATGGTGAGATACACTTGGTTCTGTCGCTAGCTCAAGCTTCCATGGTCACAGTGTAGACCCTTAGTTCCAAATTGGGCCAGGCGGACCCCCAGGCATCCACGGGAGACTCGACGGGGGTCTACGTTGGTGTGCCAAAAAAATGGGGGTTCACAATTCGTAAGCCCCGCTTCAGGTAAGTACGCGAAAATTTATTTGCTTAAGATAGTGAAGAACCAAAATGTTGGCTTGACTTCACCTATCAATGCAGGCTGATAATATTTTCAAAATCTCAGCGACTGCTTCTTGTAAAAACTTGCATATTCCACATTTTTTGTCTAGGCAGGAGGTCCACCGAAACCAGCAAAATTTTGAAAGTGGTCTATGAGAACAAAATTCTGGGAACCTGTGGTGTAGACACTATTAGAATGGATGGTTTGATTGACAACTGGCTTTACGGATTGTCGTTATAATGATAACATTTACTATTTGTTTAGACTTGTTTAGAATTGCAAGATATAAATAAATTATTTAAACAACTCTACGAGTCGATAACTAACACTATAGATAAGGATAATATTACAAAGATAAGAGATCTTAGAAATCCAACGGACAACCGTACAATAATAGCTTCGATATTTTTAGTAAACTACGGGTCTGGCGGCTGACAGGTTTGTGTAAGATTTCTTAATTTTAAAAAGTGAAGCTTAAGTAATAGTTTACTTAAGCAACTGACCGAGCAGAGGTTCGGCCCTCTCGGGCATCCTCGAGTCAGACGCTCTCGCGGAATAGGGCGACGGTCCAAGCCGGGGCACCCTCTCGGGAGCCCTTGTGCTGGTTACACACTAATAGAGGTCTCGACTGAGCGCCATAAGCGCTCGGTCACCTCTCAATCCGGTGAAACTGTAAAAGCCCACGAGCTAATGGTGGCCATCAGCCCGGAAAAAAAAGATACCAAACTAAGGTTGTCATCCATCCACTATTGGAGTAGTGCACCAAGTTCCGTGGGTAATTAAAGCAAAACCTCGTTACAATAGGCCCGTGCATTTTTATCATATAGACATTCATTAATTTTTTAATAGCCCTTTTGTTTACAATTGTACTTAGCTGTTAATTAAAATTTGTACAAAGGTACATTTAAACTGCTAATGGACAGTTCGTTATATAACCGTTCTAAAAAATAATTGTAGATTTTGTGACAATAGATTGTATGTGCCAACTAATTTATGTTTATTTTTGGTGTTTATGATGATCACATTTTTTGCACTCAGTTCACGTGATGGTAAGTGATACTCATGACACCCACATTCGTTCTCGATAAGGAATCATATTGCAGATGCGCAGTCAGCCCTCAAGACTAAGATTGAACGCCTCGTCTTCAATAAACAAAGGTATCGGATCCCTTCACTTACCATAGGAAACAGTAGCGGTATGCTGCTATTTTACTCTGGCATTCCGCAAGGGACTGGTGCTTCACGAGTTTGGGCTGACCCACTCATGCTGCATCTAGAAACAAACTGCAGTATGGCTCTATCACTGATACTAATTGAATATTTGTCTCTGGATTTTTTATCGAATTTACAATGAGGAGTAGTCTGGCTGTTCTTCGGTTAGTTACAGCTGCTGAGTTCAAAGATCTTACATCACGACAGAATTCAAAACTTCATCCTAATCATCTCGATGGTTGGCAATCCACCACTGTGCGCTTTACGCGAAATTTTCTGCCACGCACTCTGTACTCTGTGGAATCAGCGACACCAGCGGTGTTACCGAATCGATACGACTTGTGGACCTTCAAGAAAAGAGCCTACACCTTTCTGCCACGCACTACTGATCCGGCTAAGTGGTATCAGCTGTCACCAGTGGTATTTCCGAACCGATACGACTTGGGACCTTCAAGTAAAGACCCTACATCTTTCGTAAGGCTGGCCAGCGCATCTGCGACTTCTCTGGTGTTGCGGATGACCATGGGCGGCGGTAATTAATAACTTACTTAATCAGGTGAACTGCTTGCTCGCTCGTTTGTCACCTATTCTGTTTTAAAAAAAGCTATTTGGTACATAATAATGGTATCCTTTAATTCATTTAAAAACGTAAAGTAACAGGCTAAACTCTTTAAAACGAAACTCAAGGGACTGAATATATACATATATATACGTATAGAATATATACATATATATATAAGTTTAAGGCTCTTTTCTAAGCTATAGAGAGTTTATCGTTATAAAGAATATATAAAGAGTTAACACGTAAGTATTTATATATCCCAAGAGAGGTTTTTAAAGTTTAGACATACACGTGGCACGTGACACATATTGGCGGACTTGATCTATGAAATATTTTTTTAGTAGTTTTTGAGCATTAGTTTCCCTCCGTATGTTTTCCTTAACGCTCGTACACGTGGTAAATTGAAACTTGAATTTGCTAGTTAATAATTTCATTGGTGCCCAGCGAAACGAGCACGCTTTTCCTGAATTCAAAAGCGAGCCATGTCTAATGCATCTCTAGCTGGGCTATCACGGCTCCAATTTATGTATACAAATTAAATTACTGTAAATTTTTGGACCATGATTAATATATGCTATTTGGAATATTAATATTATGCTTTGTAACACGTGTTATCCTTATTGACATTTACAATGCGAGACAGAGATCTTTTCATGAGGGTCGCGCCAAAAAAAAAAAAATATCGTTCAATATGAGACATCAAGACGTCAAACACCTCGGTGCCCTCCATGACCATGAGTGCTGTAAAGCATTCGAGTGCTTGGGAATTTGATAATGTTGAAATGAAACTTGATAAAATCCATTTTGTTTCGTGTTTAGTATTCGCGTTAATATGAAATATATTATAGTCTAATCAACAGTGGCAGAGGTGCGCTACACTTTGTTTTTAGTTGCAGAATGAATGGGTCAGCTCGACCGGGGTAGGACCACGCCCTCACAGGATACCAGCGTGAAATAGCAACATACTGCTGCTGCGTTTCTTCTGGTGAGTAGGGATCCGGAAACCTTTATTACTGGTTACGAGGCACTCTATCCCTGTCCTCAAGGGTGACAACGCACCTGCATTATGATTCCTTGTCAAGGACGAATGTAGGTGTCATGGGCCGCAAGAATTACTTACCATCTAGTGAACTCCTCTTAATATATTAAAAAAAAAGAAAAAATATATTGCTCTGTACTTCTCGACATGTATGAATATGACATGTAGTGTAACTTTTATTCATGAACATATATGTACTCAAGTCAACAATCATAAATGCCTAAACATCAGCAGGGCTAATTTATCAGTTTTGTCCGGTGTTACGTAATAACGTAATAAATATTTTCCGGTAACTTATTAAAAATATTGGATAGTAGGAAGTTCGATGTTTTCATTAAAAGCGTCGTCTTCATCCTGTAAAGGACGGCTGATCATAATAGGCAGTTTCTTCCCTATATCTGCCACTTTTAAATTCAGAGTTCTTTAAATAATACTAGTCTAAAAAGACCGCATGCATTGTATTTATTCGCTCAACGCATGCGATAAATCTTTATGGAACAGACAAAACCAAAACTCGATTTAAAACATTATTGACACAAAATCTCACGCTTTTTCTGGCCATATGTGCACATGTTAATCTCGGAAACTTGTAAACTCAAGGTTCCTTTAACAATGTATAAGACTGATTCTCATAAACGGCTTAAATATTTAATTTATATATGTAGGTTTCAATGAGAACTAACTTTTCTTCGTTTAAAACTTCTTTACTCATTTTTTTCTACCCCATTAATCATTACCCCCATATCGTCGTTATTCCTTTCCCAATGCCGTCCATAGAGAGTGCCTCACTCTCCAGAACGAGTGGCAAAGATCACACTTCGTTCAGAAACTATATAATCCTACATATAGATAAAGCCAATCGTCTCTAGTCTGTTAGTTGATAGCAAAAAAACGTGTGCCGTGAAGAACTTGCTTTGTAAAGCTTCTCGTATCGATCAAAATTGCAAAATTATATTTTCAAATGTGTGTCCTTCTAGTCGATTACGGAAATAGCGTTGTTCTCTGATTATTACCAGAGGACCGATCGATCAACTGCGCATGTGCATTCGACCAAACACAGTGGCACTCACTAGACGTCCGTTTCCCAAGTTCGATGTGTAATGCATGTCCACTGCAATAAGATCCGTGGAAGATTCAGGTGCAGTTGTCAGGGATTTTACATATTTTTTTTTACATACACATCCACATCTAAACCAAATAATTAGTAATGCACGAATACTGGTCGTCGGCTGTGAATTTACTTTGGACTCTGTACCGATGAAAATGTAGAGGCCATTAAAGCAAACAATGCACAAACTAAAAAAAAATCAGCTGTGAATTAAACTCAGGGCCCTAGACACAGCACCCATCTAATGTTTTTAGAGATGCATTCGTCGTCATTTGATAGTAAGAGATGATGACTGCGGCCAATAAAACGTCTACTTCCCATCCTCAACGAGGTTTCAAGACTACCCACTAATAGAGGTCTGAGGTCACCTCTTAACCCGGTGAAATTGTAAAAGCCCTCAGGCTAACAGCTCGAAAAAAAAGAAAAGGAAAAAGGTTTCAAGATGCCTAGCGTTGTTATCTCCGACGGCTGTAATATAATGTATTGTTACCGGTAATTTGATCTTGATGGCGTAATGCTACTCGTTGTTTATAACTCCGGTATAGTGTGCGATGGTGTGATGTCTTTCCCAGGTCAAGACTTGCTGTAGGGTGGCTCTATGATTGATAGAAGCTCATCTAAGATAGAGGATTATCATAATAATTATGAAATCTATATCATCTATCAGTTCCAGTGATAATGACATGTCTTGTGAGCGCATTTATCTCATGTGAATAAAAAACTACTACGACTTCCTGCGCTCCAATAACCGTTGATAATAGGACGTGTCCTAGAGTGGGTCGTACAAAATTCAAAATATTGTTTAGACGTTCCTCGTAAATTTATGTGCCTCTGACTGACCTCATCGTCGCGTAAGTGATGCCTCATTGTAATATCAGATAGAATTCTGGTTAAATATTTATCGGTAATAATAAAACAAATTACAGGCGCACTTAATTTTAATACACAAAAAGCCCCGCACATACTTAAAGCGCGGGCGAGATTCAGTGGTTTTTTTTTATTTTTTTATTATTCATATATATTTTACAATGGTAACACAACACGGAAACCACTCGAGGGTTTATCTGTGCTGTGCACTGTCGTCTATTTTTGACATATATTTTAATATAAATTACTTATGTATAAATAAGACTGCACTAAGTTTATAATAACTATTGCCTAAACCTCAACATGGCCTGATCCTGGCTGATTTTAGATATATGGGTGACAAAGAACATATTTCACCATTGACTCCTACGGCCCACAAGTGGGTGTTGTGGGTCGCATTAATCCTCGATAAGGAACGCGCTGTTACGTTGTCATTCAGGACATGAAATGGAATCGCCTTGTCATAAGGGTTTACTAAAACTTTTGTGTAAACATACTATGTTCATGAATCTTGTACTGGCGAGTCTACTTAGCTGTAAAGTTCTCTGTACCAAAAGCGAACAAAAAAAAATACATAATCTATATAACAAATAAATTCTACTTCACAGGGGATTTTTTTTTAATTCTCAAATGTAACAATCATAATGATTTCTCATATTTACGCGAATACTACACGCTGTCTTACGCATGGTGACGTGGGGGGTACTGAAGTGTTTGATGTCCTGATGATGTAACTGCGACACCTCCTCCCCTGATGGTGAGTGATTCCTGTGGTCCATAATATCTAGATTTCTTGACAAGGAATCATAATGCTGATACGTTGTCAACCTTGAGGACAGAGATGGAATACCTCGTCACCAGTAATAAAGATGTCCGAATCCCTACACTCACCAGACAAGCAGCATAAAGCTGTTATTTCACGTTGGTATTCTATGAGGGTGTGATCCTACCCCAGCCGAGCTGACTCTTTCATTCTGCAGTTGGAAACAACCTGCAGTATAGCTTGATACATAATTTAGTGTGAACGAGGCCTAAAACCGTTATCGACGTCACGCGAATTAATTTAACGCATCGCAATATCTTACTCCTGTGATAGAATTGATAAAGTAAGATTTCCATTGATATATTCATGATACAAAAAACATTCTCTTTATTACAATACGTCTTTGACATTGTACAGTCATCGAGTTAATTTATCATTCGATTATTTGTTTGTTTTATGCATTATATTTATTTATTTTTTTACTGTTTATTGTATTTACTTACACAAAAAAATCAGAAGTTCACAAAAGGCGCACCTAATGTCATTCATTCTACCAACTGACCGAAGATGTGGACAGAAAGTGTGAACGGTGTAGCAATAGACTAATAGAAAAAAGAGAAAAGACAAAATATAATATAAAAATTTGTATATTTTATAACAAATAATTCCAAAAATACATAAATATATATAATAAATACTATACAATAACGGTAGCTACCAGTTAGAACCAATTATATATATAAAAAAATGGGAGAGCATTCTTTGTGAGATTATATATGATAACATATATTTGAGTTTGTTGTCGAAGTTTTAATTAATTATAACGCTATTGGCTGTCTTAGACATTTTTTATTTAATTGTAAGCAAGCAACTTTAATTGCGTTTCCTGTGCTGGCTTCAATGAAATGGTTCATTGTAACTTTTAATGATGAGCTGCCATGTGCTCGGTGGCGGTGAAGCTAAATTTGATGAGGTAATTGTGTAAAACATCCTAGCCAGGATATAATTAAAAGAAATATTTAAAAAAAAGTTAAGGTCGTCGAGTTTTTGTGGGGCCGCGTGTCGGTGGATTATACTCCAATGTATCACTATAACTCGAGTTGGATGAATCTCCCACAAGAGCAGTAGTTATAATTTTTTAATTAATAGCAATTTCCTCTGATAAGATTATCACATTTATTACATAACGTATTTATATGGTGGTAAGGTTGGCAATCGGGTAAACAATTCACATGCTAAGTGATCACTGCTGCCCAATATTATTACATTGTTTTTTTTCTCTATTTTTTTGTGAGTACACTATGTGTCTTTTTTCCGATAATATGTCCAACGCCGGGCCTGCTATAAGAGATTTTCATTGTTAAAATAAGCTGCGCCTTTCTATATACTTTTCTTATATTAGTTTCCTTGCATGAAAGCTTTGTGTACATAAAAGATAAATAAGTAAATAAATAATTGGTTCATATACAAGAGTCTGTCGTAAGATTTTGATGCGCCAACTATATCACTTAGCATAGTTTCCCAGTCGTTGTGCAACTATTTATTTAATGTTTGTATCATGTTTACTTTTTACAAATATACATCAGTATCAGGCAGCATAATTGAATTATTTTTTATTGCCGCCAGTCTGAGTTAAACCACACCAACAACGGCTACGATTAAGGTCAATACACATAGTATTCTAAAGCATATACCCAGCAGAATGCTCAGCATTAAAATTAAATATTATTCACGAACCGATATTGATTTCACCCGTGTACTTGCAAAATTCTCGTGTCAAGGTAACGTAAGACAGGCGGCGAATGCCTCGTGTACGAGAGAATCTTTATTTGTTTGTAATTTCGCCAAGCATGAGCATAATAGTATGGTTGGCGATTTATTTTCATGCTTTTCATCAAACGAAGGCGCGATTCGATAAACAGTTGTTTTTTTTTAAATCGATACATACGCGAAGGTGGAAATTGTTTAATGGGGTGTGATCATTAATAATGCAAGTGTAGAATAGAAAAAGCCGTGTCGCATTAAACTGGTTATAGCATATAAAGGTAGCCTAGACCAGACCGCGATAGGCGGCTAATGATACGATAGAAAATTTAAAGAAGCTGGACGAAAAACTGAAAAGGTGTTTCGTCGATCGTTATTAAAAAAAACGGAATGCAGATGCTATGATATTTAAGATGGAGTGTCATTGGAAATAAGCTCTTCGGTTTCTTAATCGATGAAACGAATCAGTGATAACCTATTTTTGTGCTAGTAATCTGTAAAAATGTCTTCCGGCCCCGGTCTAGTCGATTAAGACAGCGTGCCTTTACCACTTGATAGAGTCGTATAGGTCGCGGGACATAAGTCTAGCGGTGAACGAAACGTGGGGGGGATAGCTGCGCATGCGTACTGTCGCGAACGCAATTGTTCATTTCTACAAATTAATTACGAATAAAGCGTTTTTGTTTGTACTTTTTAAGTCTAAGTTTAAGCTAGTTATATCATAACATCATCATCATCAGCTCACTAATATCATAAATGCGAAAGTTTGTATGTTTGTGTGGATGAAATTTAGCACGCCCATAGATTATAGTCTGGAATTAAATAGGATTAGTAGATTTTTTTTTATTAATTACAAATGTTAATACATACAGTACATTACAGTTTACCACTTTCCACATATATAAAGGGACAATTTTTATTTAAAAAAGAATAGATTTAAATTTAGAAAGCGACTGTACGTACATCTGGTCCAAGCGGGGTGTCGTATCGGTGCGCGGGGCAGAGTACGACTGGAGAGCCAATAAGCGTTTACGCATGGCCGCCCGCGTCCCCCTTCACTCCCCAGGGATACCTTCGACTTCTGCGCCATTAACGGTCAGCGCTAGACTTATTTGCCGCAACTTTACTTAAGCGTAAATAACAGCATTCAACTGCTACCTTCCTGTACGCGATTTAACGTTTAATTTTTAATGTAGCAGGAAATTACAGATGCACAGTAAACTGTGGTGCAATCTCGATCCGAAAACTAATAACTCGTGGGTTTTGAAAATTATGATCTGGAATTTCAAGTCCACCTGTGATCTCAATACTCATTATCCTTATTATTTAGAGACGGTACGACGGACGGACGGTTCATATACATTAATTACTATTAGACGTAATTCAACGTTCTCTCTCTTAAAACTCTTTAACTAGCGTTTGTCTATGTATGGTTCATTATTCCTTTCCCCTTGGAGTCCCATTGATATTTAAAACACGTTCGTTATATGACTCGCATCTCCCCTCGATACGTCCATAGCGCGATAATCTTTTGCACATATTTCATAAAAAACTCCAAGAACGCGATCGTAGAAGAACTATATTATATAAATACACGAATGTCATTGAAAATGTAACGAGAACATTAAAAAGATTTCGTTTGACATCTCAATATGTTGATGAAAAAATTACGGACCTTGGCTTGCTAGTAATAAATTATTTATTAATTCGTACTATTTTACGCTATTATTAACTAGATACGTTATCGAATTCACTGCTATAAATAGCACAGTTTGTCACTGTTGTTACGACGAGGCACATATATACGATAATCTTTTTTCCTGTATTTTATTTTATTTTAATATTTATTTTAAGACAGACTAATTTAAAATTTATGCACAATGGGTCCGTTCATTAATACTGATTAGCATTTGCCACCAATCAATCCCCGAAATGGAGTAAATTTATGGGCAGATGCTTAGCAAACGGATAGTACAGTTGTTTAGAAATACGAAAACTACATAATTATACACAGATGCCCAAACATACATAATACATACATACTTAAGTATATAATATATTGGGAAAGGGAGAAAATAATTACATTTATCAATTCATTGGTAGCTTGAGTACCCTTGTGAAATATTAATCAAGAATGCTGAATTGATGCGTTGAAACGTAAATTAAGTTGTTTTGAGGAGAATGTAACGCTCTAACATGCGTATTGATATTGATTTTTTTCCTTAAGATAGAAAGGTGAGGCCGGGTCATTTGAAGCAGAAAAGAGAGTTTAAAATTTCACTTCTGCCAGGTAATATGCCACTTGCGTCATATTGTGATGTATGAAATATATAAAATACCGTACTATATTTGATATGAACTAAATATTATATTAAAGGAAAGAGGATTCCGTCCTGCGGGGCGTGTTAGCAAATGTGTCGATTCTGATGTCGGCCGACCCACCTGAACTAATTGCGACCGCGGAGATAAGATATAAAATCATTTTACGGGCGTGAGTGTAAACTTCAAAAAAGAGATAGTGCCAATTAGAAAAGTCAATCTTTTTATCCTCCATTTGAGACAGTAGCAGTAGTAGTAGAGTCATATTGCAGCTTGTTTCTTGATGCAACATGAATGGATCGGCTAGACGGGGCAATATCCATGCTGCCCTCACAGAATACCGCCAGAAATGTCTCCATTGACCGAAATCAAATGGTTTCATTTCACTATATATACATACATATATATATATATATATATATATATATATATATACATATTTATAATATATTAACTTCTATGTTCGGCATTTATTTATAATTTTATATTAACTTGCAACCGTGGCTTTTGTTCAACATTACACAAATTAAAAATTTTGTTGGTTTTGACATCGGGGATTGTGATCGGTTGTATTACCTAACGTGAAATTAAAAGCTAGCGCGACAAGGGGTCTCTGAAAATTAAAAAGAAAATCTTTCAATTCAACTGGTGCATAAATATTGTTTTATGGACGGACACCCGTCTAAATATATAAGCGGTACAGGACTGTAATACAATATTGAAACTTGTAGCACTCGTGGATATTCTGTAGTTCACAGTTGACCTACTTGCATGACCTTGACTTGCTGTGAGCAAGAACCGTCTTATCATTAAGCTGTATACGACTATTTGTGTACTTAAATGTAATCTTCTTTTTTTGATACGACTGCATTTCTAGTTCAGATTTACTTTTTTCCTATTCCTCTTTAGTAAGTCCGTTAAAATACGTAGTTAATGTTTTTTTTTATATCAGCACGAAACGAGCCACACAGTTCATCTGTTGGTAAGTGATTCCTGTGGCCCATGACATTTTACATTCATCCTTGACAAATCATAATGCAGATGCGTTGTTACCCTTGAGGCCTGAGATGGAATGCCCCGTCACCAGTAATAAAGGACTCAGGATCCCTGCACTCACCAGACGAAACACAGCAACATTATACTGCTATTTCACGCCGGTATACTGTGAGGGTATGGTCCTGTCCAGGTCGGGCTGACCCATTTATTCTGCAGCTAGAAACAAACAGCAGTGTAGCTCTAACGCTATGATTTATTTAAAGTTTCGTGGTTCGACTTTTGATGCGTTAATAGCGTATTAGTTTAGGGTCCGGTCTAAATTCGAGGTCGTAGGCTAGAAAGCCATTGTAGTTGTGGTTAATTAACCAAAATTTTATTAATTTCAGTAACAATGACAGCCTATAAAAAAAATCTTAATTACATTAAATATTTTGGTACTAAATCACCGTAAAATATATTTAAAAAGGCATAAACAGCGGTGGTCACATAATTCAACACACTTAAGGGATATTATGTATGTACATATGTATTTTTATTATAAATAAAATAAAAGTAATTAAATACAAATCTTTGTTGTCTTCCTTTTAATAATATGCCGTTAGTGTAATGATTAATAGTAATTAAAATAGAATTAATATAAAGCTATCAATAAAGTTGTACGTAGCTAAATAGGTGTCTTTAATTATGTGACCACCGCTGCATTTACCTTTGTTTCCCCGATGTAGCGACTGGATTTCCCCGGCCGTTGTCACGGGGGGACAGAGGTGGGAACGCTGTCATCTTGAAACATGTGAAGCGGGTTTTTCACCCTCCACCCTCGTCTGATAAATATTTAAAATATTGTCGGTGCATTACACTGATGTCGTACGTAGAGGGGTTATGATTAAATTTATCAATGACTGGATTGTAACATGTTGTAAATTTAATAAACCCCATGCACCCAAATATACATTTTAAATTTGAAATGGAGATAGACAGATCGTTGGTAGTGTCACAATTTATATCTGCATTAATTAACACCCACATTAACAGTATAAATAAACAAATTGCAAAACAATCGCATCATTGTTCGTTGGCCTATCGTTGATTAAACAAGTAAATCGTGAAGAGGATTTGTACTATGGAGAAAGCTTCGTGTCGTTATTTAGTCTTCCTCACTAAGTAGGGAAATCCTCCTCAAACCATTTTGGAATTACGTCTACGCGGTCTACACTTACCCTCTTTAAGTTCTTTAAGGTAGGCAGAGAATAGTTTTAAGGCAATCCCAGGACCTGTCGAGATAACCGACTAGCGGAAAATGTGGAACAAAATGGAAAATTAGTATTAGGAAGATGACCGTATAAAAAAAAATCAATCTACATAAATCATAAACAAACAGTTTTACTGTTCTTCTCGGCATGTCAAAAATTTACGCAAGATGGGTAGGTGAGAATGCTAACTCTGCAATAAAAAAATATTTCTTCGACTGTATAACTTGTTAATTACCTTGTGGCAACACAGATGCGCTCCTCGCTGTGGTTTGTGTATTAAAAAACTGGATAGATTATACTTTCGTCGTATCGCCTTGAGTTATCACCGTTGTTTCGCGCTGCGAACTACTCTAACATACAAACCTTCCTTTCAAGAAAGAACTATTCCGAATTGGTTCATATGCCATCTAACTTATTGGTATTTACTATCGTATAAAGATATCATTCAAGGTGCAAACATTTTGGGGAGCTTAACCTGGCCATTTAGATCGTGGAGTAGTTTTGTTGTACTTCTGGGGTAATCAAACACTTCCGGTTTATTTCATTTTCTTTTTTTTATTACGGAGAGTAACAAACGAGCACACAGTTCACCTGATGGTAAGTGATTCCTGCGGTCCCATGACATCTACATTCATACTTGACTTTGTGTTTTGTCAATTGTCAATGTGTCAAAATGTCAATTGCATCTACCCTAGTAGGATTGAATAAAGTGTTTATGTTCTATTTACTGTGAAATTGTTTTTTATACGACGGGTAAAATGTATTCCGAAATAAAAAAATAGACGCGTCTGTCAGGAGGGAATTTACGAGTCTATACCGGTGAAACTGTAGAGGTTATTCGGTAACAACACCAACATCATCTAAAAAAACGTGATTGGTGTTTACATATTTTTTTTATATAAATTTATTCTTATCCCTAAATTATTTTTTATTAATATTAGGTACATATGAAATACGCGTATTATATGGAAAAAGTAAAAAAAAACGTTTTATTATGAAATTATATATTTAATCAATTGAAGTATGTACTATTATTATCTATGCACTTTCGGCATTTTATAGGTAGTTCATTGATTCCATTTATGAAAAAAAATTAGGAGAATTAATAACATCTTTAAAAGCAGAAAAAAATTGTCCAAAATCCCAAAAAAGGATTAATCTGTTGAAGCAGGTCCGGGGAGTATGGTGGGTGTCGGAGACATTCCAATCGCAGCCCCTCTAATGTAGCGACCCTCTGTCGTTAAGTATGGGTCTAGCGTTGTCATAAAGCAGCAGTGGGCTGCAATTGGCAGCAATTGCCAGTCGCGGTTTGTTTGACGACTAGCTTTTCCATCATGTTTTGTAATTGTTGACAATACAGATGTGCCGTAATCTTCTGACCAGATCTTAGAAAGCTGTAGTGTCTGACACCAGCACTGGTCCACCAAACACTCAATCTTTTTCTGAGTCAACTTTCGCTCCAGACAGGGTTCGGCCGGTTCTCCTGGGTTCAACTACTGTGATGAGCGTTTCCGATTGTCTTGCTATATTCTTTTATCATCACAAGTAATGATACGATTCAAAATTCTCTCGATATTGTCACGGTTGAGTAATGTAACGCAGCACTCAATACGTGTTTGTTGGTGTGCTTCACTCAATTCTCGACCTTTTCCAATTTGTTTCAAGTGAATTAAAATTATTTTGTCACCCACGCCGAAGCCTGCCACTAACTCTGACGTGGTTTGCGATGGATCCGCTTCCACGATCACCTCTAATTCTTCATTGTCAACCTGGGTCTCCGACCATGCGCGGGGTTTGTTTTGGAGGTCAAAACCTCCAGAACGAAAATGTTGGAACCGAAAACGTACCGTGCTTTCTTTTACGGTAGCTTCCATATACACATCATTAATCCTTTGACTTGTTTCTGCAGCGCAGGTGGCACGGTGGAACTCATATTCGTAAATAAAGTGATAATTCAAATTTTCCATTTTGTTAACAGAACGATGTCAAAGAAAAAACAAATTGCGCGAAAACAAATGAATTACTAAATTCGAAACACAAATACACAAGCCCAAATTTGAATTAGGAATCCCTAACCAAATGCCAGATCATTTAAGTTCAAAGTGACCAGTTCGACAAAACGCCAATTTCATATGTAAGAACTTACTATGTAACTGCATAGGTCTAGTCCCGATGCAGTAATTTAATTAAATTACCACTAAAGTTATTGTTTAACTGATATCTATTATATTAGATGATAACTGAAAAAAAAAGTTTATTTTTGTCCTTGTTGGTTCTTGTCTTAGTGTCTTCGAAGCTGGATTCGATTTCCAACTGAAGAAAAATTACTACATTTTGAGTCTGTAAAAGTTGCAATTGATTTTATGTTTATATAAACAAGATTATATAGTGTCTGGTACGATTCCTTTTGCCTTTTGTTCGTTACACTTTTATCTAACTCGTTTTTGAGGATCACTTTGGTTTGTCAATCACTTAACCTTGGATTAAGATTAGTTACGTAGGGTAAGACTGTTTGTCATACTGTCCTTTGAAATAAAACTATGTCGCCGTGGTCGATATAGAACAGTACCAGTCACTAACTCTTTCTACAACAATACTAATGATGTAATTTTGTTCACAGGCCCTGGCTCACACCCTTCAGGGTCTGGGTCAGGATGAGGGAATGTACCAGCAGTTCATTCCGTTGGCGATCCACCTCGCTGACGAGTTTTTCCTTACACATCCATCGCGCGACGTCCAGTTGCTCATTGCTTGCTGCATCGCCGATGTGTTGCGGGTCTACGCTCCCGAGGCTCCTTATAAAGATCAAGAACAGGTAAGAATCATTTATTTATCAGCTCCTAGCACGACGTCTAGAGAATATCGTTTGACGTCGTATTCCCAATAAGGTCAAGTACGAAGAATACGTTAAGACATTGAAAATGTATTGATGCAGGATGACATAAAGAGGCAGCAGAAAAAACAACTTTCGGCAATAAAGGGTCAGCTCATTGGACAAAGACTTGGCTTGTTCTGAACACCTAGATTAAAAGTAAAATGAAAATATTATAGCAAAAATGAGGAATAATTAAGTTAATAAGTACACATCTTGAACGATTGAAATAAAAAAAAATATATTTTAGAATTTGTTGGGCCGGACTCCTTTGAATTAAAAACCGTAGCTTATAAATGAAATCAGAATTTTGATTGACTTTTTCAAGAGTTCTTTCACACGCATAGATCAACTGACACCCTTTTTATTCGATAATAATCTAAATAAATGAACTTCTAACTATATCAGAACTGTTCACCATATAAGCTAAGTATATAAAGGTGGTGGATATAATTAAAGGTCGGTTAATTCCGTTTTTTTCTGGTTATATCCGCTTCGCTTTCGATGTTTGCAATATATTAACTTCTGCTCACTTCTAATAGGGTAATGCTCTGGCGTCGAGGTTAACGTTGAACTATCTGAAATCATACCTTTGTTGCTTTTTAATTGATTCATCCACGTAATCTGTTAGAGCGGTTTCTTCAGTCAAAGTATATAGGTATATCTTCGACATATTTTTTCCTACTTCGATTTATAAGACATTCTGGTTTCCTCTGTGTTTACTGTCAGTTATGTTGAAAACTATATCAACCATACTATATAACCAGTAAGATGGTTTCAAACATTTTTTATTACAATTACACTCGGCGTCAATGAATCTGGGTCAGCAACTAAAATTGTAATATCTCGGGAATTAATAATGCTAGCTTAGAGTATTTTTATAGACTATCTGTTTATTTATTAAACATTTTTTTATTACAATTACACTCGGCTGCAATGAATCTGGGTCAGCAACAAAAACTGTAATATCTCGGGAATTATTAACGCTAGCTTAGAGTATTGTTATAGACTATTTATTTATTTATTAAATCTTCAATTGTAAACACCTTTACTTTTTTTAAAAAGGCTACAATGATCGGACTTAATGCCTTTTGGCATTCCTCTATCAGTCACATGGAGAAATATTGACTGAAGGTGCCAACAAAATAAATATTGACTATATCTTTAACATAACTACTCAAATAAAATTAATAAAACTTATTATTTGTATTATTAATAATTATAAAAAATACAGTAATTTAAAAACGCGTAAATTTCTAAAATTGATAACTGTGTAACCGGGTCAGCCCGAACAGTATCCTGAGGGTATTAGCAGACCGTTATGACTGTCAGTACTTGAACCATTGTACTATAGTTCACTTACTGACTAATAAATAATTAATAATAATAACCGCATAGGTATTTAACCTATGAGGTTATTATTATAAATTAATGATAGAAGTCGTAATTAATGCTTTAAGTTGACATTTTAACTATATTTGACATTTAATAATTTTATAATCTTAGTGGAGCAGAGCTAATTGTTTATTGTTATTCTTTGTTTGTTTTATTTTCATTGTTTATTTTATGTTTTTGTCTATGTGTGTTGTGTATTAATTGTAATTTATTTAAATGTATGAATGTATTAATGGATCACTGTTATCCGATATTAATGAATTTAATTGAATATTATTTTCTCACATGTTAGCACTAGCCATATCTATATCAAAACGGATGACCACGAAGTTTCTGAGGAACATTTCTCCATTTCTCAATCAACGCAATTTTAAATTCACAAAGTGTTTGGAGCGGTGTTTCGTCACCACATACTTTAGCCGAGCTCATCCCAGATATGTTCGTATGTCTATATATACCCTAAGGCTTAGGTCGGGACAGCCTGCTGGTCATTCCATGCGACTGATAACCTCTAAAAGTAGTCACTCACATTCTTGGATCCTCCATCATGGGAACGGGTATTATCATGCATAATAAGAGCATTCTCATCTATGATTTTTGTTTCCGAGGATATCTTAGCATACATTTACAATTTATAACACATTAATTTACTTTTTCCACAGGTCAAAACGATATTCCTGTTTCTAATAAACCAGCTTCAAGGTCTACGCGACCCCAAGGATCCGGCGTTCAAACGATACTTCTATCTCCTGGAGAATCTCGCCTACGTCAAGTCTTTCAATATGTGCTTCGAGTTGGAGGACTGCCAGGAGATATTCTGCGCTCTCTTCTCACTCATGTTTAAGATTGTCAAGTTAGTTTAAAATAATTATTACCTTATTCTTGTGAATTAATTTGTGTACAGGTAGATTTTATTTCGACATTAAAATATCGGTGGTAATATTTCAAGTATTATCTGTGAACGATTTTTATAAGTTTTCAGTTTTTTTATTGCAATCGGGGTAGGCAGGATGGCAAAGTGGTTTTAATTTGTCACCAATGCCAAACTTGGCAGAGGGTGGGGGTACCTGTCGCCGTACATTGGTCACGAATGGTATTGTGTAATTGTTTGTACGCAGATCCAGAATGGGAGCACGTTACTAGTCCAGGGATTGAGAAGGTTCGTGACAAAATATTGTCGGCATATTGGCCGAGGTACTAAATTGAATAAATACACGGAATACAGTAGCGTTATGGAAACGCCCTTGTCTTAAGAGACGCATCTATTGAAAAAGTGGCTCAAGCGGATGCCCTATCAGAACAAGGGCGAGAAGTGTCTCGTGTATTAAACATGAGCCAGTCTGGTATGTCCAGAGTTTAGTGGCGATACCAGGAGACTGGTAGCTGTAACCGAAGGAGTGGATCCGGTAGAAAAAGGAGACATCACCGACGGATGACCAATTTATCGTCAGTACTTCGCATAGAAATCGGGCTCTCTAGCGTTCAAATCTAACAGGAGGCCAGAGAAACGCGAGGCGTGGCTGTTAGCGACTGGACAGTCAGAAGAAGACTAAAGGCGGCTAACCTGACTCCAAAAACGCCGGCTACCGTCCCTAAGTTGATAGCTCCTCCAGCAGCCCGACCACACGAACACGTGAACGTGAGGGTAGACCAAAGGAGCTCTGTTCTCTTCTCAGATGAAAGCAGAGTTCGGAACACTCTGCTTGGCAGCGATAGACGACAACAAAAATGAAATGAAAATGTGGCATTTGGAAGAGGTTCCTGAACGGCGTGGGCGGGCATTTCAAAGAGACAAAGACCGAGTTGTCTTACACCGAAACTAGCTGCGGATTTGGAGGTTTGACGGTGAACCGATGTATTGAAGAGATATTAGGGGATCATAACATTTCTTACAACCTTTTAAAGGATCAGAGTTTATTCGTTATAGTATTTGGTGCTGGACGGTAGAAGGTGTGTCAGCATGAACAATTAGAAGGCGATTATGTAAGGCACTTATTTGGAAGAATATTTTGTAACACTTTTAGATAAAGCAAAAATTAAAGCTAGATTGGAGTTTGCTAAAAAATATAATAGAGATTATTAGAAAATAAGAATATTGGATTGAATAATTGTGACGTAAAACAATATGTATAC
This sequence comes from Teinopalpus imperialis, assembly GCA_029286865.1. Classification (NCBI taxonomy): domain Eukaryota; kingdom Metazoa; phylum Arthropoda; class Insecta; order Lepidoptera; family Papilionidae; genus Teinopalpus; species Teinopalpus imperialis. Next base: position 8,125,646 of record JAGSMU010000015.1, read on the forward strand.
CAAGAAAACGGTCAAACATAGAGGGAATATCAAAGTTTGGGTCTGTTTTGCTCGGGCATAGTGTTGGACTGGCAAATTGTAAGCAATATGGATAAATTCCAGTACAAGAATATTTTAGAGACAATTATGTTACACTAGACGAAAGTTTGCCGGTGATTTGGACTTTCCCACAAGGCAATGATCCAAAATAACAACAGTGGTTAAAGACTTTCTACGGAGCCAATCATTAACGGTCTTAGATTGGCCCCGTACAGTACCGACATAAACCCTATTTGTGGTAAAATGTGAAGAAAATCGTTGCCACAAAACGTACCACTAACGTTCATTAACTTTATATGGCTTCTTTTAAAGAAACATGGAGCAAATTCCAATATCAACTTGCAACAAATTAATTTTTCCATTGCTAAAGCGATGTCATGCTGTTAATGCTGCAGTTCAATGCAAAAGGACATGCGACAAAATATTGATAACTTTACTTTATGTCTACAATTAATTATAATAAAATTCCATTTAATATTTATTACATTTATTTTTTCTTGGTCACTCAGTGCGCTTATGTTAGTTTTGCGGTTTATAAACACTTCATCTTTTAATTAAATTATTTGCTGTTTCAGCACCGAACATTCAACAAAAGTGAAATCATTCATGTTAGACGTCCTCTGCCCTCTCATCACGGAGTCGGACGTGGTCTCCAATGAACTATTGAACGTGATCCTCATAAACCTCGTAGAGCCGAACAAGCGGGATCACAAGCACGCGTATTCCCTAGCTAAGGAACTCATCATCAAAACTAGTGAGACCCTCGAGCCCTGCATACAGGCGGTGAGTATGGATTTCTTTGCTGTTTCTAATAATATTATATCGCTAATCATCTTACATACATGTGACCAGTAGCGGGGTCTTTATTAGCAGGTTGTAAAAGTATATTATATAAGTCCACGGTATATTTTTAAAAAGTGTATTGCTAAGAGGTTTCACAACACGCTCCAAGACTGTATCTTGATACACTTTGGCTGAAGTTTTCACTCCTTTTTCACAAAAAGTGGTTTTGTGACTCCTTGATAAGACACGCCTCACCAAACCATCACTGACGCATGATGATGACCAGTTGTTCCTTTCCAACCACTTGAGTAGCTTCTTTAGAAATGTGAGCGTACACTTTATCATTTTGCTTATTGTAGTGTTCTTCAATCGTGAAAATTTTTTCATCGGTAAAGAGGATATTTCTGTGCCTTTCACCTGCGTATCGCAACAGAAGGCGTTTTGATCGATCCACTCTCTTTAATTGTAAAGATTGATTTAGAGCATGTCCTGTATATCGACGATAAGCACCGAGCTTCAGGTCTTGGTTTATAGTACGCGACAGAGTCCTAGCGGGAATCTTCATTTCTCGCGATAAGATTTTTTGCTTCCTTTATTGCCAGACTAGTTATGTATTAGCGAGTTTGTATCAGCATTACATACTTAACTTCTTACTAAATCCAGTTTTGAGCAGAATAAGGGTAATTTGCGGAAACCTTTGATTTACTTCTATAATTTGAAGAAATCAGCAGCCGAGGCGTTTCAATTGCCTGGCATAAATACAAGAGCTTTTTGCATCGCATAGTTACTGGCGGTGAAAAATGGATCCACTATTTATTACTCAATATATATATATTACTCAAAGAAGGGGAAATCATGGAATCATTCATGGAAAAAAACTCTGGTGTATTTGGTGGGATCTTGGGATGGGACTACATTCTGACGAGATCGGATGGTGCTTTCCATACGGACGTTAGATAACAAAGAGCTTACTCCTCGGTCCTAAGCCAACGAGAAATAGCAGGACTCGGTGTACAGAGCGTCTCCGACCGTGACGTGGTGTGGACAGAGAAGGAGCTCCATAGGAGGTACCACAAGACTTCACGAGCCGTTTGCAGACACACTGGCTATGCTTTGGTGAGCTTTTAGAGGAAACCGTGTGTGAAAAACAGGATCAGGATATTAAGACCAACAACTATCGGAGATACATCCTCACGGACGGCACCGTCGACATCTGTCGAGCATGCCATTGCCCCAGTGAGTCCCTTGGGCACGTTATCGCCGGTTGTTCGGCGCTTTCTCTAAGTATCTGTACAGGCACAACTGGCTACTAGCCAGGATTCTCCACATGGAGCTCGCTTTGTCTTGTAGATTGGGGAAAAAAAAATTACAAGTACACACCGGATGCCGTGCGGCACACGAGGTTACCGACATGTAGAGTTGTATGCCGACTGAAATTATTCATATAGTCGTATCTGCAAACGGGTTAATCCCAACCAGCATGACGAATCGCCTGAGGCGGTTGGGACTCGGAGACGCGCAGCTCAAATGCATAATCGTAAATAGTTCGCAGGTTTCTTTCCCTTTCACCCTAACCCTGGATTTTTTGGTCTCCACTGTCGAGGGATTCCCGTCCCGTTGCTCTTTATACGTACTTTGTTTAATTATGTTTATAGTATTTTATTTATTTATTTTATTGAACAACCACGATACGGAGATAGAAAAAAAATTATATCCCCCATATTAATAATAAATAATATTGCCTATTTCATCTAACATAGTTGATGAAATCTGGTAACCATTATGAGATATCACCGTTGTCTAAATCGATCTTTTGTCTGATCGTTTACATATAACTTGTTCAATTTAATTAATTATCCTTTTTTCCTACAGTTTTTTAATCACGTCCTCATACTCGGCAAAGAAGAGAAGAGTCTGCTAATATTCTCAAAAGTGTACGAACTAATATATGAACTATATCAGTGTTGCCCTACCATACTACTCTCAGTGCTGCCACAGTTAGAGTGCAAACTCAAGTCGGCACAATTCCAAGAGAGGCTGAGTGCGGTCGCCCTACTCGCTCGCATGTTCTCGGAACCGGGCTCAGAACTCGCCACACAATATCCGGCCTTATGGCGTGCGTTTTTGGGCCGTTTCAACGACATATCAGTGCCGATACGGATCAAATGCGTACAATATTGCATGCACTTCCTCGTCCATCACCCGGATCTGAGGAAAGATATAACGGAAACGTTGAAAATGAGACAGCACGACGCCCACGAGCAAGTGCGTTACGAAGTTGTTATGGCGATTATAGCAACGGCCCAAAGAGACTTCCAGGCTGTCGCCGAGTCGGATGACTTGTTACATTTTGTAAGAGAACGAACCCTGGATAAGAAGTTCAAAATCCGTAAAGAAGCGATGTCGGGATTGGCGATGATATACAAAAAGTTTTTAACAGAAAACTCCGTACCACCGGCTACAGAAAAGGCAGTGCAATGGATAAAAGACAAAATTCTCCACGGGTACTACATGACAGCTTTAGAAGACAGATTATTAGTCGAGAGACTTCTAAATACATCCCTAGTGCCCTACACGCTATCACCTCAGGTTCGAATGAAGAAATTGTATTATTTAATGTCTAACGTAGACGATAATGCCACCAAAGCGTTCATAGAACTACAAAAGCATCAGTTGGCTGTCCGTCGTACGGTGGCAGAGTGGGTGGAGTTGCATAGGAAGCCGCCCGCACCGGCCGTGCAGAAGGAGTTGATCGCTAAAGTCTTACACATAAGTACAAAATTCCTACCGGAGTCCGTGAAAGCGCAAGAGTTCCTCAATAAGTTCTCGCAGCATATGAAGAAGGCACCTGAACTGCTCCAGGGTATGGAGACGATTCTGAATCCGAACGTGAGCTGTGAAGTTTGCGTTAAGACAACGGTAAGTTTATACTATTATTGCATTTCGGGTTTATTCAACTTAAGTTTAGCGGCGTTTTTACAACGATATGATATACAGTGTAAACTCTTTATAACGATAAACTCTATAACGTAGAAACTATTATTGTTAAAAATTGTTGTGAATTTGGTTGGTTATCTTTCTTCACTCTCAAAAAAATGCTCGATTCCTTGAGTTTCGTTATAAAGACTAGTCTAGACTGTATATAAAGTTGCCACTCTAGAATTATTTTATTCATCGGTTATAGGTTTTACAAGCGTGTGGTTAATCCACTCTTACTTCAAAACCTTTGAGTTTTTTTTTATATTACTTTGTGAGTAACAAACGAGCCATGATATCTACATTCACTCATGATAAGGAATCATAATATAGTTGCGTTGTCACCCTTGAGCACTGAGAATGCCTCAACACCAGTAACAAGGGTCTCCAAATATCTACATTCACCAGACGAAACAGCAATATTATTCTACTATTTCACGCTGGTATTATGGGAGGGGGCGTTATCTTCCCTGGGAGCTGACCCATTCACTGTGCAGCTAGAAACAAACTGCAGCGTAGATCTACCAATGTATATACACTGCAGGCCAAGAGTTTAAGAACACCTTAATTAAAGTAGGAAAATAAAGTAAAACTCCAATGAAATATTAAATGTTTAATTAACCTGTTTAATCATCTAATAGAACATTGATTGACAAACAATATACTTTAAAAACGTAATGAAATATTAACAGTCCATGCAAAAAAAGGTTATAGTTAGCCAATTCAATGGGATTGAGATCCGGGCTCTGAGGAGGCCAAACCATGTTTTTACACCCCTTGTGCCTCTTTCTCTTCTTAATATCTTCTATGTAATTTTGAGCTACGCTTTGGGTCATTATCTTGTTGGAAAATGAATCCATCTCCAATTAATCGCAACCCGGATGAAACGGCGTTTTGATTTTAAGATATCCATTCCACATCACATCATAAAAGTGTGGGTATCCAGCCCAATTTTTGATGTGATGCTAAGGTTTTAAGTAACATCGGAAATGTGACACGTAAGCATTATTTGATACTCAACAATGACGACACGAAGTGAGCCCTATTAGATAAAATTTGGATGGAGATGGATTGATTTGATTGTCACTACAGCTTCAATGGAATGGAATCGCGAGTAGACAGAAGTCTAGCGGAGTACATACGATATTGTTATATTGTAAGTACAATACTTCTCGTATTGAATGTTGTAAAAGTGGTAATTGGCAATGGCCAATGTAACATTAATGATATTCCATTTGAAAAAGACTTAAACTTTGGTGCATTTTCAGTCGAGCGTTCTCAAAAAGCTTGGACAACCGGTAATGACAAACTTATATTACAACACCGTGAAGATGCTCCTTGAACGAGTGAGCTCTGTGATGATAGACCATGACTCTCTGCTAATACTCGTCGGATATGTAGAGGGGGCTGTTAAGGGCACGGACACCTCTATTGCAGAGGAGTGCGGTAAGTAGAGACAATTTATATGTATTCACTTATTGCTTGTATGAAAAGTTTAAACAGTGTATATATTTACATAAAGTTAAATATAAACACGTTGATACATTTTAAGAGTTTACCTTTATACCTACGTTACTGATCTGTAAAATTAGCATTATGATAGGTCCTTACGTTTTTGAATTTTAATATATAACATATTTAACTCAACATCATAGTAGACACTACAGCTGCGATGCTAGGGTTTAAAACTTTCATCAAGATGCTATAATAATGTAAAGTCTAAATCTTTAATACTATATTATTATTATTATTTCAAAATGGACACATCAGAATGTACATATTCAATCATGCAAAATTTACATATAAAATTTAAGTTTTGATGAATTTCTTTCCATTTTGCTGAATATATATATATATAATATTAATATCTATGCATCATCACTATCAAAATTTTCTTTAATTCCGACCTTAAAGCTAGACAGTAATTATGTTTATGCTGGACATATGATGGAGTAGTGATCTCGTACACCACATAGACCTCGTGGACGACAATGGACAACTTTTTTTTTTGTATTTGCGTGCTTTTCGTAATTCGTATCATTTGGAACTAACGATAAGAACTCATGTTACGGGGAACTATAAATAATTCCCCTAGAATTAGTTACTCATATTAAAGTCAGACAACCCAACGCGGAAGGATTATTTGAATTTGTTTATGCAATTCTGCATTCCTTGTTTTTATTATTTTTGTGATTATATTCTGATTAATGGGAAAAATTGTGGTTTAAAACAAAACGTATGATCTTCTTTGAATATAATTGAAATGTACTCGATATAATTTAATTGGTGGATTTTTTGTTTGTATTACTAAACAGGTATTGATTTGAAGAAGGCAGCGGAACGTGGCCTAAAGTTGCTAGTGATGTTATCGTTCGTGTTCCCCGCACATTTCCTGCACGAGAACATTCTGAACAGACTCACCTCCCTGTTGGAAATAGACGACGAGACCGTGGCCCCTCACATACTCGCCGCATTGACTTTTCTCGGCAAATATAGACCGTTGAGTGAGTAATTACTAAAAATTATTGTTTTCGGTTAAGCCTATTCCTTAATTCATAGAGTTTGCCATCCACACCACGGCACAGAACAGTGGTATAGCTACGCTGCAATTTGTTTCTAGCTTCATAATGAATGGGGTAGGATCACGCCCTCACAGAATACCAGCGTAAAATAGCATCATAATGCTGCTGCGTTTCGTCTGTGTGAGTGTATGGATCCTGAGACCTTTATTACTGGTAAGAGGCATTCCTCAATCCTCATCTCAGTCCTCAAGGTTGACAAGGCATCTGTATTATTATTTCTTGTCAAGGATGATAATGTCACGGGTTGCGGGAATCACTTACCATCAGGTGGACTTTTTTACTTAAGGTTTGTTACTTTCTAATGTTATAAAAAAAATATCCCTTACACTTTCTAGAGTGGAAGATGGGTCAGAGTGAAAATACATTGAGACTACATAAGTTGGTTCTGTATAAACTATGAAAAGTCCTACTTGCAGACGCAGAACTGACCTATCTCCTTCCCAAGGTCTTATTGCATATTAATTACATCAGGTAATTCATATGCAATAAGACCGGAGAGAGGCATTGTCGAAAACAATACATACCTACAACACGACCCACACAGTGAATGAATTGACTCAACTGCACAACGAGCTCACAGAATATCAGTGTAAATGAGCAGCACATTTCATCTGTGTTTCGTTAGGTGGGTGTAGGAATCCGGAGACCCTTATGACTGTTGAGGGGCATCGATGACTTGTTTGATTCCTTTTTAAGGATGAAAGTGGCCATCGTGAGCAGAAGGAGTCACTCACTATAAGGTGAACTGTGTGTTCATTAGCTCCAATAAAAATTCTTGCCATGATAGCGAACAGGCTGGATTGTTTTTATATGAACCACTGCACTAATTTGTATGTTACATACAATAATTCAATTGCAGTGTATATTTGATAACTAAACATTGTAATATAATTCGAAATATAAGTGTCGAAACAAATTATTATTTATTTAACTAATAAAGGATATATCTAATAAAGGAAATTTTCATTATATAAGGAAAATAATATAGGAAAGGTATGTATGTACAAAGGCGTAGCTTATTTTACAATTAAAATCTCTTCCAAGCAGGCCTGATTTTGGATATATTATCGGGGAAAAAAGAAAATAAAACCATAGTGTACTCCCGTAAATAAAAAAAGAAAATAAAAACAAATAAAGGATAACAGAGATAAAAAATATATTTTTATTATTTTTCATCCTCAAAGCGATACAAAAAAATCTCATAAGCCGCCAATATTTATTTCCGCTGTCTCTTATCACTTCGCCCACATTAATGGCCGTCTCGAAATTATGGTATTCCTACGTGAGACCCAGTGGGCAGCACCTCGTCAGAAGCGTCGCACTCGTGCTGAGCACGCCCATCAACATTCATGAGGCTGCATTAATTTGGGGGAAATACGTTGATTTTTCGTAAAGTTTAGGCCCCGTGGTATCGGACGTCAATCAACGAATATTCGTCAATTTATTATAAATATTAAACGGGGGGGGGTTAAAATTTCTCCACGTAGGGTCGAGCAGTAAAAGGAAATTTTTAACAATTTAAATTCCATTCAAATTACTTTTCTATAAAAATAAAAACTTTTTTTGACGGTGAAGGAAGACAACGTGTTGTCTGCAAGAAATAGACAAAAATATATTTCCAAGAAATTTGGAAGACCGCAGTGTAGCCGCTTGGTGGACTTTCTCCACCGGCTTCAGAGAGGAGGCCAATATCTAACAGTGGCATATAGATAAACAAGCTATAATTTAACTTTTATCACGACTAAATCAATTTGCTTTGTTCAATAGGATTGCCGTACATATAGGAACCCCCAATAATGACAACGACGAAATATGGAAGTGGATTTGATCAGAACAATATAGATAATTTTACAATAATGTTTTTTTTTATTACTTTGAGTGTAAATAACGAATACACAGTTCACCTGATGTTAATTAATTGATTCCTGCGGCCAATGACATCTACATTCATCCTTGACAAGGAATCATAATGCAGATGCGTTGTCACTCTTAAGGACTGAGATGTACAACCTCGTCACCGGTACTAAAGGTCTCCGAATCTCTACACTCACAAGACGAAACACGGCAGCATTACGCTGGTATTGTATGAGTGCTCGGCCCTACCCCGGTCGAGCTGACCCATTCATTCTGCAGCTGGAGACAAACAAACAAATGTATGGTGCAAGCGTTCAAATATTATAACAGCACATATTGTTTATTAAATTAAAGTTTGTGAAGTCAATATATTCAGGTGCAGTAGAGAGCAGTGGTCGCTCTCGGGAGCCCTTGTGCTGGTTACCTATATATAGAGATCTCGACTGAGTGCCATTAGCGCTCGGTCATCTCTCAACCCGGTGAAACTGTAAAAGCCCTCGGGCGAACAGTGGCCTTCAGCCGGAAAAAAAAAAAAAGAAAGAGAGCAGTTGTGCAGGAACGCGTTTCGTGACAATCTGTGTCTTCAAGTCTTTCAACAGACTAATGATAGTCTCTTTTTTTGTGTGGGAGTATTGCTGTTGATACAGAGACCTCTACCAGCTTCATCTAATTAAAAGCGCGCTAACGATGGTCGATGATGAAACTATGTTTCCATTCTTGCAGGCGAAGCGTGTCCGTCATTGTTCCCCAAGTTGATCACTCTATGCAAGGCTTACGCGGAGGTCGGCACACCCAAACAAGCCAAGAATGCAGTAAGGTATGTGGTATTTGTTTTTTTTGCAAATACAGTAATCCCTCCCTATAACACGGTACTCTTATAACGCTTTTTTTTTTTTCATATTACGCGATTTCAATCCACCGTAAAACACGGGCATTCCCCCACACAACGCGGGGATTTCCCACACACTCCTTACAGTACAATATATTTATTGATAATCATTAAGATAACTAACATGATCGATCATTAAGATAATACAGAATCAGATTTCGCGTATTGTCATCACTAAGAACAAGGAAGGAATGCCTGAGTAATAAGTCATCGGAATGAGGTCTACGTTGAAATTTAATTTGATTATAGATTGTGCAGTGTGATTGTAAAAATTTTATAATGTAACGAGAAGATTTATATATAACATGAGAAAATTGTCTCTTTGCTACATCTTGCACTTTTCGAATATCAAAGGACATTAATCCATTTATATCATAATGACCTAATCGTTATGATATAAATGGATCCTCTATAGTATTGAGTACGGTGTGCCACTAATAAGTGTTACGAAATGGAGAAACACTGTAGCTTGTAGCTGGCTGTAGAATAATAGGTTCGGCTTGACCGGAGAAAGACCTTGTTTTAATCCCATATCACCATAAAATAGGATTATCGGTAATATATTATGTTATTTCATGAGCGTAGGCATTTGTGAACCCAGATTTGTTTTTTTTAATATATTATCAATACTTTTACATTACTAATATTTCGGGCAACCACTCCAACTAAGCTGGAAACTCTTGTGCCAAGAGATGGTTCACGATAATAGTAGAATGGTGGATTCGAACCTACGACCTTAATTTTCGCCAACCGTGCCCTAAACCATTAGGCTATTGACGACTGATTTGTTAATATAAATAATATGTCATTAATTTATTATATTTATGTACTCTTAAAATTAAAAAGTTTCCTTGCACACACAATATATTCTCTGCTCAAGCAAAAGGTATGCTGTTGGGGAATGCCTACTAGAATTAGGTCCGCCTTTATCTATAATGTTTACTTGTGCGAATAAATAATAAATTATCTTCAGTCTTGGCTTCCGAGATTCCTACGCTCATGAAATTAAAGCACCGATAAGCTGTTTTACGCAGATATGAGATTAAAACGACGTCTTTCCCTTTCCGACGACTTTTCTGCTACAGCTAGTTTCAAGCTACAGTTACATAACACTTATACTGGCACATCGTTTAGAATAATAACAATAGAGGATCTATAGACATTTGTTAACACTTGTGGTGGAATGACTTTTTATTCAGACAGCGTAACGTTGTGCAAGGAATTACTTGTAGGGGTGTTACGTAGGTGGTTTTACCGGAATCGAATTCGGAATCAGTGTTCTTAAATTTGTTTTATCGGAATCAGAACCGGAATCGGAAACGAAGACGGAGGTAAAAAGGAAATGTATTAGGAGCACTGCAAAATAAAATAATAAAACTATCTTCCCAGCAACCGGGATTCCCCGTACCACACGTATAAAGTTTATACATGTACGGGGAATCCCGGTTTATACTAAAACCTGTTTGAACGCGCCGACGGTCTGCTTTCGCCGCCCTTATGTATGCTTCGACCTCCGATTAAAAACTCCGGTTCAATACCGGAGCCGATGTCGAAATCGGAGGTGTAATATCAATCGGAAGTTCCGACCTTTCGGAATCGGAATCGGAACCGAACCTTCGTAACATCCCTAATTCTTGTACGAAAAATACCGCCGCAATGGCGCGTCCACACCCGCTATATAAAATTAATTAGAAGTCAGATTACAAACTAATAAAGTGAGATTATTGTTTACAACGCCAAATTAATATAATGATTTACTAAATTACTAATTATGAATTTTATAAATAATAAAGTATAGGTAAATCACTAATATATCATTAGGAGTATTTGTTGTACGTCACAACCGCTGGGCGCCTATGTGTTGCTAGCAAACACATTATAATGTTAAAATGAATGTCCTTCGATACTCAAAAGTGCTATGCGATGCTATAAAATCTATCATCAAATTAAAATTCAATGCAGACTTTATTCCTATAACTTATTACTAAGGCATTCCTTCCTTGTTATTAGGTGTGACAACGCATCTGAAATCTGATTCTTTGACATCAAGAAGATATCGTGGGTCATGTCACAAAATTCATTTATTATTAAATATAATAAGATTCTAAATTTCGTATGGACAGAAATATATAAGCTTTTATTTTACATCTTATATATATATATATGTTTTCAGATGTCTGTATGTGAATGTGCCGGAACAACGTTGCCAAATCTTCACGGACATGCTGGATACTCTTCGTGCTACACTCAATCCCCACTCGGAGCACTACCGCACTGCGATAGTGACCCTCGGCCACGTAGCCCACAATCTGCCCGATACTTTCCCCGTGCACATTAAGAACATTGTCTCTAGGAAGGTAAACATAGACATTATAATTTTTTTGTTTTGGGCTGATGGCCGCTCCCGAGAGGTAGCCTCAGGTTGGACCGTTACCCTGTTTCGCGAGAGCGTCTGACTCGAGAGGGCGGAACCTCTCGACTCGATCAGTTGCTTCTGACAGAGGATTATCTAAATTAATATCACTATTATTATTAACTACCTGTACCACCACTTGCACTTGAAATGCGTGGGCGCCGGAGAAGTGGCGCAAGAAACTCCAGCGACGCTTCTATCTGTATGTACTGGAGAGAATCGGCCATTGACATGGCGGTATCACGATTGACCCTGTGATCGAGGCCCCCGCCGTTGCCGGGTCGGTTCCTATCGTTCGGGTCGGTAGGTTGCTTTGTACGTCTGTAGTGGTTTATGAAGGGCTTGGGCCCTGGTGATCGCCTGGCATCATCTGAATCTGAATATGCTTCGTGAATGCACATTTTATTTATTTAATACATTACGACATAAATACCGCGTACAAACGTTGGAATGCAATTGAATAAAATATGTTCGTCTGGGCGGTCCAACAGATTTTTTGTTGAACGTACATTACGAGATTTGCAACTCAGAAAATTACTCTCGACTATAATAATAATAAACGCAGTATATAGCTATATATTTTACCTTCCTAGAGCCACTCACAATCAGGAAATAGAAACAATGACGTGACCATTATATAGTTTTGTATTGAGAATCTTATTTCTTTAACGCAACATCTGTTAATAACCCATGTCTCTAGCTAAGGTTTTATATTTCTTGGTCAGAGATATCTAAATGCGTGTATTCAATCTATTTTACAGATAGTGAAAGAGCTGTTGGTCCGCGAAGGGGGCGGAGGCCCGAACGCACCGCAGAACGACTGGTGCGATGAGGAGGAATTGCCCGAGGAGACACGTTGCAAACTGGAGGGGCTCAAGTGCATGGCGCGGTGGTTGCTCGGCTTGAAGAAGGACGAGTTGTCCGCACAGAAGACTTTCAGGATGCTCAATGCGTTTATTGTTCATAAAGGAGATTTGTTACAGGTATGTTATGAGGCTTATACCTGAGATTCCCACCATGGCTACTTAATATTATTATTAATTGATGTGTTTGCAATATATGTTTTAGTGCCTTAGTTACCAAAATGGTCCAGGTGGAAAATTTATTTGCTTTCAATAGTGAAGAACTAAAATGGTTTTTTTTTGTTAATAAAACTTACAGTTATTATTTATTACATTAAAAATCCTTAAAATAAAGTACTTATTAAGCCATTTACATATTTTCACACTCCTAACAGAAGACGTCCTAAGTATTCAATCATAACGCCTGATGATATTCTGACGGCAAATATTAACTTTGATCCCGTCCGTGTCGAGCGGCAGGGGCTAAACAGCTGACCGAGCAACGTCACCGACGCGCACACACACCAACATCACACAATCCATACACGTAAACTCGGGCGCGACGTCCTCGCACAGCGGCCTAGAACAGGAGTAAATGGCCTCCTGTTCTAGGCCGCTTTTAAAAATCGACCTCCCTTTAGATAGCGATTCAAGTCGAGGTTTCCTATCTCCTTATGAGGGACCATCGGATCGTAGTATCGCCCCCCTCTGTTGTCGTCGACGTGGTGCAGCAGCAGTCTTCGCGCCAGCTTCGCAGCATCGTCGCCTCTCGCTCTCTGGACCAACAGCAATACTCATACATAAAATTAAAAAAAAATCCCAACGGATGAAATGTGTTCGGTTTCTTTCTTTTACTAGACGAAGAAACACTTTAGCGCCAATCTCATCTTTGACGTTGGTATCACGGGTAGCGTGGTTTACCACGGTCTAGCTGACAAATTTGTGCTATAACTAATTTATAACTGTGACGTCACTATACCGTGTAATGAATGAAGGAATCTCTTAAATATCTCTCTTAATGTGAATACATACATTATATATTAAAAAAAATGCTATCCAATGCTATTAAAATCACTGAAATTTCTATTAATCACTCAAACTTAGCTGAAATATTTGTGCTAATTCTACGTAACAAAAGTCGAATGGGGGAAAAGTCTTAAGTTTCGCAATCTAAATAATTAGGCCATTTGCGTTTCGTATATATTCTTCTATCTTTGCTTATTTTTGTTTTTAATATTAGTATAATAAATCTTTTTTTTATTTAATGTAATTTATAGCAAAACCAGCTATCAAAAGCGGAGATGGCGCATTTACGGCTAGCTGCCGGTGCGGCCATGTTGAAGATCTGCGAGCAAAAGGGTGTCGGTGATCAGTTCACCGCTGAACAGTTCTACAATTTATCACACCTCATGGTGGTGAGTATATTTTTTAGAAATATCATCCATTATCATATATGGGTCAGTCAAGACGTCAAGAGGCATTAAAGTCACCTGTTAATGTCTTTAATATAAATCAATTAAAGTATACATAAGGAAACCTATTCATCAAAATCCAACGCCTAAGGTGGGCAGGATGCGTCGAGAGGATGGAAGACCGTAGGGCACACAAGGTGATGAGTAAGTGGAAGCCGCAACAAGAGGCCAAAGATGAGACGCTGTCACAGCTTTCAGGAAGATCTCAGGGCCAAGGGAAAGCTTACGGCTTGGAAAAGGATACCTCCCTATAGATAGATCCGAGTCGCGGTTTCGTACCTCCTTATGAGGAGGTTTCGTACCTCCTTATGAAGAGGTTTCGTACCGCCTTCGGATCGTATTATCGCAGCATCTACGCCTCCCTACTTATCGGTCCTCCCGCTCGCGGGTCTAATTAGATAATGCCGTTGAGTTCTCTGGACCAACAGCAATCTGATACACCAAAAAAAAAAAGGAGATGGAAAGCCAAGGATAGGAACGAATGGCAAAACACCGTTGGTATACCCAAGACCCATAAAGGGTTGTGTGGCGTCGAAGAAAGTAAAGTAAAAAATGTATATATTTAAAAAAATGTCAGTAAAAATTAAAAGTGTTATATCTCTTCTTTCCCTAAAGGACGATGTACCCAAAGTGCGTGAGATGTTTGCATCGAAACTTCACAAAGGACTCTCAAAGGTAATATTTTCTTAAGGAACTATCTCACCATGCTTGTATTCCTTGATATACCAATGCGACGAACACTTTCATAACAACCACATAAAATTAGGAAGTAACTATGTAATGCAATTTTCAAGCTACTCTTACTTCCTTTTTTTTTAGTACTTTAAGTTTAACAAACGAGCACGCAGTTCTCATGACGGTAATCTTCTTCTTCTTTATATCTATTATTATCTTCTATAGGATCTTTCTTTAGATTGGATATCATGAAGCAAGTGAACACCCCATACTGTCAATGGCTTTTGACTTTGTCGTATGAAGGAATAGAAAAAAAAAACAATATATTCACATACTCATTTACACACACACGATTTCAATATACTACATCCAATCCACACACAAAAGCACGCAAGCCCACTCAGGCATTTAGCAAGGATATAAGTTGCGGCAGATAAGTCTAGCTGTGCCGTTAAAACGCAGTAGTCGAAAATAATGTATCCCCGGGGAGCGAAGGGGGCGCGGGCGGCCATGCGTAAGCGCTTATTGGCTCTCCAGTCGTACTCCGCCCCGCGCACCGATACGACACCCCGCTCGCTCCTGGTGTACAGTCGCTTTCTAAATTTAATTCTAATTCTTTTTGAAAATAAAAATTGTCACACTTTTATTTTTGTGGAAAATGGTATTATATTCTGTACATTTGTAATTAATAAAAAAAATCTACTAACTTCCGCGCGCAACTTCGTTCGCGTAAAAAAAGTAACCTTCCAGACTATAATCTATGTGCGTGCTACATGTCCACACAAACATATAAACTTTCGCATAATTAGCCGCCTATCGCGGTCAGGGTTACCGCGGTATATGCTATAGCCAGTTTAATGCGACACGGCTTTTTCTATTCTTCAAATGCATTATTAATTACCACCACTCAATCCAGGATACTACAGCTCAAGCAACCTGCGTCATTGGTTCCCCACAATATGGGGCTGGAACTTGTATGGGCATTTCAAGCAAGTCTATTCTTGTCTTGTGTGATATTTTATAATTCCCATACTATTGTAAACGTGGTATATATTTATTAAGTTTGTCCAGTGGTAGAGCTATGCTGTAGTCTGTTTCCAACTGTAGAAACAATGGGTCAGCTCGATTGGGGTAATATCAGCATGAAATAGCAGCATAATGCCGCCGTGTTTCGTTTCTTGCGCGAAGGGATCCGGAGGCATTTATTAGTGGCGACGAGGCGTTCCATCTCAGTCCTCGAGGGTCACAACGCATCCTCATTATGATACCTTGTCAACGATAATCACTTGCCGTCAGGTGAACAGTGTGCTCGTTTGTTGCTGTTGATGTAATAAAAAAAAACTATATTATTTCCTCAGGGTATCCCTAACAAATGTCTGCCGTTAGACTTCATGGGCATGTACGCACTGGCGGGACGCGAGCCGGAGCGTCGCATCCGCGGCCTAGTGCGTCAGTACATGCTGGCCGACGTGGTGCGGCGTCGCGAGTACGTGCGGAACATCACCGTCGGCACTAAGGGTAAATCACTATTGTCGTCACATAACCAACTGTATGTTCGGTGACGGCCACGTGACGTGGCGTTCAGAGTACAGTGCCATCTAAGACTCGGATTCTGGACTCGATACCCAGACGAGGTACAAAATTCTAGTATTTTATTTTATGAAATTAAGCGATGATTAGTGAACAAGGGGCCTATATCACCCATAATTATTAGTAAGTAACACAATAAATTAAATGCCTTGCCATCATTAATAAAGTCTTCGTTTGTTTCTTCACTCAGTACATGAAACCTATCAGCTCTAACTCTAAACCTTTAGTTCCCAAAGTGGTCCAGGTGGATCCCCAGGGGTCCACGGGAACCAGATAAATTTTGAAAGCGGTCCAAAAGTCTGGGAACCTCTGCCCTAAGCTGAAAGCGGTCTATAAGAAAAAAAAGTCTGGAATACTCTGCTCTAAATTAATGTATTATGCTGGTATTGAATCAATATAATTAAGTTAATCTATTTCGTATTCGTTTTGTTTTGCAGTCGAACGGGCCGTGAGCCAGTTGCCCCACATTCTGCCAGATTACATGCTAGTATTCGCGGTGCCGGTACTAGCACACGATCCAATATTCACGGCATATGACAATTTGTCACAGTTGAAGGTATTTGTTGTGGTTACTAAAGTGGACTTAAAACATTTATTGACTATCTGTACTAATATTATAAAGCTAAAGAGTTCGTTTGGTTGAACGCGCTAATGTTTGGAACTACTGGTTCGAATTGAATTATTTTTGTGTTAGTTTTGTGATAGTCTACTATCGAGGAAGGCTTATAGGCTATATAACATCACGCTACGACCAATAGGTGCGGAGCATCAATGAAAAATGGGAAAAATATTACTTTTCACAGCTTCCGTTGCGTGTGCTGCGTAAACGGTTAGAATTACGCAATAATCATGTACGACGGAATTGTTTCCCCTTTAAAAGTTCTAAAATAAAGTGATGCTTTACATGTGACATACCAAACATCCTGTAGTCTCGAACTCGAACGAAGTCGCGAGCTCGTAATAATATAATATGACTGCAGCCCTTTAACACATCCATCCACTTATAAAAATCCATGATTCACATCCACCCCTTGGGGGTGATAGATTAGATAGAATTCTTCCCTACCAATAATTGGGCCCCGTTCCATAGGGATCTGTAGTTTATAGACACTTACTGTATGTACGTTGCTAATTTACGTGTTTTGTAATTTATTTTCATTTAATTTTAATACAACCACCAACAGAATTACATGTAACTTGATTTTTAGAAAAAAATGGCCACAGGTTGATAAATATATATAATTCCACTTACAGGTACATCATGCTAATTTAGACTAGTTGTACGATAACTTAAGATTAAGAGAATTATTTTGATTTATGACACCAACTTTGACATTTTACGTTGGTATTCAGTGAGTGTTTTGTAATTTAGGCAAACGGAATATATGATCAAATTAGTATGGACTAAAATAATATAATTATTTTTATTTTGACATTTTACGTTGGTATTCAGTGAGTGTTTTGTAATTTTAGCAAACGGAATATAGGATCAATTTAGTACTGAAATTTATTTTCATTTAATTTTAATACAACCACCAACAGAATTACATGTAACTTGATTTTTAGAAAAAAAATAGCCACAGGTTGATAAATATATATAATTCCACTTACAGGTACATCATGCTAATTTAGACTAGTTGTACGATAACTTAAGATTAAGAGAATTATTTTTATTTTGACATTTTACGTTGGTATTCAGTGAGTGTTTTGTAATTTAGGCAAACGGAATATATGATCAAATTAGTATGGACTAAAATAATATAATTATTTTTATTAATGACACTACCGTCGTACAAACAAGCGTTCAGTTCACCAGACTCTATGATACCTGTCGGCCCATAAACACGCATGTCCCTCTTTAATAAATATTCAAAACTCTCATGGTTTGCCAACACCGAGGACTGTAATTAGATCCTCTGATACCCTTAGTATGTTAGAAGCAACTTTCCAAGCCGAGGCTCCCTCTCCGGAACCCTTGTGCCGGTTACCCATAAATAAAGGTCTCGATTTTTCCCTGTGACCATGTGAAGCTGTAAAACACATTAAAAAAAAAATCTTGATGTCTACACTCACCATGCATAACACAGTAATGTTATGCTGTTATTTCTCAGTGATGACTGTTAATTCATCACCTATTTATTTTTTAACAATAAACCTCATGCATTATGGCGAGGATTATGCCTATCTTAGTGATCGCACGGGTCACCGATACATACATTTACTCTCTACTTATTCTCCTGACCCATGAGGTGTTAGACTCTCATCTATTAAGAATTAGTAGAAATAGAAATAGTAAAATTTGTCACTAAACTTTTTATATGAATACAATTACAGGTGGTGAAGCAATGCCTATGGTTCATATTGGAGCCACTTATAATGCGTAACGACTTCTACTGCTACGGATTCTACAAGAGTCTCGTGGAGCGCATGAAGAATCACAAGGATGCAGTGCAAGAGAATGACGACGCCGTTAACTACGTAAGTATTCCTATAATGACATCCGAGTTGATTACATTTCCACAAACATAGAGTAGAGAGGTTTTTTTTAACAGCAGTAGACCCACACCGCTATTTGCAATGTTTTAGCAGCAGCTTGAATGGCTCGGTTTGACCCTGGAAGGACTCTCACAGAATACCAGCGTAAAATAGCATCGTAACGTTGCTATGTTTCGATTGGTGAGTATAGGGATCCGGAGACCCTCGTTACTGGATGACCAGGTATTCCATTTTATGTGACAATGCATCTTCATTATGACCTTTCACCGATGAATGTGGGTGACATGATGAGTTGCGGGAATTAGTTTATCAAGTGAAGAACTTGTGTTTTTTTATCACCGTAAATAATTTAATGTAGGCTTTTACAGTTTCACCGGGTTGAAAGGTGACCGAGCGATTAGGGCGCTCAGACGAGACCTTTATTAGTGGGTAACCAGCACAAGGGCTCCCGAGAGGGAGACTCGGCTTGGACCGTTACCCCTGGTGCCCGAGAGGGCCGAACCTCGGCTCGTTCAGTTGCTTCTGACGGACTATGATATAAAACTGAGGCATTTACGCTATGTACGGCACTATAATATAGCTTGCGCATATCGTGTTATGTGCCAATAATCAGAGGATATCGTCGTGGTCGAAATTGACCAAGATTATTATTATTATTAATATTTCGTTATTATTATTAATATTTCGTTATTATTATTATTATTATTAATATTTCGTTATTATTATTAATAATAATAATAATAATAACTATATTATTATTATTAATTGTTAACTATATTTGCTTGAACAAGAACGATATAATACTTTCAATATATGATTTATCTACTATACTATACTTATTAGTTTATGTATTTTTATTATTATTAATTAAATTATCAACTGTAACACTGAAATGTAAAACCATGAATATATAATTTATATTTCATGTAACATTAAAATAACCGCAAGACTTGATAGGCGGAAGTACGAGAACATGCTGTTCCATGTCCGTTTGCTATATATCTATTTTTAGTTTGATATATCTATTTTTAGTTGGACATAAGAGTTTACCTTATAATTTCCTTACTTTTTGCTCTCTTTTAATTTTAATATCCGAGTAAACAGAGTTCAATTCTCGGTGTCGGCGGGCCAATGAAATTGTTAATTGCAATTTTAAGGTCTGTTTTATTACTTATTCGGCGGCAAAATAAAACAGCACGAATAAACAGACTTGTCTAAGAAATATATTAAATAAAATATATTGAAGTTATTTGGTGTCCGCCAACCTTCCAGGCGCTACTAAGGGATACTATGCTAACGCCCTATATAAAGTCCTATACCCAGCTTTTTGTTCCCAGTCCCGCCGACCCTTAGTGGCTCTACTGGGGGATACTATACTATATAAAGTCGTATACCCAGCAATGGTATTTATTTATTTGTTCTTTTTGTTCCATAAGTAAGGTTTACAAGAGCGTACTTAATGCCCAGTGGTATTCTCATCCAGTCGACCCTGGGAGAATGAGAGAATAAGTTAGGCATAAAATAAAAAAGTTATTTAGATAAAAATATACATAATAAATATAAATAATAATATAATATATACTTATCTCTTTTTACATAAACAATTTGTTGCAGAAACTATGGGCGGTATGCGACCTAGCGATGTCAGTGATATGGTCGCGTTCCAGCAGCTTCGAGATGCGCGAGTTCCCGTCCGATGCGCGCATACCCACTATGTACTTCGCTCCGCAGCCCGAGTTCTTCGTCAACACCCGCGTGTTCCTACCGCCAGAGCTGCAGGTACTGTGTGACACCTTTAAACATGAACTGTGGGTGGGGCGATACGACGAGCCCGTACCAATAATTTAACCCATTAAACATTTTAGAATTCAATTATTTTACCTTAAAATAACCCTTTCCCGATCTATCAGTCAAAAACAATTAAATGGCTTCATTGGCAGATAATAGGCGTGAGCGTACTTAATTAATGAATATCAATTCATGTACATTTCATTTTCCTTGGCAGTACCAACCTAAGAGACAAAACCCCACGGAGCCGGCAATCCGAGCCAAGAAGCGTCCACGTGCTATGCCAGAGAAAGAGAGAGAAAATACCAATGATGTCGAGGTAACGCCAAATAATCCTTATTACTCATTTATAAGGTTTAAAATTACATTAACGGTAGGTTCATCTTTGTTGCACGTAATATATTTTCTAAACAATGTAAGCGATACACAATAATCCACATGCATTTAAATAAATCCGGGGCATTCAGGTCTCCAGTGCGAAGTTTGACTTCAAACAGCTTTGACGTAAATCTGCCCTCACAATTGCACAAATGTTAGTTGTACATAAAATAATAGGTAGATGACCTAAATGACAGATCTAATTAGAATATTAAATAATACCATATGGAATCAACATTAAAAATTGGTACTAGGAAGTATTAATATTAAGGTTTGATTTTTGCGTTAGAAGTCTAATAAAATATATAAAATTATAATTGACTCTATTTTTCATACGTAATAAATAAGCTATAACACAAATTTCAATTTTCATAAAACATTAAAGATTTGTTTATATTTGTAACGTGTAAATTGAAACAGCTATTTCTAAATACAGGTTATTTTTCCTTAACAACTAAAATTTTAAATAAATTTGCTGCCACAGTAGGTTGCTACGAGTTGTGTTATGAAGTGTATTATTTTTCCAAGCCTATCGTTGGATGCTCTGGAAGTATTGATGCTAAGGTAAACTCGCTACTTGTCACCTGTAGTGAGCGTCGCGCCTTTATATTATTTTGTTAATTTCAGTAGAATTTGTTTAAACACTACGAAAATGGGAATAAAGGGATGTTTTGGAAAGAATGTTACAGATTGAAATACATAATTTATATGTACAGTAATAACTCCCTATAACACGGTACTCTTATAACGCATTTTCATATTACGCGATTTCAATCCACCGTATAACACGGGCATTCCCCCATACAACGCGGGAATTTCCCACATTATATTTAATAAAACGTACATATTTCGTTCATAATATAGTTTGTTTCTTAATATTCGATTTAAACCCCCTTTAGCGAGAAAATTTAAACGTGAATAATTTATACGTAACGCGTTATACGGGAATACTCCTGCAACGCGTTTTCTGGGGTGTTATAGGGGTGATTACTGTATTATATATATTTTTTTGTCTCTTTCTATCTTACCCTCAGATTGTTTGAGTATAAAAAATGTCTCAGTAAGAATTTTATAAAAATTATTTAAAAATATTGCTCTCTAAAGTTACGTGTTACCATTTCTTATCATATTTTTTTTTTTGTGTATGTGCATTGCTGTCGGTCCAGAGACCGCTACAGCTTCACCTAATTGAACTCGCGAGCGGGGGGTCCGCTGAGTAGGGCCTTATGATACTATTAAAATCAGTATTAATGTGAAAGTATTTTATATATAAGATTTTCATCATTACGATTTTAAGTCGGGAACTTGAACATGAAATGTTCACTTTATTTATATCACAAAGCAACGATTAAGAAAATTAAACAAATACTTGGTTCATACTTTTATACTAACTAAACTTAAGTTTTTTTTTGGGTTTATATAAATAACCGCTCTTAGGCCCAAGTGAATATTGGATACTTCGTCTTTACTTTTCTCATATTTATCAATTTTTTTTACAAAAATGATACACTTTTCTAAAGATACCGCATATGATATCAATGATGATCATATTGACATGATAAAAATTAAGACACATGCAATTATTTCCCCTTATATTCAATATTTAATGTCTTGGCTTGGTATTTCTTTATTGTTTTGTCTTCATTTCTTATGTTTTGGTGATTTATCTTTCTTTGCTTAGGCTAGAAGTGAACAAAGTGTAAAGGTGACAAGGTGTTAAATAATAATGATATTCTTTTTGTATTAAATACTATATTATTTGTTGCATGTTGGTTCAGGAACAGTTCAACCCATATTATACAACGGGTGTCAATACCAAGATAGTACATTCGTTACAACAACAGATGGTGGTCCAATAAGCATGCTAAATATTCTTCCATCTTGGGAGAAGTCTTCTATAAAACTAGGTGTGACAAACGAGCACACAGTTCAATTGTTTGTAAGTGATATCAACCCACATCTACATATATCTTCAACATTGAAATAATGCATATCCATTGTGTATATCCTCCCTTGTGGTTTTATATGTAGTGCCCTCAAAACCAAGAACTGTTTCTACGCCAAGCAAACGAAATGGCGACGTTATGTTGCTATTTCATGTTGGTGTTCTGCCGTCCCATTCATGATGCAGAGTATAATGTTGCTTAGCGACCATTTATCCATAGATAAATTATTCTATATATATATATATATATATATATATATATATATATATATAAATATATAAATATATATAAATATATATATAATTAAATAGATATATTTTCCTTAAAACCCAATACAGCAACACATAAACAACCTCCCATCATCTTGTTTTAAAATACTAACATGCAATATTATAACAGCCCTCAGAGGCGTCGGAGACACAAATCCAGCTACCGGGACTCGAGCATCCCCCAGAAACGGACGTGGACGAGCCACAAGCCAAACGTACAATAAGTGACTGAACGGAGTCTCCGACAACCTCACAGTGCCGTAGTACGCACTACACCGAATAGACTAGCAGTGACACTGTCTGTGTGGGTACACGGTGATCTCTTAACCATAGCACCAGGTAGAGTATGGTAATAGTTTGTCTACTGTTTTATTATATATCATGTATTTTTTCCGATAATCGTGTTTTAAATTTGTTTGTTTTTAAATATGCTGTCTCATATATTGCACTTTTGTATGTATGCGTTGAGATGAAATTGTGTTACCTATTGCCATACTCTATCCTGTTGGTAATGTGACATAGATTTTATTAATTAATTCTGTGTTAACGGTAATATATTTTGTGATGATTCGCGTGTTTTATTTTGTAGTTTAGTATCTAAACCTCTTCCCCTACCCTTATATTACCCTAATGAACGCCATTTGCTGGAAATTGAATTTGTTTAGAAATTAATAAATGTATCTCCTTTATTGATATAACAATCCTATATCCATACATAGTTATTAATACATTTCATGTTGAAACGGTTGTTTTATACATGAAGTTTTATATATGAAAAGTTGTTTTTTTCCGTAATTTGTCTTTCTGCATTCCTCTTATGTACATTTTTGAGTTTTTGATTATATTTTTGGATATTTCTATATCGATTATTGGCGTTTTAAGTTCATTATATAGACCCCTATATTAATTATAATTATGTGTATAGGGAGGGTATGAATAAAAAACACTATAATATACTTTTTGTGTAGTAAGATAATGCGAATAAAAAAAATATATTGCCGTTATGAACATTTCTGTTAAATAATGACTGTTTATTTCCATCGTTTTATTTACTTGAAAAAAAAAAAATGATTCCTGAATATTTAACACATGCACAGTGTCGATGGGAAAAATAAAAAAAAAAAGCTTTAACGGACTTATAACGTAAATTTAAACTATAGGATGTTGATAGCTTTTTTAACTATATGGACAGATTAAAAAGTAAAAGATGCTTGTATTTATGAAAAAAGAAAACTAGTCAGAATAAACAATAAAAAGATTACATTTTGGTCATTGATTTTCAATAAGGTTAGAACATTTTTAATATGGTCGTGCCCATTTTTCAGCACCGTGTTGCCCTAATGTGTTTCTATTCATAGAAACTGGTCAAGAGTTGCAAATTTTTTCATACAGAACGAGAGAATTATATAAAACATATATATGGACAATGCATATAATTAACTATTAGATTGATGGAATAAAACAGGGTTACGCCTCATTGTTTAGTTTCTTTGTGTTCTTCGATATTGTATTTAAGGCACAAAATTCTGCCAATATCTAGTAGAAATAAAAAGCTCTATATAGTTTAAAGGCTTATTCATTATATGTAAACAACTGCCCATCTAGTTTTTCATGTTAAATTCGTATTTGGAATGTGTAGAACATTTAAATTTTGATATACTTGTCTCTAAAAAGAAAAACAATTTAATACCCTTTATCTTCAAAATTAAACTTTTCACTGCCCAAATTAAATATTCGTTTTTATAATTAGCTTTTATTACACTTACATATATACTATGGATGTGTAGTTTTCTTACCAATATATACAAACGTTTTTTTTTTTAGTAAAAAATTGTTCATACGATACCGTAAAAATAGTTTGCTGAAATGATGAAGTTATAATCTGAAATGAATAAAGTTTATTGATTCATAGACAACCATTTTTGTACAAAAAATTTTTTTTTATGAAATCTCATATTTTTTTTATAACGGTAATTTGTAAAAAGACCTTGCATTTCAATTAAATAGTAATTGTTTTTTTTTTAATTTATATAATTACCACGAGTGAAGTGGTCCACCTCACTACTGTAGACACCATTTTTTTATTATGACGAGTGTGACACACACGGCACACAGTTCACATGTGATTCCTGCGGCCCATGACATCCACATTCATCCTTGACAAGGAATCATAATGCAGGTGCGTTGTCAACCTTGAGGACTGAGATGGTATGCCAAGTCACCAGTAATAAAGGTCTCCGGATCCCCACACTCACCAGACGAAACACAGCAGCATTATTCTACTATTATACGCTGGTATTCTGTGTGGGCGTGGTTCTACCCCGGTCCAGCTGACCCTTTCATGCTGCAGCTATAAAGGAAACTGCAGCGCAGCTCTACTACTCTGGCAATCCTTAGGAGTGAACGCATCTGTATTACGATTCCTTATCAAGGATTATTTAGATGTACTGTTTTTTTCTTTTTTCTTTGTTATTATTCTCCTTGATTTCTCAGAACCCTCCCTAGGTTGACTAGTAGACTACATACATGGGCCGCAGATAACATTTCAACTATAAACTGTGTGCTAATTTTTCACCTTATACCATATCATATAAAATGTTTCTCCCAAACTACCCAGACAACATTCACGGAGTGTATTAATATCTTTTTTAATTGTGAGACATTTTCAAAATCAATGCGATTGATTATCACTCAGACAGTATGATAGGAGACATTATATTTCTAACTATAAACCGCAACTAATTTTGAAAGCAATATAGTAATTTCTATTTTATTGTTTACAATCTATAAATATCATTAGCAAACCAATCTTTGGGAACAGATGTCAAATTCAAAAGCATTTTTTTAAAAAGCAAATTGTCTTTTAATGGTCCATAGACAACTATCGAAATACACTATATGAATATAATTAATTCGACTTTTGTAATGCTACGTTATGCTATTAAAATCTTAAATGAATTCACTCTCGTGTGTTATAAAATTCAATTTTATTTGATTTGTTTTATAAAAAAAAAATGAAAATCAATTGATCTTGAACGCAAACACATATACTGAGGCTTGGTAATATTGCTATAGTATATCACATCCTTCACGCATTCAAGTGACATTTAATGATTTTTTTTTATATAGAATGGGTGGCAACGATATCCCCATTATAAATGCTGTTGTGTCATTGCTGGAAAATCATGAAAAATTTTGTATATAATGCTTCTGACTGTACATTTGTCGGTTAACTATAATAACTATAGATCGATATACGATTTAATATATATTAAGAACTTGTATCAAAAAAATTGTGGTTATGATTGTAGTAAAAATAACACACAATTTGAAACATTGACAATCTAAAATTGCATACATAAATTTATGTATATATGTAGTGTTTCTATTACCACGTGTAGTTTTTAATATTTTCTATAAAAGAGAGATACGTAAAATGTGGTGTTTATCTTTAAGGGGAACGTCTTTGTTTTCATAATGGAGAATTAACCATAAGCAATTGTTTTACCTTATTACTACTCAAGCTTTATATTTATATAATTATGATTGCTTATGTATGAATAAAGACGATAAATATGTTCCTTTATTGTTTATGTAATATCTATGCTTAATTATATATTATAACCTATATATATAAATTCTATTGGATATTTTTTTTTTATTTTAAATTAAATACAGTCACGTAAATGATAGACACTTTATAATTATTATTTTGATAATATTGCCAGGTAAATTATCAGAGTTCTAAATTACTTTTACAAGAATGCCTTTCGAGATTTCTAAGGTCCTATTCACAATTAAATCAGGGTAGGGTAGGTGATAATAATGATTTCTATTTTATTTTATTTAGGTGATAATACGGTAACGCACGCCAATATGTCCAACCAACCAACGTAAAAGCTAAGCACCGATACGTCGTAATGGAAATTGTTTATAATTTTGAAATTGTAAATATTGTATTATCTTTTGTCTAATATTGTCTTAAATAATTTAACTTAATACAAATAACATATTGAGTATACAAGTAAGTTCTACATTTATGATGATCGCCACGCCCTCGCTTAGCTCACATTGTGAATGGGGCCTTAAAATGTTCCTTAAGCTGTTCGAGAGAAGCATAGATATTTACGGATAAGAGAGAACAGTCTGTTTATAGTAAGATTAATAACAGTGTTGGCTCGTTAGTTGTTTTTAGTTTTAATTTAATTTCTTATTCGCTGATTATTTGTATTCTTAATATAAACTATTCAGAACATAAAAAGTTCGCTACGTGGTAAATACCGAATTAAACGACACAGCTAAACTTAGTGACTCAAATCTGCAGCGTCTCAACGAGATTAGAGACACACTAAGAATCTTGTGCCGAGGTGTAAATTTCAATCGCTTCTAGTTTTACGTCCAAGTTAAAGAAACATTAAAGATATCGCGTGTCATTAACAGTTCATAAAGCCATAATCAATGTTTAAATGCTTATTAAACCTTCGGAAATTTACATTTATAGACGAAATACGAGAAAACCATCGCGATGAGGGTAATTTATAAGCGGCTTCAAATTAGTCGGTTCTTGAATTTTTGTTTTGAGTAGTATATGTACTAAAGATTGTGTATCTATCGTTTTTTTGCCCTTAAATGATGTTTCAAACGTTCGATATTCGTTCGCGTTCGCTACGCTCGATGTATCGACATACTTTATTTATACAATAGGACACATTCTTCGATAAGAGAAACAATATTTTTTCAATGGTAACTTATCGAAATGTCTCAACTTAGTTTGTAATTGACCACTATGGACATCCGAGCGTGTTTTTTTTTTTTAAATAAGTTTTGTGTGTATACAAAGTTGTTTAATTTATAAGTGCGTTTGTTTTCTCCGCGAGGTTAAGATATTTATTAAGTAGGTTTAATATCCCCCGTTGACTTTATCCAATGCGAGATGCGGTAGGCTTATTTATTTATGTCTACAAATACGTTTCACATCGCTTAAAGCCGTGCCCTATTATGATTTTGTTTTTTTTGTAGTATTTACGCTCCGATGTCCAAATCATTTGCCGCGCCGGCGATCAATTCTGTTGTTTATTGTATTTGTGTCGTTCAATTGATAATAATTGTACCAAAAACATTATGTGGACCGTGATGACGATATGATATCGCTCGGTTGTCGCGGCGGTGATTCCCTGTAGTTATGTATTAAAATAAATAATAAATACACTCTCTGTTGTTTTATTACTCTGTTCATTTCAATGATCGCCGCATAGTATATTTATTTATTTATCTAAGGCACTACAAAATCGTGTATATATATATATACAAACTAAACTAATTTAATACATACGACAACATGTTAGTACATAACACTGACAATTTAAACTTTATACATATAACATAAATGAAATGAGAAGAAAAACAAAGATCAATGCTCCACTATTTAAATATCGTTTAAATACCGAGTAATTTCTTCTTTGACCTGAACAAAGCTATCGTGGGTAATATCTACGTTCGTATTTACTTTTACCAGCTTGTTATAGAGAGAACATGTTCTTACTAAAGGGGATTGTAGGCCAAGGTTTGTTTTGGTCGGTGGAGTGAAAAATAATTTTCCAGCCTTTCGGTTATTAGTTCGCGGTATTAAAAATGTCAAACTCTCAAGTAGATGGTGGGGTGAATTACGGAGGAGTTTGTGAAGGAAACGAAGATCCAAAATAACTCCTATTACTCAGAGAAGTCATCCCAAAGTGAGCCACCCTATCACTATATGGGTTTTCATGTGAGAAACCGTTACAATTTAAGGCCAAGTGGACGAGTAGAAGCGCGTTGGAAACTCAGTCGTTGCGTTGTGAGTGAGTCTTGTAAAAAGGGTTCCATGTCACACTAGCATATTCGAGATGGCTGCCTACAAGCGTTATATATAGTTGGTCGTTATGTATTTGAAGTCCTTAGTGTTACGCTTTAGAAATCCTAGTACCTGGGCTGCTTTTGTCACTATTTTGTCTATGTGCGATGTATATTTCAATTGGCTTTCCAATGTTACGCCAATGTCTAGTACTTCGTGAACTTTTTTAATTATTACGCCAAGCTAGTACTGTCACAAGCGGCTTTTTCTTGTATATGGTAACATTTACTTACATACATGGCTATTGGATTTTCGTTACAACACTTTGTAATTTCATTTAGATCACTCTGAACTAGTCTTGCGTCTGCAATGGAGTTAATGCCCATATATATTTTCAAGTCATCCGCAAACAATGATTTAGTACAATGTTTTATACGAGGTGTTAAATCATTGAGACTAGGAAAAGCACGGGTGCCAGATGGGAACCTTGGGGAATACCGGAATCAGGAAAAAATACATCAGATTGGTGGCCGCTTATGTTGACGCTTTGTGGTCTATTACTAAGGTAAGATATACTAAGTATATCTTACCTTAGTACCATAAATCATTTAATCATTTTTCTACCCAAAAGTATTTTTTATTTCATGAGAGTGAAAAACGAGCACACAGTTCACCTGATGGCAAGTGATTCCTGCGGCTCATGACATCTACATTCATCTTTGACAAGGAATCATAATGCAGATGCGTTGTCACCCTCGAGGACTGAGATGGAATGCCTTATCACCAGTAATAAAGGTCTCCGGATCCCTGCACTCACGAGACGAAACACAGCAAACATTATGCTGCTATTTTACGCTGGTATTCTGTGTGGGCGTGGTGGAGGGAACAAACTGCATTGTAGCTCTACCATTGTTAACGATATTTACATATTAATACTCCCAGTACATGATACGAAACATCAAAAACTATTCTTACTAACCTTTAAGAAACGAGAGTAATTATAGATGAAAATTAAAAAAAATCTTTTAGTAGTTTTACAAAATTTGTTCGCACAAACGGAAAAATGCCTCGTGGGACTTATTTTGGACTAACTTACTTACTTTGCTAGGAGGCGTCAGTACGGGCACTATTCTAGAGTTGATCCTACACCTAATCCGGCCATAAGTTCTGTTACAAATGAAAATGCATTTTTTTTATTTATACCTACATATTTATTAGTCTCAGCAAATAATAAAAAGAATTATTTTATTCGAAATGGCCACCTTTGGCTTTTATACAGGCCTTTTATATATTTGGCCACGAATCTATGGATTTTCGCACTGTTCCCAAGGGAAGTTTCGTTGGCGTTTTGAACGATCTCTTTATTCTGTTCACTCTCTTTAATTGTAAAGATTGATTTAGGGCATCTCCTGTATATCGACGAGAAGCACCGAGCTTCAGGTCTTGTTTTATAATACGCGACGGAGTCCTAGCGGGAATCTTCATTTCTTCTTTTTTTTTACCTTCCTAATGGGGTTTCGACGAATTCTGGCTTTAACAGCATTAACAGCTTTTGTAGTTCTAACAGTACGCGGCCGCCCCGATCTTTTCTGGTCTTCGACAGAGGAATGGTTGTTGTATCTTTTTAAAATAATATTCTTTAAACAATACTTTAACTTTTTAAACAATATACGAACATACGACTGATACCAAGCTGAAGTGTCTGGAATATGACCGACGGCTCCATACCCACTTTGTGCAAGGCGATCACTGCAATCCTATTTTCTTTAACACCCCATCCAACTTGGAAGTGACGGTTTAGAAAAATATTTTTTCTAGAAATTTATTTATTAGGCTAATAGTTAAAATATAACTTGGAAGTGATGGTTCAGTAAAATACATTTTCTATAAATTTATTTATTAGAATAATTTTAAAAATATAACTTGGAAGTGACGGTTTAGAAAAATATTTTTTTCTAGAAATTTATTTATTAGGCTAATAGTAAAAATATAAATTGGAAGTGATGGTTCAGAAAAATACATTTCCTATAAATTTATTTATTAGACTAATAATAAAAATATAAATTGGAAGTGATTGCTCAGAAAAATACATTTTATATAAATTTATTTATTAGACTAATAATAAAAATATAACTTGAAAGTGATGGCTCAGAAAAATACATTTTCTATAAATTTATTTGTTATAATAATTTTAAAAATATAACATGGAAGTGATGGTTCAGAAAAATACATTTTCTATTAATTTATTTATTAGACTAATAATAAAAATATAAATTGGAAGTGATGGCTCAGAAAAATACATTTTCTATAAATTTATTTATTAGAATAATTTTAAAAATATAACTTGGAAGTGATTTATAGAAAAATTATTATTTATAAATATAACAGGCACAAGTGACATACTCATGCATTCGTTGTCATTTCTTCGCTGTACTCTCTCTCTATACTTTTCACCTCGACTACGGGCACGACCTTCGCACTGGGAACGTCTACTTCAGGTTCAATTTCCTTCATCGCTTTCATCAGGTCCCCGGTGCTCTTGTATGATGCTATTATCGTCCTTACAAAGTCCCTATAAAAAATCTTCATTAACGGTTTAGGTTAACTTTAATTAATAATTTGTTTAAACTTTATTGGTCACCTTACAAAAAGGGATACAAAGGGCGGAATAAATGACTTAAGGCATTCTCAACCAGTCAACCCGTGGCGTATAGAGACATTGTGGTCGGTGTAGTGCAAATATTGTAAAAAAGAAGCAAAATAATAACATGGATGTCAAAAATAATAATGAAAATAACATATATATATATATATATATATAAATATATTTACATATAAATAGCAATACATAATTAAACATATACCAAACAATGACAAGAGTAATTTACCATATCAATTAGCATCACACGTTTTTAAATAGTGTTCCCGTACCAGACTTTTAAATATCGTTATTAGGGTTCCGTTAAAAACCAATATTTCATGAAATCATATCGGCATTATTTTTTTTTATTACAAACATATCAAAGAAATACCTTTGCCTATAATTCCTCAGGAATGCCTCGTCACCAATCTCCGTAATGTCTCTCGTTTCTATCACTCGAAAGACGAAACGGTAATATTGAGTTACTATTGTACGCTAAAACCGGTTCGTGAGCCCGGTGTACTAAGAAAACATCGATTCAAGCTTCAGTAGTTACTGTTTTTTATATAAGAAATAGAACAAATATTTTAATATATAAGAACATTTACATTTGATTATATAAGACAGCAAAATCATCAACGTTCGCTTAATCTTAAATTACTGTGTATCGAGACCAAGATACACTTTTGTTGTTTATCTTATTTTTACGTTTGTAGATTGGAATATACTCGTATGATCAATAGTATTAGGCTGAGATTTATAAAGCGTACTTGAACCTTACTCAGGCTTTGCATTTGAACTCCTTAAAGCATTCTTTTCAGTTAGATTAGATAGAGCATCTTAAAATATTACTACGAGCATGTAAGTATTCGGTAAGTCAAGGAGTTTGGTGACTTTGGCTATGCTAAGCATAAGCTGAGGATATGACTATAAATTTAATTGCCTACTTAACTCGTAAGCTAAGTCGAAGCAAAGTCTAAGTGCGCTTTATAAATTTCAGTTTTAACACTTTTAACGTCAAACGCGTCAGTAATTGTGTATGGATATGTCCATACACAATTACTGACGCGTTTAAACTATGGTTTATCTATGCAGTAGGGGTTATAATATTGTTACCTGAAGTAGAAGGCTTTAATGAACACCGCCGGTTGGAAGGAGTGTCCGCATTTCTCGGGGCCAAAACTCATGATTCCCATCAACTGATTGCGTTGTACGGCTGGTGCTCCAGCGTCGAACTGTTCATAATCAGGTCTTTTTTAGACAAGAATTTCATAAAATTTTTTTTTGCATGTGTGATCACCGCCGCTGTTCCAGAGACCATTACAGACATTTATCTAATTAGACGCGCGAGCGGGAGGCCCGCCGAGTAGAAAGACAACGACGATGCTGCGACGCTGGCTGCTGAAAGGCTAGCTGAATTACTGGAATTCTACGACATACGCAAAAATACAAAAGATAAAAATTAACTGAAATTACTGGAATTCTACGACATACGTAAAAATACAAAAGATAAAAATTAACTGAAATTACTGGAATTCTACGACATACGCAAAAATACAAAAGATAAAATTTAACATACGATACGACATACGTTAGCTTGCAATTATTCAAGATGTTTGTATATATAATTATTACTATTATAAAACAAATTTACAATTTGACAAAGAAGCTTCCATCTTAGTCGTATGTCAGTCATTAGGTTTGACTAAATCCAAACTCAACGCTTGTGGACTGATATGGAATGCTTGGTTATCAGTTATTGGTATTGAAGTAAGATAAAAGTGGAATATACCAGCAGCCCAGCTTTTTGCCCGGTTACTGTTAGGATACCTAAGAGGCGTAACGTCCATGGTGTATTGTGATATCTTAGTAACTTGTCACAGAAGCGAATATAGTTTTGCATCTACTCCATCTCCAAACGTCGTCAGTGTTACGAGTTAAGTTACGCAAACGTAAATACACACTATATGTTATATAAAGACGTTACTCACGAGACAAGCATCCCTGCTGCCGTTTCTAAGCGAGGCGCAGAAGAAGTCTGACGTGAACTGGAACCCGTTGACGAGTTGATAGGAGTCAATACAGTAGTTGCGCGTGCGCACCTTCAGACGTGCGTTTAGCAGATCCGGTGTATGATCTCTGAATGCTGTATCCGAGCCCTGGTATGAATGCCTCAGTAATAATTAATTTTAAAAATCAAATTTTTTCACGTAATATGGATTTTTTTATTACATTGGAGAGCAACGAACGAGCACAGTTCATCCAATAGCAAATGATTCCTGCGGCCCATTCACATCTACATTCATCCTTGGCAAGGAATCATAATGCAGATGCCCTTGAGGACAGAGATGGTATGCCTGGTCACTAGTAATCCTTATCCCTACACTCACCAGTCGAAACACAGCAGCATAATGCAAATTTACGCTGGTATTCTGTGATGGCGTGGTCCTACCTCGGTCGAGCTGACCCATTCATTTTTGAGCTAGAAAAAACTGCATCGCAGTTCCGCCATGACCATGGTGAACGGGTTCACAGTTCGCCTGATGATGAGTGATCTGAAGCCATGGCGTTCACCTTCCACTCAATCTTCGATATGGAAGATAACAAAAAAAAAACGAATACACGCATTTTTACATTTGAGAACAGAGATGTGTATAACGGTAATAAGGTCTTCAACTCAGGTGTTGCGAGCTCTAATTAGCAGCTCACGGACCCCACAGTTCCTTGAGCTCTGTGTCCGATGAAGCTGTAAGAGCCGCATAGGCTAACGGCATCAATATCAACAGAATCTAGGAGCACTAATAACGAAATTGCTTTTAAAAAAGTAGTGTAATTAAAAATATTATAAGAGTCAATGTAGCTCAGTTTCCGAGGGCTCGCTATTCTTTTACGCAAGCACATCGGGTTCGATTCCCGGTACCGGCATCAGTGAAATTGTAAGATTACAATTTTAAGTGCTGACGTACCACATGCACGGCGGTGAGTCCGCCAGTCCATAGTGGAGTCGCGTGGCGGACTATGATACTATGATCCAGTAGTTTCTCTAGAGATGATGCCCACGCTCAGCAGTGGTATCTATATAGGTGCATTCATTTAACTTTTTTTTTACTTTTAAAAATGCTATTTGTGCGTACGGCTGGTGTCTTGTAGTTGATATGTTCAACGCAGTCCAAAGTGGTGGTAGATGTCGTTAATAATAATAATCTTATTAATTCAGTTAATCAGTCAGACGTAACTGACCTGGCCGAGGGTCGGCCCTCACGGCTCTCGGGCACCCTCACCCAGTCAGTTGCTTTCGTACCCAGGGTAACTCTCCTCCTTCTCCGGAACCCTTGTGTCGGTTACATGCCCTCAATATTAAGGGCTGCTGGTAGCAGAGCGCCCGAAGCGCTCGGCCACATTTCAACCCGGTGAAGCCCCTAGGCTATCAGTGGTCATCAGTCATTAAAAAAAAACTGTATTTGTGTAACAGGCGTTAGAAGGACATATTTGTTTTACACAGATAATACACACATATGCCGGCAATGAGTCATACCTTTTAGTTATATACAACTACTTTTATGTATTTGATCGTGTTTACGGCAGCCCGAGTTATAAATATGGCGTTAAGACGTCATGTTCTGTGAAGCACCCGAAACATTATAAATTAAAAAGTTAAAAACTAAATTCGATTAATCAGTTAAGATTTTTTTTTAAAATTTAATATGTAGTGTTAGCGTTAATATAATAATTCAATATATCATACCCTTGTGGCTCCCCATCCTGACACAACAATGAAACTCTGCGCGAAAGGTTCCCTGATGCCCTCATAAATCTTTAGCAAATGAATATGGTCATCGAAAACTGCAAAAAAACGTGGTACTGCAGTATACGTTGAAAGTGTTACAGAGTTTCTAAGCCGCGAGTAAATTTTATTAGCAAGGTAAAATATATATAAATATATATATATATATATATAAATAGTCTAGCCATAAATACTGTTACATGAAAACTTCTTTTATTCAACTTTTTAATTATTTTGAATTTGGAACACGTATATTATTTTAAAAACTTCTTTCTATTTTGCGCCATTTCACATATTTTTTCGTGTTCATTATCACATTTCAATATGCAATGGGGTGTTAAAGAAAGTAGGATTGCAATGATCGCCTTGCACAAAGTGGGTATGAAGACGTCGGTCATATTCCAGACACTTCAGCTTGTTCGTATATCGTGTTCTATCAACAGATTCCTCTGTCGAAGACCAGAAAAGATCGGGGTGGCCGCGTGCTGTTAGAACTACAAAGGCTTTTAATGCTGTTACAGCCAGAATTCGTCGAAACCCCATTAGGAAGTAAAAAATCTTTTCGCGAGAAATGAATATTCCCGTTAGGACTCTGTCGCGTATTATAAAACAAGACCTGAAGCTCGGTGCTTATCATCGATATATAAGACATGCCCTAAATCAATATTTTCAATTAAAGAGAGTGGATCGATCAAAACGCCTTCTGTCGCTAGAGGCACAGAAATATCCTCTCTACCGATGAAAAAATTTTCACGATTGAAGAACACTATAATAATCAAAATAATAAAGTGTACGCTCACAGTTCTAAAGAAGCTGCTTAACTGGTCGGAATGGTACAACGTGGTCATCATCCTGCGTCAGTGATGGTTTGGTGGGGCGTGTCTTATCAAGGAGTCACAAAACTACATTTTTCGTATTGAAGTCAACTGTTATAGGTATCTCTATAACAATATTTAATTCATTACCAAGGTTCTCAGACAACTTGAGCAGCGCAACATCGGCGTGCGGTACTGGTTCCTCTTCGAACTTGGGGTGTCGTACCGCTCCCGCCACGTCAAGCAGCACGCCACCTTCGTGAGCTCGAGAACTGCCAACACGCACCTTCACGAAGTTGCCTAGAGACTTGAGTGGAGCTACGTGTAGAACACTGTCGAAATTAATAAATACTGTATAGTCTGAATTAAAATTTAATTTCATCGACGATCTAGAATATTCTGCTGGAGGACATCTTCTGCTCGATTTCGACCTTCTGCTTGGTACCAGTTCGATAGTAACCAGCTTAGGAAATATTAAAGATACCTATTTACCACCAAAACTATGTACTAAAGCCACTGACGAGAGTCCTGATGGACAATGATATCATGGTGGATAAAAATAGTTATTAATTAGCTATAGCACAACGTTTGTGTGTCATCAGTAATAAGCTTTTAGGATTTCACTGAAAACCTAAAATGACAAGGTATTCGTATACAATCTATAGTCCTAAGGGGTGACAATACGTCTCATTGTGATTCCTCATAAAACCTGTGTGCCTTTTTGTCACTTTACTTGTGTTAATATCATAAGAGGGTTGTTGTTAATTAATAGATTTGAGTTCAGTGCATACAGGTGGTTGTCGTTTACACCCATGCTTATTTTTTTTATATTTATGATATTAGGTATGGCAAACAAGCGCTCAGATCACCTGAAGGGATCTGATTATTGGGACCCATGACTTTATCCTCAACAAAGATTACAAGAAGCACAGTGCAACGTCAAATCAATGTGCAACTGAATGCCAGTTACCTGTATAAGCATGTACTTTCCTGTGATTTGAAATTTGAATTAATTTACACATTACGAACATATGACCCACCAAAACTATATAATATAACCACTGACGAGCGATGGACAATGGTACCGTTTCAGTTTTAAAATGTTCGTCATAAACATCACGCTCATTCGAGTTGAACACCGACGCTAATAAGTCTTTAAAAATGTAAATAAGCCGATTGTCTCGGACACGTCTGCAGAACACCGATTTCTACGAAATACGATTGCAGTTATATACAAGCTCCTTTAACAGATTACTTATCAATTGTTCTATTTACTTCAGGATAGATGTCGGAAAGACTAAAAGTCTATTAAATAACATTTTCTCAATAGTTCTTTCACAACTGTCAAGTGTTGACTATCCCACCCGATGGTGTGTTGGGATATAGCCCTAGATAATAAACACATTAGTTCAGTAAAAGTCTATGGACTCTTCTTTATTCGGATGGGAATTCATATGCAGACAAATTATTTCAATTCCTTGCTATGCGCGTTAGGAAGGACTAGGCAGATATCGCTTCATTCTTATACTCCTGAGTTCTATGAAGCTGTCAGAGCTGCAAAGGCTAACTGCATAAATGTCAACAGA
Organism: Teinopalpus imperialis; assembly: GCA_029286865.1. Taxonomy (NCBI): domain Eukaryota; kingdom Metazoa; phylum Arthropoda; class Insecta; order Lepidoptera; family Papilionidae; genus Teinopalpus; species Teinopalpus imperialis. The sequence goes on from JAGSMU010000015.1 coordinate 8,163,294, forward strand.
ATATAGATTCTTATGTAAAACCAACGAAGAGATGGACTATATGGTTATCCGATGGAACGGAAATAAAGGAGTTACATTGTATTATTCGATCGCACACTCTGTAACAATACTGAAGGAATGAAATAATTGCTAATTACTTTTGACAAACTTCACAAACGTGCTCGGTGATATATTCCAGTAGTATAAAACTACGTTATACATTAACTGTGCAGGGTGTATATAAAGTCATATAGATCGAGCAAAAGTAGAATCAGAGAGCAGAAATAGAAGCAGAGAGCAGAAGTACCCATTTGTCGCTTCCCTTATTTAGATATAATGCACATTAAGGAGATTCGGAAAAAGGTTGCGAGACATTATCAGGGATATAGGACAATAGACTGAACAACTAGACTGGTAATCGAAACAAATATGTATGTGTTATTCGGTTCCTTGTGTTGTTTGGTACTTGGGTTCGATCCATCAACTAGTCAGAAGCCAGATATAAATATATATATATATACTTCCTAGGTTGACCTCGTAGCCTAATGGGAGAATCTATTATGTTGTTAATTAAAATTTATCCTACTGCCAAACTGTTCTCTGACACAAACTAAACATCTTAATAAAATTAATAATGAATTAATTGCAATGACTCCCACTTATTAAAATTGTAAGATGGCTTCAAAGTTTCGACTTTCAACACAATATCCTCCAGCGCCCATGTATTCCGAAGTGGTGGTACAGATAGTTAATAATAATAGTGTTTTTTTTTATTTAGATAGTCAGAAGCAACTGACCGAGGTTCGGCCCTCTTGGGCACCCTCAAATCAGACGCTATCGCGAGCCCTTGTGAAGGTTACCGATAAGGTCCCGACTGATCGCCATAAGCGCTCGTTCGCGTCTCAACCCGATGAAACTGTAAAAGTCCTCGGGCTAACAGCGGCCATAAGTACGAAAAAAAAACCCTATATCCGTATACGAGTGTGCATTGGAGTTACATCTTTTATTTTTTCAACATTCATCCTCGATAAGGAATCCTAATGCAGGTGCGTAATTTCTGAAGACTAAGATCGAATGCTCACCAGCAAATAGGGTCTGTGGATCCCTACACTCAACACACGAAACACATTAGTGTTCTGCTGCTTTTTATGCTTATACTCTGCGGGGTCTTTCCCATCTCGAGCTGAACCATTTTTGCTGTCCAAGTACCTATTCTACCAGCTCTACCACCGTACGTAATCTAATTTCGCCATTCTCTATTTCGTCATAGGACAACCAAACTAACGCCGGGGCGTCACTATTACATAATAAAAAAATACACATTTACTTCTACGTACGGTGCTTTTGCTTCCATATTCATCATTATTTCTACGGAGTGGAATTCCTTGTCTTTGTTTCTATTTCCTAATTGTTATAACCTACAAAGGTTTTAAGTTACGGGTGGACACAGTTGTCTCTTATTATTTATTTTGCTGAAACCAATCTGCTCAGACTTAAACACATGCGTAAGGTGGCTAGCCTTTCAGTTTTTTACAGAATGCATTTTGGAGAGTGTGCTCAGGAATTACATGATCCAATTCCCCCATCCCCGTTCCACCATCGGACCTCACGACGCACTGCTGGATTTCATCCTTTTGTTGTGAACATCCCTCAAACCCGAACGAAGCGCTTTGCTTCGTCTTTCAATATTCGTACAGCAAAGGACTGGAATAGTTTGCCCGCGTCTGTCTTTCCCTCCGATTACAATGTGGGTGTTTACAAGAGTAGAGTGAATAGGCATTTACTGAGCTAGTGCGCCTTACCATGCAGGACTCTATTTCCGCTTAACATCAGGTGGGATTGTGGTTAAAAACTTGCTTGGAAAATTAAAAAAAAAATACATGTCAACATTATAGTTAGTGATCAAACGTAGTAAAATACGTCGTCATTCTTAGATAAAACACACATTCGAGTTCTTAGATATTTTCAACTAGATCCGGAATAGACGCCAAATCGAAATTTAAAAATGATTAAATTTGGCTTTGTTTTAAACTCTCATTAACGTAAAACCTCCATACTTACTAATTAAGACAATGGGCTGCGGTCAAAATCCAATTAACGTCGACAATCGTTCCGGCACACCAAAGTCGCCCGTTTATAATTATAGCGGCCATATATGGGTAGTTCTTTGTATCACTCGCATTCCCGCCATGAATCCTTATGTTCTCCCTATTCTTCACCAAGAATTCGTTGCGGATCCTCAGATCCTTTTTATTATGTCTTCCTTTTCGGCGCCCATCTTGCAATACATTCGGTTCTTCATTTGTTTCCATTCCGATGTTTACTTTAAAAGGAATTACGTACATATATAGAATCAGATAAAAAATAAGTAATTTGATTCATCATATATTTATAAATAAATTCGTAATGACTGTCTTTAGATATTATTTTCGGTTTTTGTTTGTTTGTGCAAGCATTACGTATAAAGTACTGAAACGATTTAAATAAAATAATAGAAAACTAAATATAAATTTTTTATTTTGTTTTAATTTCATCCCAATGGACTTACTCGTTAAGAATCAATTTAAGGTTTTAAAATATTCATTTATATATATTTCCGAATCTTTTCATATAATAGTCGCATATCGTTGTGTAAATCGTTTTTAAAGTGTTTCTATTAAACTAAATTCGTTTACTATTACTACAAAAAAAATTCACCGATAGGACACACAATTTGTTTTGTTAAATTTGATACTTACCTACGGATGCGTCATTGTATGGCCGAGATGAATCTCTAGCAAATGATAGATTGAAATTAACAAATACAATAAGAAATAGAAAAATTAATGTTGACATTTCAGGTTTAAATCTTTAAATGTGACTTAAGACCGAAGTCCTTTTACGTTCGAATTCGCTTTAAGAAACGTTTTCGGGTACACAACTAAATGTATATATCTCGTATGATATGTTTTATGTTTGTTCTATTACTTATTTATTGTATAATATTTTCTTGGAATATTTTTTTTTAGATTATATTAGATAGGAATTCTTCGGTCATGGGTTCGAATGTTCATTGTATTGTACTAATCAATATGTGTATTAGTATATATTTGTTAGTAAAATAAAGAAAGTTTAATAAAGTTACCGTTTTCATTGTTCCTTAAAAAAAACATTTGTGTCCAGTGTACGGAGTAGTCTTTGGGGGCGAGAAATATGTCCAGCAGTGGACTAGTGATGGGTTGAAATGATGATAATGATGAGATACAGAGTATGGTGTAAGGGTGATCATTTATCAGCATTTAGCATTTAGCATTGTTCACCTGATAGTAAGTGATAACTGCGGCCCGTTAGATCTTCATCGACCCTCACTAGTTATTGAAGTTTGCGCATACATGAAATTCACATGCATGGTCATCCGTGAGGACTAAGATGGTATACCACGTTGCCAGTAATTAAATCTAACGCTATAAATAATCTCATTGGTGGTCAAGTCGACGATGAAACGTGACCGATTTTTTTTATTACGTTGAGAGTAACAAACGAGCACCCAGTTCACCTAATAGCAAGTGATTCCTGTGGCCCATGACATCTACATTCATCTTTAACGAGAAATCATAATGCAGATGTGTTGTTACCCTAGGAGGACTGAGATGGAATGCCTCGTCACCAGTAATAAAGGTCTCCGGATCCCTATGCTCACCAGACAAAACACAGGAGCATTAAGCTGCTGTTTTGCGTTTGTATTTTGTGAGGGAATGGTCCGATCGAGCATTAATTTTCCAGCTAGAAAACAAACTGCAGTGTAGCTCTACAATTACAATTCTTGAATTTAAAGATTGTTCGTTACCAATAATAATAAGGTATCCCGGATTCTTTCATTCACCATGCGGAATACTAATTTGCCGATTCAAATGAGTTGTTTAACACGTTCACACTGCAGTCAGTTTTTAGCAAACTTTAACATTTATATATATACATAATAATACATATAGATATATATAATAATACATAATAATAACATATATAAATTATAGTATCAATACAGTGTCGCAATCTGTTTTCATCATGATTTTTGTGGAAGATAGATGTAGGTCCCATAAACAGGACACTGTGATCACTTCTATGAGGTCATCAAGATCGCTTACTTTATCCAGGATTGTGATCTGTATGAATTATAATTTTCACATGAACAACGCCACAAGCTCAGGTTGTTTAAAATAAATTTTATTTTTTTCAACTCTCATTCACGTAAAACCTCCATACTTACTAATTAAGACAATGGGCTGCGGTCAAAATCCAATTAACGTCGACAATCGTTCCGGCACACCAAAGTCTCCCGTTTATAATTATAGCGGCCATATATGGGTAGTTCTTTGTATCACTCGCATTCCCGCCATGAATCCTTATGTTCTCCCTATTCTTCACCAAGAATTCGTTGCGGATCCTCAGATCCTTTTTATTATGTCTTCCTTTTCGGCGCCCATCTTGCAATACATTCGGTTCTTCATTTGTTTCCATTCCGATGTTTACTTTAAAAGAAATTACGTACATATATAGAATCAGATAAAAAATAAGTAATTTGATTCATCATATATTTATAAATAAATTCGTAATGACTGTCTTTAGATATTATTTTCGGTTTTTGTTTGTTTGTGCAAGCATTACGTATAAAGTACTGAAACGATTTAAATAAAATAATAGAAAACTAAATATAAATTTTTTATTTTGTTTTAATTTCATCCCAATGGACTTACTCGTTAAGAATCAATTTAAGGTTTTAAAATATTCATTTATATATATTTCCGAATCTTTTCATAACATAGTCGCATATCGTTGTGTAAATCGTTTTTAAAGTGTTTCTATTAAACTAAATTCGTTTACTATTACTACAAAAAAAATTCACCGATAGGACACACAATTCGTTTTGTTAAATTTGATACTTACCTACGGATGCGTCATTGTATGGCCGAGATGAATCTCTAGCAAATGATAGATTGAAATTAACAAATACAATAAGAAATAGAAAAATTAATGTTGACATTTTACGGTTTAAATCTTTAAATGTGACTTAAGACCGAAGTCCTTTTACGTTCGAATTCGCTTTAAGAAACGTTTTCGGGTACACAACTAAATGTATATATGTCGTATGATATGTTTTATGTTTGTTCTATTACTTATTTATTGTATAATATTTTCTTGGAATATTTTTTTTTAGATTATATTAGATAGGAATTCTTCGGTCATGGGTTCGAATGTTCATTGTATTGTACTAATCAATATGTGTATTAGTATATATTTGTTAGTAAAATAAAGAAAGTTAAATAAAGTTACCCTTTTTATTTTTCCTTAAAAAAAACATTTGTGTCCAGTGTACGGAGTAGTCTTTGGGGCGAGAAATATGTCCAGCAGTGGACTAGTGATGGGTTGAAATGATGATAATGATGAGATACAGAGTATGGTGTAAGGGTGATCATTTATCAGCATTTAGCATTTAGCATTCTGTTCACCTGATAGTAAGTGATAACTGCGGCCCGTTAGATCTTCATCGACCCTCACTAGTTATTGAAGTTTGCGCATACATGAAATTCACATGCATGGTCATCCGTGAGGACTAAGATGGTATACCACGTTGCCAGTAATTAAATCTAACGCTATAAATAATCTCATTGGTGGTAAAGTCGACGATGAAATGTGACCGATTTTTTTTATTACGTTGAGAGTAACAAACGAGCACCCAGTTCACCTAATAGCAAGTGATTCCTGTGGCCCATGACATCTACATTCATCTTTAACGAGAAATCATAATGCAGATGTGTTGTTACCCTAGGAGGACTGAGATGGAATGCCTCGTCACCAGTAATAAAGGTCTCCGGATCCCTATGCTCACCAGACAAAACACAGAAGCATTAAGCTGCTGTTTTGCGTTAGTATTTTGTGAGGGAATGGTCGGATCGAGCATTAATTTTCCAGCTAGAAAACAAGCTGCAGTGTAGCTTTACAATTAAAACTCTTAAATTGAAAGATTGTTTGTTACCAATAATAATAAGGTATCCCGGATTCTTGCATTCATCATGCGGAATACTAATTTGCCGATTCAAATGAGTTGTTTAACACGTTCACACTGCAGTCAGTTTTTAGCAAACTATAACATTTATATATATACATAATAATACATATAGATATATATAATAATACATAATAATAACATATATAAATTATAGTATCAATACAGTGTCGCAATCTGTTTTCATCATGATTTTTGGTGGAAGATAGATATAGGTCCCATAAACAGGACACTGTGATCACTTCTATGAGGTCATCAAGACCGCTTACTTTATCCAGAATTGTGATCTGTACGAATTATAATTTTCACATAAACAACGCCACAAGCTCAGGTTGTTTAAAAATAAATCTTATTTTTTTTCAATATCGTTCGCAATAAAATGGTTCCTTATCTTAGATTTAACGTTCGTAAAAGATTTGTTTCATAATAGAAAAACAAATAACATTTGCAATCGTCACCGGTCATTCTTCAGCAGGTGAACGTAGACCAAAAACGTGCCAGTGTAATGGATGCTTCTTGGACATTCGAAGCATCCATTCAATATTAACTCCTTTAAAGGAAATAGGGGTGCCGGTATTATTGCTTGAGTGATGTTTCTGCATATATAGACTGTGGTATTTGTTTTTTTTTATATAATTATTATATTGGTGTTACACAAGCACACAATACATTTAATGGTGATTAGTGATTGCGGCCCATGACATCTTAATTTATCATCAAAAAGAAATCAAGATATGAATGCGTGGTTACCCCCAGAGGATTGAGTTGGAATAACGCGTTACCTGTAGTAAGGTCTACGGATTACTACCAGTCATCATACGAAACATAACAGTAATATGCTCGTATTTCACACTGGTATTCTGTGATGTTGTGGTGGTGTCCATACCCTGCCGAGAGGACCCAGTCATGCGGCAGCAGCTGTTGTTAGTTGTTATTATTGATATATAACATATAATTAATTTTAGGTTATTAGCTAAAGGGTATATAATTAATATCCCAAATTACATCTGCAGTCGAGCAACAGTATATTTCATGAAGGTAAAATTATTTGACAAAGACAATAGATATAAATACTACAAATATTGATCCAAATAATGTTCACCTGTGATTCTCACAAAAGGCATGTCCTGTATCGCTCTTGTGATATCGATCTAGCTTCATCAGATGCTGATTTTGTTTTTTATAGCATTAAGACTAACAAACGAGCACACAGTTCACCTGACGGTAAGTGAATCCTGCGGCCCATGACATCTACATTTATCCTTGACAAGGAATTATAATGCAGATTCGTTGTCACCCTGGAGGACTGAGATGGAATGCCTCGTCTCCAATAATAAAGGTTTCCGGATCCTTGCACTCGCCAGACGAAACATAGCAGCATTAAGCTGCTATTTTACGCTGGTATTCTGTGAGGGTGGATCCTAACCCGGTCATCTGACCCATTCATTCTGCAGCTAAAACAACCTGCAGTGTAGAGAGGTGAAAATGGTACAAACAGTTTATTTCAAGATTAACAGCTCTTGAAGTCCATGACAGCTACATTCATTCTCAAAAAGGAATCATAATGAAGATACGTCAATACCCCGTCTCCGGATTCCTACGCTCTACATACGAAACCCAGCAGCGTTATGCTGTCATATTATACTGATATTTTGTTAGGGTATGGTCGAGGTGCCTTCACCGGTTGAGCTGCCGCAGCTAGAATAACGCTGCAGTGTGCCTTTTTACTGTTAATATTTGCTTTACTGTTTTTTTTTGATTATGCAAATATGATATTAGATATCTCTAATGCAATAGCAAACCATGTTGATGGTAAAAAGAAATCTGAAGTCTATAGATTGGGTTTAATGACACTAATTTCTATCCTCGATAAAGAATCATAATGTAAACGCGTTGTCATGCCTGAAGATTTGTTTCGTCAAATCTCTGATCTTTTACACAAATATTTAAACTATTATTTTACGCTTATGTTCCACTTCATTCAACCTATTTATACTACAGTTAGTTGATATCTTCTAAAATTTCTTTGTTTCTCCCATTCTCATCTTTTGTGTACAGATTTTCTTTGCTCCCGTAACATGGAGTTTTGCGGTTGTACAAACATAAACCGGTGAATATGGCCAAGAACCCGTGAAATGTGAGAAATGTTTTTTTAATGAAAATAAATCAGTGTTACTTTAGCAGTCTCCAACTAAACATGCTGCAGTGTGGTCACAGTGTAAAGTTCTTATTTATATTTTTATTATAATGTATATATGTATTTATATATTTATATTAAACAGATTAAAACTTTTTATTTCAAAAAATCCTTGTCTGAATATTTGTCTGACAAATATGTTTCGATTTAAGTTTAGCTCTGTATTCAATATTGGACAACTCTTGGACATTTTGTCAAATGTCTAGTCGAGTTTCTTGCCGTTTCTTCTCGCCAGCAGCTACATTCCGTAGCGGTGGTCCTATTAGCTATCTTGACAATTCAAAAGTCTGTCGTATAAACCTACTTGAATAAAGCTTCTTATAATTTGATTTTATTTAATAGATATATGATAGACCAACGAGCATATAGTTCATGTAATGGTGATTTTAGTACACGAAATTCACTCTGATATCTGATCACAAGTAATACAGCCCTCGGCAATAAGTTCTTTACTTCACCATACCATCAAACAGAAACCGTGATCTTACCCACGTTCGAGACAATTTATTTGGGCTACATCTAATTTAGAACTGCAACGTGACTCTATCATCTAAGAAACTTGCGCATCTCACTTAATGGGTTTTCATTTGTACCATCTTATCGCTAAACGGCATTAAAGATCGATTACTTTGATATTTACGTGGCTATTAAAAACTATCTAAATTTTAATGTCTCTATAGTTTACATTAGATTAAACGAGGCCTAATTTATTGCATCGTCATCATTATTGGCAGCTGAGCGTGTGCCCGTCGTAATCTGTAGGAGAGATCGGTCTTCATTAGACCTCTAATGCCTCCATGCGCCACGGTCTTCAAACGACTATTTATTGTTTAAGATTTTTTTATGGCCTTATGTCACTGTTAGCTCGAGGGCTTTTACAGCATCGCTGGATTGAAAAGTGGCAGATCGCTTAGAGCACTCAGCAGAGCCCTTTATTAATGGATAACCAGCACAAGGGTTCCCGAGAGATAGCCTCGGATATCGGACACCGTTACCGTGCGAAAGCGCTCACTGACTCGAGGCTGCACGAGAGGGCCGAACAATCTTTAACCCTTATTACGGTAATAACCCCTTCTGCTTTAAAGTATTCAACTTTACAAATTGCTGATTTAGAAAGAAATTATATGTCATGATACGCCTGGATATACTAGATAACATCAACTGCGTGATATATCCTAAGTAATAATTATATACATCCTTTTTTATAGCGTGTTAAGGATGCACGCAATGGGCTCTCTTGTAATCACCTTTTCTAATCCAATTGTATGCACTTACAATAAGCCCGGGAGAAGGGTCAGATGCAGTATCATGGACACGAGAAATACCACATCATACAACCATACACTAACCATACAAAACACAGGTATACTCTCAAAATCTTGGTATACTCACAAAATATTGGTATACTCTCGAAATATTGGTATACTCTCAAAATATTGGTATACTCTCAAAATATTGGTATACTTTCAAAATATTGGTATACTCTCAAAATATTGGTATAATCTCAAAATATTGGTATACTCTCAAAATATTGGTATACTCTCAAAATATTGGTAAACTCTCAAAATATTGGTATACTCTCAAAATATTGGTAAACTCTCGAAATATTGGTACACTCTCAAAATATTAGTATACTCTCAAAATATTGGTATACTCTCAAAATATTAGTATACTCTCAAAATATTGGTATACTCTCAAAATATTGGGTATACTCTCAAAATATTGTGTTTCTACTAATGATGCTATTTTTAAAAATGTACTATTCATTTCGTCAAGATTCTAGTGACGTTGATGCTGTTAGCTTATGCGGCTCTTACAGCTTCATCGGACACAGGGCTCACGGAACTGAGGGGCCCATGAGCTGCTATTAATTTCTAAACTCTTACCCTTATATATCTTACACAGAAGTGTTAACTGATATTCAATTAAATTCCCAATCGAAACGTATTCAATGAACATACATACATACTTTGTACAACTCACTAAACCAGTTTGAGCTCATTAACAAATAAAAACATGGTTACAAAAAATTGTATATCTAGAAAAAAATTAAAAAAACAAGTACGATAAATCCCCTTACAAATTGAAGTCTAATAACCTCACTACTTAGCCATTATGATAAAAAAAATGTTTGTTAAACCCGGCATTACGTTGGCAAGAATTGCAAATATTTTACAAACCGGGTTTCACCTCGTATTTATACAAAAGAGCAAAACGCTACATAGCTTGTGTAAATAAGCAATAAATGAACACAAATAGAAATAAAAATTGTTTCATTAAAATTAAAACAAAAACTAACTTAACAACCTACTCGAACAGTGGTGGAGGTGTAACAGCAATTTTCCTTAAGTTCCAGTATGAATGGATCGGCTCAAACGGGAAAGGATCGCGTTCTCACAGAACGTATCTCGTTTATCGCTTTTTTTAAATGGTATTCTGTTAAGGGGTGGGTCCTCCTCGGTTGCTAATTTAATTAAGACGGAGCAAAAGAGAGAATGGGTAGAGACCCGTTCTCTCTCTTGAAGGTAGGTTAACGTTACTAAAGTTTTATATTTCTAACAGTTTTTGAGTCAGACAAGAGAAAACAGTTCACGTGGACATAAATCATCGATAACGTTGATGGTGATATATAGAAGAAGGTATCACGTTTATCCTTATCAAGGATTGTATGTTAATTAAAGACAAAGAAATTTCAAGTTAGTATTAAACATTTTTACGGTTGTCACCAGATGACATAAATTATCCAGGTTATATTAATTTATTTGTTCGTACACAAACAGCATGTATTAATAAAGCTATCTTATGCATGAAATCAAGTTAAACATAATATATGCTAATTATATCGCACGCAAGTGTTTTGTTAAAATAATGATGCGCAGACAAAAATAACATAAAATAAAAGAATATACTTGTATAAATTCAAGAAGATAAAATTAATAAGGAAAAGCCGTGTTTATGTCGGTTTACATAAAGTGGGTAATACGAAGCGACGAAAACTGGACCTGTAGTTGAAAAAATATCAATGTTATAGCATTGGAAATTTACTATTTCGTTGTATGACCTGCACATTCTATTAACTTAACGTTACATAATAATTTTAATCAAGTTTTAAAAACATAGGAAGGCTTTACTTATCTTGTTGTTATATTTTAGTAACTCTCTAAGTAATATTCGCTTTGACATAATATTTCTAGCATTCCGTATAACCACTCCAACTAAGCTTAAATGTTTGTGCTAGGAGATGGTTCGTGAGAATAGTCGAATGTTAGATACGAACCGACGATCTTAAGTTTCGCAGACCGTATTCTAAACCATTACGATATAGACGCTTCATTTAAACCGCCTTTATCGTTATGTACGTAGTATGACATAATGAATTACACTTTATGCATTTAATTCTTTTTTACGTGACTAATTCACTCGTATTACAAAAGCATCGTATAAAGTCGCATAGAGTTATTTATCTAATTATAGGATTTTTTCTTTTGTTTTTCGGCTTGGACCGTTACCCTGTCAATAATAGCGAATAATACAATGAATTTAACACATTTGGCAATACAACGCCAGACTAATATTGACGTAGCTTCGCCTCAATTATTTTTGTTTTTGTTTACTTCAGGAGTGTCTTGGACTCAGGACTTATTAATCTGCCATACATTGTATCACGGAGTCCATAATAGATTGATCGAGCCGAGATTACTACGACCGAGAAATTATTACAATTTTTCATATTTAAATTATGAGTCGATGTCGAATCGATTTTATTTTCATAATATTAAGGGTGAAAAGTAGGTTTTACATGTATTCTCGTTGCTTATAGTAAACATTTTAGAGATTTTGGTCAATAATAATAGATATTAATTTACATAATCCATAGTCAGAAGCAACTGAACGAGCCCCTTCTCGGGCACCCTCGAGTCAGTCGCTCTCACGCAACAGGGTAAGCCCTTCTGCCTGTTACCCACAAATAAAGGTCTCGTCTGAGCGCCATAAGCGCTCGGTCTCAATCCGTTGAAACAAAAAAAAGAAGACAAATACGTAATAGACGTGTTTATTTTAATTACGTGACTAGTAAGTTGCGCTGGTTGCAATCATTATTTGTTTACTGTTACGGTTGTAAAAACAATGGTGATGTTATTACTATGTTTTTGCTTTATTATTGTTTTAACATTTGTGTTGTAACTATGTAACTGTGGCTGCTATTATATTACGCGACATATTTATAAGAAGTGATTATGATACGAATCGAAACATAATAAGAAAGTTAGCGAGTCTTACTTCAAGTAAATTCTATAATCGTTACTATGTTATGAAAGGTATCAAAAGAGTATGTATGTAAAGACGACAAGAGCTTGGTCCCCAGATCTCCTACACTCACAATACGAAACAAGGCATCGTTATGCAGATATTTCACGCTGGTGTAATACGAGGGCGTGTTCTTTACACGGTCGTGCCGGCCCATGCTCTACTATTTTTTAATTATTTAACATTTATTTATATGTTAAAAAAACTAAAATTAAATACCTTCCAATCACTTTACCAATTGATTCTGGTATAGAAGTACAGGAAAAGATCACAAGAAAGTACTGATGATAATCACGCCTAGAAAACCAATACTTTTTATTGAATATATGTTGATCTAGTATGGAAATCGAACCGAGAGCCCACGGCTTGTCGATGAGATTCTTTGACAAATAACCGAGGTCGACAATTACCGCGCCACTACCAATATTCGTACGAAGCTACCGTTTTTTTCTACTTAGGATATCTTCCACTTCGATGAAGTCTTCAGAAATAACAACAATACATTTTTCACGGAGTATCGATCGTCTGCGCATGGTTTTTCAATATTAATTATGTTATATGTTGCATTCCTGTTTTTTTTTTATGAAATTAAGGGATGATCGATGAACACACAGTGTTATAGATTATAATTTCGGCGAATGATTAAAATTACATTATCTCTGGTTATGGAATCATAATAGAAAATACGTTTTTTTTTTATTAATTTATATATTTTCAAATGTAGCCACTTTATTTAGAGAAAAAAAAGAGTGTGCAATGGGCATACTTAATGCATTTTGGCATTCTCTACTCTTCAATTTAGAACGACGAATTTACGAATTAAATAATATTATCGCATATATATCTATAATATTATGCCGCTATATAGCTATAATGCCCTGGTAACTCCATCGGAGAGCATCAATAAGGAAGACTTAAAAAACGACTAATAAGTCAATCAAACACATTTCTCCATAACGGGCATAATCAAATGCAATGCACTAAAATGTTATTCAAATAATAACTGCATATATGGAGTGTTATTTTTTCGGCATCCAATATAGATTATATCGTATATGTTATGACGAAGTCCTACAGATTGACTCGCTCACGGCGTTGTTATCAGATGACAGCGATTATGCAGGATATATTGGAGTGCCATATTTGCTCAGAAACATTACTCTAGCTCATTCACTCATGTCGATTTTGTTTTCGGGCTGATGGCCCCACTATTAGCCCGAGGGCTTTGACAGCTTCACCTTACTTTTAGCGCTTAGGGCGCCTCCACCGAGACCTTTATTAGTTGGTAATCAGCACAGTATGTCGGTGTTGCACCGACATTCTTGGACCTGGTTGTAACAAGACCGTGGATCGTGCTTGACCAGGTCACGAGTACAAACTGGTATCCGAAAACGGTCAATAACCATCGTCTACATGTCAAACATGAAAACGAGATATTTGTATTACACTAAATATCGATCTCGGTTGGGTATCGAACCCAGGAACCGCGGTATTTATTTTTTCTTACATTGAGAGTAACAAACGAGTACACAGTTCACCTGATGGTAAGTAATTGCTGCGGCCCATGACATCGACATTCATCCTTGAGCAAGAATCATAATACAGATGCGTTGTCACCCTTGAGGACTGAGATGGAACGCCTCGTCACCAATAATAAAGCTCTCCAGATCCCTATACTCATCAGACGAAACGCAGCAGCATTATGCTGCTATTTTACGCTGGTATACTAGGCTATGCGGTTATTTATAATGCCTATTATTTTTTTATTAAAAATATGAACAAATGGTCTAGTTATCTTAGTGATTCATTGATTTAAAATAAGGCACGTGATGTTTTGGAAGTTACTCTCTTGTTTTATCTCTTTACAACAATACAAACATATCCATGAAAATATTCTTCATATTTGACAAAGAACATGACGAATTCGTCAAATGAGCGTCGTTAAAGACGTAATACGTTTCATTTGACGTAAATTTATTATTTAAATTATTCATTTTGACATAAATGCATTATTTAGTTAAAAACGGAATTATGAGCCGCTGTAGCCCAGTGTACGATTGATTTCGAAAAGAAAAGAAATAAATAAATAGCATACATGGTTAAACGACGAAGCGCCTGTTTATCAATAGCTTAATGATTTAGGGTACTGTCTGCGAAACTTACGGACATAGGTTCAAATCCACCATTAACCTATTGTCGAGAACCATCTCCTTGAAGAATTTTTAGCTTTGATGGTTAGATGGAGTGGTTAACCGGAATATTTGTAATATTAATAACATTTCTAATTAATATTCATTTAAAAACAAAAAAAAACGTTTCTCACAAATCAATACAGCTTTAGTCCTTTTTTCTCCATGCCATTTATGTAACAATTTTTCGTTCTTTTTGCATCAAAAACCTTTAACTATGCATTATATATGTGACGATACATCGCGCTCTAATTAACTAAAATTATAAGTTTACTCTACTAGCCCTAAAATGTTAAAAAAAATGTAGTAGAGCCCAAGGGCACAAGGAGAAAGAAAAAGAGGAAAGAGGAGAAAAAGCACGCGGCGGCACGAGTTAAAATCCGTACACTAGAAGTAAAACTTCTATAACTGTTTAAACCTTGATTTTTATTTAGTAAAATAGTAAGAGATAAATTGTTAGTAGAGAGAGAGAGAGAGAGAGGTGGAAAGAGGAGAACACAAAATATTCATGATACATTACTATTTTACAGCTGTGCTGAACGGCAAAGAACGGCAACCCTGTACCACTTCGGGTTGCCGTCCTTCCCGGGTTCTCTTACCTGGGCGGTCAGAGCCACCACCCTGAGCGCCCGCAAACCCGAGCTCCCCTTTTAGTCGCCTTGTACGACAGGCAGATGGTACCTTAGATTCTTATGCCCGGACATACATACACTGTACGAACACAGCAAAACCTTAAACATTGACCCATGAACGTGTTGACGATGTTATGTTTACATAAAATAAAAATATCTTTTTAATTTTAATTTTAAACAACGTCTCTATTCAATCAAGGAATATAAATACAAGTCGACTAGACTTGAATACTAATAATTAGAGTTGGAGAAATTGGAATGAAAATTATTTGTTTGCATTATCCAAATGTCGAACCAAAGCTGGTAAACGTTCGCCAATGTATCGTATATTGCACTGCTACAACTGCAACTTTAATACCATTGACATCACAGCTACAAAGTCCAATAAATTGCCAAGAAACATCATAGAATCAATCTAACAATGAACGAGTAACTATTCAATACTCGATGTCTAGTTTAAAATATATTTTTAAAATTGTAACATGTGGTAAACGGTGCTGATGGAACAGTTATTAATTTAATTTTACATCTATAACTTTAATTGTATTGTGTGATTCTTTGTTTATCCAAATAAAGAGAAAAAAAAATTTCTAAGGCTCTAGGTATCAAACCTAGGACCTCCTGCGGCTCTGAAGTCAAGCCACGCAGCCGTCATTATAAGTATTCCTATTGATATTTACTGTGTCATAAGTATACTATTAACTAAATAATGAAAGGTTAACAATAAAGGAACAAACAAAAGTCCGTATTCATAATCAAATCATTTACTTTTAAAATTATATTTTTTTTTAATAATCTCTAAATATAAGGTAAAATGTATAAAATTCGAAAATTTCTGCATTCTTTCCTTCATGCACCTGATAAGGTATTCAAGTCGCGGCGAATTTACTACACTGACCCGTTCGATCACAAGCAAATGTTTATCAATACAAAACTAATGCTAATTAATGCACTTGACCTATTACACTACGCACGCTGCTAACAGCTGCGCCGTTTTATTTTTTTCTACATAGTTTGTATCTTAAGAGTTGAAATGTACGTGGCGTAGTGACTTGACGTTTGCGTTGCGGGTCAGGGTTCGAGACTCTCAGCAGAGAAACAATATCGTATATCAAAAGTTGTCCGCACACTCAGACAGATAGACTCATTCGAATGCCGTGTGTCTTTCTTTAGATTTCTGATAGAATTTCTTATATCGGAATAGAAAAGGACGACAAATAAATGCCTCTGTGTTTCCGCTAATATTTATTATATTTATTTATAAACTTTTGTACAACTAACATATGCACAAAGGCGGACTTAATGCCTAAGGCATTATCTACCAGTCAACCTTGGGAGGGTTCAGAGAAATCAAGGTAGGGACAGAAGAATAATAATAAAGAAAAAAGAGACATACAGTACATCTAAATGCTTATAGAATTATATATTCATATCATTATATATACATTTACATAAACTATAAAACAAAAAAATATACATATTATAAATACAAACATATCTAAAAGTAAATATATATATAAATATATACATAATAATTATCGATGTAGTGAATCTGCTGACCCTACTTCCAACAAATGGTTTCTAATTTTTCGTTAAACTCTAAGCGACTTTTAAAAGTTGATATCGTCTCGTATAAAAATAACCGGAAGCTATCTCTGAGCTCGTGTTCCGGCAGAAGGACAAAATGCAGAATATTTATGCCTATAATCAAATATGTATCGCGTATAAACATTACATACATAAAATTTGTGTTATATATAACTCAGTTTAATTAAAGTATAGTTTAATATGTTTATTTAAATTAAGTAGTGATGCTTGTCTTCAATAAAATTTTACAGTAAGTACTGATGGAATGTTTGTACAAAATGTTTGTACAGATTTCATTGTCCAAGTATACGTTATTATTATTAAATATTCTTAATATAAAGCTTCAAAAGTAGACCGGAACTTCATATTCGAGTCGCTAACTGTTTGTCTATTAGCTGAGCTGTCACCAGGTCAGGACAGAGAATCATTATAAGTCGGAAGATTCTCTTTACGTAAAAGATATGTCATTTAAGGATCATACAAATGAAATGTTTATATGATAATACTAATTAAATAATTTTTGATCAGGAATTAACCAGATATTTAAATTCATATATTCGAACAGTGGTAGAGTTACAATGCAGTTTGTTTCTAACCGAATGAAAGGATCAGCCCGACTGGTGTAGGACCACGCCCTCACAGAATACCGGCGTGAAATATCATCATCTCAGTCCTCAAAGGTGACAACACATCTGCATTATGATTCCTTGTCAAGGATGAATGTAGATGTCATGGGCCATTTAAAAAAAAAAAAAACATCATGAACTGTGTGCTCGTTTGTAACTCTCATGGTAATAAATAAAAAAATATCCAGGAACAAACCTCAATTAATGAAGGCATGATCGAAGAATGTGATGCTAATTATAAAATAACTTTCCATGCATTTTAGAAATTAACATAATTACGTAATCATTTATAATAAATAAAGGAACGATAGCGGCTCAAAAATGTTATCACAAATAAGCGTGACACGGTTGATTCATTGTAAGTGTAACGAAAAAAATATTGTTACCTAACCATTTCGCTATTTAAACAAAGAGTATGCAACCAAAAACATTCTACAAAAGTCATCAGATATTTAATCGAAATCGAACTAACAATATGCCCATTTCGTGTTCATGAAGCCCTAAGAGTAACTCTATCTGTCTAATCTGTCGTCGTACACCTGGTACAAGTTTCATCAAGGACTACATTGATATATAAAAGGCTGAAAAACTCGAAACTCATTCGTACAATTCAGTGCGAACTCGGAAGCTGCTAGATAGTCATTCCCACTTCCTAGTCTTTATATTTTTATTCTATCAACGCTAACAACTTTAGGCACCTATTTTATAAGAAAGTGAAACCTGCACAGAATTTTTGGATGTTTTCTTTAATTTATATAACTAATTTGGCCTTTTTCCTATTAAATATTATTGTTATAAATTTTATTATAATCCATAAATGCTGAATGTCAGCATTAATTATAAAAATCTAAAATAAATAATTTTTAATGACGTAAATTTTTTTTTTAATAAAAAGAATTTTTTATTAAAAAAAATTAACGTCACGTATAAGAATAAATTCAGCGTCATAACAACTATAACAAAATTCCTTATATAATATTAATAATACTACGGCGTTAAGTAATAAAAAAAAATAATTTAAAGCACTCGAACGTAACAAATTGTATCAAATATATCCAGTTAGATAAAATTTAAATAAAATAACAATATTCGCAATGGTTAATACACATAAATAGTTTTTGTGCAATCACTTTACTTCCACGTTCGAGAACAATGGTGGAGTGCGGAACGTCGCACATTCATCAAGCGTATGATATTTTGAGATGCGAGCGGTTCATCTACCGCCTCAACCAGTCCGGTTGAAGACACCAAAGTGTCTGGATGAATAACATTTTAACAGTGACACAGAAAAGTTTTTAAAAAAAAATAGTGAGATGAACTTTTTACTGTCGAAATTTATGTGGCAGAATGGAACGAGGATCAACCAGTATTTATTTGCAACAATAAGTGAGTTATTAATTTACCAGTTGTTTTTTGTTTAGTATATATTTTTTAGGTATTACCAAATTTATTATTTACAAATTTCGAAATAATATTCTTTTTCAAAATAATAATTTTAAAAATATTGTCTTGTACTATAAAGGTGGGTAGTCAGAAAGTAATCGCAATTTTATTGTTTTTTTTTTAAAAAAGATATAATATATAAATACTATTAAAATACCTTGGAGGTTCATCTTGAAATAATTCAAAAATTTATATTAATAATGTCTTCTAATCTTATGTTATATATACGATATTTTTTGCTCGGCCTTAGCCAATTTCAATTAACTAATAAATATTTTTGTTAAAATAGGCAAGTAACTAGTAAAATTAAGTGTGATATATGCATTAAAAAATAATGAATCTCTAAAATCTTACGTTTACAGTTATTAACAAATTTTTCGTCGTTTTTTTGTCGTCAAATTTGATTTTAAAAGTGTCCCCAACAAGAAATAAGTTCACTTCCATGTCATTGGCAGAATTCTTTTAAGTGAAACCAAACCAACATAAGAAAAAATAAATTCTTATGATGTCCTCAATGAACATCAATTCAAAGATCACTTAATAATGTGGTTTGTTTTTAAAACGATATACATAAATAACTTTAGTGCGCTTTTTTTATTTCGTTCGATTCGGGCGACTTAATGTAAATTTTGAAAATGCATATTTTATATTTTATTATATATAGGTAAATGTACCAAATATTGTGTGCGTGTGGTTGCATAAACAAATGACAAACCTGAATATGATAATTCTCACTCTTATAGTTTTAGTACTTTAAATAAAACAAATAAAAAACCGAAGTCTATTTAATTTCTAAGTTTTGATATAAAATAAATCCAGCAATACTTTTAACATTACCAACATTTCCGTTAACCACACCAATTAACCTTAAATGCTTGTGGTAGGAGATGGTTCACAATTATCTTCAAATCAGTGGTAGAGCTACACTGCAGTTTGTTTCTAGCTGCAGAATGAATGGGTCAGCTCGATCGGGGTAGGACCACCCGCTCAAAGAATACCAACAAATAACACAATATTAATATGATATGGATATTCGTCTGGCGAGTGTCCATCCAGAGACCTTTATTACTGGTTATGAGGCGTTCCAGCGCAACCCTCAAGGTTGATAACGTATCTGCATTATGATTCCTTGTCAAGCACGAATAAAGAAGTCATGGGCCGTAGGAATCACTTACCATCAGGTGAACTGTGTACTCGTTCGTTACTCTTAAAAAAAATCGCGAATGGATCCTACGATACTGTTATTTATTTATGACGCTTATAATTCTATTTTATAGTATTAGTCGTGATAAACAATCTTATAGTTAACTTGTAGGTAACCGATAACTGTTGTCCATGATTTCTATCTCCTCAAGAATGCAATGCCTCACAGCATTACGCTGCTATTTCACGCTAGTCTTCTACATGTGGTTCTTCTCCGATCGTACGAACCAATTCATGCTGGAGATAAAAACTAGATGCTGTGCTAGCACATAAAGTTTCGCAGATATTAATCACTTAAACCTTTAGACTATTAGGGCTTGAATGTATGTCCGTAGAACTAAGATTCAGTTTTATGTAAAGCTACTATATCCATGTCTTAAATCTAAAAATAAAGACTATCATTTTGTTCTTTACTTTATGGGTACTTTTGTTTTTTATCTGCAAGTAATTACGTTTTAGTATAGTGCGTATAAGATTATAAACGTGTTTACGTTTAGGTATTATTCCGATACTAATTTTATTAAGACTATATTCTGCATCAGGTTTTTTGTGTTTGCCATGACAGGTAGAAATTTTATATACCTGTATTGCTGGTAGATTATCCATGACACATTCAACGACTTAAAACGTCTATAATAATAATATATAATAATAATTTCTTTATTTCTCTCCACAATACATGTTAATTAAATTAGGTTAAAACAATAATATTTACATATGTTGACACGCATATTGCTGGAGAGAGATGCGCCAAACTAAGCTCTGGGTTTGTATTGTCGGGTCGTCAGGCCACCCTATCATATAATATAATTTTAATATAAATGTAATTTTGCCTTTCCATTTTTTTTGTACCTAAGACACATATTTTTTTTATTTCCTTTTTGTTCTTTATTTAAGTAGAAATTTTAATTTATATATAATAACTTAATTTTTTTTCTAATTCTTTAAAGTCATCACCTATCTGGTGGTGAATTTATGCCGCCATTAGCGATTACCATGCTTTGTTCAACTTAAAAACTATATTAGATTTATATTAAGTTTTAAATCAAGTTCAGTCAATAAATGATTTGACTTAATTATTTTTACTTGCATTTTTTTATTTTAAACCAGAATTTAAAAACGTGTAAAGTACACCTTTTATATTTAACCACGGCGGTTATCTTGTGGTTGTTACGACATAATATCAACTGCGCAGAATATATCGTCTCGTAAGTATCCCCATAAACGCATAGGCGTTCAATCGTTGTTTTTCCCTAGTACATAGTAATAAAAGCGTAGAAGAAGTGGACATTCGGATGCGGCGTAATTGACAACAATGACATATAGAACAATAATCCGGACACGAAAATCAACAATTTGTGATGAAAAAATATTATTACGTGGCTGAGAGCCGAACGCAGGACTTCTGACAGAATTGTGTATTCGGAACATTACCCTAAGCGGCGGCCTAAGTATGTTACTTCTGTAGTAACAACGTAATAGTTATGGTATTTCATACATAGCAATCTTACGTACATACATTTTTGCACTGAGAGTAAGAAACACACAATTCACCTGACGGTAAGTGATTCCTGCGGCCCATCACATCAACATTCATACTTGACGAGGAATCATAATGCAGATGCGTTGTCATCCTTGAGAACTGAGATGGAATACGTCGTCACTAGCCATAAAGTTCTCCGAATCCCTACTCTCACCAGACGAAACACAGCAGCATTATACTGCTATTTTACGCTGGTATTCTGTGAGGGCGTGGTCCTACCCCGGTTGAGCTGACCCATTCATTCTATAGCTAGAAAGAAACTGCAGTCTCGCTCTACCACTGTTAAAAGCATATCAAATATGATAACATATCGTTTTTTTGAACATGTATAAAGGAAATTAAATGATACAAAAAGTTTTCCTTTTTCCATGTATCATTTAATGGTAGGAATAATTTTAATGGCATTATAAGAATTTTATAGGTACAAGAAAAATACTTTATAGGATAAAGTAAAAAATACATATTGTTTACTTTATCCTATCTCTAGCCTATAATAGAAATCCACATATAAAGTGATAATAGTGAATTCTTGGATTATTTGGTTTTATTTTCGGGCGTGTTACCTCTTTTTTTAGCCTTTCACCGGACTGAAAGGTGACCGAGCGCTTATGGCGCTCAGCCGAGACCTCTATTATTGGGTAAAAAGCACAAGGGCTCCCAAGAGAGAAAAGGAAATACCTGTCAGTCTTTTCTAGATAACATCAACTGGGCAGAATATTTTTTAGTGCCCTAAGAATTCGGGAAAACTCTGAGGTATAATGTAGAGAGAATCTATGATTTAATTCTAGTCAGTGGCAGAATCAGAATGACAGCTCGCCCGGGGAAGCTCCATGACCTCACAGAAACTATACTAAAAGCTCACAGCCATGCCAGGTATTGGTAGCGGGTCATTCCATCTAAGTACTCAGGGATCTTTGTTAATAACTGTTTATGGACGAGCTATCATTATTTACCTGTCAGGTATACTCTCGTTTGTATGGCCAAAGTTATTTAAAACAAAGAAAACAAGTTTATAGAATACACTTAATTTGTTGCTTTTGGTTTTTCTGTTTTTGATTACGGTGGTACTTGTTAATCTGGTTTATGGATATAAGTGTATGACACATCATATCTTACGAAGTTTAACCTGTATATGTTGTTTTTTTACTCGCGACTAACGAACGAACTGCCATGTTACTCAGCGGTTAGGATTATCGATTCGCCGGTTGCTAAGTTGTGGAGTTAGGCTGAGATATATAAAGCGTACTTGAACCTTGTTCGGGCTTTGCATTTGAACTCTTCAAAACTTTCTTTTCAATTAGTTTTAGAGCATCTTAAAATATTACTAGGAGCATGTAAGTATTCGGTAAGTCAAGGATTTTGATGACTTTGGCCATGCTAAGCATAAGCTGAGGATATGACTATAAATTTCATTGCCTACTTAACTCGTAAGCTAAGTCGAAACATATAAATTAAAGCTTTATAAATTTCAGCCTAAGTCTGTTTCATTGCTGCGTACAGTTCCTTAGAGAACGTGTTGTAGGATAGTCTAGAATAGACCACGTGGTTCCACTACGGATTGGTGAAATTCAAGTGATTTGGAATTATTACGAATTTTGTTTTCATTAATTTTTTAGTGATTCAGATTTCCGTACGATATGTTTCTTAACCGAATCGAACCTCCCGAATACGTATTTAAAAAATTTCAATTATAAAATCCTTTGGTGCTGTCATCGGGGATCGAACCTAGGCTGCTCGGGTACAGTGATAGTAAAAGTGAGCGTTATTATATATTATGCCAGAAGTAAAGCTGAACTGCAGATATTATCTAGCTTCAACATGAATGAGTCGGCTGTACAGGGGAAGGACTACAGGCCTTCACAAAATATCAACGTGTAATAACAGCATAATGCTGCCGTGTTCCTTATGATGGGGCTACATTGCAGATAATCAGGGACTACATCTCAGTAGCGTGTAGACCTAAGTCCTCGGGAGTCTAGATGCACTTCTAAAAGCTTTAAAGATGGATTTAAATGTCATGGTCTGCAGTCCTCACTAATCATCAAATCAATCGTGTGCTAGTTTTAAATCTAATATATATATGTATATGTATATATATATATAACGATCTGAAATGCGAATGAGCATATAGCAATCTTTTGGTAATACCATTTGTTGGTAACTATATTACTGTGCCTATGGCAGGATGTACTTATTTATATTATACATTAATCCTGCCGCTGGTTAGGAGATATATCTAATTTCAATAAATATCTAGTATGAATAAAATGTAGAAAATAACTACGAGAATAAGTAGGGTGCTCTAATGTACTTTCAAATAAATAATTGCACCGTTCTCTATCGGGTTTTTGTAAAATTTTATTATTATATAAAAATTAAATCACACAAAATCTAATCAATCATAATGATATTAACAAACCGTTTTAAACATATGATGTGTGCAACAAAGGGATTCGTATATTAACCCTCTAACCATTGTCGTCATCACAAAGCACTTGACTCTTATCTACCCCGCAATGAAAAAATAAAATAAAAGAAGTGTTTAGTATTTGTAAATACTTGGCATTGCCTTGAAAAGAGACTTGAAGTGGTTGTAAGACCACTATACACAAATCACTATCACTATCATTAGGAATATCCCAATATCTTGACCTTGATTTTTTTACGGGCTGATGGCCGCTGTTAGCTTGAGGGCTTTTATAGTTTCACTGGCTTGAGAGGTGACCGAGCGCTTATGGCGCTCAGCCGAGAACTCAATTAGAGGGTAAGCAGCATAAAGGCTCTCGAAAGGGAGCCTCGGCTTGGACCGATACCATTGCGCGAGAGCGACTGACTGGGTGCCAGAGAGGGCCGAACCTTGGCTCGGTCAGTTGCTTCTGACTACGGATTATCTACTTTAATATCGGTATTATTATTATCTATCTGTACCACCACATCGGAGTGCGTGAGCGCTGGAGAAGAAGTGGCGCAAGAAACTCCAGTGATGCTTGTCCTTGACAATGAAGTCAAGGCTATTGAGTTTTCCAAGTTTATTGGGACGTTTTTTATTCGATTATCGTTGAATAATCCCTAAATTATCTTTGAATAGTAGTTATGTAGTATACGTCGATATATCCACCACTTTGCGCTTCACGCGAAATTTCCTGCAACGCACAACTCCTCTGTGGAGTTAGCTGTCGCCAGCGGTGTTTCCGAACCGATACGACTTAGGGACCTTCAAGATAAGAGTTTACACCTTTCTTAAAGGTCGGCAACGCATTTGCGACTCCTCTGGTGTTGCGGATGTTCATGGTCGGCAGTAATCACTTACCATCTGGTGAGCTGTAAGCTCGTTTGCTACCTATTCTATAAAATAAAATATCTCATGATATTTATTTTATGTGTCAGACATGCAGACTTACCATCTGGTGAGCTGTAAGCTCGTTTATACCTATTCTATAAAATAAAATATCTCATGATATTTATTTTATGTGTCGAACATGCAGACTTACCATCTGGTGAGCTGTAAGCTCGTTTGCTACCTATTCTATAAAATAAAATATCTCATGATATTTATTTTATGTGTCAGACATGCAGACTTACCATCTGGTGAGCTGTAAGCTCGTTTGCTACCTATTCTATAAAATAAAATATCTCATGATATTTATTTTATGTGTCAGACATGCAGACTTACCATCTGGTGAGCTGTAAGCTCGTTTGCTACCTATTCTATAAAATAAAATATCTCATGATATTTATTTTATGTGTCAGACATGCAAACTTACCATCTGGTGAGCTGTAAGCTCGTTTGCTACCTATTCTATAAAATAAAATATCTCATGATATTTATTTTATGTGTCAGACATGCAGACTTACCATCTGGTGAGCTGTAAGCTCGTTTGCTACCTATTCTATAAAATAAAATATCTCATGATATTTATTTTATGTGTCAGACATGCAGACTTACCATCTGGTGAGCTGCAAGCTCGTTTGCTACCTATTCTATAAAATAAAATATCTCATGATATTTATTTTATGTGTCAGACATGCAGGTATAAAGAGTTATTAAAACCATAAACACATTCTTCTCATCTCAACCTCAATCGTCTATTGATTTAGACAAACTTTATAAAACTTTTGTATCAGTAGTAGAGCCGTCCTGCTGCTTTATTTTAACTGCTAACTGGGGTCGGCTCGACCGGGGAATGACCCACGCTTACACAGAATACCAGCATGAAAGAGCACCATAACGCACTATTGTTACGTGTGATGCACCTAACGGTAGGAAGACTTAATTACCGGCGATGCGGCACTTGAGGACTGACATTGGATACCTTGTTACTAATAATTGGATCCCTGGATTCGTGCATACCTGCTCTCACCACAGAAAGCACAGCAGCGTTGTTTCGATATTTCTGACGTTCTGTAGGGCTCGGGTAGTTTTACCCGGTCGAGACGCCTCATTCATGCTGGAGCTAGAAACAAGCTGCAGTGTGGCTATACTGTTAAAACAATACTCGTATCCAACTAGTGATTTATATAATATTGATCTTGTATTTTTCGATCCTCACTCGCTCATAATAAAACGACAGGAAAACCATTAATCACCCTATAACAACATCGACACATTAATGTTGAATGTATTAAAAAGTAATTTTGTATTCTCTACAATAAGTTGTAATCATTAAAATGTCATTTTGCTGTCACGTTACACATATTTTTATCATCGTATTTGTTTTCTTGTACCAATTAACCTTAACGATATCTGTTATTAATAAGTTGAGTGTTTTTTTATTTGTAAGTCATTGACTATCTACCTACCCCGTTTGGATACTTGTATCGTAATTATATCTCTAACGTTAAGCGACATAAAATTAATCCGTACAAATGTAATAGATTGTTTGGCACTGGCGTTGTAGTATAGACCTCCACTCGACTCCATTGCGGATTTAGGGACTTTAATCAATATATTCTTAATTCAATAGTATTGTAATTATATACTTATAAATATATACTTATGTAAAGACTATGTAAGTTAAATATAATATAGACTACAAAGAAATATAAATTACAAAGAAAACCTCTATATATATATAGTATATATTGCCGTCTGGTAATAATTAGATGACATCAACTGCGCAGGCTGTCTAGTGTTGCAAGCATTGGCAAAAATACACATAAACTTACTCGTGTCCTTATTTCGAGATATTATTCGTCTGGGAATAGAACCCAAAGCCCGCGACGCAGCAGCCTTTAACCTATGCACTACTCAGTATTAATTGGCTTCACAGTTCATAATTTTATCGAAAAACAGTAGAAGTAGTTTAAAAAAGAATCTTATTGGTCCCTTGATTAGAATTTCCGTTAACTTGCGACGTATAAAAGAAGCATCTTTAAGAATTTTTCTGCGCAATTCAACTTATTATAACTGTAAAACAAATTGAATGGCTAATCGATCTGGATTCAAAATAGTACTATTCGCCCGGCGCCAATGTCTCTCTCAGAATATTTACATGCTGCTAGCATAATTATTTAGGTGAAAGTCGTCATCTAGGACTTGTCGAGATAATTCGTTGAGTCGGAAACGGGTTCCTAACTTTCTTGGCTTACTTTTTACTTAAAATTCGATACGCATGAACGGTAAATCGAAAGATATATCATATTGTTTCTGATTTATATGGATTCCATGAATGTGTAAATGAATGTGCAATTGGAGGTCGTTGTATTGTATTGTTATTTTTTGAATATCAAAAGGTTTTTCTTTGTACATATTTATTTTATAAATGTATTGTTATATAAAGTATGTAATTGTCATGGGCTTGGTAAATTTTAGCTTTGAAAATATATCTTCTGGTAAAATCCCGTGAAGAAGAATTTTCGTTCTTAACACAACGCATAGTTTTGACTCTATTTGGCGGCGTTTGGTTAAGTTTTATTTTAATTATTATTACATTGAGAGGAACCAACTAGACACAGTTCCTCTGATAGTAGGTAATTCCTGCGGCACATAATATCCTCGACAAGGAATTGTAATGCAGATGTGTTGTCACTCTTAAGGACTGAGATGGAATTCCTCGTCATCTTCCACTAATAAAGGTCTTCTGATCCCTATATTCACCAGACGAAACACAGCAACATTATGCTGCTATTTAACGCTGATATTTTGTGAGGGTGTTGTCCTTCCCCGGTAGGGCTGACGCATTCATTCTACAGCAAGAAACAAACTCCAGCGTAGCTCTACCACAAAAATATATAATAAGCTTGACGGTTACGTGACGTAGTGGTTAAAGTACTTGGCTGCTGCGTTGTAGGTCCTGGATGAGATTCCATGAGGAGCAATATTTGCTTTGTTCATCTGGCATTACCAAATTATTGGTAAAAAACATTCTGTCTTAGTCCTTAAAGGTGACAAGTCAAATTCATTTTGACGTGTCAACTAGGAGTTAGGTGTTGGACTGCTCTGATCACTTCCCATCAGATAAACTGTGTAGAACCTGGTCACGTTTAATTTCTTATAAAAAATATTGGAATGCTACTTATTACCCATAAATATCAATATCTCTCACTTCCTCATTTAACTTTTATTAAGCCGCTTTCTTCTGCATCCAATAGGAAAGTCGAAAAATACGGAATTTGTGTGTTTGGAATAATACTGTTTTTTTTTGTTAATAAATTAGTTGATTTATATTGGTTGGTTGAAAATAGTTTTAAAATAAATAATAATTAACGATAATTTAATTATAAATTGACGTTGTACAAATTTTATGATACTATCCGTTTGTAAAATAAGCAATATAGATCCTATTGCTGTAATAGCAGTTTTTAAATTCGGATATTTTATAATATGGTGTAACATAGAAACACAATATATTTGATGGTATGTAATACGGTAATTCTTACAAAGTACGACATGCAAAACACACAACAAACGAAACCAAAATGATCGACAAAGATTATGGTGATATTTTGTCACCTTTGAGGGCTAAGATGGAAATTATCACCATATACCACCTCACAATATAAATATAGCTGCACTTAAAGTGAATTTCACGAAGCACCATCCATTGGTGAATAAAGGCAAAGCATATGCGGCTGAAACAGAATCTTAGCTGTTTTTTTTTTTTTTTTCGGGCTGAAGGCCACTGTTAGCCCGAGGGCTTTTACAGTTTCACCGGGTTGAGAGGTGACCGAGCGCTAATGGCACTCAGTCGAGACCTCTATATATAGGTAACCAGCACAAGGGCTCCCGAGAGGGAGCCTCGGCTTGGACCGTTACCTTGTTTCGCGAGAGCGTCTGACTCGAGGGTGCCCGAGAGGGCCGAAACTCGGCTCGGTCAGTTGCTTCTGACAGAGGATTATTTAAATTCGCTATGATTATTAGCTATCTGTACCACCACTTCGGAATGCGTGGGCGCTGGAGAAGAAGTGGCGCAAGAAACTCCAGCGACGCTTCTATCTGTATGAGAATCTTAGCATTAGTGGCAATCCGTAAGGAAGTTTTATGTTTAATGCTTTACGTAATATATAATACTTTTTTTTATAAATCTAAATGAATACTCGTGACCTATAAACCTAAATATATCTACAATATATAACAAAAATATCGTGGCAAAACGACAAAAACCCTATCATGAAGGAAGCTAAAGTGAACCGTATTTGCTCGTCAGAAAACAGGTTTATAATCTATAATATGTTGCGTTCAAAAATAAACAACATTACGTCAACTTCCTCTATTTGTGTTTGGTTTCAAAAACAAATTAAAAAACATTTAAAACATGAGAAAAATATACCGACGATGTCCACCTGGTCGATTTCAACCACGGCGTTATCTTCTATTTGTTATCAGCTGTCATCAAGTTTCATAAACTCAAGGAAGTGCCTCCGTGATTCCACTCTCAGTTCACTTCCCTATTTCGATGCAACCACATATACATATATGAAACATAAATAATATATCAGACTTGGGTGGAACATAGGTTTTTTTATAGAACAGGTGGCAGCAAAACGAGCAAGCACCTGATGGTTAGTGATTATCGTCGCACGTGAACATCCCCAATACCAGAGGAGTCGCAAATTGAATGCGATCAAATGGAAGATGCTGGTTATGGGGTTACTCAGCCCGGAGATGAGAACAGTATACCATGTGAGGCCGAACTTGAGCTTTGTAAAGTTGCAAACAGTGGGCCGACATGAAATAATGTCTCGCTATATTAAGCACGCCTAGTTTTTTTAGAGGCCAATTTGGCCTTACCCTCCGTAGTGATCGCGGAACTGAACGGTACTCGATATTTCAACGCCAAGGATTCCGATACAAGCTGAGGTTGCAAGTGGAATGTTTTCAAAAAAAGGCGTTGCGACAAAGGGATTATTTTTAGCAGTAAACGCGCAAACTTGTGTCTTCGTGGGTTATTTTGTGGTTAAATTGGCCTAGATTTTGTCAGCCCCAATCTGAGTCTTTGTTTAATAAAATCTCGACCTCAGACACGAGTTTGTATAACACATGCCCTGTACTATCATCCGCATAGCAATGAATGTTATTAATTTGCAACATGT
Organism: Teinopalpus imperialis; assembly: GCA_029286865.1. Lineage (NCBI taxonomy): Eukaryota > Metazoa > Arthropoda > Insecta > Lepidoptera > Papilionidae > Teinopalpus > Teinopalpus imperialis. Next base: position 8,193,573 of record JAGSMU010000015.1, read on the forward strand.
CATTGATATGCAGAAAAAACAAGGTAGGAGATAGCACATAACCTACGGAACACCAGCATTCACGCGAGAGAACACGATGAGAGAAAACTGATGATCTACTTGCATAATTTCTCAGGAAGCCCATAGGGAGGAAGCTTTGAAAGAAGCCCTTTGTGCCAAACCTAATTTAAGACCTTCGCTACGTCCAGACTAACTGCCGCTCTCCTTGGTCTCGACCGCCTGCGACAGCTGAGTGACCCCGATGAAAGCCGTACTGGCGGCGTACTGAAGTTAAACTTCATATCATTTTTTTTGTGTTATCGAGGGTTACAAACAGACACACAGTTAACTTGATGGTAAGTGATTCCAGCAGCCAACATTCATCCTTGATACGGTATTATAATGCTGATGGGTTGCCACTCCTGAGGGTTAAGATGGAATGCCTCGACACCAGTAAGAAAAAAAAAAAACTAGATTCTGTTGATGTTGATGCTGTTAGCCTATGCAGCTCTTACAGCTTCATCGGACACAGGTCTCACGGAACTGAGGGGTCCGTGAGCTGGTTGCTACGTGTTCCCTATTTGTCGTTTTCTTACTAACTCAAAGCGCTCATAAACTGAGCGTGTCGCTCTACTCTGGTCTCATACCTATCTGATAATGCCGCCAGTAATAAGGTACTACGGATCCCTTACTTACTAGATAAAAGACAGCAGATTAGAATGTCGCATTATGATCACCATATCGATTGTAATACGTAAAAGACGTAAAATCTACATGATAGATAAAATGAAATTATTTTATATTTTATTTATAAATATGTTAGTCAGTAAATTAGTTATTCATGTTATATTTATAAATATTTTTGACAAACATCCTTATAAACATGTTATGTAATTGTATTTACAATTACATAACATGTTTATAAAGATGTTTGTCAAAAATAATGATAATGAATTTTAGTAAAGTAAAAGTCTTTATACATAAATTGACATTGGCCTCCCTATGGAATGGCGGACTTCACTTGTATACTAAATATGTATAAATATTTTTTATTTCTTAAACATGCAGATTTCCTCAAGTTCGAACTCAGTTTGCCCTCGTACCATGATTTGAAAGAGATAGACTTTGAGATACTACGGCTCTGGTGTGATTGTTATTATTTTTTTTTTATACAAGAATTCTAGTAGTGCTTTTTTACAATTACTAACATTACAGTTAAACCACTCCAACTAAGCTTAAAATGCTTTTGTTAAATATGATGTACTACAATACTCGAATTGTAGATTTGAACCCACAACCTTATGTTTTACAAACCGTATCCTAAACCATTAGGCTATTGATGCTACCAAATTTTTAAAATGTTGGTCTATTGAATTTACCAATAATTTCATTGGTGCCGTGGTGCGGTACATGAATGATTTTTTTTAAAATCATTGTCAGTTTGTTTCCTTTAATAGTTTGTAAGACGTACATATGTATATAGTTAGTTTTGGTATTTTTTAATGTGAGTAAATTGGAAATAAAAAACCCAACGAGAGCTTTGAATCAATAAATCAGAAATAGGAGTCTATCAATTTGTCTCAACTTCAAAAGAAACAGATACGATAAGAGAGTAACAAGAACATATAACAATATATCGTCAAGGGTTCAAATTTACAAGACGGAACAAACCGCTTTCGATTCTGCTTGACGTAAATATAACGTAGGAAGAAAAATAACACTTGTAATTTATTTGTGTGTACGATTTTAAACTAAGATAATTTTCCCAACTCCCTTATTGGGATATTCTTCTTTTTTCTTTAATTAATTTATAGTTTTAATGTAACAGTAATTCTAAGTTTTATTATAAACTATACTTCATCCGGAGGAGGGGCTTAGCAGCTGTAACACAGGTCTAGGACCTAGCACGGTTGTTAAAGAGAAGAAATAAATCGTTTGAAATTGTAATGACATCGCGAATAAAATGCAATCGAATTACCAATAATGAGTCATAATGAATTATAATGGGACATAACAAGCTTCGTGCACGCTGTACAAAGAAATTGAAATTGAAATTGTTACGAGCTATTATTTAGTATTTACGACGTAACACGAAATGTATGTATACTTTTATCACTAATTGTTACACATACTTAATATCTTATTACGACACTAACTGATGGTTTTCGGGTGTGGTGTTGACGTCCCGTGACCTTCCACTCCAATCCAAAGGTGCTGTTAGGCACCAACAATAAGAAAGGAATGGAATATGAAAGGGAGTTAGAGCTTCTGTATCTTTCCTTTTGTTTAACGATATATGTGGTTCATAAACCAATAAATCTGTCCTCAACTAAGATTCAAGATGCACATGAACTATCACTGTTGAAGAATGAATTGAATGAATTTGGAAATATCTCGTTACCAGTAATTGAGGCTGGATTCTGTTGATTACACTGTTAGTCTATGCGGCTCTTACAGCTTCATCGAACTCCGGAATCCGCGAGATAGAAGTTTGTGAAGGTCCTTACCCGGTCAAGCTGGCCCATTTGCTACCACTGCTACTATGCGAGGCTTATACAACGACATATGTGGTTAAATACCAAAAATAAAGATGAACTTGTAGCGTCAACTATTTCGGGCAAGGTATTTGCAACTTTTTATTAAAGACGACAAGATTTGAACTTTTGTAAGGACAGATGAACTGAGCGCTCGTTTGTCACCAGTTATATCATACTAATCTGTCAAGAAAGTACCGGGAAAAGATCAATAATACACAAAATCTTAGTTATTCATCCAAATTAATTTTATCACCTTCAAAGTATACTCCTTCAGAACCGATACACTTACGCCAACGAATAATCCAATCATCAAAACATTTTTTAAATGCTTTTTCCGGAATTGAGTTCAGTTCTCGTAGCGAATTTTCCACAATAATAGCCTTGCGCGAAGTCGCATCATTGTGGTGCAAAATTCAAGACTTTTTTTCACACAAAACTGGCCTTTTTCGCCGGATTTGCACTCTCAAATGCCGCATAACGCTCAAATAATATTTTTTATTTACCGTTTGACCTTTTAGCAAGAATTTCGAGTGCACAACACCGCGATAGTCAAAGAAAACAATCAACATGACTTGACTTGACTTTTGATCGACTTCGGCGTGGTTTTTTCGGTTTCGCTTCAGTTGGAAGGCGCCACTTCGAAGATTATTGACTAGTTTGCATGTCAAACTCGTACACCCACGTCTCGACACCAGTAACAATGCGTTTCATCATCAAGTCAATCATGGGTCAGAATTGAGTCGTTATAGCATGTGATTAGCGACTCTTATGCGATTGAGTTTTTGGAGAAAATTCAGGTCTTTTGGGACTAGTCGAGCGGCTAATGTTTCATACCCAAGTGATTATTTAAGATGGTACGGATCGACTCGTGAGACAGAAAGTTCTCAAACTTGAATGAGGATTTTCAGTCACTATTCCCTTCACGTTTGCGATGTTAACTTCAGTTGCAGACGTTGATGACCTACAAGTGCGAGGCAAATCTTCTATCACATCTCGAACACTTTTGAACGCTTTGTACGACTCATAAGCTCGTGTTTTTGATAAAGTCGATTCAATCTAGATCAAAATCGAATTAATTAATGTAAGCCTTTTATAAAATTTTCAGGAGTTTTACGAAATTACATTGGCGATATAAAATTTAAGACAAACTCTTTGTTAGATATTGATAATTCGCAATGCACACTGGATATGAAATACCTAAAAACAGCACTGTACTTACAAACAGATTCAAACTCAACTCAAACTCCGCTCCAAAATGGAAACCAGTTGTACCAATCTAACAACAACAAAAAAAAAACAAAAAATTCAATTGGTAACAATAAACAAATCTTATATTCCCGATATTCTTTGACTCAATGTAAAGATTAACATAGACAGATTGCTTCGAATCATGAAGAATGAATGATGATTTTCTAAATCCGAATGGTTAAATAGTGATTTTTTTTTTACAGTTACCATTCCACTTCTGAGCTTCGGCATGGTACAGGGATGGTTATCACCGATGATCTCTGTGCTGCAGTCAGCTGAAGGGCCGTCCCCGGAGCCGTACAGTAGCACGGATGTATCCTGGATGACGTCTGTAACCTACATCACGGCTATAATTTTCGGGGCACCCATGGGGTACCTAACTGATAGATACGGGAGGAAGATCATGACGTTAATCACTACGTTATCGCTTATTGTAAGTATTATTATTGTTATTATTATTTATCTGTTTAACTAGTTAACTAACTCGGTAACTTAACTACTATTTCAAATGCAATATTTGAATAAAAACCTTAAATTCCTCTAAAATCTCACTGGTTACAGACCCATGTCTCAAGTTTTATTACACTGAGAATAACAAACGAACACACAGTACACCTGATGGTAAACCACTTATCACCAGGTGAATGACTTTTTGAATGATTGATGAAAATCCTGTGGCCCATGACATCTACATACATCCTTGACAAGGAATAATAATGCAGATGCGTTGTCACCCTTGAGGACTGAGAGGGGATGCCTCGTCACTAGTAATAAAGGCCTCCCTAAACTTACCAGACGAAACACAGAAGCATTATGCTGCTATTATTCTGTAAGCTCATGGTCCTAGATTCTGTTGATGTTGATGCTGTTAGCCTATGCGGCTCTTACAGTTTCTTCGGACACAGGGCTCACGGAACAGAGGGGTCCGTGAGCTGGTTAAGGGGCAAGGTCCTTCGACCTTGATCGATTGCAATGTAGAACTATCACTGTGAACAACGTTCAGGGATTTGGATCCTGGATCCTGTTTGGACAGAGACACCACCTCATTTTTTTTATTGAATTGCGGGTCACAAGACTAACGCACACAAAATTCAGCTGATGGTAAGTGATTCATTTGCCCACGATATCCACAGTCATCCTCGATAAGCAATCATAATGAGGGCAACCCCTGAGGAGTAAGATTGAATAACATAATCCAACTGTTAAGCGACAGTTTTTTGAGAGGTCTAATTTATTTGCCATTAATTTCGATACGACTTATTTACTTTATTGGCTTGTTTTGTATTCAATGTTTACTATTTAAATGTGTTTGTAATATTAGGAGTGACAGTTCACATGATACCGGCAGCTCATTGACACATTCGTTTTCAATTAAGGAATCTAATATAGATGTGTTATTGGGACCTTAACGTAAGAATGAAAGGAATCCGTAATTGGGTTCTGGGATCTCTGTACTCTTCACACAAAACAAAATAGTATTATGGTGCTATTTTACACTGATATTCGGTGAAGACGCAATTCTTCTCCAGACGAGCCGGTCAATTCACGTCAGAAAGAAGAAGAAGCTAGCTTGGTTCCACCATAATAAATTCTTTGTAGACGATGAATGTAGGTATGGACTTCTATTTGATAGAATAAGAAAAAATGGCGATTCGAAGCCAATTACTCTGATCACTAGGTTACACGACCGTCAAAAAAACTTATTAATAATCAACACGGCAGAGCCTGTGGAGGTCAAAGAACAGTTTTTTTTACTGGTGGTATTCTTCATTATGTTTATTACAGCTCCGGTGTTACGTGAATGTGACGATAAAAAACACCAGGTCGTGGAGTCATTAGGACTGTAATAATTAATTTTACGTAATTTGCACTTAAGTTTACTTAATTATAACAACAGTGTTTCGTAGAATTTAATGTCTACTTTATATATATATATATATATATATATATATATATATATATATATATATATATATATATATATATATATAGAAGTGCGTAACAAATAGTATATACTATTTGCGTGTAACGTAACAGATAATGTAGGCTTAAAATGTATAATTTAGCGACAACCCCAAAACTTTACTCGCAGATGTTTTAAGGTGTTTTCAGATAGTACAATTCTACGATTATATAGCTATATTCACGTCAGCTTTAATTAGAAGTGTACCAAGTAATGAGTAGCTGGCTGCTGGGTAGCAGGCCTGGGGTTTGGACCCTAGAAGATAAACAATAACACGAAACTCAATTATGGTACATGCTTTTCTTCGGAATAGGTGACAAGTGACTTACAAAGTGACGTGGCAGACGTCAAATCCTGCATAATAATGTATGTGTAATGTAGTTTGGAGACATGCATGTGATTTACTATACGATATATATATATATATATATATATATATATATATATATATATATATAGCGTAGTGTGAAGTCACCTTTAGTTTTGCACAAGCTACATACTTTGTTTACAAGCTAAGTGTGTATGAGTAAACTTAATGAAACTTGAGCAGTCTGTGTTATTAATAATTCTGTCTGACAGCTTTTTTATCTTGTTATAATTTTCATTGTTTGTTAGCAATTAAATTTTATATCGATTTAATTTATTTGATTATGTCTTTCGGTTTTTAGAGGAGAATGTCTAAATAGGGTACTGAATTCTGTTTTGTCTTTTGAGAGGTTCCAGTAAGGATTCAAATTAGGGGCAGAAAATATGGGCGTTTATGTCTATGTACATATAATAAAGTACTTGTGCAATTCTAGACTTGTGCAAGTACAATATTAAGAGTACATTGTCATCAATCAATGTTATTATACGGTGCTGAAAACGCAATCCAATTAGCCCTTGACCGTTTTAGTGCGCGTATGATCGGCCCCTGTTTGCATAAACATCCGTAGTTATAGATAGACTTGGCGTGTTAGTCAAGGTTCGATAGGTTTTGTAGCATTGTTATATTTTTATTTGTTTGTCTCATTCGTAAACTGTTTAATATTTCAATTTAAAAAACCAGTTTCTATAGCTGTAGTCGCTTGAAAAATTTACATAATTTTCAAATGAACCAAGGATAAAAAAATAATATAAACAGGTATATACACGTACGATTGAACTACGCTGCAAAGTAAGAAAAACTAAGGACTGGCTATAGCATGAATAGTTCGATCAGACAAGAAATAATGTTTATGCACTCAAAATTATCATAATTTTTAGCTTTGTAGAGCATCGTCTCTGTTTGGTTTTAAGGTCTTTGTAACATTTAAGTCAACTTCTGACTCCTAAAACAAGAAGTAGACGATGATGACATTTGGACGATTTATTATTTGGAAAATTTTAAGGTCATTCTTTAAATTTTTTGATTTTATTAAAACCTAAAAATAAAATTTGGAAACGTATAATAAAATTGTATTTTATTGGATGGTAATTAACGAATAAAATTTATCGATGCATTTATTACGTCCTTTGATTTTTTTTAGATTTGTAATTATTCTTTTAATAGTTTCTACTTCGATGAACTTCCTTGTCCATAAACACAAATTCAAATACTCAAACCTCTTTCGTCTTTCGAGGTTAAACGGAACTAGGATGACAATTTGACGAGAGTGAAAAGATAAGTTAGAAACTCGCGAGAAAGATCGGCAGTTTTGTAATAAAGCTTTTAAAGATTAAGAAGTTTTAGGGCATGTATACATTTTCTTGACAAGGCAGAGGGTAAGATAGAAAGAAAATAAAACATTTAGTCAGTAAATACACGAGACAACAACAACGTGTATGGAGCTGAAATTGTGCTTATTAAAACAGATTAATATTACAATAACGTTAGTTTAACACAGATGTATTAAAATGAAAAGCTAAGATACTAAAGCTCTGCGCATACTGCCGCATTGCTGGCGTGCTGATTTATATCTAGTACCAAAAATTACGAATAACTCCGTATTATAATATTTGAGTAACTTAACTGCAACAATATTGAACGTAAAAGAGTTTTAATCTATTCATTTATTTTTCAATTATTGAACCATAGAGCATAAGCGGTTTCATAATATATATTCCAATGAAACTATTAAAAATAGAATATAATAATAAATACGCCAAAACTAAATAAACACAAAACTATAGAGAAGATATAGACTATAGACACTATATTTCATGCATTACATTATTAACTTGAACAGCTAGCGTATACTTTTTTAGTTGCAATACAAAACCCTAACCTGTTCTGACCTAATATTACGTAATGCAGGAGGAAGATTGTTTCAGACTATTCTTGGAGCATAATCAAAATAAAAATTAATTTACTGAAACCCACTATCAGAGTAAAACGGATAGATAATATATATTTTTCTATAATTATAGGAGGCATCAAATATTTGAAACTTAATGGTTTAGGGTACGCTGTGCGAAACTTAAGGTCGTGGGTTCGAATTGAAATCGAATTTGCTACTCCTCTGGTGTTGCGGATGTTCATGGGCGGCGGTAATCACTTACCATCAGGTGAAGTGCTTGCTCATTTGCCACCTGTTCTATACAAAAATGGACTATTGTCCATTATTGATCCATCTCCTAGCACATGCATTCGCTTAGTTGAAACGTTAGCAAGGTACATACATTGTTTACAATTAATAAAATAATTTTAAATTTAATGTTCTTACTAAACCCCTTAGATTCTCCCCCATTTTGTATGTCCCTATAGTTTCCAGTAAATACAGACAAAATACATATCTGTGGCGATAATTTCAATACAATTTCCAGATCTATGGATATTGATATATTTGAAGGTAAAGTGAGTCAGGCGCGGCGCGTATTATCACAGGAGTTTTTCAAATAAGCCCTGTCTGTATACATAATACAGCTTCTTTTAGCGTTGAGTGTACATATGATTGTATTTCTTTAGTTCATTTATATGAAAGTTATTTGACATCAAGCGTGTTTTTATTATAAATATGTTCATTCCCTCTATTTACCAATTTAACACTAGTTGTGAAGACCTGTAAATGGTTCTATGTTTTTTTATACATGAATAAAGTTCTAAAAATAAGAATCTAGTTTGTAAGATTTCTCTGTTGGTCTTCCTTAAAAATAAATAAATAAATAAATTCTGTGAGTGATGACTGCGACATTCAAATCCATCGACAATAAAGCTCCAAGATGCACATGGGGACGTTGACCACCTGAGGACTAAAATGCTTGATCACCTCTGATTGGGTTTACTCACTCACCATTCGCAGCACAACAGCGGTACTCTGTGAAGGCTTGGTGCACTGGCGTCTTGTAACTGTGAGCGTTTGGTGAGTATCGGGATCCAGGGTCGGTCCTCGGGGGTGGCAAGTAAAGCCGCAGCCCTTACCTAGTCCGAGCCGATCCATCCACGCTGTAGCAAGTATCTTGCAGTATGGATCTAACACTTATTATTATATGCAAACACGGTTATGTATGCGATTTTTCGCGCTCATTGATGAGGCGATTATCAACAAAATGTAGGATTTGTTTACTTCTAAATTATCGTGATTGGTCGATATTTGGATGTTTTACACTATTTTGAATTTGGCTGTGCAATCTCAGAGCGTTGACGCTTACTGACATGTGATTTAAGTATGTCCCTTACAACAAAATGTAGGATTTGTTTACTTCTATCTTATCGTGATTGGTCGATATTTGGATGTTTTACACTATTTTGAATTTGGCTGTGCAATCTCAGAGCGTTGACGCTTACTGACATGTGATTTAAGTATGTCCCTTACAACAAAATGTAGGATTTGTTTACTTCTATCTTATCGTGATTGGTCGATATTTGGATGTTTTACACTATTTTGAATTTGGCTGTGCAATCTCAGAGCGTTGACGCTTACTGACATGTGATTTAAGTATGTCCCTTACAACAAAATGTAGGATTTGTTTACTTCTATCTTATCGTAATTGGTCGATATTTGGATGTTTTACACTATTTTGAATTTGGCTGTGCAATCTCAGAGCGTTGACGCTTACTGACATGTGATTTAAGTATGTACCTTACAACAAAATGTAGGATTTGTTTACTTCTATCTTATCGTGATTGGTCGATATTTGGATGTTTTACACTATTTTTAATTTGGCTGTGCAATCTCAGAGAGTTGACGCTTACTGACATGTGATTTAAGTATGTCCCTTACAACAAAATGTAGGGTTTGTTTACTTCTATCTTATCGTAATTGCTCGATATTTGGATGTTTTACACTATTTTGAATTTGGCTGTGCAATCTCAGAGCGTTGACGCTTACTGACATGTGATTTAAGTATGTCCCTTACAACAAAATGTAGGATTTGTTTACTTCTATCTTATCGTAATTGGTCGATATTTGGATGTTTTACACTATTTTGAATTTGGCTGTGCAATCTCAGAGCGTTGACGCTTACTGACATGTGATTTAAGTATGTCCCTTACGATGATGAGTAAATGTGTGTATGTCAAAACTATATAATACTTTATATGAGGTCTCTTTAAATGTTTGTACATACATAGTACATAGATCTCAAAATGGTTGACATAAATAATGAAGTAATTAGAATTATATTTTGTTAATTCCTATTATATTGTTGTATGTGTATATAATATGATAAAAATGTGTGAGGTATTTTTATGAAAAATAAGAAAAAGTATTTCATTGTTAGGTGAGTTAGTGAATGGGTCGGTTTTACAAATATCATAGCTTTATTTGGTATGGTTTAGGTAACTAGAGATCTCATTAAAGATAATTCTTCTCCACCTTTAATCGTAAAAATTTGTAGTTTAAAGTATTATGAAAAAAGAATATTGGTCTATCCTATCATTATATCTACCTAGTCCGGCCATAAGTTCTGTTACAAATGAAAATGCATTTTTTTTAATGAAGTAATGTCTCAGCAAAAAATAAAATAAAATATTCTATACAAAATAGCCTTTGGCTTTTATACAGGGCTTTAATCTGTTTGACCACGAATATATGGATGTACACACTGTTTCCAAGGGAAAAAACTGACCATAATTTGAAGTCTAAAGGGTTGAGGTCTGGGCTAGATGAGGGCCAGTCTTCAGCTCTTATAAAGTCCGGAACGTTGGTTTCAAGCCAGACTTGCTTCTTGGTGGGGTTTAGACGGACTCTGGCTTTAACAGCATTAACCGTTTTTTTTTAAAAAACAGCCTTTGTAGTTCTAACACGCGGCCGCCCCGATCTATTCTGGTCTTCGACAGAGGAAATGTGGTATCTGTTGATAGTACGATATACGAACATACGGCTGATACCAAGCTTTTGAAGTGTCTGGAATATGAACGACGGTTCCATACCCACATTGTGCAAGGCGATCACCTATTTTCTTTAACACCCCATTCCATATTGTAATTTGATAATGAACAGGAAAAGTATGTGAAATGGCGCAAAATCGATGAAGTTTTTAAAATAATATACGTGTACCAAATTCGAAATAATTAAAATGTTGAAAAAAAGAAAAGTTTTTATGTAAAAAGTATTTATGGCCAAACTAGTTGTAAGATGTAAGATGTAATGTAAGATGAACTCTTTGACTTACGTGCGTTGTCACTTTTTAGTACACAGAATGCATCTTTATCATTCAATTTGTTAACAGTTCCCTACGAGTATACGAAACAGCAGTTGCTGGTGTTATGAGTGTGAGTGGTCTTTGCCGGGTCAAGCCGACCCATCTATCCAATTTCTAAAAATTCTGGAATTACTTTACAGTGTGAAGGAAAAGAAAACCAATTTTGAAAAACATTTTTTTTTAATAATAAAATATGTTTGTTAACATATTTTATTATTAGTACATAGTTCATGATATTATTTTAATGATATAGGTTATCATAACCGATGGGAGAACTACTAGTTTTAGGTATTGAAATGTATGTACACAATACAGACAAATGCAATTTAACAATATTTCAAAAATAACCTGCCACCGTAAGGTTATTTTTCAATTACGGCATTAGATTAATTAGAGCTAAATGCGCAGATTCATACGTAAAAATAAATGCACGTAATAAACTATTTCAGCATAAAAATTGCTTAAAAATCAAATTCAAATGCTTAATATAATTACGGAAGTTATTTAGGTGTAATATATTCTCATTTTATGCGCCAATGTTCACGTGTATTTGAATATATGTATTCTTTAGACATATATTTTGGAAGAGATAGAAAGAGATACATTTTTTTTTTTAAATAAGATTCCTAATCGATTTCGATTACGGCAACATCTTTTTGGTGACATCATTTGGTAGGAGATATTATTTTCCATCCATTCCAACCATTCGTAAAAAAAGCACTCGCTTGTCGTTACTTCCTCAAGTCCTTCCAATGTTTAGCCCGTTCGAAGCAGTGTCAATAATGCGAGGAATAGATAACACATCCAAACAAGAAAAATATTTGTTATTCACAAACTATGTTCCTACTGGGTATCTTACCAACGACCTATGACTAGGAAGTATTCTAACCATTACGGCACGCGGCGATTTTTTTATTTACATGTTGAAAACGTGACTCTGTAACTAGAATCCTATATCCGTCACAAATAATCAAAAATCTCATAACAAATAAAAGTTTTATTCAATAGTCTCACAACGTTTTAAACACAGAAAAAAGTACCGACAGTGCATTCACTTATAATGAGGAAGCCACAGTTTCCTACTAACATTATGACATGATTGACCATTAAACATTTTTTTAAGAAGAGCGAACTTTAACGTTAATTTGTTTGAATAAGGAACGTACTCTGTAGCGTAAAAGACACAAAAGGCATTCTGCCATTTTTTCTCAATGCTCTTTATTATTTGTTCATTGCTCTAGATATTTTTTATCTGATGGTATTGTTTAAGCAAAAACTCTTCCTTCCTGGTGTATTATATGCATCCTACCAGTCCTTATATCCAGACGATTTTTTAAGGATTTTAAAATGACTGTCGGTCCCTGAAATCTACAACCATACTCAACAAAGATTCAAGATTCAAGATCCTCTGAGGATTGAGATGAAATGTTTCGTTACGTGTAATTATGTTAATGGACGTAGGGAACATTAGCCAAAGGGAAACAGAAGTTTTATGCCACGATTTAAAACTATTTCAACAGTGGTGGAGCTACACTAAACTTTGTTTCTAGCTGTAGAATCAATGGGTCAGCTCGATCGGGGTAGAACCACGCCCTCATAGAATACCAGCGCAAAATTGCTGGTGTGTTTCTTCTGGTGAATGTATGCATCCGGAGACCTTTATTACTGGTGACGAGCCATTCCATTTCAGTCCTCAAGGGTAACAACACATCTGCATTATGATTCCTTGTCAAGGATGAATACAGATGTCATGGGCCGTAGGACTTGCCATCCAGTGAACTATGTGTTCGTTTGTTCTTTCAATGTAACAAAAAAAACACTCTAGTATTAATACCTGCTCCCTTCTCCGTTGCGCCGATACTGTTATGGTGTAGCCAGAATCTAGCTGCAACGTGATTTTAGTCACATTCTCAAGAGTTCTCAAAAAGTGTAACTTGTTATGGAATGCCTCTACCAGTAATTTAGACACTCTTGCTTTAATTTACTTCAGTTTTCTTTCCCTTATAGCCTTCCTTGGTTCTAGCATTTCGATCTAGCCATTGGTTTATTACAGAATTATCTAATTACATGTAAATTATGTCCTGTTTTAAAATTATTTTTTTAAATTTAAACCACGGCGGATAAATAATAGTACCAGTAGTAAGCTTTCGTGTAAACATAGTTACCCGTCGCCCCCATCCAATTCCGATGTAATGCAGGTATAGGAAAATCGGTGTAAGATTCGGATCTAGTGTCAGTGATACGGGACGTACACACAAGACACCCAGACTCGCAAACCAACAATTTATTTACTTACAACCCGCCTTAAGGCAACAAAAAAAATACTCTACTACGTAATAAAAAAATAAGTTTCGTAATACAAAATTTTCACAGTTTTAGTGGTCGAACTAGGAAGGACAAGTGAATTGTTGACTTTAGTAATTATATATTTTTTGTTCTACAAAAATGTATTATATATTTATATTATAAGTTAATTTCATATATATTGTGTACTTTTATTGCCAATTAAATTATTATTATTATTAAAGAAATATTATTAATTGATCCTGGCACGAAACTAACGGCAGAAAAATAAAATGTACAAATTGGCATCAAAATACAAGTTGATGTAGGTATGTGACATCAATTTGTCTTTCGATTTTAAATTTAACTGTAAAATTAAAAACTGGTAGAGCCTCATTGTGGCCTCGGCAGGGGAAGCACCACACCCTCACAAAATATCAGCGTGAAATAGAAACTCCACTGTTTGTTACGGTCTAGGTAGGAATAGGTAGACTCGGTTATCGATGATGGTGGAGAGACTCGGTTACTTGTCGTGACATGACAATCGACACATTACAACTCAGTCTGAGATCGTACATATCATCATAGATATTTATGGGTCTCTGCTCTGTTATCACTTACCATGAGTTGGACTTTGTCGAGTTTAATAAAAAAGAAATTATAACGATTTTTCACATTTATATAACGAGTCGATCTCGAATCGATTTATTTTTGTAATAAGGGTGGTTGACAAGTATGTGTTATATGCATTGTCGATGTTTATAATAAACAATTTAACGACTTGACCTCTTAGTTGGCTCCAAACCTTTATTATTTCCTATAGAGGCAATAGTTGATTAAAATTTTGAATGAACAATATTAACTGTGCGGTGAGATTGTCACATATATACATATATATATATATATATATATATATATACATATGTTATTGGCTTTACTTTCCATGTAAGCAAAAGTGGATAACTGTTATTGGCTTCTTCAGCAGTAAATGAGTAGTTTTTAATGTATGTAATAAAATAGCTGTACATTATTCCGAATTTATACCAAAAAATAATATAAACTTAAATGTAATCTCTTTCTACAGGCATACTGGCAAATTAAGCTACTCAGCCTCGAACCCTGGGCTGTAATCCTCGCTCGGGGTATAGCCGGCATTCCTTGTTCAGCGTGCTACATAGTGTTGCCAATCTACTTAAAGGAAATCAGCGATATAGACCTTCGTGGCGCCCTCGGCTCTCTGCTTATTTTGAACAGGTGAGAGGTAATATGAAATTATTATTACGTCCAATGCTTTGCTGCAATTACACCAACCACCAATACACCATTTATGTTCAATATCTAAGCAGTTAATTGCAATGCCTTTTTATGAGACGAAGGCTGTACAAAACTTTGTTCTGTTTTAAATCTTTATATTGATACTAATTATATTTATTGAATGTGCTTTTCACTATTTTTTATTGAAGTAGTATATCAAGTATCTATTTCTTTCTTTTCTTATTAAGTATCTATATTGTTGTACTTTTAAAAAAGTCGATAAGCGTGCACAAGTTCGTATAAGATGAAAAACACGACAATTTTATGTCTATTTATTTTTGATGATCACTTAATCAATGGCGTAAGTGCGCAAAGTTTTTAAATTATTAAGTATTTTGCATCAAGAGGAAAAACAAATAGAGATAGGATTTTTAAAGTGTTTCGCCTATGAGGGTCTGAGATATCAGTTCATTCTGGAAAAGAGGTCTCTTGCCCAAAATAATCCATGCTCTAAACAATTTCTTTTTGAGACATGTAACACACACAGTTCACCTGATGGTAAGTGATTCCTGCGGTCCAAGACATCTACTTTCATCCTTGACAAGTAATCATAACGCAGATGAGAGCATATGAACGAGTGATGAGCGTATGATAGAATGGTGTTTTTAGGGATCCGTGTCTCCGGATTGCTCATTTTATTTGAACAGCTTTATTTATTACTTTTAATGTGTGTGGAATTGCTATCGTGAACATTTCTCTATAATGTAGATAACACCACTTTTGATTATTGTTATTTAATTGAATAATAATTACTGATACTATTAAATTTAATTATACCTACATTCCGTTCAATTACAACATAAGGTTACTGGTAACAGATTAATAACAGAATCCTAATAAAAACAATAGAATATTTGGTGGTATGGACAGGCTATAGTTTGTGTCGTTTCTCCATGATTGGACAGGTAGGATTGGAGACCATAATCAGGACCACATGCTCATAGAATCTAAGGTATTCAAAGGCTTGTTACTGGTAGCGAAACAACCATGGGGAGTGTTTAAGAACATCGAACATCCCGACAGAATTCAAAACTTCATCCTCATCATGTCGATGGTTGGCAGATCATCGCTTTACGTGAAATTTTCTGCCGTTCGTAACGTATTAACGGCAAAGGAAAACATGAGTAAAAAGCTTGCATGTGTATATATATATGTATATATATATACATATATATATATATATATACATATATATATATACATATATATATATATATGTATATATATATAAACAAAATTTGATACATTTTTTGGGCTAACACACTTGGATATTTCTTTTTATTCATTCAATTAAATAACAATAACATTTCTATCTATAAATCGTTAATCTCATAAATAAATCTCGCGTAAATACTCATTATGTAAACAAAATGATAATCGCCTCGTAAAGATATCGTAGAGTGAACAATATAAGATTCAAGGTTCAAAGCACCTATCTTCTCGCTGATACGGAAGTGTATAGAACCAAATAAATATATAAGACGTTTAGATGTATTCTAAACATCTAAACGTATTATATATTTATTTCAATATTTATATTTACATGGGGCATAAATAAAGGCGTTGGTGTAAACGAAGCAAACGAACCTATATTTGTAAAAATAAAGTGTATTATAATTTATATGCCGTTAATAGTATGATTAGTTTTCACGTGCTAGATTACCTTAGTTAAGAACTAGCTTTAGCACGAAAAGGCGTGCTCAGCCGGGGCAGGACAAGGCTAAGAACTGATGATATAGAATGACGGCACATTCTTCCAGTAATAAGGTTTTCGGTTTCTTTTACTCACCAGAAGAAACATAGCGCCACAAAGCTGATATTATAAGAACGTTTTTTTTTAATTGCACTTAGAGTGACAAAATGGCACACAGTTCACCTGATGGTAAGTGATTCTTGCTACTCTATATATATATTCTCTATGAAGAGTGAAGTACTCTGCAATGAGAAATGAACTGTGGCTCTATCAAAAACTTTTCTGTGCTAGTTTTGTCTTGGCTGCGTATATCCCATTATGCTATAAGTAGTCTACAACTACAGCGTGGCCGTACAAGATGGAAATAATCAATGGGTCATCACTGCTAGTTTACTCTTTAACAACGATTCAGAAGTGCTGGAAGTAGAGGTTATTTACATAATGCAGACTATTGATGGGAAGTAGCGACGGAGGTCTATATGATAAAAGCCTATTCGCTCTAGCCTTGAAGACACCCAGTTGCATTCCGTGCGGCAGAAAAGTGCGTTGTTAAAAATTAGACGCAAAAGGAAATGTGAATCGATTTAATATAAATTTAATATCAAATATGACCTGCTTTAAACCGGTTCCTCGCCGTTAAAGTCAAGAAAAAGGAACAAATACATAAAGAGTCTTTGGCAAAACCCAGAGGATGAATTTAAAACAAAATTCGGTAAAACCCGAGGCTTCAGTAATTATAAAAATAAGACAATAATATAACAATCTTGTCTTTCTGAGAACATAAAACGAAGATTTGCTAATATATTTGTTTTTTACTTGCAATGACAAGTATCGATGCAAGAGTGTTTAGTTAAGTTAAGTTCGATGTTAATTTCTTCCGTTATTATCAAGTTCCTCCACTATTAGTCATTGGTCCACATCCAAACCAGGCCACAGGTTATTTATATATATTAAACATATCAATACAGGTACACAATCTTTAAGATTATTTTATATGTACGGAAAACGTCGTTTTGATTCAAAACGTGACCTTGCATTTTATGACTCTTGCTTTGTATTTTAAATTGGCGCCGTACAAATCGAATAAATAAATAATCTTATAGGTGTATATATATATTATTCATGAAACGATGTCGTGTTGATAGATTCAAAATTCTATCTTGCGTAAGATATACCGTCCTGATTTTGCTATGAGATTGCGTGGAAAGGTAGAATAATGATGTCCTGGTTGATATCGGACAATACGACATCTCTCGACGTATACATAATTATGATGTCCTGGTTGATATCGGACAATACGACATCTCTCGACGTATACATAATTATGATGTCCTGGTTGATATCGGACAATACGACATCTCTCGACGTATACATAATTATGTAAAGTGTTGCGAACACAAGTGAATAAGCTCCCACTCGTTTTCATCTCACGATTGAGACAAACTCATAAAAGTCCAAACCGAAAGATAATCTAAATCGATAACAGGATCGGCGGCCTAGCGAACAGATATGCTATGCTAACCATGCCGCGCGGTCTAATTATTAATATTGTAAACTAATTAGTAACATTTCTTGAAATAAGATAACGAGATATACATTTTTCATTTAAGAGAAGAGATTTCTTAAAGGTTATTTAGTTTGTTTATTTATTTATTTAAACTTTATGGTCACACCGTGGCGTGGAGAGACATTGTGGCAGGTGTAGTAATTAGAATTTAAAGGCATTGTAAATATTAGAAAAAAAAATATGTTTAATATACCTTTAAAACTTTTAATATATAAATATAACACAGTATGTTTGTATACATATATATATATATATATATATATATATATATATATACTACCATATAATTATATAACATATAACAAACAATGACAAGAGTAATTTATCGTATTAATTAGCATCAAACGACTTTATTTAGTGTTTCTGTACCAGCCTTATAAAAGAGAGCTTATTCGATGCTCTCCTAAATTCTCTGGTATTAATTTTTTTTTATAATTCACCGTATCAATATTTCACTTCTGAACATAGGCATCGATGGCCACTAAGCACTATTCTGAGGCTGAGATTTGTAAAGCGTACTTGAACTTTGTTCAGGCATTGCATTTGAAATCTTTAAAACTTTCTTTTCAATTAGTTTTAGAGCATCATAAAATATTACTCAGAGCATGTAAATATTCGGTATTCAAGGATTTTGGTAACTTTGGCTATGCTAAGCATAAGCTGAGGATATGACTATAAATTTCATTGCCTAATTAATTCGTAAGCTAAGTCGAAGCTTAGTCTAAATGCGCTTTATAAATTTTAGACTGAGATAAGTGTATCTATCGATTCTCGCAAACACGCCCTTTCCTAAGTCCTCCGTCTTATATGGGTCGACCTATATGCAATTACTTCCGAGATTTCCTTTTAACCCTTTAACCTAACGCATCACCACTTTAGCTTACTGAGTTACGTCATTTAATTGCGTTACTAAATGTATTAGAGTTTACGAATTATTAACTACTGAATAGTTTATGAAATTTAACAGTGGAAGAGCTACACTGCAGTTTGTGTCTAGCTGCAGAACAAATGGGTCAGCCTGACCGCGGTAGGACCACGCCCTCAGAGAATATCAGCGTAAAATAGCAGCAAAACACTGCTGTGTTTCGTCCGGTTAGTGCAGGGATCCGGAGACCTTTATTACTGGTGATGAGGCATTCCATCTCAGTCCTAAAGGGTCATCAACGCATCTGCATTAAGATTCCTTGTCAAGGATGAATGTAGATGTCATGGGCCGCAGGAATCGCTTACCATCAGGTGAACTGTGTGCTTGTTTGTTACTCGCAATGTAATAAAAAAATGTAAAATAAATTTCATTGTTTTGTTATCATCGTTAAAATCTACATACATCGTTAAGTTTTTTTTTAAAAATTACAGCCCATACACAGTTACTTTCTTCTGACGGTATTATTGTTTTGTATAAACCTATATACCCTTATCTTTATGTTAATAAAGATCATATTGACAAGATCATATTGAAAACCTAAGTACTAGAACGTACTATAGAAATAAATTTCAAGGCAAATAACTGACACTAATCGATTGGTAATTCGATTTATCACCGATTATCATTACTTTGAGTGTTTTCCTCTGGCACTATACTAATGAGTATAGTACCAAGAGCAAGAAAGAAAATTTAAAAACTTAAAAAAAAAAATTATTTTGATAAGAAGAAAGCCTGACACTTCCTTGTGGATCTTAAATCCATGAGCCCCGTATATGACATAGCATAAAAGTTGGAATGATTAATAGCAACATCTCCGAAAATATTGTTTGTTGTATAGTTGCTTGAAATCTTTGCCTCGATTGAGAGACAATTAAAAAAAAACGAAAAAAAATCTTCATGGAGAATTAAATACACAGCCGCAGGTTGTCGTGTGCTATCGTCTCCAAAAAGGGGATACCAAAGTAAATTTGAAGATACTCTAAACACTTAAGTTTTCTTTTTTTATGCCTGATGGCCACTGTTGGCGCGAGGGCTTTTACCGCATCACTGGGTTGAAAGGTGGAGGAGCGCTTAGGGCACTCAGCCGAGACCTTTATTAATGGGTAACCAGCACAAGGGTTCCCGTAGACTTTGGTCTGATCAGTTTCTTCGGAAGGATTAATTCTTTTAAGCTAAGCTAGAACATACCATGGGGTTATGATTGGTACGAGTATTACGTAACTCAACATAAACCCCGCGAGGGTGGGTTTGCATAAGGTATTTCCACACCCACAAAAAGGGTAGTAATAGATAGTTCGTCTTGGATGGAATCGAACCTACTTACAGTTATTTATGAGTTTCAGCGTAGCTCTAATCTAATATATACTCTCGTATCTACCTAAAGCTATCTGGCACAACATGGCTACAAAATAATTAATTGTGTCAAACAATAAAAAAGCAATACATTCGGAGACTGTTAATCCACTAACAACGAATCTTTAAATTGCCGCAATTTTTTTATGACGCATTTAAACTTAAACTGTAAAAACACAAGCACGAGTCACCTTGTTTTTTTTTTAACAGTAAATACTTATTTTATAATCTGTGAATATTTATGCTGTTTTCTTTTATTTTATGGATCAAGGTTTTATTGTAAAATTTTGTTTAGGCTATTGAAATTTTATGTATAAAAATTACTAATGACGTCCATATAAGAAATCTATTTACATATTTTATACGTCTACGCAGCATCTTGCGGGAGTGATCACTCTCCTTGTCGATTTCTGCTACGGCGATTTCTTCTGGTTGGTTGCAGAAGAGTTGTAATATCTTGTTATATTACTTTAGTATTCTTTGAGTGTATGCCCCTACTCAATCGAGGTATAGCCAGCTTTAGTACGTAATTATTTTTATATGATGATGATATCATTCTCGTCGTCATCATTTGGTGATTATGTGAAGATATCGCTCGATATCACCCATGTTGTGATGTGATCACCCTTCACTTTTACACGATCAACTGCTCTAACAGTGGAAGAACCACGCTCGGTTTGTTTCTGGCTACGGTATGGCAATAGATCGTCTCGACCTGGGACCATAGATCTGGGAGGGGGGGGGACCGGGACTACGCCCTCAAGGATTACCAGCGTAAAATAGCAGCACAACGTTGCTGTGTTCCGGCTGGTGTGTAGAGTCCATTATTACTAGTGATTATTAGTGACATCGCATCTACAAGTGCATGAATGGGTGTCACGAAAAACTGTGCTAATTTGTCACCTTCAAAAGAATTAAAAAAAACTACGCCTAAAGCCTTTTGAGCCTTTGAGAGAGAAGGACATAAATACCGTTAAACATATATAACACATAGTATGTGTCCCGTAAATATTGGATATTTTTTTATTTACTGGTCGGGTGTCCCGGGACCGATAAGTTAATGGATGCAATGTGAAGGATATAAGTTGAGAAATATTCGGTCTATTGATTTTTTTTAATTTCTTTGAGAGTACCAAACGAGCACACAGTTCACCTGATGGCAAGTGACTCCTGCGGCCCATGGCATCTACATTCATCTTTGACGAGCGATCATAATGCAGATACGTTGTCACCCTTGAGGACTGAGATGGAATGCCTCGTCACCAATAATAAATGTCTACGGATCCCTACACTTACCAGACGAAACACAGCAGCATTACGCTGGTATTACACGCTGGTATTCTGTGAGGTCGTGGTCGTACCCCGGTCGAGCTGACCCATACATTCTGAAGTTAGTTAAAGGTTAGTTTTACTAGCGAATAGTATATTTATATTTTAACACTTGAATGAAATTGCCGCTTAAGCACATTTAATTATCATCATATATATACCATTTAGGTTGCAAAATTGTCTTCCTTGTTATGTAATTTTATAGCCTATTGCAACAGTTTGATATTTAGACACAGATCGATAGTTAGAGGCCATGTTAAACCATGCACTGAATTATAAATAATAAATATTATGTAATAAGATAGTAATTCTCAGTGGTAGAGCTACACTGTAGAATGAATGGGTCTGCTCGATCGGGGTGTGGTCCTACCGGAATAGTTCGAAGTAGATATCTGCTACCATTTTTATCAATTAATTGCAATTTATTTTTGATTTAATTCAAAACGATATTTTAAAGTAATACAATTCATTTAGTCGTTTTGACGCCAATAACCTCTTGATTTACGTGGTAGGTTCAAATCCGCTATTGAATTATCGTGAAACATTCGTAGACACAGTCCGTAGTAGTTGTAAATGATTTTTTTTTAATAATAATAATGATATTAATTTAGTTAATCCGTCAGAAGTAACTGACAGAGCCGAGGTTCAGCCCACTCGGGCACACTCGAGTCAGTTGCTTTCGCGCCCAGGGTAACGGTCAAAGCCGAGACTCCCTCTCGGGAACCCTTGTGCTGGTTACCCATTAATAAATGTCTAAGCTGAGTTCCCTAAGCGCTCCGCCACTCTTCAACCGGGTGAAGCTGTAAAAGCTTAACAGTGGCCATCAGCCATATGTATTTAATTCTCCATGAAGATTTCTTTTCTTTTTTTTTTAATTGTCTCTCAATCGAGGCAAAGATTTCAAGCAACTATACAACAAACAATATTTTCGGAGATGTTGCTGATAATCATTTCAAATTTCCCTAAGCGCTCGGCTAAAAAAAAACATTCGTAGCACTATGTCTAGTTGGAGTCCTTAACGGGAATATTAATAACGCCATTGCTAAGTCGTAAAAAATATGAGTTTAATTATAATATCTCATATTTAACTAAAACGTTTAAAAGGGACCGTAACTAGAGACAGATAAATCCCATGCGTTGTTATTATCCATGCAATCTGGTGTTGTGTAATATCCTTGAGACATCTCTTCAGATCGTATTGGAGTGCACACGTACTTTCATCGTGATTGAACACACTAGACGTCTTTGAAATATAATGCTGACAGACGCAATAAGGACGGAGAATGAGGACTCGTTTGTTACTCTTCTTTTTTCTCTCTCTTTCTCTTCCGCTTTACTACTGTTGTTTTTTTTTAATTTAAACTTTCAATAGATCGCTAAAAGTTCACCTTTGTCACGTGTACCAAGTCGTATGGCCTACTTTTATATTTTTAAAACGTTGATATATTCGTTCGACATTTCCTTCTAGTGATGTTGTTGTTCAACGCTATATAATAATAAATAATAATAATAATAAAATATCTGGACCTGGCACACGAGGTGACCGACACGTAAGGTGGTATGCCGACCGAAATTATTCCTATATTCGTATCTGCGAACGGGTTAATCCCAACCAGCCTCTCGAATCACCTGAGGCGGTTGGGACTCCGGGACGGACAGTTTCGGGCTCAAATGCAGAAGGCGGTGCTCCTTGACACCGCTCATATAGTCCGCAGGTTTCTTTCCCTTTCGCCCTAACCCTCGACCATTTGGTCTCCCCTGTCGAGGGATTCCCGCATGGTTGGTCATTATATTTGTATTATATTATTTTATATATTTGTTTCTTTATATGTTTATAGTTTTTTATTTATTTATTATACTGACCAACCAGGCGGAGATGGAAAAAAAAATATCCCCTAAAATAATAATAAAGCCTTTATTTCCGAAATATTTGTTTTTTTTTACTTTGTGTCTTAAATGGAATTTTTGATAAAATAAAACTGTATAGAAGTAATTTAAAGAAGACTATATTATAAAATATCTCTTAATTCGGTTTGCCTTACGGCAAAGGCTCTCCATTGTTTTCTGTGTGCCGCTACTCTCATCCAAAATGGTCCTAAGGTCATTTTTATTGCTTCCCATCTTATTTCTTTACGACCTCGGCTCCTGGTGTTGCCATGGGTACCATACTGTCACCAGTTTACTCCACTTTTCCATCTTTCAGCGGAGCATATGACCAGTCCACCGCCATTTAAGTTGGTCCATGCGTGACAATATGTCTGTTAAATTTGTTTTGCGCTTGATGTCTTGATGTTTTTTTTTTACTTTGTCTTTTAGTTTCAAACCTAGCATTCTTCTTTCCATGCTTCTCTGGCATCTTGCTAGTTTGTCCCTATGGCGTTTCATCAGTACACAGCCATATGTAATGCAGGGTAAAATTCAGGTATCTATCTTATCTTATATATCTTATCGTATATATCTTTTTTATCTTCATGCTCAGTTCCTTGCTTTTCATGATTTCTTTCAAATCGCTGGATATTCTATATTAATTATTTAATACATACTACTGTATGAATAAATAAATACAATGATGACCTAGGATCAGATGCTGCCCTGGCAATCGCAAGATCGAATCCTACTGAGTTTGAAATCCTAAATATGAAAGAAAGTAATTCTACACAATGCCGTGCACGTTTTTGTAGTAACAAAATTAAAAGGGAATAACGCTTGTTATATCTGTCTACTCTGGTAATCTGCTAGCAATGTGAAAGAGACATCTGCTATACTGCGATGCGTGTCTATTATTACAAAACTGTAAACGCTCTTAATTTTAGAAATTTATCGGATGTTGATGTTAAAAAATACCTTTTCCGTATATGACACAATAAAATGCTATATGCTTACCAAATACGATCTTCATTATGGCATACAGGCATTATGTTCTATCCATACGCAAACACAAAGTCCAAATAACAACAGTATTTGACACTGTCAACATTTATTATTGAAGCATCAATAGCCTAATGGTTTAAGATACGGCCTGCGAAACTTAAGGTCGTAGATTCGTATGCTTTGCGCTTTCATCGTCGTAGTCCTGAGGTGTGGCAACTTATTTGCGTCATGATTTCTTATCGAGGAATGAATGTGGGTGTCTCGGACCGCTGGCGTCACTTACCAACAATTGAACTGTGTGTTCATTTATCACCTTTAGTGTGCACAAATGTATCTTAGCTCCTGGGAGCAATACCTACCGATGCGGTGCTACGACAACCCTGGACCACCATCTAGATTCATCCTAGACAAGGAATCAGATGCGTTTTCACCCTTGTGGACTGAGATGGAATGCCTCGTCACCAGTAATAAAGGTCTCCAGTACCCTAAACTTGGCTTGCGTAATCACCATTATGCTGCTATTATCCTTGTTCCCTTTTTCCCTGGAAGATCAGAGCCCCTTTGCGGTCCAGACCAGAGGGGTCGACCGCAAATCTGTAGTCATTTTCGTTGCCTTATACGCCAGACAGGGGTATCTTAATCCAAGTGATACAAGGAATCAGTGTACGTACATGGTATTTTATTTTAGTCCGGTAAGACTACAACTACTCTGTGGAATCAGCTGTCGCCAGCGGTGTTTTCGAACCGATACGCCTTCAAGGACCTTCAAGAAAAGAGACTTCACCTTTATTATAAGCTGGCAGCGCAATTACGGATGCTCTGGTGTTGCAGATCTTCATGGGCGGCGGTGATCACTTACCATCGGGTGGTCCGCATGCTCGTTTACCAACTATTCTTTAAAAAAAGTGGTGTTCAATCTTATTCTTTATCGAGGGTGCATTGACTCTAAAGATTATATACCTTATAAATTTATGCTCTTTCATCGCTTTACTTCCATTAAAATACTGACACTGATACTTTAATGACTGTTTAAGATTTTAGGAACTATCCAGAACAATCGCATAGAATTGCGCCTACTGCATGCGTCGCACATAATTGATTATATCAATTTTCCTCCCACGTTTAAATCTAGTTCTGCACGCAGCAACGTTTAAGTTACGTAATTTATCGCAATTCCAACTGTGCGTACCATTTCTAAATACATATTTTATAGACTTTTCATAAGTTTTGGGGTCACCGTGTTTATTGCTGTATATTTAATTATTAATAATAATAATAGGAATATGGATATACATTATAAAATAAAACATAAGTTCTTTACAAGTAAAATTAGATCTCGAGGGTAGCATGCAATTTTTTTTAAAAGTAATAAATGAATAAAAATTATATCTATTAAATCCATAGTGTCCGCGCAAAAATTAGTTTTTTTTGTATTAGGCGCAAGTTTGTACATAATGTCAGATTTCAATTAAGATAAATTATATAAATCCATTCCAATCCAAGTTCATTCCACATACATCGATCAATGATTTTGATTTATATCTAGGTAATTCAAAATCATATCTAAGGGGGCGTTGGTATTTTGTGATTTCTGAAAAAAGTTTTTGCATGAATCCGTTTTTGTAGTCGAAATACATTTTCTTTGTCTGTTGAAATGCCTCATAGAACGATGCCTTAATTTAAACTTAATATCAATATAAAAACTTAATATCTATTCGTTTTATTGTATAATTAAAACTAATACGTTTTTTTTTTTCAAAACAACTTATCACCGGCGTAGCGTTACCAAAGAAGATCGCAAATATAGATTTTTTTTTTTTTAATGAAATTGTGAGTGACAAACGTATACAGAGTTTACGTGATGGTATGTGATCACTGCGACCCATAAACATGAACACCCATCCTGAACAAGAATTTAAGATTTTTCATCATCAAGTGGAATGTCTCGACACCGTTAATTGGGTCCCCATACTCACCTTATTAATAACAATAGCATAGCATAGCCTTATAATCCTTTGTTACACTGGTCTCTTCCAATCGAGACTCATCATGCGGATAAAAACATTCTGCAGAATGGGTGTACCAGTAAAGTAAAGCGAGACTTCTGGTACATTACATAAAAACGGCAATGACGGCCTCGTGGCGTGACGGCCTCGATTCCAAGGCGAGTTCATATATATGCCAGATCACATACATGATTTTTCAGTCTTGTGTTGTATGTATACATGTTGTTGGTACTGCATCTTCATCCTGTATGAATTCGGAGGCTCAGTTCCTGGTAAGGAGGTATTCCTGACCGAGAATCCTCGATGGTGCCAACGCATATGCTTATTGAATTATTATTGAGGATAAATGTAGGTCAGGTTGCCAACAGATGAACTGTGTGATGGTTTGTAACCTTCGTGATTAGTGACGAGGCATTCCATCTCAGTCTTCAAGAGCGGCAACACATCTGCATTATGGTTCCTTGTCAAGGATGCATGTTGATGTCATAGGCCGCAAAAATAACTTGCCGTCAGGTGAATTGTGTGATGGTTTATAACCTTTAGTTTAACCTTTGTTACTGGTGACGAGGCATTCCGTCTCAGTCCTCGAGGGTGACAACGCATCTGCATTATGATTCCTTATCAAGGATGAATGTAGATGTCATGGGCCGCAGGAATCACTTGCCATCAGGTGAATTGTGTGTGAGTTTGTTACTCTCAATGCATTAATAAAAAAAATTAATTCCGCCCCGGAAGAGAGAGTCAGACACTGTTTTCTTCTTACTATCCCAGTGTTGTATGCCATAAATATTACATGTTCTTAAACCCGTATTTTCTTCTCATTTTCATGGAAGTACGAATACTATTCAAGTCATAGAGTCATTGAACAGTCTTGACAACTTTACGTGATACGATTTACGATTAAATCTTAGATTCGTCCTCGCGCAGCTCTGTCAGACTACGTTAGAACATGCATTATAATTATATAATTGTACTTACTTTTCATTTAATTTATTACTTACAGAACATTATATATTATATATATTTGGAAATTAAAATATATTTATAAACACTTTTTTATTTCGATGTTAGGTGTTAAACACTGATTTATGATTATTTTTATAGCACAAATGAATCTCATAAATGAAAGATATCATCAACCTATCAATTTATATGTCCTATTACAATTAACAGTTCGTGTTATTATAGCGTTTTTATAATCGCGTTAGATTAGTGGCCGTTCGTATTGAATTCATGGAAAGCTTCCGAGGAATTTTATTTTGACTATAGGTACCCGGTAACATAGCTAGAACTGTGCTGTTTCTAACTTTAATGGGTGGACTCGAAAGGAAAGACCACGCTCTAAGCGAATGCCGCTTCTCTGTCGCGCCCTATAAGACACAGAAAAAATATTCTTCTGTTTTATCCATACACTCTATCAGACTAAGCCAATAACAGTTGGTGGCAAATTATAGGGTTTTTTTTATTACATTGAGAGTAACAACCTAGCGCACAGTTCACCTGATGGCAAGTGATCCCTGCGGCCCATGACATCTACATTCATCCTTGACAAGGAATCGGTCTTGAACGGTCACTGGTAGACTGAGATGGTATGCCTCGTCACCAGTAATAAAGGTCTCCGGATCCCAACACTAGCTATTTTACGCTGGTGTTCTGTGAGGGCATGGCCCCACCTCGGTCGAGCTGTCCCATTCGTTGTGCAGCTAGAAACAAACTGCAGTGCAGCTCTATCTGTACTGTATACCAATATCATCGATCGTTGTTACAGGAACATTGGATACCTGGCAAGTTACGTGGGCGCCGACTTACTGGACGTGACCACAATGCTGTGGATCGGTCTTTTCGTGCCGACTGTGATGTTTTTCATATTCCTGCTCATGCCGGAAACACCGGAATATCTGGTGAAACAAGGAAAAATTGACGTGAGTAGTTCTTAGATATCTTTAACATAAGCAACACTGTTAATATATGATGTTATATAATACAGACAAATAGACATTTATATATGATGATAGTAGATTCTACAGAGGTAGAGCTACACTGCAGTTTATTTCTAGCTGCAGAATGAATAAGTCAGCTCGACCGGGGTAGGATCACGTCCATGCAGAATACCAGCGTGAAATAGCGAGTGTGGGGATTCAGAGACCTTTATTACTGGTGAAGAGGCATTCCAACCTACTAATCAAGGGTGAAAACGCATTTGCATTATGATTCCTTGTAAAGGAAGAGTGTAGATGTCATGGGCCGCAGGTATCACATGGCATCAGGTGAACTGTGTGCTTGTTTGTTACTCAAAGTAATTAAAAAAAAGAAAACAAAGGAGATCAGATGGTCTCAACTGCACAAGATATTAGCAGTTGTGCAAACATAGACACTTACTCGTACCTGTCCCTAGTTTTATGTAGTACACGGACAATAGGATCGGGGGAAGGTACTGATGCAGTGACAGCGATACGGGATGAACGTCTACGACATCAAACCCTGGCTCGAATACTAGCAATAAATATTGCAAATGTTTTGTTTCTAAACCATATCTAAGATCAGAAGTCAGGCACTCTGATCACATCTCAATGCTTCGCAAACGTTAAACACGAGATAATAAACAAATCCCGTAAATAATAAATACTCGTAACCATAAAGCAGTTGTTTATTCTAAGGCCGATCTGAAAACTTAGTAACAATACTCCATTTCTTCATTTTCAAGCTAAGGACTTTGGTTTTTTGTTTAAAATAAGTTTAATTTGTTTCCTCTTATAAATATTAAAATTAAATGACCTTTGAATTGTAATAAGATAATTAGCATCAACGGCTTAATGGCCGCTATGCGAAACGTAAAGTTTCGAATTCGCTCTTCGAATATTATTGCGATACATATTCTAATACAATCACTTAAACTTGGAGTTGTTAAAGTTAACCGGAATATTTGTAATGCTAATATCAATATCTTTAAAAGAGCTCCTTATCGACTAAAATAGCAATTTCTTCCCAATGAAAAATCAAGAAATAATTAAATTTTTAAAATAAATAATGTTTTTATGAATTTGGCAATCTAGGTTTTTTTAAAGAAGAAGTATTTGGAAAAACAAAAATGTACAAATGATAGCTTTCTTATTTTTGCGCCTAGCAATATTTTCTCTTCTCACCCAGGGTAGACAAGCTAAGAATTCCAATTGAAATTTCTCTCTTGTAATTTTTTATTTAAGGGGACATAAAATAAATAAAAATATTATTGTTAGGTTTTATAAAACTAAAAACTTGCTACTCCATATAAGTGTCTGGTACCATCTATGGACTATAGATCATGTTATTGTAGTATCTATATATTCAGCAGCGGTCTACTGATCGGAAGGTCGGATACATTTTACTTAATGTGTATATTGTGAGGTAAGAAATTAATTTGAACTTTCAACTTTGTTGTTACGTACACCTTCAGAGTATAATCAAGCTCCTCGGTGGATAATTAATATGGAGATACTCTCATTCCTAACTATTGCCTGCATGCATTATTTTTTAATTATTTTTTTTTTTTTGCGTATAATGTTACACAAGATTGTCATTTGTCCATATCCAAATATCATTAAAAGAAAGTGGACTGTGTGGGCGCCTTCCGTTAAAGTGACCGCAATTCCCGAGTAAACAATAAAAGCTATTTGTTTTTTTTTAAGTTTTTTGTGTTAGTTTCCTTAAATCTTCGTCTGTATGTACGGTGTTCATACGAAACTACACTACAATTTTTTCCAATTGTTTCACTAATATAAAGCTCCATTACCCCCTGATTAATATTTGTAGTTAATATTCTGATCACAAATATTTGGTCTGAATTAAATAAGTTTATTCATTATATCAATTATGATTTGTTAAATGGAATAATATATTTATTACTTACTGTGATATATAAAATGGTAAGGTATTTACATTATGCTGAGGATCTTACCGATGTGATCACCGCCCCTGATGGACATCCTCGTCACAAGAGGAGTCACAGATGCACTGCCGGCCTTTAAGAAAGGTGTATGCTCTTTCCATGCAGTCCTAAGTTAATCAATCAGCATATAATATCAGCATAAATTAGCAGCACAACGCTGAGTTTCGTTATTGAGTTATTGAACGTACGAACATTACGATTCCTAATCCAGGATGTATCATGGGTATCAAGAATCACTTACCATCGGGTGAACTGTGTGCTCGTATATCATCGGTAATATAACAATAAAAAAAAAGTGTTAGGATAAATATATTTATAATATTTGCGCATCACTTTATACTTATCTCAAAAAACTTTAATGAGCAAATTAACATTTAAATATGTTATTGTTGCTTTTTAATGTCCCAATTAATATAATTTTAGCAGGAAATCTACAATTTCAAGCTACAGTAGCACCGTGACATAATTGATGGCATTAGATTAAATTTTGCACTTAAAATTTGATTGGACTATTAAAATTTTTTTACAATTCCATTAGCCGGTGTTTATCTCCAGCTAAGGCGGAGTGAGAGTCACTATTAAATAGTGCTAAATATGCCTTTGCGTGTCACTAGTCAACGTTTGTCTCATTAAAAGGCGGGCTTTTTTTTTTAATTTATCCCAATGTTGTCTTAATACAGAGTCTGCATTTGGCCAAGCCTAAAGGGAGCTTTTTCGGGACTAGCGGAACGCTCTCGCTGACTATCGCACTTCCGACGTCTAACGGGCTGCTTCCTTATTCTTAACACATTTTTTAAAAAAAAGTGTATTAAAAGTTTCTTTTTAATTCTAGTAACGTTATTAATATTCCGGTTAAACACTCCACCTACGCCGAATATGTTTGTGCTAGGAGAAAGATATATACATATATATTTTGTTATATTAGGGGTATCAAACAGTTCACTTGATGGGAAGTGATTATTGGGGCCAATCTTCTCTATTTATTTATTTTATTTATTTATTTATTTATTTATTTTCACCACAACTAATTATTAATAAGTAAGTAAAAAAGTAAGTAAGTATTATTCTATACTGGTATACTGTACCACCGATATTTTCTACCGGTGTTATTAAAATAATTTCGCGTATATACTTTTGTCTTCTTCCTAATGATCATTCTAATTAGTTAATTTAAATTTGTTTACAATTAAAAGTTAATAATTGGATATTTATCTTAACTGCTTCGATTGTGTTGATATTAATAATTATTATTTGAATAAAACTAATTAATACCGATTTAGCCGGACTAATTGCTCACTATAGTGAGTATTTAATTATAAATCGTGGGTAATTCGAATTCACGCAATTTTTTTTTGTAAATTCACGTAAATCGTAATTGACGCGAATTCAGTATTCATCGGGAAGTCAGTTACTTTGTGATGTTCATAAAATACATATGAGATTGAGTAACATTGTGCAGGATATATTATTCTAAAGCCGTGAGCATTCGCCCAGTGGCAAACATTAATTGTCTTCATTGTTAGTTCGGTGTAATGCATGAACGATAACCTCCGGAAAAGGCATATATAACACACTAAAGGTATTAAAGGTCGGCCTTTAATACATACAGTGCATCTGCGACTCCTCTGGAGTTGAGGATGTGCCGCAAGAATCACTAAATAAAAAATAAGCTCACCTATTTTTTTTTTGATTCCGATTTGATGATGTATGATGTATGTATGATTCTGATGATGTATATACAATATGCTTATACAATTTATTTCCAGGAAGCTAAAACCGTGTTGGCATGGCTGCGAGGTGTGAATACTATAGACCGTACTCTGGAAGAAGATATCGACAGTATCGTTAAAGCGGAGAAACGTACCCAGGCTGACACCAAGTCCGTTTGGAAAATTATAAGTAAGTTTATATAGTTATGAGTAAACATTGTAACGCCACACTGCAGTTGTAATCGTCCTCCCCTTCCACCGTGCCAGTATAAAATAACACTTCTGTGTTTATATATGTATATTAACAAGACCCAATTATAGATATTCCATCTAATTGTTTAATTTGATTGTTAGTTGAGGGAAGAGTCTTAGAATTGATTCGTTTACTCATCACTCAACATTAGGTTAACTATTTTATATTAGTTACTATTTCATTCTTACGTTCATACTCATACACAAAAAAAAACACGCAAAACAAAGTGTCGAATATGGAAACGTCATATTTGTCTATGTATTTTTTATGGCTGATAGCCACTGTTAGCCGGTGGGCTTTTACAGTTTCACCGGGTTGAAAGGTGACCGAATGCTTAGGGCACTCACCCGAGACGTTTATCAATAGGTAACCAGAACGAGGGTTACGAAGCGGGAGCATCGGCTTGTACCGTTACATCGTTACGTTGAAAGCATTTGACTCGAGGGTGCTCAAGAGGGCCTAACCTCGGCACGATCAGACGCTGCCAATGGATTAAGCTATGCCTTTGAAGCCAATTAAAATTTAAAAAAGGCATATGATCTGACAATTTTCAGCTATAACGGAAATTTTAAACTTCAAGTTTTACTTATAAATTCAGTAACGGTAGATAAGCCTCTCTATTGTATAAATTGGTAGGCTTCACCGCGCAAGTATAACGCCCTCAGAATACCAAAGTGAAATAGCAACACTGTCATTGGTTTGACAGTACAGGGATCCGGAGATCTAATTACTGCTAACGCCCATTTTGAATCATTGTTGTTTATAAGTGTAGGTGGCATTGTCAATCAAATGAGCTGTGTGCTCGTTTGTCACCTTCAGTGTTATGTTAAAAAATTACATATGTAATTAAAATACTATAATACGTGTAAAGTTTACATCTAAATATATTTGTAAATGTCAACTTACATTGACAAATATCCTTATCCTTTTTGAGAAATAGATAAATTTAAAAATAATTTTCTCCTTTAATTCCAGTGCAGGATCGTCCGACACTGAAAGCGTTTATCATCACCCTGGTCATCAAGATCACGCAACAGTTCGACGGATATTTGATCGTGCTGATCTATGCTGGGTTTGTCTTCGAGAGAGCTGCGGATTACATCAGCCTGACGCTTAGCCCTAACAAGCAAATCATGATGATAGGGGTTGTACAACTATTGGGCTCAATCGTCGCTACCTGCATTGTGGAAAAGACTGGCAGAAAGGTAGCATTTGATAGTATTAAGAATGATATCTTATTAAAAAAATCTAGATACTATGGAGGGTGCCCGAGAGTGCCGAACCTCGGCTCAGTCTGCTTCTCACTGATTAAACCTATAAAGCACACATCTTCAGGTATTTGCTTCGTGCTCAATACGAATCAGGAAAAAGAATCGGCAATATTTTATTTATCTTATTGAGGGGTGACCAACAAGCATACAGTTGATCTGATGTTAAGTTCTTCTTGCGGCCCATAACATCATTCTCGATAAGGAATCATAATGAACATGCGTGGTCATCCCTGAGGATATTAAATTGCCTCGTTCACAGTAATATGGGCTTCCTCATAATAATGGGTTATAAAATAATCACGGTTTGAACTCGTATAAATTTTGATCTTGAGTATTTTGCCGACTAACTCGGCATAACTTTGTACTCAGGGTCGGTCATGCTCGTTATGTTATTTTACCTATCTCTGACTAGTATTTCTCTCGAATCATAAGGTATGACCCAAAAAAATAGACAAAACACACATTAACAAATTTCTCTAACTATTTCAGTTACTCCTCATCACGACGTCGCTGGCAATGGGCGTCGGTATGCTGACTCTCTCAGCTTGGTTCTACGTGACTTCTGAGGGCATATGGATGCCCGGCTGGCTGCCCGTGTTGGCGATGTGTGTGTGCATCTTCGCTGATGCGGCGGGATTTCAGCCAATATCGTATATTATTATCACGGATTTGTTTACGTTCCAGGTTAGTAAAATTTTAAGCGCGACAAATGATTGACGAAATCAGCGGTATAGTTTAGTAAATCATGGAGGAGAAATATAATGAAGTTTCCATATTTTGTGACGGTATCTAGTTATCGGAAAGGCCGCTTAACATTTATGCCTATATAGACAAGGACTAACAAAATATATACCATAAAGACAGAACCTCAAAGACAACATTTAAAAAAGGTTCGTAGATGAAAATCTATCCTGAGCCTATCGCTCGCAAAGTACCAAATCCTCGATTGTTATTGACATTATAGATTGTCCTGAAAAAGGAGAAGCATATGTTTGCTACATCTTACATAAGATTTTTTAATTTAATGTTATCGTCACTAATTTCAACTTATCATTAGTGTACTGCCGACTACAGGCTTCCCGTTAGATTGCCTTAAAACTCGATCGTGAGTAACTTGCAGCAACATACCAAACTTGCATGTAATTGAACAAGTGTGTGAAAGGGTTCAATCAATTTTAATTGTTTTCTAAATTGACAAAATTGTCTGAATTGAGTTACTGGTATCGCCAAAATCGTCGTAAAACAAAACTTCAATATATATAAAGATATTATATTCAGCGTTAAAAGGTAAAAAACAAAATTTTAGTATAATTTTAACTATATAATGAATATAAAAATAATTAAATTTCAAGATATGTATGTTGTCAATTGAACCTTTAAACAATGATCCCTTCATATATATCTAGCAGATACATATATCTGATTTACTTATTCCGAATACTTAAGCGTAATTATATTGTACCAATAAAATATTGTTCACAGTTGCGCGGAACTGTGTCATCCTTCGCGAACATTTGCGCAAAACTCAGCAACTTCGTCCAGATGAAATGGTTCAAGAATCTCAGCGAGTTGATAGGCATACACTGGACACTTCTCTTCTTCGCTGTAGTCTGTTTTATTGCTTCATTTTACACTGTGATATTCTTCCCCGAAACGAGGAACAAGACTGTAGATGAAATATATGCGAAACTATCGAGAAGGAAAGACAAGGACCAGAAAGAAGAGGA
Organism: Teinopalpus imperialis; assembly: GCA_029286865.1. Taxonomy (NCBI): domain Eukaryota; kingdom Metazoa; phylum Arthropoda; class Insecta; order Lepidoptera; family Papilionidae; genus Teinopalpus; species Teinopalpus imperialis. The sequence goes on from JAGSMU010000015.1 coordinate 8,229,130, forward strand.
CGTTGCAAAATCTGGACCGTAGTTTCACGGGGGTATGATGTCGGTGAATTTTGAACTGATTATTTGAATGAAGGAGATTGTATACGTTTTCGTAAAGTGCCTTGTTTAAAATAGAACTTTAGTTTTAAAGAGATTACAGTTTATAATGCATTTAAATTTGTCTCTTATAATTGTATGTACTTTTCGTACGATTTGAGGCTTATATATCTTTGTGTGTGGATTTTAAAAATCATAGTCATGTTCTTTTATAAAGATATGTAAATAATCAATGTTTTAATCAAAGATTGTACTTAATTAATTTACAATATGTATGAACTTAACGTCTAATGCTCTAGCATTCTAGTATGTACCACTATAATCGAATGGGAGTTTTCCAAGTGTCATATAATAGATATAATGACGTTATCTCTTAAAGTTTTCTAGTAGCACATAGAAACTGTGTTAGAATTATTCGCCTATTAGAGTAGTGTTATGCGTGATGTCCACAAAGGGAAACGTTGCGATCCGAGCTATGCGATGTTAATCATATAAACTTAAAATTTTTATTTCTGTGTTTTTCAAATCAGTATAAAATTATGATATTAATCTACAGCTGTAATATTTATCTCGATAAATCAGAAGAATTTGGATTCACAGAAAATAAAAAGTAACAGTAATATAACTGCAATGTATCGAATGATTTACTTTTTTTTAATGCTGAAACTTTTAGGAAAGATAAAAATACGGTCTACAGAACTACTTTAGTCCGTGTTTTTATCTTTCTATATGTTCTATAAGAGTTTTCATTAATGATTTTATTATGATTGATAATAAGCATTAAATGTTATTCAAGATATCATTATTGCGTTGGCATCGCGTCGTCTGGTGAGGTGTTATAAATACTGTATTTTAAATTTTCAAGCATTGTGCTTCAAGGCGTTATTGAAAGTTAGCATTGCTTTTTGATTACAATAAGTATTAAGTAATGTTAAGATATAATTGTATATAATACCGTGTGGCTATTGAGCCAACTTTGACTACGCGGGTCCGGTATTCGATACTCAGCCGAGGTCAATTTCGTACATCAAACTACTCGTACAACTTCCTAATACTGTGGGTAAGTTATTACTATAACTAATTAACAAACAGGAATAACTAATAACGCCACGATGGCAACTCAAATTTCTTCGAGTAGTCTTAACGAGAATGATATTTACAAGACTTTTAAAGGTCAAGTTGCTTCTTTATATAATTATAGAGCCTGATACCCTGATATATTACTGAAACGTCACATAATTTTCCTCCTCCACTGATATTCTATTTAAACATAACAGGCACGATCAGTACGATCGAGTTTTAATATAGGTCACAAATATTAATTTCCAATCGAAAATTAAGTATCGTTTCAGTATTAGTCTAAAGGTGCATTTTAAAGTGTGAAATAAAAAATATCCAAATGTATGTATATTTTGGAAGAGTTTACAAGTATTTCAATGAATATGGAAATTAATATTACCTAAGATTACAACAATGAAATATGATGTTTTTAAATTTTGATTCTTTAATGATTGTGTAATTATTTTGTTGTGTAATAAATTATTAATTCGATTACAGTATCTGCATTAATAATATTTACCTATTGATTGTGTAGTGATTTACGGGGCATAATCCGCGTACGTGGAGATTTATTTTAAGTTCATGTTATATGGGAATAATGTTTTTTTTAATTCTAAGCTTTAACCAAATAAGGATGGCATTTGTCTACTGGCAGACTGGTCAGCTTTAAAAGCATATCCCTATCGTCCCAAAGCTATACTTTATAAGCTTTTTGTACTTCACCGCACCAATATGTATACATTGGTTAGAATGAGAAACAAAATATTGCTGCTGTCTCATCCAACCGCCAGGCAACCGTGTCGAATGCAGTACTGACGAAGACTTCATTGTCGGCACCACGACGGTCTCTTTTTCTCTTTTCTTAAATAATATCTTTCACAGGACTTTATGATTATTTATTCATATATATCAATAATTACACTATTTACTGTGTAATTTACATTATTATTATTTTTTTATATTATCTTGGGAGATGATGATAAATAAAAATAATTTACTCTGGACATTTCTGCGACATGTTAGGAAGCACAGTACAATGATTTCTATGATCAGCTAATGCTTCTTTAAACTGAAACAAAGAATTTATACAAGTGTCTCTCTATTCTGATTTAAAATTACCACTGATATGTTATATAGGTTTAATTAGTCTAGTAATTCTCTCGCGGTCATTATCTGATAGAAAATTGGACGATATTATTATGCTAAGCATAGCGCGTGGATGCGTGACGCTGTATTTCGAAATTGACAGGGAAGACGCCCGCAAAAACTTTTTTATAACACACGATTCCTATAGTCGTTTTATCGACAGAAACAGGCGCGCCAAACAAATACATCCCACATAGGTTTTAGAGGTGAGACCGACCTCAGCTTAACGTAGATATACCAGTTACAGCGTAAAAATCCTTTTGGCTTTCTCCCTAACTTCACTGACATTTTATTTATTTATTTAAACTTTATTGGTCACACCTTACAAAAAGGGATACGAAAGGCGAACTTAATGCCGTAAGGCATTCTCTACCAGTGAACCCGTGGCGTGGGGAGACATTGTGGTATGTAAAATATGTCATAAGAAAAAATATATATATACATACATACACACACATACATACACAAATATATATAAATATATATATATATAAATATATATATATATATATATATATATATATATATATATATATATATATATATATATTTATATACAGTGGTGGTCATATAATTAGACACACTTCTTATGTATTAAGAAAGTATAACTTCAACGTACAAATGCTCGTAAAAAATATACACATTCAATAATTAATAATCAGGCTATAATATAGCCACTGAAATAAAAAACTCATTAAATGCATAAAATATAAAACATATCTTACTTTTAATTAAAAAATGAGTCTTACACATGTAGGAGTTTATTTTCTGTTACTGGCCGCTTGGACGCCTAATTAGAAACATTTTTAAAAATCATCCATTGCTCGTGCTTTTTCTTAAGTTGGCGAATAACATTTCTTTCTTTGCTTTTTCTATTATTTTACCGACAATTCAAAATTTAATCTGAATTTTATTTTGTTCAAAATGGGCAAAAATAAAAGTTGTGACGCGTCAACTAGGCAAATAATTGTTAATTTACATATAGATCATAAGTGGGCGTACAGAATAATAGCTGAGCATTTAAATTGTTCTGTTAAGAAAGTTTTTAATGCAATTGAACATTATAAAACACATGGAACCGTTGAAAATGTTCTTAGAAAGGCTCGGCCACGAGAAACCTCTCCCAGAGAAGATACGGTAATCGTTCGTGTTGCTAAAAAAGACCCAAGTAAAGGCTCCAACCAGATTAAAAATGAAGTTTTTTCGCTTGATGACCCGAGAAACATCTCGTAAAGACTGATATGCCTAAAATTAGTGGAAGCTAAATTGACTGTTCATGGCACACTAACTGGATACAGGTAGGCAGTTTTCAAGATCGTCCACCCTCGGGAAGGACGGGAGCTACCACGTCTAGTGAAGATAATTTCATTCTTGTTACTAGCAAGTGAAATAGACGCTTAACAGCACCAGAAATCCGAGTTGAAGTAAACAAAACCCGAGTTAAACCTTTATCATTGACTACGGTAAAACGGCGAATGAGAGATGCGAAGTTGAATGGTCGCGTTGCCGTAAACCTCTACTAAGGCTGCAAAACAAGAAAAAACGGATGCAATGTCTGTATCAATGTCAATGTCAAATGAAGATTTTAAAAAAGTGCTTTGGACCGATGATTCCAAGTTTGAACTATTCAGTTCAAAACGTAGACTTTACGTTCGACGCAGTGCCCAAGAAAAGATGATGTCAGATCGTGTAGTTCCAACAATCAAGCATTGTGGTGGCCCAATTATAGTCTGGGGTTGCTTCTCTAGCCAAAGGACTGGCGATTTGATAATTTAAAATTAAAGGAATTTTGAAAAAGGAACAGTTAAGTAAGTAAGTAAGTAAGTACAAGAACATTTAAGAACAAAATGTCGTTTCTTCCGGGTTGCGATTAATTGGAGATGAATTAATTTTCCAACAAGATAATGATCTAAAGCCTAGCTCAAATATATTGAAAATTGAATTGATATTAAATTATGTAGAGGATATTTAGAAGAGAAAGAGGCACAAGGGGTGTTAAAAAACATGGATTGGCCTCTTCAGAGCCCGGATCTCAATCCTATTGAACTTTTGTGGGAAGAGCTAAATAGGAACGTACGTAATCCTTGCCCATCCTCGCGAGAAGAAATGTGGAATGCTTTATGCGAAATTTGGAACAATATATCACAAGGCACAATTAACAAATTGATTGCCCGTATGCCGAGAATTGTGAAAAGTCATAAAATGTAAAGGAGGATTTTTTGACGAAAAATCAGTTTAGCTAACTATAGCCTTTTTTTGCATGGACTGTTAATATTTCTTTACGCTTTTCAAGTATATCGTTTGTCAATCAATGTTCTATTAGATGATTAAACAGGTTAATTTATTGGAGTTTTACTTTATTTTCCTACTTTAATTAAGGTGGTCTTATAATTTTGGCCTGCAGTGTTATTATAAAAAATAAACCTACTAACCATACACATAGAGGGGTCTAGATATATATATATATATATATATATATATATATATATATATATATATATATATATATATATATCTATATAAGTATGTATATATATATAAACATATAACAAACAATGACAAGAGTAATTTATCATATTAATTAGCATCAGACGTCTTTCAATAGTGTACCCGAACCAGGCTTTTAAAAGAGAGCTTATTCGATGTTCTTATTTCTTCGGGCAAGGAGTTCCTGAGACGTGTAGCCTGAAGGGTGAAGGAGTCGCCAACGACTTTCAAGATTATCAGCAAACGTAAGATTTTTTGTAGATTTAACCCCAATCAACAGATTGTATGTTTATTTTTGGGTAGTATGCCATTAAATTTGATAGGGGGTGCATCTTTTACAATTCCTTACGATAAAAGTTAGTAAGTGTTATGGGATGCGAAGTTGAGATGCTTATATTCACTATAAACTAGCGACGTTATCTCTGGTGTTAGATTGAATTTAAAGGAGACCGCCATCAGCGTATTTGTTTATCTGTAAGCGTTAGTTGGGTTAATTTAATCTGATATGTGGGACAAAAAGTCGATCCGCATTATTGGTAAGCGTGTTTTTTTGTAAGACAAGCACGCTAGACGTGTTGATAAGAAATCTGTCTTATCTTTATTTTTGCAGTCTGGAGAAGCGTTATTCTCAGGGTTAGTATTTACAACTTTTTTTGTGGTGCAATATTTGATTGTTTTCTTTTATTTTATTTAAAATAAAATAGGTGCATTATCGTTATTGACATTTCGGTTAACCATTCGTAATTTTTTTGTTCTCTCCCAGATCGTACTCTAAGCCTTATAACGCATCAAATTCTGACAGTGCAGTAAATGCACTTTTCCGATATTACCAAAAAAGCAATAAATGACCCTGATATTAAATCATTTCGTTTTCGTTTCAAACAAATTAATATATGAATTAGAGGTCCAGTTATATGACTATTCACTTTCTATAGCATTTGACAATTTGTTTGGACATGAAAATTTTCTTTGACTTTTTACTTTGTGATAAGGAATGCCCTAAATGCGCGTACCTACTTCATGAGAACGCGACTTCTACACACTTCGAGTTTTTCTAACTTTATAATTAAACGTTTTTTATTACTGACACGAAAAACATACCTAATTTTTCAGTTTTATGAACACTTATATTTTTAAAGAGAAATTTAATGATTTGCTGCTCAGTAGATACCAATTTTTTTATTTTCTTGCTAGTTTGATTTCGTTATAACTGTCAAAAATGAGATATTCACTAATGGCCGACTTGTTAGCACCATTAATACGCGAGTCCTGATCATTGATAAGTTCATTGGTCAACAGATATATAGATGCACTTATATTTATACTTTGGAAATTAATTACACTGCTTAAAATATCTCCTCATCATTTTCGAGTTTCTAACACGAAGAAAAAGAAATAGACGAATAGGCGAGACCAACACACTAAAATAAAACGTAACGCAGTCGAAGAATGCTTAATAAGATCCGTCTATAAGCACGGTCAAATGTACGTGAGGCAATGTCAGGAATTGGTGGGATCGCACTAATGCTCTCATTATCTTTACAACATGCATAAGACACTAACATCCGACTTCTAGGATTATTTTTACTAATTAAATGAGCCATACGGTCATCTGTTTACCACGATACCATTTATACAGTGCAATTGAGATGGGATTCTATGTCAAATGTTTGTGTTCTTTTTGTTGATTACATTTCTTTATCTTAACGGTAATGTAAAATCTTAGGTATCTTTTATTGGTAATATTACAAATAATTACTTATGATTGTCTTGTACTCCTGGGCATATTATGAACTACGTGCCATTTTATTGCAGAATTCGGCCAACACACGATAAGCTATCGCTCTTCCCTTTTTTTTCGGGCTGATTGGCACTGATAGTCCGAGGGCTTTTACAGCATCACTGGGTCGAAAGGTCACCGAGCGCTTATGGTGCTCAGTCGAGACCTTTATTAGTGGGTAACCAGCACAAAGGCTCCCGATAAGGAGTCGCTCTTTTAATATTCTGATATAACGCATGTGTAATAAGATCGATAGAAGGTTTAGACCGACCGGATAAAACAACAATTTGTAAGAAAGTAAAGCCAAAAATGCTGAGTGTAGAGATTCGAAGACCTTTAATAGTGGTGACGAGGCATTCCATCTCAGTCATCGAGATTTTTTCTCCTGTGTGTAGGTATTACTGTTAGTCCAGGACCTTTATAAATTTATCTAATTAGACTCGCGAGCGGGAGGCCCGCTGAGTAGGGAGACAACGACGATGCTGCGAAGCTGGCACGGAGACTGCTGCTGCACCACCACTGCACTCCGACCCATGTCGACGAAGAACGTCGACGACAACAGAGGGGGGCGATAATACGATCCGAGGGCCCCTCATAAGGAAGTACGAAACCTCGACTCAGATCTCTATCTAAAGGGAGGATCAGTCCTCAAGAGTGACAACACATCTGCATTATGAATCCATTTCAAGGATGAATGTAGATGTCATTGGCCGCAGGAATCACTTGTCATCAGGTGACCCGTTTGTTATTCTGTGTAATAAAAAAAAATACTAGAGGTGAAATTTTGTGTCTCTGTTTACCCCGCTTGTAAAAAAAACGAGAAATCCCTTTAAAACATTTACATTGTAATTTCAACATGTTTAGAATGAAAAAATTGACAACGTTGAAATTACAAAATAAGATACGCCATAAAATAGTTTTTTTTTTCTTGTCAACGAATGATAGCAATAAAACGATTTTTCCCCTTTTATTATTCCCTTAGAACTAATAAAAATATTGTATTCAGTCACGTCGTTAAAAATATATTCCGTTAGTGTTATTTTTCGCAATTATATAATTACATATGAAAAACATTATATATTCAAAACATTAAATACAAAACTTTATGATATTCAGATAGTGGGTATAATGCATTTAATCATGTTATACTAAGAGCAAAAGAAAACTACATGACATTTACCTTCGTATGTAAATATTTTTAAAAAAAATTTTTACATACGAAGGTAAATTTTAAAAAATATTTTTTGACATACGTCATACACATTGTCGATAACACAAAATTAGAATTAATGTAGTCATATTGTCTAATAATAATCGACTGCCCCAAATTTTTTATTTTTATTATTTTGTGTTTAATTTCATTATTGGTAATGAAATTAAACCTTTCTACGTTAACGAGTTCTTTATATTCTATAATTAACTTTTAACATTGCCTTTTCTATGCGCAGCGGAGTTAAGTTTCTACTATACCTCAGTTATAGAACGTAGTGCCCAGGACTAGCCATTTATAAATAAAATCTTAAAATAACATCGTAACATTTTTTTTTGACGTACAACGAAAGACGGAAACCGGGGAAATAATTACCGGTGACGTAGGCGTTCTATTTTCGCCTTCAGTTGTTACACCACACAAATTGTGTCATCTGATGACTTATAGACGATTCTTTACATTTATATTTTATATTTAGGCCAGGTTGACTTTAATATTTTTTATCTGAAACTAAAGGTAACAAACAAGAAGGCATATATCGCCAGATGGTAAGTGATGCCTGCATCCCAACACCTAAATATAATCACCTAAATATATCTATAGACATCTAATTATAATTGGGTCTCAGAATTCCCCCTATATATCGGTGGTATTCTGTGAGCGCGATCTTGATTGAGCCTTTTTCTTCGGCCCATAGATAACAACGTATGTGTTATATAAACACATCTATATCGAGGATTAACGCATATATAGGTGCCCCTAAAAATGTCCCGGATTCGATACGCTGCCAAGGAACAATATTCAAAAAAATCAAATCATAAATTGTTAGTATTCTGGCCTGGGCGTAATGTGTATGTTCCCGTGTATTTGATACTGCATCTGAAGCTTCCTCCGATCTTTGTGTACCTGTGTACATTACATCGCAATAGGAATGGAGACGACAAGTGAACCTATTTGTTTGCGCGAAATCTTACGGCACTATAAATTATTCTGCGTACTTGATGTCATCTAGTATTAAACGGCATAGTAGAAATTGGCGAGGAGTACATTATCGTAGGGTGTCGTTCTCCAGTATTATATGGCATTCCATGGTATGGTAGCGCGTCTAAATCTTAATTTGTCATCGGGGCTGAATGAGGATGTCGTAAATTGGGAGGGTTGGGGAAATAGTACTATTAGACGAACACAAGCATAAGGTTTAGAGTTACTACTAACTTGTACTTATGTCATGTTACAAATAAAGATTATTATTATTATTAACGATATGCTCGTTGTATTTTATGTGTTAATTGTTGGATTGCAGTGTGTTGATCAGAGCTTGGGCCCTGGTGGCCGCGTCGTCGGGGTCATCGAGAGCGTGCCTCGGTCTCCTTCGGACGCGGTGGATATTCGAGATGGGATTGGATAAGTGACGGCACTCACAGTAGCGGGTTTGGGTTTGTGACGGCAGAGTCGAAGTATCGGCGGGAAGCCTGCTTCAGGTACTGAGCTGGTCGGGAGCTCAAGATTTTTATTACAAAAAACCACGGCGCACCGATGGCCTTGCTCATGAAGCGATTTCGGATTAGATATCTAGCACCCTGTTTTTATTACAATAATCCACACTTATTATTTCGTTTATTTCTATTATAACGTTGTGTAATTTTTGTAACAATATTATTTATTATTATTCTCTTATCCTCCATTCAAAATATTGATGTTGGAACTGCATATCTTTCCATTCATTAATCATCCTATCAACAATCATGCAGATTAATTTCTAGCTTCACATTTCTGTGCCCAATCATGTCAGTGGCGGCGGAAAAGAAGAAAATGTCAAACTAATATGAGTATCTAAGCAATGTTTGTATCATTTAAGGTTGAGCTCGGATACGTGTGATCCCAGGACTATAAAGTATAGATAAACCGGAGCATCACGACAAGAGGGTCCTTTTTTCGTTAAATTATCATCATCATCACAACCTATCAATAATCTACTCGTGAACAAAGAATTGCCATAAAGCACGATCCTGCGTTAATGCACCATCTTTCTCTTAAAGGTTAACTAAAATAATTCAGTAAAGAATGTGAACAGTAAATATTATTTTTAACTAAATATAGAAATTAACAAGAGAATAAAAAAATCAAAGGTGTAGATTTTTTGTATCTTAGTAAAAACTTCTTTACCTGCTCACGTATATTGGATATCATGAGGTTTTTATTATGTACAATTCCATTCAGTAAGTATTTGCTGATGTAAGTATCTTCATCATTATTATTTACTTCACATTCTAAGAAAATGGCCGTTTACTAGAAACACGAAGTGGCGTCGGTAGTGTTTTGTTAGTACTGAAAAATATTTATATTTATTTTATTGATACTGATTAATTACACAATATATTTACAATTAAAATTTAAAAACTAACCAAGAAGGGCGGTATACACTACGAAAATACGAATACTACAATAGCAATGCTCTGGCTTGAATTCCTTAAAATACTAGAGTAACCCCACAAACGTGACAAATTTTCAATTCAAAGATATTGTAAAGTCAGAACGAAATGTCTTTTCTTGTTATTATATTTTTTGCTCCACCCAAAAGGTACCCAAAGGCCTAGTGTAGAATGCTTTTCGGCATTAAGTCCGCCAATGTTATTTTACTTAGTAAAAATAAATTTATAAATAAAAATAAATTATGAGAACTGACTATAACGATTTCAGCAAGCGGATTCTTACGTCCACAGATTAACGAATATCTCTACATTTATAATTTATTTAACATTTATCTTTGCCACCTATTCTGTAAAAAAACACAAGTGTTAAAAAATGTTTCCATGCAAAAATCAGTGATAGTGACTACGACCCTTAAATACTAATTTTAACAGAGTGAAATCAATATAAATAATTACTATTAAATTTACAATATAACCTTAACACCCGTATGTCTGACTATGGTATTGGGGTCGGCTAGACCGGCGGAAGGGCACTCATATAATATAAGCATAACGATGCCGTGATTCGTATGGTGAGCGTAGGAGGGACCCTACTACGGGTAACGAGGCACTCTATTTTAGTCCTCGAAGGTGACTAGGTATGCGTTTTTGTTGTAGTTGGATGTAGATGTCTTGGGCCTCAGTCATCACTTAACTCCGAGTGATCGTTTATAACTCCTCATATTATAAAAAAAAACACTATCTATGTTAATACAAATAAATGGAACAAAACGTTCGAGTTCTTGCCAACATTGTATTGGATTACGGAAGCCAAAGACGAGAGGAAACTGTGTTTACACAAATACTTCAGCACTATAGTATATTCTGCTCAGATGACATGTTCTGGTAATAATAATCAAACATTGTCACCGTAGGCATCCGAAAATAGTAATATACAATTTTTAATTAGTATTCTAGGTTATTAATATTTAAAAATTAACCATAATAAAGATTGATGCTAGTTGATATGGCGCACAACACGTAATATTTGGTACCAATACTTATTTATATCAATTAATTATATTTCAACACTTGTATTACCGCCGAGACACCAAGGCAGTTTACACATTACAATTTACTTTAGTGAATGAACGGATTCCGTGGCGACGACGCGTATTTCTCGCTTTGGTATTTTGAACGCAAGCCGCTTTAAATATTTTCATATTTAAAAATAAAAATTTAGTTTTTTTAGTGTCAGTGTTTATGTGATAATTAAAGCTATGTGAACATAGCAAACAATATTAAATACTAAATATCATCGTAGCCATCGTCAAAGAAAAACTTTAAAAAGTTAGTGAATCGTGTATAAAAATATTAATAATTTAGGTTATAATAGTGCAGTTGCGCATATATAACTTGTAAGTATATATAATTTTATTTTTGTAAAATTCAATTATTTTTTTAATGTTCTTTTTGTGATTTTAAATATTAAATTTGTAATAAATTTATTAAAAAAATAATTAAAAGCGTTTATTTTTATATAATTACATACATTCTGGTTATTTCATCACGTCATACATACAAACCCAAATCAAATTATTTAAAAATAATTTATTTTGTAATCAATTATAATTTAATTTGAAAATATAAATGAGAAAAACTAGTATTGTGCCAATTATAAAATTACTTAAATTATGAGTATGACTATAGTATGACTATTATTATATAAACACTTAATTATTAGGTTATATCAAATTAAGTTTATGAAGCCACCATTTTGTAGAGCAACTAAATTCCTACCTTATGTATGTTTTATTCAATAACTAAGAATTTATGATTATTCTATGGCAGGAATTAAGAATTTAAAAGTTTTTAATAAAACACGCTGCCTTGTTTTGTCAGCAAGCTTAGTAATAACTAGTTACACAGTTTTTTAGCAATTGATATAATAATAAATGTTAGTAGTTACAAAGAAATAAAACACGTATCTTCATAAAGGAATGTACATACTTTTTATTTTATTATGAAATACTAAGTAAATTTCTAACATCGTTTTACATCTAAAATTTTCTTTATTCTAATTACATATAAGGAATGACAATTTGCTGTAGCAGGAATTGGTCGGCTCTAGCCGGTCCACGCTTCCCGGAATACCGATGTAAAATAGTAAATTTTTTTAAAATTAAGGGGTGAGAAACAGTTCATTTAACGGTAAGTAAGGATTGAGGAATACCTCGTTACCTGTAATAGGATGTCCGGATCCCTACACTCATCATACGAAACACAACTTTATGCTGGTATTCTTTGAGGGCGTGGTCCATCCCCCCGATTGAACCATTCATGCTGCAGCTAGAAACAAGCTGGAACGTAGTGTTTAAAACTGCACTGGTGAATGGTTTAGCGCTACTGTGTTCGTGTAGGGATATAAAGAAATCGGAGACGTTATTACTGGTGACGCGGGGAATCCATGTTATGATTGCTTATCGGAAATGAATATGGATGTCATGGACATTACATTACTCTTGCTTATTATCAGGTGAACTGTATTCTTGTTTATCATCTCTAATATCAATTGAAATTTAAAATAAATTACACGAATTTCTAATACTTGAATAATTTTATCTACCCTAAAAGCTTAAACTTTTTTTTTTTTAAAAAACCGGTTACCTAATAAAAACGTTTCAAACTTCACAGCTCACTTCCCAACATTCCTTTTTTAATTACGGGCTATTATTGAAATTTATTTATAAAACTCTGATAACGAATTGTTTTTAAATAACGTTTAGAAATACGTTTACATTTATTATATAACATTTCACTGTATGATAAGGCAAGACTCGTGTCACGAAGATGTCTTCAGATAAAAATAGTTTTCTTAGAAGCAAGAATCTAACGCAATTTGATTTTCTTAACTCTTGCGACATTTTGATATATCTACATTTATTCTTGCAACACTAGTCGTGTGGACTTTTCGGTTTAGATGTACAAAAGGGCAATCAAGGGAGATTGGCCTTTTGTACTAGCGCTTTTATAAGAGTGCAATTATGTACAAGTTACAGAAGTGAAACTTCTTTGGCAATCTAAATATTGATGTTTTAGTATATAGTAAATATTAATAAGAGATAAAACGGTAGAGAGAGGAGGAGAAAGAGGAAAGAGGAGAACGTATTTAAAACCTCTTTCTCTCTCTCTCTCTTTGGCCAATTTTATTGTTTTTTATTGTATTGAGGATGACAAAATTTATGATAGCGATTCGTACGCGTCATACCCACATTCGTTCTCAATAAACAATCATAATGTTTTCTTTCTCACTCCTGATGACAAAGGTGGAATACTAAATGTCAACGTATCTCTACACTCACCAGTCGAAACAGCAGCAGTATTCTATGAGGTTGTGGTGCTTCCCCGGTCGGGCCAATCCATTTATGCTACTGCTAGGAACAAACTGCAGCGTGGCATTACCACCCTATTCTCCGTCCTTTTTGCGTCAGAAAAGTATAATATTAAAATGTTTAATATTGAAATGGATTATTCTAATTCGACATTGAAACCCACATCGAAAATGAAGGTTCAATTCAAAACTTTAAATGCGTCCAGATGCCTATTGACTACATCGGCATTCTCTACCAGTCAACCCAAGGTGTGGTGAGATATGTGTATGATAGGTGTAGCAATAAACTAATTAATAATAGAAGAAAAAAAAACTAAATACACAATATATATATATATATATATATATATATATATCTCTATACACATACATACACACATACATATATATACATACACAATAGTATACAATACAATAGCGGTAGCTACCAATAAATTTCAAATGTGGATGATAAATTTATCTGACTTCAGATAACTTAAAAGTAAGTGATCACGAACAAAACTATTAAAACTGTTTTTATTACTGACCTGTCTAATTTCATCGGGCAAGGAATTCCAGAGTAGTGTAGCTCGGACGGCAGGTAAAGTGAGCTGGAATACAGATCTTGTTACTAAACGAAGATCGAAGAATTCTGTCATCAGATAAAGAGAGATATTGGAATTTATCTTTGAGATAAGAAGGTGATGACGGATCATTTAAAATGGAGAAGAGAACAAGCGAAATTCTGGATTTACGCCTTTGTTGTATGGAAAACCAATTAAGCTGATATCGATATTGTGAGATATGGTCATATTTAGGCGAACTAAAAATAAAACGAATGCAGTTGTTCAACAGGTGCTCCAGCTTGTTAAGAAGTTCAAGGGCCTCTCCCTCTGGGTAACATATGTATTTTTACTTGTCCCGATTCATCAACGCAAAGCCTACAGGAGCTACAAACTTGAAATTTTGTCCGTTGATGCCATTTATATTGTAAGTATTCATTAAAGAGAGATTTTAGGAAATTTCACCCCTGAGAAGGGAAAGAGAGGGATGAACGGTTGTATTGAAGTCCGTGATTTACAAAGTAAATAACAAGATATTTCATATACCTGCTTATGTTTAGAAATAAATGTATAAGCATATCAGCGTTTTTCAAAATGTTACCCCTAAGAGGTTAAATTAGAGGTGGAAAATTTATATGCGCAGGTCGTCACTTTTGAAGGAAGAAGCATGAAATTCAATATAAAAGCTAATAATAAAATATAAATAGGTGTACATCTAAGTCCGATAGATGGCGATGTGCACTGGTTCTGAATCGCTTAGATTTCGTTACGCGACTTAGCTTTTTTGATTAATTAAACTACGGCCCATGTTATAATATACAATACATACGAGGGCACATTGAAAAGTTTTGAGCCCGACCTTAACAAAAACGATTTTTTTCTAAATGATTATTTTATTTCTCTACATAATCTCCAGAATGATCTATACACTTTTGCCATCTTGTCTCTAGCTAAAGTATTCCTTCTAAAAAAAAAAGAATCTTCAATTTCATCAAGATACTTAGTCACAGCTTCTTGTACCTGGATATTCGTCGAAAATTTTCGTCCTGCGATGTGTTTTTTTAAGATTGGGGAAGAGATGGTAATCAGACGGGGCCAAGTCCGGCGAAAAAGGTGGATGCGGCAACAATTCAAAGCTACAATTGTGTATTTGTGCGATTGATTAGAAAATCCAAGATCTTTGGAAATTATGTTCTATGTTCGTTCATAGGAAATTCCAATTGCATCTGCTATCTCTGCAATCGTCAATCTCCTGCCATTCAAAATCAGGTCTAATATTTTATTGGTATTTTCGTCTGTGGTAGCCGTCGGCGGCCTACCTCTCCTAGGTTCATCTTGCACTGCTTCTCTGCCACGTTTGAAATCCGCCAAACCCATTTTTTGACAATGGCATATGATGGAGCAGATTCCCCCAAAGTCTCGTACATATCTTCATAAATTTGTTTCGGCGTTAATCCTTTTTTTTAAATATTTTATGACGGAACGGTGCTCAATTTTATCCATTGCTACGGAAACCGCGAACTTCGTTTGTTAAATCGATCACAAATATTGCAATTTTGACAGAAGAAAAACAAAAGACAGCAGAAGCAAAATGGCTATTACGTGTCAGTATTATTTTTTCTTTTGAATTTAAATGTCAACCTTAGGCTCAAAACTTTTCAATGTGCCCTCGTATATCAACGCATGCGAAGCTGTTGGCAACAGCTAGTATTATATATAATTCACGCTGGTATTCTTTGAGGGGGCTATCTCGTTCCCTTGCACCTTGAAACGGCTGCAACGGCTTGTCACCATATCTGGCAGAAGCGAGATAGGCGAGTGTAAAATGGAGCCTGTAACATCGGTTTATCCCGTTGGGTTATCATTATATACATATGTATACCTCATGTCCGAGCGTTGTTATGTTGTTCCATAGACAGGGAAAGATGTCGGATATAAATAATTTAGCAGGAAAACATATTTGTTTATTAACTTTACAGGAAGGGAACGAGAATACAATACAGAATACACAGAATAGATTATTAAAAACTTTGTCTTATTACATTTTCGTAAACGTATCGATCGATGAATTAATTGGATTTTTTTTATTGTACTGATTGTACTCGTTTAGCACAAACGAGGCACACACCTGATGGTGATTCCTGCCGCCCATGATACACATATCCAACCTCGATTAGGAATCATATTGTAAATGCTTTATCCCCTTGAGCTTCACGTAATGCCTCGTCACAAGTAACACAACACAAAAGCTCTATCCACGCTAATATCGACGTCATGGGTCACCGACATACATACATACATACGCTCCGACTACCCCGCATGGGAAGCGGCTCGTGTATGTAAGAAATTTTCGCTTGTGTAACAATAACACAATAGACAGTTAGTGGCAGCCGAGTCGAATGTGACACGAAACTCCCGTTCACGTAACGTACGGCGTGCGTGCGGTCGGAAACTTGCTTTGCGGATAGTGTTACCCGTTGCAACCCCATTACATATATATATATATATTTATATATATGTATAACGTCATCTACGGAGAATATGTGCCGTAGGCATTTGCGCAAACAGAGGCACTTACTCGTCGACTTCCGTATTCCGATATAATGCAAATGCAATAACATTGGAAGAAAGTTCAGACCCATCGAAAACGTACGATTGGTGATACGCAAAAATTGTTCCTCGGGAATAGCACAGGACCCACGACACAGCCAGGTACTCTATCCACTATGCAATGCGGCCGTCAAGTAGTTAAACGTGAAGTTAGTAAACTTCGTTAAAGTATTTTTGAATTTCTAAATTTACCTGAGTGTTCATCCTTCTTACTAGGTAAGACAGGTTTTTCTAGCTGCATAATGAATGGGTCAGCTCGACCGGGATAGGACAACGAACCCACACAATACCAGCGTGAAATAGCGGCATAATGCTAATGTGTTTCGTCTGGTGAGTGCAGGGATTTGGAGAGCTTTATTAACGAGGCATTCCATCACAGTCCTCAAGGGTGACAACGCATCTGCGTTATGATTCCTTGTCAAGGATGAGTGTAGATGTCATGGGCCACAGGAATCACTTACCTATCAGGTAAACTGTGTGCTCGTTTCATACTGTCATGTCATAAAAAAAAATGAAAGTATGGCAACCCAGGTCACAGTTCACCTGATGATGAAGATGATGAAGTGATCAGTGATAACATATCAAAGAATGTTGTACAAAATATATGTAATGTAAAAAATATGTAAACAGACATTGTTATATTTCTTTTAATTATATTATCGCAATTATTTGACTTTTTTTAATTATTAACGAGAACCTGTGTTATATTTGTGATATTTCATTATTATTATATATTATATTTAATATTATATGATCCATAACTTAGTGCTCAGTATGAATAACACAATGCGTCCAGAAACGGTCCTGCACAATTCCATAGCAATTATTTTAGAATCCTTATCATCAATAAATGTGAATTAAAAATTATTTCGTTAGTGTCGTTTATACATCTGTATACGTGTTTTACGTAAATTGTTATTTAAAGGTGCAATCGCCACCGGTCTTCCACGAAGACATTTTTATCACGTAAACATTCTTTGTTTCGTACACTCTGTAATTTGCTGGACTGGGATCGACTTGTAACTGCGAGCATAAAATTTACTACAAAGCGATCTAGCTAAATGTTTTTAATAGTGATATCTTTATACTATAGCTTTAGCAGTTTCATTAGTACGTCTATAAGTCTAAGACCAGATGAGCGTAGTTCACGCTGCGTTAAATCGATCGCGTTATTTACGCAAAATCAGTCGGAATCGGAAATAACTCTACTTAAAATTGCTTCAGGTCGTCAGACGGACGTTTTTTTATTAAGTTGCATCCAATATCAATCCAGTGTGACTGCATCTCAAGCCAGAACCGTCACACAGTTCGAGCCGGTAATTCAGTGGTATAATTACCGGGGTGAGTCGGCGAAGGACGCGTCTTGTGTTTTCGTTGTGGCCCAAACCGTAATAATGCATTATATATAATGCAAGGTAAATTACGCGAAACACTCACAAAATAGCGAAACACAAAATTGTAACCTCTTGTTGTGAAACTCTTCCATGAATTTCGCTAGCGACTGTCTGTTTAGTAGATCGCTATGTCGTTTTTCCTGGGTGCAATTCTCAGCTCATACAAAAAATCAGCAAAAATTTGTGTAACGCAAATAGTATTTCGCAATAGTCTACTTCACTGACACTATAGCCACATCTTTATTCTTGTTAACTTTCAATATGAAAGGGAGGAGTGGTCTCTAGGATTTAATGTAGACACTCACTGCAGCGATGTGAACGTATTTATTTACAGCACTTCACTATATTTTACACTGTAATGTGGTTGAAATTGACCCGAAAGACAACGTCATAAGTATAAATGATATGTAAAACCTGTCCAGAAAAATAAAAAACCTGATCTGGCGTCGCCACAATGGCTTTCTTCTAAGGAACTCGCACGATCTTATGGGTCTAATGATTGACTCTAATGGTGACGTCGGTGATGTTATTTAGAAGAATACAATTAGTCTTTTTTGTCCATTAGACATTCTCTCCGGAGAATAGTTTAATATATTGTAAACGAGTTTCAAA
This sequence comes from Teinopalpus imperialis, assembly GCA_029286865.1. Classification (NCBI taxonomy): domain Eukaryota; kingdom Metazoa; phylum Arthropoda; class Insecta; order Lepidoptera; family Papilionidae; genus Teinopalpus; species Teinopalpus imperialis. The sequence goes on from JAGSMU010000015.1 coordinate 8,247,808, forward strand.
GCTGAATTGCTTTTCGCATTCAAACGCACAAAATCAATGTAATAAACCACCGACACAAATAATTCCTCATTTTTGGAGCATTCGACACTTGACACAAGTTATTGTTGCCATTAGTAGGAATTAGTTCTATCTGTTTTCCACAACATGGAAAGATTTTTAACATGTATCATGTTTTTGGGCTGGGGGTACAGGTAAAATTGAAGCGTACACCACTCTCTTCACCCACATCCGAATTACTGATAAAATTATTTAAATTCCCCGTTCGCACAGTCCCTCGTTCACACTTTTATTTATATAACACTTATATACTATAATAGTACATATGTTACGTGAATGATAAAAAAAGCACCATTTCTGTTCACAACCAAAAATAAAATTATGTAGGGTATGTGTTGAATTTTTTTTTAATAATCATATAATGAATTTCAACTTGATACATTTTGTTGTTAGATTTTTATTTTTGGGTGTGAACAGAAATGGTGCTTTTTATTTATTTTATTTCATTTGGTAATTAAAAGACGTGAGCTGCGGCTCAAATCGACCAGGCCGTCAGTACATTTATGCATATCAATTTTCAACCACTTCCATTACCGATGACAATACAATAAATTTATAACTATGCGTATTGTTTAAGTATTTTAAAACTAAAACAACACGCATTCTCATTTTAGTTTTAGACCTAAAACTAGTTGTAACAATATTGCTAAAAGTGAAGATAGTTACGATCAATACTCAAAAGAGTGAGTATTTCACTAAATTATAGTGCGATGCAAGAAGATTGGCGCCTGTTGTCGTTACTTCTAACCATTCGTTATATACCTATACTGGCCATAACTTCTGTTACAAATGAAAATGCATTTTTTTTAAATGAAGTAATGTAATATTATTAAAATTTATTCCTACCTATTTATTAGACTCAGCAAAAATAAAAAAATATTCTATTCGAAAGGTGGCCCCTTTAACTTTTATACAGGCCTTTAATGTGTTTGGCTACGAATCTATGGATTTACGCACGGTTTCCATGGGAAATTTCGCCACTGCTTGCTCCAAAGATTTTTTATGAGACTCAATGTCGCCGTGTCGTTTTGAGAAGGCCATGTCCTCTAAAACTGACCATAATTTGAAGTCTAAAGGGTTGAGGTCTGGGCTAGTTGAGGGCCAGTCTTCAGCTCTTATAAAGTCCGGAACGTTGGTTTCAAGCCAGACTTGGGTAGTTCGTGCCTTGTGACCAGGTGCAGAGTCCTGCTGTATATTTTTAATAAGTGTATTGCTGAGAGATTTCACAACATGATCCAAGACTTGTTACACTTTGGCTGAAGTTTTCACTCCTTTTTCACAAAAATGTAGTTTTGTGTCTCCTTGATAAGACACGCCCCACCAAACTATCACTGACGCAGGATGATGACCACGTTGTACCTTTCCGACCAGTTGAGCAGCTTCTTTAGAACTGTGAGCGTACACTTTATCATTTTGCTATTTTGCTTATTGTAGTGTTCTTCAATCGTGAAAATTTTTTCATCGGTAAAGAGGATATTTCTGTGCCTTTCACCTGCGTATCGCGACAGAAGGCGTTTTGATCGATCCACTCTATTTAATTGTAAAGATTGATTTAGGGCATGTCCTGTATATCGACGATAAGCACCGAGCTTCAAGTCTTGTTTTATAAAACGCGACAGAGTCCTAGCGGGAATCTTCATCCCTCACGATAAGATTTTTTCTTCCGATATTCGCGATACCTCCATGTAGCAGGCCAAAACTTATTGGCGTTTTCGGACAACCTTTCTTAGAAAGTAGTAAAACTCTAAATAACATTTACTTTTACGGTACGAAGCAAAGAAGCTGGTTCCTCTTCCTCTATGTCTAACATGGAAGGAATTATCCATTCATTATTAATCAACTCCATATTTTTTAAGACCAAAGTTTTCCATACTCGTTATTTAGTACTTACTATACAAGCCAATGGAAACCGTACACTAAGAATAATAAGGTCGATAATATAAAACTGAGCATTTTTTGTATTACCGTCATCGGACGTTGACTGAATGCGAAGCAAAAAAACAGGGATAGAGTGTAATTGGCATTTAAAAGGTTTGATGATAAAAAATGTATTATACATTTTATGGTTTGACTTTGGGTGCCACGTGGAGACATCCGTTACCTGACGACTGAGTTGCGTAGTACTCAGGTGGCTTCTGTATTATCTGAGTATTTCAGATCTGGGTGTGTTTCCGACATTGTAGCACATATGTTACTTTGGTCTAGGAACGGTATAGAGACATGTTAGTTTTTTTCTTATTATTTTATGAATGACAACAACACAGTTTAATTGATGATGGGTGATTCTTGCGTTTCTTGACACTCATATTCATTCTCAATAATGATTCTCGAAAATATTTTACGTCAGTATTCTTACCCGGTCGAGCCGACCCATTGTTGCAGCAACCAGAAAAAGTTCCGAAATATGTAGCATGGCCTTAATAGTATGTTCATATACCGGGTTTTATTGTAACCTGTGTTTCATCGCTTGCTTTTAATTTCATAGCACGTACGTACGGGTCCGATCACCCGTTTTTATGTTCATAGTACGAATCTAAGTGTTTGAGTGCTTACTTTAAAATAAAAAAAACTAGGGCTCGGACTCGTATATATATACGATTCCGAGCCCTAGTTTTTTTTTTCATAGTACGAATCTATGTCTTTTGCACGCTTGCTTTTAATATAGTAGTACGAATCTAATGGTTCGAGTGCTCGCCTTTAATTTCATTGTACGAATCTAAGTGTTTGAGCGCTTACTTTTAATTTTGTAGTATGTATGTACATATATAAGGGTCCGCGCATTCGCTTTTAGTTTTATAATTCAAATCTACGTATTTGTACGCTTGCTTTTGATAGTACGAATCTAAGTGTCAAGTACTTACTTTTAATTTCATATTACGACTCTGATTTTTCCTATGCTCACTTCTCATTTAAAAGTGTGAATATAAGCGACGTCATACCAGTCACTATATGCACAATAATAACAAGCAACGAAGCATTTCATTGTTGTCCTTGGGAAACTGACATGACACGTATCTTGGTTGTCCTATAACCAATTACGATTGCGTTTATAACGTCGCCATTTGTCAACATGGACATATTTCGATGAGTAGCTTCAATCACAAATAAGTAAAGTACCCGCTAAAGTGCTTCCACTAAAGTACCCGCGGTCTGATAATACTCGCTGCGGTCCCAGATGGTGAGCCCATTCAAGTCTTTTCACTCTTCCTTCGAAGATAATATTAGGGGACCACGACATTGAGTTCCATATATTTGAAAATTAATAATATCAGCGTGAAATAACAGCATGCTGTGTTTTATATGGTGAGTGTAGGTAACCGGACACCCAATTACTTAACCATCAATAACCTAATGGTTTTGAATACGATTTGCAAAACTTAACATCGTAGAGTCGCATCCGTCATTCGACTATCGTAGTGAACCTAATCGTATCGACCTAGTACAACCATTTTAAGCTTAGTCGAATTGGTTAACGGGGATCTTAGTTCTTTTAATAACAATTATAGCATTATTTTAAAAAAAGACTATAAAAAGTAATGTCGTATGGCCTTAAGTTCTCCTTACAAGTAAAATCAACATAACAATGCGGTAGTTAGTGGACAAGATTATCAGAGCGATCGTTTATAGCGCAACAGGTTTATCAATGTTAATATAATAAATTCTCTATGATACTCGCGGTATCATAAATAACAAATAAACGAGATCGAGGACACGTTGGGTCTATGGCTTAGAATGACGTTTTTTATCTATTGTAACGGGAACATGGGTTTAATAAAACTGAAAATTCTAAGTAATGGTACACTTAACTGCACCGTTACTTAGAATATCTTGGAACTTTGTTCACAATTATGCTTTTTTATAATATTCTTGTCTCTCTTGTTTAAGCGAGTCTGACTTACGAGCTAGACTTATTAGGTCTCAACCGCGACTGAGGGCCAGCCTGTCGTCGTACACCGGGAACAATTATTGGTGAGTGATTATTTTATATGTAAGAACCCAAAATATGAAGTCTGGTTTGTATAAGGCATTTGGGATTCCAACCTACGACCAGTAGAATATGTTAAACGCTCTAGCCACTTTTAACCAGAGTTTTTGATCTAAAAATTTACACAGTTTTTTTTATATTTAATAACCCATTTTATAAAGCATTGTATTGATATTAATAATTAAAGAATAATATTTTTATTTAATAATATTAATTAGAAACTTCTTTTATTTAACATTTTTACATGATATATAAAATAGGGTAGCGTAGCGTCATCGTGTAGCTGGCTGCTTGGATCAGATCCCCGTACTTGTTTAACGTCTTCATTAAAAAATAAATACCATTTTGGCGGGAACCGAACGTGGGCTCACAACAGCAAGCAAAAATGCCGACTTTAAGGTACGATGTCGTTGAGCCAGTAAAAAGATAAATTCGACAACCGAGTGAAAGTTTGACACAAATTCTATCGATATCTAAATAAAATATATTGCAAATTGTATCGCGAAACTAGTGCCGAGTTTACTGTTCGTGGTCTATTATATAGTGTGTTTTGTGTCGTGGTACTAAGAGGAGGGGGATTCAAGTGGGGGTTTTGGAAGATTGTGGCATGTGTACACTATTGCGAAAAACCCGGCAGTGGTCTTCTAGAATTGGTAATATACGCTTCTATACTTAAATTTCGTCATAGCAATCTTATTCTAACAAAATAAATATAAATAAGGTAAAAATAAACTTAAAACGACAAATTACGATATAAATAAAATTAAAAAAAAACAAACATTAAGAAGTGGTTAGTTCTATAATGTACCAGTAATAAAAATAAAAATTGATTTCATTACTGTATATGGTATGAGTATTCTTATATATAGTGTGTATACTTTTTATATAAGTAATTATTTAAAATAAATGAAATAAATCAATTAGAAGAAATTCGCTTGAATTACATACGATGCAGCGATGGAATAAGTTCACATTTTCATATTACTAAACATACTAGCATATTAAAAATAATCATAATATCGAATGTACAAAAAAGTTTTATTAAAAAAGTTAATAGCTCATTTAAATATAAGACGATCGCGTTTCTCAATCTTACTATTGACGTCTTTCAACCAAATAAACATAAGTGTTACTTTCGTTGGCTTGACCGAAAAGCGTCACTGATCATTGTACGCCGCCATTTTGGACAATGACTCATTCATTCATCGTTCATTCTATACACGTGTTCGGAATTTTAGTGACGGATAGATTGTAAATTTCGTGTTCTTAATTTTGTGATTAAAGTTTTTGAATAACTCGGCCGCTTTTTATTTACTCACGATACATTATATTGTTTAAATAATCACTGTTCATGGTTTCTTCACTGTTAGGTTTGCCTTAATCTAAGCGGGCCAAGGATATTAAGAGAATTCTTCTATACAAACAAAGACATGTTTGCAAAAAAAGGTATTTTTTAGTTAATATAATACACTTTTGTTCTTACTATGTTTATTTATTAATTTATATATTTCTTCATTTATAACAAAGGTTGTTAGCGTTATTATATGTATTTATTTATTATATGTTTTATTTAAACATATTTTACATTTGGTATGAAAAAAAATCGTTTATAAAGTATGATTCCCTCCGATACTTACGGTAACAAGTGAATGAATGAAGTTATTTCTCAAATATTACTTTTATTATGTAGGTAGGTACATATAACACGAATGTTGACGTGACGTTATCCCCTACTCAAACGCACTCTATATATACCTACTTATTAAATTGAAACTTTGTGAGAATGTACTTAGGTAACAAAAGTTACAGGTGTGCTTTCTGGTTATCTGTATTCAGATAGCGTGAAGCTATTGACTGGATGTTTATACAAATAATTGGTTTTTATTTATTTGAATAGAATTTAGGTTTTATTTGATTATAATGCATTAAATTTAATCTGTAACATGAGTACTCTAATCTCGCAAGAAAACTAGTCGTGAAGATGTTATATACGTATGATGCGTGGTTAACATTGTTCAAAGATTTCTGAGTTCCGTTCTACTAAGCTATTTAGAACAATTAGTCAACCGTGCAAATGTAGGTTGGGGCGCAGCTGGTACAGTTCAATGTAGTCTCGATTGTCACGTGTTCGATTGTGAATACTATCGGACCACCGATCTCTTTTCTTAATATCAAACGTGACAAACGACCACATTGCGCGCACGGAGGTGTGTGAGAATTGGCATAGTTTAAGTTTACAAGATGAAAATGTGCAGAAAGATAAAATTTATACATTAAATCAAAACAAATCATTGTGTACGTTCATATTGAATGTCAAACATAAAAGTCAAACTGTGGCACTGAGTAGAGATTATCGTTAAAGAATTTATATATAATATGGGTTATTTATTACATACCTTTCCCATATTATTTCCCTTATATAAATGATTTATGTACATAAAAGTCAAATAAATAAATAAAATAAATATATTAAATTAAATCGCTGCCAGTTGACGTAATAGAATTATACTATTTGACAAAGGAACCTAAATAATATTCAAACAAAAATGTCACGAATTACAGTCGAATTTTGATCAATAGTTTTTATAATTACAATTAGGCACAAGATTATTCGGCTAGATTAGACGATTATTTTTACAGCCGTACTAAACTGTCTAAATCTGAATAAAAGAACATTGTATGTTGCCCTTTTCGTGTAATTTATTTGCTCAAAAACATACGAGTACGCTTAAAATTCAATATGTGTTTAATAATCATTTCCGCGTTTTACGTAACGTTATAATATTGGATTTGAATTTGGTCACTCATCAGAACATAATTATCTTTTAGCGTTTATGTTATCTTTTGAGTTAATGATGTCACTTTTCAACTTTAAATTTGCAAGGAACTGTATCTTTTGTTTTTAATTTATTAATGGTGTAAGGTCGTGACAAGATGTGTTACCGCCATTTAGCACGTTTAACATATTTTTGAGTATTTTTCTGTATTACTTCTATACTCTGTGTGTAGTATCATTACATCAGTCTTAACGTATGTCTGATTCACTATCGTGCTGAGTCTCGTCTCTTTAATTTCTTTTCTGTAATAAATTTACGCGCGATGATTTTGCTTCCGTTCCTAATGGAGACCAATACAAGTGCGACCAAGACTAATTGATTTTCGGATCGTGTCCTTATATCGATGACATAACATAAAAACTATCCAATCTCACCGCATATGCCCGCGGAACAGCGAAGGTCACAAGTGAATGCTTCTGTGCGGCACTCTTATAATTCCTGCACAGTTGACGTTCACATCTGGTAACAACTAGAAGATGTCGCTGTGGTCGAAATCGGCCAGAAAGACATCATCATGTACGTAGAAAATTGCATATATTTTACATTAATTTTAACAATAATGGAAGCCATTTGTGATGTATACATATCTACATCGGAACTTATTTATATATACGTGTACTTATTAATTTTAAGAATCAAATCACGTTGTATATTGTTAACATATACGTCTTAATTATAATCATACGTGAAAGAATATGGCAGAGGATTAATTATTCATACAGCAATACATTACATCACTTTATGAACTCTTCTACTGGGCATAGGACTGTCTCAAGTTGACAGGTGTTGCTATAATTTAGTTGTTTGACTGTGCTCGGCAACGCGATTATTGTTACAATAGATGTTTAAAGTGGAAGATAAAGAGATGCCTATATTGTTCTTTTAAAAGAGATATATCGCGGTCTAATTAATCCAATAGAAAATTTAAGCAATGAGATGAGAGAGGTTCTCTTAGTGTTTAAAGAAGTTCAAATTTACTTAACAAACTATGATGAGAGCTTTTTTTAATGAAATAGAAAAGACATATTTTACACACAGATAGAGTTATCCGCCCTAAGAATAAACAAGCTGAAGTAGTAATTAACCAGTAACATAGCTTGTAGAACCCGTAGCCGATAGGGAAGAATCCACGAGTGCCAAATTTGTGGCTGCCAATCGTCGCCAACATGACGAAGTGAATATCTATTAAAATCCGTCTAAGTCAGCTAGATGTCCTCGTAGGTTTAGGATTACTCTTAGTAATCTTTAAGAGAGGCTTTTTATGAAAAACATACTAAATATTTTCTCATGAATAAGACGTCCATGATGGGCCCCGAAACATTTCTAGGGCTGTGGTAGCGAACAATCAAAACTGCTCCAATCCAACTACGGAGTAGACAAGCAAGGAATCGAGACAAAAAGATTCTGCAGAATTTATTAAGGATATTAAAGAAGGATGAAACATAAAATGTGTGTTAAGAAAGATCACTTAAGCTATATAATAATGTATAATTAAATAATGTTTATTTAAAGAAAAAACCCCTCGAGCGTATACGGTTACATTCAAAAGGTTTAACATTTATTTATTATTATTTATTTATTATTATATATATTACAACCACCTGTTCAAAGGAAAAAAATCTGGCGCTCCCATTCCCACAATAAAATAAGATCGATGTGTAAAAAAGCCATGATAGCATTAAAGACGAGCAGATGATAAAAATACTCACCTTTAATAATGTCATAGTCAGTGCGGGACATGTGGAATAGTTACAGGTAATTGTATACCAATTGGAAGGAGAAGAGAAGCATCACTATATATCACAATAATCCAATATAACTGAGTTAAATATTAGCTAAGGGAATTTTTTTAAGAAATAGGCATATTAATGGCTACCTCACGATATAAACTACTCTAAACAAAATAGGGCCCACTCTAAGTTAATCTTTGAATTTCGTCTAAAAAAAAATTGTTGGGTAGTAAATAGTGAAGTTAAACATTTCGAAGTATTGTTGACATATTTATCTAACGTTATCAATGTTTCAAGTCAGGAATCCAATGGTGGCAAGACAAAAAAAGTGAAGTACTCCAAAAAACGTTTATTAATCAAATTCTCAGTCACTTGTACCCTCAGTCACATTCTGAATGTTACAGTCGCACGTCTACTTTTTTCATTTTGACTTGATTTCTGCGTTATTCGCGATCATTATGCCTGGTTCTCGGCGTCATATGGATGTGGAAACAGCAACAAGAGCAGTGTTTATGCTTCAGGAGGGAGAAACTCAGAGATCAGTGGCAAGACGTCTTGGTGTGTCCGACGAGCTATTCGAAACGCGTGGGAACGCTTTCTACAGACAGGTAGTGTCGCGAGGAGATCTGGATCGGGAAGAGCGCAAGCTACAACCATACAGGAAGACCGGTATATCAGATTGACTGCACGTCGAGAGCGTACGATTCCCGTACGCGTCTTACAATATGGACTGCGGCAATCGACTGGCACACGAATTAGTGATCAAACCATTCGAAATCGGCTCCATGAAGACGGGCAACGTTCCATATCTCGTCTAAAATTGACAAGAGCGCATCTAGTTATACGACACTATCTCCGAAATCGAACCTTTCGATACCGCGTCGAGGGAACACGTTCTGATGTTCACTCCATTCGAGCAAGTGTACCCCAAGGCTTCGTCCTAGGTCCTATTATCTACATACCGTGCACTCGCGGTGAAGAGCTAGCCCTTTTCTTTGATTGACCTTTAAAATCAAGGTTAACCCCACCAAAAGTGCAGCCATGTACTTCTCTCGGCGCAACAAAACGCCAAATGTCACAACCGTAGAGCTATTTGATTATCTGGGATTAGACATTTAAATACGTAGGCGTCACATTAGTTAAAAGACTCACCTTCGATCCGCATATCATCCTCGTTCGCCCTAGGTAGTTTGCAAAATGTCCCTACGTAATAAAATTATACTATACAAAGCGTGCATCCGACCCAAAATGACATACGTAAAACGACGCGAAACCCAAGCCCTCCATAAAACACTACACACTGCACCTTCATACCGCCCCCGCCGACGGCGAGGTCGTCGCAAACAACTTCGAATTATTCGCTACCGATACCGCCATGTTCGGTTCTCACCAGTCAACATCGATGGAAGCGTCGCTGGAGTTTCTTGCGCCACTTCTTCCCCAGCGCCTACGCATTCCGAAGGGATGGTACAGTTAGTCAATAATAAAATAGATAAAATTTAAATAATCCATAGTCAGAAGCAACTGATCGAGCCGAGGTTCGGCCTTCTCGGGCACCCTCGAGTGAGTCGATCTCGAACAACAGGTTAACAGTTCAAGTCGAGGAGTATAAGCAGGCAGCTATCATCGGTTAAAAAGTTATCGCTAACATTTGACTTCCAAAGCGGTAGGTCCTATTAGCTATCTTGACGATTCAAAAACTTTTTGGAAAAACCCACTTGAATAAAGCTTCTTTTGATTTGATTATATTAGACTGATGTATGATGTGTATCTTGCTTATATATATGTTTTATAACATAGTACCACACTAACACCTGATTATGATGCAATGATGCCCCATGTCATTTACATCCATCCTCAACAAAGATTCACGATGTTATGGATGATTTTGTTATTTTATTATGATTTTATATATAGGTACTTGGTACAATGGTAACACAACACGGAAACCACTCGGGGTTTATCTGTGCTGCACAGTCGTCCTAATTATGACATATATTTTAATATCAATTATTTATGTATAAATAAGACTATATACTAAATTTACAATCATTATTGCGTAAACCTCAACAGTGCAATGTCGGCCGGAGCATGATGGTTAGGTTGGCCAAAGCTATGCTTTAAGTAAATACACATTTGGAGACGTTTGTTGTAGTCCTTATGGAGTAATGTGTTCATACAATGACTATAGCACTTTATTTAAAAGAAAATGTGATTGAAGTAGTGCCTGAAAGATTTTGCCTTTTCGACAGCGGTCCGAACTGAGGTTCTAGCCTCTTGATAAGGAGCCCTCGGATCGTATATCGCTCCCTTCTATTGTAGTCGACGTTCTTCGTCCACAGTTACTAGACTAACAGCATCACACATTATTTAAGTTGTAAATATACTAATAAAAATTATGGTAGGACCTCCCGGCTGCTATAAACCAGTTGTAGCACAAATATTATTTACGCATGAATTCCTTACACTCACGATACGAAGCACAGAAGCGTTTTGGTGCTGTGACGGCATGAGGTTGAGTTGGCTCATGCAGTAGCAAGGAACAAGCTGCAACATTTCCGTGGTATATAATACTTAATTACTTTAAATAAGCTAACAACTATTTAGATAAGTTAAAGTTGTTTGTCTAATTATCGCTCTGTAAAAAAAGTTCGTGGTGTAAAAAATATATGGTGCAATAATTATTTGTCAAAATTTGTGTAATGTTTGTTTATTGTATGGTGATAAACGAGCACACAGTTCGCCTGATGGTCAGTGATTCCTGTAGCCTATTACATCCACATTCCTCTATAATAATAATATATATTTCTTTCATTATTTCTTGTATTGATTGATCAAACAGGCGGAGATAGAAAGGAAAAATATCCCCAAAGAAAATAAATAATAATATTTCTATTCAAAAGAAATGTGTAACAAAGATAGTATAATTTATAATCTATTTAGTTTCACATATTTCATCATTTTTGGCATATGAACATAGTTTTGATCAAGAAACCTAGTAATTAATATAATCATGCAATTATGTTTAAATTTACAAAATATTGAAATTATATAATAACAAGTTATTTCAATAAAAAGGCGGCACTAGTCAGTCAATGTACGTTCTTTCAATGTAACATCCAATAACCGAGTAAAATTGTTGTTTTATGAGCTACTGATTTAGGTGACATCTGAATCGACGTAACTAAATTTGTTTTATATTCAAGGGGATATTATTATATATTTAAATGGCCATAAGATAACAATTATTCTACTTTTCGTGTGAAGCATTACGACTTAATCAGGGTATCGAGTTATTAAAGTATGACAAAAATACTAAGTTCCAATATACATAAGCAAGGATACTCAATACTTTGAAAAGTGGTTATGCACGAAACAATGTAGCCTAACGATTGCTCGAATAAAAAGTTTTTGGGCAATTTGTGAATCTTAAAAAATTGTAATGCACAAGCGTTGTCACCCTAAATACTGAGATGGGATGCCTCGACAATATATAAGAGTACCTACCTACTAAAACCTAAGGTGTTAAGAGAAACACCATAGGTTTAAATAAGTAGGATTCCGTCATAGCCCATTTATTGTACCCACCGCTATGGGGTTTCCATAAAAGTGTTACGACGATAAAAAAGTAGATAATCCATTCTAATAGCCATAGGTTGATAGGACGTTAAGTTTCTCGGAACCCTCGTAACCCAAACACCATTATACTCTGAAGATTTGAAGTACATACGTTATGAGATGTCATTACATTCTTCACATTGTGCATCTCAGCATCTCTGATGGTGATTATAATACTTATAACCACGTTTACCTAACGATATGTATAACGTTTAACTGTACTGGTTAAAAGTTTACAAAAGTTTTAAATGACTTATAATATTGTTAATATATTACATAATAAACATGACCTTTGTTTATCGCGTGATGATCACGCTTTATGATAATTTACTCTAAGTGGGGAACACGTACGGCAATTATTCTGATATACTCTAAAGGAACTGAGTGATTGAGTAGTAGTTGGAGTACCAGGCTGCTTCGTCGCGGGTTTTCGATTTGGTGATCAGGCGAGGTACAATATTTGGATATCACAAATTTACAGCGCCTCTGGTCTTAGCGTGTATTACATGTAACTATAGAACGGGCCAATGAGTTAGTGCCTCTGTGTGCGTAAAGGTATCACCTGGTCATAACCAGAAAATATTGCCGTGATCGTGATCAAAAAAGGGGAACACCATCATGGGGAGTGAAATGCCTTTTCCAATGGTTTGAACATATAACTTAGAATCAGTTACTGCATGGAGAAGTGGCTAAATGTAGTAAAAGCATTTGTTCAGTCGAGGAAAAACTCAACTCAAATAATAATTTATATGGTAATTATATTATTAGTCCATTACTGATTCAAGACCTATGCCACCATATATATCATATTCCTAAACTGCCACGGGTGACAATCCTAAGACAGCTGCGCCAGACGTCAGAATACCTTTAGACTTGGACTTATCCCCGCACTACATTTGCTTGCCGCTCAAAAATGCCACCTCAGTACTATTCTATGACTGCTATGAATAATATATTTTTTATTTTCTTACCAAGTTACAATTATTTCATTCCTAATGATTAGAACCTCTTTGTACGCATACAATGCTTGTGCCGGGAGACGCTGCTCTTCCATATAACTAAAGAACAGGAAATTATAAAAATTACCTAATCAATTAATTAAAATATAGTTGATAAAAGAAAAGAAACGAGATATTAAAACAATTTTTAATAGTGATCCATAATATGTCTATATTCATCCATACCCATTTTTGTGACGAGATGGGAAAGAATAAAATAAAGTGATATACGTGGATTGCGCATGAGTTCGTATCCCTGATGCCTTTTAGATCTGATATCCACTAAGATGATGAGGGCTTTTAAAAGCTCACAGCTTTTGTTATGAGAATAAATAATACCAATAACTAATTTGCATCATTCTATCTCAATTCAGAACACTCCATAAGACTAATGAGGCATCTGCATATTGATTATTCATGTCACTAGACATGCGATTTAATACCGTAGCAATCACGTAGCATCAGACAGATTTGCTTCCCTTCGTTGCCTTTGCTTTTAAAAATAATAAATAAGTTTATTAAGTTCATAGCTACGTTAAGGTAAAAAAAAAATTGGGGACCCACTATGCATTTGCAAATTAAGGTTTTTATTATTTGCACAATTAGAAGACAACGTTGTCTCCTAAAACTGCGAAGATCCGCCAATAGATCATTTTGGTGGTTAAGTTTTTGTGTCCAGTGTAAGACATCCGTTACTGTCTGATTTTCATGAAATGTGGTGGATTGGTGAGGGCCGTCCTAGTTATTGTCACAATTAACTTCAATGCATTATTATTGCAGTTCATTGTAATGATTGTTGTTATTTCCAAATTCAAATATAATCATTAAAATACTTTACAAGTCGATTGTGTTAATAAAACTTAAAACTAAGATAAATGTATATAAGATAAAACTTAATACAAATTTGGGAACTAAATTTATTGCCTACTTCATCACTGTATAAGTTATTCACAACAGTGGAATAAAATAGGGACTTTAAATCCTTCTCATTATCAGCTCCTGGATGGTGTTGGTTTCACTTGCGCATTAAGGAAGTACATCGTTTGCGCATGGTGGCATGGAAGATGGCATTACGAGCATCCACAAACCACAGGCAAGGGCCGCTTCACTTCTCCGGTGGTATACGTGGAACCCGTTACCATTTTTTTTTAAATTTAGTATGTCACCTGATGGTAATTGATAACTGCCGCCCATCACATCTACATCCATCCTCAACTAAGATTCAAGATGCTCATACTTTGTCCCCCCGATGACAGAGATGATCGGATCCCTACCGTTTTTCTGTGAGGTCGTGGTCCTTCCACGTACGAGCTGTCACATATTTGTTGCTGCTGGATATTACGAGTAGCTGCATCGTGGCTATAAGACCCGAAGAGCCTCTAAATAGAGTAAAACATGCATTAAGCTCTATATAGCGAAATCATGATCTACCTAGAGCATCCAACATATCTACGTATGTTTTCGCATGACCGACAACGTCCTCCGGATCCTCTCATTATCCTTTAGATGCGAATGTACCATATGACCTAACCATATAACTATTTTAAACGTCACGGTAAATAAGCAAAATAACATAACTAATGCAAAAAAATTCGATAGCAAATCGAATGTACATCTTTGTATGCATTGTTCAAAGTCAATGCCAGTGAATTGTTAGTGAGTAGAGAGAATGGATAAACACATCTTAGACCAAGACCTTAAACGTATCGTAATGTCTAGAAAACACGAGTCTTATTCGATTGATTAAGAGTTGATGAATAACTGTCCCGACTAGATCAGGAGTATTTTACAAGGACTTTAAAGTACTTTAATACTGCATAATATGCATAAATGAAGCCATAAATAAACATCTAATACAAAATTAATTGGCCCGACCAGGCGTTGTCCAATTCAAATTTCAATAAATTTACTTGTGAATTAGTTAACCAATCGTTCGAATCGTGGGTTTTGAGTTTATACAAAGATCCCATAGAAGAAAATACTTTCAGTTTTTTCCAAAATAGCTAATTATCCGGGCATCTTTTAAAATTTTTCTTTCAGCAGCCTTTTTCAAATGATGTGCTTATTAACGAACAGCTAATTAATTTTATTTTATTTATATAGATTGTAGACAATATTTACCGCTGGTTTTTTGTCTGATTACCACTGTTAGTCCGAGTGCTTTTACAGCTTTACGGAGATGAAAGGTGACCGAGCGCTTAGGTCACTCGGCCGAGACCTTTATTAATGGGTAACCAGCACAAGGGTGTGATTTTCCCGAGTGGGATTTACCGTTAACTCTCAGTTAACTTTTGACATTTTCCATCTAAACACATCATCATGAATGAATAAAGTCATTAGGCAGAAATAGTGGTCAAAGTATTATTACATGACTTCATTAAAAAACAATTGCCGCTAGCCATTTGTTTATTTCGTGACACAGAAGCTAGTAGTAGAAAATTCGTTCAGAGTAAAAACTTAGCGAGATAATGGAAGTCGCACCCTTTTTTTTATAGAGTAGGTGGAAAACGAGCAAGCGCAGCACACCCGATCGTAAGTAATTACCACCGTCCATGACCATCTGCAACACCAGAGAAGTCAATGGCGTTGCCAGCCTTTAAGAAAGGTGTAGTCTCTTTTCTTGGAGTCGTATCGGTTCGGAAACACCGCTGGCGACAGTTGAATCCACAGAGTAGTTGAGCGTGACAGGAAATTTCTCATTAACCGCACAGTGGTGGATTGCAAACCATCGAGATGATGAGGAACTAACCCTAGGAATGTAAGAAAAAGCTGAAAGTAGTTAAAAGTGATTATATATTTTATAACGACTAATTTCATTCACACAAAGACACTGTCATAAAATTTATAAACATATTATTATTTTTATCTAAAAACAATTGAATTAATTTTAGCGTTTCCATTCAATTCTCTTAATATTTTTGGACCCGGCTACATAAGTTAACAAACTCTTTTTATTCTGATATACCATATTATTATTATTTTGTTAATAGAATAGTTGGCAAACAAGAACACATGATGGAAAGTGATTATCGCCGTCCATGGACATCCGCAACACCAGAGCAGTTACAAATACGCTGCCGAATTTTAAGACCTATTTACTATATAGATCTCACTGGCATAAGCCTCGAAGGTTTTTTTTGTTTTTGTTATCGAGGGGGGGAATCTTCGAAAGATACCTTACCTCCTGAGGGAGAGACAGTGGTATTTCTAACCACTAAAATCCCCCCGGTGGTCATCCTCAGTGCATTGGGAGGGGCTCCGGGATCTCCAAAGGAACGCATCGGTGCTCCTCTGCACGGTGCCTGAGCACGACCCAGGGGAGGTCGAGCCTCCCCTAGCATCCTCGCTGTGCTACGCTAATAATAAAAAAAAAACTCGAAAGTTACACCGCCGCTGTACTCCAATGCATTGGCGGACTTCACATGTCTTGAAATATATATTTTTATATTTATATAAGAAATACAATCTGACGTGTTTGAGTTAAAGACTCACCTCACCACGTTTACTTCACCGTCGAACATGTAGTAAATCAGCAGTTACCAATTTATTGGCTGACACCGGGGATCGAACTCGATTCGTACGTATACTCGTAAAATTCAAAGCGAGCGCTTAGATACTGAACTACCACGGTTCTTATCAAAATTACTGTCAAAAGTTTTCGATTATGTTGTTATTTTGGCAAACCGATTGTGAAAATAAATATTATTATATAATTACGATTCTTAATAAACCATAATTAAATGCTACCTATTGCCTTGGATTATGTTATGTCAATAGTTCCTATATATACTTGTACAATCTAGTACAAAGTAGAAACAGAGTTACGATTAAAAATGATAGAACCCTTTAAGTTAAAAAAGTTCGGTAGCTATTCTGAACAGTATATCAACATTAGATAATTATGTACTTGTTCATATACTATATATAAGTATGTATGTTATTGTATTTGGTATATACGTATTTTATAATTAAAATAATTGTATTTTAATCGCGTAGTATTTAAGAATAAACACCTACTTTAATTCATCTCTGCCTAACCTAAGGTTGACTGGTAGTGAATGCCTAAGGAATTAAGTCCGCCTTTATACATCACTGTATATGAAGCGTAAATAAATTAAAACTAGCTTTGCTGTTTTAGCTTTAGTCATTTAAACACTAAAATTAGAAATCATTTTATGTTGATAATTAAAAATAGTGATAATAATTATTTGTGCATTAAAATTAGAAATCATTTTATGTTGATAATTAAAAATAGTGATTATAATTATTAGTGCATTAAAAAATAGTTGATATGATAATGACTGATATGATAAATAGAAAATGTATACTAAAATGCATATTTTATTGAAATTTTTATTCATGAAACTATACGGTACGATAAAATTGTCTCGCCATTTTTTCTATTTGCTTCAAATGACATACGTTTGCGACGTATTAAAATGAGAATCGAACTTGTGACCTTTTGATACGATTACGAGTTTAATTACGTACTCTCGTAACCTATCTATTCATGTGTTTCCGGCGTGCATATTTTTGTATAATGCGTAAAGTTATATAGTCAAATGGCAAATATTTATTGTTATAGTGGGGTTGATATACGACGAACAGAGCTTACCCCGATGGAAACTGATTCGTACGACACCCACGTATGTATAAGGAATTATAATGCAAATGCCTTGTCACCTCTAAGGACTTAAGTGGAATGTCTCGTTGAAATGAATAGGAAGTTTTGACCACGTCCAATCAGAATATCTATATATAATACAAGGTTATTGGTAATTCGACGTATTCCCGTTAGGAGGTGATAGGGGTGACTATTTTCGATAATTTTAACGCGCATATGCATTCTACAAAAGTGAACCATTTTTGAGTTATCATGTTTTAGCTTTTTTCAAAATAAGTCAAATATGCAACATCAAAAATTTATTAAAAAAAAGTATCTATTTAAATCTCATTATTTCTTCTGATTTATAAAAACGTTTAAACACTAGTTATTTATCAATATTAAAACTACAATTATCGGTCGAAATTTAAAATTTCGAGACGAAAAGCGATATTATTTCTATTTTTTTCAGATTTTCCACTAAAATGCCTTAAAAACAAAAAAACGTTATGAAACTTGGTATGTAGATTATTTTAAAAACAACGGTTTTCTTAGCTCACCAACATAATAATAACTAGGAACATATTTAAAAAACTGAAAAAATAACTCAAAAATGTTTCACTTTTTGGTTAAAATTATCACTAATAGTCACCCCCTAACGGGAATACGTCAAATTACCAATAACCTTGTATATATGAATTAGCAGGATAACACTGATGTATTAACGATTCCATCTCAACAAACGTAATTGTTACTTTAAGTTACGTTACAAAGCATGAGTATGTTGAATCTTAGTGGTGGTGTAGATGTATGTATGCCATCACTTACCATTAGATGGAAACCATTACTTCGCTTTTTTTTATAGAATAGTTGGCAAACGAGCTAAGAATAAGTTCACCTGATGGTAAGCCGCTTACCGCCGCCTATGGACATATGGCATCAAATTCACCATACAGTAGCGCGATATATAACTATTTTACGCTGGTCTTCAGAACGCGTGGTGGTACACCGATAATAACTACCAATCGAGTTGTAACTAGTTCATAAATTTCTTTTTTTATGGCTGATGGCCACTGTTAACCCCGAGAGCTTTTACAGGGCTTCACCGGGTTTAAAGGATTATGCTCTAACACAAAGATCAGGAGATTATACCCGTCTGTGGGATTTATGTTTATTTATTTTTACGTTTTATCAAAAGCATTGATAAATTATTATTATAACATTAACTTGTTAAATTGTTTCTTAATATGTATTATTTAAAATATTTACATAATACATAATAAGAATAATATATTTTTTTATATATTTCTTTTTATGTTTTATTTAAAATATTAATTAAAATAATAATAAGATATAAATTAAATAATAATTTAATGAATGTAATTTTATTTAGATACGTAAATTATTAGATACTAATATTGTATACACATGAAAAGGCAAATCATTAAGGTTTAGTAAACATAAACTATATGTACTCTATATAACTCAATAAATAAAATATAAATAAATAACAAATAAGATTACAGTATATGTAAGCTACATTACTTTTTTTACACATAAAACTATGTAGTGAATTAAATATATATTTGTTCAGGTAACACGGGGAACAAGTACGATGTACCGTACTGATATCTTAATTTTACTATCGTTTTTATTATATTATTTGCTTACGAGTACATAACTTTACGCATAAAACTATGAAGTAAATTAAATATATATTTCTTTTATGTTTTATTTAAAATATTAATTAAATAATAATAAGATATAAATTAAATATGCATTTGCTCAGGTACCACGGGGAACAAGTACGATGTACCGTACTGATATCTTAATTTTACCATCGTTTTTATTATATTATTTGCTTACGAGTACATAACTTTATTTTGCGCATAAAACTATGAAGTAAATTAAATATGTATTTGTTCAGGTACCACGGGGAACAAGTACGATGTACCGTACTGATATCTTAATTTTACTATCGTTTTTATTATATTATTTGCTTACGAGTACATAACTTTATTTTACGCATAAAACTATGAAGTAAATTAAATATGTATTTGTTCAGGTACCACGGGGAACAAATTACGATGTACCGTACTGATATCTTAATTTTACTATCGTTTTATTATATTATTTGCTTACGAGAACATAACTTTACGCATAAAACTATGAAGCAAATTAAATATGTATTAACTCAGGTACCACGGGGAACAAATTACGATGTACCGTACTGATATCTTAATTTTACTATCGTTTTATTATATTATTTGCTTACGAGTACATAACTTTATTTTGCGCATAAAACTATGAAGTAAATTAAATATGTATTTTTTCAGGTACCACGGGGAACAAGTACGATGTACCGTACTGATATCTTAATTTTACTATCGTTTTTATTATATTATTTGCATACGAGTACATAACTTTATTTTACGCATAAAACTATGAAGTAAATTAAATATGTATTTGTTCAGGTACCACGGGGAACAAGTACGATGTACCGTACTGATATCTTAATTTTACTATCGTTTTTATTATATTATTTGCTTACGAGAACATAACTTTACGCATAAAACTATGAAGTAAATTAAATATGTATTTGCTCAGGTACCACGGGGAACAAGTACGATGTACCGTACTGATATCTTAATTTTACCATACATTTTTATGATATTATTTGCTTACGAGTACATAACTTTATTTTACGCATAAAACTATGAAGTAAATTAAATATATATTGGTTCAGGTACCACGGGGAACAAGTACGATGTACTGTACTGATATCTTAATTTTACTATCGTTTTTATTATATTATTTGCTTATGAGAACATAACTTTACGCATAAAACTATGAAGTAAATTAAATATGTATTAACTCAGGTACCACGGGGAACAAGTACGATGTACCGTACTGATATCTTAATTTTACTATCGTTTTTATTATATTATTTGCTTACGAGAACATAACTTTACGCATAAAACTATGAAGTAAATTAAATATGTATTTGTTCAGGTACCACGGGGAACAAGTACGATGTGCCGCTGATACAGCCAGTACTAGCAGTGGTCGTGATACAGCCCGAGACGGAGACGAGCGACATGCTTGCCCTGCTTCCGCTTCGATGGCTCGCGAGGATCAAAGAAGGCGGCATCGCCAACCAATTCTTCATGGCGCTCATGGGTGAGTGGTTCACGTTGTTCTTAACTGAACAAATATTTATCATGTACAACAAGATATTTATGCATGCACACTGGACAAACGGACAGAACGTAGTTATATTGTTTTATTTTTGTAAATTTTAGGGTTATTATTATTGTTATTATATATATTGCGAGTTTATTATTAGTGGCTGTGACCCATCTATGTCCATCTTTATTTTTATATAGAATAGATGGTAAACGAGTAAGCAGACCACCCGATGATGGTAAGTGAGTCACCGCCGCAACACCAGAGGAGTTGCAAATGCGTTGCCGTCCTTTACGAAAGGTATAAGGTCGTTTCGGTTCGGGAACCCGGCGACAGCTGATTACACAGTGTAGTTGTGCGTGGCAGGAAATACCACACAGTAATACACAGTGATGGTTGCAAATTTTGAATTCTATCGTGATCCTCCACAAAGATTTAAGATGCACATGCGTTGTCAACCCTCAGAATTTATATAATTCCCTGTAATTGTTGTGGAATCCAACACTCACAATACAAAACACAGTGGTAGTATGTTGCTAATTCTTTGACGTCCTTCCCCAGTCGAATTGGTTGCTATTTGGTTTCAAAATCGCAACCGTTTCACTAGAATCGCTACCGGAGCAGGAGCGTATCAGCGTAATATAGATCTGCACAGTGACTTCCATCTCGTCAACATTCCGGAATATTTCCAATCTATGTCGTAGCGCTTCTTCGCGAAAGCGCTTTCGCACTCCAACCCGCTAGTGTTAAACGCCCCCACTTCATGGGGGAACCGAGTTCCAGTCCGTCCTCAACGGACCCCGGACCTACACACACCACCGACATCTTCGCAATACCGCGTACACTCGTACAACCACGTGTCAGGGCGGTTCTCACCGCCCACAGTTTCCGATTGACAGACAACAGGTGGCGTCCGTCAGAGGCTAGGTCCGCATACCAAAACCTCGGACGGTCAGTAGTCATCACCATCCATTCTCCACTCGGGTGAATCTTTCGATAGCTAGGGAACTGGCAACTAGGGTGGCACCATTAGATAGGTACGAGATCAGAGCAGACCGACACGCTCAGTTTATGAGCACTTGTGTTAGTAAGAGAACCAAAAACGAATTAACCAGCTCACGGACCCCTCCGTTCCGTGAGCCCTGTGTCCGATGAAGCTGTAAGAGCCGCATAGGCTAATAGCATCAACATCAACAGAATCTGGAATTCGAAATCGAGTGACGAATCATACTATAATAATAAATGTGAGTGTTTGTATTTTTGTTTCTCAATCATGCAAAAAGGCTGAACAAATATTAATCATGTAGAACAAGATATTTATGCATGCGCAGTGGACAGACGGCCGAGACGAAATTCTATTGTTTTATTTTTATAAATATTAGGGTTGACAAAAAGCTAACAGTTCATCTGTTTGCGAGTTTTTTATTATTGATACGGTGATACGGTATACGGTGACCCATCCACGTCCGTCCGTTTTTATATAGAATAGGAGGCAATCGAGCAAGCAGCCCACCCGATGGTAAGTGATCACCGTTGCCCATGAACATCACCAGAGGAGTCCGAAATGCGTTGCCGGTCTTTAATTCAACACCAGAGGAATCGCAAATGTGTTGACGACGGCCTTTAAGAAAGGTGTAGGCTCTTTTTTAGAAGGTCCTTAAGTCGTATCGGTTCGGAAGCACGGCTGTCAACAGGTGATTCCACAGAGTAGTTGTGCGTGGCAGGGTTGCCAACCATCAAGGTGATGAGGATGAAATTTTGAATTATGTGATGATATGATGTGATGTACGATGTTTAAACTCAGCGTCAACAAGGAATGCTTCGTTACCAGTAATAGGTTCACCGTTTTTATCTGGCGTCATTATTATTATTGATATTAAGTGGTAAACAGAAACAAAGCTGCGTAATCCTGGCTAATTCTAATTCTGCAGAATAAATGGGTCAGCTCGACCGGTAGGACTACATCCTATCAGAACACCAGCGAATGAAACACAGCAGCATAATGCTTCTGTGGTTCGTCTGGTAAGTGCAAGGATCCTTTATTACTAGGAGATCTTTATTACTGGTGACGAGACATTCCATCTGTCCGCAAGAGTGACAACGCATCTGCATTATGATTCCTTGTCAAAGATGAATGTAGATATCATAGGCCGCAGTAATCACTTACCATCAGGTGAACTATGTACTCGTTTATTACTCTAAATGTAATTTAAAAATCTTGGAAATCGAGGTCCTTCGCCGATCTGGTCGACCTATCTAAGTTACTGTTAATTTTGTTTTTTATGTTTTTTCAGTTCATAGTTGTAATATGATTTTATTACGTTCACGTTTTTACTCAGCAGTTATCAAGAATATTGCAGTCACACTGCAGTTAAGAGTACTTAAATATTAAGTCCGGTTCGATTTCTATTGGAAGTTTTATGGCATTTACATCAGTATTCAATGATGTGATTGTACCTTAAACCGACACTACAATCTCCTATCTTTAAGTAGTTATATTAATTCGAACAGGTAATTCCACGACTATGACTCATTGTGACGTCATGTCCTCCTTACGCGCGCTCTTTTGTCACCATAGAAAAAAGGTATTTAAAATATATACAAGCATGAATTGCGCTAGTAATCATTCGTTTCCCTATAAGAATATGTATTGAATTCTGTATTAGTTATTTAATTGCAAAACTAAGTTCAGTAATATAATTATTATAGCTTAAGATAATAACTAAGAGACGGTTTCACCGCACGATATAACTGCGGTCGCATCTAAATATAGACTGTTAATATAGGGGACCTCGAACTTAGGGTAACCAAATGATCGGTATTCATTTAAAATTTCCTGATTTTTAATATTACGTTGAGTGCAGATAAATTTAAAAATGTTTCAATAGATAGCCATACGCAACTAGTTATGACAAATAGAACGTGTATTGGTAATAAACTCACTAACAACCGTAGAAATACATAAGTAGACCTACCTGTAACACCAAGATAGTGCATGTAATGAGACATTCCACGTACTCAATAGCTCATACGCGAACTGGTGTGCCAATGTGATCGTATTCTTGACGTTTTTTATGATATTGGTACTAACGAGCACATTGCTGCTAACTTAATTGCCAAGATTCCTTTTTTTTTTTATAAAAGAAATTTTAACAAAGCAAGTGCTTGACCACAATCCCACCTGATGTTAAGCAGAAATGCAGTACTGGATGGTAAGGAACACTAGCTCAGTAAATGCCTATTCACTCTTCTCTTGAAAACACCCACATCCTACAGCATGACACCCATATTCCTCGAAAAATCTTATAATACAGATGTGTTCTCACACTGAAGACTAAGATGGAATGCCATGTCACTCATAATAAGGTCTTCGGTATTTGTAATCATATTATTCATTGCTTCATCTAATTAATTATATACATTGACATGTTGTCCATATCTTTGAAAAGCCCTCTAACCCATAGATAATATTTATTTGTCCAGACTCATTAGGGAACCCTTGTGCGGGTTACCCACTAAGAAGTCTCGGCTAAGTCCCTTCAATCCGGTGAACCTGTAAAAGCCCTCGGGCTAACAGCGGGCATCAGCCCGAAAAAAAAAAACAAGATTCATTCAAAAGTTTGTCCAGCTATTACTGTTCCGATCTATCGACCCTATTTCCACAAGTCCGTTTTCTTTGTTTTATCACATCGGCGCAAAGAGACGTTTTTCAAGTTGTCGTTTTTTTTGTTGTATTTATTAATTTGTAAGATCTTGTAATGAAAGTCTTCAATGATACCTACTGTTAAATTTCGCCTTTGCAAGATGGCGAAATATTTTTGTTATTACTAGAAAACGTCAACTGCGCAGGCGCATAAAATGTTCTCGACAAGTGTTCTCGTAGGCGAAGGTCAATCGTGGAGGTATCGCATTCTTGTATAATACCATTGTGAAATAGCAACAAAATCGCTGCTGTGTTTCGAATATTCGGGCAAAAGTTCGGTTTTTAATGGTAAAAAGGTATTCCATGTCAATAATTTTGACTTTACCTTCTCTAATATTATTTAGACCCCTCAAGGCTATCGGTTGAACAACTGCTTTCCTAAAACAGTCGGAGTCTTAACAGGTTCCGAAACGAAACGAACAGATGCAAATCACACTGGTGGTCATTCATCCCAATAGGTGTTAGACCGAATGTTTCTTAACTTAACAGATCCTTTAATAACGGGTTTTCAGGCTCCACTCCACTTTTTTTAGGATTTAATGCTAGAAGTAATATTAAAATTACTGTTAACCACTCCACATAAGTTCAAAATGCTTGTACCAGGGCAACCTACGATCTTAAGTTTCAAAGACGTAATGTCTTCTAAACTATTAGGCCATTGACGCTTCATAATCAATCATATAAGTAAATGGAATCCTAATAACGCGTACTAGTCCGCGCTTTACCAAGCTGAATAAACTTCAGGGGTTCGGTTTATTTAATCATATTATACATTGGTTTTTTAAATTATTTATACACATTGACAGGTTGTCTATCTATCTCTGAATAACTCTCTGTTCCCTAGATAATATGTTTTTGTCTGTTGTGTAATTGTTAATTTAAAAGTTCTAAATAACACCCCTAAATAGACTAAGCAACAATCCATCCTTGCCGTGTCCTTGACCCCACATCCGGCCACGTTTGATCGAATCGCATATGGCGTACATACGGGTAGGCATTTATGAGTCTATGATTGTGATAACATCTTTAACAAGCTACATTTAATATATATTCTTGAGCGGATTTTTTTTTTAATTGTATTTAGGGACACAAACGAGTACATAGTTTACCTGTACGCACAGTTGAACTGCGTGCACGTGTATTTCTTTTTTATCGAATTGGTGGCAAATCTAGCAAGCAGCTCACCTGATGGCAAGGGATACCAGAACACCAGAGTCCTAGTTGTGCTGCCAGCCTTTAAGAAAAATGTGGGCTTTTTTTTTGACGGTCCCTAAGTCGTGTCGGTTCGGAAACACGGTCGATAGGTGATTCCACAGACTAGTTGTGCGTGGCAGGATTGCCAACCTATATATATATATATATATATATATTTATAATTCCAGCCGCTGTGTTTAAACATCACATACATCACGACATAATTTTCAAAATTTCATCCTATATATTTATATTACATATAATTCCTGCCGTTACTTATTATAGCCCGGCGACAGCTGATGATACAGAGTAGTTGTGAGTGGCAGAAAATTTAGCATAAAGCGCACAGTGCTGGATTGTCAACCATCGAGATGATCAGGATGAAGTACTTGATGTACGATGTTTAAACACAGCTGGTGTAATTAATACGAACAACGTCTCAGGAACACTCCCCATAGTAAATTCAGTAATCCTACGGCCTACGCCATCCATACTAACCCTCGATAAGGAACCATAATGCAGATGCTGTCTGCATGATGTTGTCACCCTTGAGGACTTATATCAAATGCCTCGTCATTTTTTTTGTGGTTGATGGCCTCTGTTAGCCTGAGTGCTTATACGGTTTCCCGGTTTGAAAGCTGACCGAGCGAGAGCTTTATTAATGGGTAACCAGCACAAGCTTGGACCGTTACCCTGAGCGACTGACTCGAGGGTGCCCGACAAGGCCGAACCTCGGCTCGGTCATTTGCTTCTGATTAAGCCTCGTCACGAAACACAGCAGTTATACTGTTATTTAATGCTGATATTTTGTGAGCGTGGTCGTGCGCTGTCCTTACCCGGTAGAGCTGGCCATCCAGACACAAACTTCAGCCTGGCTCAGTGGTACACTATATAGTAGATCATCATCACCATCATTTTATCCCACACTAGCCCACTGTTGAACATAGAATATCTATTGAATATTTTAGTAATTTTCGTACAATACCGATAGGCTCGATTTCGTCTGGGTAGAATATAAAACATTATTTTCTTCAAATATTCCTGTGTCGTGTTATGACGATTATTTAAACAGATGGTATTAGCCATTCCAAATAACGATAAGGTCGTGTGATGATACATTGTTTTATTTATTTGGATTGAGACAGTTTTATGTCAAAATTTTAAATTGATATTAGGCCGGAAAAAAATATTTTCTTATTTTTTGGCAGCCTATATTATGATTAGCGTTTTTATTTTTTATTTATTTAATTTGGGTCGTCTACAGTGCATACATGAAAACATTCTGAATCCATAAATACATGAAGTCATAGCTGATGCATGCACCAATTAAAGATGAACACATAATTTTCATTTTTATAAGTAACGGTTTTCGTGTTACTAAAATTAATTAATAGAGAAAACTAAACAATAACTGATTCAAAATAAAAACAAAAAACAGATTTAATTTAAAAAAAATAAACATTGACTACCCATATTATATACATCCATTCCAAATAAAGATTGAAGGGACATATCCGTTGTTACTCATGAGCACGGTAATAGAATGTAATAGATATGGTAATACAGTGGTGGAGCTACACTGCAGTTTGTTTCTAACTGCAGATTAAATGACTCAGCTCGGCCGGGGTAGACCACGCACTCACAGAATACCGGCGTGAAATAGCAGCATAACGCTGCTGTGTTTCCTCTGGTGAGTGTAGGGATCCGGAGACCTTTATTACCGGTGACGAGGCATTCAATCTCAGTCCTCAAAGGTGCATTATGATTCCTTGTCAAGGATGAATGTAGATGTCATGGCCCGAAGGAATCACTTAATATAAGATGAACTGTGTGTTCGTTTGTAACTCTCAATGTAATAAAAAAAAGAAAAAACTAAAGAAATATGCAACAATTTCCCTTTGGTATTCTGTGAGGTTATGGTTTTTCGCCAGGCGAGCTTACTCGTTGACAGAAGAGAACTTAATAAAACCTTAATGATTTAATAAAAAAAATGATCGCCACTCGCTTTCTTTGGTCTTCCCTGATAAGAATTAGAGACGGAAATGCCATGAAGCTTTATTTTCAGTTCAATCACGGTGTGCATTACACTATTTAATGTTTAATATAACATAATAAATAAAAATGTTTGATAAATGTAATAAATTTAATTATTAATTATTAATTTTGTTGATAATTAGTGAATTACTTGTATTCTTAACGACTAAACTATACGAATTATGTACGTATATAATTATTATTCACGGCTCTCATAAAGATTTACGACTTAGCAGCAGAACATGTTATTTTTTTATAGTATAGCTTTTTATTTATAGTGTATTTGTTTACCGTAGTCTTGTAAATTAGGTTTATTATTATTATCACATACTTAAAACAAAATAACCTTTTGTTTCCGATTACCTTACATTAATTTTACACTTTGACAAGCGCAAGCCGACGGAGTGACTTCGACTAGAGTTATTGAGCAACAATTGAAATTCAACTTTATATGCTTTCTTATATGACTAACAATGCTAAAGCATAAAAATTTATAGCATTAGGACTTCCTGTGTGGATGTTCTTTCGCTATACCAATGTCAGTCCTATCTGAAAGCAATTTAAGTTTAATTTCAATTGCTATGATATTATTATTTGCTTCTCTGCCTATATTATGGTCTACGCTGTTCCTAAGTTTACAGTTGAACCTTAGTTCCACAATCGATACGATTTCCATATGTTAACAAACATTGGTATCGGCGTGAATATCAGTATTGTATCACGTGTTGCTTTTTGTAAATAATGATACCTTTAACTGGTGCGATCAGTGCAAAGTGTAATATTGTTAATTGGTAAGACCATATCTGATATCTCATACCTCCCCCGCCGACTGCGAGGGCGTCGCAACTAAGGTTATTCGCTATACCGCCATGTCACAGGCCGGTTCTCTCCAGTCAATACAGATAGAAGCGTCGCTGGAGTTTCTTGCGCCACTTCTTCTCCAGCGCCCACGCATTCCGAAGTGGTGGTACACATAGCCAATAATAATAATAGAGATATTAATGTAGATAATTCTTAGTCAGAAGCAACTGACCGAGCCGAGGTTCAACCCCCTCGGGCACCCTCGAGTCAGTCTCACTGAACAGGGTAACCCTCTTGGGAGCCCTTGTGCTGGTTACCCACCAATAGAGGTCACGACTGAGCGCCATAAGTGCTCGGTCACCTCTGATTCCGGCGAAACTGTAAAAGCCCTCGGGCTAACAGCGGCCATCAGTCCGAAAAAAAAAGCATATGTCATTGAAGTTGACTAACAAGGTTTTAAATGTTCGTTTATTGAACGTAGTAGTCACCCTGCAGGTAGTTGGGTCAACGTCTTCATTAGACTAAAATAGCAACTTGATGTGAGTGAACGGACCGGAGATCCGATTTCTGTTAACAAGGTAAAAAGGTTTTCTTAGGATCTCAATTATATGTCGAAAAAAAAGGTGCCTATATATCGGAAGGATCATTGTCTTAAAAGGTTAAGTAATCTCTGTCCACGTTTATAAAAAATATACGATAATGTACATCGAGTCGATTATGACCTCGGGAGATATCTTCAGATTATTAACAGATATCAGCAACTGCGCCCGTATTAGGTCCTGATATATGTAATTGCCCTTTAGGCGAACTGGCTGGATATCAAATCTGGCGTTAGTTTAGGAATTCCAAATTCAAATGTATTTCAAATTTAGACTTGTGTATTTGTGTTTATTGATACATTTGTTTTCGCGCCATTTCTTTTTCTTTTGACATCGTCCTGTTAACAAAATGGTAAACTTGAAATATTGCGTTATTTAGGAATATGCGTTCCACCGTGAGGTACAGCTTGAAGGAAGAATCATTAATAATGATGGGGAAACTACTGTAATATATTTTGGTGCAGTAAGCATTTGCATAAACATAGAGGGTGTCTTTTTTCTAGTCATATGTAATGCATGCGTCATGAAATCGGGAGGTTCAATGCAGTTATTTAGGAATATGCGTTCCACCGTGAGATACAGCTTGAAGGAAGAATCATTGATAATGATGGGGAAACTACTGTAATATATTAATAGTGCAGTAAGCATTTGCACAAACATAGAGGTGTCTTTTTTCTAGTCATATGTAAATGCATACGTCATGAAATCGGAAGGTTCAAAGCAGTTATTCAGGAATATGCGTTCCACCTTGAGATACAGCTTGAAGGAAGAATCATTAATAATGATGAGGAAACTACTGTAATATATTAATAGTGCAATGAGCATTTGTACAAACATAGAGGGTGTATTTTTTCTAGTCATATGTAAATGCATGCGTCATGAAATCGGAAGGTTCAAAGCAGTTATTCAGGAATATGCGTTCCACCGTGAGATACAGCTTGAAGGAAGAATCATTAATAATGATGAGGAAACTACTCTAATATATTAATAGTGCAATGAGCATTTGTACAAACATAGAGGATGTCTTTTTTCTAGTCATATGTAATGCATGCGTCATGAAATAAGGAGGTTCAATGCAGTTATTTAGGAATATGCATTCCACCGTGAGATACAGCTTGAAGGAAGAATCATTAATAATGATGGGGAAACTACTGTAATATATTTTAGTGCAGTAAGCATTTGCACAAACATAGAGGGTGTCTTTTTTCTAGTCATATGTAATGCATGCGTCATGAAATAAGGAGGTTCAATGCAGTTATTTAGGAATATGCGTTCCACCGTGAGATACAGCTTGAAGGAATAATCATTAATAATGATGGGGAAACTACTGTTATATATTTTAGTGCAGTAAGCATTTGCACAAACATAGAGGGTGTCTTTTTTTAGTCATATGTAAATGCATGCGTCATGAAATCGGAAGGTTCAATGCAGTTATAAAAAATAATTATTATTATGGATATTATAATTATCTATTACAAAAAGCGGATATAAATACTAATATTTATTTCAATTTTTTTTTAATTTATTCGTTTTGATTTATTTTTATTTTTTTATATTACACAATAAAGTAACTATTATTAATGATCTGTATAAAGATAATTTTATCTATTTATTTATTTATTCTTTTTGTCCCTTAAATAAGGTTTACAAGGGACAACATAACATCAGGGTTGACTGGCATTCTCTGCCAGTCAACCCTGGGAGAATGACGGAAGATGTTAGTAGGCATAAAAAAAACAAATAAAATTTTAAAAAAAATTGTAATAAAATTAAAGAAAAAGTAATAAAATTAATTAATCGATATTGAATAAATATGTTTTATGTACACGGTATCTGATATTTTACGACGTTCTATGTTTTATAATAAATCTGTGTTTAGGTTTGTTCATCTAACGCACCGTTAAGTAAATAAGTGTTAGAAATCGAGTACACAAAGATATGCGACATGAGGTCAAACTTAGGCCGGTAATACACGGACAGCTATAAACTATAGCTATAACTTACCGCTTCGACCCACTGCGATTTGACACACATACTATGCGGTAAAGCGTGAAACTGATCGTAGCTCGGGTCTGCACGACCAGGAAAAGAATAAACAATAATAAACACATAGATATTAAGCTATCCCCTTGAATACTTCGTATCATAAGTATACAGAGTTACAAGATGCTGCTTCATCACATGCAAATGAAGCCTCTAGCACCTTTCGGAAAGTTCTGGAAATAAATACACAATGAAAAAAAATTTTGTTAGCTACCGTTATATCTATTAATCATGTTATGTTAACAACCGTATGGTCTTCTGCTGCACTAAGAAATTATCTCACCACACCTTGGGTAAACCGATAGAGAAATCCAACAGGCATTAATTCAAGTTTTCATTGAAAATTTCATAAAATGACACAGAGAATTCAAGTTTAAAAAAAAGGTTACTTTTTTAAATGTTAGTGGATTTAATATTATTAATATAGTTGCATGCACTTTTAGTACAAAGAGGATAGCGTTATACAGCTATTTCACGTTTGCGTTCCTTGACAGTATTGCACTTATCTGGTTGGGTCGCCTCATTCCTGCGGTCAGTTTCTAATTGTACTGTAGCTTTATCACAGACCGATGTGTTTTTTTTAGGTAAACTGAAAATCTATATTGCTATAGAGACGTATTAGTGCAGTATATAAATGACGCGTCTGCATTTTATTTTTACTCATAATGGACCAGGTGAATGGACCGCCTTCTAGTAACGTAACACTAATCAAACGTTGGCCTTAGTACTTTACTGCGACTGCTGTCTGTGTAACGCTGTCCTTATTTTGAGATATTAAGTCCTACAGGTTGTTTAAATACAGTTTAATTTTATTTACTTCTTTATTTCTCAACGACTCATTCCTGCATTTTTTTTAAATGAGTAAGGTATGGTTATTGATTAACAATGATAGAGTCCGTTTTGTTGTATCATGAATGCGTCGGTTAGATCGATGAAGCATCCGTTGCTGTGTTTTGTATATAGTGTAGAGAACCGGTAGGCTATTTACTGGTAACGAGGTTTAACATCTGAGTACTCAGGATATGACATCTTCCGTCTTTGCAGAGGATGGATGTAGCCGTTTATAAACCGCTATCGTCAATTATCATACCGCAATAGTCAAATATCAATAAATATTCCTTGTTTATCATATTCGGTTCGTTAATAAATATTCGTAAAGAAAAAATAAGTTGTGAGTAAAAAATATATACATTTTTCCTTTATTCTTTGTATACGGGGGTTTCCAAACCGATTTCATTGGAAATAAATTACGTCCTCTGAATGCGATGTTGAAATCAAGAGCTAAATAAAAAAAATCTCTAACAGACCGAGACATCAATACTCGTACATTGGAAAAACCAACATGGTGAGACTATTTAGATTAAGTCGCTTCCACCAATTAAATCCACTTTTCTATTTCTGTCTATTTCTTACGTACTGTTTGAGCTACAGGGCCCTAACGCGGTTCCGAGGATCAATACCAAAGATTTTATTTGTTTGTTTTGACATCTTTCTTATTCATCTGGCTTATGGCTGCTAATTTATTTTCTTATTAAAATTTTATTATAAAAAATTGTAAACAAGTTATCATATCATTCTAAAAGCTTAAGGCTGATATAGAAAGGACGGTATAAAGGCAATGTACGCCAGGTAGGGGAATTAGCAAGTTAAATTTAGCATGAATAATTTTTTTACTACCCTAAAATCAATGAGACTCGTTCGATTTTTATTAAAGCGACCATTAAATAATTGTTACCAGGATACCTTTTTAGTTTAAATCCGCGAAGCTTTTAGTCTAAATTCTTAATAGTACTACGGTCGATATAACTTAAGTATATACGATGTAGTTTAATTTCCGCCAGATCTTAATGGTGGTGACGAGGCATTCCATCGAATTCACCAAGTCATCTAAATTATGATTCCTTATGGAGCACGAATGTGGGCGTCATGGGCCGCAGAAATCATTTACGATCAGGTTTTTTTTATTATTACATTGAGAGTTGTAAACGAGCACACAGTTCACCTGATGTTAAGTGATTCCTGCGGCCCATGACATCTACATTCATCCTTGACAAGGAATCATAATGCAGATGCGTTGTCACCCTTGAGGACTGAACCGGACACCAGTAATAAAGGTGTCCGGATCCCTTCACTCACCAGACGAAACACAGCAGCGTTATGCTGCTATTTCACACCGGTATTCAGTGAGGGCATGGTCCTACCCCGGTCGAGCTGACCTATTCATTCTGCAGTTATAATCCTAGAATCATAAAAAAAAACAGTAATCATCGTTGGGAAAATTGACGGGAATGGTTTTAATTCTATTACACATGTAGTCCAAATGAAAAAGTAAAACGTATTAAATATGGCCGCATTCTTTTCATTCCCGTTTCTCTGCGGTTTCTTGACCCTAACAAAATGCAAAACGGGTTGGTGACTAACGAGATGTCTCTTGAAACGGGTTTCCCCGGGTTTTTATGCTTATACTCTGTGAAGTGAAAGGATTGAATGCGAATAAGTGTTGAATGATATATATATATATATATGTATATATATGTATATAATATAAATGTATACATTATACAGGGTATTAGGAGACCGCTTCCGAAAACGAAGACAGACGATAGTACTAATGACACCTTTGATGATTGAACGGAAAAAAATCAATCCTGAAAAAAAAATCATATTTCTAAAACGTTTTATCAGCATTATCTACGCTGCTCAATGTTAGTACAGCTAAATAAAACGATAGTTTCATAAAAAATGCAATACTTTCCTAAAAAAAAACCAGCAATGAAACACAAAATCAAAAAGTGCTGATGCTCGAATCAACGAACGAACGGGCGAAACTGTGTCAAAAACTAAAAATACTATATAATATATTCCACCAAAACAAACCGCTCCTTTTGCGGTGGACCGTGGCCGCCGTTGACGACACTGATCATTTCCGCGGTATCAGCGCCGCGCCGCCGCCGAGCCTGAGCGTGGTTGATCCAAGCATCAGCTGTTTTTGATTTTGTGTTTC
Organism: Teinopalpus imperialis; assembly: GCA_029286865.1. NCBI lineage: Eukaryota > Metazoa > Arthropoda > Insecta > Lepidoptera > Papilionidae > Teinopalpus > Teinopalpus imperialis. The sequence goes on from JAGSMU010000015.1 coordinate 8,282,200, forward strand.
ATTGTTGGTTTTTTTTTGTAAAGTAAAGTATTTTTTATGAAACTATCGTTTCATTTAGCTGTACTAACACGATGGAGCGTAAATAATGCTAATAAAATGTTGTAAAAATATGATTTGATTAATCAGGATTGATGTTTTCCTATCATTTAATGTATTACTATCGTCTGTCTTCGTTTTCGGAAGCATAGTCTCCTAATACCCTGTATAAAATTAATATATTGCCAAATCGACCAAAGCAGACATATTTTAAGCTTTGCATCTATGCAGCAAGACCTCTTTGAAAATGCGGATAGTGACTTGTAATATTTACTTGATCTCTATGTAAAAGTTGTGAGTGTAAAAAGCTTCTACACTTTATTTATTATTAATTGATTAGCGAGATTAGAGAAATTCACTATTTAGTATCTGCGAACAAAATTTCCATAAATTTATTCATCAGTTATGAATCTATGCTCATATCTTCTATGGCGACATTATTCTCTCTAGACCACAAACATCTTCATAAAGCTTCCGTTATATTAAATATACAACGGCCTAGGCAAAGGACCCAATCAGTGCATTATGCTAAACGTCAGATTCGTCCTCCATTATAACAATCTTAGCGATACACTAGATTTTAGATTATAAATATTGAAAATAATTCGTTTTTGTAAAATAAATAATATTTCAACAGTTGCATTACCCCATCGCAAAATTCCATAGGACATAAGACTGGAAAATACTAAAATAACCGAGTGTTAATATCCGTGAATTGTCTAAGTTTTATAACTAATGATGATACATTCATCTTAGTCTTAAGAGTTAACAACGTTCTTGCATACAATTAATACATCATTAAAATATTTTTATATTGCTTCTCGTGTTGCTGTGAACTCGAGCAAATAGTTCAGTTAAGCTATTCTGCCACGCAAATGCACTGTCGTGGAAGAAGTAAGAAAAGATACGATCGTTTTCATTACGTCACACGAACTACTGACAAAATGTAACATCCATGATTAATTTTTATTTTATTTGTATTACAGTTGACCATCTAACAACTATATATTCGATTAACAAATACGTTAATTACGTTATCATTACGTAGAATTAAGAAAACATACATTATAGCGTCCTTGAAGTTTTTTTCATTTCGGTATGAAGTATGTCATATTATCTCAACTCCGGTATTATTATAAATATCAAAGTGATTCAGTATAGTTGAAAGAAGTATCGCATACGACGGCAGAAACATTACCAGTCAAGGGTTATCATTTTGTGAATGACGTTGTGTTAGTCTCGTGATTCAACAATCAGTATATTAAGAAAACTTATGAGCCTTGGGTTATTACCTTTACTCGCGGTTTTGCTTACGCAACGTTTGGTACACGTCATTGTTATCTCATATTTCAAATTAAGAACATAAATTATATGTTTTGCAACATGCGTTTGTTTTCGCCTTTGGGTGAATTAATTTTGTTTATATCAAATGAAGGTTAATTTTTTTTAGTTATATGTTGTTGTGTCGTGGACTCTCGCTTCGAGTTCAAGTCTATATATGTGTATCACAAATTGTTTATTATCGGCTTTGGTTGTGTTGCATGTACCTCTTACATTGCGTCTCAACTTTTTATATAACACTCATTAATTAGACCCGAATAAGGCCTTCACACAACAGCATGTACTCACCTTGGTATGTATGTGCAAATGGTTACGGCACTATAATATACCATGTAACAAATAAGCTGGTTAATCGGATGTGTGCATTATAGGTTTAATCCGTCAGAAGCAACTGACTGAGCCGAGGTTCGGCACTCTCGGCCACCCTCGAGTCAGTTGCTTTCGCGCTCAAGGTGACGGTCCAAGTCGAGGCTCCCTCTCGGGAACCCTTTTACTGGTTTCCGTCTTGGCTGAGTGCCCTAAGCGCTCGGTAACATTTCAACCCGGTAAAGCTCAGCCATAAAAAAAAAAACAAATAAGCACACAGTTTAATCGATGGTGAGTAATCTCTACAACCCATAATTGTAGCCATCTTAGAATAATAAAAAAAATGTATCTACGATTTTGCTAAGATCCAATATCGTATGTCTCGTTTCTTCTATTTGGGTCGCCTTCCTTCACTTCGTTTAGTGGCACGACATGAATCAGAACCTAATTCATTCGTTCGGTCGTCAACGTCATCGCCGAATAAAACTAGTCAAAATCTCTGACCTATCGATAACCTATACATTGCCGAACGTGTAAGACTAAATGCGTTGAATCATTTCATTTAGTTATATAGTGTTAAGTTTTATTTGTTTGTCTGCGCATACGCAAGTATTTGGAAAAAATATATGACTGTGTGTGAAACAACTACGCAGATTTAGAGGTGCATCTTTAATCTTTGTTGATAATGGATGTAAATAAAAGTTTTGGCCAACTTTTAGGTCTAATTACGAATCTTAGCCCGAGAGCTTTTACAATGAATTAAATGGCCGAGCGAAATAATTTTTTATGTGTAACTAGTTCAGTGATTCTCAACCACTGTGCGGCGGTACCACTTTTGTGTGTCGCCAAATTTTAGAAATGTATATATAGTAAATCTCAAGTAAAAAACATGCCGTCAAATTTTGAAATCGTTAAACGTATACCGTGACAAAAAAAAGTTTATAATTAAAGAACTAGCACAAGTTTTCCCGAGAAGGAAACTTGCAACATGACGTCGAGGGTGCCCGAGAGGAATGAACCTCGGCTTAGTCAGTTATTGATCGATTCGACATATTACTCTTCAGCTCTAGTCACTTAGATTTGTATCCGTCATCAGATTATACAGAAGCGTAGACAAGCGTCAGTAGGTCAGTAGCCGATATTTGGAGTAGACTATTGTATATTGCACTACAAATTCAATATATATTCGCCAGAACTACAATGTACATAAATATACAGGGTATATGATAATTTTAACCCCCATATGCATTATGCAAAAGTGAACCATTTTTGAGTTATCATGTTTTTTTTGGCTTTTTTCAAAATAAGTCCAAAAAAACATAAATTTCGACATCATAAATTTATAAAAAAAAAGTATCAGTTTAGATCTAAATTTTTCTTCTATTTTATAAAAACGGTAAAACACTGGTTATTTATTAATATTAAAACAACAATTATCGGTCCAAATTTAAAATGCGAGATTAAAAACTATATTATATCAAGATCTTTTTGAGATTTTTTTCTACTCGTACTATAATGCCTTAAAAACTAAAATTATGAAACTTGACTTGCAGATTATTTTAAAAACATAACCGTTTTTTTAGCTCTCCAACAATGCATAACAACTAGAAATTTATTTCAAATAAACTGAAAAAAAAAACTGATCACAAAGGAAGCAGGCGGTAATTAGGAGAAAGCAGAAACTTAAGACTTTGGTACGCATTAAATCTATTTGCAAGTTATTTAAACAGCGATTTTAAGTTTATTTCTAATACGAATTTCCGCCTGTTTCCATTGTGCATTTATATATAAAAATTAAAATAGATTATCCTGCATTTATGCCTTATTTTGAAAGAAGCTGAAAAACATGATAACTTCAAAAAAGGTTCACTTATGCATATGGGGGTTAAAATTATCGCAAATAGTCACCCCTATCACCTCCAAGAACCCTTTAATCATAGTGGCTATTTGGCTGGGCCGATTTTGCCTCGAACTTTCAGTGTGACCAAATCAATGTGTCTCTATTGTTAAACGGTCAATTTTCCTTCGGGGTACCCACATCTTAAAATCACACGTAAATACCTAATTTTCAGTCTAATTATTGGGGAAAATCTGAACAACAACTTTTCAGTAGTATTTCAGCTTAGCTCCACAGAAAGTCGCACGCGATACGGTGACTTTGTTTAGTATTATTATAAAAATATTTTTTATATTATTGTATATTTTGTTACGACGTGGGGATCAAAGTGATGATATTGTATTTTTTTATAATTAAGGGTTGATAAAAGAGCACACAGTTCATGTGATGGGTAAGTGATTCCTGTGGTCCATGACATAATATCCTCGATAAGGATTCAAAATACAGATTCAGAATGGAACAATGCCTCGTCAGCAGTAATAAAGGTTTTATATAAAAAAGTGTTTGACAATCTCGTCTGTCTATTGTTTATTATGAAAACCGCCGTTATAATAAACAAAGAAAGATAATATTGTTATAACATAATACAGTTTCCTGCTATGATTATTGCGCCTGAACTTTGGTGTGTCGACAATAACGTACGGTAATTACCGGTTACAGCGGGTTTAAACAAGGTTAGACGGCTTTGAGATCGGTGTCATTTGTACTAATATTTATGCTTTATATATTGTATTTCAATTGATTTATTTATATAAGGAAAATCAAATATACACGATAGGAAGTGCAGCACATAAGTGATGACATCCTGGTCGATTTCGACCAGGGCGATATCTTCTGGTCAACACTAGACTACATCAACTGCCCATGATACATTAAAAAAATCATGCTCATGTCTCAAATGAATTCATACGTTCTAGCGACGTTACCGTCAGGTACAGGAACAGCATAAACATTTGAGCCTGGGCTAAGCTTATGCATGCTTGATGTCAACTTCTGACGGACAGCGATATTTTAGCGTTAAAATTGGTATTATGACCACCAATCAACAGTGGTAGAGCAACATAGCAGTTTGTTTCTAGCCGCAGAATAAATGGGGCAGCTCGACCGCAGCATTAAGATTCCTTGTCAAGGATGAATCTTATGTCATGGGCCGCTGGAATCACTTACCATCTTTTGAACTGTGTGCTCGTTTGATTCTCTTAATGTAATAAAAAAAAATCGTGGTAAAAGTTATGGTAATAATGGTCAGCAGCAGGGAAGAGGACAAACCTTCCCTCCTTCAACCTTCAAAACCGATTTTATTTAAATATAAAAGAAAATTGTTATATGCAATTACATTTAGTAAGATCTAATCGCTAATTATGATTAGAAATCCCACCGAACTTAAATGCTTAGTTAAAAAAAATGTCTCCATGTTTTTTTGTTTGTCACAAAGAACTACAGGAATAATTTTGCGCCAGTTGATGGTTACGCTCTACTTAAAAATAAAACATTTTAAGTAGGTTTTAATTTTTGGTATGCAGGCGGTAAATGGTGGATTCGAAAACTAGTTAATGCAAAAAAAATTAAAATTGTTTTAACATTCTTGAAATGTGCAGTGCCATTATGTAATTATGTGCATTGTAGTGGAAAAATCCAATAACCTACAAGCATAATGTTTAATAATCATTTCAAAGCTGATATATAGCGCCTTATTGAATCTAGTTAAGTAGTTTATTTCCTCGTATATGACAAGACACTCGATTAATATGAGTTTGATTTGTACGAACAAAAGCTTTTTCATGATTAAAATATTTTTATCGTCTCGTAATTTACTAGTAGAGCTACTCTTCTTACTTTCTAGGTGTAGCATAATTGGGACGGCACGACTGGGGAAGTTTGTATGTATAGTATAGATATAGTATGTATTTATGACAAGAAACTTGATTAATATGAGTTTGATTAGTACGAACAAAAGTTTATTCATGAATAAGATATTGTTATCGTCTCGTAATTTAGCAGTACGCTACTTTTCAACTACTTTCTAGGTGTGGCATAATTGGGATGGCACGACTGGGGAAGTATGTATGTATAGTATATATATAGTATGTATGTATGTATGTATACAAGAAACTTGATTAATATGAGTTTGATTAGTACGAACAAAAGTTTATTCATGAATAAAATATTGTGATCGTTCTTGTAATTTTGCGGTAGAGCTACTCTTCAACTACTTTCTTGGTGTAGCATAAATGGGATGGCATGGCTGGGGAAGTACCTCCTCACAGACAAGCGTGATATACTAACATAACGCTACTATGTTTCGTGTGATGAGTGTAGGTTAGTAAAGAAAAAGATCTGGAAATGATGAATACCATGTCAGATCTCGGGAGCAACGGATGTATATCTTGTATCTTTGTGGCAGGTGGATGTGAGGTGTTCTTGGGCTGCAGTGTTTGCTTATCACGTGAACTGTGTATTAATTAATCACCCTTAGTTTCACAAAAAATATAACGTTCTTATTATTTCAAAAGATTCTATATCGTTTGGTATAATTCTACAGAATAAAACATTTTCACGGGCAGCTATGGCTGCTGATAAATGAACAGTCTACCCTCTGTTTATATGGTATCGAGTCAAAGGCGCTCGTTTATGCCATTGATAAGAACCGTCGTAAATATAACGTCTTGTTAACAACCGAGATTTGATCCTTGCTACACATGACGTACTATCTAAAAGAAAAATAATGCTAGCAATGCTATTAAACCTTTGCACTTGAATGTCGCAACTCAGGTGAGATAACAAGGTAAGGCAATTACTCAGTTGATTGATATAAAAAAAAAATCCTAGTTGTCTGGCCGCAAGGCGCTCGGACGTTAAATTCATGACAACGAATCCTAAAACAATGACCACTCTGAACAGAATAAAAATATACATGTACCATGGAATAACAATTATTAATACACAATTTATTAGAGCACAATTAAAGTATTTTATTCATTTAATGATAATTACATATATAATATTATTTTAACATTAACTTCCTTGATTCGGTTACTCTCGGCTCGAGCGTAACGGGACAATGAGTCATACTTTTTTGCGAATGCTTCCTAGCGTTACCGATTTATAAGACGTCCCGTCAAAAATCTTTTTATTATATTTTTTTGTGTTGCATTACATTACTAAATAACACTTAATTTTAAATAAGTACGCTCATTTTATTAACATCAAGACATTCAAACTTCCATTAAGGCGAGCTCGCGCTCGTGTGAAATCATGCTAGATTTGCTGTTGTAACAGTTAGCCGTGAGTTTGTTGGTAGGTAATTATAAAAATAGCCAACAAAGCAAAGGGTTAAAATTACTAAAACCGCTCCAGTTAAGTTTAAATGCTTGTGTAGGGAGATATTCCACAACGATAGTCGAACGGCGGCTTCGAACATCAGTTTTGCAAATCGTATTCTAAACCATAAGGCGAATTCCTTTAATTATTTTGAAGTATATTATTATTATATATATATTAATAACTCATCAAAGTAGTATGTACAGAAGAATTATCGTAAAGCCCCAGACCTCGTGGGTAAGGTACTGTAGTTGGGGGCGTCTTAATTTAAAGATAGTCTTCTTGAACTCGCTTTGAAATATTTTATATGCATTATAAAATTAGAAGATAAGGAAATATTAAGAGAATTGTGTCAATATTCACTCTACGAACAAAGTACTCTGTCTCGTTCTCAGCCTCTGATCTGATCATATGACTTCTTTTCTGGATTTCGTCTACAATTTCAATATAATATATGTTAAATTATTACATAAAAATTATAAATACGTTCACTGCTTGAATAGTGGCTTTTAAATTTGTTTTAATTGTATATATAAGTTAATGTGACTACCATGAATTGTCCATAGTTGTGATTAATTCAATATGTTGAATAATTAATGCTCATTTGAACACGAATGAAAACAAGATCATTTGCAAATTGTACAAATTAACGAATAACAGATGTTATCTCGTTTTCGATAACATATTTTTCGCCAACTTTAGCAAGTTGTCCACTGCTGAAGATATGATCTCTCACTTTGTAAAAAAAAATTCCTCTACAATATTTGTTGGAGTTAAAAACAAGCACACAGTTCATCTGAGAGTAGATAAGCGGCCCGTAAACAACTACGTTTATTCTTAATAAGGAATCGTAATGCATGTGCGAACGTCGAAAAGAACCCGGAAGTTTCTTCTAGATGAAACGCAACAGATCATTTGCACATTGTACAAATTTATGAGCATAGCGTTATTTAAAAAAGTAGATTGATACTGTATATGACAATCTCAATTATAAAGTTACTAAAGGATAGATATTTAAAGTGGTAGTGGCATACTGCCCTGTAATGAGGTGGGGTCATGATATTCGTAGGGCAGCGGGCAGAGACTGGAGGAGCAGAGCTAAAGGCCGAGCTCAGTGACGTCCATGGAAGAGGTCTATGTCCAGCAGAGGACTGATACAGGCTTATGACGTGATGTGTGGCCATACTGCAGCTTGTTTTTAGCTGTAGCACGAATGGGTCAGAAGGACCACTCCCTCACAGAACACCAGCGTGGAAAATAGTATGGATACAGGACGCCCAGTTATGGGTGGCAACGAATTCCATCTCAGCCCTTAGGGGGGACAAAGCATTTGGACTTTTTTGTGGTAAGATTAATATATTTATAGGCTGGTGTTATGATTTACAATCATATGAACTGTGTGCCCGTTTGTCATCGATTTTTTTAATAAAATAAAATTACTGTGTGAAAACTATAAAAAATTTAGAGTTTATTATTATTATTAAGAGTGCGACACATTGGAGTCCTAAAATCGAACCACAAGTCAATAAGTTAAGTTGATTATTAAGTCAAGTCAATCGAATAACAATTATTTTTTAGTTACGATCCCGGTGCTAAACTTTGGCATGCTGATGGGCTGGCAGTCACCAATGACGCCGATCCTGCAGGACCCTGGGGGCCCCGCTCCTGAACCGATCACAGACGACACAATATCATGGATGGCGTCGATCACATTCTTCCCACCAATATTCTGTGGATTCCTGGTAGGGGATCTGGCAGACCGATGGGGGAGGAAGTTAACAACCTTGCTGACGTCACTAATGCTTGTGGTAAGTCTTGTAACCTCAAATACTTTAGGAAAGTGTCTGCTGGAGTCACATCAAGATCTTTCAGAATCCACTTCCCACTGTTCTGTATATATGTATACATAACAGGAAAGAAATGTATACCCAATGAAACTTTGTTTATAACTAGTTAATATCCGTAACGATAAAATATTTTTCATCATCATCAGCATCATCATCCAAAAAATCCACTAATGAAGATTAGATCTCTCAAGTTGTATAAAGATTTTTCTTCTACAATATTTGTAAGAGTGACAACCAAGCACACAGTTCACCTGATAGTATATAGTGATTCGTACGGCCCACAACCCACAACACGTGCAGACTCATGTGCGAACATATCTGTGAACTAAAATGGAATGCCCCGTTACCATTATAAGGTAGGAAAGAACGTTCAGAAGTTCCTTCTAGATGAAACGCAACCTACCTAATTTCTTTTTTATAAAATATGTGGCAAATGAGCAAGCATCTCACCTGATGGTAAGTGATTACCGCCGTCCATGGGGATGCCCATGCAACACCACAGGAGTTGCAGATGCGCTACCAACCTTTAAGAATCGTTTAGGCTCTTGAAGGCCTCTAAGTCGTATCGTTTGGGAAATACCGCTGGTGACAGCTGATTTCACAGAGTAGTTGTGCGTGGCAGAAAATAACGCGTAAAGCGGTGGATTGTCAACCATCGAGATGATGACGATAAATATTTATTATATTATATTATAGATAGATATTTTAAGCTGGTATTAAGCACAAGATCAATCGAGGTTCACAATGGAGCAATTCAGCTAAATTAGCTGAGCTTTGTCTGTGCTAACTTAGCTTAGTTAGTCATAAAACAAACGCATGACTCTTACTGAACTAAACTAACATAAGGTAGAAGGTAGAAGTGTTTCAGCCCTCATTGTTGACGAAACAAGTGCTTCTTGAATCTTTCATGACGATGATTGGTCATCCCTAATATAACAAAAGAAACAGCTCGCTGTGGATCCCGAGTTGAATGAGATCGTGGTCTTCTCCAGGCTTGGGCTACGGCCTGAAAAATAAAAAAGGATGGCCCTGATACTGTAAAAATAATAATGCATTTTTTTTTAAAAGGACGTATTAGTCTGTAATTAAAAACTTGGAAAATTTTAACTTTCCTACGACTTGTAATGGATAAGAATGTAACAATGGTGCAATTGAAAAATCTCAATCAGCTCATACTCGTATAATTAATGTCACATAATTATACAGTATTTAATAGTTGTAAAATAACTCTTGGAAATAATTGATAATACCTCAAAGGTAAGAATAAGTTACAAACAGAATGGCTTAGGTACAAATAAAAGATAGATATGGAAAAAGGGGGAATATTAGGTTAAAAAATTAAAAAGTGGAATCTTTACTTAGTCACGCCGTAGCAAAAAACCGTAGCACCTATAGTTTAGTGCTGCACATTTGCTGCAATTTTACGCACATTTACAATGTTTGCTTCAAGACGGGATAGCTTAGTTAATAATAATAATAACTTAGTTAATCCCAATCAATATCTCATCTGAGGGTTGGGATTCCGGGACGGGCAACTCCGGACTCAAATGAAGAAGGTGGTACTTTATACAACTATTTGACGCTAGGATTCCGTGAGGGCCCGGCCCTTCTCTGCTCGACTGAGCCCACTCAAACAAGTTGATACTAGAAACTAATTACATGGTTGCAATCGTTAGTTCGCGCTTGCTCATACGTCCTCGAAGTATTGCAAGAATAAGGCAATCGCAATTGTATTTTTGTGACGTTATTAAAGTGTACGCTAAGAGGACTTTTAGGCAGGCTACCAAATAATTGTTGTCATTAACGGTCACAACTTCGGAATGTTCGTGAGAATTTGATATAATATACCTGTGGCTCAGGATAAAAGATGAAAGTGCAGATTTTTTTTTTATTACATTGAGAGTAACAAACGAGCACACAGTTCACCTGTTGGAAGTGATTCCTGCAGCCCATGACATCTACACTCATCCTTTCATTCATCAAGGAATCATAATGCAGATGCGTTGTCACCCTTGAGGACTGAGATGGAATGACTACCAGTAATAAAGGTCTCGGATCCCTGCACTCGCTAGATGAAACATAGCAACATTATGCTGCTATTTTACGCTAGTATTCTGTGAGAGCGTGGTCCCAACCCGGTCGAGCTGACCCATTCATTATGCACCTAGAAACAAACTGTAGTATAGCTCTACCACTGTGAGCCGCTCTTTATTTTTCTACCTGTAGAACGGGTCGGCTCTACAGGAGAAGGACCATGAATCACAGAATACGAGCGTATTATTTACCTGTGGAGTTTCGTTTGGTTGTTGCATTGTCGAGACTCTTAGGTACTGCTGCTGCTTCGGTCTTAGTGGCCAGAGGTTAAACCATCTGCATTATGAGTCCTTATCGAGCGATGAATGAGGGTGTAATGGGCCGCAGGAATTATATACACTACACTACACTCGCTGCCACGGCTGCCATCTATTCGTGGAACAAAATAACCTGCGCCATTGATGTCATCCGGTTATAACTACATGTACAACGCTATAGACTAAACCGTATGACATGATTGCCACGGCTGCGTGGAAGCTTTCAAAGTAAATTGTACTATAAGTCCTTACTCATACTTAAGCTTACCACGGCCGTTCATAATTAAACTTCACATAAATCATTCCGGTTGTAACCACTCGTCATCAGTAATTGCGGCAGTGATAATTATCAGCTAAGAGTTTATAAGAAACTCTTTGTAAATTTGCCTACTTGAACGTTTCGAACCATATAGAACCTTAATACAAAGGTGTAGGGTTTACAACTATGTGTGTATATACATATATGAAAATGTTAGTTATTGCACATGTAAATTTGCCTACTTGAACGTTGCGAACCATATAGAACTTTAATTCAAAGGTATAGGGTTCACAACTCTGTGTGTATATACATATATGAAAATGTAAGTTATTGCACATGTAAATTTGCTTACTTGAACGTTGCGAACCATATAGAACCTTAATACAAAGGTGTAGGGTTCACAACTATGTGTGTATATACATATATAAAAATGTAAGTGATTGCACATGTAAATTTGCCTACTTGAACGTTGCGAACCATAAAGAACCTTAATACAAAGGTGTAGGGTTCACAACTCTGTGTGTATATACATATATGAAAATGTAAGTGATTGCACATGTAAATTTGCCTACTTGAACGTTGCGAACCATATAGAACCTTAATACAAAGGTGTAGGGTTCACAACTATGTGTGTATATACATATGTGAAAATGTTAGTTATTGCACATATAAATCGCCATTATGATCCGTAACGAATAACGATAATCAAGCAATAGACCGAGCCGAGGTTCGGCACCCTCTAGGGCATCCTCGCAGAACAGGGTAACGGTCCAAGCGGAGGAGGATTTTTTTTTTTTTTATCCTTTACGGTACTAAGCTCGTTTGCGCTAAGACATTGTCCAACACAATAGTCGAATGGCATACACCGACCTACGATCTTATATTTTTCAGATCGTATCCTAAACCAATAGGCTATTGACGCTTCTAAGCTTAAGGCTACCGTCCCGCAAAACGAACCTTGTTCAAAATGGTTACGGCATACCATCACGTGAAATGGGAACTCGTTTGTCAACCCCAAAAATTAAAAAAAAATAATATTCCACAATCAGTATATTGCCGGAGTCAGTATAAGTGACGCGACATTTGATTCTGGCATTTGGACAACGAGGTCGAACGATATCGCGTCGTTCACTGATAAGTCGAGTCGTCGAGGCGTAGGTAATACTGGTAGTAAGTAGTAAGTAGTGGGTAGAGACTACCGTAACTAGCCTTAAGCAGCGGACGACTATGTTTTCTTTACGTTTATAAATTTCAACATGTCTTAAGTAGATGAAGACGTATTTAAAACATTTTGTTAACTTAAAATGGCAGTGCGAACCGGAGGTCGAAATAAGGAGGATGTGTGTGTATTCATTAATTAGAAAGACGAAACCAAAAAATTAAAAGAGAACGAAGTTTGATTATTTTTTTATTTTATTTTTTATTTGAAATAACCAGCAGCTACATAATATGTATTACATTAATTTATTTATTACGCAGACAACATCGTTATTCACAACTTAAGTATAAAGTAATAAGAAACGAAAGAAAACAATAATATAAAAGTATTACAGTTGAGTTAAGACAGAATAAATGAATACAAATTAATAATTTAACACAATTAAACAAACCAAAATTAATAAAATTATGATAAGTTATCTTACATCTACGTAGCACGCACAACACTTCCCCTGAACAACGCAGGCGACGCCGCAAATATATAGTTTACTATTTTATTTAATATAATCTTCAAATGTAAACACTTTTATAAAAAAAATTAAAACGGTACAATGGGCGGATTTAATACCTATTGGCATTCTCTACCAGTCAACCCTGGAGATGGAGAAACATGGACCGAAGGCGTCAGCAATGACAAAAGAATCCTTAATAATAATATTTAAAAAAAAACAATATTAGCTATATATTAACATTAATTATATTCCGGTTAACCACTCCAACTAAGCTGAATATACTTATGCTAGGAGGTGGTACACGACGATAGTCGAATGGTGGATTCGAACCCACGAACTTTAGTTTCTTAGACCGTACCCTAAACCATTAGGCTGTAAACAGAATATATGTAAAGTACTGAATATAAACTGTAAAAAAATTTTCAAGTTCTAAAATAAATTAATGCAGAATTAGTTCAAAGCGTTCCCCCTGATGTCATTCCTTACACGCACATACAATTTCAGTATAATCATTATCAGAGGAACAAACGAGCACATATTTCACCTGATGGCAAGTGATTTCTGCGGCACATGACATCTACATTCATCCTTGACAAGGAATCATAATGCAGATGTGTTGTCATCCTTGAGGACTGAGATGGATCATCTTGCCACCAGTAATAGAGGTCTCCGGATCTCTACACTCACCAGGAGAAACACAGTAGCATTATTCTGCTATTTAACGTTGGTATTCCGTGAGGGCATGGTACCTTCCCCGATCGAGCTGAGCCATTCATACTGCAGCTAGAAACAAACTGCATCGTAGCTCTACCACTGTTAAACTCTCTTACTACTCTTGGTATTTTCTTATATTTTTGGTGAATATGTATTTAAATATTTTATCTAACTCCTCACGTGCAACATATATATATAGCACATGCATCTGCAATATTAATGAGGACGGATGTTCTAGATGTTTATGGGTCGTAGTCAGTATTTATCATCGGGTGAATTGTGTAGTCGTTTGTCATATTTACTTTTAAAAAAAAAATATAGACACGGTGTCTCGACCATGTCATGTTATTATAGCATACGCACAGTCGGCGTCGCGATTCAATTATATACGAGTGCCTGCGCCTTGCAGACATAAATATCGGTTCCACATAAACCGATACGAAAGCGTTGAAATGTATTTGTTTTTTTTTTACTGCCAGCATTATTTAATCATTGCCCCTTCTTACCTTACCTTCCAAGAAAACATATCGACCCTACTTGATTTTTTTTTGTTTTTTTTTTACAACGCCGTGTCGTCTACCACCTGGCGTTTTATATAAAAAAACGTTCCCCAACTTTTTCTTAAAGTTTTATCTAAGGATTGGCCGGTTCGTTTTGAGATTGGTTATCTAAGGGTATTTACCTTTATACTGAACCCCAAGGCCATTTAGGTTAAACACTCCATAGTCCATTGTATGGGGAAAAAAAAGGTTTAAAAATTGTTGTATTATTTATATATAACCTTTCATCTTAGTAACTCTTTTCTCGTATATTTCGATAAAATGTTGTGGTTAAATTGGATTGGTTATGAGATAACAATTTAATTTTTTATTTTATTTTAGCACCTAAACGTTGGATAGTACATAACAAGACAACCTCATACATATAATATTATACACAATACACCATTTTAGACTGCCGATATCGAAATCACTACTTAACAAGTGGACACGTCGGAAGTATGGCGAACTTGGACTCATGTTTTTTTTTTTTTTTTTTTTTTTTTTTACAACGCCGTGTCGTCTACCACCTGGCGTTTTATATAAAAACGTTCCCCAACTTTTCTTAAAGTTTTATCTAAGGATTGGCCGGTTCGTTTTGAGATTGGTTATCTAAGGGTATTTACCTTTATACTGAACCCCAAGGCCATTTAGGTTAAACACTCCATAGTCCATTGTATGGGGAAAAAAGGTTTAAAATTGTTGTATTATTTATATAATATATATCTATAGAATATGTTAAACGTCTAATTCAAATCCGATACGAAAAATCCGTGAATTTAATTAATTATTTTGCTGACAGATCAGTTGGGTGATCACTTTATTCTCATTGCGACCCTGGGCGCTTATCACTTCGCGTGCAGTGGCAGGTATGGCGTGTGCTGGTTGTTATGTCGTCACTCCCCTCTACTTGAAGGAGGTAAGTGCCACTTGTAAAAGGAATTAATGCAATAGAAATATGACCTGATTGCCGCATTTTGATAATAAACGTCTAATCAAATGTGATGATATCAGATAGCCTTATTTAATGATATATTATAGACTGCCGTGTTTTGCTTCGGGAGTGTAAGGATCTGGAGTGCCAGTTACCGGTCGCTAGTCATTTCATCTCAGTCCTCTAGGGCAGGGGTGGCTTTTCTGTATATAAGATCTAGTATTTATCTTAAAAATGTGTCGCGATCTACTTGTTGTCATAGGCGTACTCTAAAGGGGAATGAGGGGTGGTACTATTTTTGTACACTGTGCTTCAGTATAAGGTGCATTCCAGCGAGGTATGGATAGATAGACCGGTAGATCGACCAATCTGACTTTTAGTCACCCTGCTCTAGGGTGACAACGCATATACTAGGTGTCCCGTAAGTAACACGAAAACTTAAGGAAAGATAGGTGGACGGGTAGCCTACCAAACAAAAAAAATGACCTTAGTGTTACCATTTTCATACAGATATTGTGATATTTTAAATTTCTAAAATATCAAGAAAAAAGTAATCAGTGTTTCACTACATTTTAGTCCGTCACTGTCGAAGGCAAAAGTTGAAAAACATAATTTTTTTAAAAAAAATATAGACACGGTGTCTCGACCATGTCATGTTATTATAGCATACGCACAGTCGGCGTCGCGATTCAATTATATACGAGTGCCTGCGCCTTGCAGACATAAATATCGGTTCCACATAAACCGATACGAAAGCGTTGAAATGTATTTGTTTTTTTTTACTGCCAGCATTATTTAATCATTGCCCCTTCTTACCTTACCTTCCAAGAAAACATATCGACCCTACTTGATTTTTTTTTTGTTTTTTTTTTTACAACGCCGTGTCGTCTACCACCTGGCGTTTTATATAAAAAAACGTTCCCCAACTTTTTCTTAAAGTTTTATCTAAGGATTGGCCGGTTCGTTTTGAGACTGGTTATCTAAGGGTATTTACCTTTATACTTAACCCCAAGGCCATTTAGATTAAACACTCCATAGTCCATTGTATGGGGAAAAAAAAGGTTTAAAATTGTTGTATTATTTATATATAACCTTTCATCTTAGTAACTCTTTTCTCGTATATTTCGATAAAATGTTGTGGTTAAATTGGATTGGTTATGTGATAACAATTTAATTTTTTATTTTATTTTAGCACCTATACGTTGGATAGTACATAACAAGACAACCTCATACATATAATATTATACACAATACACCATTTTAGACTGCCGATATCGAAATCACTACTTAACAAGTGGACACGTCGGAAGTATGGCGAACTTGGACTCATGTTTTTCTTTTTTTCGGGCTTATGGCCGCTGTTAGCCCGAGGGTGGACTCACGTGTAAACTATTATTTGTTCGGCATATTTTGGAGACTTCTTATACTATAGAATATATATTAAGTTTTATATTTTTCCAGTTGTAGAGCAAAAAAGCTGCAGTTTGTTTCTAACTGCGGAATTAATGGGTCATCTCGAACGGGGTAGGACCACGTCCTCACAGAATACCAACGTTAAATAGCAGCATAATGCTGTTTTGTCTCGTCTCGTGAGTGAAGGGATCCGGAGACCTTTATTACTGACGAGGCATTGTATCTCAGTCCTCAAGGGTGCCAACGCATCTGCATTATGATTCCTTGTCAAGGATGAATGTAGATGTCATGGGCCGCAGAAAACATTTACATCAGGTGAACTGTGTGCTCGTTTGTTACACTCGATGCAATTAAAAAATAGATATATTTATAGAATATAATATTTTATTTTTAATTTATTTATATAATACATATATATCTATAGAATATGTTAAACGTCTAATTCAAATCCGATACGAAAAATCCGTGAATTTAATTAATTATTTTGCTGACAGATCAGTTGGGTGATCACTTTATTCTCATTGCGACCCTGGGCGCTTATCACTTCGCGTGCAGTGGCAGGTATGGCGTGTGCTGGTTGTTATGTCGTCACTCCCCTCTACTTGAAGGAGGTAAGTGCCACTTGTAAAAGGAATTAATGCAATAGAAATATGACCTGATTGCCGCATTTTGATAATAAACGTCTAATCAAATGTGATGATATCAGATAGCCTTATTTAATGATATATTATAGACTACCGTGTTTTGCTTCGGGAGTGTAAGGATCTGGAGTGCCAGTTACCGGTCGCTAGTCATTTCATCTCAGTCCTCTAGCGCAGGGGTGGCTTTTCTGTATATAAGATCTACTATTTATCTTAAAAATGTGTCGCGATCTACTTGTTGTCATAGGCGTACTCTAAAGGGGAATGAGGGGTGGTACTATTTTTATACACTGTGCTTCAGTATAAGGTGCATTCCAGCGAGGTATGGATAGATAGACCGGTAGATCGACCAATCTGACTTTTTAGTCACCCCTGCTCTAGGGTGACAACGCATATACTGGGTGTCCCGTAAGTAACACGAAAAACTTAAGGAAAAGATAGGTGGACGGGTAGCCTACCAAACAAAAAAAAAATGACCTTAGTGTTACCATTTTCATACAGATATTGTGATATTTTAAATTTCTAAAAATATCAAGAAAAAAGTAATCAGTGTTTCACTACATTTTAGTCCGTCACTGTCGAAGGCAAAAGTTGAAAAACATAATTTTTTTAAAAAAAAAATAATATCTTTTGTCGTTCTCAACTTTTTCCAATGAAATTGATCTAAATTATATTTGAATATAGAACAATTGTTAGAGTATTTAAAAAAATAATAACAAGATTATTATCTGCCCATTTGTATACACAGTAATAAAAGACAGAAAAAAAAATCTCGACATCTCGAAAATGGTGACACTTTTACTAAGGTAATTTCTATTTGTCTGTTTGGTGACACGTCATCCTATTTTCCCCTTAAATTTATTGTGCCACTTACGGGACACATCGTATATCTTTTTTCTTTGTTCAGAATGGATGAAATTATTTAAGGACTGCAGTGAAACATTACTCATATATTTTTCGTAACCCTCAATTTACATTAACGGACACAACTTCACCTACAGATAGCATCGGACAACGTCAGAGGTGCGCTGGGTTCCCTCTTCATCCTGTCACAGAACCTGGGCTACCTGGTGGTGTACGTAGCGGGCGATGTGTTCTCCTTCGCGGCTGTCATGTGGCTATGCACGGCGGTGCCGGTGCTGCATCTTATAGCATTCCTCGCGATGCCAGAGACGCCTGTTTTCCTTGTAAAGCAGGGGAAGTTTAAGGTTTGCCATCCGAACTCTATGATATAATATAATACTCTAATACGGTCTAACGTTCTTTAAATTTATTTTTATTGCTAGTTACCGCTATTGTACTGTATTCTAATATTATGTGTGGAATAGGTCTTTACTTATGAAATTGCCGTTTTGTATGAAATAACTTAAAGTATTTTTTTTACAAACTTTTTTATTTCTGGCATTCAAAGTAATCACCCATGTAATAATCGATGCATCTTTGCCAACGCAGTGGTAGTTTATTGATGCCCTTCTGCTGGACGGGAGGCAACAAACTCTTCAAAGGCATTTTGTACTGCCTCAAGGGAATTGAATTTTTTTCCCGCTAAAAAGTTGTCCAAATTTTGGGAAAAGTAATAGTCGGTGGGTACAAGGTCTGGTGAGTAAGGTGGATGAGGTAGAGCTTCCAACCCCAACTCTTGCAGCTTGGAGACTGTCTGTTGTGCAGTTGTCGTGTAGGAGCAGCGGGAACGAACGATCGATCAAAGCTGGTTGCAGATGTGCGAGCTTCTCCATCATTGTCTTCAGTTCTTCACAGTACACATCTGCAGTAATGCTCATGCCGTTTGGTAAAAAACTGTGATGAATCACACCGGCACTAGACCACCAAACAGTGACGATCAACTTTCTAGAGGTCATTTTTCGTTTAGGGTATGGCTTTGGTGCTGAACCAGGATCTAACCAACTCGCTGAGTGCCTTCGATTGTCGAATCCACTTTTCGTCGCACGTAATAATTCGGTTCAAAATTCTTTAATTTCTGTGCCTGTTGAGCAGCGCGAGGCAGGTCTCAACGCGTACGTCGCGCTGGCGATCTTTAAGTTCGTGGGGCACTCATCTATCAAGCTTTTTTACCTTGCCAATTTGTCGCAAATGGACCAATATTGTTTTGATGTTAACATTAAAAGCTGCTGCTAGCTCGACTGTAGATTGAGTATCATCAGCTTCCACAATTGCCTTTAATTCATCATTGTTGACCAATGTCCGGACGACCACGAGGTTCATTGTTCAAATCAAAATTTCCAGAAAGGAACCGGGCAAACCAATAACGGGTTGTACGTAGGTTTGTAAAGTTCTCTACGTAAATGTTGTTGATGTTACGCGACGTTTGTACTGCGTTGATGCCACGAAGGAACTCATATTCCATAATTACACGTCACAAGTATCCATTATGACGAAAAATGTTCAAACTTAATGAAAATACAAAGCTAATCAATAAACAAAAGACTGAATTTGTAAAAAGAATGTTCTGGTATAAACAAAATTAATTTGAATTTATAATTCAAAGCCAATCAAAACTTTTTTTTGGTTTGAAATGGTCAATAGTGAAGAACGTCAATTTCATAGGTAAATACCTAATATTATGTATTTAATATCTATATGTTTGTTTTTTTCATTATTTTTAATAGTTATGCTTAGTCTTTTCTTTTATAAGTTAGTTTGGTTGACTGGTAGAGAATACCTTTGGCATTAAGTCCGCCCTTTGTGAACCTTTAACTTTGTTAAGGTAAATACAATAAAGAGTAAATAAATAAATAAATAAAAATGTTATGTAACGATAGCAGTGTAGTATTGAAAAGACTTAATTTTACATCATGATGATGATATTAATTTATCCCTAATGGGAAAGGCTAAGGACTTTAATCCATACAGCCAGGTCTTGTTCGTATGATGGTTGGTCTGAAACTGTCTCAACTTTACAAATTGACAATGACCTTAATTTTACATCAGCTTTTAGAGAAAGAATCTAAAAAATGATAAGTGGTGGGGTGAAAGTAATAAGGCGTCCCTAAAGTTAAAAATAAATGAAGATCTTATTTTTTAGACTGCAGGAACGTTGTGACAGTGTTTGGTAAACAACATAAAAATATTTTATAACTGTCTACATAATAACTAAATACTACGATTATACGTGATATTTATTTGTGCTTTTTAATTTTGAGACTAAATTTAAAATTTGAAAACTTTCCGTAGCTACGTAACTATTCGAGGGACGATGTTTGTGCATAACAAATGATTGAGTGTGTTTGTGTGCATATCCAGCGACACATTACATCGGATGTTACATCTGATTATGGTAGAGGACGACAAGTGCCTTTGAGTTTGTGCAAATGTTTGCGGCACTATAATATATCCTGCACTGTTGATGACATTTGATAACAATCAAAGGAAGTCGCCGATGTACCAGGAAGAAATGATCTGTGACTACGATTTAATAGAAAGTGAAGTATTTCCTTCGTTTAGAAATAAAGAGGGTATTTGTAAAAGCGTATTCCACTGAAGCATCGACATAGGTTTCACTTACCATTAGGTGAACTGTATGCACTGTATGTTTGTTAGTTAATATATATATATATATGTATATATATATGTATGTATATATATATATAAACCTAGTCCGGCCATACGTTCTGTTACAAATGAAAATGAGATTTCTTTTACTGAAGTAATGTATACTTTAATCTGTTTGGCCACGAGTAATATCAGTAGCACAATAGCACAGTGACTTACATCTCGTCACCAATCCAGAATATTTCCAATCTATCTCGCAGCGCGTCTTCGCGAAAGCGCTTTCGCACTCCAACCCGTTAGTGGTAAACGCCGCAACCTATGATCCGGAACCGAGCCCGGAAACTAGGAACCATCGACCTCGTCACGTCCTCGACGACCCTCACTTCATGGGGGAGCTGAATTCCAGTCCATTCTCAACGGACCCCGGACCCACACTCAGTACAGACATCTCGACGCGTCGCTCTCGCCTCCGACCGCGACGCAATCTTCGCGGCACCGCGTACACTCGTTACACCTGCGTGTCAGGGCGGTTCTCACGCCCACAGCTTCCGATTGACAGACAACAGTTGGCGTCCGTCAGAGGCTAGGTTAGCATACTAAAACCTTGAACGGTCAATAGTCATCACCATCCATTCTCCACTCCGGAGAATCTTTCGATAGCTAGGGAACTGGCAACTTGGGTGGCACCATCAGATAAGTACGAGTACAGAGCAGACCGACACGCTCGGTTTATGAGCCCTTTGTGTAAGGTACGGTAAAGTGTACAAATATAGGAACCCCTCAGTTCCGTGGGCCCTGTGTCCGATGAAGCTGTAAGAGTCGCATAGGCTAACAGAATCAACATCAACAGAATCTGGATTTGGCCACGAATCTATGGATTTACACAGTGTTTCCAAGGGAAACAGTGCGTAAATCCACTTTCGCCACTGCTTGCTCCAAAGATTTTTTAAGAGATTCAATCTCGCCGTGTCGTTTAGAGCAGGCCATGCCCTCTAAAACTGACCATAATTTGATGTCTAAAAGGTTGAGGTCTGGGCTAGATGAGGGCCAGTCTTCAGCTCTTATAAAGTCCGAAACGTTGGTTTCAAGCCAGGCTTGGGTAGTTCGTGCCTTATGACCAGGTGCACGGTACATTTTTAAAAAGTGTATTGCTGAGAGGTTTCACAACATGATCCAAGACTGTATTTTGATACACTTGGCTAAAGTTTTCACTCCTGTTTCACAAAAATGTAGTTTTGTGACTCCTTGATAAGACACGCTCCACCAAACCATCACTGACTCTCTCTCTCTAGCGGGAATCTTCATTTCTCGCGATAAGATTTTTTACTTCCCAATGGGGATTTCGATGAATTCTGCCTTTAACAGCATTAACAGCCTTTGTAGTTCCAACAGCACGCGGCCGCCCCGATCGTTTCTGATCCTCGACAGAGGACGTTTTTTTGTATCTGTTGATAGTACGATATACGAACATACGGCTGATACCAAGCTTTTGAAGTGTCTGGAATATGATCGACGGTTCCATACTCACTTTGTGCAAGGCGATCACTGCAATCCTATTTACTTTAACACCCCATTCCATATTGTAATTTGATAATGAACACGAAAAAATATGTGAAATGGCGCAAAATCGAAAAAGGTTTTTAAAATAATACACGTGTTCCAAATTCGTGTGTGTGAAGTGTTGAAAAAAAGAAAAGTTTTTATGTAACAATAGTTATGGCCAGACTAATTATATACATATATACACATCGATGGGCTAACGTGTTGATGAGTGCTGTTGAAACGGATGCTTTAGGAATGCTGTAGTCCTTAACTAGTTGTCGTGACTTGACATGTTTGAATTGGGTTTTCCGCTTTAAATCGGTTACCAGTCTAGAGACGGATTACTTGTTTTTTTTATGTAACAACAGTTTACACGATCGTAAGAACGACTGTAGCACATAAACTCTTTTGACAAAAATGACAAAATGATGAATGTAATAGATTATTTATTTGATTGACTGAATGATTATTGGAAGTGATGGGTTAGAAAAATACATTTTTCTAGAAATTTATTTATTAGAATAATTTTAGCTAATTGTAGCTCTACGACCTTTAAAACCACTATATAAATCGTGTTGATCATAAACTTATAGGATATATAATTCTGATGCCAGCACAGAAATATACCGAGCTAATTTAATGATGGAGTCGGAAGGTAACCATTGTTATAAATGTTTGTTGAATAATTAGCATGTGTTATGCTATTTAGCTCTGCTATTTTAGACACAGTTAGGCACTATTACTAACTACGACCATAATTGATGGCCATGGTATTTACTATTTTAACATAAAAACAGTAGTAGTTACCAAATCAAAATTGGGTCCCACATATATCTTGGCTTGCTTGCTATGCTTGGGAATCGCTCATCCTCTGCGCTGTCAGACAAGTGAGACAGTTTCCCATCGTAGACACAGATCGCCTAGTCTATTTTAGTTATCTTCACGGTGTTGATATGATATTCTGTTGTAGGACAAAGCTACAGATATTAAATTCAAACGTATCACATGTTATATGTAATGGAAAGCTATATTATATTGACGGTTGATTTATGTATGTATATTAGAAATATTTCTTTGTTCAATCTGTTCTTCTCTGGAACGCTCTCCCTCCTGAAGTCAGAGAGGCTACAAATCGTTACGCGTTTAAGGTAAGCAAAAACGTTCGGAAGCAATTTCTCAATAGATTGACAGAATCATCTCAATATTAAATGATTATGTATATATATATATATACATATATATATATATATATATATACATATATGTATATATATATATATATATGTATATATATACATATATATATATATATATATATATTTACGTAGTTTATTGTTTACATTTCCTCAAACTATTTAGAGTACGTCGTCGTTCACATTTGCTCTTGTAGATTCTGTCCATCCAAAGGTTACCTTGACAGACTAGACCTCTACGGGATAAGGTCGCACATGGTATGACTTATTAAAAAATCGTGTAAATATATTTGTGACTCTTTTATAACAATAAAGTTATATTTGTCTCTCTGTTGCTACTGATGGCTTACTTTACAGTTTGGTAGATTGTGATTAAATTTATGTATACACTTATCCGTGAAAATAATAATTAAAAAAAATATCTAACGACCATTTACCAACTGTGTAGGTTCTAAAGAGGGAACGTTTCGAACAAATTGGTATTCTTCGTTTAACATTTCAATATATCTTTGCGGTTCGGTGGGACAAAAGACATTGCATCTTATTGCAAGTGATAACTACAGACCATGTTATATATAAATATGAAATTGGCGTTTTGTATAACTTTGATTTCAAATAATCTGGCGTATGGTTAGGATTTCCAAATTCGCTTATGTATATTTTATTATGCTTGTGTTTTAAATTTAGTAAATCATTTACGCCATTTGTTTTTTTCCTTGACTTTTTCAAACTTGAAATATCGCGTTATTTACGAATATTAAGTTCCACCGTGGCACCAGCGCTACAGAAACATCTCAAAGGATTAATGATATGTATGGGGAAGCTGCTGTAAAAGAAATTAAGGAACTTTTTGGGTTCCAACGTTTTCGTATTAGAGATTTTGACCATCAAAACAAAGCCCTCGGACGGTCGGAGAAGCAAGTTGACAATGAAGAATTAAATGTGATCGTGGAAGCGGATCCGTCGCAAACTACGTGAGAGTTAGCGGCAGGCTACGGTGTGAGTGACAAAAAAATATTAAATCACTTGAAACAAATTGGAAAAGCGAAAAAGCTCGAGAAATGGATACCGCATGAATTGAGTGAAGCACAACGACAAACACGCATTGAATGGCTGCGTTTCATTACTCAACTTCACAACAACGAAGTAATTTTGAACTGTATCGTACTTGTGATGAAAAATAGATACTGTACGACAATCGAACATTCTCATAACAGTGGTTGAACCAAGGGGAACCGGCCAAATCCTGTCCCAAGCGAAAGTTGACTCAGAAAAAGGTACTGGTGAGTGTTTGGTGGACCAGACCTGATGTCATACACTACAGCTTCCTAAGATCTGGCCAGACGATTACGGTTGATCTGTGTAATCAACAATTGCAAACCATGATGGCAAAGCTAACTGTTAAACAACCGAAACTGGTCAATTGCTCTAGCCCACTGCTGCTTCATGACCACGCTAGATCCCATACTTCACGACAGACGGTGGCTAAATTAGAGGAGTTGCGATTGGAATGTCTCCAACACCCATTATGCTCCCCGGACCTTGCTCCAACAAATTACCACTTTTATCGGAATTTTGACTATTTTATTAATCCTCGCTTCCAAAATTTTTTCAGCAATTGAATCAATGAACTTCCTATAAAAAGGCGAAAGTACATAGATAATAATGGTATATACTTTCATACAATAAATATATAATTTCATAAAACAAAAATACTTTATCCATATAATACGCTAAATTCATATGACCTTATATATCCTCAAACATGATTCAAGATGGAGGGCTTCGCTATCTGTAATTTTACATACAATACACATATATTATAAATTGTTATATTCACAACACGAATACTGATTATTGTTATGTGATACTATAACTCTGAATTATATATAGTAATGGATATGTAGAAATTGTAATTTTTATTATATTGTTTACTATAGATTAACAAAACAATCAAGTATATGTTTATGGCGAGTTTGTTGAGCTAATTTTTCATTCCATCTATACGGCTTTGTGGTTCGTTTTATCAAATTTTAACATTAAAAAAGTACTTACCTATTTTCAGTTCTCTAATACATGACACATTTGTGTAAACGTCTGAAATATATATATTTTTTTTAACACATGTAAGTTTCATTACATTAGAAATATAGGGTAGTCCTATCAGGTATGACTAAGCCGGGTGACGTAGGAGGTAGGTTACCCGGCTACAGGGTCACGGTCCTGATTTCGATTCCATTTACATATAGAGTAACAAACGCGCACACATTTCACCCGATGGCAAGTGATACCTGCGGCCCATGACATCTACATTCATCCTTGACAAGGAATCACAATGCAGGTGCGTTGTCACTATTAAGGACTGAGATGGAATCCCTCGTCACCAGTAAATATCTTTATTTACTGGTCACCGGATCCCTACACTCACCAGACGAAACGCAGCAACGTTGTGCTGCTATTTTACGCTGGTATTTTGCGAGGGCGTGGTCTTAACCGGGTCGAGCTGACTCATTCTATCTGCAGCTAGAAACAAGTAGTTCTACTACTGTCAATAATTGATGTCATCTGCTATTACTGAGAACTCGTCATGGTCGTAACCGGCATTCCCTAGCACAAGCATTGAAGGTTAGTGACAGTAGTTATGGGAAATGTTACTAATACTGATGGCATTGGTAGTTTAATTTATTTTAATTAATGTCACTGAGCTACTTTCTTAACTAAAGCTCAAGTATCTCATCTATTTGTGATGCTGAAAAAAAGTGTAAATAGTTAAAATAACACTGAATGTTTAAACATTAAATACATTTCATTAGTAAACATTTCTAGAATTCTTAATTTATTTTAATTAATGTCACTGAGCTACTTTCTTAACTAATACTCAAGTATCTCATCTATTCGTGATGCTGAAAAAAGGGTAAATAGTAAAAATTACACTTAATGTATAAACAATAAATACATTTCATTAGTAAACATTTCTAGAATTCTTCATTTAGTTTAATTAATGTCACTGAGGTACTTTCTTAACTAATACTCAAGTATCTCTTCTATTCGTAAACATTTCTAGAATTCATAATTTTTAGAACATACCTAATTTACAATTTCAATGTTGAACACAACAGCGTTTAAAATATTTATTAGTGCCATGGCCAGGTTGTAGAATATTTAGTTCTTTATCTACAGGAAAATACCGTTTTAACATCATATATCTTTATATTTTGTAGCTTTAACAAAATTATGTTTAAAAAACCACGAACATAATGGCGATGATATTGTATTTAATTTGTAGATTTCTGAGAATATGATAATTTAAATTGTCCATAAATAATCGAATTATTCTCAACTCGGCTAGAGTTTATTTCCTTATTTTTTGAAAAATCGCGTGCTCCATTCCCTCGTCGGTCATTATATTTATTAAAAATATTAACCGTATATTATAAACTCCACTTTCCTCCTATCCACGGTGCCAATATTTTTAGACGTGACCCCTAAAATTACAGCCGGCACAAGCAATTATATAATTAATATATATGTTATATATGTTTTCCCTAATAAGTCTCTTATGTTGGAAAGTAATATAAATAAAACAATATACGCCGAACAGATACATAAGTCGTGTCTAAATTTAAGTAATAGTCTGAAATCGAAATACATTTTTTTTTAAATAAAGATTTATCATAATTCATTTACTTTATAATAGTCTGAACACCTAAAGACTTCAATTAGCAGGAAAGAAATATCGTATTTGTGATGGTGTGTTCTATAAATGATTCACTGGCGTTGCGATGAGATATTGCATGTCTTTGCGCTTTTTACCGAATTTATCATGTGGAGTGTTCCGAGTTGTTCGGATTAATTCCAACTACATCACGACAGAATTCAAAACATCATCCTCATTATCACGAAGGTTACTTCGATGTTTTCCACCACTGTGCGCTTCACGCGACATTTCCTGCCACGCACAGGAATCTACTCTATGGAATCAGCTCAGTCGCCAGTGGTGCTTCCAAACCAATAGGACTTAGGGACCTTCAAGAAAAGAGCTTACACTTTTCTTAAAGGCATTTGCGACTCCTCTGTTGTTGCGGATGCTCATAGGCGACGGTGATCACTTATCATCGAGTGGGCAGCATGCTCGTTTGCCACTTATTCTATTTAAAAAAAAAGATTTCAATATCATGACGACAATAAGTGACATTATCATTTATACCATTACTCATAGGCATTTAATGACGATTTTATTTAGCACGAAACCTTTACGCAATAGACAAGATCACTTACCTTTTTCCATCTTCTAGGAAGCACGAGCCGTGTTAGCTTGGTTGAGGAACACAAGCGTAGAAGACAAAAACCTAGAGGAAGCAGTACAGAAGCTCGAAAGGGAAGAAGAAGTCGCCAAGTCTATGAAAAAAGCCAGCTGGAAGAGCATAAGTAAGATACACATAAATATTAATCATTAACAGCAGTCTGTGGACAGAGTCTAGTACCAGGACTGACGTTTTTCTCTAAATTAATTTCGCCTCAGTTTATTTTTATACAATACTATTAACATTACTTACAACCGGATTAACCGGACTTAATCGGATTAATCACTCTATGTTGAAAATGCTTGTGCTAGGATAGACCAGTGACAGGATAGACAGTCGAGTGGCGGATTCGACTAGACGACCTTAAAATTACTATTATACAGTACTCGTAAGCTGTTTTTGATTTTGTGTTTCATTGCTGGTTTTTTTTGTTGTTGTAAAGTAATGTATTTTTTATGAAACTATCGTTACATTTAGCTGTACTAACATTGAGCAGCGTAGATAATGCTGATAAAACTAATAAAAAATATGATTATTTTTAATCAGGATCGATTATTCTTCCGTCCCATCATCAAAGGTGTCATTAGTACTATCGTCTGTCTTCGTTTTCGGAAGCGGTCTCCTAATACCCTGTATATGTCGAGCCGTGATATTTTGCTATTTATAGCTACTTGCATTCGGTCAAAATTGGTTGTCAGCCGAGTACACCGTGAAGGTGAGGTTGACATTTGAGGAAAAAGGATATTCCCCAATGTTGATGGCCTTAACACTTTTTATTTAATTATTAAGATCATTAAAACACAAACGTTGGTATCAAAACATGGGTATTATATATAATAACAAAGATATCTTATTAAACAATAGTTGTCAGTGCAAAAAGATAAATATGTATATAGTAAACATGTAGACTAGACAGCGAGACGACCTACGATAAACACAAATAAAGGAAAAACACAGTATATTGTAGTTTATTGGCTCCACCGGGGAAAGTATACCAGCGTGATATAAAACTATGCTGAGTTTCGTATAGTATAGACAAACGGACATTCAATTATTTAATGATTTAGGGTACGGTCTGCGAAATTTGACATCGTAGGACAATTGTTGTGACAGCTGCTACCATAAGGAATCATAATGCAGACGCGTTGTCATCCTTGAGGACTGAGATGGAATGCCTGCTCACAAGCTCAAAGTTCTCCGAATACCTTCACGAACCAGGCGATATATATTGGTAACGAACCGTCTCCTAGCACAAGCATTTTAAGTTTACTTTGAAGAGTTTAATTGAAATATTATACTGGTAACGAATTGTCTCCTAGCACAAGCATTTTAAGTTTACTTTGGAGAGTTTAATTGAAATATTATACTGGTAACGAATTGTCTCTAGCACAAGCATTTTAAGTTTACTTTGGAGGTTTAATTGAAATATTATACTGGTAACGAATTGTCTCCTAGCACAAGCATTTTAAGTTTACTTTGGAGAGTTTAATTGAAATATTATACTGGTAACGAATTGTCTCCTAGCACAAGCATTTTAAGTTTACTTTGGAGAGTTTAATTGAAATATTATACTGGTAACGAATTGTCTCCTAGCACAAGCATTTTAAGTTTACTTTGGAGAGTTTAATTGAAATATTAGTAAAAGCTGGTAGCGAGAACCCTCAGAGGACAAAGAATATATATCTTGAATTTTTGTCACGGTAGATAAATAAGTAATAAAGGTCTCCGGATCCATGCACTCACCAGACGAAACACAGCAACATTATGCTGCTATTTTACGCTGGTATTGTGAGGGCGTGGTCCTATCCCGGTCGAGCTGATCCAGTCATTCTGCAACTGGAAACAAACTGCAGTGTACCACTGTGGATCGCAGTCTTTACTTACTATTACATTAACTGTGTGCTCGGTGACATAGTTATATATGGAGGAAATTAGCGGCGTTCTTAGTCTGTGTTATTTTCTAAAAACTGTTAACTGCTTATTGTATGTCCTAGATCTAGAATCGTCCATTGCTATATCCAGTTTCCACAGGCGGTAACTGAAAATAATAAATTTTGCAACAATTAATAGGTTGTGTATGTACGTAATTAATTGTCTCCTGGTACATTGATGTTAAAGAAAACACGTGTTTTAATAAGATTGCTGCGTGGTGTTGCATTAAGATTAATGCTTTGTAGCTGGTCTTCTGTTCGATTTCAGTCTAAAATTTTAGCAAAATAGTTTCCTTTTAAAAAATAAAAAATATTTATAACAGCGCTAGAGATACACAGAGAAAAGAAACACAAGTTAACATATAAAGAAGAAAAAAAAATCCAACGTCTCTTTTATTACACACTTCTAGTTAACTGCAGCATTCGCACTACGCAAGCCT
The DNA here is from genome assembly GCA_029286865.1 of Teinopalpus imperialis. Classification (NCBI taxonomy): domain Eukaryota; kingdom Metazoa; phylum Arthropoda; class Insecta; order Lepidoptera; family Papilionidae; genus Teinopalpus; species Teinopalpus imperialis. Next base: position 8,312,389 of record JAGSMU010000015.1, read on the forward strand.
GTACCGCGATGGCTAGTTACGAATTTCTTTTTTTAAACCTTTATCACATGCACGTCTATTATATGGTTGAGTAGTAAAAATAATCTTATAACTATTCTGTTTTGGTATATTTCAGTTTATACTCAATATATATATAATGATACTACAATATATAAAAATAATATATTATATATTTATATATATATATATATATATATATATATATATATATATATATATATATATATATATATATATATATATATATATATATATATTGAATCTGGGGGTGTGTTGTATTTATATACCTTACATTACATGTGAACCTTCCGAACTTGTTGCACGTTCATTACATAGCTTTATGGAACGGGACGAAGATTGAGTGCGTGTGTGTTTGCGCATGTAGTTATAAAATATTCTGCGTAGTCGATACCGTCTGGTAATAACGAGAAGATATCGCCGTAGTCGATATCTACCAGGAGGACATACTGATAATTATTCTAATTATCAGTATGTCCTCCTGGTATATTATATCATCATTATTCGTATCATATGGATTATATTCGTTCACTTCATGTGGAACTACACGTAAGGAAGTACTAAGAAGACACTCGCTTTTCTCTCAAACCAGTTTGCCATTTTAAACTAGAAACCTTTCGCGAGATTGATGGATATTTCTAGATTTTTTTGAACGAGCAGATTTCGATTCGACACGATCAGATTTCCTGATAGTTAGTGATTTCTGCTCCCAGTAAGACATATACTCGATAATGAATCATAACGCAAATTCATTTTCAATGCAATTATAAGGTATCCACTCTCTTTGGCTTGCATTCTTTGAATGAGGTTTATTTTATAAAGAATAGGTGGCAAACGAGCTGGCAGCGTCCAGTCAATACAGATAGAAGCGTCGCTGGAGTTTCTTTCTCCAGCGCCCACGTTTACCAAAGTGCTGGTACAGATAGCTAATAATAGAATTAATGTAGATAATTCTTAGTCAGAAGCAACTGAACGAGCCGAGGTTCGGCCCACTCGGGCACCCTTGAGTCAGACGCTCTCGCGGTACAGGATAACGGTCCAAGCCGTGGCTCCCTCTTGGGAGACCTTGTGCTGGTTACCCACTAATATAGGTCTCGGTCACCCGGCGTAACTGTAAAAACCCTCGGGCTAACAGCGGCCAAATGTCCGAAAAAAAAGATCAAGCAGCTCTCACCTGAAACTGAAAGTAAGTTATCACCGCTACCCATGAATATATATCCAGATAATGAGAAAGAAATGTTGAATTATGTCGCCGTTTACGATGTGAACTCAATTTAATCATTCTATAAATGACTCTATGACCTATTCGTACGTATAGACTTATTTAGTATAATTGCTAAAACTCCGTACAAAGTATATAATTTTTTTAACCATATGATAAAAATAAGTATCGAACATTGAACTCAATATATCGGTCAACTTGCACGTTTGCAACACGTCTCGTGTGTTTTTGCAATAAACCCGTTTAATATCTATTTTCGTTAAAAACATTTCATTTCAACTTTTATATTTTTTTTTTTTAAATTTGGTTTTTCACCATACGGGGATGGTATCGGTATACAATGCCTATATGGTGCTTGGTTAAAGTTGTTTCACTGATATTAATGTTGTTATAATATTTGATAGTTTTTTGATACGGTTTAATTAAATATAGTCTTGATTTATATAGTGAGATCGACGAAACAGTTTTATGCAAAAACAATATTAGTTGTAAAGACATGATATTTGCCTTTTTGTTTTTTATTTATTTATTTTGGGTCATCTACAGCGCATACATGAAAACAATCTTAATCCATAAATACGGTTAGTTCAAATCTGATGCATGCAGCATCATTAAAGATGAACATGTCACGGATATTAAGTTAAGTGTGATTTTTGATTATTTATTTTTAATACCATAGGACAATATTTAAATAGTTTGTGTAGGCATTGTGAGATAAACATTTACAATAAAGTTGAAAGGCCCTACATTTTTATTCTATATTTCAAGCTGTATGAATTGAACAAAGATATGGCCAACTACGAAAGACTAAAAAAACTAAATTAATGTAGTAAATATTAAAATCAAGTTTATTATATTTAATTGTAGACATTTTTAAAGATATTCTGTAAAGTTCTGAATATTTTGTCGCATGTCCTTTACCAGCAATAATAGCCCAACATCGCGTAGCATTGATGAGATTAATTTGTTGTAAGTTGATATTGCAATTTGCTTCGAAGTTTCTTCAAAGGTCACATAAAGATAATGAACGTTAGTATCACGTTTTGTGGCCACCACTTTCTTCACATGGGACCACAAATTTTCTATAGGATTGACAGGACTGTACCCCGCCAAAGTTGACCGTTACTTATTGGCACCGTAGAAAGTCTTTAACCACTATTGTTGCTGTATGTTTTGGATCATTGTCTTGTTGGAAAGTCCAAAGCACCAGAAAACTTTCCTCTGTATAGAGTAACATAGTTGTATTAAAAATATTATTGCACTGGAATTTATCCATATTGCCTACAATTTTCCTAACAGGTCCATCCAATACCATGTCCGGAAAAACAGTCTAAAACTGTGATATTCTCTACTCCATGTTTGAGTGTTTTCTTCGTATACATTTCCTTATTTGGAGGACATTTCACATATTTGTTTTGTTTAAATGTAGTACCTTACTAAATATTCTTCCAAATAAGTTTGTCTTACAGAATCGCCTTTTTCTTGCTGACACACCCCTCGACCATCCAGATATTCTTCCAAATAAGTTTGCCTTACAGAATCGCCTTCTTCTTGCTGACACACCCCTCGTCTCTCCAGCACCAAATACTTCGAACCGAATAACCTCTGAATCCAATTAAAGGTTCTTTTTTGACTAACAATATCATTCTTAAGAGTTCGCGTGCGTTTGTTTTTCTAGGTCGCGGTTTCCTAGGTACTAGTTTTCTGTTGTGTTAACCTTCTTGGCATAATATGTTTTATATTGTACATGTTGGGAACATGTGTACTAACATAACCAGAAAGATAAATCGAGAATTGAAATTTGAAAAGTTACCTAATTTTTTGAACACACTTCGCATATACGTTTATATAGTTTCTATACATACATAAATGTATAAAATACCTAATTGAATATTAGTCCGATAAAAATGTATCCATTCGAATTCGGTTACTGGAATAAGTAATGAGGAGTCTACGCTTGAAAGTAAATTTACTTGAAGGGCCTTTTTCTTATGGAAAACTCTGTCATACCATTTTTTTTTTGTATTTAAGCTGACAAACGACATGATTATGAGTGATCCCTGTAGCCCAGAACACCCACATTACCTCTCGATGAGGAATCATCATGATGAGATGTGTTGTCATCTCAGAGGATTAAGATCGACGGGTATCCGGATCTCTACACACAACCAGTCAACACATAGCATCTTTATACTATTAAGCTATGCGGTCGTACTTCTTCCCCGTTTATGCTGGAGGTGGAAACTGACGTAACGCTGCGTAACTCTCACACCGTTAGAATAATACCGCAGGAAGATGCTGCTTCTAAGTGACATAGTACATACAACAAGGAAAATCCAACAATTTGTCATAAACAAATATGCTCCTCAGAACGAATGATCGAACCCTTGACCCGCAGCGCAGTCGCCGGTCTACTTTAGCCACTAGCTCACGCGGCCTTTAAATATGTGTTTGGAATCATGAAAAATTACTGTACAAAAATTTGCTTAAAATAAATATTGTAATTTATGTTTATATATGTATATAGACGTACGAATTCTATTTAGAGTATGATTAAAATCTTTATATTTTAAATTGATTTTTCCAGTTCAAGATAAAACAACGTTCAAGGCATTCCGCATCTCATTGAACGTGATGCTGTCGCAAGAGACCTGCGGATATTTGGTGGTGTTGATGTACGCCGGCTCGATATTCGAGCAAGCCTCAGAGTCGATCAGTCTGAAGCTCAGCCCCAACAAGCAGACCATCGTTGTCGGTGCCATACAGCTGCTAGGTTCGATCGTAGCCAGCTGCATAGTGGAGAAGACTGGGAGGAAGGTAAGATTTTATGATATTATTAAGCATAGTTAGCCATGTGTAAAAAATTTGGGTTGACAATCTTTTCTTTTTGTGTTTGTGTAATTCTATTGGTACTTTATAGCTTTAACTAAGCAGACTCACGTGTGCTGAGAAAGTTGACAAATCCATTGACACGCATGAGGATTTTTGATTTGAACTGCCTCGCTACCAATAATTAGGTTCCGGATCGTTATAAATACGGATACGTTGAGAACGTTCACAAAACTAAACACTAAAGTTTATGTCGCTATTTTTCTATGTGATCGTAAACACTCACGTAGAACAAGACAAAAATACCTCACGCTGTAAGAAATATTACTCAAACATAATTTTCCTTTCCAGTGGCTTCTGGCAAGCACGTCACTGGCAACGGGACTATCTATGTTGGCATTGGGCGCTTGGTTCTACATCACGTCGATGTCGGTGTGGTTGCCAGCGTGGCTGCCGGTGCTTGCCATGTGTCTGTGTATATTTGCCAATGCGGCTGGCTACCAGCCGGTGCCTTACGTGATTACCTCTGAGCTATTTTCGTTTCAAGTAAGTGATGCTACTCGTTGATTTTTTTTGTTATATCAGGTGATAGCCACACAGATCACACCATATCCATAGTCAAATAAGATTCAAGATGTATACGTGATTGGCACCCGAGGATAGTAATGGAATACTGCGTCAACTGTGATTTGTTCAATGGATCCGATTGGATGTTCGGTTGTCTCACTGTCACATGCTACTCTATTCTTTGGAGATACTCACGGAGAATATTCGTAGATATTATATACAACTGAGGAACCATCAAGAAAAGAGACTACTCCTTTAACCGCTAATTTTTTATTTTTTATTACATTCGGACTAACGAACGAGCACACAGATCACCAGATTGTAAGTTATTCCTTCGGCACATGATGACATCTACATTCATCCTTGACAAGGAATCATAATGTAGATGCTTTGTCACCCTTGAGGGCTGAGATGGAATGCCTCGTCACCAGTAATAAAGGTCTCCGGATACCTACACACGCCAGACGTAACGCAACAGCATTATGCTGGTGTTTCACGCTGATATTCCGTGAGGGCGTAGTAATAACCCGGTCGAGCTGACCCATTAATACTGCAGCTAGAAATAGAAGTGTAGCTCTACCACATAAAAATCTTCCTTCCCTAGTTGAGTCAACCTTGTAAAACCACTTATGCCACAGCTTAGAGCATGCTGTTACTCTTCGATTGTTATATAAGGCATAATAACTTAATTATAAGTAAATTCAGTAACTTGTTCCTTGTATATCATCATAATCTCATCAATCCATATTAGTTATCTGCTGGATATACTCCGGTTGCGTGCCATTGAGCTCGATCTTCGACTACTCACACTCAGCTCTTACCACGAGAAGATCGTCGCTGGCCAAAGCGAGGGCTTCCTACAACACGCCAGCGACGTTGATGGTTCTCGGTCGAATCACCAATTCCGAAGACGATGGGAATCTCAAATGCTCATAGCATAGCCCTTTGCATAGCTCGCTGAGCGATCTTAAAATTTGTGGACCAGCGCAACCGCGAGTGTTCACGTTTTGACCGTGTATCAAGATTCAATCAGTCCGCTGAACATAGGCTAGGACTATCTTACAAGTTAATCAGTCCGCTAAACACAGGCTAGGACTACCTCACAAATTTTACCCGTCCGTAAAGGCCGTCTCACCATCAAGCCAAGGTTCGTTGCTCACCGCATTTCCCAGTACGAGGTTACCAACTTCAGTTGATCTATGTTCCAAACATCTTATTCATTAATTTATTTCTTGCATTCCAGCACCGCGGCATGGTAACTTCCTTTGTCAGTAGCATCGACGCGCTCAGTGACTTCCTCCAAACGAAGGCATATGACCCACTCCTCAAACTTCTGGGCATCCATTGGGTCTTCATCATGTTTTCATTAGTTTGCTTCCTCGGAACTCTTTACACAGTCCTCTACGTACCAGAGACAAAGGACAGAAGTATAGAAGAGATCTACGCTATTCTTGATAATAGAAAGAAAGAGAAGAGAAAAGATCTCGAAATCGGAAAGGAGACTAGTCGATTGTAATTATTTTGATGTAATATCTAGACTAATTGACAAGAATTATTTTTGTTAAAGGATAATTCGGCTTAACGAAGTTACTTAATAAATTATATACTTAATAGAGTATTTTAATTTATTTTTAAAAATATTTACTTTGCAGGTTAAGTAAAAAATATAAATATGAAGCATAAAATCTGCATAACTAGATTTTTTTTTCACTAAATTTTCATCTGATTTTAATTCTCTTATCACACAGTCGGCAGAAGTTCTGGTAGAGCTCCGTTCATAGGTTTTGTCTTTTTCTGAATTATGGAAATCTGTTCACAGAAACGAGACAAAAACTAACTATATATTATACTGTAAATTAAAGTATTAGTAAATATGTGACAGATGAGCAGATTATATGTTTTAAAATAACAACAAAAAAATAACGTTTATATCTTGTAAATATTTTTTTTTCATATCAATAATTTAATTTACCTAATACGGTGTAAAAATAAAGTACTTAAAAACAAAAAAAAATGACATACTTATAATGTGTATGTATGTAGAAGTCCAAAAATTTGAGATGCATTTTACTAATAAATTACGACTTAAAAAACTTTTTGCGAGCATTTTCGAACGAATTTGGTGTATCTTGGGTTTATTGGATATCAATGTATATTATGAATAAAAATAAACAAATTGTTACCCATTCCAGATGACAATATATATAGTAGATCAATATAGATAGAAAAATATTTTATAAATTCTTTAGGCCTTTTGTAATATCAGAGCCTAAGTAACAATATATCTAAAGGTATAATAAAGCAGACAACATAAATAAAAATGAGGTTATTCAACGGATTAAGCAGCATGTTGTTTTGTAATGGAAGAATAAAATAAACCTGTGCCTTTTTACTCTAAAAAAAAGTCTAATAGGAATAAAAAATTAAAAAAAAACATCCAACTACTCAAAGTTTTTAAAATAATTAAATTATCTATACCTATAAAAAGAAGATATTATTCTTTTATGCACAATTAGAATAGTCCATTGTTTCTCAACCTAGGGTGGGAGGGGGGTCTGAATCTGATCAATAAATAAAACCCGTAAAAGATTCGTTTATTAAAGGAATGAATTTTAATATAGTTTTATAAAATTAATAGTTGCCATGTAATACAACATGACAAAATAAATTTGCTTTGTACGAATAAACTATAATTAAAATATTATAATTTTATAGCGGGGGGTTGTAAGGGGGTCGACATAAATATGGTTGAGAAATAATGAACTATAGTATAAGGTACATACTTAGTAAAACTTGTAAGTATGTGCGGATCTATAGTTATAGTTTGGAGGGAGTGAGAAATTCAAGTTTCTTGAAGACTCAATACGGAATATATTAAAAAAATATAAAAAAAATAATTTTTGTCTTGACTCTACTAGATCCGCGCCTGCTTATATCTTTCCAAAACTTATTTAGCTATCTATTAAAACATACAAACCATAATGGACCTTATATTTGAGACTAGTATTACAAATAAGATTCAATATGGCATGAAAATATTTTAATACTTAGGTATATGACCTTGATGAATAATTTTATTAGACATTTAAATGTGCCGATGATATGATCTTTATTGCATTCGTGATAAGTATGAATTTAGGAATTATCATGTGCATAGATAAATTTGTAAAGAGCCGTGTTCCGACTATTGTGATATTAATAACGAATTATAACTATTTAAACCTTGGTATTATTAGCTTTAAGTTTGTCGAAGGACAATAAAACATTTTATTTATTAAATTAACTAATTCATTTAAATCCCCAGTTTACCTGTTCACCTTGTTTTTAATTCCTGATATTCAAAAAATGGGCATGTAAGGCAAACGAAGATAAGGTTTTTGGTATATTATAGGCGATAATCTAACAATCTGTTATGCTGGGCTGATAATGTCCTCCGGGTCCATTTCGACGACGGCGTTATCATCTGGTTATTAATTCGATCGGAATATTTTATAGTGCCGTAATCATTTGCGGCATTACTTGTCGTACCCTATTACGATGTAGTTAGACAATACCATCGGAGGAAAATACAGTTTCAGGAAAATGAAGATGCAATGTCAGAGAAACGGGACACACATACAACACACCCAGACTAAAACCAACAATATCGTTAATTGGTTGGTGGAAACGATTCAAGGACCAGTTTGTTTCTAGTTGCAGAATGAATGGGTCAGCTCAACCGGGGTAGGAGCACGCCCTCACAGAATACCAAAGAACGTAAAATAGCAGCATGACGCTGGTGTGTTTCGTCTGGCGAGTGTAAGGGAATCGGAGACCTTTATTACTGATGACGAGGGGTTCCATGAGATGGAATGTCCTCGAGAGTAACAACGCATCTGCATTGTGATGCCTTGTCTAGGATATTTTTTGTCAATATACATGTCATGGGCCGCAGGAATCACTTGCCAGCAGGTGAACTGTGTGCTCGTTTGTTACTCTCAATGTAATAAATAAAAGACAATCTTTGTGCACTAAATCTCAGAATCATGCATATGAACTTTCCTTGGATCTTATTGTATATAGGGCATTACATCAAATCAAGGAAGGCACGACGTAGCACATAAATATCTAGACGTAAGAGAAAATCGACCGAGCCCATCAACATAAAGGTTAGGGGAAAAAGTTTCTTCGTATTTCATAAGTAAAAAGTTGCAGTAAAATCTCTTTGGTTGTATATCTGGCCGGTTTTGGTACCATTAAATAAATAACATTTTAAACAGAAAAATAATAGTATATATAATGAAGAAATACTTACCTACCGCAAGAACGTGCTAAAAAGATCATAGTCAAAAGGACTAAGCTCGACGGACTAACGAAACCTGTATTAACTCGCAATAAGATGATGCTGTGTATGGTAGGATTGGAAGGGCATCGTTCATTATGAGTTTTTACCGCCGGCCAAAACCATAGATTCGGATCTATGGCCAACACTTGATGAGACTTAAGCAGGAAATGGGGAATAAAACTGCCTTCCGAAGTTTTATTAGTTATCTTGACGATTCAAAAAGTGTTTTGTATAAACCTACTTGAATAAAGCTTCTTTCGGTTTTTTTTTCGGGCTGATGGCCGCCCGTGGGTTTTTTGTCGTCGGGGTTGTAAAGGACGTGCTACGGTGTGTCCGTGGCACGCTCTTTATGATTCGCGATGGGATTGTAAATGGCAGCACTTATAGTCGACGGGTTTGTGTGTGTGACGGCAGAGGCAAAATATCGGCGGGTAGCCCGCTTCAGGTACTGAGCTATGGTCGGCAGATCAAAATCCATGTATAGATTTTCATTACACAAGAACCACTTGCGCATGAAACGATTTTGAATTACCTGAAGTCGGTGAATGATATGCGGGGAGGCATGCGCAAAGACGGGGGCTTGTGTACGTCATTATGAGTCGAATGCACGCTTTGTATAGTGTAATTTTATTATGCAGGGACATTTTGCTATTTTTATTGAGTAACGGGTGCAAACGACCTATGGCGAACGCTGCTCAATTTCGTACGCGTGTGATATGCGGACCGAAGGTGAGTCTTTCATCTAATGTGACACCTAAGTATTTGACTGTCTTTTATCTCTATAGTTGGGAGATGAGCCGTTTTGTTGCGCCGAGAGAAGTACATGGCTGCACTTTTGGTGGGGTTAACCTCGATCCTCCATTTCCCTAAGGCGTTGGCTGCGGATTGGAGATGTTTACAAATAGCGTCTGGTTTGAATCCAGACACGTAGAGGCCGGTGTCATCGTCTCTCTACACCGCCAGTGCGCAGTATGTCGTTGGTGTGGAGTATGTATAAAATGGGACCTAGGACGGAGCCTTGTGGTACTCCGGCACAAATGGGGTGAACCTCAGAACGCGTTCCCTCGACGCGGTACCGAAAGGTTCTAATGTGAAGAAAGTTCTTTTTATTAATTAGTTTATTGCTACACCTATCGCAATATCTTACCACACCTTGAGTTAACTGGTAGAGAATGCATTTGGCATTAAGTCCGCCCTTTGTGAACCTTTAACTTTGTTAAGGTTAATGCAATAAAGAGTAAATAAATAAATATGTTCAGATTGGGGATAATTTATTATACCTATAAAATGCTCTCAAATCTCTTCCTATTCAAAAATAAAACAATGTATCAAGATTATTAATATTTATTTACATATTTTTACACAACTACAAATATTAAACAATACTTCCATAAAAACATTTAGGCGAAAAGAATTGTGCATTAACTTTGGTATAGTCAGTTCAGTTTAATCATATTTTTAAATGGGCCGTTTAGATAATGTTTTAAATAAGGTTAATATAGTATTAGTTACATTATAGCACTCTAATAATACCTACCTTAGGTCACAACCAGTATTACACTATAAAACAAAAAAAAAACATTTAATAACATTAAATGAATTAAATCCGCTCAATATTTTTAAACATTACAAATCAATATAAAACATTTTAAACTAAAACTAAGCTACAAAAACGTTTCATTAGTCATATAGTAAAATAATCTTTATTGTAATGGAATAAGTCTTAAATTCATATAAATCGTTTATTTTAAAATAGACTATCTCTATGCACACAGATCTCGAGTACCCTTTGTTTACGCAGAAGTGAATTTTTAGGTGTTTTTATCAAAATATGGTTAAGGTGGTAGATACTGCAAATTGATATTAAATATAGAATTGAAAAGGTGACAAACACCAGTCAGCGCATAATGCAGATATTATTTGTTCCTGTCTACGTACACGATATTTAGTTTGTGTCTCTGTCTTTATGTATATTTGTGAGGGAATAACTAACTAAATAATCATTATTATGTTTGTGACATATAAATATGGATTTTTTGGCTGCTTTATACAATGATTTTTAATTTGGCCGAGTTATAGTCTTCGGCAAAATTACGTATACTGTTACGTAATATATTCTGTCCTTTACACGTGGATGTCAGATATAAATAATAATTTATCTTAATTGCCTTCACTTGACGTGATTCGTTTAAATTTAGTTTTCTCTCCATTCTGTGACAAAAAAACACGTACACCTCTGACAGTGGCATAAGTATGACGTCTGCGTTGCGGTGGTTAGAATATCTGACTACTGGATCGAGGAACGATAATTGTGCAAAACAACCAGGTCTAGGTGTGTTGTGTATGATTACCGTGTCCCTAACACTGCATCACAGCCGTCGTCCAATATGATAGACATCTGAATATGGAAAGGTATGACGTGTGCGCGGCATACAGAGTGCATATTTGATCGACGCTTACGACAAAATAAAACAAGCGCATAAAAAAATGTACAAATAAAGGCAAAAAAAAAAATGTACACCCTGTGTAATCTGACAATATCCAGAAGTTATCATCGCACTCGCAATCAACACTTAACGTTCAAGTCGGCATTTATAAAATCCATATAAAATTTACACACCATACGGTCCTTGTATAGAATGCTATAAAATGATTTCATGTTTGAAACTCCTCGTGAGCTGTTTGTGCGGTAGCACGATGGAATTGAGAAGTATCGTTTCAGCCGGCACTACAACGCTCCCACCTGAGGAAGTATTCAATAAAATCGTTAATTTTGTAGATTTGTGTATTGAATAACATTATATAATTTATTGCGGGTGACAAATTTCTGTTAAAGTCTGATAACCGTGGCCCGTGACGTCTACATTAATAATCGACGAAGACTCAATATGTCCATACGTTATCAACCCTGAGGGATGACCTTGTCACTTTTTTTTTTAAATTTATTTATTAAAATACATTAAATTTAATTACTAAATAATAGTTTCGCCAAACTGCCAACACAGTTTATTGGCGAAAACTGCACCCATAAATCTATCTTAATAGTAACTAATACATAGGATATACTTTAATTTTATATATTGCAAAGGTGTATTTATTTTAATTCGGTTTATTATATTTCAAAGGTTTATTATATTTCACCGTAGTGCGGCGGCTGAAGGCCACTCACTGTTAGACCGAATAAATAGTTTTCGGGCTGATGGCCGCTGTTAGCCCGAGGGCTTTTACAGGTTCGGCGGGTTGAGAGGTGACCGAGCGCTTATGGCGCTCAGTCGAGACCTCTATATAAGGGTAACTAGCATAAGTGCTCCCGAGAGGGACCCTCGGCTTGGACCGTTACCTTGTTTCGCGAGAGCGTCTGACTCGAAAGGGCGGAACCTCGGCTCGGTCAGTTGCTTCTGACAGAGGATTATCTAAATTAATATCGCTATTATTATTAACTACCTATACCGCCACTGCAGAATGCGTGGGCGCTAGAGAAGAAGTGGCGCAAGAAACTCCAGTGATGCTTCTATCTATATGTACTGGAGAGAACCGGCCACTGTGTTAGACAGAGGGCTTTAAACAGCTTCCCAGGGTTTAAAGGTGGCCCCGAGCGCTTAGAGTACTCAGGCGAGACCTTTATTTTTGGGCAACCAACCAAATGACTCGAGTGTGCCGGGAAAGGCCGAACCTGGTGGCTCGGTCAGTTACTTATCGACCGAAGTACAGTAACAATAGATTTTGTGCATTACAATGTTTTTGTAGTGACATCATCTTGAGTGTTCTAATGTTATATTATATAGAATTTACTCTCTCTTCTTTTATTTGTTTTTATATATTTAGTGTGTGACCAGCGTCGAATACTTTAGAGATACGATGTTTTGTTTGGTAAAAGGAAGAAAGGGGGGACCTTATTATTGGTGACGAAGCACGCTAGTTCGCAGAGGTGGTAAAGTATTTGCATTGATATTTAGGATGAATATTTGTAATAAGTTGAGGATTGATGTAAATCTCACAGGATGCAGTAAATGTCTTACTATCAATATTTGATTTTCTACATATACACAAACTTAATAATATTTAAGACCCTGCACAGCGGGCCCCTCGCTCGAGAGTCTAATTAGATAAAGCTGTAGTGGTGTCTGGACCAACAGATACAAACACAAAATAAAAAAAAATTGAGCTAACCCGAACAGTGTAAAATAATAACCTCTGCAAAAGAAAATATTAATAACTCATGAGTTACAAAGAAATAATTACCTAATATAGTAATTGAAGGATTTAGTCGTCCATCTGTGTTGAACAGGGGTTGATTGTCCATCTTGGCGAAGGGTTTATTTGGGTCCGGGTCTGAGGGTGTGCCTTCAACCCTCGACCATTCACCAACTGAAGCCTCTTGTCCAACTGTAAGCAAATATCTTATGTAATAATGTTAATAGTTTGTCTAGCTCGACCGGGGTAGGACCACACCACGCCCTCACAGAATACCAGCGTAAAATTGCAGCATAATGCTACTGTGTTTCGTCTGTTGAGTGTAGGGATCCGGAGAACTTTATTATTGGTGACGAGGAATTCCATCTCAGCCCTCAAGGGTGCCTGCCACCACATCCTCATTATGATTCCTTGTCGAGGATGAATGTAGATTTCATGGGGCGCAGAAATCACTTACCATCAGGTGAACTGTGTGTGAGTTTATTAAACTCACACACAAAACTTAATAAAAAAAAAAAAAAAAAATAAATAACAATAACTGGGACTCCGTTCCTCTATCACATACTCACCGTACGAAATACAGCATCATTATGATATTGTTAACTTAACTTAGTATAAGAACTACACTCACCCACAGAATACATGATTAGGGCGTGGTCATGTATGGTTGCGTTATTAAGTATTATGGACTCCTTGATTCTGACTCCAGCTTTTATTGTTACTCCTGCACCTATCGAAACGTTTGGGCCAATCTGTAATAGGTAACACAAACGAAAATAACAGACAATACCGCTAAAGTAATTGTGACATTTAGGCACATTCTTCTTTAGATATTACATTAAGAAAATAAGCTCATAGTTTATGGTAATGGTAATGATATTATAATAATACTAAAAATAATAATTATGTTTATTGTATTCTCTCACAAATTAAGATTAGTAAAAATAGTACAGTACAGATTTCACAGTGATGAAAATATAAATATTAAAATAGTAAAGATTACTTCACTTGTTGTTAGAGATAATTTTATCAATCCTACTAACATAAGTACTTCAGCTTAGTTAAAGTGGACTTTTACAGTTTCACCGGGTTACTTATGTATATTAAAAAAACATGTCTAAAATATCTTTTTAAAGAATGCTCTTAATATTGTATCAAGAACGACAATGTACAGACAAAATAAATTCAAAATATGAAAGTCCCACCGCTATGCCCTTGACAATGTCTCGTTATCTTTCTATATTTTATAATTTGATTAGAAATGGCACTAAGGAATCGAATCGTCAATAGCCTAATGGTTTAGTGTACTGTCTGCAACCATTCAAGTTTTAGGTAGAATCCGTCATTCATTGTGATGAACCACATCCTGGCACAAGCATTTAAGCTTAGTTACAGTGGTTAAGCGGTATATAATTATTGTTAATATTCTTAAAAAATAATTATAGACAAAAAAGTTCAAAAATAAGACACTCACCACAGCAGTGCTATCGACAATAGCGGTTGGGTGTAGAAACACATCAGGCAGTATGTGGCAAGGGGGCGGTTCCAATGATTTTGTTGGATGTAACTCTAGGTAATGCCTATTGGCGTAAATCGCAGAACCAGCTGTCTTCACTTGGGACCACCAGGTTGTGACCTAAAAATATTAATATGTTAATAAATCCGTGATATATTCCACGTCCAATCCTGTTTTTCGTATCACTCCTCACAAAATCTAACCATATTTTCTTTGGTCTTCTCTATAATTTACAATAATCAGTCTTCGATTAATATGGCTTTCATCCCTGCTCATTATATATTCAAGCCATGTGACTTCTGAAATTGTCCATCACAAATGCTTATTCAGCATATATCATGCGTATAGAGACAATGAAGGAACATGTATTTAACATAATGTGAAATTTATTATTAAAATATATTTATTATTTTATAGTAGACATTCTTTCTCCTCCTGCTACACCCAAGTCGATTGATTAAAATTGGGATATTGTTAGATTTGTTATGGCAATTGAGATGTCATTGATTAGGTGATGTCACAAATAGAAAACATTTTTTACAAAAAAAATTGATATAGAGACTACTATGTCATAATATGTGTATAATGTGATAATGTATAATATGATTTTGTGTTGCATAAATATTAACTTGGAATTCAAAGCAAGGACTAGATACTCAAATCATTAGACCATGTGTCAAGTTGGGTTAATGGAAGATAGAATAACGGATGTGTAAATGTGTTTGATGTTAGTTTTTATCAAATATGGGAAGCTTTATCTTGGTGTACATTTTAATATCCCATTATGTTCACTCGCAGAACATCACTATTTTTTATGTTAGGGATGACTAACAAACCTAATGATAAATGATTCTCGAGACCCGTTCTATATTCATCCTTACTAAGCAATATTAATGCAGATGTGTTGTCTTCTCTGAGGACTTAGATGGCATGTCTCAGCCAATAAGGTCTTCAATTTCTTTCATTTACCAAATAAAACCCAGTAGCTACTATTTTAAGTTTGGATTCTGTATAACTGTGGCAATTCCTAGGTCCATCCTATATTTTTGCAAAACAAATCAAAGGCTATATATGTTTTATACATACCCATATTGTACCTAAACTATAAAATGTCATAATAATTTACAATAAATAATTTAAAATAAATAAATTATTAATAAACAAATTATACCTGCAGTGCATATAGCTTATTTGTCCCTGCCAATGGTGACAAGACATCCTGTTCCCATGACATATAACCGGGATGTGAACCGTTTTGTCCATTAGCACTGAAAATAAGTTTTTTAACTCGCTATTAATTTTTGGTGGGTAAATAATATTATATTTATTAACTTTAATTAGTTTAAAATTTATTAATGTTTTTGATAACAGAATATTTTATTTATTTATTATTAGCTATTTAACATTCCCAAATAAAAATAAATAAGTAGTGATAATGATTTTTTTTATTACATTGAGAGTTGCAAACGAGCACAAAGTTTACCTGATGTTAAGTGATTCCTGCCCATGACATCTACATTCATTCTTGACAAGGAATCATAATGCAGATGCGTTCTCACCCTTGAGGACTGAGATGGAATGCCTCGTCACCAGTAATAAAGGTCTCCGGATCCCTTCACTCACCAGACGAAACACAGCAACGTTATGCTGATATTTCACGCCAGATTCTGTGCGGGCGTGGTCCTACCCCGGTCGAGCCCGATTCATTCTGCAGTTAGAAACAAACTGTTGTGTAGCTCTACCACTTGCTTGTTGATTAGGTTTTATAGTCTGTGAATGCTTCCTGGGCAATTGTAACCATGGTGATATTACTACTAGTTATTACTAGACAGCATTACTTCCACAGGATATATTATATTAACATTCATGCAAACTTACTTGTCATGCCCTTCACAAGTCTGAAATAATGCATGCTCAATAAGATCAGCGGAAAGTTCAGATGCACTATCAGGATTACTATTATTTTTTTTTATTTTGATTATCAGGATCATATTTAGGGCTTGCAACAAGTAAGGCTAAAAGTGGTTAGTGTTTGCTTACTCTGTCTGTGATTGAACCATTGAATATACCATTACCAAATCTTAATGTGTGATCTTTTTATTACTTTTCACCCGTCTTACCTATAAAACCCATCTTGTTTCCTCTGGAATGCTTCAGCCATAGTATGGAAAACTTGAAGAGAACATACATAAACCCCACAGTTAATCAATGTGGATACATATGTATTAGGTTTCTCTACGTAATGAGTTACAGCTTTTGTAGACGCATCACAAACCATGCACCCATAGTGGATAGATTGCTGACGGGTTGCTTCAGTTCCCATAATGGTTACCTGGAATAATTTGTTGTTTATTTTATACTTTATAATATAACAAGTAACAAAAATGTACACAATTCATCTGTCTGTAAGTGATAAATGCTATCTAGGACATCTACATCCATCCTCAATAAAGATTTTCAATGTGCACCAATTTGTAATTGGGTATTCTGGATCCTTACACTCTGATTATATCAAACATAGCAGCATTATGCTGTTATTTCATGCTGCTACTATCAGATGCTTCGGCACCCTCAAACATTGAGCCAATTTATAATGCAACAGTTAAAAGCTAGCTACAAGGCTTTACCACTGTTAGATATTACATACATATTATAGTGTCATAGGCATTCATGCAAACATACTTTAGTTCACTTTTTGTCTATTTGCTGAGCCCAATAAAATGGATGTGCAAAAAATTGGACTAATGTCCAGATGAAGGATGAAGAGTGATATTTGACCCTGACAATTAAAACTTTTATAAAAAAATTAAAAGCATAAATAAATAAACATCAATATATAACATAACATACCAGGGCATTAGATCTCTCTTCATGGAAAGCCCATAACTCTTTCAATGGAAAATCAGCACACACATCACCATTCAATAAAAAGAAAGCACTTGGATTGCCGGCTCTCACTTGATCTCTGAAGTGATACAACCCTCCACCAGTGCCCAGTGCCGTGAACTCTTGCAAATATCTATAAAAATATTTATAAATACACTGTAAAATTGTTACAAAACCAACAAAATTAGACAACTAAGTATACAATGTCATCAGTAAGCATTTTAAAATAAAATTGCTCAATTATAAGAGGTCTTAGACAATAATGTAATAAAAACTTAATAACATTACAACTAGGATTGTAAAGATATGTTTGGTTTATAAACAATATATTTACTTTGGAATAAATCTTATGTCTCACCTAATAATTACATGATATTCCTTCTGCATGTCAACCACAAATTGTTGCATATGAGAAGTTGTATAAGAACCAATGATCAATATCTCCTTGCATTGTGCAAGCTTAGCACAGGCGGCTATATGATGTTGGATCAGTGGCAGCCCTGCTACAGGAAAAAGAGGCTTTGGTGTATCCATGGATAGTGGCCGAAAGCGTGTACCTAAAATAAGGTAAAGTAAAAAAGAAAAAATTATTTATTACAGCACTAGAGAAAAGAAACACAAGTTAACATATATATATATATAAAAACAAATAAATCCTTTTTTATAACTTATAGTTAACTGCAGCCTTCTCACTAGGTTAGCCTGAAGGGCGATGGCTAGTTACGAATACATTCTTTTAAAACAAAAGAAAGGTTTAAAACCTTTAACCTGCACATCTATTATATTGTTGAGTAGTAAAAATAATCTTATAACTATTCTGTTTTGATATATTTCAGTTTATACTCAATTTATGAATATGATGATACTACAATATATAAAAATAATATATGATACGTTGAACAAAAATGATATTAAAAGAATTTCAAAATCAAAGAAAACTTTACGTGAAATAAATGTAACGAATATTTGTGAAATATTTATTGAGAAAAAATTAACCAAAGATTTATTTTAAACAAACATAAAAGAAAATAATACTTAAAGCTTAAAAAGTATTTAACTTTGACCATAATTCTCGTTCAACTATCTGATGATAAGAGAAGCCGGTGACGTTGACAAAGCCAAACAAATACCTTTCTGAGGTCCTCCGATTAATATCACAGCTTTTAACATATTTATATTTTAAATTATTAAGAAAAGCTTATCTTTTGTTAAAGTTTATGATACGTTGATATATTATTAAATCTAGCAAGTTATGACTTATTCACGGCAAAGTTATCTTTATCACTATCAATGACACATTTACGTTTACGTTTGACAATACAAGGCAGAGACCGTAGTAGTTACACTGCTAAAATGTAAAGATGCGATCTAAATACATTAACGATATATGTGTGATCCAAATCTATGTTATTATTATTTCTATTAATTTATGTTTACTATATACATTTCATTCAGACATTTTTGTTGATTTGTTTTTATTATGTATGTGAAATGTTATCAGATATTTTGGTGATTTTTAATATTTAGTAATAAGCATTGACAGATAACTAAACTAAAATATCGATCAATAATTCTTTTGGAGACCAGAAGACTTTTGAACAAAATATAAGTTATGTCAATTTTTTCGTATAAATTATTTCTGTTTGGAAAAATTGAGGGAAGTGTTAATTTTTAAATTGCTAAGCATATTGCAAATGCAAATGCAAATTCCAAAATTACAGTATAAGTATCAGTTATTACATATACTTTATGCAACGCTATGACTAATGTATTATTTAATGTATAAATAATGTGTAAATTAGATGTGAACTATTCTGGATTTATCTTTGTGCGATAAATCGATTACAATCAGTTATTTAATTATATTTTCACATTGAAAGCTCTAAAAAGAGCAACTAATGTCGCGTACGCGATACGTTGTTCCGGCCGATTCACTACCTCGAGCACCTCTTCTGGCTCGTCGACACCGCTCTGGCGTAGGACGCGTATCCGGGCGTACACCTTCGCGTCCATGTCCGCCAGTATCTCCGGAGGTGGAAAGCGAGCCAGGATTGAAGCCACCTCGAATGATACCGTGCGGTAACTTCGTACGACCCGTATGGCCATCCTTCTCTGGACACTATATATTATTAGTCCTTTTTCGCCCAGATGGCTACGGATCTCACGAACCCCGCGTAGAGGCGGCGAAGTTCCTCGCTTGTTTCCCCGAGATTGGACAATAGTCTGTGCATAGCACCCGCTATCCTCTCGATCCGGGGGGGACTAGGCCCTCGAATCTCCTCGAAGACCCAGTGACTGTCGAGAGTGATGTTTATTGCGGTACTCGGACGCACTAGTGGGGTGGACGCCTGCTGCGCGACAGCTTGTGGAACTAAAGCACCTCGGTCTTGTGAGGCGCTACCTCTAGTCCCTCGTAGATTTTGGCGATGACAATGTTCGCCTCAAGCACGCCAGCGGGGAGCTCGACTTGTAGGACAGAGTCGTACGCGAGGTACCACAGTAACGGGTCTAAAACCGACCCTTGTGGAAAGCCACACTGGATCTCCACCTGGCCACATTGTTGTCTTTCCCCCGGATACAGAGATCAAGGAGAAATGCAACTTCCCACTATGCTGTGCTATTCGCTAATCAGAAAGACACGCAGAGCAGCGGCGTTCCCTTTCCCCCAAAAAGGAACTTTAAACAGAAATTCAACGACCAGGCACTCGAGGAAGTTTTCTGACATGGCACCCCTGTACACAATCATCCTAGAATGAAAACTGTTAATGTCTTCTTTCTTTAAAATTTACATTTAAACACTGAGTTAGCATTAACCTGAGAGAAGCCATGCCTGGCAACTGAAACACATATAAAAGAACTCTAAAACAGTAGGCAGGTTTCAGGACGGTTATATTTATCTTTAAATTATTGTATATAAAAATAATAAACAAAAAAATATATTGCCAAAATTTTATTCTACATGTTTGTTCATCAAACAATCATCATCAGTCTTTGTTTGTTTAATTAAAAAAACAATTGTTTTTTTAATCTGTTTTCGAATCATTTTTAAGCATATTATACTTTAATTAATTTTAATCTGTTGACTTTTTGATATTGTGTGTTCTTTATTTTTAACTTTAATCTACTTTAGAGATGACTAATTCGCATATGGATTTTATTATAATTAATCTGTATCTTTTGTAATTTAATCCGAAATAAATGATTATTATTTAGTAGTATTTAAGTTAATTAAATTGTGTTGATATTTTTTTCATAAACCTGTTTCCATTTTATTTCTATTTAACAATCTACTTGCTTTAACCTTTAAAAGGGTGACGGATGTGACTTCCGAAATACGTTGGTGTAATAAATGAAATAAATATCTGATATGTAGCACAACTAAAATATAACTAGGTCTGCGATCTACAGCAGACTAACGATGTGTTAATTTGCTTACCAGTGGTAGAGCTACGCAGCAGTTTGTTTCTAGCTGCAGAATGATTGGGTGAGTTCGACCAGGGTAGAGCCACGCCCTCACAAAATAAAAAAGAGCAGCATAATGGTGCCGTGTTTCGTCTGGTGAGTGCAGGGATCCGGAGACCTTTATTAGAGATGTCATGGACCTGTTTGTTACTCTCAATTAAATTAAAAAAAATGAACATTTTTATTGTAATGGTCGTTGTTTTGGTCTCTTGATTTGTAGAATTATATTTTTGATAAGTTTATGATAGTTTTCATTTATGGGTTTTTTGTAAACTGACATAATCAAGCATTGGCATTATTTTAATTATATTTAATAATATTTGAGTTATGTATGAATATGTATAATAAAATTTCGATTTACACGGCGTCAAAGCAAAATACCCTGAAGGAAATTACTTATTATACACCGTAGAAATGACAAGTAGATTGCCTGTCACCACGATAAATTTACTTAAGTTCTCGTCGACACCACACGAACGTAGCTGCCCGTGAATTTTTATGTTTCACCTATTTATTTTGATATATTATATATAATTACTAGGTTAATGTGTTTTATTCCTGTTTCTTAAAGTTCAGTAATGAATTATCAATGCTAATGTAGAGGCAATATTTTGATCACATATCATAAATAACATCTATAAATAGACCAAGACGAAACAGTATTATTATAATAATCATATAAAGAGTAAAATTCTATAAGGATACCTAGTATTCTACGTATGTCATAACTTATTATATGTGTGTGTTGGATGCTTATAATTAAGTTATGCATACATATGGTACTAGCAAATTGATAGTAAAAATAATAGTGTTAATCAAAACATTAAACAAAACTGGCGAAAGCTTACCGCCTTTGAGAACGCGATTCGAACAGATCATCTCACTGTAAGTAATAGTACCCAATATGAACTAATTATGATCTATAATTTTATCTAGTGGGCTTCGTCCTGGGTTAGATTCCTAGCCGAGTTATAATATTTGTCTAGGACAAATTTTGAGGTTTGCTGTTCAACCAATAATGCTTAGGGCAAGGTAGTAAATAAGGGTAAGTAATATTTTATTGAGGCATAAAAGGTAAATTTATATTTTTAAAACAAAGGAGCACCATTGCAATCGCAACCACATTTGCCGACAATAGAAACCACACCACCGGCCGGCACGTCACCTGTAAACTGCACGGTGCCTATTATCGGTACTTGTCCTGTGACGACGGTGCTGCCTGCCACTGGCAGCCCACCAGCGACTTCTAAATCACCCGTACCAGCACCTCCATATGCGCCAACCACTTCACCTACATTCAGACCGCAGCCGCTGCTTAAGGAGTTTGGGAAGCCGTACCCTCGCCCAAACCCGCACTCGTAGTTACCAGCCCCGAAGTTTACTGGGAAATCGCCGAGGCACTGACCGAACACATTCTGATGGAATAAAAAAATATATTATAAGTAGAAATAGTACATTTACAAATTAGTCTCAAGTTGAATTGTCACATTACCTGCATTACGCATCCTTGAAAGTACAAGAACGAAGCAATTAGTAAGGCAAACGAAGACATATTTGTTTTCTTGTGTACTGATTCACACAATTTGCGAACGCTTTTATATTCAATTCATTATCGTTTATTACACATTACAAAGTTTCAAAACACAAAACGCGCAGTTTGTACGAATTTCTTAGTTCGAATAGACGTCATCAACTGCACGTACACTCTAAACGGAATATTGTATCGCTGGTATTTAAAGGTTTTGTAATATTCTGAAATTTTAATATTCTTATAACTTTACTAAAAATTTTACTCTTATGGAAATAACTAAAAGTATAAATATTTTTTTCGTTCAGGGAAATTAATATGAAAAACCTAACAACGATCACTGTAGAATACCGTTTTTTTAAAATGAAATATTAAATAATTTTATAAAATTTAGATAAAAAGTAAAATTAAACTAAATTAGTTCAAAAGAATCTGGTTAAATGGAAAAAATAAAAAACCCAATAAATATTTTAAATATGTATGTAAGTAAAGGGCAAAATATTGAGTCAGTTCTGTTCTGTTTTATTGTGTATAGGATGACAATCGATTGATGGAGGAGGCTTTGCAGTGAAAAGCGCATCACCCATTCCGCCCGGTGGGGTATCTGTCGTATCAGAAAATGAGTATACTGGTAGTTTAGCCGTAGGTGGACAATTGCCGTTCCTGGGAACTGCACACCTGCAGGGCGCGGTTCCATCCGCTGGCGCCGGTGCCGTAACCTATGGTTGCGGATACGGTGATGTGCGCATTGTCAGCGAGGATTACGCTGGAACTGCCTCCGGCTTCTCAGGCGCTGACATTGTCATCGCTCCACGGCCGATTGATTTCGGACACAATGGTTTGCGCGGTTGCGGTTGTGGTAGACAAATTTGAAACTTCATACAACGCTCATAATGATGATAGCTCTTTAATTTTAACATCTGTGGAATTCAATATAATGTTGGTTTACTATCTTCGTCGTATTTCTCTCCATATTATTTACCCAAATAAAAAAAAAACCTGTAAAAAGTAACTGCAATTATGATATGGATGTTCATACCTTTGTATAAAAATTGTAGAAGTATAAAATATACATATTGACACTGCTGTGTTTATCGTGCGAGATGAAAGAGACTAAGTGGGTGATAATACTTCTTTTTCATGACCTAATTATAATTATCGATGCCACTGATTATTTTATATTCATTTAATTGTACTTCCGTTTATATCTAGTATTTACTTAATAATGGGAGAGGTCACACTACATCCAGATACAGAAACAATCAATTAAATGTAGAAATGCTATGGTAGGCAGAAACTAACTAATATATTTATACCTATAGTTATATATAATATATATAACTATAGGTTGATGGTATAGGCAGAAAACTCCCAGCACCCCAATTTAGCGTCTTTGCGTCATGTGATCTATCTTGTGGTCTGGTAGTAATCCAAAATTGACTGCAAATTAGATTGTCCATTTACACCTACACCTTCATGGCAAGTGTTTTCTGTGGATTATGACATCAAAATTTATGCTTGACACATTATACCTATTCGTGCTAGTTTACACCAGTGACGCGATACATCAAGATGTATTCTTACTCCCGACAAAGCCTCTTCCACTTTAATTTCTGCATTGGTTTTTATTATATTCCTAGCATATTTACCATCTCTATTAACACATATCCCAAATATGTACACTCACTCACTTGTTCCACCTCTTTCTAAACTTTTTTCAAATTCCGTCTTCTATTCGGTAACGTTTCGTGTATACGTCAGTAATTCATTATGCCCAAGAACTATACGTAAATAAAATATGCCGTATAAGTAAAATGTTTACATTATTTTTGGATGGAAGGACATTAATTCTAGTACATTGAAAAACTATTGCAACAGTATTTGCCATAAATAGAGACTGCGCCACCCGCTGACCAAAGTTAGTTCGAACGTCGAGTCAAGCCGTGTAATATACAAAAAAAACATTTAGATACATCGATGTTTCCAAAATTGTACATATTCTTATTGACAGAACCTGAAACAAATATAAGTTTATGTTTAAAAGTAGATTTTTGAATATTGTAGTCATGAAGTTATACTCTCGTGAGCAAAAAAATCGACTTAAACGTCATGCACGTCTTTAAAAAAAATACCTAAGCTTAAAGCTGTATGTTTTGGATTCTAAATAATGTAAACAAATGTTATTTTTTCCATGGATACGGCTCAAACACATTATTGTTAATCACCATTTTTGTACCTGCTTACAATAGCGGTTGTTATGCCCTACAAAAGATTATTTACCTAACCTACTCTTATCAGTACACATAAATTTCCTAAAAATGGACACAACTATAGAAAAAGTGGCTCAAGCGGTTGCACTATCGGAACAAGGCCAGAGACAGCGAGAAGTGGCACGTGTGTTAAATATGAGGGAGTTTGCTGAATTCAGAGTTTCCCCGCAATACTAGGAGACTGGTAGCGTTTACAAAACAAGCGAATTTGGCGGAAGAAGGTGCACATCAGAGAGGGATGACCGATTCATCGTCAGTACGTCGCGCAGAAAACGAGCCCTCTCTGGGATTCAAGTCCAACAGGAGCAAAGAGAAACGCGAGGCGTAGTTGTTAGCAGCTGGATAGACAGAAGAAGACTAAAGGCGATGACTTCACAAAAAGGCTGGCTACTGGCCCTAACCCCAGCTCATCGAGTAGCCCGACTACGTTTCGCAAGAAAACAAAGCATCAAACAACAAGTCTCCATGACGACGATAGGCGACGAGTTTACAGAAGACCTGAAGAGCGATTCGCCCAGTGTTGCATAAGTCAAAATGTGGCATTTGGAGGGGGTTCCTGGATGGTGTAGGCATTTCAAAACCAAAGTTTTCATCGAAACTAGCGGAAGATCTCTTCCGGTCATTAAAGCAAAAAATAAAAAAAATGTCATTAGCGCATTAAAAATTTGTGGCAATTTTTTTCTAAAAACGTCTGTATTTGTATTGGAGTCTAAACTATCATTATCATACTTATAAATGCGTTATCAATCTTAGAATATCGTATTGCCTATGTACTGAATGCACCAATTACAAATACTGATGCAGGTTTTCCTTTTTCATTGAGAGGATTTTTCAGGATATTTTGTACATTTTATGTATTTCAGAAAAGTAATGAAAACATATTTTGATGTAACAAATCGATCGACTTGATATACAGCATAATTTTGGGCACGATATTGAAACTATGGTTACAAGAAAACACTGGTTGATATATAGCATAGCAACGCATTTTAAACTGAGTCGTCGGGCAATAAATGTCAATGACAGTAGGAATGTGCACGCAATGCAACCCGTTATCGATACTTAGCTACCTGCGCACGCGTGGTCGATGCGTCATGGTGACCTTCATTAGTACTCTGACTCCTGATTGGTCGTTACGAGCAAGCGTTGTTGTTTTCTATAAAAGTTTTGGTTATGACACTCATTACATTACTTACGCTTCGTTACGCAATACGCACAATGGAGAATTTATTTTCTATGGGGATGGGGAAGATACGGATGAGTATTTTTGAAGAACTAAAGAACTACTAGAAAACGGCCCTTTTCAGGGCCACATTACGATGTATACAGTTTCTCTATGATTACGTCGAAACAAACATTTTATCTTACAAATTAAAAACTTTCGTTTTCAGATAGCAAAAAATTATTCCTATTAATACTTAACATAATTTAGCATATCGATCGTATCTATCCCGTTATCGATATGCAATTCTACAATTCTTACGCACATCACTACACCTCTCAGACAGACAGATAAATATGACTTACCCGAAGCCTTATGGACTGATAATGCGTTGACTATAGCAATTGCAACTCAACCTCTCGAGACGAGAGGCCTATGGCCCACTGTGATTACAGACAAATTATCTTCATGGTGCAACATTCAAGGACTCAAAAATGTCCGCAAAAATATAGCGCTTAAAAATAAATCATGCGGTCTCTTTAGTAAAAAATATAACTTCATGATTTCAATATTTGTAAGTGAATTCATAAATGTTCTTTTATACATAAAATTATTGTTGCTTCAGATTTAGTTAATTTGGGCATGTACAAATTTGACAATACCCATGAATCTAGGTTTTTAGTATATTAATGGCATTGACAGCTTATTGAGAACTCGACGTTCGAACTAACTTAGGCCAGCGGGCGGCATGGTATGGCAATTTTTATGTGATTGCAATTGTTTTTCAATGTACTAGAATGAATGTCCTTCAATACAAAAAATAAAAAAATGTCATTAGCGCATTAAAAATTTGTGGCAATTTTTTTCTAAAAACGTCTGTATTTGTATTGGAGTCTAAACTATCATTATCATACTTATAAATGCGTTATCAATCTTAGAATATCGAATTGCCTATGTACTGAATGCACCAATTACAAATACTGATGCAGGTTTTTCTTTTTCATTGAGAGGATTTTTCAGGATATTTTGTACATTTTATGTATTTCAGAAAAGTAATGAAAACATATTTTGATGTAACAAATCGATCGACTTGATATACAGCATGATTTTGGGCACGATATTGAAACTATGGTTATAAGAAAACACTGGTTGATATATAGCATAGCGACGCATTTTAAACTGAGTCGTCGGGCAATAAATGTCAATGACAGTAGGAATGTGCACGCAATGCAACCCGTTATCGATACTTAGCTACCTGCGCACGCGTGGTCGATGCGTCATGGTGACCTTCATTAGTACTCTGACTCCTGATTGGTCGTTACGAGCAAGCGTTGTTGTTTTCTATAAAAGTTTTGGTTATGACACTCATTACATTACTTACGCTTCGTTACGCAATACGCACAATGGAGAATTTATTTTCTATGGGGATGGGGAAGATACGGATGAGTATTTTTGAAGAACTAAAGAACTACTAGAAAACGGCCCTTTTCAGGGCCACATTACGATGTATACAGTTTCTCTATGATTACGTCGAAACAAACATTTTATCTTACAAATTAAAAACTTTCGTTTTCAGATAGCAAAAAATTATTCCTATTAATACTTAACATAATTTAGCATATCGATCGTATCTATCCCGTTATCGATATGCAATTCTACAATTCTTACGCACATCACTACACCTCTCAGACAGACAGATAAATATGACTTACCCGAAGCCTTATGGACTGATAATGCGTTGACTATAGCAATTGCAACTCAACCTCTCGAGACGAGAGGCCTATGGCCCACTGTGATTACAGACAAATTATCTTCATGGTGCAACATTCAAGGACTCAAAAATGTCCGCAAAAATATAGCGCTTAAAAATAAATCATGCGGTCTCTTTAGTAAAAAATATAACTTCATGATTTCAATATTTGTAAGTGAATTCATAAATGTTCTTTTATACATAAAATTATTGTTGCTTCAGATTTAGTTAATTTGGGCATGTACAAATTTGACAATACCTATGAATCTAGGTTTTTAGTATATTAATGGCATTGACAGCTTATTGAGAACTCGACGTTCGAACTAACTTAGGCCAGCGGGCGGCATGGTATGGCAATTTTTTATGTGATTGCAATTGTTTTTCAATGTACTAGAGTGAATGTCCTTCAATACAAAAAAAATAAAAGCATTTTGCTTATCAACGGTATATTTTATTTACGTATATTTTTGGGATAATGAATTATTGACTTAGTCACGAATCGATAACGATAAGAAAGCGATATTTGAAAGAAATTTAGGAAGAGGTGGAGCGAATGAGTGTGTGTAAATATTTGGACTATGTTTTACTAGAGTTGGTAAATCTGTAAGGAATAGAATAAGAGCTAACGTAGAAAACAGATTGAAGGAGGATTTCTCGAGTCATCGATCCATCTGGATTTACCACACCGCTGCTATAAGCTAGCTGTAGCACGAATAGGTTTAATTTGTCGTCTATAAATGTTGATGTTATGATCCACAGAAAACATTTACTATGAAGGTGACGTAGTGTATTAGATTGTCACCCCTAATGCCCAAAAAAAGGACAATCCAATTTGCAGTCGGTTTTGGAGACCACTAGACCACAAGACGGACCACAATACGCAAAGACGTTGAGAGGGATTTCTTCTATCTACTTTACAGTCAAGCTGTTAACTGGCAGTCTAATGTTAATTATTAAGTGTTGCTACCTACCATAGTATATGGTACAGCACTTAAAGAGTTCAGTTCCGTGTCTGCATGTATTGTGACAGCTCCCATTATTAAGGAATCGCAGTAAACTTACTATGTATATTATATATACTTTTATATTCTTTAATAAGCTGCAATGATAATAGCTAAAAAATAAGCACCATCACCCCCTAAGACTCTCTCATCTCGCATGTTAGATACAGCAGCGTTACTACATATGTATATTTTGTACTTTTATAAGCTGTAATAAGTTGTAATTATACAAGGATATGTTACCATCATGGCACTCAACATTTGTTTTCTTTTGGGGTAAATAATACGGAGAGAAATATGACGCTGATAGAAATTATATTGAATAACACAATTGTTTAAAGTAAACAACTTATATCATTATCAGCTTAGAAGTATAATAGTTTCAAATTTGTCTACCACAACCGCATCCACGGAAACTATTGTGTCCGAAATCACAAGGCCGTGGAACGAAGACAATATCAGCTCCTGACAAGCCGGCGGCAGAGCCGGCGTAATCCTCGCTGACGATGCGCACATCACCGTATCCGCAACCATAGGTTACGGCACCGGCGCCGGCGGATGGCACCGCGCCCTCCAGGTGTGCAGTTCCCAGGAACGGCAATTGTCCTCCTACGGCTAAACTACCAGTATACTCATTTTCTGATACGACAGATACCCCACCGGGCAGAAAGGGTGAGGCGCTTTTGACTGCTAAGCCGCCTCCATCGGAAGCACGAACAACACCGGATTCTCCACCACATGTTCCACTTAATCAGGTACAGGAAGTGCATATTCGTTGTAAGTCAAGCCAGCGCCGCAGGAGCCCACGTTGTAGGAATTATGAAGATAGCACTCACCATATACACTCTGCAATAATAACAAAAGTGTTAATAAATTTCAAGAAATCACTGAATATAAAACCGACAACAGACAAATTACTGACAGTGTAGATTTAAAATAATATTTTTTAATACCTGAACCAACAATGCAGCAGTACAAGACAAAAGGATAACGCAAGTCGCCATTTTTTATTTGTTCCTTTGGATTAACCGTGTAAATTTATAATGGAAGTGGAATATTTAATTTTTTCTTTTATAGTGAAACATTTCAAAACTCATCGTAAAATAGCAAATATTGCGTTGAAATAAAGTTGCGATTATTTTGAACGTGATGATAATTGTACTATTTATTTAAAACACTTAATAAATAAATGTGGGACTTTACTTTGATATGAAAAGGTTCTTTTAATTTTCTCTATAATGTAATTTATTTCCATGTAATTTTTGACATTTATAATATAAATGGTATTACACAATGAATGTCACTTTTTTGAATAAATTGATTCCTGGCGTTCTTAGGTTGTAAGTAAAAACGCATAATTTTGTTAATGTTTGTATTTTTTTTAATGTTCTGATTGATTTTATAAGTAAAAAATTACAATAAAATGTCTGAAATCTGTTCAATTGGAATTTACCTTGTTTATATCACAGGTGCTAGATTTATAACCCGGCAAAACCTCTTGTACGACCGGTATTTCAATGTTTGATATGTAAAATTTAAGGATCTCTATTCAATATTTAAATAATTCAAACATACGACATGTTAAATTAGAAACAAAACAAAATTAGAAACTTTGTAATATAAAATACAAAAGCGACAGTGAATTGAATATAAATGAGAAAACAAACATGTCTTCGTTTGCCTTACTAATTGCGTCGTTCCTGTGCTTTCAAGGATGCGTGGTGCAGGTAAAGTAACAACAACTGAATCTGAAGCCAGTTTGTAAAATTTATTATTTCTGCCTAACATTTATTTTGTACTTTGCTAGAATGTGTTCGCTCAGACCATTGGCGGTTATGTATTGAATCCCGGGAATCATAACTTCGAGTGCAGGTGTGAGCGAGGATACGGCTTCCCAAACGACTTGCGCAACGGATACGGTATGAGCGTGGGTGAAGTGGTTGGCACATACGGAGGCACCGGTACGGGAGATTTAGAAGTGGCTGGCGAGCTGCCGGTGGCGGGCAGCACCGTCGTCACTGGACAGGTGCCGATAATAGGCACCGTGCAGTTTGCAGGTGAAGTGCCGGCGGGTGGTGTGGTCTCTATTGTCGACAAATGTGGTTGCGATTGCAATGGTGTGCCTTTGTTTTAAAATGTAATATATATCAATTGAAATAAAATATTATTTACCCGTATTTTATTAGATTTTTCCGTTGGACACTAAACCTTGAAATTGGGAATCAAACCCAGAAACCACGAGTTAGCAGGCAGATACTTTGACTAGTATGACATGTTGACCACGACACTAGATACGATTATGGATAAACGTTCGATAACAATTATTTCATATTGATTGCTATTGCTCATAGTGGGTTGATCTGTCGGTGTCTGCAATTTTCTCCAGTACTGTTTTCTGTTTTAACTCACTCTATTACTTTTATTATCAATTGCTCGTACCATACCTATATGTATCCAACATCTCCATGAGAACCATATTTTAGAAGTCTATACGTGAATGCTAGATAAAATTGTCCTTACAAACTTTTACTCTTTATATGATTATTATAATAATACTGTTCTGTACAAATATTCATTGAAGAAGCTAGTAAGAGAGCATTTTTCAAATTCTAGTGGTTGTTATTATAATGGTATGTTTTACTATTAACTGTTCTACCACGCTTATGTACGGTGGTGGTCACATAATTAAAGACACCTATTAAGCTATATAACACTAAATTGATAGTATTATCAAATGTGAAGATAAATACTAATTCTATTTAAAATAATATTAATCATTACACTAATACTATTATATTAAAATGAAGACAATAAAGACGTGTATTTAGCAATGATTGAGACCTTATTCGTTCTTTAAATAAATCACAAACTTTTTAGTGTGTTTGATTCTGGCCACCTTATTAAACACAGTTTAATGTTTCATGTTCTTAATTTGAAATTTAAAAAAACATTCTTCTTATATTTTACATTTTCCTGGGCAACAAGAAACACGTATAAAGCAGAAATTTGGTTATCGTTATCACAATCAAAAAAGAACCATTTAAAGGATCAGAGCTTATGCGTTTGGAAATATTTGGTGCAGGAGGACAGTCAGCAAGAACAATGGAGAAGGCAATTATGTCAGTCAAACTGATTTGGTGGAATCGTAAGGTACCACTTTAAAAAAAAAACAAATATAAAAGCTTGAGTAGAGTTTGCAAATATATGAATATTGGACTGAACGTGGGTGGTAAAATGTAAAATTTTCGGATGAAACAAAAATGATATATGATTAATTCTGACAGTAAACAATATGTAAGACGTCCTCGCAATAAGGAAATAGATTTATAGTATATGAAGAAAACAACCGACGCGTGATTCTGCAAACATCCCTGATGCGCTACAGAACCGGGGAAGTCCCAACAGCACTCTCACTCACTCTCTTGTTTTCCTTTTTTATAATTTTATTTTGTATTCATTAGATGTTTTTTTACTTTGTTAAGTTAAAGATATAGCTTTAACTAATAATACTTCCTGTAAATCTTGTCAGAATGTTCAATATCAACACGCCCTGGGTAAACTGGCAGAGATTGACAAATATCGTTAGGTATGTCTTTTGTATCCTTTATAGTTATACAGTTAAGTTTTGATAAAATTTAATGAATAAATTCATATATTGGACATTCATACATCTTATTAATATTAGGATATCGCATTCACCGATTACAAATCTGATGCAGGGTTTACTTTTTCGTTTAGTTTACCGATTACTATTTTGTACATTTTATGTATTTCGGAAGAACATATTTTGCCTTGATATCCGGCATGATTATGACAATAATAGCACTACCTGTCGAGACGAGAGGTCTACGGCCCATTGAGATATATTTACAAATAATCATCATGGTGAAATAATACACATTCACCGACTCGAAAATGTAAGCAAAAAAATAGCACTAAAAAAGAAAACTTTAAAATGTTTAAATTAATTGTAAAAATATAACTTTATGATTTCAATATTCGTAAGTGAATTCATAAATCTACTTTTATATATAAACATATGGTTGCTTAAGGTTCAGTCAATTATGATATGTACAAATTTGGTAACAATTATGTATCTAAATGTTTTTTTATATATTAATGGCATTGAAAAATACATTACACCGCAAGGACTCGACGTTCGAACTAACTTTCAGCCAGCGGGCCGTTTGGTCTCTGTTTACGGCAAATGTTGTCGCAATTTCCATAGTTTTTCGATATTAACGACGACTAGAGTTAATAACCTTCAGTCCAAAAAGTCTGTAAACCTTTACTTATTTATTATGAACATATAGTTCTGAGGGGATAAGGAACTATGTCTAAAGACCTAGTCCGAATCGATACAGAAAAAAAGCGATGTTCGAAATATGATGGGAAAGAGATGGAGCAAGTTGGTAAATATTTGGGATGTGTGTTAATAGAAATGGTAAATATGATAGGATAAAAAAAAGAGCCAATGCAGAAATTGAGGTAATGAGGCTTTATCGGGAGTCAGAATCCATCTTGATGTACCTTGCAACTGGTATAAAATAGTTGCAGCACGAATATGTACAATTAGTCAAGCATAAATGTTGACGTCATAAATCGCAGAAAACACATGCCACGAAGGTGAAGTGAGAGTGAGAAGTATTATTATTTTATCACCTCTAACACCGAAAAAAAGGCCAATCCGATTTTCAGTCAGTTTGGATTACCACCAGGCCACATGACGTAAAGACGTTGAAATGGGGCGCTGGGAATTTTCTGCTATCTATTTTATCTTTTAGCTATAAACCCTCATTGTATTATTATTATTAAGTGTTTCGGCATTTCTACATTAAAACTGATGGTTTCCGTATCTTTATTGTGACATATTTCACGTATTACTCGTGTTTCATAATGGGAGCCCATTATGAAATACGAGTGGTAAACGGACATAATTAAATGAATATAAAACAATCAAGGGCATCGATCATTACAGATAGGTAATGATATAACCTAAAAAATAAAGAAACACCGACAACCCCTTAGACTCTTTCATCCCGCATGTTAAACGCAGCAGCGTCACTATGTATGTTTTATACTTTTATAAGCTGTAATAAGTAGCAATTATACAAGGATATGTTACCATCATGGCAGTCAACATTTTCTTTTTTTTGTTTGGGGTACATAATAAGAAGAGAAATATGACGCAAATAGAAACCAATATTATATTGAATTTCACAATTAGTAAAAGTAAAGAGCTCATCAGAATCATTATGAGCTGTGTACGAAGTTTCAAATTTGTATACCACAACCGCATCCACGCAAACTGTTGAATCCGAAATCACTCGGCCGTGGAGCGATGACAATATCTGCACCTGTCAAGCCTGTGGCAGTGCCCGCGTAATCCTCGCTGATGATGCGCACGTCACCGTATCCGCAACCATAGGTTACGGCACCGGCACCGGTGGATGGCACCGCGCCCTCCAGGTGCGCAGTTCCCAGGAACGGCAATTGTCCTCCTACGGCTAAACTACCAGAATACTCATTTTCTGATACGACAGATACCCCACCGGGCGAAATGGGCGAGGCGCTTTTCACTGCAAAGCCTCCTCCGTCGGAAGCACGAATTACACCGGATTCGAAACCGTATCCTCCACCACATGTTCCACTTAACCAGGGTACAGGAAGAGCATATTCGTTGTAAGTCAAGTCAGCGCCGCAGGAACCCAAGTTGTAGGAATTACGTAGAAAGCACTCACCATAAACATTCTGCAATATTAACAAAATTTTAAATAAATTTCGAAATTAAACCACTGGATATACAAAAACCATAATGACCAAGTTAAAGACAGTTTAGCTTTAAAATATTATTTTTTCTACCTGAAACAACAATGCAGCAGTACTAGACAAAGAATAACGAAAGCCGTCATGTTTTTGTTCCGTTCGATTAAACGTGTAAATATGTAATGGAAGTGCGATATTATTTTTTTTCTTATATAGGGCAACATTTCAAAACTCTTAGTTAAATAGAAAATATTGCATTGAAATAAAGTTGCGAATACTTTAAACGTGATGATAAATATACGATTTATGTGTGTACAAATGTGGGAGTTTACTTTGTTATTAAATGGTTCTTCTCGTTTTCTATAATTATCATAAATTTTGTATTACTTTCTTATTACTGTGACAAAGCTTTTGATCCTAGTTTCCAGGGATGACCATGTATCTACATTATGTTTACTCTTCGCGGACGAGTGCCGGTGTCATGGGCCGCAACAATCACTTACCATCAGATGAACTGTGAGCTCGATTGTCACCCTATACACTACACAATGAAACAGAACAGAACTCACTAAATATTTTGCCCTTTACTTACATATAGTATGTTTATAGTATTTTTTGGGTTTTTATGATTGCCATTGAACCAGATTCTTTTTAACTAATTTAGTCGAATTTTACAATATTATTTAATATTACATTAAGAAAAAACGGTAATCTGCAGTGATTCTTAGGTTTTTCGTGTTAATTTCTCTGAACGAAAAAAATATTTATACTTTTAGTTATTTCCATAAGACTCAATTTTTAGTAAAGTATTAAGAATGTATAATAAAATTTCGGAGTATTACAAAACGTTTCAAATACCAGCGATTTAATATTCCGATTAGAATGTACGTGTAATTGATGATGTCTATTCGTACTAAGAAATTCGTACACACTGCGCGTTACATATTTTGAAACTTTGTAATGTGTAATAAACGATAATGAATTGAATATAAAAGCGTTCGCAAATTGTGTGAATCAGTACACAAGAAAACAAACATGTCTTCGTTTGCCTTACTGATTGCTTCGTTCTTGTGCTTTCAAGGATGCGTGATGCAGGTAATGTGACAATTCAACTTGAGGCTAATTTGTAAATTTATTACTTCTTATAATATATATTTTATATTTTTAGAATGTGTTCGGCCAGTGTCTCGGCGGTTTCCCAGTTAACTTCGGTGCTGGTACTTCGGAGTGCGGGTGCGGGCGAGGGTACGGCTTCCCAAACTCCTTAAGCAACGGCTACGGTTTGAATGTGGGTGAAGTGTTTGGCACATACGGAGGTGCCGGTACGGGTGATTTAGAAGTCGCCGGTGAGTTGCCAGTGGCAGGCAGCACCGTCGTCACAGGACAAGTGCCGATAATAGGCACCGTGCAGTTTACAGGTGACGTGCCGGCGGGTGGTGTGGTCTCTATTGTCGGCAAATGTGGTTGTGATTGCAGTGGTGCGCCTTTGTTTTAAAAAGATGCATTTAAGTTTATGCCTGAAATAAAACAACACCCTTATTTTATTAGTTTTATTGGTTGAACACTAAGCCTCATAATTTGGAATACACAAATATTATAAGTGGGCTGGGATTCGAACCCAAGGCCTACTACATAACTTCCAGATACTCGAACCAGTACATGTTGACCACGACCACTAGATAAGATTATGGATAAACAGTAGATCATAATTAGTTAATACTCATTGTGGGATGATCTGTCAGAGTCTAAATTCTGGCGTTCAGCAAGGCGGTTCTTTTTCTCCAGTTTTGTTTTCCGTTTTTATTAACTCCCTTATTTCTATTATCAATTGCTCACACCATACGTATGCAGTTCAGTCAGAAATCTGAATAAAATAATATAGACTCGTTATTACGTATTGAAGATTAGTGAAAGCACACAAATATCATGCAATGATTGTACAATGCTAGACAAAATTGTCCAAAAGTTCCAAAATCATTATCATAATAATATAGCATGCCTGTTCTATTTTGGGCTATTTAGTTCAGGTATCCAACATTAGTCGCAATGCCATCTTACATTTCCTCTATCGTTTGTGTGGAACTTTCTCTTTAGTAACTGTACGTTTATTTTCGTTCTTCGCAAGTTTGGCCAGATTTTGAATTTGGTTTTCATGTTAAATGGCTTACTAAAAAACAAAGGAAAGATCCAAGAATTATTTTCTTTCTTTACTCAATAATAACTGATGCAACTTACCTCTCTTACCTTAGGGATAAAGTTAATTATTTTGTATCAGCTTAGTTCTACAACATTTCACCAAATTAATTAGTTTTCCCATGATATTTAAAGAGATCGGCTAGATGTAATCTAAACCGACTTCAAGAAAGCTGTCAATCTACGTCCTGATTACATTAATCATATACGTTACCCACAGAAACAAAACCCAGGAAAGTTGTTGAGACGAGTTTCAGAATCGAATTAGAAATTGATGTTAGACATTATATTGTAATTAGTTACTGATAGTTAAATATTGATCTAAGCACAAATCTAAAGCGAAAAGGAAGTGATATTAGAGAAAGGTAATGCAAGTGTAAACACTTGGGCTATGCATTGATAAATATGCTAAATATAATAATAATTGATTACTTTGAGCCAATGCGGATTATTTACACTAATATTAATTAAATTGAAGTTATTTTGAGTTTTAAAATGCAACTTGATATGCACACATCTACAGGTTGGATCTAGGTGTAACACGAATTGGCATAATTTCTTACCAAGTATAAATGTTGATGACATCTTAATAAAATTAGCAATTCAATGATAAATAAAATTTGGTTTACCAGTTACCACGTAGAGACGGGGCGTAGGAATTTGCATATACTATAAATCGACAATAAATTATTAAAATAATTCAAAGTCGATCTCTGAATACTGATGACAAAACATTTTCTACTATGTACCTTACATTCAAGCTATAATCCGTCACAGTACTGTTAACTATACAGCCACAGTGATGGTTCTCGATTCAAACAAAACTAATCTTGCAATAGTTAAATTGTGTGTTTCGTATTAGAATATTTTGTGATATTTCCTATGTCTCCTTCTGTTTCTCAAATATTATTGATCATATCGACGCTAGAAAGGAAAACGAAATAGCCCACAAAGATTAAACATTCCAGTCACGAGATTTTGTTCAATTACTCAATATCCTGCCGTGTTTCGTATGGTGAGTGTAGGGTTCGGGAGACCTTTATTACCGGTGACAAGGCCATTCCATCTCAGTCCTCAAGGATGACAACGCATCTTTATTATTATTCCTTGTCAAGGATGAATCACTTACTATCAGGTGAACTTTGTGATCGTTTGTTACACTTGATGTATTAATAATAAAAAATTGCCAATATTTGATTGATAAGGACATTTTAAAATATTTTACAGACAATTTAAAAGTAGTGCATTAACAATACGTATGAAATAAAATGTAAAAAATAAAAATCACATTTTTATTGGAAATCGGAAACTTGGTTTTATTCTAGCTTGAGCCCCTCAAGTGCCTGCAAGCCTGTTTTAGAGGCTTCAAAAAACGATTTTTTTTGCACAAATGTCTTCCCAAACTATCCAAGAATGTGTCCCTAAAATTTCAGAAGCAAATTCACATTATTTTCGGCATTACAGAAGAAATAGTGAGCAAGCGTCCGAGCGGCCGGTAGGTCGCTCGGAGTGCCCGCGCTCAGCCCCTCAATCTATTGTTTGTATTGTACCTATTGTACGTATCCAAAGGGACTAATAGTCCCTCGAGACACTATAAACTCTTCGTAGAAGGTCATTATGGAGTACCATAGGGTAGGGATAAAATTATGTATTATAACGGTATATATTAGCTGGCTGTGTCGGCTTGAGAAAAGCTATATTTAGCATTTAAGTTCAGTTTTGATTTGTTTTTCGGGACGTGAACATCTTAAAATCATGCAGAGTTATCCAAAAGTGCTCAAATCTTCAAGTGAACGGACTGGAAAGCCACCGAAGCGCAGATTCCCTGGCAATCAGTTTCGTAATGTTTCGTCTGCGGACGATGAAGAAGTTAATACTAGCCGTAGTGAAAAAAAAATTGCGTCAGCAACTACGGACGATGTTATTATTTATCCGTCTCATTGCTATCGGATAATCGACTTTGTCTTTGTATTTTTAGCAATTTCGGAACTAGTTATTTGCAATTCGTGTAAGCAGAGAATAAATTTTGCCGAAAGCTGCCATCGAGGTTTAGGATTCAAAATTGTTTTGTTGTGTAAATGCGGTAAACGAAAAATTCAATCCGGACCGTTTATTCACGCCGGCTACGAAATCAACAGAAGAATTGTGTTCTTCATGAGGCTTTTGGGTGTCGCACGAGAAGGCATTAATATTTTTTGTGGCCTTATGGATATATCTCAGGGCATTGCAAAATCGACGTATGACCAAATTGTGCAACACCTGTATACAGCGTCGAAAACAATCTTTGAGAGCGTCTGCAAAAAAGCCGTCGAAGAGGAAGAAGAACTCAACATACAAAATGAAAGACCAGCTGACCATTTGAAAGTTTCGGGCGATGGATCGTGGAAGAAACGTGGATGTACTTCATTGTACGGTTTAACTACACTTATTGGGTACTACAGTGGCAAAGTGATCGATCTCGACGTTAAAAGCGGATATTGTCATACCTGTCATGCCATCAAGAAAAATACATTGAACGACGACGAGTTTGATAATTGGTATGAAACCCATGCAGAAAATTGTTCTTCGAATCACGCAGGTTCGGCCGGGAAAATGGAAGTTGATTCAATGTTGGAAATGTTCTCAAGGTCCATCGAGAAATTTGGAGTAATGTATAGTAATTACATTGGCGACGGCGACACCAAAACATTTCTTGGCATCCTGAACAGTGATCCATACGGCGACAAGTGCACAATGACCAAAAATGAGTGCATGGGACATGTACAAAAGCGTACTCGTCTCCGCAAGAAGAAAAAAGAAGAGAAGCTCGGTGGAAAGAAGCGACTCACCGAGGCTTTGATAAACAAATTAACTATTTATTGCGGTCTGGCGATTCGGAGAAACTTGAATTCTGTAAAAGATATGAGAAATGCAATAATCGCAACACTTGATCATTATTGCTCTACAAATGAATTACCACGCCACGACAAATGCCCGGAAGGCGTCGAAAGCTGGTGTAAGTGGTGCAAAGCTGAAACGGCAAACACCCTGGCTGCTTTTAAATATCCACCACGTTTAATTGACGAACACGTCGAGAAGCACATTCGTCCTGTGTACGAGGAATTATCTAAGGACGATCTGCTAACGAGGTGTTTAGGTGGACACACACAAAATGCGAACGAGTCGTTAAATTCCACTGTGTGGCGCATCGCACCTAAACTCAGGCATTAAAATCGTCGAAAGTGCTGCTTACATCGCTGAAGGAATATTCAATGAAGGCTATAGTGCAGTATTGAAAACCATGCAGTTACTAGACTTGAAAATTGGACAGCAATGCAACAATTTCGCAGAGGGAGTCGACAAGGAGCGCGTCACCCGACAAAACAGGCGCGATGCATTTTCAAGTAAAGAGGCCAGAACAGACCGCAGACTCGAACATCAGGGCGAAAATCAATTTTTTGAAGAGTCTGAAGGGCTACTCTATGGACCAGGAATCGCTGATTAGCACATTATTGTGGTAAGTTCAAGATTATTACGATTTTTTATGTACGAAAACTTTGACTAGCGATTTCTCGGTTTTAAATTTTTACGGTTTTTGCTAATTGGCGTTTCCCGCTTAGGAAAAAAATTTAACGTCCTATCGAAACGAGACAAAATTGATTGTATTCAAAATTAAATTCTCTTCTAGTAGAACCTAAAAACCTTAAAAAAGTTATAATTAACCCACTTTTTAAATAATCTAAAGCGATTTGTTTTTTCCAAAAATATGATTATTTTTTTAATATGCAAAAAATTGTTGAACTTCTCACTTTTCTTTGAATTTTCTTGGTTTAACTAGAAGCTATACTATTGAAAATAACATCTTTTTTTGTTTCAGATGGAAATTGCGACCTTTCCCGCCGCACGACACATGCACGCCTGTGGCGCCTTTGGCGAAATCCTTGTACCAGGCATAGTATGACATGTAAGACTATAGAAATATATATTAATAAAACCTGAAAGTTTCATTTCAATCACATATTTATTTCCTTCCCAAAAAAATCTTCGAAAAAATCGATTTTTTGAAGCCTCTACAGCAGGCTCCCCCCTTAAATTGTGTTATGTGTAGAGCCTATTCGGCTTTAAATTAACAGTCAAATGTAGTGTAAGAAAAAGAAAAATACAATCTTTTTCAAAAAAGTTTGTATGCACTGAATAAACATTTTATAAAACAGTTCAAGCACATATGTAATTAGAACACACATTTTACACCAAAGAAGTTTTTATTAAAAAAATCATGGTATTCCAATATAAAAAAATAACATACCTACAACTAACAATTAGCAACTTTATTTTTCCTACACAGTGAGTATTAGAAAGTGGTCGTCACTTTATTTTTCATAGACACAAATAACATTTATTATTTTGAGGAAAGTACAGGCAATATATGTTAAAGTTTTTATGAAATGCATCAGAAAGTACGACATTTTTATTATTGATATAACTTGATACCCATGATGCCAAAAGAAAACACAGTTTTTACAAAGTAAAGATGAAAGGCTATTATCACCCCATAACCTGTTTCATCTCGCACGTTATACGCAGTAGCGTTACTATATTTTTTACAATATGCTGCTTTAGTAAGCTTGAATCATAAAGGGCGTGCATTACTTCAATATCGTCAATCTACACATTTCAAATCTCACTTATAATTTTTATTTATTTTTGTTTGGGATAAATAATACAACGTAGATATAAATCAAAATTATATTGAATTCCACAATTATTAAAATTACAGATTTACGGTAGATACGAATACATCATTTTGAACTTTGTATCAAGTTTCAAATTTGTATACCACAACCGCATCCACGAAAACTGTTGAATCTGAAATCACTCGGCCGTGGAGCGATGACAACATCTGCACCTGTCAAGCCTGTGGCAGTGCCCGCGTAATCCTCGCTGATGATGCGCACGTCACCGTATCCGCAACCATAGGTTACGGCACCGGCACCGGCGGATGGCACCGCGCCCTCCAGGTGCGCAGTTCCCAGGAACGGCAATTGTCCTCCTACGGCTAAACTACCAGAATACTCATTTTCTGATACGACAGATACCCCACCGGGCGATATGGGCGAGGCGCTTTTCACTGCAAAGCCTCCTCCGTCGGAAGCACGAATTACACCGGATTCGAAACCGTATCCTCCACCACATGTTCCACTTAACCAGGGTACAGGAAGAGCATATTCGTTGTAAGTCAAGTCAGCGCCGCAGGAACCCAAGTTGTAGGAATTACGTAGAAAGCACTCACCATAAACATTCTGCAATATTAACAAAATTTTAAATAAATTTCAAAATTAAACCACTGGATATACAAAAACCATAATGACCAAGTTAAAGACAGTTTAGCTTTAAAATATTATTTTTTTCTACCTGAAACAACAATGCAGCGGTACTAGACAAAAGAATAACGAAAGCCGTCATGTTTTTTTGTTCCGTTCGATTAAACGTGTAAATATGTAATGGAAGTGCGATATTATTTTTTTTCTTATATAGGGCAACATTTCAAAACTCTTAGTTAAATAGAAAATATTGCATTGAAATAAAGTTGCGAATACTTTAAACGTGATGATAAATATACGATTTATGTGTGTACAAATGTGGGAGTTTACTTTGTTATTAAATGGTTCTTCTCGTTTTCTATAATTATCATAAATTTTGTATTACTTTCTTATTACTGTGACAAAGCTTTTGATCCTAGTTTCCAGGGATGACCATGTATCTACATTATGTTTACTCTTCGCGGACGAGTGCCGGTGTCATGGGCCGCAACAATCACTTACCATCAGATGAACTGTGAGCTCGATTGTCACCCTATACACTACACAATGAAACAGAACAGAACTCACTAAATATTTTGCCCTTTACTTACATATAGTATGTTTATAGTATTTTTTGGGTTTTTATGATTGCCATTGAACCAGATTCTTTTTAACTAATTTAGTCGATATCTGAATTTTACAATATTATTTAATATTACATTTAAAAAAACGGTATTCTGCAGTGATTCTTGGGTTTTTCGTGTTAATTTCTCTGAACGAAAAAAATATTTATACTTTTAGTTATTTCCATGAGACTCAATTTCTAGTAAAGTATTAAGAATGTATAATAAAATTTCGGAGTATCACAAAACGTTTCAAATACCAGCGATTTAATATTCCGATTAGAATGTACGTGTAATAGATGATGTCTATTCGTACTAAGAAATTCGTACAAACTGCGCGTTACGTATTTTGAAACTTTTTAATGTGTAATAAACGATAATGAATTGAATATAAAAGCGTTCGCAAATTGTGTGAATCAGTACACAAGAAAACAAACATGTCTTCGTTTGCCTTACTGATTGCTTCGTTCTTGTGCTTTCAAGGATGCGTGATGCAGGTAATGTGACAATTCAACTTGAGGCGAATTTGTAAATTTATTACTTCTTATAATATATATTTTATATTTTTAGAATGTGTTCGGCCAGTGTCTCGGCGGTTTCCCAGTTAACTTCGGTGCTGGTACTTCGAGTGCGGGTGCGGGCGAGGGTACGGCTTCCCAAACTCCTTAAGCAACGGCTACGGTTTGAATGTGGGTGAAGTGTTTGGCACATACGGAGGTGCCGGTACGGGTGATTTAGAAGTCGCCGGTGAGTTGCCAGTGGCAGGCAGCACCGTCGTCACAGGACAAGTGCCGATAATAGGCACCGTGCAGTTTACAGGTGACGTGCCGGCGGGTGGTGTGGTCTCTATTGTCGGCAAATGTGGTTGTGATTGCAGTGGTGCGCCTTTGTTTTAAAAAGATGCATTTAAGTTTATGCCTGAAATAAAACAACACCCTTATTTTATTAGTTTTATTGGTTGAACACTAAGTCTCATAATTTGGAATACACAAATATTATAAGTGGGCTGGGATTCGAACCCAAGGCCTACTACATAACTTCCAGATACTCGAACCAGTACATGTTGACCACGACCACTAGATAAAATTATGGATAAACAGTAGATCATAATTAGCTAATACTCATTGTGGGATGATCTGTCAGAGTCTGAATTCTGGCGTTCAGCAAGGCGGTTCTTTTTCTCCAGTTTTGTTTTCCGTTTTTATTAACTCCCTTATTTCTATTATCAATTGCTCACACCATACGTATGCAGTTCAGTCAGAAATCTGAATAAAATAATATAGACTCGTTATTACGTATTGAAGATTAGTGAAAGCACACAAATATCATGCAATGATTGTACAATGCTAGACAAAATTGTCCAAAAGTTCCAAAATCATTATCATAATAATATAGCATGCCTGTTCTATTTTGGGCTATTTAGTTCAGGTATTCCGACATTAATCGCAATGCCATCTTACATTTCCTCTATCGTTTGTGTGGAACTTTCTCTTTAGTAACTGTACGTTTATTTTCGTTCTTCGCAAGTTTGGCCAGATTTTGAATTTGGTTTTCATGTTAAATGGCTTACTAAAAAACAAAGGAAAGATCCAAGAATTATTTTCTTTCTTTACTCAATAACAACTGATGCAACTTACCTCTCTTACCTTAGGGATAAAGTTAATTATTTTGTATCAGCTTAGTTCTACAACATTACACCAAATTAATTAGTTTTCCCATGATATTTAAAGAGATCGGCTAGATGTAATCTAAACCGACTTCAAGAAAGCTGTCAATCTACGTCCTGATTACATTAATCATATACGTTACCCACAGAAACAAAACCCAGAACAGTTGTTGAGACGAGTTTCAGAATCGAATTAGAAATCGATGTTAGACATTATATTGTAATTAGTTACTGGGATAGTTAAATATTGATCTAAGCACAAATCTAAAGCGAAAAGGAAGTGATATTAGAGAAAGGTAATGCAAGTGTAAACACTTGGGCTATGCATTGATAAATATGCTAAATATAATAATAATTGATTACTTTGAGCCAATGCGGATTATTTACACTAATATTAATTAAATTGAAGTTATTTTTGAGTTTTAAAATGCAACTTGATATGCACACATCTACAGGTTGGATCTAGGTGTAACACGAATTGGCATAATTTCTTACCAAGTATAAATGT
Source organism: Teinopalpus imperialis (assembly GCA_029286865.1). Lineage (NCBI taxonomy): Eukaryota > Metazoa > Arthropoda > Insecta > Lepidoptera > Papilionidae > Teinopalpus > Teinopalpus imperialis. The sequence continues at coordinate 8,357,153 of JAGSMU010000015.1, forward strand.
TGATGACATCTTAATAAAATTAGCAATTCAATGATAAATAAAATTTGGTTTACCAGTTACCACGTAGACACGGGGCGTAGGGAATTTGCATATACTATAAATCGACAATAAATTATTAAAATAATTCAAAGTCGATCTGTGAATACTGATGACAAAACATTTTCTACTATGTACCTTACATTCAAGCTATAATCCGTCACAGTACTGTTAACTATACAGCCACAGTGTTGGTTCTCGGATTCAAACAAAAACTAATCTTGCAATAGTTAAATTGTGTGTTTCGTATTAGAATATTTTGTGATATTTCCTATGTCTCCTTCTGTTTCTTAAATATTATTGATCATATCGACGCTAGAAAGGGAAAACGAAATAGCCCACAAAGATTAAACATTCCAGTCACGAGATTTTGTTCAATTACTCAATATCCTGCCGTGTTTCGTATGGTGAGTGTAGGGTTCGGGAGACCTTTATTACCGGTGACAAGGCCATTCCATCTCAGTCCTCAAGGATGACAACGCATCTTTATTATTATTCCTTGTCAAGGATGAATCACTTACTATCAGGTGAACTTTGTGATCGTTTGTTACACTTGATGTATTAATAATAAAAAAAATTGCCAATATTTGATTGATAAGGACATTTTAAAATATTTTTTACAGACAATTTAAAAGTAGTGCATTAACAATACGTATGAAATAAAATGTAAAAAAATAAAAATCACATTTTTTTATTGGAAATCGGAAACTTGGTTTTATTCTAGCTTGAGCCCCCTCAAGTGCCTGCAAGCCTGTTTTAGAGGCTTCAAAAAAACGATTTTTTTTTTGCACAAATGTCTTCCCAAACTATCCAAGAATGTGTCCCTAAAATTTCAGAAGCAAATTCACATTATTTTCGGCATTACAGAAGAAATAGTGAGCAAGCGTCCGAGCGGCCGGTAGGTAGGTACGAGCGGCCGGATCGCTCGGAGTGCCCGCGCTCAGCCCCTCAATCTATAGTTTGTATTGTACCTATTGTACATATCCAAAGGGACTAATAGTCCTTCGAGACACTATAAACTATTCGTAGAAGGTCGTTATGGAGTACCATAGGGTAGGGATAAAATTATGTATTATAACGGTATATATTAGCTGGCTGTGTCGGCTTGAGAAAAGCTATATTTAGCATTTAAGTTCAGTTTTGATTTGTTTTTCGGCACGTGAACATCTTAAAATCATGCAGAGTTATCCAAAAGTGCTCAAATCTTCAAGTGAACGGACTGGAAAGCCACCGAAGCGCAGATTCCCTGGCAATCAGTTTCGTAATGTTTCGTCTGCGGACGATGACGGACGATGTTATAATTTATCCGTCTCATTGCTATCGGATAATCGAGTTTGTCTTTGTATTTTAGCAATTTCGAACTATTTATTTGAAATTCGTGTAAGCAGAGAATAAATTTTGCCGAAAGCTGCCATCGAGGTTTAGGATTCAAAATTGTTTTGTTGTGTAAATGCGGTAAACGAGAAATTCAATCCGGACCGTTTATTCACGCCGGCTACGAAATCAACAGAAGAATTGTGTTCGTCATGAGGCTTTTGGGTGTCGCACGAGAAGGCATTAATATTTTTTGTGGCCTAATGGATATATCTCAGGGCATTGCAAAATCGACGTATGACCAAATTGTGCAACACCTGTATACAATCTTTGAGAGCGTCTGCAAAAAAGCCGTCGAAGAGGAAGAAGAACTCAACATACAAAATGAAAGACCAGCTGACCATTTGAAAGTTTCGGGCGATGAATCGTGGAAGAAACGTGGATGTACTTCATTGTACGGTTTAACTACACTTATTAGGTACTACAGTGGCAAAGTGATCGATCTCGACGTTAAAAGCGGATATTGTCATACCCGTGCCATCAAGAAAATACATTGAATGACGACGAGTTTGAAAATTGGTATGAAACCCATGCAGAAAATTGTTCTTCGAATCACGCAGGTTCGGCCGGGAAAATGGAAGTTGATTCAATGTTCTCAAGGTCCATCGAGAAATATGGAGTAATGTATAGTAATTACATTGGCGACGGCGACACCAAAACATTTCTTGGCATCCTGAACAGTGATCCATACGGCGACAAGCGCACAATGACCAAAAATGAGTGCATGGGACATGTACAAAAGCGTACTCGTCTCCGCAAGAAGAAAAAAGAAGAGAAGCTCGGTGGAAAGAAGCGACTCACCGAGGCTTTGATAAACAAATTAACTATTTATTGCGGTCTGGCGATTCGGAGAAACTTGAATTCTGTAAAAGATATGAGAAATGCAATAATCGCAACACTTGATCATTATTGCTCTACAGATGAATTACCTCGCCACGACAAATGCCCGGAAGGCGTCGAAAGCTGGTGTAAGTGGCGCAAAGCTGAAACGGCAAACACCCTGGCTGCTTTTAAACATCCACCACGTTTAATTGACGAACATGTCGAGAAGCACATTCGTCCTGTGTACGAGGAATTATCTAAGGACGATCTGCTAACGAGGTGTTTAGGTGGACACACACAAAATGCGAACGAGTCGTTCAATTCTACTGTGTGGCGCATCGCACCTAAACACCTTAACTCAGGCATTAAAATCGTCGAAATTGCTGCTTACATCGCTGAAGGAATGTTCAATGAAGGCTATAGTGCAGTATTGAAAACCATGCAGTTACTAGACTTGAAAATTGGACAGCAATGCAACAATTTCGCAGAGGGAGTCGACAAGGAGCGCGTCACCCGACAAAACAGGCGCGATGCATTTTCAAGTAAAGAGGCCAGAACAGACCGCAGACTCGAACATCAGGGCGAAAACCAATTTTTTGAAGAGTCTGAAGGGCTACTCTATGGACCAGGAATCGCTGATTAGCACATTATTGTGGTAAGTTCAAGATTATTACGATTTTTTATGTACGAAAACTTTGACTAGCGATTTCTCGGTTTTAAATTTTTACGGTTTTTGCTAATTGGCGTTTCCCGCTTAGGAAAAAAATTTAACGTCCTATCGAAACGAGACAAAATTGATTGTATTCAAAATTAAATTCTCTTCTAGTAGAACCTAAAAACCTTAAAAAAGTTATAATTAACCCACTTTTTAAATAATCTAAAGCGATTTGTTTTTTCCAAAAATATGATTATTTTTTTAATATGCAAAAAATTGTTGAACTTCTCACTTTTCTTTGAATTTTCTTGGTTTAACTAGAAGCTATACTATTGAAAATAACATCTTTTTTTGTTTCAGATGGAAATTGCGACCTTTCCCGCCGCACTACACATGCACGCCTGTGGCGCCTTTGGCGAAATCCTTGTACCAGGCATAGTATGACATGTAAGACTATAGAAATATATATTAATAAAACCTGAAAGTTTCATTTCAATCACATATTTATTTCCTTCCCAAAAAAATCTTCGAAAAAATCGATTTTTTGAAGCCTCTACAGCAGGCTCCCCCCTTAAATTGTGTTATGTGTAGAGCCTATTCGGCTTTAAATTAACAGTCAAATGTAGTGTAAGAAAAAGAAAAATACAATCTTTTTCAAAAAAGTTTGTATGCACTGAATAAACATTTTATAAAACAGTTCAAGCACATATGTAATTAGAACACACATTTTACACCAAAGAAGTTTTTATTAAAAAAATCATGGTATTCCAATATAAAAAAATAACATACCTACAACTAACAATTGGCAACTTTATTTTTCCTACACAGTGAGTATTTTAGAAAGTGGTCGTCACTTTATTTTTCATAGACACAAATAACATTTATTATTTTGAGGAAAGTACAGGCAATATATGTTAAAGTTTTTATGAAATGCATCAGAAAGTACGACATTTTTATTATTGATATAACTTGATACCCATGATGCCAAAAGAAAACACAGTTTTTACAAAGTAAAGATGAAAGGCTATTATCACCCCATAACCTGTTTCATCTCGCACGTTATACGCAGTAGCGTTACTATATTTTTTACAATATGCTGCTTTAGTAAGCTTGAATCATAAAGGGCGTGCATTACTTCAATATCGTCAATCTACACATTTCAAATCTCACTTATAATTTTTATTTATTTTGTTTGGGATAAATAATACAACGTAGATATAAATCAAAATTATATTGAATTCCACAATTATTAAAATTACAGATTTACGGTAGATACGAATACATCATTTTGAACTTTGTATCAAGTTTCAAATTTGTATACCACAACCGCATCCACGAAAACTGTTGAATCCGAAATCACTCGGCCGTGGAGCGATGACAACATCTGCACCTGTCAAGCCTGTGGCAGTGCCCGCGTAATCCTCGCTGATGATGCGCACGTCACCGTATCCGCAACCATAGGTTACGGCACCGGCACCGGCGGATGGCACCGCGCCCTCCAGGTGCGCAGTTCCCAGGAACGGCAATTGTCCTCCTACGGCTAAACTACCAGAATACTCATTTTCTGATACGACAGATACCCCACCGGGCGATATGGGCGAGGCGCTTTTCACTGCAAAGCCTCCTCCGTCGGAAGCACGAATTACACCGGATTCGAAACCGTATCCTCCACCACATGTTCCACTTAACCAGGGTACAGGAAGAGCATATTCGTTGTAAGTCAAGTCAGCGCCGCAGGAACCCAAGTTGTAGGAATTACGTAGAAAGCACTCACCATAAACATTCTGCAATATTAACAAAATTTTAAATAAATTTCAAAATTAAACCACTGGATATACAAAAACCATAATGACCAAGTTAAAGACAGTTTAGCTTTAAAATATTATTTTTCTACCTGAAACAACAATGCAGCGGTACTAGACAAAAGAATAACGAAAGCCGTCATGTTTTTTTGTTCCGTTCGATTAAACGTGTAAATATGTAATGGAAGTGCGATATTATTTTTTTTCTTATATAGGGCAACATTTCAAAACTCTTAGTTAAATAGAAAATATTGCATTGAAATAAAGTTGCGAATACTTTAAACGTGATGATAAATATACGATTTATGTGTGTACAAATGTGGGAGTTTACTTTGTTATTAAATGGTTCTTCTCGTTTTCTATAATTATCATAAATTTTGTATTACTTTCTTATTACTGTGACAAAGCTTTTGATCCTAGTTTCCAGGGATGACCATGTATCTACATTATGTTTACTCTTCGCGGACGAGTGCCGGTGTCATGGGCCGCAACAATCACTTACCATCAGATGAACTGTGAGCTCGATTGTCACCCTATACACTACACAATGAAACAGAACAGAACTCACTAAATATTTTGCCCTTTACTTACATATAGTATGTTTATAGTATTTTTGGGTTTTATGATTGCCATTGAACCAGATTCTTTTAACTAATTTAGTCGATATCTGAATTTTACAATATTATTTAATATTACATTTAAAAACGGTATTCTGCAGTGATTCTTGGGTTTTCGTGTTAATTTCTCTGAACGAAAAAATATTTATACTTTTAGTTATTTCCATGAGACTCAATTTCTAGTAAAGTATTAAGAATGTATAATAAAATTTCGGAGTATTACAAAACGTTTCAAATACCAGCGATTTAATATTCCGATTAGAATGTACGTGTAATAGATGATGTCTATTCGTACTAAGAAATTCGTACAAACTGCGCGTTACGTATTTTGAAACTTTTTAATGTGTAATAAACGATAATGAATTGAATATAAAAGCGTTCGCAAATTGTGTGAATCAGTACACAAGAAAACAAACATGTCTTCGTTTGCCTTACTGATTGCTTCGTTCTTGTGCTTTCAAGGATGCGTGATGCAGGTAATGTGACAATTCAACTTGAGGCGAATTTGTAAATTTATTACTTCTTATAATATATATTTTATATTTTAGAATGTGTTCGGCCAGTGTCTCGGCGGTTTCCCAGTTAACTTCGGTGCTGGTACTTCGGAGTGCGGGTGCGGGCGAGGGTACGGCTTCCCAAACTCCTTAAGCAACGGCTACGGTTTGAATGTGGGTGAAGTGTTTGGCACATACGGAGGTGCCGGTACGGGTGATTTAGAAGTCGCCGGTGAGTTGCCAGTGGCAGGCAGCACCGTCGTCACAGGACAAGTGCCGATAATAGGCACCGTGCAGTTTACAGGTGACGTGCCGGCGGGTGGTGTGGTCTCTATTGTCGGCAAATGTGGTTGTGATTGCAGTGGTGCGCCTTTGTTTTAAAAAGATGCATTTAAGTTTATGCCTGAAATAAAACAACACCCTTATTTTATTAGTTTTATTGGTTGAACACTAAGTCTCATAATTTGGAATACACAAATATTATAAGTGGGCTGGGATTCGAACCCAAGGCCTACTACATAACTTCCAGATACTCGAACCAGTACATGTTGACCACGACCACTAGATAAAATTATGGATAAACAGTAGATCATAATTAGCTAATACTCATTGTGGGATGATCTGTCAGAGTCTGAATTCTGGCGTTCAGCAAGGCGGTTCTTTTTCTCCAGTTTTGTTTTCCGTTTTTATTAACTCCCTTATTTCTATTATCAATTGCTCACACCATACGTATGCAGTTCAGTCAGAAATCTGAATAAAATAATATAGACTCGTTATTACGTATTGAAGATTAGTGAAAGCACACAAATATCATGCAATGATTGTACAATGCTAGACAAAATTGTCCAAAAGTTCCAAAATCATTATCATAATAATATAGCATGCCTGTTCTATTTTGGGCTATTTAGTTCAGGTATTCCGACATTAATCGCAATGCCATCTTACATTTCCTCTATCGTTTGTGTGGAACTTTCTCTTTAGTAACTGTACGTTTATTTTCGTTCTTCGCAAGTTTGGCCAGATTTTGAATTTGGTTTTCATGTTAAATGGCTTACTAAAAAACAAAGGAAAGATCCAAGAATTATTTTCTTCTTTACTCAATAACAACTGATGCAACTTACCTCTCTTACCTTAGGGATAAAGTTAATTATTTTGTATCAGCTTAGTTCTACAACATTACACCAAATTAATTAGTTTTCCCATGATATTTAAAGAGATCGGCTAGATGTAATCTAAACCGACTTCAAGAAAGCTGTCAATCTACGTCCTGATTACATTAATCATATACGTTACCCACAGAAACAAAACCCAGAACAGTTGTTGAGACGAGTTTCAGAATCGAATTAGAAATCGATGTTAGACATTATATTGTAATTAGTTACTGGGATAGTTAAATATTGATCTAAGCACAAATCTAAAGCGAAAAGGAAGTGATATTAGAGAAAAGGTAATGCAAGTGTAAACACTTGGGCTATGCATTGATAAATATGCTAAATATAATAATAATTGATTACTTTGAGCCAATGCGGATTATTTACACTAATATTAATTAAATTGAAGTTATTTTTGAGTTTTAAAATGCAACTTGATATGCACACATCTACAGGTTGGATCTAGGTGTAACACGAATTGGCATAATTTCTTACCAAGTATAAATGTTGATGACATCTTAATAAAATTAGCAATTCAATGATAAATAAAATTTGGTTTACCAGTTACCACGTAGACACGGGGCGTAGGAATTTGCATATACTATAAATCGACAATAAATTATTAAAATAATTCAAAGTCGATCTGTGAATACTGATGACAAAACATTTTCTACTATGTACCTTACATTCAAGCTATAATCCGTCACAGTACTGTTAACTATACAGCCACAGTGTTGGTTCTCGGATTCAAACAAAACTAATCTTGCAATAGTTAAATTGTGTGTTTCTGTATTAGAATATTTTGTGATATTTCCTATGTCTCCTTCTGTTTCTTAAATATTATTGATCATATCGACGCTAGAAAGGAAAACGAAATAGCCCACAAAGATTAAACATTCCAGTCACGAGATTTTGTTCAATTACTCAATATCCTGCCGTGTTTCGTATGGTGAGTGTAGGGTTCGGGATCTCAGTCCTCAAGGATGACAACGCATCTATATTATTATTCCTTGTCAAGGATGAATCACTTACTATCAGGTGAACTTTGTGATCGTTTGTTACACTTGATGTATTAATAATAAAAAATTGCCAATATTTGATTGATAAGGACATTTTAAAATATTTTTACAGACAATTTAAAAGTAGTGCATTAACAATACGTATGAAATAAAATGTAAAAAAATAAAAATCACATTTTTTTATTGGAAATCGGAAACTTGGTTTTATTCTAGCTTGAGCCCCCTCAAGTGCCTGCAAGCCTGTTTTAGAGGCTTCAAAAAAACGATTTTTTTTGCACAAATGTCTTCCCAAACTATCCAAGAATGTGTCCCTAAAATTTCAGAAGCAAATTCACATTATTTTCGGCATTACAGAAGAAATAGTGAGCAAGCGTCCGAGCGGCCGGTAGGTAGGTACGAGCGGCCGGATCGCTCGGAGTGCCCGCGCTCAGCCCCTCAATCTATAGTTTGTATTGTACCTATTGTACATATCCAAAGGGACTAATAGTCCTTCGAGACACTATAAACTATTCGTAGAAGGTCGTTATGGAGTACCATAGGGTAGGGATAAAATTATGTATTATAACGGTATATATTAGCTGGCTGTGTCGGCTTGAGAAAAGCTATATTTAGCATTTAAGTTCAGTTTTTGATTTGTTTTTCGGCACGTGAACATCTTAAAATCATGCAGAGTTATCCAAAAGTGCTCAAATCTTCAAGTGAACGGACTGGAAAGCCACCGAAGCGCAGATTCCCTGGCAATCAGTTTCGTAATGTTTCGTCTGCGGACGATGACGGACGATGTTATAATTTATCCGTCTCATTGCTATCGGATAATCGAGTTTGTCTTTGTATTTTTAGCAATTTCGGAACTATTTATTTGAAATTCGTGTAAGCAGAGAATAAATTTTGCCGAAAGCTGCCATCGAGGTTTAGGATTCAAAATTGTTTTGTTGTGTAAATGCGGTAAACGAGAAATTCAATCCGGACCGTTTATTCACGCCGGCTACGAAATCAACAGAAGAATTGTGTTCGTCATGAGGCTTTTGGGTGTCGCACGAGAAGGCATTAATATTTTTTGTGGCCTAATGGATATATCTCAGGGCATTGCAAAATCGACGTATGACCAAATTGTGCAACACCTGTATACAATCTTTGAGAGCGTCTGCAAAAAAGCCGTCGAAGAGGAAGAAGAACTCAACATACAAAATGAAAGACCAGCTGACCATTTGAAAGTTTCGGGCGATGAATCGTGGAAGAAACGTGGATGTACTTCATTGTACGGTTTAACTACACTTATTAGGTACTACAGTGGCAAAGTGATCGATCTCGACGTTAAAAGCGGATATTGTCATACCCGTGCCATCAAGAAAAATACATTGAATGACGACGAGTTTGAAAATTGGTATGAAACCCATGCAGAAAATTGTTCTTCGAATCACGCAGGTTCGGCCGGGAAAATGGAAGTTGATTCAATGTTCTCAAGGTCCATCGAGAAATATGGAGTAATGTATAGTAATTACATTGGCGACGGCGACACCAAAACATTTCTTGGCATCCTGAACAGTGATCCATACGGCGACAAGCGCACAATGACCAAAAATGAGTGCATGGGACATGTACAAAAGCGTACTCGTCTCCGCAAGAAGAAAAAAGAAGAGAAGCTCGGTGGAAAGAAGCGACTCACCGAGGCTTTGATAAACAAATTAACTATTTATTGCGGTCTGGCGATTCGGAGAAACTTGAATTCTGTAAAAGATATGAGAAATGCAATAATCGCAACACTTGATCATTATTGCTCTACAGATGAATTACCTCGCCACGACAAATGCCCGGAAGGCGTCGAAAGCTGGTGTAAGTGGCGCAAAGCTGAAACGGCAAACACCCTGGCTGCTTTTAAACATCCACCACGTTTAATTGACGAACATGTCGAGAAGCACATTCGTCCTGTGTACGAGGAATTATCTAAGGACGATCTGCTAACGAGGTGTTTAGGTGGACACACACAAAATGCGAACGAGTCGTTCAATTCCACTGTGTGGCGCATCGCACCTAAACACCTTAACTCAGGCATTAAAATCGTCGAAATTGCTGCTTACATCGCTGAAGGAATGTTCAATGAAGGCTATAGTGCAGTATTGAAAACCATGCAGTTACTAGACTTGAAAATTGGACAGCAATGCAACAATTTCGCAGAGGGAGTCGACAAGGAGCGCGTCACCCGACAAAACAGGCGCGATGCATTTTCAAGTAAAGAGGCCAGAACAGACCGCAGACTCGAACATCAGGGCGAAAACCAATTTTTTGAAGAGTCTGAAGGGCTACTCTATGGACCAGGAATCGCTGATTAGCACATTATTGTGGTAAGTTCAAGATTATTACGATTTTTTATGTACGAAAACTTTGACTAGCGATTTCTCGGTTTTAAATTTTTACGGTTTTTGCTAATTGGCGTTTCCCGCTTAGGAAAAAAATTTAACGTCCTATCGAAACGAGACAAAATTGATTGTATTCAAAATTAAATTCTCTTCTAGTAGAACCTAAAAACCTTAAAAAAGTTATAATTAACCCACTTTTTAAATAATCTAAAGCGATTTGTTGTGTGTAAATATGTAATGGAAGTGCGATATTATTTTTTTTCTTATATAGGGCAACATTTCAAAACTCTTAGTTAAATAGAAAATATTGCATTGAAATAAAGTTGCGAATACTTTAAACGTGATGATAAATATACGATTTATGTGTGTACAAATGTGGGAGTTTACTTTGTTATTAAATGGTTCTTCTCGTTTTCTATAATTATCATAAATTTTGTATTACTTTCTTATTACTGTGACAAAGCTTTTGATCCTAGTTTCCAGGGATGACCATGTATCTACATTATGTTTACTCTTCGCGGACGAGTGCCGGTGTCATGGGCCGCAACAATCACTTACCATCAGATGAACTGTGAGCTCGATTGTCACCCTATACACTACACAATGAAACAGAACAGAACTCACTTAATATTTTGCCCTTTACTTACATATAGTATGTTTATAGTATTTTTGGGTTTTATGATTGCCATTGAACCAGATTCTTTTAACTAATTTAGTCGATATCTGAATTTTACAATATTATTTAATATTACATTTAAAAACGGTATTCTGCAGTGATTCTTGGGTTTTCGTGTTAATTTCTCTGAACGAAAAAATATTTATACTTTTAGTTATTTCCATGAGACTCAATTTCTAGTAAAGTATTAAGAATGTATAATAAAATTTCGGCGTATTACAAAACGTTTCAAATACCAGCGATTTAATATTCCGATTAGAATGTACGTAATTGAAGATGTCTATTCGTACTAAGAAATTCGTACAAACTGCGCGTTACGTATTTTGAAACTTTTAATGTGTAATAAACGATAATGAATTGAATATAAAAGCGTTCGCAAATTGTGTGAATCAGTACACAAGAAAACAAACATGTCTTCGTTTGCCTTACTAATTGCTTCGTTCTTGTGCTTTCAAGGATGCGTGATGCAGGTAATGTGACAATTCAACTTGAGGCTAATTTGTAAATTTATTACTTCTTATAATATATATTTTATATTTTAGAATGTGTTCGGCCAGTGTCTCGGCGGTTTCCCAGTTAACTTCGGTGCTGGTACTTCGGAGTGCGGGTGCGGGCGAGGGTACGGCTTCCCAAACTCCTTAAGCAACGGCTACGGTTTGAATGTGGGTGAAGTGTTTGGCACATACGGAGGTGCCGGTACGGGTGATTTAGAAGTCGCCGGTGAGTTGCCAGTGGCAGGCAGCACCGTCGTCACGGGACAAGTGCCGATAATAGGCACCGTGCAGTTTACAGGTGACGCCGGCGGGTGGTGTGGTCTCTATTGTCGGCAAATGTGGTTGTGATTGCAGTGGTGCGCCTTTGTTTTAAAAAGATACATTTAAGTTTATGCCTGAAATAAAACAACACCCTTATTTTATTAGTTTTATTGGTTGAACACTAAGTCTCATAATTTGGAATACAAATATTATAAGTGGGCTGAGATTCGAACCCAAGGCCTACTACATAACTTCCAGATACTCGAACCAGTACATGTTGACCACGACCACTAGATAAAATTATGGATAAACAGTAGATCATAATTAGCTAATACTCATTGTGGGATGATCTGTCAGAGTCTGAATTCTGGCGTTCAGCAAGGCGGTTCTTTTCTCCAGTTTTGTTTTCCGTTTTATTAACTCCTTATTTCTATTATCAATTGCTCACACCATACGTATGCAGTTCAGTCAGAAATCTGAATAAAATAATATAGACTCGTATTGAAGATTAGTGAAAGCACACAAATATCATGCAATGATTGTAGAATGCTAGACAAAATTGTCCAAAGTTCCAAAATCATTATCATAATAATATAGCATGCCTGTTCTATTTTGGGCTATTTAGTTCAGGTATCCGACATTAGTCGCAATGCCATCTTACATTTCCTCTATCGTTTGTGTGGAACTTTCTCTTTAGTAACTGTACGTTTATTTTCGTTCTTCGCAAGTTTGGCCAGATTTTGAATTTGGTTTTCATGTTAAATGGCTTACTAAAAAACAAAGGAAAGATCCAAGAATTATTTTCTTTCTTTACTCAATAATAACTGATGCAACTTACCTCTCTTACCTTAGGGATAAAGTTAATTATTTTGTATCAGCTTAGTTCTACAACATTTCACCAAATTAATTAGTTTTCCCATGATATTTAAAGAGATCGGCTAGATGTAATCTAAACCGACTTCAAGAAAGCTGTCAATCTACGTTCTGATTACATTAATCATATACGTTACCCACAGAAACAAAACCCAGGACAGTTGTTGAGACGAGTTTCAGAATCGAATTAGAAATCGATGTTAGACATTATATTGTAATTAGTTACTGGGATAGTTAAATATTGATCTAAGCACAAATCTAAAGCGAAAAGGAAGTGATATTAGAGAAAGGTAATGCAAGTGTAAACACTTGGGCTATGCATTGATAAATATGCTAAATATAATAATAATTGATTACTTTGAGCCAATGCGGATTATTTACACTAATATTAATTAAATTGAAGTTATTTTGAGTTTTAAAATGCAACTTGATATGCACACATCTACAGGTTGGATCTAGGTGTAACACGAATTGGCATAATTTCTTACCAAGTATAAATGTTGATGACATCTTAATAAAATTAGCAATTCAATGATAAATAAAATTTGGTTTACCAGTTACCACGTAGAGACGGGGCGTAGGGAATTTGCATATACTATAAATCGACAATAAATTATTAAAATAATTCAAAGTCGATCTGTGAATACTGATGACAAAACATTTTCTACTATGTACCTTACATTCAAGCTATAATCCGTCACAGTACTGTTAACTATACAGCCACAGTGATGGTTCTCGGATTCAAACAAAACCTAATCTTGCAATAGTTAAATTGTGTGTTTCGTATTAGAATATTTTGTGATATTTCCTACGTCTCCTTCTGTTTCTTAAAAATTATTGATCATATCGACGCTAGAAAGGGAAAACGAAATAGCCCACAAAGATTAAACATTCCAGTCACGAGATTTTGTTCAATTACTCAATATCCTGTCGTGTTTCGTATGGTGAGTGTAGGGTTCGGGAGACCTTTATTACCGGTGACGAAGGCCATTCCATCTCAGTCCTCAAGGATGACAACGCATCTTTATTATTATTCCTTGTCAAGGATGAATCACTTACTATCAGGTGAACTTTGTGATCGTTTGTTACACTTGATGTATTAATAATAAAAAAAATTGCCAATATTTGATTGATAAGGACATTTTAAAATATTTTTACAGACAAATTAAAAGTAGTGCATTAACAATACGTATGAAATAAAATGTAAAAAAATAAAAATCACATTTTTTATTGGAAATCGGAAACTTGGTTTTATTCTAGCTTGAGCCCCTCAAGTGCCTGCAAGCCTGTTTTAGAGGCTTCAAAAACGATTTTTTGCACAAATGTCTTTCCAAACTATCCAAGAATGTGTCCCTAAAATTTCAGAAGCAAATTCACATTATTTTCGGCATTACAGAAGAAATAGTGAGCAAGCGTCCAGCAGGTATAATAAATAAATTTTGCCGAAAGCCGCCATCGAGGTTTAGGATTCAAAATTGTTTTGTTGTGTAAATGCGGTAAACGAGAAATTCAATCCGGACCGTTTATTCACGCCGGCTACGAAATCAACAGAAGAATTGTGTTCGTCATGAGGCTTTTGGGTGTCGCACGAGAAGGCATTAATATTTTTTGTGGCCTTATGGATATATCTCAGGGCATTGCAAAATCGACGTATGACCAAATTGTGCAACACCTGTATACAATCTTTGGGAGCGTCTGCAAAAAAGCCGTCGAAGAGGAAGAAGAACTCAACATACAAAATGAAAGACCAGCTGACCATTTGAAAGTTTCGGGCGATGGATCGTGGAAGAAACGTGGATGTACTTCATTGTACGGTTTAACTACACTTATTAGGTACTACAGTGGCAAAGTGATCGATCTCGACGTTAAAAGCGGATATTGTCATACCTGTGCCATCAAGACAAATACATTGAATGACGACGAGTTTGAAAATTGGTATGAAACCCATGCAGAAAATTGTTCTTCGAATCACGCAGGTTCGGCCGGGAAAATGGAAGTTGATTTAATGTTCTCAAGGTCCATCGAGAAATATGGAGTAATGTATAGTAATTACATTGGCGACGGCGACACCAAAACATTTCTTGGCATCCTGAACAGTGATCTATACGGCGACAAGCGCACAATGACCAAAATGAGTGCATGGGACATGTACAAAAGCGTACTCGTCTCCGCAAGAAGAAAAAGAAAGGAAGCTCGGTGGAAAGAAGCGACTCACCGAGGCTTTGTTAAACAAATTAACTATTTATTGCGGTCTGGCGATTCGAGAAACTTGAATTCTGTAAAAGATATGAGAAATGCAATAATCGCAACACTTGATCATTATTGCTCTACAGATGAATTACCTCGCCACGACAAATGCCCGGAAGGCGTCGAAAGCTGGTGTAAGTGGCGCAAAGCTGAAACGGCAAACACCCTGGCTGCTTTTAAACATCCACCACGTTTAATTGACGAACATGTCGAGAAGCACATTCGTCCTGTGTACGAGGAATTATCTAAGGACGATCTGCTAACGAGGTGTTTAGGTGGACACACACAAAATGCGAACGAGTCGTTCAATTCCACTGTGTGGCGCATCGCACCTAAACACCTTAACTCAGGCATTAAAATCGTCGAAATTGCTGCTTACATCGCTGAAGGAATGTTCAATGAAGGCTATAGTGCAGTATTGAAAACCATGCAGTTACTAGACTTGAAAATTGGACAGCAATGCAACAATTTCGCAGAGGGAGTCGACAAGGAGCGCGTCACCCGATAAAACAGGCGCGATGCATTTTCAAGTAAAGAGGCCATAACAGCCCGCAGACTCGAACATCAGGGCGAAAACCAATTTTTTGAAGAGTCCGAAGGGCTACTCTATGGACCAGGAATCGCTGATTAGCACAATATTGTGGTAAGTTCAAGATTATTACGATTTTTATGTAATGAAAACGATTTTTTTCCAAAAATATGATTTTTTTAATATGCAAAAAATTTTTGAACTTCTCACTTTTCTTTGAATTTTCTTGGTTTAACTAGAAGCTATACTATTGAAAATAACATCTTTTTTTGTTTCAGATGGAAATTGCGACCTTTCCCGCCGCACGACACATGCACGCCTGTGGCGCCTTTGGCGAAATCCTTGTACCAGGCATAATATGACATGTATATTAATGAAAAAATTTGAGAAGACTGTAGAAATATATAACAATAAAACCTGAAAGTTTCCTTTCAATCGCATATTTATTTCCTTCCCAAAAAAATCTTCGAAAAAATCGATTTTTTGAAGCCTCTACAGCAGGCTCCCCCCTTAAATTGTGTTATGTGTAGAGCCATTCGGCTTTAAATTAACAGTCAAATGTAGTGTAAGAAAAAGAAAAATACATATCTTTTCAAAAAAGTTTGTATGCACTGAATAAACATTTTATAAAACAGTTCAAGCACATATGTAATTAGAATACACATTTTACACCAAAGAAGTTTTTATTAAAAAAATCATGGTATTCCAATATAAAAAAATAACATACCTACAACTAACAATTAGCAACTTTATTTTTCCTACACAGTGAGTATTTTAGAATTTTTATTTTTCATAGACACAAATAACATTTATTATTTTGAGGAAAGTACTATATGTTAAGTAATATATGTTAAAGTTTTTATGAAATGCATCAGAAAGTACGACATTTTTATTATTGATATAACTTGATACCCATGATGCCAAAAGAAAACACAGTTTTTACAAAGTAAAGATGAAAGGCTATTATCACCCCATAACCTGTTTCATCTCGCACGTTATACGCAGTAGCGTTACTATATTTTTTACAATATGCTGCTTTTTTTTTTTTTTTCGAATATGTGTGATGCTGTTGGCTCTTCAGCCTCTACAGCTTCGTCGATTTTGTCTCGCGAGCAGAAGGCCCGCGAGTTGGAAGTGTAGTGGTGCTGCTAGCACTATTAGGCCGGCTGCATTCCGCTGCACTTTTACCCCTGAGGACGAGGAACGTCAACGCCGACAGGGGGGGGCTGATATGATCCGAGGGCCCCTCTTAAGGAGGTGTGAGACCTCGGCTCGGATCATTTTTGGAGTGGGGGTTTAATCGGTGTAGCGATCTTATTAGGTCGCTAGTTTTAGGGCTGTGCTCGCCTTTTAATTCGAGCACGATGTTTAGTCAATTTGTGCACGCTTGCGCGTGCAGGGGCCTGACCGTGTGGTGTGGTCAGGTCGGTAAGTTTTCTGACCTTGGCTGACAAAACGTCGTCAGGGAGGGTCAGAGAATGTTTGGGACGTCTTTTTAGCGGGGGGGCGTCCCTCGCGGAATATGCTGCTTTAATAAGCTTGAATCATAAAGGGCGTGCATTACTTCAATATCGTCAATCTACACATTTCAAATCACACTTATAATTTTTATTTATTTTTGTTTGGGATAAATAATACAACGTAGATATAAATCAAAATTATATTGAATTCCACAATTATTAAAATTACAGATTTACGGTAGATACGAATACATCATTTTGAACTTTGTATCAAGTTTCAAATTTGTATACCACAACCGCATCCACGCAAACTGTTGAATCCGAAATCACTCGGCCGTGGAGCGATGACAATATCTGCACCTGTCAAGCCTGTGGCAGTGCCCGCGTAATCCTCGCTGATGATGCGCACGTCACCGTATCCGCAACCATAGGTTACGGCACCGGCACCGATGGATGGCACCGCGCCCTCCAGGTGCGCAGTTCCCAGGAACGGCAATTGTCCTCCTACGGCTAAACTACCAGAAAATTCATTTTCTGATACGACAGATACCCCACCGGGCGATATGGGCGAGGCGCTTTCACTGCAAAGCCTCCTCCGTCGGAAGCACGAATTACACCGGATTCGAAACCGTATCCTCCACCACATGTTCCACTTAACCAGGGTACAGGAAGAGCATATTCGTTGTAAGTCAAGTCAGCGCCGCAGGAACCCAAGTTGTAGGAATTACGTAGAAAGCACTCACCATAAACATTCTGCAATATTAACAAAATTTTAAATAAATTTCGAAATTAAACCACTGGATATACAAAAAACCATAATGACCAAGTTAAAGACAGTTTAGCTTTAAAATATTATTTTTTTCTACCTGAAACAACAATGCAGCAGTACTAGACAAAAGAATAACGAAAGCCGTCATGTTTTTTTGTTCCGTTCGATTAAACGTGTAAATATGTAATGGAAGTGCGATATTATTTTTTTTTCTTATATAGGGCAACATTTCAAAACTCTTAGTTAAATAGAAAATATTGCATTGAAATAAAGTTGCGAATACTTTAAACGTGATGATAAATATACGATTTATGTGTGTACAAATGTGGGAGTTTACTTTGTTATTAAATGGTTCTTCTCGTTTTCTATAATTATCATAAATTTTGTATTACTTTCTTATTACTGTGACAAAGCTTTTGATCCTAGTTTCCAGGGATGACCATGTATCTACATTATGTTTACTCTTCGCGGACGAGTGCCGGTGTCATGGGCCGCAACAATCACTTACCATCAGATGAACTGTGAGCTCGATTGTCACCCTATACACTACACAATGAAACAGAACAGAACTCACTAAATATTTTGCCCTTTACTTACATATAGTATGTTTATAGTATTTTTTGGGTTTTTATGATTGCCATTGAACCAGATTCTTTTTAACTAATTTAGTCGATATCTGAATTTCACAATATTATTTAATATTACATTAAAAAAAACGGTATTCTGCAGTGATTCTTAGGTTTTTCGTGTTAATTTCTCTGAACGAAAAAAATCTTTATACTTTTAGTTATTTCCATGAGACTCAATTTCTAGTAAAGTATTAAGAATGTATAATAAAATTTCGGCGTATTACAAAACGTTTCAAATACCAGCGATTTAATATTCCGATTAGAATGTACGTGTAATTGAAGATGTCTATTCGTACTAAGAAATTCGTACAAACTGCGCGTTACGTATTTTGAAACTTTTTAATGTGTAATAAACGATAATGAATTGAATATAAAAGCGTTCGCAAATTGTGTGAATCAGTACACAAGAAAACAAACATGTCTTCGTTTGCCTTACTGATTGCTTCGTTCTTGTGCTTTCAAGGATGCGTGATGCAGGTAATGTGACAATTCAACTTGAGGCTAATTTGTAAATTTATTACTTCTTATAATATATATTTTATATTTTTAGAATGTGTTCGGCCAGTGTCTCGGCGGTTTCCCAGTTAACTTCGGTGCTGGTACTTCGGAGTGCGGGTGCGGGCGAGGGTACGGCTTCCCAAACTCCTTAAGCAACGGCTACGGTTTGAATGTGGGTGAAGTGTTTGGCACATACGGAGGTGCCGGTACGGGTGATTTAGAAGTCGCCGGTGAGTTGCCAGTGGCAGGCAGCACCGTCGTCACGGGACAAGTGCCGATAATAGGCACCGTGCAGTTTACAGGTGACGTGCCGGCGGGTGGTGTGGTCTCTATTGTCGGCAAATGTGGTTGTGATTGCAGTGGTGCGCCTTTGTTTTAAAAAGATACATTTAAGTTTATGCCTGAAATAAAACAACACCCTTATTTTATTAGTTTTATTGGTTGAACACTAAGTCTCATAATTTGGAATACACAAATATTATAAGTGGGCTGAGATTCGAACCCAAGGCCTACTACATAACTTCCAGATACTCGAACCAGTACATGTTGACCACGACCACTAGATAAAATTATGGATAAACAGTAGATCATAATTAGCTAATACTCATTGTGGGATGATCTGTCAGAGTCTGAATTCTGGCGTTCAGCAAGGCGGTTCTTTTTCTCCAGTTTTGTTTTCCGTTTTTATTAACTCCCTTATTTCTATTATCAATTGCTCACACCATACGTATGCAGTTCAGTCAGAAATCTGAATAAAATAATATAGACTCGTATTGAAGATTAGTGAAAGCACACAAATATCATGCAATGATTGTAGAATGCTAGACAAAATTGTCCAAAAGTTCCAAAATCATTATCATAATAATATAGCATGCCTGTTCTATTTTGGGCTATTTAGTTCAGGTATCCGACATTAGTCGCAATGCCATCTTACATTTCCTCTATCGTTTGTGTGGAACTTTCTCTTTAGTAACTGTACGTTTATTTTCGTTCTTCGCAAGTTTGGCCAGATTTTGAATTTGGTTTTCATGTTAAATGGCTTACTAAAAAACAAAGGAAAGATCCAAGAATTATTTTCTTTCTTTACTCAATAATAACTGATGCAACTTACCTCTCTTACCTTAGGGATAAAGTTAATTATTTTGTATCAGCTTAGTTCTACAACATTTCACCAAATTAATTAGTTTTCCCATGATATTTAAAGAGATCGGCTAGATGTAATCTAAACCGACTTCAAGAAAGCTGTCAATCTACGTCCTGATTACATTAATCATATACGTTACCCACAGAAACAAAACCCAGGACAGTTGTTGAGACGAGTTTCAGAATCGAATTAGAAATCGATGTTAGACATTATATTGTAATTAGTTACTGGGATAGTTAAATATTGATCTAAGCACAAATCTAAAGCGAAAAGGAAGTGATATTAGAGAAAGGTAATGCAAGTGTAAACACTTGGGCTATGCATTGATAAATATGCTAAATATAATAATAATTGATTACTTTGAGCCAATGCGGATTATTTACACTAATATTAATTAAATTGAAGTTATTTTTGAGTTTTAAAATGCAACTTGATATGCACACATCTACAGGTTGGATCTAGGTGTAACACGAATTGGCATAATTTCTTACCAAGTATAAATGTTGATGACATCTTAATAAAATTAGCAATTCAATGATAAATAAAATTTGGTTTACCAGTTACCACGTAGAGACGGGCGTAGGAATTTGCATATACTATAAATCGACAATAAATTATTAAAATAATTCAAAGTCGACCTCTGAATACTGATGACAAAACATTTTCTACTATGTACCTTACATTCAAGCTATAATCCGTCACAGTACTGTTAACTATACAGCCACAGTGATGGTTCTCGGATTCAAACAAAACCTAATCTTGCAATAGTTAAATTGTGTGTTTCGTATTAGAATATTTTGTGATATTTCCTACGTCTCCTTCTGTTTCTTAAAAATTATTGATCATATCGACGCTAGAAAGGGAAAACGAAATAGCCCACAAAGATTAAACATTCCAGTCACGAGATTTTGTTCAATTACTCAATATCCTGCCGTGTTTCGTATGGTGAGTGTAGGGTTCGGGAGACCTTTATTACCGGTGACAAGGCCATTCCATCTCAGTCCTCAAGGATGACAACGCATCTTTATTATTATTCCTTGTCAAGGATGAATCACTTACTATCAGGTGAACTTTATGATCGTTTGTTACACTTGATGTATTAATAATAAAAAAAATTGCCAATATTTGATTGATAAGGACATTTTAAAATATTTTTACAGACAAATTAAAAGTAGTGCATTAACAATACGTATGAAATAAAATGTAAAAAATAAAAATCACATTTTTTTATTGGAAATCGGAAACTTGGTTTTATTCTAGCTTGAGCCCCCTCAAGTGCCTGCAAGCCTGTTTTAGAGGCTACAAAAAAACGATTTTTTTTGCACAAATGTCTTCCCAAACTATCCAAGAATGTGTCCCTAAAATTTCAGAAGCAAATTCACATTATTTTCGGCATTACAGAAGAAATAGTGAGCAAGCGTCCAGCAGGTATAATAAATAAATTTTGCCGAAAGCTGCCATCGAGGTTTAGGATTCAAAATTGTTTTGTTGTGTAAATGCGGTAAACGAGAAATTCAATCCGGACCGTTTATTCACGCCGGCTACGAAATCAACAGAAGAATTGTGTTCGTCATGAGGCTTTTGGGTGTCGCACGAGAAGGCATTAATATTTTTTGTGGCCTTATGGATATATCTCAGGGCATTGCAAAATCGACGTATGACCAAATTGTGCAACACCTGTATACAATCTTTGGGAGCGTCTGCAAAAAAGCCGTCGAAGAGGAAGAAGAACTCAACATACAAAATGAAAGACCAGCTGACCATTTGAAAGTTTCGGGCGATGGATCGTGGAAGAAACGTGGATGTACTTCATTGTACGGTTTAACTACACTTATTAGGTACTACAGTGGCAAAGTGATCGATCTCGACGTTAAAAGCGGATATTGTCATACCTGTGCCATCAAGACAAATACATTGAATGACGACGAGTTTGAAAATTGGTATGAAACCCATGCAGAAAATTGTTCTTCGAATCACGCAGGTTCGGCCGGGAAAATGGAAGTTGATTTAATGTTCTCAAGGTCCATCGAGAAATATGGAGTAATGTATAGTAATTACATTGGCGACGGCGACACCAAAACATTTCTTGGCATCCTGAACAGTGATCTATACGGCGACAAGCGCACAATGACCAAAAATGAGTGCATGGGACATGTACAAAAGCGTACTCGTCTCCGCAAGAAGAAAAAAGAAAGGAAGCTCGGTGGAAAGAAGCGACTCACCGAGGCTTTGTTAAACAAATTAACTATTTATTGCGGTCTGGCGATTCGGAGAAACTTGAATTCTGTAAAAGATATGAGAAATGCAATAATCGCAACACTTGATCATTATTGCTCTACAGATGAATTACCTCGCCACGACAAATGCCCGGAAGGCGTCGAAAGCTGGTGTAAGTGGCGCAAAGCTGAAACGGCAAACACCCTGGCTGCTTTTAAACATCCACCACGTTTAATTGACGAACATGTCGAGAAGCACATTCGTCCTGTGTACGAGGAATTATCTAAGGACGATCTGCTAACGAGGTGTTTAGGTGGACACACACAAAATGCGAACGAGTCGTTCAATTCCACTGTGTGGCGCATCGCACCTAAACACCTTAACTCAGGCATTAAAATCGTCGAAATTGCTGCTTACATCGCTGAAGGAATGTTCAATGAAGGCTATAGTGCAGTATTGAAAACCATGCAGTTACTAGACTTGAAAATTGGACAGCAATGCAACAATTTCGCAGAGGAGTCGACAAGGAGCGCGTCACCCGACAAAACAGGCGCGATGCATTTTCAAGTAAAGAGGCCATAACAGCCCGCAGACTCGAACATCAGGGCGAAAACCAATTTTTTGAAGAGTCCGAAGGGCTACTCTATGGACCAGGAATCGCTGATTAGCACATTATTGTGGTAAGTTCAAGATTATTACGATTTTTTATGTACGAAAACGATTTTTCCAAAAATATGATTTTTTTAATATGCAAAAATTTTGAACTTCTCACTTTTCTTTGAATTTTCTTGGTTTAACTAGAAGCTATACTATTGAAAATAACATCTTTTTGTTTCAGATGGAAATTGCGACCTTTCCGCCGCACGACACATGCACGCCTGTGGGGCCTTTGGCGAAATCCTTGTACCAGGCATAATATGACATGTATATTAATGAAAAATTTGAGAAGACTGTAGAAATATATAACAATAAAACCTGAAAGTTTCCTTTCAATCGCATATTTATTTCCTTCCCAAAAATCTTCGAAAAATCGATTTTGAAGCCTCTACAGCAGGCTCCCCTTAAATTGTGTTATGTGTAGAGCCATTCGGCTTTAAATTAACAGTCAAATGTAGTGTAAGAAAAAGAAAAATACATATCTTTTCAAAAAAGTTTGTATGCACTGAATAAACATTTTATAAAACAGTTCAAGCACATATGTAATCAGAATACACATTTTACACCAAAGAAGTTTTTATTAAAAAAATCATGGTATTCCAATATAAAAAAATAACATACCTACAACTAACAATTAGCAACTTTATTTTTCCTACACAGTGAGTATTTTAGAATTTTTATTTTTCATAGACACAAATAACATTTATTATTTTGAGGAAAGTACTATATGTTAAAGTTTTTATGAAATGCATCAGAAAGTACGACATTTTTATTATTGATATAACTTGATACCCATGATGCCAAAAGAAAACACAGTTTTTACAAAGTAAAGATGAAAGGCTATTATCACCCCATAACCTGTTTCATCTCGCACGTTATACGCAGTAGCGTTACTATATTTTTTACAATATGCTGCTTTAATAAGCTTGAATCATAAAGGGCGTGCATTACTTCAATATCGTCAATCTACACATTTCAAATCACACTCATAATTTTTATTTATTTTTGTTTGGGATAAATAATACAACGTAGATATAAATCAAAATTATATTGAATTCCACAATTATTAAAATTACAGATTTACGGTAGATACGAATACATCATTTTGAACTTTGTATCAAGTTTCAAATTTGTATACCACAACCGCATCCACGCAAACTGTTGAATCCGAAATCACTCGGCCGTGGAGCGATGACAATATCTGCACCTGTCAAGCCTGTGGCAGTGCCCGCGTAATCCTCGCTGATGATGCGCACGTCACCGTATCCGCAACCATAGGTTACGGCACCGGCACCGATGGATGGCACCGCGCCCTCCAGGTGCGCAGTTCCCAGGAACGGCAATTGTCCTCCTACGGCTAAACTACCAGAAAATTCATTTTCTGATACGACAGATACCCCACCGGGCGATATGGGCGAGGCGCTTTTCACTGCAAAGCCTCCTCCGTCGGAAGCACGAATTACACCGGATTCGAAACCGTATCCTCCACCACATGTTCCACTTAACCAGGGTACAGGAAGAGCATATTCGTTGTAAGTCAAGTCAGCGCCGCAGGAACCCAAGTTGTAGGAATTACGTAGAAAGCACTCACCATAAACATTCTGCAATATTAACAAAATTTTAAATAAATTTCGAAATTAAACCACTGGATATACAAAAACCATAATGACCAAGTTAAAGACAGTTTAGCTTTAAAATATTATTTTTCTACCTGAAACAACAATGCAGCAGTACTAGACAAAAGAATAACGAAAGCCGTCATGTTTTTGTTCCGTTCGATTAAACGTGTAAATATGTAATGGAAGTGCGATATTATTTTTTCTTATATAGGGCAACATTTCAAAACTCTTAGTTAAATAGAAAATATTGCATTGAAATAAAGTTGCGAATACTTTAAACGTGATGATAAATATACGATTTATGTGTGTACAAATGTGGGAGTTTACTTTGTTATTAAATGGTTCTTCTCGTTTTCTATAATTATCATAAATTTTGTATTACTTTCTTATTACTGTGACAAAGCTTTTGATCCTAGTTTCCAGGGATGACCATGTATCTACATTATGTTTACTCTTCGCGGACGAGTGCCGGTGTCATGGGCCGCAACAATCACTTACCATCAGATGAACTGTGAGCTCGATTGTCACCCTATACACTACACAATGAAACAGAACAGAACTCACTAAATATTTTGCCCTTTACTTACATATAGTATGTTTATAGTATTTTTGGGTTTTATGATTGCCATTGAACCAGATTCTTTTAACTAATTTAGTCGATATCTGAATTTCACAATATTATTTAATATTACATTAAAAAACGGTATTCTGCAGTGATTCTTAGGTTTTCGTGTTAATTTCTCTGAACGAAAAATATTTATACTTTTAGTTATTTCCATGAGACTCAATTTCTAGTAAAGTATTAAGAATGTATAATAAAATTTCGGCGTATTACAAAACGTTTCAAATACCAGCGATTTAATATTCCGATTAGAATGTACGTGTAATTGAAGATGTCTATTCGTACTAAGAAATTCGTACAAACTGCGCGTTACGTATTTTGAAACTTTTTAATGTGTAATAAACGATAATGAATTGAATATAAAAGCGTTCGCAAATTGTGTGAATCAGTACACAAGAAAACAAACATGTCTTCGTTTGCCTTACTGATTGCTTCGTTCTTGTGCTTTCAAGGATGCGTGATGCAGGTAATGTGACAATTCAACTTGAGGCTAATTTGTAAATTTATTACTTCTTATAATATATATTTTATATTTTTAGAATGTGTTCGGCCAGTGTCTCGGCGGTTTCCCAGTTAACTTCGGTGCTGGTACTTCGGAGTGCGGGTGCGGGCGAGGGTACGGCTTCCCAAACTCCTTAAGCAACGGCTACGGTTTGAATGTGGGTGAAGTGTTTGGCACATACGGAGGTGCCGGTACGGGTGATTTAGAAGTCGCCGGTGAGTTGCCAGTGGCAGGCAGCACCGTCGTCACAGGACAAGTGCCGATAATAGGCACCGTGCAGTTTACAGGTGACGTGCCGGCGGGTGGTGTGGTCTCTATTGTCGGCAAATGTGGTTGTGATTGCAGTGGTGCGCCTTTGTTTTAAAAGATACATTTAAGTTTATGCCTGAAATAAAACAACACCCTTATTTTATTAGTTTTATTGGTTGAACACTAAGTCTCATAATTTGGAATACACAAATATTAT
The DNA here is from genome assembly GCA_029286865.1 of Teinopalpus imperialis. Lineage (NCBI taxonomy): Eukaryota > Metazoa > Arthropoda > Insecta > Lepidoptera > Papilionidae > Teinopalpus > Teinopalpus imperialis. The sequence continues at coordinate 8,383,143 of JAGSMU010000015.1, forward strand.
AAGTGGGCTGAGATTCGAACCCAAGGCCTACTACATAACTTCCAGATACTCGAACCAGTACATGTTGACCACGACCACTAGATAAGATTATGGATAAACAGTAGATCATAATTAGTTAATACTCATTGTGGGATGATCTGTCAGAGTCTGAATTCTGGCGTTCAGCAAGGCGGTTCTTTTTCTCCAGTTTTGTTTTCCGTTTTTATTAACTCCCTTATTTCTATTATCAATTGCTCACACCATACGTATGCAGTTCAGTCAGAAATCTGAATAAAATAATATAGACTCGTATTGAAGATTAGTGAAAGCACACAAATATCATGCAATGATTGTAGAATGCTAGACAAAATTGTCCAAAAGTTCCAAAATCATTATCATAATAATATAGCATGCCTGTTCTATTTTGGGCTATTTAGTTCAGGTATCCGACATTAGTCGCAATGCCATCTTACATTTCCTCTATCGTTTGTGTGGAACTTTCTCTTTAGTAACTGTACGTTTATTTTCGTTCTTCGCAAGTTTGGCCAGATTTTGAATTTGGTTTTCATGTTAAATGGCTTACTAAAAAACAAAGGAAAGATCCAAGAATTATTTTCTTTCTTTACTCAATAATAACTGATGCAACTTACCTCTCTTACCTTAGGGATAAAGTTAATTATTTTGTATCAGCTTAGTTCTACAACATTTCACCAAATTAATTAGTTTTCCCATGATATTTAAAGAGATCGGCTAGATGTAATCTAAACCGACTTCAAGAAAGCTGTCAATCTACGTCCTGATTACATTAATCATATACGTTACCCACAGAAACAAAACCCAGGACAGTTGTTGAGACGAGTTTCAGAATCGAATTAGAAATCGATGTTAGACATTATATTGTAATTAGTTACTGGGATAGTTAAATATTGATCTAAGCACAAATCTAAAGCGAAAAGGAAGTGATATTAGAGAAAAGGTAATGCAAGTGTAAACACTTGGGCTATGCATTGATAAATATGCTAAATATAATAATAATTGATTACTTTGAGCCAATGCGGATTATTTACACTAATATTAATTAAATTGAAGTTATTTTTGAGTTTTAAAATGCAACTTGATATGCACACATCTACAGGTTGGATCTAGGTGTAACACGAATTGGCATAATTTCTTACCAAGTATAAATGTTGATGACATCTTAATAAAATTAGCAATTCAATGATAAATAAAATTTGGTTTACCAGTTACCATGTAGAGACGGGGCGTAGGGAATTTGCATATACTATAAATCGACAATAAATTATTAAAATAATTCAAAGTCGATCTCTGAATACTGATGACAAAACATTTTCTACTATGTACCTTACATTCAAGCTATAATCCGTCACAGTACTGTTAACTATACAGCCACAGTGATGGTTCTCGGATTCAAACAAAAACTAATCTTGCAATAGTTAAATTGTGTGTTTCGTATTAGAATATTTTGTGATATTTCCTACGTCTCCTTCTGTTTCTTAAATATTATTGATCATATCGACGCTAGAAAGGAAAACGAAATAGCCCACAAAGATTAAACATTCCAGTCACGAGATTTTGTTCAATTACTCAATATCCTGCCGTGTTTCGTATGGTGAGTGTAGGGTTCGGGAGACCTTTATTACCGGTGACAAGGCCATTCCATCTCAGTCCTCAAGGATGACAACGCATCTTTATTATTATTCCTTGTCAAGGATGAATCACTTACTATCAGGTGAACTTTGTGATCGTTTGTTACACTTGATGTATTAATAATAAAAAATTGCCAATATTTGATTGATAAGGACATTTTAAAATATTTTACAGACAATTTAAAAGTAGTGCATTAACAATACGTATGAAATAAAATGTAAAAATAAAATCACATTTTTTATTGGAAATCGGAAACTTGGTTTTATTCTAGCTTGAGCCCCCTCAAGTGCCTGCAAGCCTGTTTTAGAGGCTTCAAAAAAACGATTTTTTTTGCACAAATGTCTCCCAAACTATCCAAGAATGTGTCCCTAAAATTTCAGAAGCAAATTCACATTATTTTCGGCATTACAGAAGAAATAGTGAGCAAGCGTCCGAGCGGCCGGTAGTCGCTCGAGTGCCCGCGCTCAGCCCCTCAATCTATTGTTTGTATTGTACCTATTGTACGTATCCAAAGGGACTAATAGTCCCTCGAGACACTATAAACTCTTCGTAGAAGGTCATTATGGAGTACCATAGAGTAAGGATAAAATTATGTATTATAACGGTATATATTAGCTGGCTGTGTCGGCTTGAGAAAAGCTATATTTAGCATTTAAGTTCAGTTTTGATTTGTTTTTCGGCACGTGACATCTTAAAATCATGCAGAGTTATCCAAAAGTGCTCAAATCTTCAAGTGAACGGACTGGAAAACCACGGAAGCGCAGATTCCCTGGCAATCAGTTTCGTAATGTTTCGTCTGCGGACGATGAAGAAGCTAATACTAGCCGTAGTGAAAAAAAAATCGCGTCAGCAACCTACGGACGATGTTATAATTTATCCGTCTCATTGCTATCGGATAATCGAGTTTGTCTTTGTATTTTTAGCAATATCGGAACTATTTATTTGAAATTCGTGTAAGCAGAGAATAAATTTTGCCGAAAGCTGCCATCGAGGTTTAGGATTCAAAATTGTTTTGTTGTGTAAATGCGGTAAACGAGAAATTCAATCCGGACCGTTTATTCACGCCGGCTACGAAATCAACAGAAGAATTGTGTTCGTCATGAGGCTTTTGGGTGTCGCACGAGAAGGCATTAATATTTTTTGTGGCCTTATGGATATATCTCAGGGCATTGCAAAATCGACGTATGACCAAATTGTGCAACACCTGTATACAATCTTTGGGAGCGTCTGCAAAAAAGCCGTCGAAGAGGAAGAAGAACTCAACATACAAAATGAAAGACCAGCTGACCATTTGAAAGTTTCGGGCGATGGATCGTGGAAGAAACGTGGAAGTACTTCATTGTACGGTTTAACTACACTTATTAGGTACTACAGTGGCAAAGTGATCGATCTCGACGTTAAAAGCGGATATTGTCATACCTGTGCCATCAAGAAAAATACATTGAATGACGACGAGTTTGAAAATTGGTATGAAACCCATGCAGAAAATTGTTCTTCGAATCACGCAGGTTCGGCCGGGAAAATGGAAGTTGATTTAATGTTCTCAAGGTCCATCGAGAAATATGGAGTAATGTATAGTAATTACATTGGCGACGGCGACACCAAAACATTTCTTGGCATCCTGAACAGTGATCCATACGGCGACAAGCGCACAATGACCAAAATGAGTGCATGGGACATGTACAAAAGCGTACTCGTCTCCGCAAGAAGAAAAAGAAAGGAAGCTCGGTGGAAAGAAGCGACTCACCGAGGCTTTGTTAAACAAATTAACTATTTATTGCGGTCTGGCGATTCGGAGAAACTTGAATTCTGTAAAGATATGAGAAATGCAATAATCGCAACACTTGATCATTATTGCTCTACAGATGAATTACCTCGCCACGACAAATGCCCGGAAGGCGTCGAAAGCTGGTGTAAGTGGCGCAAAGCTGAAACGGCAAACACCCTGGCTGCTTTTAAACATCCACCACGTTTAATTGACGAACATGTCGAGAAGCACATTCGTCCTGTGTACGAGGAATTATCTAAGGACGATCTGCTAACGAGGTGTTTAGGTGGACACACACAAAATGCGAACGAGTCGTTCAATTCCACTGTGTGGCGCATCGCACCTAAACACCTTAACTCAGGCATTAAAATCGTCGAAAGTGCTGCTTATATCGCTGAAGGAATGTTCAATGAAGGCTATAGTGCAGTATTGAAAACCATGCAGTTACTAGACTTGAAAATTGGACAGCAATGCAACAATTTCGCAGAGGGAGTCGACAAGGAGCGCGTCACCCGACAAAACAGGCGCGATGCATTTTCAAGTAAAGAGGCCATAACAGCCCGCAGACTCGAACATCAGGGCGAAAACCAATTTTTTGAAGAGTCCGAAGGGCTACTCTATGGACCAGGAATCGCTGATTAGCACATTATTGTGGTAAGTTCAAGATTATTACGATTTTTTATGTACGAAAACGATTTTTTTTTCCAAAAATATGATTTTTTTTTAATATGCAAAAAATTTTTGAACTTCTCACTTTTCTTTGAATTTTCTTGGTTTAACTAGAAGCTATACTATTGAAAATAACATCTTTTTTTGTTTCAGATGGAAATTGCGACCTTTCCCGCCGCACGACACATGCACGCCTGTGGCGCCTTTGGCGAAATCCTTGTACCAGGCATAATATGACATGTATATTAATGAAAAAATTTGAGAAGACTGTAGAAATATATAACAATAAAACCTGAAAGTTTCCTTTCAATCGCATATTTATTTCCTTCCCAAAAAAATCTTCGAAAAAATCGATTTTTTGAAGCCTCTACAGCAGGCTCCCCCCTTAAATTGTGTTATGTGTAGAGCCATTCGGCTTTAAATTAACAGTCAAATGTAGTGTAAGAAAAAGAAAAATACATATCTTTTCAAAAAAGTTTGTATGCACTGAATAAACATTTTATAAAACAGTTCAAGCACATATGTAATCAGAATACACATTTTACACCAAAGAAGTTTTATTAAAAAATCATGGTATTCCAATATAAAAAATAACATACCTACAACTAACAATTAGCAACTTTATTTTCCTACACAGTGAGTATTTTAGAATTTTTATTTTCATAGACACAAATAACATTTATTATTTTGAGGAAAGTACTATATGTTAAAGTTTTATGAAATGCATCAGAAAGTACGACATTTTTATTATTGATATAACTTGATACCCATGATGCCAAAAGAAAACACAGTTTTACAAAGTAAAGATGAAAGGCTATTATCACCCCATAACCTGTTTCATCTCGCACGTTATACGCAGTAGCGTTACTATATTTTTTACAATATGCTGCTTTAATAAGCTTGAATCATAAAGGGCGTGCATTACTTCAATATCGTCAATCTACACATTTCAAATCACACTCATAATTTTTATTTATTTTTGTTTGGGATAAATAATACAACGTAGATATAAATCAAAATTATATTGAATTCCACAATTATTAAAATTACAGATTTACGGTAGATACGAATACATCATTTTGAACTTTGTATCAAGTTTCAAATTTGTATACCACAACCGCATCCACGCAAACTGTTGAATCCGAAATCACTCGGCCGTGGAGCGATGACAATATCTGCACCTGTCAAGCCTGTGGCAGTGCCCGCGTAATCCTCGCTGATGATGCGCACGTCACCGTATCCGCAACCATAGGTTACGGCACCGGCACCGGTGGATGGCACCGCGCCCTCCAGGTGCGCAGTTCCCAGGAACGGCAATTGTCCTCCTACGGCTAAACTACCAGAAAATTCATTTTCTGATACGACAGATACCCCACCGGGCGATATGGGCGAGGCGCTTTTCACTGCAAAGCCTCCTCCGTCGGAAGCACGAATTACACCGGATTCGAAACCGTATCCTCCACCACATGTTCCACTTAACCAGGGTACAGGAAGAGCATATTCGTTGTAAGTCAAGTCAGCGCCGCAGGAACCCAAGTTGTAGGAATTACGTAGAAAGCACTCACCATAAACATTCTGCAATATTAACAAAATTTTAAATAAATTTCGAAATTAAACCACTGGATATACAAAAACCATAATGACCAAGTTAAAGACAGTTTAGCTTTAAAATATTATTTTTTTCTACCTGAAACAACAATGCAGCAGTACTAGACAAAGAATAACGAAAGCCGTCATGTTTTTTGTTCCGTTCGATTAAACGTGTAAATATGTAATGGAAGTGCGATATTATTTTTTCTTATATAGGGCAACATTTCAAAACTCTTAGTTAAATAGAAAATATTGCATTGAAATAAAGTTGCGAATACTTTAAACGTGATGATAAATATACGATTTATGTGTGTACAAATGTGGGAGTTTACTTTGTTATTAAATGGTTCTTCTCGTTTTCTATAATTATCATAAATTTTGTATTACTTTCTTATTACTGTGACAAAGCTTTTGATCCTAGTTTCCAGGGATGACCATGTATCTACATTATGTTTACTCTTCGCGGACGAGTGCCGGTGTCATGGGCCGCAACAATCACTTACCATCAGATGAACTGTGAGCTCGATTGTCACCCTATACACTACACAATGAAACAGAACAGAACTCACTAAATATTTTGCCCTTTACTTACATATAGTATGTTTATAGTATTTTTGGGTTTTATGATTGCCATTGAACCAGATTCTTTTAACTAATTTAGTCGATATCTGAATTTCACAATATTATTTAATATTACATTAAAAAACGGTATTCTGCAGTGATTCTTAGGTTTTCGTGTTAATTTCTCTGAACGAAAAATATTTATACTTTTAGTTATTTCCATGAGACTCAATTTCTAGTAAAGTATTAAGAATGTATAATAAAATTTCGGCGTATTACAAAACGTTTCAAATACCAGCGATTTAATATTCCGATTAGAATGTACGTGTAATTGAAGATGTCTATTCGTACTAAGAAATTCGTACAAACTGCGCGTTACGTATTTTGAAACTTTTTAATGTGTAATAAACGATAATGAATTGAATATAAAAGCGTTCGCAAATTGTGTGAATCAGTACACAAGAAAACAAACATGTCTTCGTTTGCCTTACTGATTGCTTCGTTCTTGTGCTTTCAAGGATGCGTGATGCAGGTAATGTGACAATTCAACTTGAGGCTAATTTGTAAATTTATTACTTCTTATAATATATATTTTATATTTTTAGAATGTGTTCGGCCAGTGTCTCGGCGGTTTCCCAGTTAACTTCGGTGCTGGTACTTCGGAGTGCGGGTGCGGGCGAGGTTACGGCTTCCCAAACTCCTTAAGCAACGGCTACGGTTTGAATGTGGGTGAAGTGTTTGGCACATACGGAGGTGCCGGTACGGGTGATTTAGAAGTCGCCGGTGAGTTGCCAGTGGCAGGCAGTACCGTCGTCACAGGACAAGTGCCGATAATAGGCACCGTGCAGTTTACAGGTGAGGTGCCGGCGGGTGGTGTGGTCTCTATTGTCGGCAAATGTGGTTGTGATTGCAGTGGTGCGTCTTTGTTTTAAAAAGATGCATTTAAGTTTATGCCTGAAATAAAACAACACCCTCATTTTATTAGTTTTATTGGTTGAACACTAAGTCTCATAATTTGGAATACACAAATATTATAAGTGGGCTGGGATTCGAACCCAAGGCCTACTACATAACTTCCAGATACTCGAACCAGTACATGTTGACCACGACCACTAGATAAGATTATGGATAAACAGTAGATCATAATTAGTTAATACTCATTGTGGGATGATCTGTCAGAGTCTGAATTCTGGCGTTCAGCAAGGCGGTTCTTTTTCTCCAGTTTTGTTTTCCGTTTTATTAACTCCCTTATTTCTATTATCAATTGCTCACACCATACGTATGCAGTTCAGTCAGAAATCTGAATAAAATAATATAGACTCGTTATTACGTATTGAAGATTAGTGAAAGCACACAAATATCATGCAATGATTGTAGAATGCTAGACAAAATTGTCCAAAAGTTCCAAAATCATTATCATAATAATATAGCATGCCTGTTCTATTTTGGGCTATTTAGTTCAGGTATCCGACATTAGTCGCAATGCCATCTTACATTTCCTCTATCGTTTGTGTGGAACTTTCTCTTTAGTAACTGTACGTTTATTTTCGTTCTTCGCAAGTTTGGCCAGATTTTGAATTTGGTTTTCATGTTAAATGGCTTACTAAAACAAAGGAAAGATCCAAGAATTATTTTCTTTCTTTACTCAATAATAACTGATGCAACTTACCTCTCTTACCTTAGGGATAAAGTTAATTATTTTGTATCAGCTTAGTTCTACAACATTTCACCAAATTAATTAGTTTTCCCATGATATTTAAAGAGATCGGCTAGATGTAATCTAAACCGACTTCAAGAAAGCTGTCAATCTACGTCCTGATTACATTAATCATATACGTTACCCACAGAAACAAAACCCAGGACAGTTGTTGAGACGAGTTTCAGAATCGAATTAGAAATCGATGTTAGACATTATATTGTAATTAGTTACTGGGATAGTTAAATATTGATCTAAGCACAAATATAAAGCGAAAAGGAAGTGATATTAGAGAAAAGGTAATGCAAGTGTAAACACTTGGGCTATGCATTGATAAATATGCTAAATATAATAATAATTGATTACTTTGAGCCAATGCGGATTATTTACACTAATATTAATTAAATTGAAGTTATTTTTGAGTTTTAAAATGCAACTTGATATGCACACATCTACAGGTTGGATCTAGGTGTAACACGAATTGGCATAATTTCTTACCAAGTATAAATGTTGATGACATCTTAATAAAATTAGCAATTCAATGATAAATAAAATTTGGTTTACCAGTTACCACGTAGAGACGGGGCGTAGGGAATTTGCATATACTATAAATCGACAATAAATTATTAAAATAATTCAAAGTCGATCTCTGAATACTGATGACAAAACATTTTCTACTATGTACCTTACATTCAAGCTATAATCCGTCACAGTACTGTTAACTATACAGCCACAGTGATGGTTCTCGGATTCAAACAAAAACTAATCTTGCAATAGTTAAATTGTGTGTTTCGTATTAGAATATTTTGTGATATTTCCTATGTCTCCTTCTGTTTCTTAAATATTATTGATCATATCGACGCTAGAAAGGGAAAACGAAATAGCCCACAAAGATTAAACATTCCAGTCACGAGATTTTGTTCAATTACTCAATATCCTGCCGTGTTTCGTATGGTGAGTGTAGGGTTCGGGAGACCTTTATTACCGGTGACAAGGCCATTCCATCTCAGTCCTCAAGGATGACAACGCATCTTTATTATTATTCCTTGTCAAGGATGAATCACTTACTATGAGGTGAACTTTGTGATCGTTTGTTACACTTGATGTATTAATAATAAAAAAAATTGCCAATATTTGATTGATAAGGACATTTTAAAATATTTTTACAGACAATTTAAAAGTAGTGCATTAACAATACAATACAATCACATTTTTTTAATGGAAATCGGAAACTTGGTTTTATTCTAGCTTGAGCCCCCTCAAGTGCCTGCAAGCCTGTTTTAGAGGCTTCAAAAAACGATTTTTTTTGCACAAATGTCTTCCCAAACTATCCAAGAATGTGTCCCTAAAATTTCAGAAGCAAATTCACATTATTTTCGGCATTACAGAAGAAATAGTGAGCAAGCGTCCGAGCGGCCGGTAGGTCGCTCGGAGTGCCCGCGCTCAGCCCCTCAATCTATTGTTTGTATTGTACCTATTGTACGTATCCAAAGGGACTAATAGTCCCTCGAGACACTATAAACTCTTCGTAGAAGGTCATTATGGAGTACCATAGGGTAGGGATAAAATTATGTATTATAACGGTATATATTAGCTGGCTGTGTCGGCTTGAGAAAAGCTATATTTAGCATTTAAGTTCAGTTTTGATTTGTTTTTCGGGACGTGAACATCTTAAAATCATGCAGAGTTATCCAAAAGTGCTCAAATCTTCAAGTGAACGGACTGGAAAGCCACGGAAGCGCAGATTCCCTGGCAATCAGTTTCGTAATGTTTCGTCTGCGGACGATGAAGTAGCTAATACTAGCCGTAGTGAAAAAAAAATCGCGTCAGCAACCTACGGACGATGTTATAATTTATCCGTCTCATTGCTATCGGATCAACGAGTTTGTCTTTGTATTTTTAGCAATTTCGGAACTATTTATTTGAAATTCGTGTAAGCAGAGAATAAATTTTGCCGAAAGCTGCCATCCAGGTTTAGGATTCAAAATTGTTTTGTTGTGTAAATGCGGTAAACGAGAAATTCAATCCGGACCGTTTATTCACGCCGGCTACGAAATCAACAGAAGAATTGTGTTCGTCATGAGGCTTTTGGGTGTCGCACGAGAAGGCATTAATATTTTTTGTGGCCTTATGGATATATCTCAGGGCATTGCAAAATCGACGTATGACCAAATTGTGCAACACCTGTATACAATCTTTGAGGGCGTCTACAAAAAAGCCGTCGAAGAAGAAAAAGAACTCGACATACAAAATGAAAGACCAGCTGACCATTTGAAAGTTTCGGGCGATGGATCGTGGAAGAAACATGGATATACTTCATTGTACGGTGTAACTTATTAGGTAGTACAGTGGTAAAGTGATCGATCTCGACGTTAAAAGCGGATATTGTCATACCTGTGCCATCAAGAAAAATACATTGAACGACGACGAGTTTGAAAATTGGTATGAAACCCATGCAGAAAATTGTTCTTCGAATCACGCCGGCCGGGAAAATGGAAGTTGATTCGATGTTGGAAATGTTCTCAAGGTCCATCGGGAAATTTGGAGTAATGTATAGTAATTACATTGGCGACGGCGACACCAAAACATTTCTTGGCATCCTGAACAGTGATCCATACGGCGACAATGACCAAAAATGAGTGCATGGGACATGTACAAAAGCGTACTCGTCTCCGCAAGAAGAAAAAGAAGAGAAGCTCGGTGGAAAGAAGCGACTCACCGAGGCTTTGATAAACAAATTAACTATTTATTGCGGTCTGGCGATTCGGAGAAACTTGAATTCTGTAAAAGATATGAGAAATGCAATAATCGCAACACTTGATCATTATTGCTCTACAAATGAATTACCACGCCACGACAAATGCCCGGAAGGCGTCGAAAGCTGGTGCAAAGCTGAAACGGCAAACACCCTGGCTGCTTTTAAATATCCACCACGTTTAATTGACGAACATGTCGAGAAGCACATTCGTCCTGTGTACGAGGAATTATCTAAGGACGATCTGCTAACGAGGTGTTTAGGTGGACACACACAAAATGCGAACGAGTCGTTCAATTCCACTGTGTGGCGCATCGCACCTAAACTCAGGCATTAAAATCGTCGAAAGTGCTTCTTATATCGCTGAAGGAATGTTCAATGAAGGCTATAGTGCAGTATTGAAAACCATGCAGTTACTAGACTTGAAAATTGGACAGCAATGCAACAATTTCGCAGAGGGAGTCGACAAGGAGCGCGTCACCCGACAAAACAGACGCGATGCATTTTCAAGTAACGAGGCCAGAACAGCCCGCAGACTCGAGCATCAGGGCGAAAACCAATTTTTTGAAAAGTCTGAAGGGCTACTCTATGGACCAGGAATCGCTGATTAGCACATTATTGTGGTAAGTTCAAGATTATTACGATTTTTTATGTACGAAAACGATTTTTTTTTCCAAAAATATGATTTTTTTTAATATGCAAAAAATTTTTGAACTTCTCACTTTTCTTTGAATTTTCTTTGTTTAACTAGAAGCTATACTAATGAAAATAACATCTTTATTTGTTTCAGATGGAAATTGCGACCTTTCCCGCCGCACGACACATGCTCGCCTGTGGCGCCTTTGGCGAAATCCTTGTACCAAGCATATTATGACATGTATATTAATGAAAAAATTTGAGAAGACTGTAGAAATATATAACAATAAAACCTGAAAGTTTCCTTTCAATCGCATATTTCTTTCTCATTATCATAATTTTCAATTCATAATCCTTCCCAAAATAATCTTCGAAAAAATCGATTTTTTGAAGCCTCTACAGCAGGCTCCCCCCTTAAATTGTGTTATGTGTAGAGCCATTCGGCTTTAAATTAACAGTCAAATGTAGTGTAAGAAAAAGAAAAATACATATCTTTTCAAAAAAGTTTGTATGCACTGAATAAACATTTTATAAAACAGTTCAAGCACATATGTAATTAGAACACACATTTTACACCAAAGAAGTTTTTATTAAAAAAATCATGGTATTCCAATATAAAAAAATAACACAACTAACAATTAGCAACTTTATTTTTCCTACACAGTGAGTATTTTAGAATTTTTATTTTTCGTAGACACAAATAACATTTATTATTTTGAGGAAAGTACAGGCAATATATGTTAAAGTTTTTATGAAATGCATCAGAAAGTACGACACTTTTATTATTGATATAACTTGATACCCATGATGCCAAAAAAAAACACAAAACAGTTTTTACAAAGTAAAGATGAAAGGGTATTATCACCCCATAACCTGTTTCATCTCGCACGTTATACGCAGTAGCGTTACTATATTTTTTACAATATGCTGCTTTAATAAGCTTGAATCATAAAGGGCGTGCATTACTTCAATATCGTCAATCTACACATTTCAAATCACACTTATAATTTTTATTTATTTTTGTTTGGGATAAATAATACAACGTAGATATAAATCAAAATTATATTGAATTCCACAATTATTAAAATTACAGATTTACGGTAGATACGAATACATCATTTTGAACTTTGTATCAAGTTTCAAATTTGTATACCACAACCGCATCCACGCAAACTGTTGAATCCGAAATCACTCGGCCGTGGAGCGATGACAATATCTGCACCTGTCAAGCCTGTGGCAGTGCCCGCGTAATCCTCGCTGATGATGCGCACGTCACCGTATCCGCAACCATAGGTTACGGCACCGGCACCGGTGGATGGCACCGCGCCCTCCAGGTGCGGCAATTGTCCTCCTACGGCTAAACTACCAGAAAATTCATTTTCTGATACGACAGATACCCCACCGGGCGAAATGGGCGAGGCGCTTTTCACTGCAAAGCCTCCTCCGTCGGAAGCACGAATTACACCGGATTCGAAACCTTATCCTCCACCACATGTTCCACTTAACCAGGGTACAGGAAGACCATATTCGTTGTAAGTCAAGTCAGCACCGCAGGAACCCAAGTTGTAGGAATTACGTAGAAAGCACTCACCATAAACATTCTGCAATATTAACAAAATTTTAAATAAATTTCAAAATTAAACCACTGGATATACAAAAACCATAATGACCAAGTTAAAGACAGTTTAGCTTTAAAATATTATTTTTTTCTACCTGAAACAACAATGCAGCAGTACTAGACAAAAGAATAACGAAAGCCGTCATGTTTTTTTGTTCCGTTCGATTAAACGTGTAAATATGTAATGGAAGTGCGATATTATTTTTTTTCTTATATAGGGCAACATTTCAAAACTCTTAGTTAAATAGAAAATATTGCATTGAAATAAAGTTGCGAATACTTTAAACGTGATGATAAATATACGATTTATGTGTGTACAAATGTGGGAGTTTACTTTGTTATTAAATGGTTCTTCTTGTTTTCTATAATTATCATAAATTTTGTATTACTTTCTTATTATTATGAATAAACATTAGATAAAATTAATTCATATTGGGTGCGATTGCTTACAGTGGGATCTGTCAGAGTTTTAATTCTGGCGTTCAGTAAAAGAATAACGTTAGTAATTTGTTCCTTCCGATCAACCGTATAAATATGTAATGGAAGTGCTACTTTTTCTCTTATGGTGAAACATCTCAAAACTCATCGTTAAATAGCTAATGTTGCGTTGAAACCAAGTGGCGAATACTTTAAACGTGATGATAACTATGCGATTTATTTAAAACACTAATTATGTTTATTATGTTTATTTCATAAGCTTAGTTATCCCTACTGACTAGTCTTTTTATGGAATTTAGAAGTTAAAATTCTAATTATTTAATACAACTAAATCAATCAATTGTACCCTGACGTAACAAGAAAAGATTATTATATTAGATTTAGGAAAGATTTTACGTTTTAATTTTCTTTATGACCTACGAATTATTGTAATATATATTAGATAATTAATGTCTTGGTAGTTGCGGTGCCAGTACTTTTATAATTTGTTATATTTTATAAAATAATGTTTTTACCATTCAGCAACAGTTATTTTGAAATCTTTTCATTCTAGGCATATCTTCTATTATTCATCTATCTAATACACTTGTTAGTGATATACTAGTGTTCATTTTTTAATGATATTCTAGAGATTGTTTCACAAAATTTATCATTTCTAGAATATATATACAGCTTACCACTGCAGGTAATATATTGAATGCTATAAAAAATGGTCTGCTGGTTTAAAAAATTATAAGATATAAATTATATATTTCAAATTATTTATTTTATTTAAATTTAGTTATAAAATTATTTTTTGTTAGTCCATTATAATATTGAAATTATTAATGTGTATTTTATGATCAATTAAAGTCAATTGTTTACTAGTTGATATTACTATTGAAATTTCATCTACGCATATTTATATATACTGCTGTGCTACTACTACTACTGTTTCTCACCTTAGGTAAGTATGAATGAAATTATTGGGTTAATGAATAATTATTCTAACGAATCGATGCCGACTGGAAAGTAATATTTGAAATAAGATAATGTCACGTAAGTGGACGACTATAATCACCTGGGCTGTAACAATAGATGGTAAATAAGAAAAGGATTGAACAAAAATAAAATAGATTAAGTGAGGCTTTTTGGGTGTTGGAAATGTCATCATCATTATTATCATCAGCCTGTATCAGTCCACTGCTGGACATAGGCATCTCCCCTGCACGCCACTGATCTCGGTCTTCACCTTCTACTCCAGGCTCTGCCCGCTGCCCTACGAATATTATCTCTCCACTTAGTCGCAGGGCACCCTACACTACGTTTGCGGTCTTCACTCAAGAATCTGTTTGCCCAGCGGCCATCAGCTCTCCGGCATGTATAATCTGTCTACTGCCACTTCAGCTTACTAATTCGTGGGGCTATGTCGGTAAATTTAGTTCTCTGTTGAAGGACTTCATTCCAGATTCCACAAGGATGGACCTTTAAAGACACACTGAGCATAGCTCTTTCCATAGCTCGCTGATCAAGATCGATCTTGACTTGGGGGAAAAGTCACTCTCTGAGTGGCCACGTCTCAGCACCGTATGGTACGTTTACAGGGCCCACTGATTGAAAACTTTCGTTTTCAGGCTTTGAGGTATGGGCGATGAAAAGACTCAACGAAGTTTCTCAAATGCTGCCCAGCATAACTGTATCCGTTTCTGAACTTCCTTGTTCGAGTTGGAAGGAGTCCAGAACAGACCAGGTTTCGATAGTGTCAAAAGTTTTCTCATACTCAACAAAGGCTAGACCACTTCGAAACCGTGTTTCGGGGGTTGAAACTCGTCGAGCTGAAGATGGTTTGTAATGACCTTTGAAAACACCTTGTATATTTGGCTCATAAGCGATATGCGTGGATAGTTTTTCAAAAGGGTCCTATCACCGTTCTTGATAAATAAAAATGGCCATGCCTCTGGTCCACGCGTGTGGAGTTATCGCAGTTATCGAATAGGACAGCATTAAATAGCTTTTGAAGCTCCTTCTGTATTGGGGTTCCTCCTCCCTTCGGAAGCTCAGTTGTGATGCGATCCTCGTCATGGGCTTTTCCGTTTTAAGCTGTTTAAGGGCCAACATGATCGGATCAATCGAGATCAGCCTGGATGAGTAGGCTTTACTCGGGCAAATCCTGTATAAAGTGGCGTGTACGGGTGGCCCCGAGACGGGTGATCTTCTCTAAGAGATTCGAGTCGAGGTGCTTGTGATGCGTAAAGCTCGCTATAGAAGTCTTTAACTTCCGAGAGGAAGTGTGGTATGATTTTATATCCAGAATTATTGTGGATGACAGAAATCACTTATCATCACGTGAACTATGTGATTATTGGTCAACCTGAATCTAATGAGAAGAACAATAAATCTATGTTAATGAATTTTTATCCTGCTCGATCACCGTATTTGTCCAGTCAAGCACAACTGTTTGTCCCTTTTGATAATTTTATATATCATATATCATATAACTACTTTAGTATAATAACTATCTAATTTAAGCTTATAACTTTAAAGTTTACCAATCCCAATTCTTAGTGTAGGCGACTGGCATAAGCCACAAAGCAATCTTAATCATAATTTAATGTTAATATATTTTTTATATCGTCAAGTTCATATAAACACATTCTCTGATATAGATATTTTTGTTATATAATTTTTTTGATATACATTCTAGAAAAAAATCATTTTATTACAATTTTCAGTACTTTATACATTGTTTGTATACGTTAATAAAATAAAAAACAAAAGACTGACTGAGCTTAAAAAGCTTTTTGTCTCTCTGGATAAGTACCGTTTTGCGTCAGAAACGTTTGAACAGCATTGACAATTTACCTTGGGATTGGGATCAAAGAAGTTGAAAAAAGATGTTTACAGGCTACAGTGATAGATATTTCATAATAATAACTTGAAATCGATACTAACATTGAAATATTTCATATCTTTGCAAATTTTATTAAAAGCTTATCTCATTTGATATCTTGGAATCCCTTTACTGTACATATATCCAAAATAGAGAATTTATATGCACATAAATATATATTTAGTTCGTTTTATTTATACTTATATTTTCGATAGATGAGATTGAAAAAAAATTTAAAACAGTGGGGTGCCATTGCAATCACAACCGCATTTTCCAAATATGGAGACCACGCCCGCTGCCGGGACTTCACCTCCAAACTGCACGGCACCTATTATCGGCACTTGTCCGGTGACGATGGTTGTACCTGCCACAGGAAGGTGGCCACCGATATCCAGGTCACCCGTACCGACTCCACCGTATGCGCCATCCACTTCAGCAGCATTCCAGCCATAACCATTACCTTGGTCACTGGCGAAGCCGGTTCCATATCCTCGTTGACATCCGCAATCAATGTTTCTCGCCCCATATCCTAATGGGAAGTGACTAGGAAGACACTGGCCAAGCACATTCTGAAAAATAATAATTGACTAATGAACAGAAAATAGATATCTGTAAATAAATGCAGTATATTTTTTACCTGTACCAAGCATGCGTGGAAGCACATTAACTTTACAAAGATAGCGAACGTAGACATGTCTGTTTACCTTTGTCTAAAGACTGACTGTCGAATGGGATTCGCGTGTATGCTTTTATACTGGAAGACTAAAGATTAGAAACAGTCAATCGCCACCTAGGTAGTTATCATAATTTAGCGTGTGCATATTTAATTATGGAGGGTAATTCCAATGATACGACGCATATAATAAAATTTTGTAATTTATGCTTTGTTTCTCTCAGAATCTCTATGTTATTTTTTTATTTCAGCTATCCTACTCAGCGGGCCTCTAATTAGATAAAGAGGTCTCTGGGCCAACAACAATACACACACAATAAAAAATAGCCTTTTTTATTTAAGTATACTGCAATACTTAGTAAACCATTCCAAGATTTCGCCAGCATACTGATACTTGGGGTTGGCACAGCTTAAATTTTGTGTCTGGGTATACTTATACAATCCCTGACCTTACATTTTTTATATATTATAGTGGAGACAAATGGGTATCCAGTTATCCTTATGGTAAGTGAAAATACACCTTAAATAAAGATTTAAGATGCACTGGCGTTGTGACTCCTACGACTGAGATGGAATGCCTGTAGTTACTAGTGGTGAGATTTCCGAGTCCCTACATTCACCTTTGAAAACACAGCTGGAACCACCACCACTCAAGACGCAAAAAGAATCAAGTAAAAGTAGATTATCCTTTAGGACTTATAGGTATGCCTATCCGTAATTGGGTCTTCGGTTTGTCTCACTATCGTAATATATATAAATTACTAATGGCGAGGCATTTCATCTTAGTCCATAGGGATAATAACGCTTCTGCATTATTATTCCTTATTGCGGATGAATTTGTGTGACATGGGCCTCTTCCATAACACTAAATAGTAAAAGTAATTAGATATATTTGTACTAATTTAACTAATACTGAAACCAAATCCATATTATCCTTTATTAAACCTAACGATACAAAAAAAAATACAAAAACTACATTTATATACATGCTACACACCTATTCTTTTTTGGTCGGGGATACCTGAGTGGGTTTGAAAGTATAAAGTCAATTGACGGAAAAGACAGAAGCATGCCGCAGTTATAGACTAATTGTATCAAGAATAAATCCACTCGAACGTGGGGCCATGCTTTCCGGATTACTAACCTAAAATAGTAGGTAGTTAGAAGTATTTAATATTGTGTGGTGAAAGGAAGAAAGTGAAGATCTTACTGGTGATGGAGACATTCTGTGTTAAACCTTTAGAATCACAAGGCATCTTTATTATGGTTTCTTATCTAGGATAATGTAGATGGCATGGGCTAGAGGAATCACTTACCTTCTAAATAATAGAACTGTGTGCTCGATCAAAAGGATGTAAAATTGAAAAGATTACAATATTATAAATTTTATTCTAACAAATGAATATATCATGTATTAATTTCATAATTTGTTCACGTGTGTTTCGATTAGTTACCACTATATGCTAATTTCCAATTTTGCAATGTTTGCTCGTTACTGATAATAACTAGTGCTCTGTTATAATATAAGTGGCCTAATTAACTATTGAGAATCACTTCACCTAACTGTTTCAGTAAACGTACTAGCATACAAATAAACAAGATGGTTGTGAACATTTTAGCTTTCTCGTGTGCCCTCGCTTTTTATACTTCGGTAAGTTTGACTAAAAATAAAAGAAAAAAAATATTTATAAGCTTTTTATAAATTATTTAATGTTAACAGACATTAAAGATTTCTTATTGTCTTTTATGAAATGATTATATTAATATTTCAGGGTATTTATGGACAATGTCTCCCACTAAGTTCATATAATTTTGGACTTAATTCGGACCACCACGCACCGGCTTGCAATAGTTGTGTGTTAGACTCAGCCTCCGCTGCCGGGACTCTGATTGCGGCCGATGGTGGTGGTTTTGCCGTGACCAGCGTTTCACCCATCCCCCCTTACGGAGTATCAGTGGAATCGAAAAATGAAATTTCGGGCTATTTAGCAGCAGTCGGTCAACTACCTTTCTTGGGGACCACGTATCTGGAGGGCGCGGTGCCTTCCGCAGGAGTCGGTGCCGTTACTTACGGTTGCGGCTACGGTGACGTCGGCATCGTGAGCGAAGAGTTCTCTGGTACTGGTTCTGGTCGAGGATATACCAACGGCTTCATTATTGGAGGAGGTCTCGGTGATAGGCGAGGATGCGGCTGCGGAACATTCCTCTGAAAACTATTTCAAGAGTTATGTAACTTTTTTATGTTTATATATAGGACAAAGAATTGCATACATGTATATTAAAGCAGATAATCACGTTATTGTATTACATATGATTAGTAAAGACTTGCTTTGTTTCAAAAATTGTACTGTGAAGAAATAAAAAATTTAGAATAATTTATTGAAATATGTTCATTCAAAAGCTTTCTTTGGGAACTCTTAACTATTATGATTAGAAGCCTCCTTTACCTGCAAACCATTTAAAGGAATTAGGAATATTTTTGTCCAAATCTAACTTGATTGTATGGAATCTAACTTAATACTCAACTACTTGTATGTACACCAAAAGCCTGTCAAACATGAGCTTAAAATAGGTATGGTAGAATCGTATACTTCTATGTAGTTAACCTGCAGTCTTAACGTGTTTCGGTTTAGACCCAACTTTAAAAATACATTTTATCTTGATGATTGACTAGATGGGATA
The DNA here is from genome assembly GCA_029286865.1 of Teinopalpus imperialis. Classification (NCBI taxonomy): domain Eukaryota; kingdom Metazoa; phylum Arthropoda; class Insecta; order Lepidoptera; family Papilionidae; genus Teinopalpus; species Teinopalpus imperialis. The sequence goes on from JAGSMU010000015.1 coordinate 8,402,745, forward strand.
CATTTTAACTATTAAGGACTTTTGGTAGCAGACACAAAAGAAACATATTCCAAATTAGAGAAGTTTGCTGGGTAGTACTACTTAGCTTACTTAGTAAGTCAAGTAAGTAATATCTAAATCCCAAGCTTGATCGAGTAATATAATTAAACATATAAGTTTGTAAAACTTCAATGCACTGCTAGTTCTGGTAGTGTAGATTGGACCAAAAATTAATATTTATGAGGTGACTGTAGCCTTGGACAACTTTGACGTCAGGACATCAAACACTTCAGTTAGTACAATTGCTTAAAATAAAAGACTCGTTCACTTGTGTTCCTTCCTGATGTAATGATGGAGAAACGTTCACGCGTAATGTCAGGAGCACAACACACACACCCACAACATCCTGACTCACATACCAAAAAAAAAACTCTCTGTGATCACGTGACAGCACTTAGTGTTTGGAACACCTTGGTTCATGGTACTGTTCGTTTTTTTATATTACTTAATTATTGGGAGTAAATGACGAGGTAACTTTAGGAAGTGCATGCGTGAGCTGTGATTAAATTCCCTCCCGTCTTCTTTTTAGTTTGAATTCATAAGCTTTTGTGCCAGTCAAAAGGGTGTTTGATTAGTGCATAAATTTTAAATATATTTTGTTTATACATTGTCTTTTATGTGTAGTTTCGACGGATAACCTTTACTCTCGAAAACGAGATTTTACCAGATTACACCCAAACACTAGTATGCTCTCACTAGTTCTTAAACTCTGCTATTCCAGTATTTCCTGGACATCCATTATCGGTGTTACTGGTGAAACTTTTAAAATTTTATTTAATTTAGTATGTAAGGACAAACAATTTTATATATAAGACAAATATTTTATTTTGGTTATAACGCCATTGCCTACTTTTGGTTCGTCTATAGGGACTCTGGTCTATAGGGATTCGGAGTCACGACATTAATGGACCCGGTCGAGGTCATTCGCTAACGCCAAGTAACAAAAATAGATATTGTCTAGTGACAAAATTGACCAGCAGGTCATAACTGTGTCTATTAAGTACTAAATCAATATGCATTTATAGTTTATATGATGATATATTCTCGTAATTGCAATACAACATCAACTTCCCATGATATGAGTGGTAAAGTAGGGTCGTATGCCTTTGAAAAAACCGTTATACCTATTTGAAAAACTTCTCTGGATTAAGGACATTACTCATAGAAGTCTTCGTATGAACGCAATAAGTCTTCTGAAGATGCCAAAACATAAAACATCACGTTAAAGAGGTTGTTTTAAATTTGCTGCAGCAAGAATATGGAACGACTTGCCTCAAATAGTAAGAAATAAACTAAGCATTGTAAGATTCAAAGCTATATACAAATCTGCGTTACTAAAGCAGCAATTTACTGCAGAGAATATAAAACATGCATGCTGGAAATATACGAATCTGAAAGACTTTTTCGTACATAAACAACTATAATAACCCGAAAATACAAAAATCGCACATATACACCTACAGAATATATACATACAAAACAACACATAAATTAACATAAACACAAACCCACACAAGCTGGCACATGCACATGCAAGAGAACATATTAGTAATAAATAGTAGTAGTAGATAGTGTTCTTGTCAGGTCAAACTTACTTTTTCTTTTCCTTTGTTGCGTATTAACACTTTGTAAAATATTACTTTTAGATGGTGACCGGGAAGCCCTCAATTCCCACGACTCCCGCATTACATCTAAGGGAGATGGGAGAATTGAAAATTCTCAATGTATTTTAAAATATGTATACAACAATTTTACACTGTGCGAATACGTTAATAAAATAAAATTAAAAAAAAGACTGACTGAGCTTAGAAAGGTTTTTCTCTCAGAAAGTACAATTTGCGAGTGATAACATGTTTCGTAATACTACCTTGAAATCGATACTAAAAATTAGAATATATAATAATGATAATAAATAATATAATGGTTGATTTTATTAAAAACTTATCACATTAGATATCTTAGAATCTCTATATACATATATATATATATATATATATATATATATATATATACATATATATATATAGATATACATACATATATAGTTTGTTTCATATATACTAATATTTTCGATAGAATATTTGAAAAAATTAAAATAGTGGAGTGCCGTTGCAATCACAACCGCATTTTCCAAATATAGAGACTACGCCCGCTGCTGGAACTTCACCTCCAAATTGCACTGCACCTATTATTGGCACTTGTCCGGCGACGATGGTTGTACCTGCCACAGGAAGGTGGCCACCGATATCCAGGTCACCCGTACCGACTCCACCGTATGCGCCATCCACTTCAGCAGCATTCCAGCTACAACCATTACCCAGGCCACTGGCGAAGCCGGATCCATATCCTCGTCCGCACCCGCACTCGATGGTACTCGCCCCATATCCTAATGGCAAGGGACTAGGATGGCACTGGCTAAACAAATTCTGAAAAAAAAATATTAAATTAACTAATGTACTGAAAATAGATATCTGTAAATAAATGCTGTATACTATATTATCACCTGTACCAAGCATGCGTGGAAGCACACAAACATTACAAAGATACCGAACGTTGACATATCTGTTTACCTTGTTCTAAAGACTGACTGTCGAATGGGATTCGCGTATATGCTTTTATACTGGAAGACTAAAGATTAGAAACAGTCAATCACCACCTAGGTAGTTATCAAAATTCAGCCTGTGTATACATATGTATATAATTATGGAGGGTATAACCAGTGATATGGCGCATATCATAAAATAATGTAGCTTATGTTTTGTTTCTTTCAAAATCTGTAAGTTGTAAATTTTATTTTTTAATTAGCCCCTTTTATTCAAGTATACTGCAATGCTTAGTAAATTATTAAAAGAATGTGCCAGCATAAACTGGTACTTGGGGGTTGGTAGAGCTTAATTTTTGTATCTGGCTAAATTTTAAACACATTACATTTTTTATATATCATTTTAGGGTTGACAAATGGGTACACAGTTATGGTAACTTTAAATCCACCTTAGGTAAAGATTCAAGAGGGACAGGCATTCTCACCCCTCAGGACTGAGATGGAATGCCTGTGGTGGGGTTCCCGAGTCCTTACACTCACCTTAGGAAACACAGTAGATTTATGCTGCCATTTGATGCTGGTATTCTGTGCGATACATTCTTTTCAGATGGATGTGTTCATAAAGGTTAAGTGATCACTGCCGGTCAGGGCAACCCGCACCCGGAAAGAATCAAAAAGAAAGTTCGTTGTCATCCTTCAAGACTTAGAGGTATACCTAAACCGTATGTTACAGATGATTATGTTACGTATGTCAGAGATGTTATATATATATCAATTAGTGATGAAGAGGCATTTCATCTGAGTCCTTAGGGATGATAACACATCTGCATTATTATTCCTTGTTGAAGATGAATGTGTCGGACATGGGCCGCATCCCTTACAAATAATAGTAAAAATAGTTAGACATATTTGTACTAATTTAACTTATACTGAAACCAAATCCATATTATGCTTTATTAAATCTAATGATATAAAAAAAATCCAAAAACAACATTGATATATATATACTACACACGTGTAGTGTTTTGGTCGTGTATAGCTGAGTGAGTTTGAACATATAAAGTCAATTGACGGAAATGACAGAAGCTTGGCGCAGTTATAAACTAACTGTATCAAGAATAAATCCGTTCGAACGTGGGGCCACGTTTTCCGGGTTACTAACGTAAAATAGTAGGTAGTTAGAAGTATTTCATATTGTGTGGTGAAAGGAAGAAAGTGGAGACCTTACTGGTGATGGAGACATTCTGTGTTAAACCTTAAGGATCACAAGGCATCTTTATTCTGGACTCTTATCTAGGATAATGTAGATGACATGGGCTACAGGAATCACTTTCCTTCAATAGAACTGTGTGCTCGATCAAAAGGATGTAAAATTGAAAAGATTATAATATTATAAATTTTATTCTAACAAATGAATATGTCATGTATTAATTTCATAATTTGTTCACGTGTGTTTCGATTAGTTACTACTATATGCCAATTTCCAATTTTGCAATGTTTGCTAGTTACTGATAATAACTAGTGCTCTGTTATAATATAAGTGGCCTAATTAACTATTGAGAATCACTTCACCTAACTGTTTCAATAAACGTACCAGCATACAAGTAAACAAGATGGTTGCGAATATTTTAGCTTTCTCGTGTACTCTCGCTTTTTATGCTTCGGTAAGTTTGACTAAAAATAAAAGTTAAAAAAGATATTTCTAAGTTTTGTTTATAAATTATGTAATGTCAGCAGACATTAAAGATTTCTTATTGTCTTTTATGAAATGATTATATTAATATTTCAGGGTATCCATGGACAATGTCTCCCACTAAGTTCATATAATTTTGGGCTTAATTCGAACCACCACGCACCGGCTTGCAATAGTTGTGTGTTAGACTCAGCCTCCGCTGCCGGGACTCTGATTGCGGCCGATGGTGGTGGTTTTGCCGTGACCAGCGCTTCACCCTTCCCACCTTACGGAGTATCAGTGGAATCGAAAAATGAATTTTCGGGCTATTTAGCAGCAGTCGGTCAACTACCTTTCTTGGGGACCACGTATCTGGAGGGCGCGGTGCCTTCCGCAGGAGTCGGTGCCGTTACTTACGGTTGCGGATACGGTGACGTCGGCATCGTGAGCGAAGAGTTCTCTGGTGCTGGTTCTGGTCGAGGATATACCAACGGCATCATTATTGGAGGAGGCCTCGGTGATAGGCGAGGATGCAGCTGTGGAACATTGCTCTGAAAACTATTTCAAGAGTTATGTAACTTTTTTATGTTTATATATAGGACAAATAATTGCATTCATATATATTTAAGCAGATGATCACGTTATAGTATTACATATGATTAGTAAAGACTTGCTTTGTTTCAAAAATTGTACTGTGAAGAAATAAAAATTTGAATAATTTATTGAAACATGTTCATTCAAAAGCATTCTTTAGGTACTCTTAACTATTATTATTAGAAACCTACTTTACCTGCAAACCATTTAAAGTAGTTAGGAATATTTTTGTCCAAATCTAACTTGATTGTATGGTATCTAATTTGATACTCAATTAATCGTATGTACACCAAAGGCTTGTAAAACACTCATGAGCTTAAAATAGGTATGGTGGAGTCGTATACTTCTACGTAGTTAACCTGCAGTCTTAACATGTATCGGTTTAGACCCTACTTCAAAAATACATTTTAGCTTGATGATTGACTTGATGGGATACATTTTAACTATCAAGGACTTTTGGTAGCAGAAGACACAAAAGAAAGATATTCCAAATTAGAGAAGTTTATAGCACAACTTAGCTTACTTAGTAAGGAAAGTAAGTAATTTCTAAATCCCAAGCTTGATCGAGTAATATAATTAAACATATGTCTGTAAAACTTCAATGCACTGTGAGTTCTGTTTGCGTAAATTGGCCCAAAAACTAATGTTTATAAGCTGAATGTGAGCTGTACCCTTGGATTACTTTGACGTCAGGACATCAAACATTTTAGTTAGTACAAATGCTTAAAATAAAAGACTCGTTAACTTGTGTTCCTTCTTGATGTAATGATGGAGAAACGTTCACGCGTAATGTCAGGAGCACAACACACACACCCACAACATTCTGACTCACAAACCAAAAAACCAAACCAAAAAGTATTGAAACCGTGGGGTGATCTCTGTGATCACGTGACAGCAGTGTTATTGGAACACCTTGGTTCATGTTACTGTTAGTTTTTTTATATTACTTAAGTATTCGGAGTAAATGACGAGGTAATTTTAGGAAATGCATGCGTGAGCTGTGATTAAATTCTCTCCCGTCTTCTTTTTAGTTTGAATTCATAAGCTTTTGTGCCAGTCATAAGGGTGTTTGATTAGTGCATAATTTTTTATATATTTTGTTTATACATTGGCTTTTATGGGTTTACAACCTTTACTCTTGAAGACGAGATTTTACCAGATTACACCCAAACACTAGTATGCAATCACTAATTCTTAAACTCTGCTATTCCAGTATTTCCTGGACATCCACCATCGGTGTTACCGGTAAAGCTTTTTAAAAGTATGTTTGATTTATTATGTAAGGACAAACTATTTTATATATGACAAATGTTTTATTCGACAATTATTTTATTTTGGTTATAACCAACGCAATTGCCTACTTTTTGGTTCGTCTATAGGGACTCTGGTCTATAGGGATTCGGAGTCACGACATTAATGGACCCGGTCGAGGTCATTCGCTAACCCCAAGTAACAAAAAAAGATACTGTCCAGTGACAAAATTGACCAGCAGGTCATAATTGTATCTATTAAGTACTAAATCAATATGCATTTATAGTTTATATGTTGATATATTCTCGTAATTGCAAGACAACATCAAGTTCCCAGGATATGAGTGGTAAAGTAGGGTCGTATGCCTTTGGTCAAACAGGGGCACTCGGCGTCTATTTCCCTATTCCAAAGTAATGCATGTGCAATAGCATCGGTGGAGGATTCAGATAAGCCACGTTGCCGTCGTAGAATCTGTTCTTAACATAGATGTCGTTATTATTATTTTTAAACACCACTCGATATTTCAACAGATACACAAAGCTACTAATTTTCTGACTGGAAGGTGCAGTGTCAGCGATGTGTAATTTAAAGGTATATTCAGAACTGATTTGTAACAATTTGTACTGTGCACATATTACAATATTACCGCTGTCGGTTGTAAGTCAACCAAGTAAACCAAGGTCAGATAGAGAGACACTTCTCCACGAGGTGTGATAGTTTTTTTTTATATACTTTCTAAGCAAGTGCTTGACCACGATCTGGACATGCAGTCCTGGATGGTTAGGCGCACTAGCTCAGTGAATGCCTATTCACTCTACTCTTGAAAACACTCACATTGTAATCGGAGGGAAAGACAGACGCGGGCAAACTATTCCAGTCCTTTGCTGTACGGATAACGAAAGACGTATTATAAGGCCTAATTCAAGTATAATTTACTATATTATTGTTTTTTTTATTACATTGAGAGGACAAACGAGCACACAGTTCACCTGGTACAAAGTGATTCCTGCAGCCCATTACATCTAAATTCATCCTTGACAAGGAATCATAATGCAGATGCATTGTCACAATTGCATGTCTCGTTACCTATAAATATAGGTCCCCAGATCCCTTTACTCACCAGGCGAAACACAGCAGCATTATACTGCTATTTATTATTTTTAATCTGTGGGCCTACACTGAAACCTCATGTACAGTATGCAATGATCTGCCTTTGCCCCTCTTTCTTTTTCGACTTGGAGCGAACTGTCGCTACCGTTAACAGTTCGAGCCCCACTCTATATTTCTCCTTTTTACATAATTATTGAATATAGTAGAATAATAAAAAATAATAGAAGTAAAATATAGCGTTGTTACCATTGAGGACTGAGATGGAATACCTCGTTACCAGACAAAACACAGCAGCGTTATGCTGCTATTTCACGTTGGAATTCTGTGGGGGCGTCATCCTACCCCGGTTGAGCTGACCCATTCATTCTTCAACTAGGAACAAACTGCAGTGTAGCTCTACAACTTTAATAACAACACAACTAATCATCATTATAATCACAGCTTATCCATAGCCATTGCTATCTTTCCAGATGCTGGATCTTGAAAATATCCTCCAATGTTTTAGTAAATAGTTTCGGTGATATAGTTTTTACCCTGTCTCACGCCTCGACGACGGACATAGTTGCGGCTTCATAGTTACCAAAGGCTAGACCTAGGGGTCCATTATACTCCTGTGTTTTCTATATATTTTGGATGTGGTCTATGGTTTTGTACCAACTTCAAACACTCATGGGGGTTGTAATAAATCGAGCCTGTGCATAAGGCGGTTCCAATTGTCAGTGTAGGCGTCTGGCATAAGCTACGAAGCAATAATAAATAATAATTTAATGTTTATTTTTTTTTATCGTAAAGGTTATAAAAACACAATTTTAATTAATAATAAAGTTTCCCTTATAATATTATCGATGCTGAGTTAAGCAGTAATCTAATAGATTAAGGAGTTAGGCTTTATTTAGACCCTAAAATACTCCTTAGCAATCACATGGATTATGTAAGATTTCGTACATTTGGTTTTGAAATAAGATCTACCAAAGAATCAATCAGACGTTATCGCATCTACTTTTCTTCAATTCCCTGGTTTTACCAGACATGGAAATGCCTCTATCGCTAAGAGTTTAATTTTATGATAATGATAGTATTTAGATTGAAAATATTCTACAGTATTGCTCTCCCCGTTGCGACGCATAGTACAATTCTAAAACGATATATATTATCTGATATAGATATTTTTGTTATTAATATTTAAAATAATTTTATTACAATTTATAGTACTTCACACCTGAAAGATAAAATAAAAATCAATAATGTTGTTCTGTAACAGGTAGCCTCTGTACATAACCTTGGTATTATTTAAGACGGGAAACAAAAATATGTTGAACATGTAAATAATAAAATTAGAACTGCTTTTATCAAATTAAAAACGCTCTATAAAATCAGACCGTACGTTAAAGAGGAACTACGTGTACTTTTGTGTGAATCACTGGTTCTCTCTCAATTTAAATATTATAGTTCTACCTTTGACCCAAGATTGAATTCCAGCACAGAGAAAGCTATACAGCGAGTACAAAATACCTGTATACGTTTACCTTAACATGAAAGGTTTACTTAACATGAGTACTAGAAGGGAGCTTCTCTACACTTGTGCTGTACATAGCGTGGTATAGAACAAAAAACCGTTGCACCTATTTAAAAACTTCTCTGAATTAAGGACCTCACTCATAGAGTCTTCGTATGAACGCAATAAGTGCCAATGCCAAAACATAAAACATCACGTTATAGAGGTTGTTTCCTATTTGCTGCAGCAAGAATATGGAACGACTTGCCTCCACCTCTAAGAAATAAACTAAGCATCGTAAGATTCAAAGCTATATACAAATCTGCATTACTAAAGCGGCAATTTGCTGCAGAGAATATGAAACATGCCTACTGGAAATATACGAATCTGAAAGACTTTTTCGTACTTACATAACCATAATAACCCGAAAAAATAAAAATCGCACATATACACCTACAGAATATATATAGAATATATTAGTAATAGTAGATAGTGTTCTTGTCTGCTAAAACTTACTTTTTCTTTTCCCTTGTTACGTATAAACGCTTTGTAAAATATAACTTTTAGATGTTGATCGGGTTCTCATGACTCCCGCATTACATCTAAGGGAGATGGGAGGGGAGGAGGATGGATGGATTTTAAAATATGTAAAAACAATAATTTTACACTGTGTGTATTCGTTAATAAAATAAAATAAAAAAGAAGACCGACTGAGCTTAGAAAGGTTTTTCCCTCCCTGGAAAAGTATCATTTTGCGACCAAATTATTTGAAAAAAGACGTGGAGGGATAGATGATAACATGTTTCGTAATAATAACTTGAAATCGTTACTAAAAATTAAATCACTTGATTTTATTAAAAACTTATCTCATTCGATATCGTGGAATCTATATATATATATACTTATGTAGTTTGTTCATATATACTTATATTTTCGATTGACGATTTGAAAAAATTAAAATAGTGGGGTGCCGTTGCAATCACAACCGCATTTTCCAAATATGGAGACCACGCCTGCTGCAGGAACTTCACCTCCAAACTGCACGGCACCTATTATCGGAACTTGTCCGGTGATGACAGTTGTACCTGCCACAGGAAGCTGGCCACCGATATCCAGGTCACCCGTACCGACTCCACCGTATGCGCCATCCACTTCAGCAGCATTCCAGCCATAACAATTATCTTGGCCACTGGCGAAGCCGGTTCCGTATCCTCGTCCACACCCGCACTCGATGTTACTCACCCCATATCCTAAATGTAAGCGACTAGGATGGCACTGGCTATACGCATTCTGAAAAAAACAATTAAATTAACTAATGTACAGAAAATGGATATCTGTAAATAAATGCAGTATATTTTATTACCTGTACCAAGCATGCGTGGAAGCACATTAACTTTACAAAGATAGCGAACGTAGACATGTCTGTTTACCTTTGTCTAAAGACTGACTGTCGATTGGGATTCGCGTATATATATACTGGAAGACTAAAGATTAGAAACAGTCAATCGCCACCTAGGTAATTATCATAATTCAGCGTGTGTATATTTAATTATGGAGGGTATTTCCAATGATATATAATTTATGTTTTGTTTCTCTCAAGATCTTTGTAATTTTTATTTTGTACTTCTTCTACTCAGCAGGCTTCCCGCTCGCGAATCTAATTAGATAAAGCTGTAGAGGTCTCTGGACCAACATCAATAAACACGCAATAAAAAATAGCCTTTTTTATTTAAGTATACTGCAATACTTAGTAAACCATTCCAAGAATGCGCCAGCATACTGATACTTGGGGATTGACATAGATTACATTTTGTGTCTGGGTATACTTATATAGTCACTTTCATAAATTTTTTTGTATATAATATTAAGGGTAATCCTTATGGTAAGTGAAATCCAGCTTAAATAAAGATTTAAGACGCACTGGCGTTCTGACTCTGACTGACATAGAATGCCTGTAGTTACTAGTGGTGAGATTCCCGAAACCCTACACTCACCTTTGGAAACACAGCAGGAACCAGTCAAGATATCCGCACGCAAAAAGAATCAAGAAGAAAGTAGATTATCCTTTAGGACTTTGGTCTTCGGTTTGTCTCACTATCGTAATATACATAAATTACTAATGACGAGGCATTTCATCGTAGTCCATAGGGATAATAACGCATCTGCATAATTATTCCTATTGCGGATGAATATGTCTGACATGGGCCTCTTCCATAAAACTAAATAGTAAAAAAAAATAGACATATTTGTACTAATTTAACTAATACTGAAACTGAATCCTTTATTAAAGCTAATGAACAAAAAATAATCCAAAAACTACATCTATATACATACTACACACCTATACTTTTTTGGTCGTGGATACATGAGTGGGTATGAACGTATAAAGTCAATTGACGGCAATAACAGAAGTATGCCGCAGTTATAAACTAACTGTATCAAGAATAAATCCGCTCGAACGTAGGGCCACGCTTTTCGGATTACTAACGTAAAATAGTAGGTAGTTAGAAGTATTTCATTTTGTGTGATGATAGGAAGAAAGTGGAGACCCCACTGATGATGGAGGCATTCTGTGTTAATCCTTACACACGGCATCTTTATAATGATTTCTTATATAGGACAATGTAGATGGCGTGGGCTACAGGAATCACTTACCTTCAATAGAACTGCGTGCTCGATCAAAAAGATGTGAAATCCAAAAGATTATAATATCATTAATTTTATTGTAACCAATGTGTCATGTATTATTTTCGTAATGTCTTCACGCGTGTTTTGATTAGTTACCACTATATGCTAATTTCCAATTTTGCAATGTTTGCTGGTTACTGATAATTACTAGTGCTCTGTTATAATATAAGTGGCCTAATTAACTATTGAGAATCACTTCACCTAACTGTTTCAGTAAACGTACTAGCATACAAGTAAACAAGATGGTTGTGAACATTTTAGCTTTCTCGTGTACTCTCGCTTTTTATGCTTCGGTAAGTTTGACTAAAAATAAAAGTTAAAAAAGATATTTCTAAGTTTTGTTTATAAATTATGTAATGTCAGCAGACATTAAAGATTTCTTATTGTCTTTTATGAAATGATTATATTAATATTTCAGGGTATCTATGGACAATGTCTCCCACTAAGTTCATATAATTTTGGGCTTAATTCGGACTACCACGCACCGGCTTGCAATAGTTGTGTGTTAGACTCAGCCTCCGCTGCCGGGACTCTGATTGCGGCCGATGGTGGTGGTTTTGCCGTGACCAGCGCTTCACCCTTCCCACCTTACGGAGTATCAGTGGAATCGAAAAATGAAATTTCGGGCTATTTAGCAGCAGTCGGTCAACTACCTTTCTTGGGGACCACGTATCTGGAGGGGGCGGTGCCTTCCGCAGGAGTCGGTGCCGTTACTTACGGTTGCGGCTACGGTGACGTGGGCATCGTGAGTGAAGAGTTCTCTGGTGCTGGTACTGGTCGAGGATATACCAACGGCTTCATTATTGGAGGAGGTCTCGGTGATAGGCGAGGATGCGGCTGTGGAATATTGCTCTGAAAACTATTTCAAGAGTTATGTAACGTTTTTATGTTTATATATAGGACAAAGAATCGCATGCATATTATATATTAAAGCAGATGATCACTTTATACTATAACATATGATTAGTAAAGACTTTATTTGTTTCAAAAATTGTACTCTAAAGAAAACAACAATTTAGAATTATTTATTGAAACATGTTCATTAAAAAGCTTTCTTTGGGAACTCTTACCTATTATTATTAGAAACCTCTTTTACCTACAAACCATTTAAAATAATTAGTCTTAATGTGTTTCGGTTTAGAGGCTACTTTTAAAAATATATTTTATCTTGATGGGTGGCTTGATTGGATATATTTTATCTATCAAGGACTTTTGGTGGCAGAAGGTCAAAAGAAAGATATTCCAAGTTAGAGATGTTGGCTGGGTAGTACTACTCTAGTATTAGTTTGCTGATTGTAGCCTTGGATAACTTTGACGTCAGGACATCAAACACTTCAGTTAGTAAGATTGCTTAAAATAAGAGCCGCTTACTTGTATTCTTTCCTGATGTAATGTTGGAGGAAGGTTCACGCGTAATGTCAGAAGCACAACTTGTACACACACCAGCCTCACAAACCAAGGAAATCCGAAACGAAGTAGAAATACAGTAGCAGGCATCCTTTGATCACTAGGAAATACCGCCATAGTATTGAAGCCGTGGGGTGATTTCTGTAATCACGAGACAACACCTAGTGTTTGGAACACCTTGGTTCTTATTACTGTAAGTTTCCTTATGTTACATAATTATTGGGGAACAACGCCATCTAATGACAAAATAGGGAGGCCAATTTAGGAAGTGCTGCTCTTGATTTAAATTTCTTCCCGCCTTCTTTTAAGTTTGAATTCATAAGCTTTTGTTCCGGTCTTATGGACATTTGATTAGTGCATAAATTTTAAATATATTTTGTTTATACATTGGCTGTTATGTGAGGTTTCGATGGATTACGTTTACTCGAGGTTTTACCAGATTTCGCCCAAATATGTAGTATGCACTCCCCAGTTCTTAAACTTTGCTATTCCAGTAGGTCCTGGACTCCACCATCGGTCTTTTGACGAACAGGGAGACCGGAGCCTTTCGTCAAACAGGGGCACTCGGCATCTATTTCTCTGTTCCAAAGTGATGCATGTATAATAACATCGGTGCAAGATTCAGATACGCCAAATAGTCTTAAAATAGGACATCTTTTATACAAATATATATATATATATATATATATATATATATATATATAAACTACTCAAAACAAAATAGGGCCCACCATGTTTTATAAATGAATTTTACAGATTCTTTTTCTTTTTTCAGTTTTTATGATTTGGAATAAATAAATTAAGGATTCGAAATTGTGTGATTATTAACAAGAGTTAGTTTTGCCAATTTTATGGAATTTAGTCAAAATTTACAGTTTTTAGGAAAGTTTACAGAAATTATTGATTTAAGTAAAGTTTGATTTTGATTTTTATCATTGACTAAATCAATGAGTTTGATGGTGCTTAATAGCGAGTAGCTCTTCCTCTGTTCCGTATGCACTCTCTGAATCTATCTGGGACACTTTCAATCAAGTGGGTGATGTTTTCCACGGGTATTCGCTCCCAACACAATTTTAGGGCGTTTATGAGCTCTTGTCGATTAGTCACATTACTGAAGTTCGATTTGAGGCTTCTTTTCAATTGGTCCCATAAACGTTCAATGGGGTTAAGATCGGGACTCATGGCCGGCCACGGTAAAACCGTAATATTGGCTTCAGAGAGAGCTCTCTGGGTTGTTCGCGCTGTATGTGCGCGAGATATTTGTGAAAATGGGATGACATGGGGCCGAATTATTCGATCGACATACCGGGAGGCGGCCTTTGGAGCCTTCTTCCAGAATTACCAACTCAGTTTTACCGAGCAAGCTTATTCCAGCCCACACCATAACATTTGGACCTCCGAAACGATCCGTTTTATGTATGTAAGGTTCTGAAATACGTTCTCCTTCTCTTCTCCACACGCGAACTCGACGATCATCGCTGAAAAACTTCACTTTACTTTCGTCCGTAAAGAGTACATTTCTCCAGTTGTCCATTGTCCACTCCGCATGCTCGCGCGCAAACCTCAAACGTGCTGCACGATGCGCTCTTGTCAAATTTAGACGAATAACACGAGATCTGGAACTTTGTCCGTCTTCATGGAGCCGATTTCGAATGGTTTGATCACTAATTCGTGTGCCAGTCCATTTGTAAGACGCGAACGGGAATCGTACGCTCTCGACGTGCAGTCAATCTGATATACCGGTCTTCCTTGATGGTTGTAGCTCGCGCTCTTCCTGATCCAGATCTCCTCGCGACACACCAACACGTCTTGCCACTGATCTCTGAGATTCTCCCTCCTGAAGCATAAACACTGCTTTTGTTGCTGTTTCCACATCCATAAGTCGCCGAGAACCAGGCATAATGATCGCAAGTAACACCGAAATCAAGTCAAAATGAAAAAAGTAGACGTGCGACTGCAACATTCAGAATGTGACTGAGGGTACAAGTGACTTAGAATTTGAGTAATAAACATTTTTTGGAATACTTCACTTTTTTTGTCTAGCCACGATTGAATTCCTGACTTGAAACATTGATAACGTTAGATAAACATGTCAACAATACTTCGAAATGTTTAACTTCACTATTTTATTAGACGAAATTCAAAGATTAACTTAGAGTGGGCCCTATTTTGTTTTGAGTAGTATATATATATATATATTTATTATTATTATTATTATTTAACACTACACGGTATTTCAACAGAATATATTACAATACCATAAGTATTTATACATACACAAAGCCACTAATTTTATCTCTGACTGGAAAGTATATGGATGCAGTGTCAGCGATATCTAATGTACAGGTATACCCAGAACTCATTTGTAACAATTTGTACATTGCGAATATTGTACCGCTGTCGGTTGTAAGTAAAACCAGGGCCAGATAGAGACTACTCCACGGGCTAATTATAAGGCCTAATTCAAGTAAATTATTATTGTTTTTTTTTATTACATCGAGAGTAATAAAAGAGCAAACAGTTCACAGGGTAGTAAGTGATTCCTGCAGGGTATGACATGTCATTTATCCTTGAGAAGGAATCATAATGCAGATGCATTGTCACCATTGAGGACTGAGATGGAATGCCTCATCGCCAGACAAAACACAGCAGCGTTATGCTGCTATTTTACGTTGGTAGTCTGTGAGGGCGTAGTCCTACCCCGGTCGAGCTGACCCATTCATTCTTCAACTAGTAACAAACTGCAGCGTAGCTCTAGCACTTTTATAACAACACAACTAATCATCATCATAATCACAGCTTATCCGTAGTCCATTGTTGAGCCCCCATCATATATTGTCAAAAACTGAGCCACCTGCATACATCACTTTCTCGCAATCTTAGATCGCTAACCCATCTACTGGAGGGTCATACTACACTACGACGAGGTCCACTCAAGGACCACCATTTAGGCTAATAGGAAAACAAACGAATACAAGAATGATGTACTATGCATATTATTTAATTAAGATTGGATAACTGTGCTCGTGCCAACTGCTGCAGTCAAAGTCACTTAGCCAAGGAGCAACGGCACCATCAGCATGTGCAAAACCTACGCCAGCACCGATGTAATCGTCGTTAATGATGCGCACATCACCATTACTGCAGCCGTAGGTAACCGTACCGGTGCCGGGAGACCGCATCGCGCCCTTCAGGTATGCGCTGCCCAGGAACGGCAATTGACCTCCAACGGCTAAAATGCCTGTATACTCATTTTCTGACACGATAGATACTCCATTAGGTGGAACAGGTGATCTGCTTTTAACTATAAAACCTCCACCATCCGTAGCGGGGACGGCACCGGAATGCAAGGCAGCTCCTTCAGCATATGTTCCACGTAGCCATTCATTATAAGTCGAACCAGTGCCACAAGAGCCTTTGTGTGAATTTTGGAGAAAACTTTCACCGTGCACGTTCTGAAATGTTTATGAAATTGTTAGAATACCTGAAACACACCGAAGAAAACAATTACAATGAAATTAAACTATATACACATATTTAATGATAGTCCGTAGTAGTGTCTGCAGTTAGTCTATACCCGCAACACGGATGGGTCTGTTCGACCTGAGACTAGGACCACGTCCTCACAGGATGCCAGCGCCAGGATCCAGGGAACCTAATTACAGGTCACGAGGCATTCCATTTCAGTCATGATGTGCAGCTTAATACTGTTGACGGTGGATGTGGATAATATAGATCCTGGACCCTCAGGTTAACTGTGTTTTAGTTTCCACCCCTAAATATTATATATATATATTTTAGATTTTATAACACCTTATATTTGCAATACCTGAACTAAAATTGAGACTGTGCACGACAAAAGGATAACTGACACAGCCATCGTTATTCGTTACGTTCATACAACCGAAAGTGGAATAGTATTTACATCTTATACCTTTTCTTTTATAATTGCGAATTAGCAAATATTGAGTTACGATGTTACTGCAAATATCATTTTAAAATTTGCAGATATATTGTAACGCAATATTTGCTATTTCGCGATTATAAACAGTACAATATAATTTAATTTATACATAACATGTATTTGATTAACGTAATTATAGAACTACGTGAAATTAATTCAAACTTTCACATGAGTGACATTAAATAGATATCAGATGTAGATTAGTTGGTAATTATAATTATAATAAAAAAACATATTATAAAATGTATTTTAATACTTTATATATATTGGCTTTATTCCGTTTAGATATAAGTTTTACGTTTCCCCGTCTCACAATGTGTTATTACATGGAAAATTTACTTTCGATTACAAAAACGTTTTAATCTTTGAAATTTGTGTATGATTAACGTGTTTATATGAAATTTAATTTATTAAGTTGTTGTTTCTGTTTCAGATAAATATGGTTGTGATTGCAACGGTGTAATATGGTTTTGAAAACAAACTTAATGTTTATCCGGAATACAATATGTCTCACTTATTTTAATTGTTTAATTGAACCTCTATAGTTTTGCTGTTGTTAATGATTTGTATTTCTCAGAGAGACTAATTAATTATTTTATAAATAACTTGACTCCTTTCCCGTGTCTTAATTTTTAAAATTGATCAGACAGTATGAAAAAGATATCTGTTTAGTCAAAGATAGACTTAATCAGATTAATTTAAAAAACAAAGATGCCGATTGAAACCGGTGTTGGTGGAGCTGCGATTGTCCGGAGTTTGAAAGATGCCATTAACGATGAAAAAAGATCATTGTGGGAATTCATTCTTCGTGAGTCCATCTCAATAGTCCTTGCCATTGGGCCTATGCATACAAAAGATATTTTCCCACGTAAAAAAATAACAAAGGTCTCTATACGAATAAATAATGGGATAGGGCGGTGTCAACGCCATAATTATGTGGGGCGTTGTAATAGAAGGGTCGTCGATTCGAGAAAATTTGCTAAACTATATTTTAGAGGTCAATAAATATCTAAAACGAAGAAATACAGAGTGTTGCTCGAACTATTAACGGTAGCGGCAGTGTGTTCCAGGTCGTAAAAGAAAGAGGAGGCAAAGGCAAATGATTGCATACTGTAAATAAAGATTCAGTGTAGGCCACAGATTAAAAATAATAATAAATAAATGTTTTTTTTGTATTAAGGGCGAAAAACGACACAGTTTACTTGATAGTAAGTGGTTCCTGCGATCACAGTGGTAAAGCTACGCTGCAGTTTCTAGCTACAGAGTGAATGGGTTAGCTCGACCGGTGTAGGACTACTACCTCACAGAACACCAGTGTCAAATAGCAGTATAACGCTGCTGTATTTCGTCTGGTAAGTGAAGGGATCCGGGGGACCTATATTTATAGGTAACGAGGCATTCCATCTCAATCCTCAAGGGTGACAACGCGTTTGCATTATGATTCCTTGCCAAGGATGAATGTAGATGTCATGGGCCGCAGGAATCACTTGCCATCAGGTGAACTGTGTGCTCGTTTGTTATTCTTAAAGTAATAAAAAAAAAGATGCGTTATCTCCTCTGAGGACTAAGATCAAATGCCTAGTGTCGCGGACCGTAAGTTTCAATAATTGTCAGGTTAGATTTTAATATATTCTATTTCCAGCATAACTTCCGTCATCAACAATAATGCGAATATAATAATGTTTTTTTTAATGGAATGCTGTTGGTCTTATGACCTTCACAGCTTCAGTGAAACAGACTGGCGAGTAGGGACCCTGATCCTCAGTTGGAGAGGCAACGACGATGGTGGCACGAAGATACTGCTACACCATTGCTGCGCTCCGACCCCTGTGGACGACAACAGAGGGGGGCGATTTAAAATCCGAGGGCCCCTCAAAAAGCGCTTCAAACTACGGCTCGGATCCCTATCGAAAGGTTCCAGGTTGATTTAGAATGCAGGCTAGAAAACAAACTATAAGTTGTGTCGGCCGCTAGAAAAGACATCATCGCACTCGCCGGCGGGTGCGACGAGGTGTAATATTTAGATGTGTACGTTGCATTGAATGCCATGTGTGTAGTGGTGAGAGTTGCATAATAGCGTGTCCAGGTGTATTTGTTTTACAATAACCACCCCCTCTTTTATATGGTTAAAGGCCGCTTACACACTTTGATATAGAAATTATTTAATCAACTTTATACATATTAAATATATCCCGAATGATATTTAACAATTATTTATTTATTTATTAGTTAATCCAAAAGCGATTTACAAAACATATTATAAAACAAATCATTACAAAAAATTTGGTAAAATTCATGATTTGACAGTTGACAATTGGTACGAAGCTATTTATTAACAGTATTTAACTAGCAATTTTGGTAATTTTATATTTCCGTGGGTGAGTGATCGTGTTATTAATTATATATTAATGATTAATTATATCTTTAATTTATCATAATTATGTTATACCAAAACATTCTAATAACAATGTACTAATAAAACATCTGAATTGAATAAAAACTTCCAAGTCTTCCAATTCATGCACTAGTTGAAATTATGAAATAAAATATAGAATTACGTTGTTATCACTTAGCGTCAATCAACTCAAGAGTCAAATTAAAACAAGCAAAAAGAAGCCTATGGTAAAAGCTTTGCAAGGGCTATAGTCGCTTACACTCGTCACCAGTGTCAGGAGTCTCCGGATCCCTACACTCATACGAAATACACCAAAGTTATTCCTTATTAGTTATGCTGCTATTTTAAGCTAGTAACCTGTGAAGGCATGGTCCTTCCTTGGTCAAGCGGACCCATTCATGCTGTGTTCTGCTAGAAACAACAGTGAAGTTCAATTACTGAAAATATAAAATAGGTGACAAGATATTCGTTAATTGATTAGAGCGTGGTTTAAGGAACAAATAAATATATAATTTAAGCCAACAGCAGCAACTATCATCGCACTATTAAGTAATAAATATAATAAGAATTGTGTAGTAAAATCGAGCTTAAGTCTAATTAAATTTTCTAATATCAATGCAAAAATGTAAAAACAAATACTATTAATAAATAGATACTTTTGAGTATTACTTTTTCTACAAAGATTAACGGTAATAATTGCTACGGTTACGGTCTTCGCGGTCGATTTGATATCGGTTGTTACTAGATAATGTCACGCAATCATAGAGGTACTTACGCAGCGTCCTGTTCTCATATTTTATTTGTCATCTTGTTATAACCAGGAACCAGTACCATGGTCCGGAGGACATCTCATCGTTATTTCAAAGACTTAGTTTTGGCGAGATTTGGTTGTTATCAAACTTGTACATGTTACTTACTTGTACTTGTACACAGTAACGCATTAGTATCGTTTCATGGAAAAAAATAATTTCGATTACAAAAAAGTGTCATACCTTATATAAAGAAAACAATAAGGGTGTGACAACCCCCCGTTAGCAGGGAATCTCAATTCGAATCTTTTTGATCATTAAGGGCGACGACATCAGTTGCCATATCAGTGCTAACCTCACAAGCAGACCAGCAAGTATGGACGACTTTTCCAAGATGTGCCAGTATTATCGTTTACGGTTTATTTAAAAGGCCTACGTCCTTTTTTTCGTTTCTGTCTACTTAATATCCAAAAGGAAGAATAATGTACCGCTGTGTTGGCCAGAATAAAATATTTTTTTATTTTTAAATTCCATAAAATTGTTTATATAATTTTTACTTTATTTCTTTTAGTTATTTTAGAATCTATTTCAATAAGTTATGAACCAATTATAAACTGTCATAGGCTGATAGGAAGTCATTTAATAGGTGTCAGCAGAATACCAGCTTTGGCTTATGCCAAAACAATGCTGAGATGAAACCCTATCGATCCAGCATCGCAATATTTTAGAGTATATTTTAGATTATAAGTACGAGTATATGTTTAATTTATCAGATATACCTTTTATTTTATTTTTTCGTATCTTTAAGTTGTTACCTGTTATTGTTACCCATGTACCTTTACAATTGCTGGATTTATTAAATGAGTTATTCATTTATTTATCTATAGTGAACTCAAATAGGTTAATAATAATGATCAATAAAACCATGGTCATAAAATGTATGCTTTGTAACGGTCTAGCGGTAAAAACAACTCGGTACTTACTGTATACAATGTTAATTGTTCTTTTTCTCATCGGATGGAACAATGGATAATATAATTCACCCTGTATTGTCCTTAGAATGGACGGATCAACAAAAGTTTATAAAAATTTCACGAAAAATAAGCTTAATAACACGGTTACAATAATTTATTGCGATTTTATTACAGAGTTACTTTATTATATTTTACTTTTTACAGAGTTTTAATTAAGATAGTAAAACAACTTTAATTTTACTTTCTTTTTTTGAATTATTGACCAAATATATTTTCATTTATTTACATTTTCGAACGACAAGATTTTGAAAATTTTTATTAATACAATGGGCTGACGGCGCAATCACAGCCGCATTTTCCATAAATAGAAACGACGCCGGCCGCCGGCACTTCTCCTCCGAACTGCACGGCACCCAATATCGGCACTTGCCCAGTCACGATGGTGGTACCTGCCACAGGCAACTCGCCAGCGACATCCAAGTCGCCCGTACCGGCTCCACCGTAGGCGCCGATCGCTTCAGCAGTGCAACTGTTGCCCAGTCCGTTGGCGATTCCGAATCCGTATCCTCGCCCACACCCACATTCGATGTTATTCGAATTCCCATATCGTAACGGCACACCGCTAGAGAAGCACTGACCCAGTACATTCTAGAAATAAGAATAAATTAAAGTGACTGAATTGATTATAGACTGATACATAAATATAGTCTACTTATATATACTCTACTCTAGAGAGCGGTTCTTAAAGTAATGCTAAAGAAACCTTACTCCAGTTGCATTTTATATAGCACCTGCGGAGTACTATCGGTTAGGTTACCGATTTGTGCTTCAGACTGTGTCCTCCCTTTAGATAGCGATCCGTGTTAAGGTTTCGTACCTCCTTATGAGGGGCCCTCGGATCTTATTATCGCCCCCTCTGTTGTCGTCGTCGTCCACATGGGTCGGATTGCAGCGGTGGTGCAGCAGCAGTCTTCGCGCCAGATTCTTAGCGTCGTCGTTGTCTCCCTACTCAGCAGGTTTCCCGTTTGGGAGTCTAATTAGATAAAGCTGTAAAGGTCTCTGGACCAACAGCAATACTCACACCCAAAAAAAAATTAAGCTTCAGACTGTATTGCGAAAACACAGTGCTCTTTCGTTGACACTAAACCAAAATACAAATAAACGCCCTAAAGCCTTAGTCTGCGTTTCTGAAACGCACCGAACTGCATTAGCAGGAAGCCATTATAGAATCTGTATCTCACGACTATAATATAATAAAATCAATAAGGCTACTCATATCTATCCACTTCCTACCGCGAAATGTAAATCTGTTACTAACGATTTATTGTTAAATTTAGACTACGACGAGACAGAAAACTTACTATGTATTTATATTTAGTTAATCAATTCTAATTACAGCCTGAATATCACACAAAAAGAAAACACTCTCAAACACACACACGTGCCTACACATTTATAAGTACATAAATATATTTAGCATTTTGTCCATTTCCTTATTATTTTGTGTTTTCTTATTATTTTCGTTTTGTATAATAATTTAGTTAAATATCATAAAGGCAACACTTGTGTACCAACTGCACAATCTTTGAAATTTGTTTTTGGGGGGGAAGGCGCTGGTGTCAGGCGCTGGTTATATTATGACGGACACCATTGTTAGCTCTATCCATTTCTATGACAATATAAAACAGTGTTAGTAATAAAAAAGTAATTCATGGGGTAGATAATAGACAAATTGTATACTTATTGGAAATAAATAAACTTTATTACCTGAACTACACATGTGTGGAAGCACACTAATATTCCAATGAAAGCGAACGTAGACATGTCTTGATTACTTTAGAACTGACTGACGAATCCATCACGCGCATATGCTTTTATTCTACGAGATGTTGAACTTTTGAAATAGTTACACACTGCAACGTGATTAACATAAACGTGTGTATATTTCATGACGGAAGTAATACTAGAGATACGATGCATATAGAGAAATGTTACAATGTACTTTTCATTTCTCGTTTGAAACATTTACATATTATTTAAGTCAAAGACATTCTTCTACTACCTTAGCATTTTTCAGTGCACCAATACGAGGACTTTTTCAAAAGGAAGCGTTGTCAAAATATATAACTTGTTGGTCAGATACAGTCCACTAAATTATATTCCTCATAAACGAAAGCGTGACAAATGAGCACATAGGTCATCTAGCAGAACATGACATCTTTCCCCATCCTTGTGAAGAATCAAGTTCAAGATCAGTTGCCTTAAGAACAAAGATAGAGAGTATTGTTTATCCTCGGATGGATCCTCAGTTTCTTACCAAGTAGAACGACGGGGATATGTTAAATTTAAGGCGATATTCTGTGCGGCTCTACATTCTCATTCTCGTTTGTGCCATAATCAATTTGTAAGTTATTTTCAAGTTATTTTCAAGTAGTAAGTGATTCCTGCAGGGTATGACATGTCATTTATCCTTGAGAAGGAATCATAATGCAGATGCATTGTCACCATTGAGGACTGAGATGGAATGCCTCATCGCCAGACAAAACACAGCAGCGTTATGCTGTTATTTTACGTTGGTATTCTGTGAGGGCGTAGTCCTACCCCGGTCGAGCTGACCCATTCATTCTTCAACTAGTAACAAACTGCAGCGTAGCTCTAGCACTTTTACAACAACACAACTAATCATCATCATAATCACAGCTTATCCGTAGTCCATTGTTGAGCCCCCATCATATATTGTCAAAAACTGAGCCACCTGCATACATCACTTTCTCGCAATCTTAGATCGCTAACCCATCTACTGGAGGGTCATACTACACTACGACGAGGTCCACTCAAGGACCACCATTTAGGCTAATAGGAAAACAAACGAATACAAGAATGATGTACTATGCATATTATTTAATTAAGATTGGATAACTGTGCCCGTGCCAACTGCTGTAGTCGAAGTCACTTAGCCAAGGAGCAACGGCACCATCAGCATGTGCAAAACCTACGCCAGCACCGATGTAATCGTCGTTAATGATGCGCACATCACCATTACCGCAGCCGTAGGTAACCGTACCGGTGCCGGGAGACCGCATCGCGCCCTTCAGGTATGCGCTGCCCAGGAACGGCAATTGACCTCCAACGGCTAAAATGCCTGTATACTCATTTTCTGACACGATAGATACTCCATTAGGTGGAACAGGTGATCTGCTTTTAACTATAAAACCTCCACCATCCGTAGCGGGGACAGCACCGGAATGCAAGGCAGCTCCTTCAACATATGTTCCACGTAGCCATTCATTATATGTCGAACCAGTGCCACAAGAGCCTTTGTGTGAATTTTGGAGAAAACTTTCACCGTGCACGTTCTGAAATGTTTATGAAATTGTTAGAATACCTGAAACACACCGAAGAAAACAATTACAATGAAATTAAACTATATACACATATTTAACGGTGATAGTCCGTAGTAGTGTCTGCAGTTAGTCTATACCCGCAACACGGATGGGTCTGTTCGACCTGAGACTAGGACCACGTCCTCACAGGATGCCAGCGCCAGGATCCAGGGAACCTAATTACAGGTCACGAGGCATTCCATTTCAGTCATCATGTGCAGCTTAATACTGTTGACGGTGAATGTGGATAATATAGATCCTGGACCCTCAGGTGAACTGTGTTTTAGTTTCCACCCCTAAATATTATATATATATATTTTAGATTTTATAACACCTTATATTTGCAATACCTGAATTAAAATTGAGACTGTGCACGACAAAAGGATAACTGAAACAGCCATCGTTATTCGTTACGTTCATATAACCGAAAGTGGAATAGTATTTACATATTATACCTTTTCTTTTATAATTGCGAATTAGCAAATATTGAGTTACGATGTTACTGCAAATATCATTTTAAAATTTGCAGATATATTGTAACGCAATATTTGCTATTTCGCGATTATAAACAGTACAATATAACATGTATTTGATTAACGTAATTATAGAACTACGTGAAATTAATTCAAACTTTCACATGAGTGACATTAAATAGATATCAGATGTAGATTAGTTGGTAATTATAATTATAATAAAAAAACATATTATAAAATGTATTTTAATACTTTATATATATTGGCTTTATTCCGTTTAGATAGTAAGAGTTTTACGTTTCCCCGTCACACAATCGTATTATTACATGGAAAATTTACTTTCGATTACAAAAACGTTTTAGTCTTTGAAATTTGTGTATGATTAACGTGTTTATATGAAATTTAATTTATTAAGTTGTTGTCTCTGTTTCAGATAAATATGGTTGCAAAGGTGTAATATGGTTTTGAAAACAAACTTAATGTTTATCCGGAATACAATATGACTCACTTAATTAAATTGTTTAATTGAAAATCTTTATAGTTTTGCTATTGTTAATGATTTGTATTTCTCAGAGAGACTAATTAATTATTTTATAAATAACTTGACTCCTTTCCCGTGTCTTAATTTTTAAAATTGATCAGACAGTATGAAAAAGATATCTGTTTAATCAAAGATAGACTTAATCAGATTAATTTAAAAAACAAAGAAGCCGATTGAAACCGGTGTTGGTGGAGCTGCGATTGTCCGGAGTTTGAAAGATGCCATTAACGATGAAAAAAGATCATTGTGGGAATTCATTCTTCGTGAGTCCAACTCAATAGTCCTTGCCATTGGGCCTATGCATACAAAAGATATTTTCCCACGTAAAAAAATAACAAAGGTCTCTATACGAATAAATAATGGGATAGGGCGGTGTCAACGCCATAATTATGTGGGGCGTTGTAATAGAAGGGTCGTCGATTCGAGAAAATTTGCTAAACTATATTTTAGAGGTCAATAAATATCTAAAAAGAAGAAATACAGAGTGTTGCTCGAACTATTAACGGTAGCGGCAGTGTGTTCCAGGTCGTAAAAGAAAGAGGAGGCAAAGGCAAATGATTGCATACTGTAAATAAAGATTCAGTGTAGGCCACAGATTAAAAATAATAATAAATAAATGTTTTTTTTGTATTAAGGGCGAAAAACGACACAGTTTACTTGATAGTAAGTGGTTCCTGCGATCACAGTGGTAAAGCTACGCTGCAGTTTCTAGCTACAGAGTGAATGGGTTAGCTCGACCGGTGTAGGACTACTACCTCACAGAACAACAGTGTCAAATAGCAGTATAACGCTGCTGTATTTCGTCTGGTAAGTGAAGGGATCCGGGGGACCTATATTTATAGGTAACGAGGCATTCCATCTCAATCCTCAAGGGTGACAACGCGTTTGCATTATGATTCCTTGCCAAGGATGAATTTAGATGTCATGGGCCGCAGGAATCACTTGCCATCAGGTGAACTGTGTGCTCGTTTGTTATTCTTAAAGTAATAAAAAAAAAGATGCGTTATCTCCTCTGAGGACTAAGATCAAATGCCTAGTGTCGCGGACCGTAAGTTTCAATAATTGTCAGGTTAGATTTTAATATATTCTATTTCCAGCATAACTTCCGTCATCAACAATAATGCGAATATAATAATGTTTTTTTTAATGGAATGCTGTTGGTCTTATGACCTTCACAGCTTCAGTGAAACAGACTGGCGAGTAGGGACCCTGATCCTCAGTTGTCAGAGAGGCAACGACGATGGTGGCACGAAGATACTGCTACACCACCGCTGCGCTCCGACCCCTGTGGACGACAACAGAGGGGGGCGATTTAAAATCCGAGGGCCCCTCAAAAAGCGCTTCAAACTACGGCTCGGATCCCTATCGAAAGGGAGGCCAGGTTGATTTAGAATGCAGGCTAGAAAACAAACTATAAGTTGTGTCGGCCGCTAGAAAAGACATCATCGCACTCGCCGGCGGGTGCGACGAGGTGTAATATTTAGATGTGTACGTCGCATTGAATGCCATGTGTGTAGTGGTGAGAGTTGCATAATAGCGTGTCCAGGTGAATTTGTTTTACAATAACCACCCCCTCTTTTATATGGTTAAAGGCCGCTTACACACTTTGACATAGAAATTATTTAATCAACTTTATACATATTAAATATATCCCGAATGATATTTACCAATTATTTATTTATTTATTAGTTAATCCAAAAGCGATTTACAAAACATATTATAAAACAAATCATTACAAAAAATTTGGTAAAATTCATGATTTGACAGTTGACAATTGGTACGAAGCTATTTATTAACAGTATTTAACTAGCAATTTTGGTAATTTTATATTTCCGTGGGTGAGTGATCGTGTTATTAATTATGTATTAATGATTAATTATATCTTTAATTTATCATAATTATGTTACACCAAAACATTCTAATAACAATAAAATATATGATATAAATAAATAATAATAAATATAATGAAATAAAATATAGAATTACGTTCTTATCAGTTAGCGTCAATCAACTCAAGAGTCAAATTAAAACAAGCAAAAAGAAGCCTATGGTAAAAGCTTTGCAAGGGCTATAGTCGCTTACACTCGTCACCAGTGTCAGGAGTCTCCGGATCCCTACACTCATACGAAATACACCAAAGTTATTCCTTATTAGTTATGCTGCTATTTTAAGCTAGTAACCTGTGAAGGCATGGTCCTTCCTTGGTCAAGCGGACCCATTCATGCTGTGTTCTGCTAAAAACAACAGTGAAGTTCAATTACTGAAAATATAAAATAGGTGACAAGATATTCGTCAATTGATTAGAGCGTGGTTTAAGGAACAAATAAATTTATAATTTAAGCCAACAGCAGCAACTATCATCGCACTATTAAGTAATAAATATAATAAGAATTGTGTAGTAAAATCGAGCTTAAGTCTAATTAAATTTTCTAATATCAATGCAAAAATGTAAAAACAAATACTATTAATAAATAGATACTTTTGAGTATTACTTTTTCTACAAAGATTAACGGTAATAATTGCTACGGTTACGGTCTTCGCGGTCGATTTGATATCGGTTGTTACTAGATAATGTCACGCAATCATAGAGGTACTTACGCAGCGTCCTGTTCTCATATTTTATTTGTCATCTTGTTATAACCAGGAACCAGTACCATGGTCCGGAGGACATCTCATCGTTATTTCAAAGACTTAGTTTTGGCGAGATTTGGTTGTTATCAAACTTGTACATGTTACTTACTTGTACTTGTACACAGTAACACATTCGTATCGTTTCATGGAAAAAATTTATTTTCGATTACAAAAAAGTGTCATACCTTATATAAAGAAAACAATAAGGGTGTGACAACCCACCGTTAGCAGGGAATCTCAATTCGAATCTTTTTGATCATTAAGGGCGACGACATCAGTTGCCATATCAGTGCTAACCTCACAAGCAGACCAGCAAGTATGGACGACTTTTCCAAGATGTGCCAGTATTATCGTTTACGGTTTATTTAAAAGGCCTACGTCCTTTTTTTCGTTTCTGTCTACTTAATATCCAAAAGGAAGAATAATGTACCGCTGTGTTGGCCAGAATAAAATTATTTTTTATTTTTAAATTCCATAAAATTGTTTATATAATTTTTACTTTATTTCTTTTAGTTATTTTAGAATCTTTTTCAATAAGTTATGAACCAATTATAAATTGTCATAGGCTGATAGGAAGTCATTTAATAGGTGTCAGCAGAATACCAGCTTTGGCTTATGCCAAAACAATGCTGAGATGAAACCCTATCGATCCAGCATCGCAATATTTTAGAGTATATTTTAGATTATAAGTACGAGTATATGTTTAATTTATCAGATATACCTTTTATTTTATTTTTTCGTATCTTTAAGTTGTTACCTGTTATTGTTACCCATGTACCTTTACAATTGCTGGATTTATTAAATGAGTTATTCATTTATTTATCTATAGTGAACTCAAATAGGTTAATAATAATGATCAATAAAACCATGGTCATAAAATGTATGCTTTGTAACGGTCTAGCGGTAAAAATAACTCAGTACTTACTGTATACAATGTTAATTGTTCTTTTTCTCATCGGATGGAACAATGGATAATATAATTCACCCTGTATTGTCCTTAGAATGGACGGATCAACAAAAGTTTATAAAAATTTCACGAAAAATACGCTTAATAACACGGTTACAATGATTTATTGTGGTTTTATTACTGAGTTACTTTATTATATTTTACTTTTTACAGAGTTTTAATTAAGATAGTAAAACAACTTTAATTTTACTTTCTTTTTTTGAATTATTGACCAAATATATTTTCATTTATTTACATTTTCGAACGACAAGATTTTGAAAATTTTTATTAATACAATGGGCTGCCGGCGCAATCACAGCCGCATTTTCCATAAATAGAAACGACGCCGGCCGCCGGCACTTCTCCTCCGAACTGCACGGCACCCAATATCGGCACTTGCCCAGTCACGATGGTGGTACCTGCCACAGGCAACTCGCCAGCGACAACCAAGTCGCCCGTACCGGCTCCACCGTAGGCGCCGATCGCTTCAGCAGTGCAACTGTTGCCCAGTCCGTTGGCGATTCCGAATCCGTATCCTCGCCCACACCCACATTCGATGTTATTCGAATTCCCATATCCTAACGGCACACCGCTAGAGAAGCACTGACCCAGTACATTCTAGAAATAAGAATAAATTAAAGTGACTGAATTGATTATAGACTGATACATAAATATAGTCTACTTATATATACTCTACTCTAGAGAGCGGTTCTTAAAGTAATGCTAAAGAAACCTTACTCCAGTTGCATTTTATATAGCACCTGCGGAGTACTATCGGTTAGGTTACCGATTTGTGCTTCAGACTGTGTCCTCCCTTTAGATAGCGATCCGTGTTAAGATTTCGTACCTCCTTATGAGGGGCCCTCGGATCTTATTATCGCCCCCTCTGTTGTCGTCGTCGTCCACAGGGGTCGGATTGCAGCGGTGGTGCAGCAGCAGTCTTCACGCCAGATTCTTAGCGTCGTCGTTGTCTCCCTACTCAGCAGGTTTACCGTTTGGGAGTCTAATTAGATAAAGCTGTAAAGGTCTCTGGACCAACAGCAATACTTACACCCAAAAAAAAATTAAGCTTCAGACTGTATTGCGAAAACGCAGTGCTCTTTCGTTGACACTAAACCAAAATACAAATAAACGCCCTAAAGCCTTAGTCTGCGTTTCTGAAACGCACCGAACTGCATTAGCAGGAAGGCATTATAGAATCTGTATCTCTCGACTATAATATAATAAAATCAATAAGGCTACTCATATCTATCCACTTCCTACCGCGAAATGTTAATCTGTTACTAACGATTTATTGTTAAATTTAGACTACGACGAGACAGAAAACTTACTATGTATTTATATTTATTTAATCAATTCTAATTACAGCCTGAATATCACACGAAAAGAAAACACTCTCAAACACACACACACGCACACACGTGCCTACACATTTATAAGTACATAAATATATTTAGCATTTTGTTCATTTCCTTATTATTTTGTGTTTTCTTATTATTTTCGTTTTGTATAATAATTTAGTTAAATATCATAAAGGCAACACTTGTGTACCAACTGCACAATCTTTGAAATTTTTTTTTGGGGGGGAAGGCGCTGGTGTCAGGCGCTGGTTATATTATGACGGACACCATTGTTAGCTCTATCCATTTCTATGACAATATAAAACAGTGTTAGTAATAAAAAAGTAATTCATGGGGTAGATAATAGACAAATTGTATACTTATTGGAAATAAATAAACTTTATTACCTGAACTACACATGTGTGGAAGCACACTAATATTCCAATGAAAGCGAACGTAGACATGTCTTGATTACTTTAGAACTGACTGACGAATCCATCACGCGCATATGCTTTTATTCTACAAGATGTTGAACTTTTGAAATAGTTACACACTGCAACGTGATTAACATAAACGTGTGTATATTTCATGACGGAAGTAATCCTAGAGATACGATGCATATAGAGAAATGTTACAATGTACTTTTCATTTCTCGTTTGAAACCTTTACATATTATTTAAGTTAAAGACATTCTTCTACTACCTTAGCATTTTTCAGTGCACCAATACGTGGACTTTTTCAAAAGGAAGCGTTGTCAAAAAATATTACTTGTTGGTCAGATACAGTCCACTAAATTATATTCCACATAAACGAAAGCGTGACAAATGAGCACCTAGGTCATCTAGCAGAACATGACATCTTCCCCCATCCTTGTGAAGAATCAAGTACAAGATCAGTTGCCTTAAGAACAAAGATAGAGAGTATTGTTTATCCTCGGATGGATCCTCAGTTTCTTACCAAGTAGAACGACAGGGATATGTTAAATTTAAGGCGATATTCTGTGCGGCTCTACATTCTCATTCTCGTTTGTTCCATAATCAATTTCTAAGTTATTTTCTTTCAAGTTTTAAATACTGGTTTAATGAAAAACTTTACTGATTTCAATTTCACGAAGAAACAAGTGACTTCAAAATGACATACAAAATTACTTTTCTAAAAATATAGAAAATAATTTTAGGTAAATAGATGCCTAATTAAGCAGGTTCATAGGTGATACGACTTCTCGACTAAGTCAGTGCATATATAAGAATACTTAGAAACTCCTAGTACAACCTAGTAATAAAAACCTATACTGGCTAAGCCATTTGATATTCATAATTGTATGAGCATTCAATTATCAAAAAAATATTTTAATAGAGTATCGACGAACAAATGAAGATAAAAATTATATATAAGAAGGAAAAGATAATTTTATAGAACTACCTAAAAATTAAAGTTCGTATTTATATATCAAGCAATTTAGAAAAATTGAAGAAGCAGATAACCAGCATTTTGTTATCAAATTAGTAAATCACTCGTGGAAATAGTAGTTTTAATTACTTAATTTTAATGTCTATATATTATTATCATCACGTGCAAAATATTTGCTAGCTTATTCGAATGCAATATTAATGCCACTGTGATTCCACAAATATAAAATTACAAAATGAACATGGCCGCTTATACTATATTGTTGTCGTACACAATTGCAGTTTTGATACAGGTATTCTAAGATAGTGTTTTAAAGCTATTAATAATACATAATGATTATTATAATCAATGGGTTAGTTTGAACGTTTCAATAATTTTGTCAATATTTCAGAACGTGTATGGTGAGTGTTCTCCTTGCTTGACTTACAACGAATATCCGCTGCCTTTTCTACATGGGACGTGTGCTGGAGGAGCCGATTTCGAACCCGGTGTTGTCCGTGCATCAGACGGCGGAAGTTTTGCAGAAGGAGTGGCTCATTTGTTTCACCTACTGGGGTGTCTGTCGTGTCAGAAAATGAGTATGCCGGCACTTTAACCGTTGGAGGTCAATTGCCGTTCCTGGGCAGCGCATACCTGGGGGGCGCGGTGCAATCCGCCGGTGTCGGTGAAGTGACCTACGGCTGCGGTTACGGTGACGTGCGCATCGTCAGTGAAGATTACGCCATCACTGCTGCGGACTTGGCACGGGCTGATGCAGTCACAACTCCTTGGCCGAGTGACTACAGACACAACGGTTGGCGTGGATGGTTTTGCACTATGTTTAAACGATATAATTATTATAATACTTTAATTTTAACACATACGTATTATTACAATTTTACAATAATATGGGTGTGATACAAAATATACAGTTTTCATCACTTCATGTCATCATGTCATTTTACCTTAAATTAAGTAGTAATTTTAAATAATTTAAAGAGCAAGACGCATTGGGGAAAGTGTCTACTTATAATATTCTCTTGAATAGTTATTACTAGGCACTTTCAGCAATTATTTGAACACACAATATAAGAATAAAATAACTTCACATCAGTGCTAGGTTTTGTATAGTTAGTTATAAGAGACGTTTACAGAAAACTGGAGTCATCCTTGTAAAGGGATATAAGTTTCAGTGGGCCATAATATTTACTCCATATGACAGATGAACTCTCTGTTTACTATATATAAAAATCAGATATTGCCTTGCTTCAAATTGATTCGAGGGACATTATAATAATGTCTTCCTGGTCCATAAATTTCTTAAATATACCCTTACATTTTGTTGCTAAGTAGATTAATGTAATGTCGTTAACTTCCTGATTGTTAATCCGTAAATATTTTACTGTTCACTTCTCACATATTTCGCGTACATGGGAAGTCCATTTGGCATGTTACTAGAATGTTGTTGGCATGGAAGTAATATGTACAACGCATAATAATATATAACCGCAAATATAAAGAATATGTCTTATGTAAGTGCCACTTCTTAATGTAAACACACTTAGTACCTATAAAATATTTTATATTTTGTTATCTGCTTTCAACTAATTTTAAATCTGATAGTTTAGTGTAGTTTTTATTTCTGATATTTATTGTTAAATAGAGCATGATCACACTTTTATAAAGGTACATGTTACTTCTTTGGGAATAATTTTCGGTTATCGTATTCAGTTGAACGTAGTACTGTCTCTCGCTAATGAAAATGAAATCGTAGACATAGCTATTTATATAAATAAGAAAGACAGTTATAAATTTATCATGTTTTTAAAGCAAAAGTTCGTTGCCGGACATAGTTTCCTTAAAGTTAAAGGAATTTCCGTGATGCTCGCGCAGGAATTGGTCATTTGAATAATGACCTTTCATATCTTTTTCTTGGAGGTGACAAAGATAACGCACAGTTATTCAGGTTGACAACGCAGTCAGGGTTTGTTTTTAAACAAAGATCTTTATTGAAACTATGCATTGTTTCATAGGAACGAATTGTTGCATACTATAATATTAGACACCTATGCATGTTTCAGGTTCATATTAGGTTCTATACAATGTCCTATATATGTATACATATAATTCTCCAGACATTCCATTTACAAATTACCAAATTATTCCATTATTCTGATATTTTTTGGATAAAGCCATAAAATACCTATTGTATTGGTGTTATATCAATATTTGGCTTTTGCTGAAAATGTATTTATTTAGGTAAAACACAATGTAAGAGTCTCCTAGTGTAGGGCAGGAAAAGAGAATGGAGAAATCGTTAGACAGAAGAAGAATGGGGTATTATCGTGTTGTTCACCTGAATATTATCGACGATATCGAATTTTGTGTTCTTGCTTTTCTGCTATTTCCTTTTTAGTGAACATTTAATACAAATCACTAATGCTTTATTTGTAAGGAAAATGTTGACAATATATTACTAAATAAGATTTTTTATTTCATAAACATTAGCGCAAACACAGTGGCACTCAATTATCGCTCCCTTCCCTATCACGATATAATATGGGATATGCATATAACATAAACAGAATTGGATATCAACAATTTATAATGATGAAATTTAACAAATAATAATGCCAATCCTAGTAATGTTTAGTGAGTTCTGTATTTTTAAGAGAATTTCTGTCCTAGTCATCTCTATTAAATAATATACAAAATTTCTTAAATATGAAGCAACATACTGTTTAATGTAATATTAAAAAAAAATATGTTGGAATTCATTAAAACAAATAATGATTAAAAAAAAGAAAATGTAAACACCAAAATATTTATTATCCCGTTAACTCTACGGAAGAACTTGGCAATTTAATTTAAAGTAAAGTTTTCGCCTGTCGGTACGATAAGATTAACTTTACCGTAACAATATTAACCACATAAATGATATGATTGTTCTGTAACGCTGTGGAATATTACTGTGGACTTTATATAATACATCTTGCGTAATAATTTGCCCGCGTCTGTCTTTCCCTCCGATTACAATGTGGGTGTTTTCAAGAGTAGAGTGAATAGACATTTACTGACATAGTGCGCCTTACCATCCAAGACTGCATTTCCACTTAACATCATGTGGGATCGTGGTCAAGAACTTCTTTAGAAAGTTAAAAAAGAACCATAGGCAGCGTGTTAATAGGATAAATTTATGTAGTTGAATTCAGACCCAAAGGTAAAAAGGTACATCTTCATGGTCAACTAATTTGAACAACCTGATGACTTGAACAATATCCCTAAACTTACAATTGATAATCCGCAAAAAATATTTAAAAATAATTTTTAAATAAAATCGTAGTAACGATTGACTTGAAAATAACAGTTGAAATTAAATACACCGTTATATCTAATGGTCTTTGGTCGTTAAATTAAAAAAAAATTGTAAGTTCTATAAAAAACTGTGGGTAGCCGTGGCAATCGTAGCCGTATTTTCAGAAAATAGATACGACACTGGCCGCTGGCACTTCTCCACCAAAATGCACCGCAGTCTCGTCACCTGTCCAGCGACAATGGTGGTGCCTATTACAGGCAAATGGTCAGCGATATCCAAATACCATACCGTTACCATAGACGGTAAGCACTTCATCAGCTTTGCAACGGTAACTGTTGTCCAGGATGCTTTCGAAGCCAAATCCGTATCTTGACCCACTTCCGCACTCGATGTTACTCAACCCGTATGCAAACGACAATCCGCTAGGGAGGCACGGATCCAGTACATTTAAAAAAAATTGAATTAATATATTTCGGTAGAAAATAGATAGGTCTGCTAGTTATTTAATAAAGTCAACTAACTTCTGATATCACGCTTGCATGGAAGAACATCAATATTCCTAAGATGGCGAACGTGGGTGAATGATTGTTTATTGTCCAACTGACAAATACAACTCCCGTAAATTTTAAGCTTTAAGCCGGAACCCCACTGCTCCGCACGAGCTACACACGTGGGTACAAAAACCCTTTGTATAAAAATGTAGGTAGATACATCCACAGTAGTGCACGAACACGCTGCGCACTAAATGACGTCATTGATACACGCGTGGTCTGTTCTAAGTGCCAGCCACGCACACAGTAGCGCGTGGCAGGAAAAGCCCCACTGCGTACCCACCTACGGACGAATGCCGTGTCAACAGGGACGAGAATCGTGCGCCTTGTTTGTATTGTAGTTTACATTTTGCTCGACGTTTTGACCAATGTACCCACGTGGCCCACACGTTTTAAGTATGCGTGCATTGGTTGCTATGAAAATGTTGACACACACAGCCAGACCAATGGACCCACGTGGCGACGTGTGTAGCCTTTCCGTGCGTATCGTGCGCAGTAGTGGGGTTCGGCAGCCACTTATTGAAGTATAGACGCTAAATGATGTTAATCATTGAGCGTCTATACTTCAATAAGCGAATAAATATATAATACGGTTCATACAACAAAATGTTATAGCTTACCCACTTTCGGTTTCCTTTAAAATTTACCATCTTTTGTTAGCATTTTAAAGAACCGTCACTATGTCTGCTTTAAACCAGGATCGATAGTAGCGTACGCATTGAGAACAATGATCACTGAAGTGCAATGTAGAAGGATAAGGTAGTCTGAATGTCTTGCGATCCGCACAGAATATATTACTTAATATATATTATAAAATATATATTTTTATTTGTTTAATTAAAATGCTTTCTAACAATTATAGCAACATTACTAACATCGGGAATGTTAACTACACTAAATAAACTTAAATGCTTGTGCTAGGTGATGTTTCACGAGAATAGTTGAATGGTGGATCGAACCTACAACGCTAACGCAGAGATAACTATAACTGTCTTATAAATAATATACTAACAAAAATATTATAAAAATCGAATACTAATAACTAAATAGTGTTAACACAAAAACATCATAACGTCTATCTAAAAACAACACAATTTAGACAAACTATTATAAAAATTGCTACGCAAAGGAAATTATCACATATTATATTTTTTTATTTTACTGAAAGTCTCAGTGTTGTTTGAAATTGTATGTTAATAAAGTTCAAAACAGTGAATAAGTTCGTATCGATGAAGATTCCTTGGCATTCGTGAAGACTAATATAGAATGCCTCGTTCCCAGTTACTTTCACCCAACAAGAGAAATTTATGTGAAACCTAGTTTCAACGGACCCGTGATTGCTAAAAACAACTCTGAAAAATTAAAGGCCACTCGACTTTTACGAGTTTAAAATAGCTGTGTAGTCAAATATGATATTCAATTTACTTATTGTATATTAATCTAATTATAATATGAAATTAAAATCGAGCAGTACATAGATGTATAATTTCATAAATATTTTCTGAATCTACGATGTTTTTGTTAAGGTAATTTGAAATAAAGCGGTATTAATGATAAGGGTATTGAAGCAACCCTCCAATTTTCTCTGAGATACTGTGATTATAGAAGCGTTAAAATAATATAAAAAATAAAACATAGGTACGTATTTAAATCATAAATTCACCGTCTCGAAGCCTGGAAACATGTCAAAGTAAGTTTCTTGAGTTTGACATTTTCAATCAACAACTTTTGATTAAACACTTTTCATTTCAGGTGATTTTATCGTGAAGGAAGCTTTTTCATTAATTATTCGTGAGCTTCGTTCATCATAGTCATAACGCTGCTGACAATATTTGTACTAATATTGGGAAATATTATAATTTGATGGTATAATATTATAAAATAGTCTTTTGCGGGTAAATAAATAAAATAAAAGGAACAGGTCTCCTTTTCTTTTATCTTTTGCGAATCGTATTGAAGTTAGCCGAATGAACTGGTTCAAAACTGATAGAAGAAAGTAGTCTTTGCAGTTTGTGACCTTCGACAAGGCATCAAGATAGAATTGAGTTGTACCTCATGAGGACTAAGGTGGAACCTCGATACAAGTTGATAGGTTACTGCCAGGTTTTCTCCAGTCATCATTAATAATGATTTATTAACTTTTATTTGTCAACTTTGCTATACGTGACTCAATAAACCAAATGGACGTCAACCATCAAATTGTCGTGAAACCGTTAAACGTAAATTTAAATGACACATTAAGTGCTTTGAATGAGAATGTACCTCACATTGAAACGACCACTTCTACGGTTTATCTCGGAGTTGTCATTGACAGAAATCTTAATTTTAAAAAACACATAGTATATTTATCAAACAAGGTGCGTAAACTTATCTACATTTTTAAAATACTTCGCTATTCAGCAAATGCTGACATATTAAAAATGGTTTATCTCTCTCTGTGCCAATCAATTCTTAAATATTGTATATCTACGTGGGGTGGAGTTGCTAAGTCAAATCTTATACAAATTGAAAGAGCACAAAGAGCATTGCTTAAGGTTTGTTTCTCCAAACCTCGGCTTTATCCTACAGATGCGCTTTATAAAGACTGTCGCTTGTTTACGGTCAGGCAGCTTTTTGTAGAGGACACAATTCTCAATCAGCATAGGTTAATGCATTACTCAAATGTCTTATTGACCCGAAGTAAAGTTGTTGCTAGAACTGTAAAACTAAGAACTTGTTTTAGTCATAGCTTCTTTATATTTTTTATTTGTTTAATTAAAATGCTTTCTAACAATTATAGCAACATTACTAACATCGGGAATGTTAACTACACTAAATAAACTTAAATGCTTGTGCTAAGGTAATTTGAAATAAAGCGGTATTAATGATAAGGGTATTGAAGCAACCCTCCAATTTTCTCTGAGATACTGTGATTATAGAAGCGTTAAAATAATATAAAAAATAAAACATAGGTACGTATTTAAATCATAAATTCACCGTCTCGAAGCCTGGAAACATGTCAAAGTAAGTTTCTTGAGTTTGACATTTTCAATCAACAACTTTTGATTAAACACTTTTCATTTCAGGTGATTTTATCGTGAAGGAAGCTTTTTCATTAATTATTCGTGAGCTTCGTTCATCATAGTCATAACGCTGCTGACAATATTTGTACTAATATTGGGAAATATTATAATTTGATGGTATAATATTATAAAATAGTCTTTTGCGGGTAAATAAATAAAATAAAAGGAACAGGTCTCCTTTTCTTTTATCTTTTGCGAATCGTATTGAAGTTAGCCGAATGAACTGGTTCAAAACTGATAGAAGAAAGTAGTCTTTGCAGTTTGTGACCTTCGACAAGGCATCAAGATAGAATTGAGTTGTACCTCATGAGGACTAAGGTGGAACCTCGATACAAGTTGATAGGTTACTGCCAGGTTTTCTCCAGTCATCATTAATAATGATTTATTAACTTTTATTTGTCAACTTTGCTATACGTGACTCAATAAACCAAATGGACGTCAACCATCAAATTGTCGTGAAACCGTTAAACGTAAATTTAAATGACACATTAAGTGCTTTGAATGAGAATGTACCTCACATTGAAACGACCACTTCTACGGTTTATCTCGGAGTTGTCATTGACAGAAATCTTAATTTTAAAAAACACATAGTATATTTATCAAACAAGGTGCGTAAACTTATCTACATTTTTAAAATACTTCGCTATTCAGCAAATGCTGACATATTAAAAATGGTTTATCTCTCTCTGTGCCAATCAATTCTTAAATATTGTATATCTACGTGGGGTGGAGTTGCTAAGTCAAATCTTATACAAATTGAAAGAGCACAAAGAGCATTGCTTAAGGTTTGTTTCTCCAAACCTCGGCTTTATCCTACAGATGCGCTTTATAAAGACTGTCGCTTGTTTACGGTCAGGCAGCTTTTGTAGAGGACACAATTCTCAATCAGCATAGGTTAATGCATTACTCAAATGTCTTATTGACCCGAAGTAAAGTTGTTGCTAGAACTGTAAAACTAAGAACTTGTTTTAGTCATAGCTTCTTTATATTTTAGGTCCTTACTTATACAGCAAACTTAATAAGAAATTGTCATTGTATGCTTTAAACAAGTTCAACTTAAAACGTGTTCTTCGCGAATGGCTGCTTGAACAAACTTACATTGACGTTGAGAAATTCCTAGAAGTGATCTCTTAATAGTTTTAATAATTTTATGTTAAAGTATATATTATATCACAAACATGAGACACTATTACACTCGCAAACACATATGTACGCTTCAATACGTGAGCGAGTATTTCAAAACACAACAAGTGTTTGGGCGCTCTTTAAATAAAGTTAATTAGATTGTTAATTATTTAATATATTTTAATTATGTATATTTTAGATTTATTAAAATTTTCACATATTTTAATAAGGTAATAAGCCTATTTATCATAAGTCTTATAACTAGTTATTGCTTCCTAATGTTAATTGATTGTTTATTTTACTTTTAATTTAATTTTCATGGAATATTTGGCAAACTTTACTGAACTCTTTGTATACGTAAGTTCTGCGGAATGGTGACCTGATGTCCTGTGATTTACAGGTTTTTTAATACCTACTGCAGGCATCAGTGAGCCACGACTATGTACTAATGTTTTTATTAAGGAGAACATGTTTCTATTATGTAAAAATTATTCTATGTATTTTAGTTGTGGTGAAAATAAATAAATAAATAAATAAATAAATAAATAAATAAATAAATTGTTTGTATTTTATTATCCTTTGAATTTCAATAGAATTAAAAATTCGCGACTTGGTAGATTCTTAACGTACATATAAAATATTATATAATTTTCTATTTGAAAAGAAATATATTATTCCTTCTTGATTTGCGTTTTCTGAGTCATAATGCGTTGTAATTTTATGATATTTTAACAGTGGTTGAGTAACACTGCAGTTTGTTTCTAACTGCAGAATGGGTCAGCTCGACCGGGGTAGGACCAGGCCCTCACAGAATGCCGTTGTAAAATTTCTTACGTCGCCAGTGTAAAACTACTTTTACGTTTCGTCTGGTGAGTTCAGGGATCCGGAGACATTTATTGCTGGGTGTTCCATCTCAGTACTCAACGCATCTGCTTTGTGATTCCTTGTCAAGGATGAATGTAGATGCCTTGGGCCGCAGAAATCACTTGTCGTGAAGGTACTTTGTGTGAGTCTGTTCCTCTCAATATTACAATAATAATAAATAAAAGATCGAGTCATGATAGCTTTTATCAGTCGTTCACAGTCCAATAAGCTTTAATTCTATGTATTCAGGACTAACATTCATTAAGTCTAGAAAGTATATTTGATTAAGATTTGAAGTTCTATTTAATGTTAAAAAGATTATTTTAAAATTAGGAAATGGTTGCCTTATAAAGGCAAGGGCAGAGTAAGACGACCTCGTATCTAAGATATACTGCGGGCAGCCAATGGGTACCAAGGTTTTTTCTAATAATATAAGGAGCAAATGCGTATATTTCCACCGTTATTCTTGGGTAGTTCTTAGTAGTACAATAAAGCAGATGAACTTCAATATTAATTCCTAATATGTAATTAACGATCACGTGCCTCGCATGGGCGTAGTCCACTTAAAACTTGTTCTTCGCCATAGTCCACTATATCAACGAATTATGATGAAATCCTGTGAGTGGTGCTGTGCTCCTAAATCCAGATTCTGTTAATGTTGATGCTGTTAGCCGATGCGGCTCTTACAGCTTCATCGGAACTGAGAGATCCGTGATCTGGTTAATTCGTTTTTGGTTCTCTTACTTACACAAGTGCTCATAACTGAGCGTGCCGGTCTACTCTGATCTCATACCTATCCGATGGTGCCCAAGTTACCAGGTCCCTAATCTATCGAAAGATTCTCCAGAGTGGAGAATGGATGGTGATGACTGACCATCCGAGGTTTTGGTATGCGGATCTAGGTTCTGACGGACGCCACCTGTTGTCTGTAAATAGGAAGATGGGGGCGGCGGGAACCGCCCTGACGTATACACTAGTACGCGGTGTCACGAGGATTGCGTCGTGCTCGAAGGCGAGGGCGACGC
The DNA here is from genome assembly GCA_029286865.1 of Teinopalpus imperialis. Lineage (NCBI taxonomy): Eukaryota > Metazoa > Arthropoda > Insecta > Lepidoptera > Papilionidae > Teinopalpus > Teinopalpus imperialis. The sequence continues at coordinate 8,444,271 of JAGSMU010000015.1, forward strand.
GACGAGATGTCGGTGGTGTGTGTAGGTCTGGGGCCCGTTGAGGACGGACTGGAGCTCGGCTCCCCATGAAGTGGGGGTCGACGGTTCCTAGTTTCCGGGTTCGATTCCAGATCGTAGGTTACGGCGTTTGCCACTAGCGGGTTGGAGTGTGAAAGCGCTTTCGCGAAAAAGCACTACGAGGTAGATTGTAAATATACCGGAATGGTAACGAGATGGAAGTCACTGTGCAGATCGATATTACGCTGATATGGTTCTGCTCCCGTAGCGATTCTAGTGAAACGTTTTTGGACCGTTTATAATAATTTTAACTTGTGCGCGGCTACGTGGGCGAAGACGACGCTGGCGTAGGCCATAATTGTTCTTACGCAGGAGTTTATGTCTTAGGGACATTTTACTATTGGCGCAGATGAGCTGGTAAAGCCGGCTCTTTACGCACGCGGACTTGTTTCTCACATTTTTGATATGCCGGTGGAAGCTAAGCTTACGGTCAAATTAGACCCCTAGGTATTTTTACCGTAGATATTTGACCGTATGGGTCGGTCAAAGATCGTGATACGTCCTAGCTTTCTAGGGCTAGGAACTGGCTAAAACACTGCCGTGCAAAATGGATTGGCTGAGCCTCTCCAGAAGAAGACTGCTGTACTTTTGTCCGGGTTAATTTCGATCCTTCATAACCGAAACCAATCGGCGAGGCGAGGGAGCTCTTTTTGAGGTTTTTGATATTGTCTGTGACCTCCTCTGTGATCACAGGTTCTAACGGTTCACCCGCTGGTGATAACGACGCTTTAAGTGTCACGTCGACGTCCACCTTACGAAGGTGGTCGGGGTCCGCGGGGACGTTCGCTCCCCGCATTGGCTCTCTAGACTGTCCGCGAGATATTCGGCTTTCTCCGCGTCGTCGAAGTCGAGAGTAGTATTTTCCGGTAACAAATTAGAGGGGGCATTTGTGTGATGGTGTCTGCTTTGAGACCCCGTGCCAACCGCCAGTAAGCGGTATTCGAAGGCTCGAGGTCCACTAGCAGGTTACCCCATTTATCGTCATTATACGATTTGCGCTCTTTGACCTTCCTTTGGAGGTGACGCAGTTTAACGCGATTAACGTCTGTAGGGTATTTATCGTGAAGCTTTGCCACGTGATTTTTTGACCTTATCCGTCGACGGAGACTCAAGGAAAGGACCCCGAATTGATCGGTCGACGCGGGGACCGTCCTTTTCGAGTCTTCAACGGCCGAGGTAATGTGTGAAGTTAAAGAGTAGGTCGCCCGATACGCCTTATCGGGTGAGTTGTCCTCCTAAAGCTAGGCTAGTTAAGTTTTAGCAGTATCACAGTAGACACTTAGTGGGTATGGCTGAAATATCAACTGGATCCACTAATTGTCGTATTACTACAAACTATTACTGATCGTTTAATCTTCTTCAGACAAGTTACAAATTATAAAAGGCCGTTTTAGTACTTTCGATAAAGTAACTACTGTTATATCACACAGACGACCACTTCCCTTTGATATTTTTAATGACGGGACTTGCGACTGATAGGCGTGCGTAAGAATTTAGAATTTAAAAAAGTAATTGTGAAAATTCTGACACCGAACATGGCCTATTAGTGGCTTCGGAGTATTGAAACGAATTTCATAGGTATTTTAAGTAAAACCCGTTACAAATCTTCGATAATGTTGTTCACAACGAGACAGTCTTACCAGTCGTGTTTTCAGTTAATAACCATGATCATGTGAACCAATCAAAACTTTAGTCTTGGTTAGACTCAAGAAAAATATCTGACTAATTCAGTGTTTGCCAGCAAATGAAATTTTCGGTCTAAGTCTGAACCAATTTTAGATTACTACATAGAATTAAATTCTATCACAGAGTCTACCAATATTTAACTTTAAAGAGAACTAGGGTATATAAAAAAAAGCACCCCTATAAAACTTTGTAGATAATAATGAAAATACTTTTATACTCACCAATTATTCATAAGAAATAATTCTGTATTTATTGGAAAAAATTATCCAAACCCCCTGGCTACGTACAAGATTAATATAGAAATTTGATTGGATTATTAATGTGTTTATAAGATTGGTATATCGGAAAATAAAATGCTTACTCTGAGGCGCTGTAATATAGCGGTAGCCCCAGACGTGTCCTGAAAGCACTGTAACGTTGTCGTCACGACCTTTTTTGTTTTGATTTAAATAATGTGTGTCGTTATTATTTTTTTATAGAATAGATAAACGAGCATGCAGCATATTACCTGTTGGTAAGTGATGACCGCTATCCATGAAGATCCGGATTAACAAATGAATCACAGGTGCGTTGCCACCTGTGAATTCTTGAGGAATTGTGTCAGCTCTTTTCTTGAAGTTTAAGTCGCATTGTTCCGGAAATATCGCTGGCAATACGTAATGCAACTGAGTGCACAAGTGTGGATTGCCAACCACTGAGATGATGAGAATGATATTTTGAATTCTGTCGCAATGTACAATTTTTAAACACAGCGGCTTGAAATAACCCGAACAACTCCTTAGAACACTCCCTTTTATCTATCGCAAATTTTTATATCAGACTGCTTTATATATGCTAACCTAACGCTATTTACTTCCATTGCATAAACGAATGTGCATATTTTGTAATATATTCCCCCTTAAAGGTACTACTTTTAAGGGTAGGTTCTCTTGACTCTAATTCCCCACTGACCTCCTTTTGTCTTCGAATCTTAAGGACTCTTTAAAGCTTAGCGCTTAGAATTTTTCAAGTACCATGCAGCTCATCACTGGGAAAAGAGTTTTACATTATTTTTTATTTGATGTTTCAACGAACAGTTGAGTTAGTCATTTTTAGAGTTTTAAAACCCTGAAAAAACACTCTTAGTCAAAAAATATATCATAATCGGTTCTTAATGCGTCTGCATGATTTCAGATTATTAAAACCTCTAATAGTGGGAATTTAAGTTCCATTCCTTGCAAACAAACATCAAGCTATACAAAAAATACAACGATACTCGTATAAATCAGAGAATATCAGTAACTTATTAAAAAGTAAAATTCATGTCCTAATTCTAGTCATATTATGGAAATTGATTTTGTTATTTTCTTTGTCACATTTTGTCACATTGATCATGATAAACAAAAGAAGATATTTAGAAACAATTATCAATTATATTTTGTCTAATTTACATATATGCCTTTGTTCAATCAAAATAGAACATTAGAATTGCAAATTTTCTGTGCTGGTAACACTAACATTTCTGGCCAAAACTGTTACGCATGTTGGCAACTTTTTCTCTTCTCCGTCAAAATTTACAGCGTGTGCACGGTATATTTGGTACCACACAAATTAATTATATATATTATTCTACTCAAAGCCTTGTTTTTACTTATATTCCTAAACGGTACCAGGGATTTGTACACCATAAAATATCTGTGCGGATAAGCGCACTTCATATCTTCGAACTATATGATTTCTGACTCATATCGGTAATTTTTTTTTAATATTTTTTATTATTTATATAGTCTTAACAAATACACGACCTTTGCTTTTGTTAGATAAAGGTTCTAATCAAAGATTTCCATTGTTTGATCAGATGTACTTTCGGCTAACTTTTAACTTAATGTTTGAATTTATCAAATATTTCTATTAAGTGAAGTTCAAGTTTTAATATCCTAAATTGTAAATAGGCAATATAAAACATGGAGATTTTTACAAAATGCTACCCTATACTCACATGTTGGTATGTGATTACTCGACCGTTGACAGTTTTTCCATCCTCAACAAAGAATTAAGAAGATGCTGCGTTGTCACTTCTGATGTCCAAGATGGTATGGCTGGTATGAAATGGATCTTGGGGATATTGTCCATTACCCGGGAATTCAATCGGGAGGTAATGACGCTTCTTAACAGATATTGGAACCCAACCTCTGGTTAACAAACATAATACTATCTTGGGGCATGTTGGCTATGTATATATTATTATATATAAATATATATATAAATTTCAATTTGGATTACGAAAACATATTTAGGTTGTTATCATATGTTTTAGCTATGTCTTATAAGACCGTTATTATTTGCGCAACCACAAGCTATGTAAAAGACTTATTGCAATATTAGAGATATTAGCAGAAACAGCTGAAGTGGCAGTGTGCAAATCATATATGCCGCAGAACCTATGGCCGCTGGGGCAGACAGGTTCTTGAGTGGAAACCGCGAATTGGCAAGCGTATGGCACCCTGTAACTAGGTGGGGGTATGGTATACATAGGGCAGCGGGCAGAGTCTGGAGGAAAGCTGAAGACCGAGCTCAGTGGCATGTCATGGAAGAGGCCAATGTCCAGCAGTGCATTGATACAGGCTAATGATGTGATGTGTAATATAGCAAAAACAATTGGTAGTGGAAGCATTAACACTTGAGTAACAAATTATACACCAAGCACAAATAAGGTGGATTGATAATAAGAATAATCTATCCTTAGGGATAATATAAGGATCCATCATATATATTTAAATTTTTTAAATGTATTTTTTCAGCCATTTTTAAGAAAGTATTAGTTCACCCGAAACATAAAGGTTGAGACAGAGTTACCTCTCTGTCTCAATCTTTATGTATCGGTAATTTTACGTTTTAGCACATAATCAGTACGGCCTTAGAAAAAAAAAATTCACAGAATTTACTGAAGCAAGAACTAATAGATATGAAACTAAAACATCAATTTAAAGAAGAAAACTGTAGGCGTATTATTTGATTGATGGAAAACATTTGACAGTATGACTGTTCCCATTCTCTTGTTGATTGGATTGATTTAAGCGGTCTAGCGGTCTTGAGGACTCCTTGAAAAATTGCTATCTCTAAAATAGGTTGGCTACTAACTCATATAAAATTCTTCGTCATATAATTATGTTTCATCAAGAAAATCGTACATATATTTCACATTCCCTTTAACGCTTTGCTGTTATAGCATTATCGAACGCTTCTTACGAAGTTCTAGTAAGTATATTTTTTAGTTTCTTAGTAAACTAAATACTAGTACAGTAAAAAAAATATTAAGTGTTATCAGTACTAATGAATGATAATGATCTATATCTTTTCTTCATTTAAGTGTTCATAAGATATTTTTCATTTTGCTTATAATAACGTAGCGAGTTAGGAGACTTTTTCGTACGACTGAAAAATCTGTTTTTTTTTTTAAAAAGAACGAAGATGGTATACATTACACGTTTCCATATTTATTAATCAAACTTAAGTATGGAAACTAGTAGAAGCTATACTTGGCTTGTGGCCAAGTCCGTCACAGTTTTCAAGCAGCTCATCAGTTCGCTTGCAAAGTGCCTTCTGAAGCAAGATAACAACTCTGCAGTAAATGCTAATAAAACTTATCAATGAACTGTCGATAGTCAGTATACTTCAACAATAATGATTATAGCTGACATCTGATTTTAAATGTATAAATTTGTTTCACAAAGGAAGTTAAATCGATTTCCTTTCCAATAATATTATTACTATTATATAATTTGCAATTTATATAAGATCTTCCACTGATATATCCTCTAAATTTATAGATTACTTTAGTACGTCGTATTTTAGAGTATTGTAGCGTTCTTTGGCGCCCATATTATGCGTCACATTAACTGCGGCTGGAAAGCGTACAAAAACGTTTTTTTGTGGAATTTAGTATTTTTGTCAGGTAAAGTTGAAAAAAATCAATCCTACAAAAGACTTCATTTCTTCAGTATGAATACATTATCTGAACGTAGATTATGCAATGACGCAAAATTCACATATAAAATAATAAGTTACAAATTTGATTGTCCATGTTTGCTAGAACCTTAACCACTTTGTTCACCACGCAAGCAGGGAGCCAATTCACCATATTCAAGAATGTGTAAAATTTTAAACAGCTTTAGCGACGATATTGATATACATTTTGATTCACCTCATGCAATAAAAAAATGTATATGCCAGTCCTAGAGTGACTTTAGAAAAAAAAAATTAAATATCTTTGTCCTTTTTCTTTTTTGTATATTGAGTTGTTATAGTCGAAGTGTATGTTGAGTTTACTTATAAGTAATTGTTACACTGGAATTCTGTCATTTATGTATAATTTAATATGTTGGTTTGGTTGTATGTTGGTAAACCTAATAAATAGATAAATAGATCTTGTGTTAGATTTGCACAGGCGCGCTAACAATGTAAATAAAGCGTCATATAAATGAGATCCTAAGCAACCTGATACTCTCTAAAATAAAATTGTATAAACATCTAAAACATAATTTATTTCCCTCATTTATTACTATATAACAACTAGTTCTGAAGTTCAGCAACCAACATACGAGTATTCTGAAATGTCATCAAGTAGACGTCACCTTTACTCAATAGAAAAATTAATTTATTCATCTGATATGATATTATGCCATGCGATAACAAATAAATTAAAGCGTCATATAAACATGAACATATAAATAATATCATGCTCTCTCAGATGTGAACGAATAAACATTTTAAATGTTCAACCCCTCAACAAAGGGGACGACTAAAAAGATATGTGTAAAATGATAATATGAAGACATGTTTTAAAATTATTTCATTTCGAGTTTTGTAAGGCGATTATTTTCTTAAACAATGGTTCATTTAGTGCCAGGTCACGAGCACAATTAATATAAAAGTCTAGCTCTATTCTAATAAACAATGGGCATAACTTTATAATTTTGCACAAAAACATCGAAGCGCTCTTTTATTTCAATTTGTCTTTTCATTTCAATCCAATATCAATTTAATATAATTAGTTTATGTCAGTTTCATAAAATGATTTCTTTTTGAAAATAAGCTAATAATAATAAAATATTTTATTTTGATCAAGGGATACAGATATTAAGTGCTATCTAAATTTCTTTTTTTTTAATATTTAGGGTCGACAAACGAGCATACAGTTTAGCTGATGTTCAATAAAGACTGCGGTCCATGAACCACATGGACACGACCCTATCCTTAACTTTATCCTCGGAGGGGTAACACTAAAATTATAAAAAGGTCACCCAAGTGGTGGTAGTCTACTAATGAATTTATTTAATAGAAATTTTCTTATTATTAAGAATGCCGTGTAAACACGGAGACTTAGTTGTCTATTTTCTTTAACGAATATTAAAAATTTAAATTTTTAGGGGAGGGTATGTAATGATGAAATATGTAATACTTAAATTACTGATCTTGAAATAATAATATTTGTGCTCTTATTGTGTTGTGTTGTGTTGATAAGATATTAATTGAATTTTATTCTATAATCCATATATTACATACGAAGTTATATTAAAAACATTATGAGGTATGTAGGCTCTTATTCTTAAAATAATTGATAGTAATATTACGAAATATTGCAAGTAATGGGTTTATTTAAGTGTTTTTTTGACATGGTACATTGTTTTTTGGTAATAAAAACGAGACAAACATGTACACAGTACATCTGTTGATTACGGCTTGTAACGTCCTTAATAAAGATAAACGTACGTACGTTAAATGGCGCGATACTCAATCACTTGAATCAGCGCAACATAAAATTCCAATGGTTACGAGTACTCGTCGTAAATTTTACAGACGTCAATTCAACATGACGTCGATTCGACTTGTGAAAATATATTAAAATAAAGTTACCGATTTCGCTCCAATCGAATATACCAGCTTCGAATTGGAGCGTTGGAAACCCGCGAATCAAATTTAGAAAGTTGTCCGTGTTACTTCACTTTTTCATAAAGTTTTGATTCGCGCAAACCTAAGTTTTGATGTAGACTGGATTTTTATAAATACATTAATTTATATATTATTTTTTATAGAATAGGTTGCAAACGAGCAAGCATCTCCTTACGTTAACGGTAAGTGATCACCGCTGCCCATGAACATCTGCAAACCGAGGAGATAAATCGCTTATATACCGGTCTTTAAGAAAGGTGTAGGCTCTTCTAGGCCCTAAGTCGCCGTTCGTTAGTTCCAAATTACCACTGGCGACAACTAATTCCAAAGAGTAATGGTACGTGTCAGGACAGTTTGCGTAAAGCGCACAGAGGTGTATTGCCAACCATTTTGAATTAATCCGTACAACTCCCCGTGGTAAAATTCGGTAAAAAAATCCATAGAGATACAACATCTCTTCTCTATGCCAGGGAATCAAGCCTATCGGAAAGTATCTGGTCAACAATGATTCAAGGCGCTTTTCATCGAATGCGGTCAAATAGAAGGAGTTGATACTAGGGGGCCCCGGTTCGGAAATGAGAACGGTATTTCAAGTGCGAAATAATTTGGCAAATTTATTTTTAAAAATTAGGGATTAAATTAAGGAAGGATTTATAATTGAAATTTTAGTCCTTAATAATGGATTTACGATAAAGTGTTTCTTGACTATAAATTAATGGCTAGGATGAATCTTACTACGACGGACGACGACACGACCTACTAGATGGAGCAACAACGATTGCTAGAACTCAATGGATGTAGGTGGACCACGATCGTGTATTGCTTGTAAAAGCTTAAATATGAAAGGTCACGGCTGCTTATCTAACCAGACATACTTTACCCTCCACGTAACGCTAAAGTAGTTTATTAAGTGAAGATTTTATTCTACAATCATTAAAGTCTTTCACAGCAATGGACGCTGATTACTGCAAATTTTCTCATAATTAATATATTACTGAATTTTAGTAGTTTATTATAATAATGAAATATTAGCAGACATTTTATTTGTATTTGAAATCACTATAAGTATTTTAAATTACTTTTAAAATATTAAAATATATATTTTGTGATTGCTTTGTATCCACTATTCAACGTGTCCAGACGGCCTGTTACTTTGATCACCAATTAACCAAACCACCAAGAAAAATAATTATACGAAACCAATTAAAATGAGATTTATATTGTTAGATTTATTAATATCTGGGATGGATCTGTCGATCAGTCGACAGATCAATCAGATTAGTATATCCAGCTGTCGATGGATCAGTCGAATGGAAATTCAATCAGTCGATGTTATGTCAGTCTGTTAGTCGGGCCACCGTTCCGGTGATGGGTCGGGCCATAGGTCGGTCAAATTATTCTTTTCCTTTTTTTTTATTCTCCTTCCTTTCTTCAAATTCAGGGCCCTAATCAACTTTTATAACTTTACATTAGTAGAAAATAAAGGTTGCATCCTTTATTTACTACTAATGTAAAGTTATACTCTCATATAACTATATATATATTTTTTTGTTTTATATTTCGGTCTGATGGCCGCTGTTAGCCCGAGGACTTTTACAGTTTCACCGGGTTGAGAGGTAACCAAGCGCTTATGGCGCTCAGTCGAGACCTCAATTCTATATTTGATAACTAATAAATTAAGTATAGAAATAAAATAAAACCATCGGCCCTTTAAACTACTCGTAAAAACCTTAATTTTTCAGCTTTCACATTATTATCATAATTCCTAAAGTTTCGCAAATGCCACAGTAGACAACTAAGGAATTTAATATAAATGAGCTGGACTCCATCCTCAAAATTAATTTACGGTATTTCAAAAGGTAAATGTTGTCATGACATTAAATGTTGACAGAGAAAACTTGGAATCAAAATCACACAGTCATATCACGTTAAATTTTAGCGTTAGATTTAGGCTTCGTAAATTCCGAAAATTTCCAATCCGTCTCGTATAAATACGTCACATTCTTTGCGTTTTATAACTTAAAAGATGATTTTCATAATACATTTTCCTTCTAAAATCAAATTATCTATTCTCTTAATTTTAGTAAATAATTTTACTAATTATCAACTCCTTATCTATGGATGTAAGACGTGCTAATTGCCAACTTCCCTTTAGATCCCTTCTTAAATTCTTTCCTTGTAACTCAACTGATGTTTTATTATTTTTTTCGGGCTGATAACCTCTGTTAGCCCGAGGACTTTTACAGTTTCACCGGGTTGAGAGGTAACCAAGCGCTTATGGCGCTCAGTCGAACCTCAATTCTATATTTGATAACTAATAAATTAAGTATAGAAATAAAATAAAACCATCGGCCCTTTAAACTACTCGTAAAAACCTTAATTTTTCAGCTATCACATTATTATCATAATTCCTAAAGTTTCGCAAATGCCACAGTAGACAACTAAGGAATTTAATATAAATGAGCTGGACTCCATCCTCAAAATTAATTTACGGTATTTCAAAAGGTAAATGTTGTCATGACATTAAATGTTGACAGAGAAAACTTGGAATCAAAATCACACAGTTCTACTGAAATACTATTTTTAAAACTGTCTATCACGTTAAATTTTAGCGTTAGATTTAGGCTTCGTAAATTCCGAAAATTTCCAATCCGTCTCGTATAAATACGTCACATTCTTTGCGTTTTATAACTTAAAAGATGATTTTCATAATACATTTTCCTTTTAAAATCAAATTATCTATTCTCTTAATTTTAGTAAATAATTTTACTAATTATCAACTCCTTATCTATGGATGTAAGACGTGCTAATTGCCAACTTCCCTTTAGATCCCTTCTTAAATTCTTTCCTTGTAACTCAACTGATGTTTTATTATTTTTTTCGGGCTGATAACCTCTGTTAGCCCGAGGGCTTTTACAGTTTCACCGGGTTGAGAGATGACCGAGCTTATGGCGCTCAGTCGAGACCTCACTAACTCATGCTTTTACCTGCACTTTACCTGGCTTTCTGTACTTTGTTTCTCACTTATTCCTAGAACTAGCGTTAAGTTTTTTGCTTAATATTTATGTAGTATTGTACATAACTACTTAGTAACAGTCTCCTCTTTATTTCTAAGATAAATTTAGTTATAAATGCGATTCACACCTCCTCGATAAGGAATCATAATGTGGATACATTGACACCCTTGAGCACTAAGATATAAGGTGTCATTACCAGTACCTGGGCGGATCCTGTCACTCAACAAATTAAACGTTATGTGGCTTTTGTACACTGGTGCTCTGCGAGGTTGTGATCTTCCCCCTTGCGACATAATTTCTCTAAGGTTAGGTTATCTAAAAGAATTGGCTGTCACAGCTAAGATTGCCCGTATCTGTCATTCTGGTCATCTGTTTTTTTTGTGGTGTTATTATACTAAAGAATACATTTAATGAAATAAAAAAAAATTGTTTTATGAGATTTTTAGTGATGTAATTGTGACAAAGTCACATAATATTTCATCACTTTGGCTTACACTAATCATCTTCATAGTCTAATCATATTCTACTACTGAACATAGGTCTCTCCCATAGATTGAAACAAAGCAGAGATCCTGAGGTGTCTCAGGGTCATCCATAGACTTCCCACAAACTTATATAGATCGCCCTTCCATCTAATTTTCATTCCTACATTGTGCCTGCTAGTCCGGGGACCTTTTCACAACCAATGACTTCCCCATTACCTTTCTTTCTTCACACCGTTCTTCCCCATTGGTTTCCGTTCTACGAGCTATATGCCCATTGCCACTTCAGCTCACCGTTCTTTGGAAATATGTCAACCACCCTCGTTCTACTGTGGATATACTGGAATTCCTTACCCGATGACGTCACGAAGGTCAGTAATAAAATTCGTTTTAAAAGTTTGGTTCGTCACTACTTACTTAAGTTACCTGTAGTACAGATAACTTCATCATCCACATTTAGAATTTATTGGTAGATACCGCTTTTGTATTGTATTCTATTATGTATGTATAAATATATGTTTTGTATGTCGTATATTATATTTATAGATGTATTATGTATTTAATATCTATTTAAGTATTTATTATTCTTTTTTATATCATTAAGAGTAACAAACGAGCACACAGTTCACCTGATGGTGATTCCTGCGGCCCATGACATTCATCCTTGACAAGGAATTATAAGCAGATGCGTTGTCACCCCTGAGGACTGAGATGGATATATATATAAATACATATATATATATATATATATATATATATATATATATATATATATATATGCTTTATAAATAAAATAGGATTCAGTAGAAGAAATACTAATGCAGTTAGGAAATTATGCCGTTCATTGACTTGCCCAAACAATTTTTTCGTTCATAATTGAACCCAATAGAATATTTATATTTCTCTACATGCTATATATAAATGGTATAATTGTATAAATGTTGCCTAAGTAAATAAATTTCTCATTTATTATATTAGTAATATTTTCTCATTTAGAATAATGACTGATATCAAAACGCACCTGGCGTTTTAATAGACGTACGCTTTAATCATTTTAAGATCATGTTTGTTTTGAGGGTGTACTCTAATTGAATGAAGTTTATTCATGTATAGTAAACTTTTTGTACTCAAATTTATATATAAAAAATAATACAAAATGTTATTTAGTTATGTTATTAATCTAAAATAAAATAACTGCATTCGATTCGACCTTCAAAAGTATGACCACGTGTCTATTTATCGTTCTCATTTAAGGTGGCTACGCATTTGTCTACGTGCTCTCACTACGTTTTATTCTATCATGACCACGATAAAAAACCTTCGCTAGACCAACAACGTTCTATTTCTGTGTCCTTCTCATACCTACGACTTTATCCACTCCTCCTTCTTTACTCAATCTGTTATTCTCTGAAATGCTCTCCCTCTCAGTCACAGCGGCTACAAATCGTTACGCGTTTAAGGTGAAAGTTGAATCCAGAAATACTCAATTTAAATATTTATGTACTTATATGTATTTGTATATATACCATATATAAGAATGTGTATTTGTATTTGTTATATATGTCTAGTTATATATATGTCTTTTTTATAATTACGCGTATTTTGTTTATTTATATAATATAATGAATATAATAGTATTTTAATCACGACAAAGTTTTTAAGCATACACCTACCTCATTTCATCTCTGCATTACTCTAACTAATGTTGATTGGTAGAGAATGCGTAAGGCATTAAGTCCGCCTTTATACATACCTTTGTGTAAAGCTATAATAAATAAATAAAATTATTATTTATTTTCGTTACCTTTTTAATTACATTATTTGGCGGAGCGCTTACTACCGAAGCAATTGTTTAAATTTGTAACATGTTTTTCAATTGATCCGATGATCTACTTGTGAAAAAGCTGACGTTATTTATGTATCACAATTTTATTTACTTAAACATTTCCCTCATACTCAGATATTTTTTTTTATTTTTTCATTGATTGCTTGATCAGCTTGACATAAATTAAAATTGCATATTAAAGTTCAACTGTGGCCGGCACCGTGAATTCAACTTATAAGCATTTGCCGTGTTAGCACCTTGTCCAGTCGCCCAACTAATAACTGGTATATTGTTTTTATAAATTTAACATTTTGTTTTAACGTATTAAGATATTTGAAATAAGTTACATTGCTAAAAATGTTATATATTTTATGACATGGTGGTCCTTGTATATTCTAATATTCCATGAATGCGTGTGTAATTTTCAGAGAAACAAATTTATTGTGGACGAAGATAATTTATATTATTACCGAAATCTAATCGAAATTTGTCTTTTTGTGAAAAATATATAATACTACATTTGCATATTTAACTATTATTATTTAATAAATTTACAGACGATATCTATTCAGTTTATGTATCATCAATTTATTTTTATTTATATAATGAATTTAACCTTTTCTTTTTTTTGTGTGTGTATTGCTGTTGGTCCAGAGACCTCTACAGCTTTATCTAATTAGACCGCTGCTGCATCACCGCTGCACTTCAACCCCTGTGGACGAAGAACGTCGACGACAACAGAGGGGGCGATAATACGATCCGAGGGCCCCTCATAAGGATTTACGAAACCTCTACTGGGATCGCTATCTAAAGGGAATGAATTTAACCAGTACTTGAATTATATTCTATAAATGTATGACCGCTGTTATGAAAAGTTTTGTAGTATCGATAGTTCATTGACCACTTTAATAATATATTAATCCAAAGTGCCTTCTCTCTTCAGAAGGCACTTTACCTAGTGAGCTACTTGAAACGTGGGACGAACTAGCTGGCCACAAGCCAAGGATTGCCTCAACTAGACCACGTGCTTAAGCTTGATTTGTTATACCCCGTTTACATTATTAGACGATATTTCATAGCGCCTTGTGGGCGCCAAAAGTTCGTTTTCTCTCTACGACTGATTTCTGTGACTTTACTATACTTATATTTTCATCGATATAACTTCCTTAAATTTTGTATTTAAAAAAAATATTATTCTCAACTTTTATTGAATAACTAATTCTGAGATATTCTTTCATCTATTTTAAAGTTATATATATGTAAGTATTTAATTAGTTAATTAAATGGCAGTTAATATGTTGTTTATTTAAAAGTTAAAAATGTATATGGTATTCTGAGTATTAAACAAATATTTTCTGTTTATTTAATACAAATAATGCTTTCATGCAAATTAATATTAATAATAACAAATATATACGCTGTCAATTAAAATGAAAATTACATAACAGTTTACAGATATAATAAGTCGCTGAACTGATTCACGTGATCCGATTGTCCAGTTGTCGAAACGTCAGCTAAAGAAACGCTGTCCAAATATGATAACGCTTCTCAAGCTGTGGAAATGCTGGGCAATTGTGAAAACGACAAGTTGCTGAGGAAACTATACCCAGTCCATGGAACGCTAATTAGGATGGACGGATGGAACGGTAGTTAGGTACTTTGATTTCATCATCATCATCAGCTTCTCCACAGATTATTACAAAACACGATACTGAGCCGTTCGCATTCATCGACATCCAGCAAACTTGCATTGGTCATCCTTTCATCTAATCTTTGTCCTACAATGCGACTTACAGTCCGCAGATGCCACTAAAGAACCTTTCTTCCCCATTGGTTACCGATTATACGAGCTATATGGCCATTGTCACTTCGGCTTGCTGATCTTTTGAGCTAAGTTGATCACCCTTGTTCTACTGAGGATGTTTACGCTCCATCAAGCCGAGGCTGGTCAAGGACCTTTCTTCCCTATCAGATATCAGTTCTTAAAATGAATTAATTTTTATAAATTAGATTAGATAATCCGGTGTAGTAAATTGTAAAATACTATAAAATTATTGTCTCAAATGTATTTATTTACGCTAAAAACTATTATAAAAGTTCTACTTTAATGTAAATTAGATTTGATATGATAGAGTTTTATCTGTATTCAAGTTATTATAATATTTGTGTAAGATATAATTGATCGTAAAAGTTATTTAAATAAACCCTTGAATGTATCTTATCGTTTATATTCCAAATCAATAATTCACACCAAAATGGTAATTTCTGAACAATCTATTTCCAACTCGCTGTTTGGATTGTATCAACACTATACAATCCTAGGATTGTATCAACACTACAATCCACACAGAGCATAAGTAGAGACAAACATCAAACAAAGATTTAATGTTTGTTTTAGGAACTTACTTGTTTTTAATATTTCTTTATTTAAATTATAGTGTAGGGAAAACAGCATAGGCATAATTATTTAATTTATTATACTCACATTCTACGTACGGACCGAATGTATTAATTAGGTGTAATATCACCCAATTATTCTTAATGCGTGCGATGTTTTTTTTTAATATCTTTTTTAAACAAAAGAATAATTTATTATAATATAACAATAATATAAAGGAATCATAAAAATAAATCAAAACTTTTAATATATCTGGGTATATTATTATAATTATTGCTTGTATTTATAATACTTTATATTTTCTTCTTTAGTCGTCTTTGCCATTCGGATAACTTGCATGAAACAGCGGGATAGGCCGCATTGATAAAAAACGCAGCAGAGTTTTTTTTATATTACGTAACGTTTTTTTATGTAACGGTAACAGTGACATTCCAGTTTATTCCTTGAAGGTAACAACAACGTTTGTGCATCTTGAATCTTCGTTGAGTACGCCTGTAGATGTCATATTGGGTGAATGATGCCTGTTACGCCACAAATGTTATATAATGTAGTAGTAGTGTGTAGCAAACGTTGAAAATTATTTTCAAGGCAAAAGAGGAGTTCGGAGGAATTGTCAAGAGTATAAACTTTTAAACGAGTATGGAAATTTATTAAGCAGAGTTAGGAAGTTGCGTGTCATTTTGTGTATTCTAATTTCGAAAGTTTGTTGAAGAAATAAAATTATCCTCTTATTTATTACTTTCAGCATCAATTTTATAATTGATCAAGAATTTTATTGGTGTTTGCGTTTAAGTTTATTTTCCTCAAAAGTCTATACTTTACGCTGAAAATCATTCTAGAACATAGTCTCAACAGAAAATCAATAATACTGTCAGTCTGTTAACATCAATTGTTACCATGTAGTGGTCCAATTTTTTATATAAAACTAACTAATGATTTTATGATTGTAGCCCATATAAACTTCCTCTTCCTCAATCCTCAATTCAGTATATAAATGTTATCAACATCGAGGACTAATATGGAATACTCCAAGGTTACCAGCGCCTTGCTCGCAGAACTAAAAAGAGCAGCGTTGTTCTGCTATTTCACGCTGGTATTCTCTGAGGGGCCTTCCCTAGTAGAGCTGATCTTTTTGTACTTTAGATAAAAACTCTCTGCTGTTATACTGTTAAAAGTGACTGTGTTGGTGAATGCCACCAGGTGACCACCGTTCTCATAGTAAAGAATAGGGAATAAGAATCGTGGGAATAGTCTTTGCTGTGAAGAACATCAGTTTAATAATGAAATTGGATATGCTGATGCTGAAATATCTTAAACATATCTTTAACAACAGAGTGATCTGTTATCTAGTTAATTGACATGTTCAATTATTAATTACGCTAGCGCACAATTCGATTTATATTTTTCAGTTTTACACAAACTAGTAGATTGTTTAATTTGTATTTTCTTTTATATACATGTATCAACTATCATCCCGTATACCATATGTTTAATATAGAGTTATAATATAAATAAATATATATATATATATATACATATATATTATATCAGTGGTAGACTTGAAGTTTGTTTCTAGTTACAGAATGAATAGATCATCTCGACCGTTGTAGAACCACGACCATACAGAATACCAGCGCAAAATATTAGCATAATGCCGCTGTGTTTCGTCTGATGAGTGTAGGGATCCAAAGATCTTTATTACTGTTGACGAGGCATTCTATCTCAGTCCTCAAGGGTGACATTGCATCTGCATTATGACTCCTTGTCAAGGATGTAGTATGTCATGGGCCGCAGGAATCACTTAGCATCAGGAGAACTGTGTGTTCATTTCCATTCACCGAACGTACGGCATATTGTCACTGGGTTTAAATTTTTGAACGAGCTGAATTTTATACGGTCGTAATCTCAGATCTTTCAGCAAAATCATCTATAAAGTGGTTGGGCAAAGCTCCAGCTGTTGTGCATGATAACGAATCGACTCATATGAGTCCTCCTCAACACTCCAGCTCGCAGCTGTACTGCAATAATTTCTTATGTCCAAACTGAACGAAGTCTTTGTGGATGGATATTATCCACCAGTGTGTGTATGGTGCGATAAAGATAGATGGTATTCCGAATAACTTGCTCGGAAGGACGAGGGGAACATTATAATAAATCTAAAATGATTGGTCATCGGGGCCTAATTCCAAATAATAAGCAGGTATGATAAATTACGGTTTCTAAACTCATTGTTAAGGTACTAAAGTATTTTTGAAAGGAATTTTTGGTCCTATCTCCCTGTAGTAACATACTAAATACTACTGATATTTACATATTTATTTAAGCTTTATATACAGTTATGTATCAAGACAGACTTAATGCCTTAGACATTCTTTACTAGTCAATTTTAGGATAATGCAGAGATGTAAAGAGATAAGTGAAGAGATAATTCTTAAAAACTTTGTCACGATTAAAATACTATTATTTCATCATGTCAATGTGTCAACAATCTGACAGCAGTGTAATTAAACGTGTCTCATTACAAAATTATATCGTTTCGTATTGAAATACGAGTATAACAGTTTTGCATATCCATCACGTCCAGTCGCAAAATCGTCTATTATTACAATTTTGTATACAATCATACTCTAATATATTACAGTAATAGAAACACTGGTTCTAGTTTCTAGATTAAGCATGAAAAGGTCGGCTCGACCAGGTAAGTTCCACCCAGAATACCATTGTGAAATAGCTTTTTTTTTTATAGAATAGGTGGCAAACTAACAAGCAGCTCACCCGATGGTCAGTGATTACTGCCGCCCATGGACTCTCGCAACACCAGAGGAGTCGCAGATGTCGTCAGTATCATAACGTTTCTGTGTTTCGTACTGTTAGATCCAGAATGCCAAATTGATGACCTTTACTCATCCATTCTGTTAGATTTCTCTGAAGTACCAATTCCCATACGCAAAGATAACCCCAAGTCCCACAGCATTGCCGTGAAACAAACGGTTCAGTACCAATCTCCATCCGTGACACACGTTTACCGCGTTTTCTAAATAATCTTGTACATCATTATAATTTTATATCTTATTTAATAAAAGTGTTATTAAATTTTTCAATTTAAATCTTTTTTTTAAGACATTGAACAATTCCCTTATAAAAGCACGGAGAGAGTAGGGATCCGGTGACAAGGTTACAGGTATACCATCTCGATCCACAGGGATCATGTGGATCTTGAATCTCCATCATTTGGGACCCCAGTCATCACTTGCCTTCAAGAGAACTATGTACTCCTCTATCACCTCTAATACTTCTATTATATGATTTTGTTTATTCTATTCAATTAAGATGCAACGATTATATTAAAGCTTCATATACAGTATGTATACAGGCGGACTTAATGCCTTAGGCATTCTCTACCACAAGACACCTACCTGCCCTACTTTAGGGCAATGCATAGATGAAAATGCTTAAAGAACTTGTAGTAAAATACTATTATATTATATAAACAAACAGTATATGCGTATATATATAAAATACTTATATAACTAAACATATATAACAAATAAAAATATACATAAATATATATAAATATTGTTTATTCTTCTAATGAATACACCTGAAGTAATATGAAATTTTCACATTTTTATCTCACACACCTAATAATAAATGTGACCTAAATTAAAATTGTCGCTTCTAGAGGTACAAACGATATAAATTAATTTTAATTTTGAACGAAAGCGAGAGATTTCGAGATTGCAATGCAGAAATGCAGAGATTTCCTTTGAAGCTAATCTATGAAGCGTATTTATAAGGCATTTGTGAGATTAAAACACCTTTGCAATAATAAATTTAACGTGCTAATACCGTAAAGATTATTCTTAATGTAATTTAAAAATATAATATGAATCAAAACTGAAATGATAACTCTCACACACGATTTCAAAATCATGTTATGGTAACGGTTGGATAAATGGTTAAAACGAACACAGTTTTCACTAGATGCTAAGAGATTCCTGCGGCCTATAAAACCCACATTTTCATTCTCTATAACGAATCATAATGTTGATGACGAAAAAGATGCAATTTCTCTCAAAAGGGACCAGTTCTTTTTATTCCAACAGGTGTAAATGTATAACAAATGATATTTACGTTTCACCTTGAGATATTAACTACCATATAAGACTTAAAGTAAAACATATTTCAGTGGGTATTTCGTAAGAAGGGATTCGGATCTATGATCCACGAACCCAACGACCTTGCCTTTAACAAGAAATAAAATTAATTCTCATTTATTGGACGTAGAAAGTTGACACTTTTTTTTTTATAATGCCGATAAACAAGCAAATTTGTCACCTGATGGTAAGTGATGGTGAGGGCATTGTCCATCCTCAGTCAAACCAACCCCTCCATGCTGAAGCCAAAAACACTTAAAGCATTTAGTCAGCGTCAGATTAGTTTAAAAAACATGACGTGCGCGAAGAACAGAGACAATATATTTAGGTTAAACCGAAAGAAATTATTACCTTTTTTTACAAAAGAATTCTAGCAATTCTACTAACATTAGTAAGATTCTGGTTAACCACTCCAACTAACTTGAAAACACTGTTGTTAGGAGATGGATCACGACAATAGGTATATGCCGGTTTCGAACCTCCGACCATGACATTCGCAGACTGCACCCTAAACCATGTCGAATTCATTCAAAGTCACTTTAAGTCCTTTATAAATTATACAAAATGCTTCAAGCTTGCTTTAAAGATTGCTTGTTTACCCTGCTGCCTTACGATACTATTCGAAAGTAAGAAATTGTACATGTTTTAATACAAAATGTTTGATAGCCTCAGTTTTCGAATTATCTCATATCGGAGTACATTGGTAATTTCACATATTCTGCTCTACCCAGACTACATTCTAATTTCATTAAAATTTAATATATAAAAACGACATGTCATCCCTCTTCTAAACTTATAAGTAAAAAAAAGTAAAGTAACAGCCTATATATATATATATATATATATATATATATATATATATATATATATCCCACTGTTGGACATGAGTCTCATCTCTAGAGAGGGTGAAAGAGCAGCCTCGCGGCTTCACTGTGGCTTGGTTGGCTTCATGTCTTCGAATATATATTTTATTTCTTTCAAATGCAAGTTTCGACAACATGTTTTCCTTCACCGTCGAGCACGTAGTAAATTGAAACTTAAAATTGCGATTAACAATTTTTGCCGGCACCTAGTATTCACGTACTGTTAAATAAAGACGAGCGCTTTGACTATGAGCTACCTCGGCTGTTCGTGAAAGTGAGTTATAGCAAAATATGAAAAACTGATGAGAAGATGACTAGTGGAAGTTATGTACTTCCACTAGTCATCTTCTCATCAGTTTATTTTCTACTTCATACATTTTAGTAGTAATAAGATAATGATAAAATATTCCTTAAACTAGTACTGAACAACCGCATCCGCGCCACCCATTGGATCCGCCTCTAGAGATGAGATCGGTGGTATATTCTAGACCACGGTTGGCGCCAGCGAAGTTTTCTTTCACGATAGCCACATCCGTAGATCACGGCACCGGCCCCAGCTGAGGGCACCGCGCCGTCCAGATATGCGGTGCTTAAAAACGGCAGTTGACCTGCTACGCCTAAAGTTCCTGAATACTCGTTTTCTGACATGACTGATACTCCATAAGGTGGGGTGGATGAAGCACTAGTCACTGCGAACATCCACCGTCAGCAGCGATCAGCTCTCTGGTGGTGATGGTTATAGGACAAGCATTGTACGTTGGACCAACGCTGTAGAGGCCAAAATTGTATGAACTTTGCAGCAAGAAATACTCTGAAATAGAATAAATTCGCTATGTGAAACAAGGAGACAATGAAAAAGCAATAATACCTAAATGATCAATATATAATTGTAACGTTAATTTTAATATTACTCACAGAAACGAGCCTTCCAAGGACACAATACATAGTTAGTATATTTATAGCCATCCTGTTTAGTAGCGCGTTCGTTTTTCAAGTGAAACGGTTAGACGTGTGATTTTGCGGTCAGTAATAATGAGTAATACTTTATTTTAGGCTCTTATATTAAAATATAACACGACGCTTATCCGTAACCAGTAACACTGCACAATTTGCAAAATACCGTTATCATATATATTATTAATCTATTACAGAATATACGACATTAAAAATAACTTAAAATATAATTAGTAAACTTTTGGATTATACTTATTCTGATTTCTAAACCGATTGAACAACAATTATCTCGATCCATCATTAAACTGCTGCTACTTCCGAAGGAACGGTTCTGAGTTGAACCTATGAATGGAAGTACGATTTATAGACCTTTCGAAGCTGAAAAGGTACTATTATAATCATTTAGTAATGATCTCAATAAGTAATGTTAAAAAATATACATAATGATTTCTGTAAACTTTGTAACTATTTAATAACTAGAAGTGCAAAATATGTTTTTATTTACAGGGCAATAAAATTATTTCATCCGGAAATGCCAATTGACCAACTTCAAAACCAAAAGAAACCACGTAGGCGTCAATAAACTGTTCAAATGTTACAAAACTTTTACCGTATATAAGTTTAAACATGAGGCACATTCTACAGTCTAAGTAAAGACAGGTTTGAAGAAGTAAAGAAACATGTCTGCGATTATCTTCATTGGGATTTTGGTGTGCTTTCACGTATGTGTGATACAGGTAAAAGACAATATTACGAATTTTGTTATTGTAATCGTTGTATTATCCAAGTTGGAAGTTTTTGACATCATACCCATTGGTAGGTGGATTGGTTATCGAAATACAAATCATTGCTACCTAAACTCCTCTGCTCGTCATTGGTCTCACTTCCATTGTTTTGATATATTGCATATGGTTATTCTGCAATATAAGTGAGAAAAACATTTTCATAGTGCGACACGAACGTGAGCAGATGAGATGATGAATTCACAGTGGTAAAACTACACTGCAGTTTGTTTCTAGGTGCAGAGTGAATGGCACAGCTCGAGCAGTGTAGGACCACGCCTATACAGAATGCCAGCGTAAAATAGCAGCATAATGCTGCTGTTTTTTATCCGATGAGTGTAGAGATCCGGAGACGTTTATTACTATGACCGGTGACGAGGCATTCCATCTCAATCCTCAAAGGTGATAATGCATCTGCATTATGATTCCTTTCAATGATGAAAGTATGTTATGGGCCGCAGGAATCACTTCCCATCACATGAACTGTGTGCTCGATTGTTAATCTCAATGTAATAATAAAAAAAACCAAGTGACCTTTTCAAAAATAGGTATTATTTTTTTCACGATAAATTTTGTCTTCAGAATGTGTTTGGGCAGTGCCTTCCCATTGGACTCCCCTTAGGTTATGGAGGGAGTAACACAGAGTGTGGATGCGGGCAACGCTACGGACCTGGCATCGATGGTGGCGTAGGCAATGGCTACGGCCGGAACGCCGCTGAAGTGATAGGCGCCTACGGTGGAGCAGGTACGGGTGACTTGGATATCGCTGGCGAGCTACCAGTGGCAGGCATTACGATCGTCACTGGGCAGGTGCCGATACTAGGTGCCGTACAATTTGGAGGAGAAGTGCCAGCGGGTGGTGTCGTATCCATTTTTGGAAAATGTGGTTGCGATTGTAACGGCAGTCCACTGTTTTAAGATAATAAAAATATTTGAAAATTAACAAATACATTTTGTTCAATAATCCGTCGACTTTTATTTACACTTAGAAATAAGCAATGTGTAATGGAAGGGAATGGAAGTTTTAAAAAGTTCAGTAAAATCTCTTGTACTGTTTGTATGTGGCACGTTTAGATATTTAACTGATTATAGATATATTAAATAGACATTTTAAAAACAGAAAAAAAAATGGTTTATAGAAGAACAAAAGTAAACTGCAGTACTTTTGTTCTTCTATCAGCAAAAATGAGAGAATCTGACGAAGCAATTCGATACATTTGGAGTTTTATTAGAGGGAAAAATGTGACACAAGCTGCGAAAACAAATTAGTGACGTTTATGGACGCAACGCATTATCAGTAACGAAATTGGTTCTTTTTCAGTCCGAGAATTTTGAAATGTCAAATATGAAGCTCGCTCTGGTTGACTTATTGCACATAAAGTTGATGCCATTTTTGAAAAAGTGGAACAAGAAGAAAGTGGATACTGTCAGTAATTTTTTTTATAAAAAAATTTAATGAGATAATTATAGTTTTAAAAAATATCTTTTGTCATTCTCAACTCTTTCTATCGAAATTGATCAAACGGATGGTATAAAATAATTATTCGAGTTTGTAAAAAAAAATCTCAATATTTCGAAAAAGACGAAAGTGACCCTTTTCCTAAGGTATTCTTTTTTTGTCTGGTAACCCGTGAACCTATCTTCTCCTTAAGTTTGTCATACTACTTACTAAATTAACGATGCGCACAGATATCACATAGCAGAAGAGGGGTTGACTACTGGATACACAAAAAAGCTCGATATATGGGTGCCACACGAACTCACTGAAAGAAACCTCACGAATCATGTACTCAGTTGCAATTCTCTATTGGAAGGTAATAAAACCGAACCGTTTTTAAAAAATTGATCACCGATGATGAAAAGTGGATTACCTACTCTAGGAATGTGCGAAAAAGATCATGCTCACAAGGCAGTAAAGCTCCACAGACTATAGCAAACCGTATTTGAAACCGTGATTGAAGGGGCATCGTTTATTATGAGCTTTTACCGTCGGGAAAAACCATTGATTCGGATCTCTACTGCCATCAGATGATGAGACTCGAAACAAGAAATTAAGAAATAATGGTTGGTATTGATCAACAGATAGGGTGTGGTTTTCCATCATGATAACGCCAGACCACACACATCTTTAGCCACTCAGCAAATATTGAGAGGGCTAGGTTGGGAAGTGTTAATGCATCTAGCATATAGCTCTGACATTGCACGCTCAGATTTTCACCTGTTTTGGTCGCATCAGAATTATTTAGGTAGTGTTAGGTTAACATCAAGTGAGGACTGTCAAAACTACTTGTCGCAGTTTATTGATCAGAAGTCCCAAAATTTCTATAATAATGGGATTATGTCGCCACCTACAAAATGTCAATAATTTATGTAACACAATGCCACATATATATTATAATTAAATTTAAATAAACTATGCTAAAAAATCTTTAATTTGTATATAAAATACGAAAAAATTATCCGACCCGTTACGTTGCAGTTAGTTTTAACTGTAACAAGAAAGAATGAATGCGAGTTTGCTCATGCGGGGACGGACCGCGCCCACACAGAATACAAACATGAAATATCTACATTTCGTATTGTGAGTGTCAGTTCTTAGGGATGATATATGCCCATATTGAATCTTTGTTGAGAATAGATGACCTGTCTGTTTGTCACGCCTAATATTATACTAAAAAATATATGACCCATAATATTTAGAGAACTATTGAGAATCAAATTTAAACTTCATCTTTCATTACCGTTTTAAAAGTTAATTTATAATCTTCATCACATTCATATAATAATCCCGAAAGCTTCATTATACTTCAAAACATTTTGCCTATCTCCTTTACACAGAATTTGATTTAAACATGCGACGACGCTCAACTGTATCAAATATAATTTACTATATTTCAAAATGTTAGTGTAATTTTACTGTACTAAATTTGTCATTTTATAAGAAAAACAAATTGAAATCAATATCACATTTTAGCATACAAAATTAAATATATTATAACGCTTTTTTTAGGTGTTCAGTTGTATCTCACAGTTTATTACTCGTAAACAGAGATAAAAACGTAGACAAAAAGTTTTTTTTATCCAAAAGTAAAGTTCGTTCAGATCGTATATGTCCCACGTAACTGCAGTATGAATATCAGCTCGACTTTGGAACCACTACTTCAAGCGATACTGTGTCTACTTCATAACACGGGACCATCTCGAACCTCAAAGCAAATGAATTATAACTCCTTCTTCTTCTGCCTAGCGATTTCCCGGCCGATTACCAGAGTCCGTTTTTGGACTGAGTCTTCTCCACTTTGGCCGGTCCTCGGCAACCTCTGTTGTAAGATTGTTCTCCACCATGTCCGCTTTCACGACGTCGATCCAGCGTTTCTTGGGTCTACCGTTGGATCTTGGGCCGTGCACAATGAGGTCTAGGCATCTATTTCCGACGTAAACCGGAAACTACTTTCCTGCAGCTTGTCTACTTTGTCACGGACTCCAAGACTGCCTTGGATGTGTTCGTTTCTTATACGATCTAATCGCGTAACGCGAAACATCCATGGCACCATCTTCATCTCCGCAACATTTTACTGCTGGACATGTCCTCTGAGGACTGGTCACACTTCGCTGCCATGCAATACGATTGGTTGGATAATGCATTTGTACACGAGTCCTTTAGCTTCACCGGTGTTCTGCGATCACAGAAGACACCGGTTCTTGCCATTTTGTCCATGCCGCATTTATCCGGGCTTGGACGTCGTGATCTATTGACGTGGACTCATGTAGCAGAGACTCTAGTTATTTAAAATTGGTAAATGAAAGAAAATAACTCCTTATCGAGGATAAATGGGTTATGCGGATCACTAACCATCTGGTGAACTGTGCGCTCGTGTATTACATGACAATTAGTAGGTGATGATAGTTTATAAAATAACATATGTATCTAGTTGCAGGCCTTCTCTCAAGAGAGGGTATTGAATTATGCATTAGTTCAAGTGACGACCGCGTGGTATAGAGATTAGAGTAAAAAAACTAATGCGTCACATGTCCTGTGCTCGATTCCCAGCCGAAGAACAAAATTTGTACATAATAAATTGTTTTTAGGTTGGGTTATACTGTCTATCCCATAACTTAGACACTGCATGTGAATATTTCTCCAATCTTATTCTACAAGTATTACATTGGAAAGAAGGGAACGTCTAACGAGTGTTTCTGTTTCCGCGAATGCCTATAAAATATTCTCCGTAGTTGAAATCATCTGGTAATAATCACAAGACAACGCTTTAGTCAAAATCAGCCTGAAGGACATTATCATTATTAGTTAAGTTAAGCAAGGAGCTATGGATGTGTTCAAGGATTGACTTGGAAATATAATTACACTATCGTAAAAGTTTTTGTAAATGTAATGGCATAAAATTAAATGGCGTTAAATAAAATTAATTTACCTTTTTCCATTACATTGAAGTTTGATTTAAAAGCCTTTAAGTAATAATTTTGTATAACACCAAAATAATATTTACTTTTACAACAATCTAAACTTTTCTTCACACATCATTGTTTTACAGTTGCGGTGATAAACTGGCAACTCACCTAGTAGTAGTAATAGTAAGTGATTACCACCGCCTATGAAGATGAGTTGACGACCTAAAAGAACGAAGTATGCTCTTTTTTCTTCTCTTTTTATGATATTTCCTAAGTTGTTTTATTTCACATGGCAATTATCCTGAATATAAATATAATTAAATGAAGTTGAGGAAAATATTAAGGGACGTCAAATTTCCAAATCACCAAAACATATCTACGAGAATGGACGATCTAGAGATGAATCGAAACGAAAAGATTTTGAATTTGCTTTAAACTCAAACTTTTCATTCGTAATGTGTGGTTTAGTAGTCCGCTAGTATTTATTTAAAATAATGCGGGATTATAATTTTTTTTATAAAAGTGACGAATTAAAAATTGCTTATATGTATTTATAATTTAATTTTATTAAAAGACAGTAAATATAATTATATATCACTGACCATCATTTAATATATGTAATTTATACTATGTATTTAGTTTATGCCCATCATATTTATTTATTTTGTATATATTAGTCTACTATTTTGTTATAACAAAATATATTCATTTCTATTTGAACTCAATAATCCCCAAGTCTTGAGATTGCCTGCAAGAGATCGCTCTTTAACGATAAGACTGCCTTGTTGTACCTACTCGGTAATATATATTTTTATTTTTCTATTTCTTTTTTGTTATTTGTTTTTAATTTATTTTTGTTGTGTACAATAAAGTATATATAATAATAATAAGATATATATCAGATATTGGACGTCTTAATATTAATCAATGTAGTACGTATGTATGTAGATGTCACGAATATCACTATAACTAAGTAGCTGTAGCCGTAGTAATAATGGGTCGCATCAACGACCAGGGCAGGACCACGACCTGATGGCATACCTGCATAAAATAGGAGCACAACGCTCCTGTGTTTCGTATTGCATCTGTTTGCTCCATTCCATCACTTGGTTCCCTACGCTCACCACGTGAAACTCGTGAGTATAGGAAATTTGACACCCTTACATGTAACGAGCCATTCCGTTTCAATTAGTTTGTCCATAGTGTGATGATGCTAATATACTTTTCAAGTCTTTTTTCAAGATGATTGTAGCTGAATAGATGTCTCACTTACATTATCTTAAATGGTGCTTTTATTTTATATTTAAGATTTGCACAGTAATGGGTCTTATTTCTTCGAAGTTCATTATCTAAGGATTTGCAAGTTAGGAGGACTCGTAATGAGTGGAATATAGAAGAGTTTCGAGATAAAGTATAATACTTAGTACGCAATATTTTATTTCTTTTATTTATTTAAGTTTAAGAGGTGATTCCCCTATCTATCAGGTGCTACTATTTGTTTATGGGATAAAACATAGGCATCTGCTACTCGTATGCCGTCTTCTATCTCACTAACGAGTTGACATAGAGTAATCTATTCTTAGGCCAACGTTATGTTAATAATTTATAACAACGATATGCAATGTAAATTGAAAATGTTTAGCTTTCTAGTTTCAGAATTACAGAAATATTAATCGTGTCCTATATGAACCATAACTCTTATTTTACGATAACAGTTCTATTTACTCGCTCCTATTTTAACAATTGTATGTTTTTGCTTATTATAATCTATAAGCTAGTGCTTAACTAAAGTCCAATCTAGCGTTAAGTGGCGATGCAGTGAAAGATTGTAAAGAACATTAGTTTACTAAGTGCCTATTCATTGTATTCGAAAGTGCACACTGAAGCAGGCAAATTGTTTCAATGACGATGAAAAATCGTATATATAAATGTCCATGACATACTATTTGACTTTCATGATGGAAATAGGATGGGAGAATTACATTATGTAACTAATTCACATACTTTCCAACGATTGTATTTACAAGCATTTCATGCTAATAAAAAAAACATTTAAAATGGTTATATACAAAATTTTAGTGGAGGCAGAGTAAAAAAAAACATAAACACACACACACATACATACATACGTATATATGCATTTTCGCTTGGTATTTATGTTATTTTTTGCTAAACTATTTGATATTGAATTAACTAACTTTTTTTTTTTTGCATCACTTATTGTTATTTTATCTATGTTTTGAAAGTATTACTTGGCCATAGTTTAATTTGGTTTTATTTGCCCTTAAACTATTCTTTGTTATATTTATATTCCTAATTATCTGAATAATGTAAATTCATTCTGAAAAATGAAATAGCAGCATAATGCTGCTGTGTTTCGTTTGGTCAGTGTAGGGATAGTAGTAGATTAGGGTATTAGATCCGGAGGTCTTTATAACTGGTAACGAGGCATTCCATCTCAGTTCCCAAAGGTGACAACGCTTTTCCATTATGATTCCTTGGCAAAAATTAATGTAGATGTCATGGGTCGCAGGAATCATTTACCGTCAAGTGAACTGTGTGCCCGTCGGTTACTCACAATTTACTAAAATAAATAAAATAACTAGTAATAAAAGCGCCCCAACTTCGGCGATATAAATTGTTTTCGGACCGCATTCATCTTTTACCTTTTAGCAAAAGATGTGTGTGCTCGTTTGTCACCCTTAATGTTATACTTTTTTGTTGCCGTTTTGGTTTACTTCTGACTGCTTTATTACGCTGTTAAAATAAGCAGGTGTAAAGCATTAACCTATCAAGCGGCCGTCGCGATCGGTCGTGTCGTGAAATATGTCGACCAAAGTAGTGAAATGTGATAAATGTAACATTGTGATCAACGAGGTGCTTGCCTTTATTTGTAATAAAATAGATGTCATGGATGAAGAGAGTATGAGTCGAATTTGCGTCAGTGCGTTCACGGAGTCCGATGTTGTAACGGCGAAGAACCTATTATTCGACTCTATTCCAACGGCGAAACGTAAGAAAACAAGAAAAAGAGAAGGCAAAACGTTGCGTGATATTGACGACATTATATGTCTTATTAAAGAAAGCGACCCGGAGGACATGCCGGTATTTGTGGCAAAAGAGTTACAGAAGTTACCCCCCGTGTTATTTGACCATGTTGATGTGACGCGGCTTCTTAAGGACTTATTGCGAATGCAGAGTGAGATTAAGGAGATGAGAAACAAGTATGCTACAATAGCTCAGTTCGAGACCTTGAAGGTGGATATTGAATCTTTAAAGAAGTCGAGCGTGAATAATATGCCCTGTGAAATTAATTCGGAGCGCAGAGTACACGGAGACAGTAGTCCTGACTGTGATAGTGGCCCCATAGGATTGCTTCCAACTTGCGTGGTAACAGATTCTTGCCTTTTACCATCTTCTAAACGTGATATTAAACCTAATAATAAAATACCATTTAAAGTGAGTAGTTGTGAAAAATATACCCCGGCTCAGTCGAACAGCGCTGTAAGGAACATCGTGCGAAAAGGTGTAATTAGCAACGATGCAAGTGTAAGCGAGAACGCAGCGGTGACGCAAACGACACAAACAAGCGTCGATCGTTCACCGAGGTTGGAGCATGCGGATGCCCAGACCGTGCAGCGCGGTTCGAAGTCGAAAACGTTAGCGGATATTGTTCGCGTTGGACAATGGGAGCCTGAAAAAAATAATGAGGACTGGATTCAGGTACAGCGAAGGCGGTTACGAAACCGCTTTATCGGCAGCAGAGGTAAAGCAATCGTTGAATCGGACGCGCTTTTTAAAGCGGCGGACGTTAAATTTCCGATTTATATTTATAATGTGGCAAAGGAAGTGACAGAGGCGGACATTAAGAAATATATTTTGGCCAAATCAAACATCGATATAAACTTAGAAAAAATGAGTATGAAGATACCCAAGGAATATGACGCTTATAAAATATTTGTTCCAAAAGCTAAAATGGATTTATTCTTAGAAAGTGATTTTTGGCCTGAAGGAGTAGCATTTCGTCGCTTTTTTGATTTTGGGTGGCGAAAAAAGTATTATAAGGATAACCAAGTAATGAAGAATACAACAAATACTAAAGATGTTTAAAAACACTAAACTAATAAGTTTTAATTGTAAAAATGTTGTTAGATCGTTAGGGTGCATAAGGCGGTTATGCAAATCTGCAGATGTAATCGCCTTGCAAGAAACATGGCTTCTCCCGGATAACATTTCGTACCTGGGGAACATACATGAGAGTTTCGAGTACACTGGGAAATCGGCAGTGGATACATCTGCGGGTATACTTCGTGGCAGGCCTCATGGTGGCGTTGCCCTTCTGTGGAGAAAGAGCCTTTTCAACGCAGTGAGTGTGATACCTTGCAAAAGTGTGCGGTTGGTAGGTATACAAATTAAACTAAGCGACCGTTGTATTTTGATATTTTCCGTGTATATGCCGACCGATGGAATAGACAACTTAAGTGAGTTTACGGATTGCCTTAGCGAAATTAATGCTATTATCGAAAGCAACAATGTCGAGTCGGCATTTTTGTTGGGCGACTTCAACGCACACCCAGGTGAGTTGTTTGCAACCGAACTGACTAATTTCTGTATTGAACAGTCGTTGTCTTGTATCGACACGGAACTACTACCGGCCGACACGTACACGTTTGTGAGCGATGCGCACGGCTCGAGACGCTGGCTCGACCACTGTGTGCTGACGACCGCTGCAAAACTATCAGTGATAAATGTCTCTGTGCTTTATGATACGTATTGGTCTGACCATTATCCTTTACAAATAGAGTGTAACATGGAGTTGATAAAACGAACTTTAATATTTAGAAATGTAAGGGACAAAATAATATGGGGTGATAGAGAATTGTACCAAATAAATAATTACAGTGAATTTTGCAATAATAAATTAAAAAACATTGACTTTCCACTAGAATTATCGCAGTGTTCTGAAAAGATGTGTGTTAATTTATATCATAGATTAATATTGGATGGCATTTATGGAACCTTAATTGATACACTCTCTGAAGCCGCAACACTATCTTTTGTAGATAGAACAAGTAGAAAGAAGCATATACCGGGCTGGAATAATTACGTCAGAGAGGCTCATGGGAGGGCCAGGGATTGCTTTCAGGCTTGGGTATTGTGTGGAAGGCCTACTGAAGGCTGTATTTACTGGGACATGTATGAATCAAGACGAATTTTTAAATCGAAATTGAAATGGTGTCAAAAAAACATGCAAAAACTTAAAATGGATATTATTGCTAACCATCATCTTAATAAAGACTTTAAAAATTTCTGGAAACGCACAAACAGCCTGAATCCAAGACCTTGTCAACCCGTGAGCGTAGCTGGTGAAACTGATCCATCTAAAATAGCCAATGTGTTTAAAGAACATTTTAGAATTGTTTCAACTTTGCGACCGCCACAGACGTCGGATTCGCAAACCACTGAACACGACCTCAGTTTAAAATTTTTAACCAAGGAGGTAGCGTCGGTAATAATAAATATGGTTAGGGGTAAATCTCCTGGTCATGATAGTCTCAGCATTGAGCACTTGTTGTATGCCGGCATTCATCTGCCCAGAGTCCTGTCTATGTTTTTTAATCTTTGCCTAAGTCACGCATATTTACCTGACGAACTAATGAAAACGGTAGTAACTCCAATACCCAAAAATAGGACTGGAGACACTTCAGAATTGGTAAACTATAGGCCAATATCTTTGGGCACCATAGTAGGTAAAATACTGGATAGTCTGCTTAATCAACAACTAACCAAGCACATAAAATTACACGATGCTCAGTTTGGTTTTAGAGCCGGCCTATCGACTGAAAGCGCGATCTTCTCTCTTAAGCAGACTATTCAATATTATACTAAGAGAAAAACTCCGGTGTATGCATGTTTTCTAGACTTGTCTAAAGCATTTGATCTAGTATCTTATGATTCATTGTGGCACAAACTGAAATATGATACAAGTGTACAGGATGAAGTAATTTTAATTCTTAAGTATTGGTACAACAATCAGAAAAATTGTGTAAAATGGGCAGGCACTTATTCGGATTTGTATGGGTTGGAGTGCGGGGTGAGGCAGGGTGGCCTGACCTCACCTGTACTTTTCAGCCTGTATGTGGACCGATTGATTGATGAACTTAGCAGTACCAATATCGGATGCCATGTGGACGGTCTATGCATCAATAACATCAGCTATGCAGACGATATGGTGCTCCTGAGTCCATCGATTGGTGCTTTGAGAAGATTGGTACATATTTGTGAATCTTACGCGGAGGCCCATGGTCTTAGATATAATGCAACAAAAAGTGAACTTCTAGTGTTTAAAGCCGGTTCGAAAGGTTATACCTCAATACCACAGGTTACGCTAGCGGGTACCACATTAAGAAGAGTAAGCAAGTTCAAATACTTAGGGCACTGGGTTACTGAAAATCTTCAGGATGACACGGATATTGAGAGGGAGCGCAGGGCTCTGGCTGTCCGATGCAACATGTTGGCACGTAGGTTCGCGGGTAGTAGTAAGCCCGTAAAAACTACGCTTTTTAAAGCGTTCTGTCAGGGCTTCTACACTTGCAGCCTGTGGGTCAGCTACACGCAAACGACATACAGCTCCCTGCGTGTGCAGTGTAACAACGCATTCAGGGTGTTGTTGGGACTGCCGCGCTTCTGCAGTGCCTCCGGTATGTTTGCTGAGGCACGGACTGATGGTTTCCCCGCTGTTATTCGTAAGCGTTGCTCCTCATTACTGCAACGTTTGCGAACCAGCTCCAACAGCATCCTGAATGTGCTAACGGATCGGTGGGACTCCCAGATCCTTAGGCATTGGTAGCAGTTGCACACATAGTAAACAATGTCTTGAGGGTCTGGGTATTAAGTATTAAGTTTAATTTTGAGTTGATTTATCTTTTTATTTTTCTTTTTGTTTTCTTTTTATGTTACTAACCGTAGTATGTAAGTAATATTGTTACTAACAAGATGGGCACAAGCCTGAAATAAATATATTATTATTATTATTATTAACAATAAATACAAATAATGCTAAAATCCTAATAAGACTGTTGCATAAATAATTACATAAAAGAAAAGTTTTATACTAAAGTTGAAGAAAGTTAATAACTACTCAGCGTGACTTTCGTTGTATTTTAAAGTTTTCTTAGAAACCGAACTTTTAAAAACTTAAAGAAAGTAGATTTAGAAAATATCTAAGTTAAAATACTTCGCAATACCGAAGGTAAAAATATACCATTGTCATTTTATTTAAACAATCATAACATATATTAATCAAATAACTTGACGATGATAATACGTAATCTAGTCTAAATAAAAAATCGACATTATCGTAATGGTTTATAAATTGTGCAGGCTGCGAAACTTAGGTTTGAATCCACCATTCAATTATTGTCGTAAACCATCTCGTAGCACAAGCATTGTATTCTTAGTTGAAGTAGTTAACCAGAATGTTAGATATTAATAGCTATATAATTATAGATAATAATAATAGCTAATAATGTTAGAATCTGATGTTAGATATTAATAACTATTAATAGATAATAATAATAATTAATAATAATTTTAATAATAGATATATTTTCAAGAGTAGAGTGAATAGTCTCGTATTGAAATACGAGTATAACAGTTTTGCGTATCCATCACGTCTGGTCGCAAAATCGTCTATTATTACAATTTTGTATACAATCATACTCTAATAATAGAAACACTCTGGTTCTAGTTTCTAGATTAAGCATGAATAGGTCGGCTCGATCAGGTAAGTTCCACCCAGAATACCATTGTGAAATAGCTATTTTTTAAAAAATAGCAAGCAGCTCACCCGATGGTCAGTGATTACTGCCGCCCATGGACACCCGCAACACCAGAGGAGTCGCAGATGTCGTCAGTATCAACAACAACCAACAACCCACGTTGCTGTTGCTGTGTTTCGTACTGTTGAATGCCAAATTGCTGACCTTTAATCTGCTTATCCTTTCTGTTAGATTTCTCTGAAGTACCAATTCCCATACACAAAGATAACCCCAAGTCCCACAGACCAGTGCCATTAGACATACGGTTCAGTACCAATATCTATCCGCGAAACACGTTTATCGAGTTTTCTAAATAATCTTGTAAATCATTATAATTTTATATATTAATAAATAAAACAGTGTTATTAAATTTTTCGATTTAAATCTTTTTTTAAGACATTTAACAATTCCCTTATAAAAGCAAGGAGAGAATAGGGATCCGGTGACAAGGTTGCAGGTATACCATCTCGATCCTCAGGGATGACAGCAAGTGGATCTTGAATCTCCATCATTTGGGAACCCAGTCATCACTTGCCATCAAGAGAACTATGTACTCTTCTATCACCTCTAATACTTCTATTATATGATTTTGTTTATTCTATTAAATTAAGATGCAACGATTATATTTTGGACCATTGCATTTACATTTATTTCCTAGATAGAAATAACTACAACGTTTTTTTATTTATTTATTTAAGCTTCATATACAGTATGTATACAGGCGGACTTAATGCCTTAGGCATTCTCGACCAGTCAACCTTAGGGCAATGCAGAGATGAAATGAGGTAGGCGTATGCTTAAAGAAATTGTCGTATAATACTATTATATTATATAAACAAACAATATATGAGTTATTATATTATACATATATTACTAGACATATATAAAAAATAAAAATATACATACATGTATATAAATATTGTTTATTCTGCAAAAGAATACACCTGAATTAATATGAAATTCTCAAATTTAGCTCAGTCGAACCGACCCATCCATGCTGAAGCCAAAAACATTTACAGCGTGTAATCAGCATCAGATTAGTTTAAAAAACATGACGTGCGCAAAGAACAAATACAGTATATTTAGGTTGAAGCGAAAGAAATTATTATCTTTTTTTACAAGAGAATACTAGCAATTCTAATAACATTAGTAAGATTCTGGTTAACCACTCCAACTAACCTGAAAATGCTGTTGTTAGGAGATGGTTCACGACAATAGGTGAATGGCGGTTTCGAACCACCGACCATGACATTCGCAGACTGCACCCTAAACCATGTCGAATTAATTAAAAGCTCGCTTTAAGTGCTTTATATTATACAACATGCTTCAAGCATGCTTTAAAGATTGCTTATTTACCCTGCTGCCTTACGATACTACTCGAAAGAAAGAAATTATACATATATTAATACAAAATGTTTGATAGTCTCAATGTGTTATAACATCTAATTGTTGAGATAGGGGTTAAGTGATAAACATTGTTCAATTAGTTTTCGAATTATCTCTTATCGGGGTACATTTGTAATTTCACATATTCTGCTCTACCCAGACTACATTCTAATTTCATTAAAATTTAGAACAAAACGAGATGTCATCCCTCTTCTAAACTTATAAGTAAAAAAAGTAACAGCCTATATATATATAGATATATATATATATATATGTATATATATATATATATATATATATATAGGCTGTTGGACATGAGTCTCATCTCTAGAGAGCTTCACTGTGGCTTGATTGGCTTCATGTCTTCGAATATATATTTTATTTCTTTCAAATGCAAGTTTCGACAACATGTTTTCCTTCACCGTCGAGCACGTAGTAAATTGACACTTAAAATTGCGATTAACAATTTGTGCCGGCACCTAGTATTCACGTACTGTTAAATAAAGACGAGCGCTCTGACTATGAGCTACCTCGGCTGTTCGTGAAAGTAAGTTATAGCAAAATATGAAATGTACATAACTTCCACTAGTCATCTTCTCATCAGTTTATTTTCTACTTCATACATTGTAGTAGTAATAAGATAATGATAAAATATTCCTTAAACTAGTACTGAACAACCGCATCCACGACAGCCCTTGGATCCACCTCTAGAGATGAGATCGGTGGTATATTCTAGACCACGGTTGGCACCAGCGAAGTTTTCTTCCACGATAGCCACATCACCGTAGCCACATCCGTAGATCACGGCACCGGCCCCAGCTGAGGGCACCGCGCCGTCCAGATATGCGGTGCCTAAAAACGGCAGTTGACCTGCTACGCCTAAAGTTCCCGAATACTCGTTTTCTGACACGACTGATACTCCATAGGGTGGGGTGGGTGAAGCGCTAGTCACTGCAAAGCCTCCACCGTCTGCAGCGATCAGCTCTCTGGCGGTGGTGGTTATCGGACAAGCATTATACGTTGGACCAACGCTATAGAGGCCAAAATTGTATGTACTTTGCGGCAAGCATTGACAATAGATACTCTGAAATAGAATGAACTCACTATATGAAACAAGGAGACAATGAAAAAGCAATAATACCTAAATGATCAATATATAATTGTAACGTTAATTTTAATATTACTCACAGAAACGAGCCTTCCAAGGACACAATACATAGTTAGAATATTTATAGCCATCCTGTTTAGTAGCGCGTTCGTTTTTCAAATAAAACGGTTAGACGTGTGATTTTGCAGTCAGTAATAATGAGTAATACTTTATTTTAGGCTCTTATATTAAAATAAAACACGACGCTTATCAGTAACCAGTAACACTGCACAATTTGCAAAATACCGTAATCAAACTCCAAATAAATAAATGTTGAAATTATTAATCTATTACAGAATATACGACATTAAAAATAATTTATAATATAATTAAAAAAAAGGATTTCTATAAAGTTTGCAACTATTTAATAACTAGAAGTGCAAAATATGTATTTAAATTACAGGAAAATAAAATTATTTCGTGCGAAAATGCCGATTGACGAACTACAAATTCTAAAAAAACCACGTAGGCGACAATAAACTGTTCAAATGTTACAAAACTTTTACCGTATATAAGTTTAAACATGAGGCGTATTCTACAGTCTAAGTGAAGACAGGTTTGAGAAGTAAAGAAACATGTCTGCTATTATCTTCATTGGGATTTTGGTGTGCTTTCACGGATGTGTGATACAGGTAAAATACAATATTACGAATTTTGTTATTGTAATCGTTGTATTTTTCATGTTGGAAGTGTTTGACATCATACCCATTGGTAGGTGGATTGGTTATAAAAATACAAATCATTGCTGCCTAAACTCTTCTGCTCGTCAATGGTCTCACTTCCATTGTTTTGATATATTGCATACGGTTATTCTACAATCTAAGTTAGAAAAACATTTTCATAGTGTGATACGAACGTGAGCAGATTAGATGATGAATTCACTTTGGTAGAACTACACTGCAGTTTATTTCTAGTTGCAGAATGAATAGCACAGCTCGGGCGGTGTAGAAACACGCCCTTACACAATGCCAGCGTAAAATAGCAGCATAATGCTGCTGTTTTTTATCCGATGAGTGTAGAGATCCGGAGACGTTTATTACTATGACCGGTGACGAGGCATTCCATCTCAATCCTCAAGGGTGATAATGCATCTGCATTATGATTCCTTTGAAGGATGAAAGTATGTTATGGGCCGCAGGAATCACTTTCCATCACATGAACTGTGTGCTCGATTGTTAATCTACATGTAATAATAAAAAAAAAACCAAATGACCTTTTCAAAAATAGGTATTATTTTTTTCACGATAAATTTTGTCTTCAGAATGTGTTTGGGCAGTGCCTTCCCATTGGACTCCCCTTAGGTTATGGAGGGAGTATCACAGAGTGTGGATGCGGGCAACGCTACGGACCTGGAATCGATGGTGGCGTAGGCAATGGCTACGGCCGGAACGCCGCTGAAGTGATAGGCGCCTACGGTGGAGCAGGTACGGGTGACTTGGATGTCGCTGGCGAGCTACCAGTGTCAGGCATTACGATCGTCACTGGGCAGGTGCCGATACTAGGTGCCGTACAATTTGGAGGAGAAGTGCCAGCGGGTGGTGTCGTATCCATTTTTGGAAAATGCGGTTGCGATTGTAACGGCAGTCCACTGTTTTAAGATAATAAAAATATTTGAAAATTAACAAATACATTTTGGTCAATAATCCGACGAGTTTTATTTACTCTTAGAAATAAGCTATGTCTAATGGAAGGTAATGGAAGTTTTAAAAAGTTCAGTAAAATCTCTTGTACTGTTTGTATGTGGCACGTTTAGATATTTAACTGATTATAGATATATTAAATAGACATTTTAAAAACAGAAAAAAAAATGGTTTCCTGCAATTTACTTTTGTTCTTCTATCAGCAAAAATGAGAGAATCTGACGAAGCAGTTCGATACATTTGGAGTTTTATTAGAGGGAAAAATGTGACACAAGCTGCGAAAACAAATTAGTGACGTTTATGGACGCAACGCATTATCAGTAACGAAATTGGTTTTTTTTCAGTCCGAGAATTTTGAAATGTCAAATATGAAGCTCGCTCTGGTTGACTTATTGCACATAAAGTTGATGCCATTTTTGAAAAAGTGGAACGAGAAGAAAGTGGATACTGTCAGTAATTTTTTTTATAAAAAAATTTAATGAGATAATTATAGTTTTAAAAAATATCTTTTGTCATTCTCAACTCTTTCTATCGAAATTGATCAAAAGGATGGTATAAAATAATTATTCGAGTTTGTAAAAAAAATCTCAATATTTCGAAAATAACGAAAGTGACCCTTTTCCTAAGGTATTCTTTTTTTGTCTGGTAACCCGTGAACCTATCTTCTCCTTAAGTTCGTCATACTACTTACTAAATTAACGATGCGCGCAGTTATCACATAGCAGAAGAGGGGTTGACTACTGGATACACAAAAAAGCTCGATATTTGGGTGCCACACGAACTCACTGAAAGAAACCTCACGAATCATGTACTCAGTTGCAATTCTCTATTGGAAGGTAATAAAACCGAACCGTTTTTAAAAAATTGATCACCGATGATGAAAAGTGGATTACCTACTCTAGGAATGTGCGAAAAAGATCATGCTCATAAGGCAGTCAAGCTCCAAAGACTATAGCAAACCGTATTTGAAACCGGGATTGAAGCGACATTTATTATGAGCTTTTATCGTCGGGCAAAACCATTGATTCGGATCTCTACTGCCATCAGGTGATGAGACTCAAACAAGAAATTAAGAAATAATGGTTGGTCAAGCAACAGAAAGGGTGTGGTTTTCCATCATGATAACGCCAGACCACACATATCTTTAGCCACTCAGCAAATATTGAGAGGGCTAGGTGGGGAAGTGTTAATGCATCCAGCATATAGCTTTGACCTTGCACGCGCTCAGATTTCCAACTGTTTTAGTCGCTTCAGAATTATTTAGGTAGTGTTAGGTTAACATCAAGAGAGGACTGTCAAAACTACCTGTCGCAGTTTATTGATCAGAAGTCCCAAAATTTCGTTAGCAATGGGATTACGTAGTATGTGAAAAGGAGACCAATAACCTAACGATAATAATATAAATAACACATGCGACTAAAATAACACATGCGACTAATATAACACATGCGACTAAAATAACACATGCGACTAAAATAACACATGCGACTAAACTAATTCTTGTTTGACTATTATGATTCACGACAGTTGTCGAATAGTGGATCTGAAATTATAATGCTCAGGTAACGCAGAACGTAATCAAAACCTAAATTACCTATTGAGCGCAGATGTTTGCGTTTATCATATCTTTATATCGTCCCATGCTGCTAAGAGTGGTAGGGAACCGGATATCCAATAACAGACTGACCTCTCTGCCACTGATTCCTCTTAGCATCTTGAATCTTTGTTGATAATGTATGTATGTAGGTTTATGGGCCGCAGTCATTGCTTAGTATGAGGTGAACTGTGTGCTCGTTTGTCATTAAAATTCCATAAGACATAAAGAGTCGAAATTGAGATAAAATTTTATTCATACTGAAAAAAAATGTTAGAATATCTCAGTAAACAATTCAAATGATCTAGGATACTTTTTACTTGAAGTGTGCCGTAGCTTTCCGCCTTTAAAGCTTACCGAACTGTGAACATCGGATAAATGTTTCTTAGTCTGTCGTTATAAAAGTGAAGTGCGCTGTAAGTAAACACTTTATGCTTTACATTGCTACAGGTTTATTGTATCAATTTTCTTTTTTAATTGCTTAAAATATTTAAAAACAAAAAACATCACTTTGACCATCAACTTGTTAAAATTTTGCTCATATAAGAAGTCTGATGAAAGAAAAAAACAAATAGATAAAAATAATATATAATGCACAAATAGATAATGATAATATCCTATCATTTATTCATTTGTAACAGAACCTAGTCCGGCCATAGGTTCTGTTACAAATGAAAAAATTAAAATATTTTTTTAATGAACTAATGTAATATTATTAAAATTTATAACTACATATTTATTATTAGTCTTAGCAAAAAATAAAAAAAAACATTCTTTTGAAATGACCACCTTTGGCTTTTATCTGTTTGATAATGAACACGAAAAAATATGTGAAATGGCGCAAAATCGAAAGAAGTTTTTAAAATAATATACGAGTTCCAAATTCAAAATAATTAAAAAGATGAAAAAAAGAAAAGTTTTTATGTAACAGTATTTATGGCCAGACTAGTTATAATAAGAAATATCGTAAAAAAATTCTGTCTGATTTTTTTCCATGTTGAAAAAGAATCTAAAATCTTTAGTAGAAATAAATAGAAGAAGATGTTCGTAGAACTGATAATTGATGGGATATAGTTCCTTGAGTACTAACCTACTGGTTACTGGCTGTCGCAGTGAAGACCAGCCACCCACAGGAATGTATTGATTTTCTAAGATTATTGTTCTCTTATAACCTAAAAATTTAAGCAAAAATTATTAATCTGGTCCTTTGAAATCCCATCAAATAAAGCAAGGTCTTAACTAAGAATGGCAATACGCAGACATTACTTTGTTTTATTTATTTTTCTTTCGTTTGATATTTATTTATTTGCACTCAAAAACTATAAGAAAAGGTGTAACTAATTCTAAAAGTAAATATCCATAAAAATAGGGCTTGTTCTTATATCGAATGTAAATTATTTAATGCATTAATCGAAATCGGTTAGAAGGATGCCATCATGTAATCCCGGAAGGTCGGCCTGTAGCCATATCTAAAATCCTAGAAATACAACACGATTAGGTTCGGAAATGCCTATTGGAAAACAAAATGAATTAGAAATTTAGCGAACCATAAAATCATACAAAACCACGTAGGTACTGATTAAATATTCTAATATTTCAAAACTTTATAATTTCTATAGTATAAAAGAATATACGTGCGACACACTAGTTACTCTAAGCGAAGAGATACATAGAGTATACAAACATGTCTTCGATCGGTTTCTTATTGGTGTGCTTCCTTGCTTGCGTAATACAGGTAAATACTAAATATATATATATATATATATATATATATATATATATATATATATATAATAATACTTATAAATGTGTATATATAATATTATGATTAAACAATATATAGTTCATTATTAAACTTGATCTTCTCCCAAACTGGGATAATTTTTTGTCATTATATCCAGCTAAGACTATCCGTTAGATTTTGAAGGGGTTAGCAAGCATTTTTAATCCACCATTTAACAAATATCCAAAAGACTTGGAGATTCCCTTATACTTAGCATTGTTAGTCAAGCTTTCTCACCTCGACCAGGAAAGGTCAACGCCCACTCAGAAGACCAGCGTGAATTAACACCATAACGCTGCTGCGTTAGTGGGGGCGAGGATGGGTTATGTTGGACTCGTACCGACTAAAGCCCCATGGTGTTCCAACATCGTTGCGTATGGCGGGGTCGCGGGAACGCTCATCCCGCTAGTGCAGGCCGCCTAGGCAGCCCCCTCCTCCGGGGGAGGATGTCCCTCTCTCTACCAGTCAACAAGACAACCCTCAACAGTCTTTAGGGGTGACAATGAATGTGCATTCTGAATCTGTATTGAGAATAGTGTAGATACCACTTACAGTCAGGAGAACTGTATGCTCGTTTGAAACCCATAATATAAAAACTATAAAGCACTATTTAATTAGTACTCTTTCCCTTTTATAGAATGTATTCGGCCAGTGCATTCCCAGTGGCCTCGCTTTAGGGCATGGAGCAAGTAACACGGAATGCGGGTGTGGTCGAGAATATAGACCCAGTATTAACAATGGTCTCGGGAACTGTTATGGTTGGAACCCAGCTGATGGGGTTGGCGCCTATGGTGGAGCTGGCACGGGTGACTTGGATGTCGCTGGCGAGTTGCCTGTGGCAGGTGCCACCATCGTGACCGGGCAAGTGCCGATATTAGGTGCCGTGCAGTTCGGAGGAGAAGTACCGGCGGCCGGCGTCGTTTCTATTTTTGGTAAATGCGGTTGCGATTGCAACGGCAGCCCGCTACTTATTGGAGCTTGATTTATTTGAACAAATAAATAAATTTTAGTCGATTAATCTCAATATTTTATTTACACTATGATATCTTAGGTGATATTTAAAATCAAAGGGAAATTCAGAAAACTTCTTAAAGTTCATATTAAGTGGAATATTAAGAAGAACATAAATGTTTAAATTTTTAAAACAACAGATTAAATTGATTCCATCGTTCAAACGTTAATAGAATTTGAGTAAAATCGTGTTAGTAATTAGTAAATGACTAGCACGAATTTACTTAAGGAATATGGGAATTTAGTTCACATAAATGAATTCAAAGATTGAGACTCAATTGCTTGTGATTATATTCTCTTCTCAGTATTTCAAAATACCAATATAATAATTATTATTTTAATACTGAATGCCAATTTATATGTCATGTCAAAACGCAAATATCTTTCTAGATAGCTTATGATAAAGTTTCTGTACCCACCTTTATAAATCAATTATAACGATTACGTGATAAGACTAAGAAGAGAAGATATTCGGTCTATCTTAGGTATACTGAGTGAACGAGTTAAGATGGGTTACCATTACAGTATTGATACTTCGATTATATTTGGTGTATAGCAGAGACGTGTCCAAGACTATTCCCAATTCACAGTAACGAACTACGCGAACTCAGACTTCATAAAGGTAAAATATTTGCTTTTTCTGATGAAACAAATGTAAGTAATGTAATAATTAACGAAGGGACTTTGTAAGTAGTTTACAGGACAGCTGAAATAGAATCTGACAGGGACATCTGTTGTTTTGATAATCTTCTGCTTGATAACAAACATAAAATTAAGCTCCTTGGCTGTTCCATTCACGATACGATGATGTACGATACGATTCAAGACTCGACCGCAGTCCAAACGGGTAGATAATGAAAAATTGATTTTGTCATAAGTAAAATATTTGATTTTCAAATTAAATTTTCTTTTAGTATTTATATATTTATTTTATTTATTTTAAACTTTATGCACAAAGTAAATTACATAAGTGGACTAAAAGCATTTTCTACCAGTTGCCCTGAGGGTGGTATAGAGAAGCTACGGTAGGTGGTTCCTCCGCAAAATATAAAAT
This sequence comes from Teinopalpus imperialis, assembly GCA_029286865.1. Taxonomy (NCBI): domain Eukaryota; kingdom Metazoa; phylum Arthropoda; class Insecta; order Lepidoptera; family Papilionidae; genus Teinopalpus; species Teinopalpus imperialis. The sequence goes on from JAGSMU010000015.1 coordinate 8,488,265, forward strand.
ATATTTTCTAATAATATACTAAATATACTTAACATATATATATATATATATATATATATATATATTTATATATATGAATACAATAGATATATAGGATACCTAAAATAAAAATTTAACTTAAATAAAAATATACTAAATTTAAAATTAAATTCTATACAATTTAAATTCTTCAGTATAAATAAAATATAATTGAAACAGACTTCAATATCCAAATTGGAAATTGATTTGACTACCTATGAAAAGTGTGTAAATTTATAAGTGGGTTATCTAATTAATCTTGTAGATTAACTGTGGAGTTGTGGGTTGTTACATTTACTCGTATTAAGAACATTTTTTTGTAGTCACAGCTTTTATTTATTGGTGACGCCTTACAAAAAGGGATACAAAGGACGGACTTAACGCCTTAGGGCATTCTCTACCAGTCAATATCAGACAATACCTTTTATCGGAATTTATGACATTGAGCGACGTTCAGTTTTGAATTTTCCTAGAAGAAAATGGAAAACTTAGTGTGGAGCATGACAGTATTTCAATTCCGTCCACCGCTGAGAACTCTACAAGGCACAACACATACTAACACATTATCGTAACTAGATTTCAAATTAGAATTTAAATCATCCTTATCGCATTGATAGTTGGCAATGCACCACAGTGCGTTCTTATACGAACATTTTTGTCAGGCATGACCACTTTGAATTATAAACTGACAACTGCGATATTTCAGAAAAAAGTATGAGAGACGTTCAAAATCAGAGAGTTTCATAAAAGTTGACAATGCACCTACAACTCTGGTGTTGTGAATGAAAATGGTAGGTAGGTTGTTTACTTGCCTAGCCTCTCTTTTAAAAAAAAAGCTTAAATACAATCATAAGTAACAGTTCGAAATATTAAGTATTAAGAATGTTCTTGAAGAAAAAAAGGGATATATATTTGAGGAAATCGACAACAACAACGCCAATCGAAGTTCCCTATAGCTAGCTATAGATAAGGAGTTCCATAAGCGTACTAGATACCTCATACCAAAAGAAATTAGGATCTCTACAATTTAGTTTGAACAATGTCAAGTTATACACCATCGTAAAGGCTGGTTATTGGCTGACAAATTTGATTTAGTGAAGACACTCTGAAGACTTATGTTTGAACACTCGAGTATTTTAATTTAAAATGTGTGTATCCTATCTTACTCATCATATTACCCTGACCTTATTTTAACCTCTTTCCAAAAAAATAAAGTTTGAAAGTAAATAATGAAGATGCGCCGACTGCTTGTAACTTTTTGATTTTTATGATTGCAAACATAATGTAAATGAGATGACATTGGTAATATATCAAGATACAAAAATAATAATTTGTAGGTCTGTTTGTCTAGAATACGAAAGTAGAAGCTAACTCTAAGTTTAGGTCTAAGTTAGATGGTACAGTAAGCTATACAAAAATACAATTTACTTTAAAAAACATTGTACATATACAAAACTGGATGTAGGATTTAATATCTCGCGTTTGTGCATTCGCCTCTGTCCTGTCCCAAGTTTCCGTTTTTCTGATAAAACGTACAAAAATATTATTTGGTAGTGTTCAAGCCGAATATACGGCGGAAAACTCAATCTATACTTCTATTATATTATATTATGTTTCTTTATAATCTAATTCGATATTAAGCAATGTACAATTAAAGTTTATTAAATATATATTTTATAAAAAAACATTTCCAAGAAACTTAGCACATGATTCTTATTTTTTGTTTCAAGAACTGAAAAGCGAGTGTCAACAACAACATAAATTATTTAAGAGCTTGATATATTGCGATGAAATTTCTTTTGTACCCTAATGTTCTTTGAAAATGCGTGAACAATTTTTCAGAGAGGCAACTTTAAGACGTAATCGCCCGGTATATGTCTTCTTGTAACGAAACCCGCCCATTTTCTCCCATAATGCGAATTCCTTGTTTTTAGTAATGATATAAGTATATATGTTTACTAAACGTTTGCCTAAACATCTTTCTTCACAATTTTCTTTTTGATGGACTGAGATAGTTCTTCTACGCAAACATACAACAGTACAAAATTTATCTTACTGTAGGAACGTGGTCGACAAGGTAAATCACCTTTTTTACCGCTGCATAGGAATATATTTTCAAGCAGTTAAGCTTTAAGCTGCGCTGAAGGGCATTAGCATTATTTTCACTGCTCAAAAGTGTTGCCAAACTATAGGACTTAAGTTCAATTTTGACAATCTAAAGTCACTTCCTGATCATGTTTTCTGGATAAGCATATTATAAGTTAGATAAGTCCAAATTGTCAACCGAGATATCCAACTCGGCCGAGCAACGTTTGGGCAACAGCTACATGTCTTCTCATCCAATTTTCCATATTTCAAGATAAGTCAAGTTCCCCAGTGCGTGTTGCTAAAAATCCTTGCAATAAACAGTTAAGGGAAAAATGTTAATTTTGGCATTTACAGCGTTGGATAACTTCTATTAGATGCAAAGACATGTGCAAGTCTTGAGGAATTCGTAGCGTTGCAGGACGCTCCGTATCGGCTTTGGTGACGACGGAAGATGTTGGTGCACTGATATGAACTTTTATTACTACTCTTATTCGTTATAAAAGACCATGTGTTCAAGTTCAAAATATGGGTAATATTTAGCTACAACATTGTTATAATTATTTAAACAGTCTCCGAGAAAGAAATAATAAAATGAAAAATAATCAAACCCCATTTTTTTTAATCAAAATTGTTATTAAAATGACATAAAGTAACGCCTGACGCTGGTTTTTATCAGAAACCTAAGAGCACTACGGTAATATATATATGTATATGTTTACTAATATATTTTTTTTAAAAGCATAACATAAAATATTTATAAACACAGTATGTATATATTGATAAGAAGATAGGTTGAAGGAGAAATCACACGTTTTTTTGGTTTTTTTAACTTTTCTGTTACAGACGTTTTCAGCAGGCAGAAACATGTTTTCGGGACATTAAAAATTACATGGCACTATTTCCTGAAAACCCTTTTTGGCCGTTCCATGACTAAAAATACCGCTCCTGTCTTTGGAACATTCCAGAAGGTGCGTGAAAAACAATCTATACGTGCTCGTACGGAGAGAGACGATTGTAATCGATCATGTCTCCAGAATATTTCACATATGCGTGTGAAGCACAGTACACGCGTGAAAAAGATGGATACACATAGGAGAGAATTCAAAACGATTAGTGAGTGAAATTTTTAGGGATTTCTTTAAAATGAATAGTGCTTCCTTTTTAGTTCAAGAAAATTACTATTATGTTAACGGGTAGTAAAAATTAAAATAACATGAATTTAAGATTTATTAATAATTAATGAAAACATAATATTTTTAGTCTTACAATTATACGAACAGAATATAAAACCTTGCTCTTAGTAGAGAGCGACCTTTATATTTAACGTGGACTAGTTGGAACGAAATTAAAACGAAATACGGTATAATTCAAGTAAACAATGAAAGAAGAAAACTTTATGCTAACACAAAACTTTATTAAGCGTTGTTAAAAGTAAGGGCCTTTAATTATTTTAAGGGCGAACATTGCCTTCCAGAGCCACCGGTACTGCAATGAGGTTATCAGCCCAGTAGATAAAATAAAACGTCTTTATAACTTTACACCATACAATGCGTGGTTAGGGTCCATGGCTGCTGCGTCGCGGGTCATGGGTTCGATTCCTGGACGAGGAACAATATTTGTAGTAAAACACCATTTTGCGTGCGCAGATGAAATCAACACATCTGGCAATACCCAGAAGATATCGCCGTGGACAAAATCGACCAGGAGGACTTTTTACCGGAACATATTATGCATAGTATACAGGAAATGACCACCATCCTCTCTTAAATACCAATGCATACTACGTAGCTTCAACTCTGTATGTAATATTCAATAATGCAGTGGAAGTATTGAGGTAAGCAGGGAGTTCAACTATTTTGGTGACTCCTGTATGATGTTATTTTAGTTGTATGCTTGTGGGCTTTTGCTACAATTTCCAGGTGTACTTGTTTCGCGGGTGAAATATGTTATGCTTAAATTTTTTGATTAGTACGAGTTTAAAAAAGTCAACATAATTTAATACTAAAACCACTGTCTAATTTAGTCCTGGACTGCTTAGTTTGGTAGTGCATATACTACACATACTGCACAAGAAACTGCACAAGTGGCTGTACAAGACGGTGTACAAGACACTGCACACGGTGCTGCACAAGACAGTGTACAGGATAGTGCACAAGGCGATGCTCAAGATGTTGTACAAGACACTACACAAGGCGTTGCACAAAACGGTGTACAAGACACTGCACAAGGCGCTGCACAAGACAGTGTACAAAACACTGCACAAGGCGCTGCACAAGGTGCTACACAAGACAGTGTACAAGACACTGCACAAGGCGCTTCACAAAACGGTGTACAAGACACTGCACAAGGCGCTTCACAAAACGGTGTACAAGACACTGCACAAGGCGCTGCACAAGACAGTGTACAAAACACTGCACAAGGCGCTGCACAAGACAGTGTACAAAACACTGCACAAGGTGCTACACAAGACAGTGTACAAGACACTGTACAAAACACTGCACAAGCTGACGATACTGCGTAATTTTTTTCTTCAAAATTAAGGCGTGTAAAATTCGAGAGGAAGTAAATCCGCAACCAAATTTGTCTATGCATCATATTATACTAGAGAGTGATCAAACGAGTACATATCATTCTATTGGAACTTTTGATGCAAGATTAAAGAGATTTAGTGTTTTTTTTTGTATAGTGCTTGTTCATTAAATAGAGCTTACATAAAATTTGGGACATTAATCCGTCAGAAGTAATTGACGGAGCCGAGGTTTCGCCCTCTCTTTTGTTGCTTTCGCGCCCAGGGTAATGATCAAAGCCGAGGCTCCCTCACGGGAACCCATATGTTAATTACCCATGTTTCGGCTGAGTGCCCTAAGCGCTCGGCCACTTTTCAACCCGGTGAAGCTTTAAAAGCCTTCGGGCCAACAATGGCAATCAGACATAAATAAAACAAATTTGTCCTTTCTTATTTCTAGATTCATTATGATTTTCAAGTTAAATAAAATATCTTGGATTTTATTTAAAGTACTTGTTTTCGTTAAATATGATAAATTATTCTATGAACTGATCAGCTGAAGCCTAATTAAAGAAGATTTTTTGTTTAACTAAAATAATCTTAAAGATTTTTTTAAATATTTAAATGTTATCTTCAAAAAACCTAGTTTCAGAAACTATCAAAGTTTAAATAGATTTATTTTATTAGTATTTTAACAATGGTAGAGTTACACTGCAGTTTGTTTCTAGCTGCAGAATGAATGGGTGGTTGACCGGGGTAGAACCACGCCCTAAGGGGTCAGGGTATCATAAAATATCAGCATAATGCTAATGTGTTTCGTCCGGTGAGTGTAGAGATCCGGAGACTTTTATTATTACTGGTCACGAGGCATTCCATCTCAGGCCTCAAGCATAACAACGAATCTGCATTATGGTTCCTTGTCAAGGATGGATGTAGATGTCATGGAACTCAGGAATCATGTACCAGCCGGTGAACTGTGTGCTCGTTTAGTACTCTCAATGTAATAAAAAAAAGATCCACATTTTCGTACATTAAAATCACCGTTATAAGTTGTTACTATTAAATCCACTATAAGTTTTTTCAACAACAACACTTATTAGTAAATCAATTATAAATTAAGAACGCGCTAATTAATATAGCCAATTTAAACTTTAAAAATTAGATTTTGTTTAAGGTAAGTAAAAATTTTAGAGCAGTATGTATGTATTTATCCTACATTAAGTATATTCTCTTTATTTTATGTCATATCTATGTCTGAGTTGGATATTAAAAATTAATCCAGTCCTTTGAAATGCTGTCTTAATACACGACAGATTACTTTGATGAACGGCACGTGTACAATAGAAACAAGTTTCAATCTATCTCGCAAACCCATTCGTTCATTCATATTGTAACTTGACCAACTGTCTAAATATATATGTATAAATATAATATAAAATACATAAATTATGATGATGATCAAAGTATTTTATAGGCCTACTGGTACTAAATAATTTAATGTACTAAGCGCAAATACTTTATCCATGAAAATATTATGAAACGTAAAAATATGTATTTACTTACTTATTAATTACATATAAATATATATTTACGTACTGTTGGATTCCCCAACATTTTATATGTTAAAACTGTGTTACGCTTGTCCTTCCTAGAAAAAAGTGTAGTACAAGCGTCTACAATCTCTCCGAGTTTTTCTTGCAATAAACCCAGAAGCTTATGGTAAACGCCCCAATATGGTCCTTCGAGCTAGATTTGAACCAACGACCCAACACGTACATACTTACTCCATAATTATAAATAATATGTATTTATAATTTTGGGGTAAGATTCAATAACAAAGACCAGTTCTTAATTCCATAATGTGTGACAAAGGAACTACGGCATTATATGAAGGACCCTCGAAAAGATCCAATGGTTAATACTTCACTTCTATGATCAAACCGTTCGCATCGGCTTGTAGATACTAAGTGAAACGGCTCGGTTTAAGTTTCAAACAGTTTGTATCAAATACTTCGAAAACATACGTTTCTAATATACCTGGTTTAAACTCTAGAATGTCTCAAAATGCTTTCGCATAGGATAAAATTACGCTTATGTCTACAATCTACCCGTTTGAATTAGATTGTTAGACCAATATTGGTATCAAAATAATTTTATATAATAACATTATTGATATAAAAACAGGTGTTTTTAATCATTGCTCAAAACTGTTTATCAAATAATTATATATATGTACGTAACCACCTTAAATTAAACAGTCTGCGATAGCACTATGTCATATGTAAGAGCAATGACAAAACCAAATAAAAAATATATTGTAACAACAAAATTAGTAAAACACCTATTACAAACGTCATAAAGGGATTGTAAATCCTACATGGCGATTAAACGGGAGTTAAAAAAAACAGACAAGAAGTGTTCACGATCTCATCATGTGTTTTGATTATTAATGACATGTTAAAAATTCGTGTTTTATATAGCATCGACGGATTTATATAGCAACTATGGGCTTATATAGCATCTACGGATTTATATAGTATCTGTATCATCACAAATCACTAGTAAAAAGTCTAAAATATTTTAAAACTTCAAGCGTATACGTGCGGTGCAGTCAATCGAAAAGTAAACAAACATGTTAACGTTGCGAGTTCGTTAGGATGCCGATGTGTTTCTATTGATTAGTTTATAGATCAGCTTAATTATTTCTAATACCTTTACCATAATTCACAACACAATAAATGCTTCCATTCCGACCTTCCGCCCTCAGCGGAACTAGGATGGGCAAAAATAGGTATAAGTTAGTCTTACTATAAGTTTTACTATCAAAATTTAAATTCATTAGTGCAGCAAATAGAGTTCGTTAGTGTTTAATCGTAATTCTGTTCCAAAACATTGTTCTGGCGTAAAATAATATCATAAGAATTAGCAGAGCATTCTTCAATGGAAAAATATGAATGTATATCTCGAATATTTGTTAAGGATGAATGTGGGTGCTTTGTGGATTTTGTAATCCTTAGTTTCATAAAAAAATACTACCAGCTATTATTTTAATATTGTTAGGTAAAATATATATACGCTATTGGGTGGAAATTTTTCCATTATCTTCTAACAATATTGTTACTGCGAAATGAATTGATCAAAGCAGCCACAATGTACACAAAGTAATGACCTTGAACTTAATACATTACAACAATATCAATATGCCAATAACCTGATTATTGTGCAATTTTAATGGAACCAGACGATGAGTCACGTAACACTGAACTAAACTAATTGTGATTTTGCACGTTCATAACGTTTGCTCGTGCGAAATTACGAACGACGTCGTAGATTAAATTCATTAATTGATTTCGTAAAAATATCGAAATAGCTATTCTATTTTATATTAAATAAATATTTGTGTGCCGCTAAATTTTAGATACGTACCTAGTCCGGTCATAAGTTCTGTTACAAAAGAAAATGCTTTTTTAATGAAGTAATGTTATTAAAATTTATACCTATGCATATGTATATTTATTAGTCTTAGCAAAAATAAAAAAATATTCTATTCGAAATGGCCACCTTTGTCTTTTATACAGGCCTTGAATCTGTTTGGCCACGAATCTATGGATTTACGCATTGTTTCCAAGGGAAATTTCGCCACTACTTGCTCCAAAAATTTTTTAAGAGACTCAATGTCGCCGTGTCGTTTAGAGCAGGCCATGTCCTCTAAAACTGACCATAATTTGAAGTCTAAAGGGTTGAGGTCTGGCCTAAATGAGGGCCAGTCTTCAGCTCTTATAAAGCCCGGAACGTTGGTTTCAAGTCAGGCTTGGGTAGTTCATGCCTTGTGCAGAGTACTGCTGGAAAGTCCACGGTATATTTTTAAAAAGTGTATTGCTGAGAGGTTTCACAACATGATTTAAGACTGTACACTTTGGGTGAAGTTTTCACTCCTATTTCACAAAAATTTAGTTTTGTGACTCCTTGATAAGACACGCCCCACCAAACCGTCACTGATGCAGGATGATGACCACGTTGTACCTTTCCGACCACTTGAGCAGAGAGCTTTCTTTAGAACTATGAGCGTACACTTTATCATTAATCACTTTATCTTCATCATTAACAGCCTTTTTAGTTCTAACATCACGCGGCCGCCCCGATCTTCTCTGGTCTTCAAGAGGGGAAGTGTTGTTGTATCTGTTGATAGTACGATATACGAACATAGGCTGATACCAAGCTTTTGAAGTGTCTGATATATGACCGACGGCTCCATATTGTGCAAGGCGATCACTGCAATCCTATTTTCTTTAACACCCCATTCCATATTGTTATTTGATAATGAACACGAATATGTGAAATGGCGCAGAAACTAATTAAACGTATATAAGAGCTATATACACATATAATCCTGCTGACCTCGTTTCTACCGTCTATTTCTCTACTCTTTTCGTATAATTATGTATATGTAAAAAAATTGTATATATAAAATTATGTATACGAGATTCAATATACATCAAAGAAAGGGTCTCTTACAAGATACACACAGTCTCCTTTGCCCAAAATTAACGTTTCATTGAACTAATTGGATTGTCTTGAAAGTACGTACTCAACCAATATGAAATAATTCATTAGAAATTTCAGTTATTTAATGTACCGTGTAATCTATGAAATATATCATTACGTTCAACTGGAGGTCTATATATTTCTTTTTTTTTTATGTATATTGTTCTGTTTGTCTTTTGACCTCTACATTTTTAACGAAACAGACTCGCGAGCGGGGGCCCGCTGAGTAGGGAGACAACGGCGATGCTGGCACGAAGAGCGGCTGGCTACACCACCGCTGAGCTCCGATCCCTGTAAACGAAGATCGTCGACGACTACAGAGAGAGGGCGAATGCGGTCCGAGGGCCCCTCATAAGGAGCTTCGAGCCTCGGCTCGGATAGGTCGATTTTGACCAGCCAGGACACGAACTGAAAGTTGATTCGGCCCCCAGGAAAGACAACGCCGCACTCGCCGGTGAGTCCAGTGAAGTGTAATGTTTGAGTGTGTATATTTCTTATTATCGAGTAGTAAGCAGGGTGATCTAGGCTATAATTCAAAAATTTAAGTTTAGTACGGACAGCGAGTTTGCGTCTACGAAAGTACCACTCCTTTAATACGTAGCGTAATGAAACAATGATTCCTCTATGTTTCGTATGGCGAATGAAGGAAATCAGAGGCCTAAATATTAAAAAAACCACTCGATCTTAGTTCACAGTAGTGAAAACAGATGAAGGTGTAATAAAAATATCTGAACCTTCCTCCAATCTTATTGCACATGCATTACATCAGAGTGATCTGTACTTTAAAGTGACTATAAAGCCTGTAACACTACGCCGTCGGCGTGTGGCGTTTGGATCATTGTGCGGCTTGTTTTGATTTGTGTTAATGTTCTTTCATGATTGTGGGCTCAAGGGATGAAAGTATTCCCATCAGGCGAACCTGATGGTAAGGGATGTCTGTTGTCTAGGACATCAAAATTCAACACGATAATTGATTAATGCAGATGATCAAATGAAAATGTTATGTTACCACTGAATATTAAGATGGATTGAAAAACTTGTAACCACTACGATCGATTTTGTTTTTTATGACCTTTCCATTAATCCTTATTAATAATTTATCAATTTATTATTAATAAAGAAATTGTTTCAGTTCCGCATTTTATTTTTTGATATATGCATAGCGTACAGCATATGATATATACGGCAATGACGAATATTGGTGAATGGTTTTGAAGTCAGCTCAAAGATAATAATTATTCATAATGAATTATTCATATGCGTGGTTCTATCGCCAAACGCAACCCCCTCGCGAATGACGTACAAACTATGTAGGTTATTGTGGGATGAGTTGTTTTATCATGTTCAATATTGTTACAAAACTTTCTATCAATTTTCTGAGCTTAATTGTGTGACATAATTAAAGGCGTCTGTATGGAAATGTGACTATAGATTTATTTCATACAATGCAATAATAATAATCAACAATATCATCAACATGATTATGCTATCATGATTTGAATAGGAACCTCAATAAACTGAATTATAAAAAGTATTTAGCTAATTTGAACTAATTAATGATAGATAAGCATCAATAGCCTAATGGTTTAGGGTATGATCTGCTTTTCTGAAACTTTAGATCGTTGTATACAATTCGCCATTCGACTATTGTACTAAACCATTCCCTAGCACAAGCATTTAAGATTAGTATTTGAGTTTAATATTCAGCTAATACGTCGTTCTCTCTTCTCTATTTTAATATGTTCGATTCAAATAATAATCTCTTATTACCAAATTGGCTATGTTTACTTACTAGGTTAAATATTTAGGCAATTATAACACAAAAAAAAATCGATGGTTGGCACGCGAAAAAAGCCACGCACAACTACTCTGTGGAATCAGTTACGACTTAGGGACCTACAAGAAAAGAGTCTAGTCTTTCCTTTTTTTCCTTTCTTTAAGGCCTTCAGCGCATTTGGGACTCCTCTGATGTTGTTGTTCATGGGCGGCGGTGATCATTTATCATCGGGTGGGCTGCTTGCTCGTTTGCCACCTACTCTATAAAAAAAGGCCTATTTCCTTCCATACTTCTGTGGAAAGGTTTTTACTGAGCAAGTGTCATCATATGACTATATTGCCACTTACCATCAGGTATATATGTAATAGCAGTCAAGCATTAGCCACGTCTTGATCAATAAACTGTATCGTAAATCTGGAGGTATAATTAAAAATTCATCAATATTCATTTTAGGTATTACTTTATTTTTTTGTTTTAATATCTAACATGTCTTCGTAGTGAATTTGGAATGACGCAGATTACTAAATGATTTTGAAATCGGCTTAGACCTAATTATTCACAATGAATTATTCATAATCGCGGTTATCTCGTCACACGCAACCCCGTCATAAAACTTGTTATGTATTTTAAGGCAAATAATGAATATGAGATGAGGTGTTAGGATATGCGTGTAGATTTTATAATGTCTCCATTGATGGCCAATCCCACCGCCTACGTCTTTGCTATCTAGAGGTGCACAACCTTTTCAAGAATAATTTTAACAACTTTTATTACTACAGTATGAAACGATTTCCAATGCGATGAAATCTCCTCCCTTTAGATTGCGATCCTAGTCGAGGTTTAGTACCTCCTTATGAGGGGCCCTCGGATTATGTTATCGGCCACCTCTATTGTCTTCGATGTTCTTCGTCTACAGGGGTCAGAGTGCAGCGGTGGAGCAGCAGCCGTCTTTGCGCCATCTTCGCAGCATCGTCACTGTCTCCCTACTCAGCGGGCCTCCCGTTCGCGAGTCTAATTAGATAAAGCTGTAGAGGATCTCTGACCAACAGCAATTCTGACACAAAAAGAAAAAAACGATGAAACCAAAACCCAGCTAGAAACTGGTTATAACTTTAATTGGTCGGCTCACTGAATATTGTAAAATTGCAGCATAACGCTGCAATTAATCGCACGGTAAATATGAGAATAAGAGACCCGAGGACTGTTTTATGCGACTACTGCTTTACCTGCGTCTCCTATGGTATTGTAGATGTTCATGTGGATTCAGAGGTAATCACTACGGTCGGGCAAAGAAAATTATGTTGCTATCTACCGTTTTGATCATTGTCGCCAATAGAGCAACACTGCGTTGACGGGATTTTAAATATGTTGTCAAACAGATAATTTATCAAATATATCGACTTAACATGAAATTTTATTTGTTGGTATCAGAAAAATTACAAAACGGTTAATATTTGCATAGAAGTCGCGTCAAAGTTTATCCGGATGTGTTAAGGTGATGCGTTTGGAAGAGTATACGCAATGTATTCCATATCGATGGTATACGCTTGTATAGTCCTATATTTGAAGAGCTGAAGGATGGCGAATGAAATACGGAAAAATACATTTGCTATGTATTTTTTGAAAATAAGGGTGAGTTTCCTTTGCATGAACGACGATTGTCATTTGAACGATTATATAAGGAAGTTACAATTTGAACATGGACTGCCGTGGTGAAATCTATATTTTGCGTGTCGTTGATTATCCTTTGAAATTATCCAATACTACAAAGAGAGCATGGCGGAAGCTATTTTGCATCACCTGTAACCAAATAATTTACGAGCAACATTAAATGACCATGAACAGTTTACAAGATAAATTTAAATGTTGGTAAATAAAATAATGATCCATCTTATTTATAACTTTTACATATTTATTACTCTCATTATATTATTTAGGATGATTTCAGACCAGATAACATTTTTACAGGTTTTCACATTGGTTATAACGTCGGTTTCTTAATTAAATTCGTCGGACCGCATCGTATAATTATCAAATTAAGCGTTCTTTACAACATTGTAAATGACCTTTGCGTAATTTATAGTAACCCGCTTGGTTCAGTGATTAGAGCAACCGGCAGAGTGAATCCTAGATACAATACTCGGTTAGGGGTTCTGTGCTCCCTCCACAGCCTAATTCAATAACTGTACAAAATGAAAAGTTTTATGTGTTTATTAACTTAACTTTATTATATTAATAAAGTTAAGTTAATAAACACCAGTCAATCATTTTTTGTTTTTATTATTATTATTATTATTTGTTTTGTTATATAATCAATAGCACTCCATTTCTATACAGTATTTTAACGTTATGTTACACGTTACTTAAATCTCATTTTCACTTTACATAATGAACTGCAAGTGTTTGCGTAAATAATAATTGATCAAACACTTGCAGCACTTTTATCTGTTGACCGATAAATCACATTAGTAATTATCACAATGGTAGAGCCACGCTAAATCTTGTTTCTAGCTACGGCAGAATGGGTCGCCTCGATGGGAAAGGTCGACGCTCTCGCAAATGACCAGCATAAAATTGCAGAAAGCTGCTGTGTTTTGTATTGCGAGTTTAGGGACCAGGAGGCCCAGTTGCTGGTATCGAGGTATTCCATCTCAGCCCTCAGGGGTAGGAAGGCATGTTTGAGTGATGTCATAAGTCTTTGTTGAGTTGTGTTGAGTTTGGATGCTGTATATGGACCGCAATCATCCATTACCAGTAGGTGAACTATATATTCTGTTGGTGGTCTTCGCGTGAAGAAAATAACTATGAACTTTGTCACGAGGACATTATCCTTTAAGTAGTGTGGGAATTTGTTTTAATTTTAAATATTGTATTAGACCTTTTTTATAAATTTATTTAAATATAAATTTATATATTTTTATTTCTATTTTATTCATAAATTTTTAATATTTTAAATTTCAGGTATAATTTACTTAGTAATTCGAATACTAAAATACATTTTATTACAATGCCATTATGCACATTTCCATTGTTCAAATAAATTTATGGATCTTCAAGCAGAACAATAAACACGCCTTATTATAGAATATTCTTTAGCGACAAGATACTTTGTTTGCAATTGTTTAACCGTTCAGCTGTTAACAATACGGGGTGCAGTTCTTTTGTTAACAGTTCCCTCCATTTTCTGTGGTAGACAGTATTTAATAGTGTAAATAATTATATTCCAGGTTGTGGTCATAAGCGAAAAAAAATTTCAGGAGATTCTTAGCGAGTCTATGCGGGAAAATACCCCTTTTAAAAGAAGAGAAGGCACGTGGGGTTTATGAGAAAGAGAAAAGAGGACGTTCTTCTCTTGGAGATCACTCAGTCGTATCGTCGTCATCATTCGGAAACTTCACCGACGACAATAGTATCAACACAAAGTATTCGTGTATGGTAAAAAATTACGAACATAATGCACAGTCGTGGATTGCCAAGACGGTGAGGATGGAATTTAGAATTCTAACATAATGTATAATGTGATACACTTTGATTAGTATATCACTGTCTTTTCTGAATTATTCAGTATGCCCGGGAAGAAAAGCAGCTAGCACTTATATCTTTTATTTTTGTCTAACAAACCGTGCGAGAACATGAAACGTATGAAAACATAGGAAATTTACTTAAATGCATTGTATAATATATTCGAATAGGGAGAGAAGGTCGGTTTTTCTATCTAGGTTTTTTAGTGTTTTATTATTAGAGGTGATATGAGTACTCATTTCACTTTAGCTTCGCTATTCTTCGATCTTATTGTTTATGCATTGTCAATAAGATCGGATTAGGCTAGACAATGGCGAATGAGTGCCTCTATGTTTGAGCAAATGCTTACGGTACAACCCGCACGACTAATGTTGCTTGAGGTTGGTAAAAAAAAATATTAAAATATTGTTTTATAATGGTAATAATCCCAACTTTATTTTTATGTAAAAGAATATAAATGGTACTTTAGGGTTCTAAGTACATTTTAAAATTACGCTTCCATTACGTTTAAAAAAGTTAATAATATTCGTTAGTAGACTGGATGGATTAAAATCGTATAATAATCCGGCAGGATTCTTTTCAAGAGATTACGAGTACAAAGCTAATGGACCAAAGGAAAAAAAAGCATCGGCTCTTACCGTTTGTAAAATAATAACCATTTTAAATTGTAAAGAAAAATAGAGTTAAATTAGCATGACATGGGATTTTATATAAAATCAGTTTATAGAAAATCCAGTTCCATGGCTTTTTTATTCTTTTTGTTTGATTTGTTAACGTATTCATTACTTTTATACTTTTCCATTCCATTTTTAAATTTGTTATGACAAATTCAATTTATGGTTGATTTCGATCTTTCTGGTTATTGCCAGATGAGATCAATTGTACAGAACATTTCCCAACCCATTCGTGTAAAAAGAGAGGTATTTGCTCGTCGTCTCCTTCACTAACCCACTGTAATTCATGTTCAATAACATCGGTGTTCATATCAGATCTCTGTTTAGGTCCCCATAAGTTTGTATCTGTAATCACTGTCATAAGTTGGCAACATGAGTTAACTTGTCATTGTCCACGATGTAACCCTGACGCAAATTTGCGGGATGCATATACAATATATATTTGATTCAAGGCAGTCTCAATGATACGTAGTTTGAAGTTGAAATACACACTCTAGTATCGGCTTGCTAGGAGTTTTGTGCAGTTCCGACAACCATTTTTCTATATTACTTTTGAAATGGACCAGTGAAACGGGCAATTCATTGATGAAATCATGTTTGGATGAATCGTTAATTTGGAACATATTTATTAGAACATATTAATTGTATTGTAATTCGAAAGTCTTAGAAAAGAATTTACTTGAGGCAAGAAAATTTTAGAAATTAGGAAAATTTTACGTAACTTAAGGATACACCACCTTATTACACAACATATTAGATCTAAACGATCAGATGAACGCTAGAAATCAAGGGCCTGTAGTTGAAGATCAAGAATCTCAGCTGAGTTTAATACAATATTTCTTAATATTTTGTTTTGTTGTAAGATATTAACCAATTCTATCTGTGGGGCTAACACTTTTGGTTCTATACTTGTTGTCAGCACTTTGGCTGATCTGCTGGGATGGTGGCTCAGGACCTCGGCATACATCCCCCCCCCCCCACCAAGATTTTGACCTGACCCATGCATTAACAATAGGAAGAAAGATAAAACTAGTTTGTTTATGAATTCTCTTAAAATAAACTTAAACAGTATCTTCTATTACATTTTCATGATATTCGTATTCATTAAAATTGATAAAACTTCTGTTTTATAGTAACAACAGTCTTTTAATCTGCAAGAAGCTAATGAATA
Organism: Teinopalpus imperialis; assembly: GCA_029286865.1. NCBI lineage: Eukaryota > Metazoa > Arthropoda > Insecta > Lepidoptera > Papilionidae > Teinopalpus > Teinopalpus imperialis. The sequence continues at coordinate 8,504,566 of JAGSMU010000015.1, forward strand.
AAAGATCACGTATTGTTCGATTAATAGTGATCAATTATGTTTTGTTCACTATGTATACTTAAGGTACAGTTATACTAAATTTTAGATATTTAGTGATTCATTAGTGGACTAAATTCATTAGTAGGCTAACGATAACGTTTAATTAAGATACTTTTGCTTTGAATTTCTTTTTTAGGATTCTGTATAACACGATTGTAACACTTATGTAATCATCTTGGTCTCCTATTATCTGTCGGTAACAGATATTTCTCTCAGAGATTATTTCACATAAATAATTGAAATTTGTTTTAATCATAAAAAAGCTGTGACATCTACATTCATCGTTGACAAGGAATTATAATGCAGATGCGTTGTCACCCTTGAGGACTGAGATAGAATGCCTCGTCACCAGTAATAAAGGTCTCCCGATCCCTGCACTCACCAGACGAAACACAGCAGCATTATGTTGCTATTTTACCCTGGTATTCAGTGAGGGCGTGGTCCTGCCCCGATCTAGCTGACCTTATTCTGCAGCTAGAAATAAACTGCAGTGTAGCTCTACCACTGCTAAAACCGGATTTGCCTTTCGGCTGTCTGAAGTCAGTCACAGTAACACAGTTTCATAAACAAACTGCGCCACCACGGGGCATTGTTTATACAAGTTCAATATTTTAACATTCAAAAACGAAAACTAATATTTATGCTTCGTTAAGTCCATAGCGGTCTTAGGGTATTTATTTGTTTATATTAAACTATCAACAGAATTACAAGTGTTTAACTTCATAATTGAAATATTAAAATACACAATATAAAAAAGCACTTAAGGTGTGCGACAGAAAATATGAACTCATAAGACATTAGTGACGTACCATTCCAAGAATTGACGCTAATAGCATTTGTTTGAAAGCAAGAAACGTAAATTAATATTTTTTTTATGTACTTTTAGATATATCAACAACATAAACAACAAGAAAAAAGCCTTATATATGTAATTATAATATATTTTTTTTAATAAATTCAGATAATTATTATCTTTTATTTATAATAATGAAGTCGCAGCTTCGTGATTATGTCTAATAGAAGCAACAAAGTATGTTCCAGGACTGGTTTGTATAATCCTGACATCTATAAGAATGAATTACGGCTTGCTGCTAAACGGTGAGTACAGGTAAATTTATGTCATCGAGAAAAAAGTGAAACGTTACCATGCGAAGAAAATTGCTGGTTTAAAGAAATCAAAGAGCAGTTTTGAAAAGTGTGAATAGTTCCGAACTGGAAATTGTCCTGAACGCAAAGAATCCATATAACTAAAGGTGCCACTATTAATACAAGTAAAGTTACTATTAAATTATACTTAAAAAGACTTACTTTCTGACATTAATGTTTCAATTTGTCATTAATTAATGCAAAACTATTGAACCTACAGCCAAAATAAATTACACGTATATCAATTGAAATAGAGCGATGGCAGACCAGTGTTTAAACGCTAGCTTTTAATTCACGGTACGCAAGCAATTTTAGTACGATTCCGGGTCACGGATCCAATGAACTCCAGCGCCCACGCATTATAATGTCTAATAATAATAGCGATATTAATTTAGATAATCCTTAGTCAGAAGTAACTGACCGAGACGAGGTTAGGCCCTCTCGGGCATCCTCGAGTCGGACGCTCTCGCGAAACAGGATAACGGTCCAAGACGAGGCTACCTCTAGGAAGCCTGGCTACCCATTAATAGAGGCCTCGACTGAGCGCCATAAGTCCGGTCACCTCTCAACCTGGTGAAACTGTGAAGGCTAACAGAGACCATCAGCCCGAAAAAATAAAATAAAAAGCGATAATGAAATTGTTAATTTTTTTTTACTGCTTTGAAACCTGCATGAAATAAACTGATAAATATTTCCATGAAATGTAAAGTCCTCAAATACTCAGAAGACTGTTCCAACACTCTTTTTAGAGAGGTGGTCCCACAATGTGATTTACATAAACAGACTGACATAATCAGACTGTTTACTTGTGTATGTTACTGACTTTACATTTTTCACTCGTACAAATGTGGTACAGTATTAGATTTTTATTTTTAATGAATGAATGAATGAAATTTAATCAATAGAAGAATTTTTTATTAATGAATCCATCGCACCAACCGAAGTATCTCTCCGTCGAAGGTTGACTGGAAGAGAATGCCTCAAGTCATTAAATCCGCCCTTTGGGCGCGGTCAGAATAACAACAAATTTAAATAAATAAATATATCAGTATACAGTTTTATAATACTACACAAAAGTTTTCTATATATATTCGAAAAATTTCTTTAATAAGTTTAGATATTTTGTTTCTCTTTCATATTCGACTACCGCCGCAATACATTTTTAAGACACGTAAGTGTAATGAACGAACACACAGATTTGAAGATCAAAGTGAATATAAATGTTTATAACCATGTCAGCCGATCAATTTCAAAGAAACGTCAATAGTTTAATGGTTCGAATCCGACTTTTCCCCAAGTCTCGAACCATCTCATAGAACAAACATTTATAGTTTGTTAACAGGTTAGTAATGTTAATGTCATATATATCATAAGAGTGGTATAGTCAGGCTGCAGTTTGTTACTAGCTGCACCATGAATGGAACGTCTCGACCGGGGTAGGACGACGCCAACTTGAAAGCAGCGTATTGCTGATGTTTTTCCACTTGAATGTGGGGAACCGAAGACCCTTATTGCAAGTGGCAAGGCATTCCATATATGTCGGCTTTTGTCCCCCCACAGTGGCAGTTTCACATATACTTAGCACTAATTAAACATGTTCACACGCAAGGTGTTAGCGTAAATGATAACTAAACATTAGTTACTAAGCTCGTAAAAGATCAGTAAATTTATATTCTCACAGAAAAAGTTTCCTAGATATATTTTTCAAAAACAGTTGCTTAACTGTTTTACAATGTCTTAGATTGAATCACCAATAGCCTATTATGTTATGCAAAAGTTAATGTTGCAATTTGGAGTCGGCCGTTAAACCATCTCCCAGCACAAGCATTCAAGTTTAGTTTGTGGGGTTACCATCAATACTAGTGACGAGGCATTACATCTAAAGCCTTAGGGTTGACAACCCATCTGCATTATGATTCCTTATGATAATGAATGAACTGTCATGGGCATGAACTCGCTTAGCATCAAGTGAACTGTGCGCTCGTTGTGCTGTGTGCAATTCGGACAACATTGCTAAAATTAATTAATATAAATAAATTTTATCTCCTTATCATATTCAATGACGCGACGATTGGACAATTCAGTGACGGCAGATATAATGTATGAAGTGTCCACAAACAATGAGATTTTTTGTCTCTTGCTCTTTTTTTTTTTTTGTTACAGTAATACAAGGTAATGCAAATGCGTGAAACGGACAGTGGTGGATTGCCAACCGTTAAGATGATGAGAATTAAATTTCGAAATCTTATCCCGCGCAGATAACATCGTCAGGTATAATAACCAAAAGATATCATCATGGTCGAAATCGATTAGAAAGAAATCATCACTATTGGAAAACACAAACATAAATTAATTTGTGTGGTTTATAAATACTATTTGTAGATGATCATTGACGGATATGACGCCGTCTTCTATCGGGCGACTCTCCGAGGTGGCTGATAGGGGAACGTCTCCGAGACATGGATGATACCGGGAAAACTGGCTGGGTTACTCCCTAACCCTTGGAACATAACGAGCCCAAAAAACGCCCGAGGTACTTCTTGGGCAACGTGGAGAGCTTTGAAGGTTTGTGACTGCTCGCGTATGTATAGAGACCCAGTGTTTCCTCACCCGGTCCGTGGGCTGGACTTTTTCGTGGCCAAGAATCTTATTCTTGAAAATGCACAACTCCTCACTCGACCTGATACTGATGTGTTAGGTCGAGGGCCAGGTAATCTGTCAGACAGGAAAACCTAGTGACAAAGGAATTTTTTATACTGTATTATACTGATTTATTAATTTTTTGTACCTTTGTGAAAGATAAAAGATAATAAATAAAATAATTAATAAATAATAATCGAAAATTAGTAAGTAATTAAACAGCTTAATATACAGAATATACGGAAGTAATTATTTGTTTTAATATTTTTTTATGTAATTTACTTTAGTAATATTTCTTTAGGGCTTAATAATAGTTAAAATATTATAATTTAAAGAGACAGTTTCTTCTGTATGCGGCACGAATGGTTCGGCTCTGGTTGGAAGGGTAACGCACTAAATGAATACCACATTAAAATAGCAACATTACCCTGAAGTGCTTCAGCTTGTGAGTGTAGGGATCCGGAGACCCTGAGGACTGGTCACTAGTAGATGAGTAGACAGGGGTGATAATGCATTTGCATTATGATTTCTTATAGCAGAATAGGGGTGTGGCGCAAACAAACATCACGTGAACTGTGGGCTCGTTTGTCACACTCTAGACATAAGAAAAAACAAAATTTCGTATATTATTCGAAGTTCAAAAACGGCTACGAACCATTTTATTCCGACCTCCGGTCTCAGTTCACCCTAATAATCTTCTTATCAGTCAAATGACGTGACCTATATTAGATTGAACGGAAAACTGCTGACAACCAGTGTCACAAGCTCAATCAAATCCTTATAACCCTAAAGGTTTGTTCGTGTATAATATATTATATTATATTATAATATATTATATTATATTATAATATATTATATTATATTATCGTGTATAATATATTCTAAAAATTTCAACGGATTCCTAGGTTAGGATAAAATACGTTATTATGACCTTATTAAAACTTAATTTTACACAATTTGCAATTCAGTTAATATTATACAGTAAAAAAGACATTACACGTTATAAATGGGTAAACAGGTTATGATAAAAGAAATCTAAGTATATGGTTACTAAACATTTGACTGTCTGCCTATGACGACATCTTCTTATCGCTACATCCCCATACTTTATCGGGAGCATTTTAAGTCTAAAAGAGCTGTACCTACCGCAGTACATAAGGCGCGATTAAATATCCGCCATAGCAGGTAAACGAAGTTAATTAAAAATATTATTAAACCTTTAACTAATTCATTATCATTCGACGCTCTGCTGCCTGGCAGTTTGAAATATAACACTGAATTACGACACTGATCAAACGCTGAGCAAATTTTTTTACAACGTTGGAACCACAATGCTACCAGTTTCTAGTTGTAGTACGAATGGGTGGGCTCAAGTGGAGAACAACCACACGCTCCCAGAAAATCAGCGTGATATAGTTTTTTTTTTATAACCTTAAAAGTAACATACGAACACACAGTTGACCTGATGGTAAGTGATTCCTGCGGCCTATGACATCTACATTCATCAATGACAAGGAATCATAATGCAGATGCGTTGTCACCCCTGGAGACTGAGATGGAATGCCTCGTCACCAGTAATAAAGGTCTCCGGGCACTCACCAGAGAGACACAGCAACATTATGGTGCTATTTTACGCTGGTATTCTGTGAGGGCGTGGTCGTAACCCGGTTGAGCTGACCCATTCATTCTGCAGCAAAAAACAAACTGTAGTATAGCTCTACCACTGATAAAAAGTCATATAACTATGCTGGTTCTGAGGAGTGTAGAAACCCGGAGTCTCGTAGTGATCTCGTAGCGTCTATAAGTTGGCACAACTTTAATCTTTATTGAGAATGAAGGCGAGATTTTTGTGAGTACACTATGTTTCTTTTTTCCGATAATATGTCCAACACTAGGCCTGCTGGAAGAGATTTTTATTTCATTAAAAATAACATACTATTCTTATTCTGGTTTCCATGCTTTGTTATAAAAGTTGAATAAATAAAATAAATATATGGAGAAGGCTGCATTTATCTGGCGCTGATAGCAATATCGATCAGGTGAAATATGTTCTTAGATTAAAAGCATATATTATATATAAATAAAACTTTAGATGTGTATGTGCAGTTAATTTGGAAGTTACTTAATAATAATAATATTCATTTATGCGTTTTGGCACATATAAATAGCAAAATCAGGAGCAGTAAAAACAATTAAACAAATAAGTAAAATACTTTTACCTAATCAAGAAAGAAAAACAAAAAATAAAATAAATGGAAGACAATATGGAAACCTGTTGAGCACCAAATAAAGAAAATGAACTCAGGTACTGTTGTGACTTAGGGTCAACCCTGATTCCGTGAAGCTTACACAAGAGAAGTGGCGGTCTTCATTTTATATACTTCAATGAAAAAGTAATAAAATAACAAAAGTAAAAAAAAAATAACAAAAACAACAAATAATAAGAAAATCATACAGAAAAAAAATTAAGAATTATAATATAAAAGTTGACAAAATAAAGTTATTGTAACATTAACAAAATCAAATAACAGAAACAATAGAAAAAGAAAATTTTATATCGGATGCTCACATGATTAATTCATTTGAGTTTGCTGTTGAAGTTGTTAGAGTAAGAGTATATGTTTCGACTTTAAAACAATAACCTCAAATGCAGACATTAATCTGAGATTAAGAAGATACAACACACCCGGATCTGAAAACCAATAATTCTAGTTGCTCCGATATCGGGCTCGACTGGGAAACGTCGCTCCAGGTAATCTGATGACGCGCTTGTCTCGAAATTAGATAAAATTAATGAGAAAAATTATATGAATAAAACAATCTGGCCATGATGTCTTTTACATTTAGTTTTATAGAAGTCGTGGCGAGATTCTATTAATTTAATTAAGTTGACAGAATATTACGATGCGATCTTTCCCAACATTTGTCATTTCATTGGCGTTTTTGACGTAGATTCAACAAGATTTACCGATGTCAAATATCAACGTATTTTGAAAATTAATTTCAAACTAGTTATTTCTTTGATAATATTTATTGTATGTTTATTTGATTAATAGAATTTAAGTTGCTATAAAAATAAATCTATCTCAATCAGATCAGCCGGAGATAAAAACTTCCACATTTTGCAATAAGCAGGTGTGCGAGTAACGTGTACATCGCCTCGTAGTAATTCCGTATAAATGTACATAACATGAGTGTATAACACTATATAAAAGACTCAATAGTTAATGCCAGCCAGCTGGTAGCCGTTAATACCACCGTTTATAACGAGACATTAAATGCTTTATGATATTAAATGATAAAAAAAAAAGATGACATAACTGGGCAGGATTTATGATAAAATATTTATACTCCACTTCCACAGTTTCCTCTATAGCTCAGATTTATGTATGGATTTACGATTGTGGGATAAATTACACACCTCTTTTCTAATAAAGCTCGTTTGACCTACTCATGATAATAATCTTGATCGCCGCCGGCAATTCTCTGAGTCTGTTTTTCTTCTTTTATTAATCTCAAAGCAGCTGCACGTGGCCGTAAGCTAGTTTAATTTATATTAAATTGTAAGCAAATGGGTCATTTGACCTTTAGATAGCGATCCGAGGCGAGGTCTCGTACCTCCTTATGAGGTGCCCTCGGATCGTATTATCGCCCCCCGCTGTTGTCATCGACGTTCTTCGTTCACAGGGGTCGGAGTGCAGCGGTGGTGCAGCAGCAGTCTCCGCGCCAGCTTCGCAGCATTGTCGTTGTCTACCTACTCAGCGGGCCTCGCGCTCGCGAGTCTAATCAGATAAAGCTGTATAGGTCTCTGGACCAACAGCAATACTCACACACACAAAAAAAAGGATGATTTGAAAATCGTGCTTAATGACACTTTGTGGGAAGAATATATTCAACAGTGAATTATCGGCTTTATCATCATTATCGTAATTTCGCCACATTTTACATTATTTTACAATGGCAGAGCTACGCTGCACACTTTGTTTCAGACCACAGAATGAATGGGTCAGCTCGACCGAGGTCTCACTTCTTCACAGAATAGCTGCTGTGTTTCGTCTGGGGACTGTAGCATCGATGGACCTCCGAGTACCTTTATAACCAGTGACGAGGCATTTCATCTCAGTCCTCAATGATGATAATGCATCTGCATTATGATTCCTTGTCAAGGATTAATGTGAACTGTGTGTTCGTTTGTTACTCTCAATGTAATAAAAACAAAAACAGAAACTCATTGGTATACTGTAAAACATGGCCTTCCACACAAACTACCACAGAGTAAGATCCCGAGTCATCTGCATCCATCGACTTCCAGCAGACTTGCTAGGATATTGCATTACGTAATCCTACACTGCGATGTCCACTCAAGAATCTTTCTATCGTTTTGGTTCTCAGTTCTTCAGATTACATCAAATCTATTTAGAACACATACACATATGAAACATACTTTATTGAAATCCTAACCTTTATGAAATGTTTCGCATAAATTATCATGTCAATTCCATTAAGAGATCCGCTGACTGTGTTAACGCTACAAAGGCACTTCAATTTCAGCGATGTCAACGACATAGCGACGGAAGGTAAAAGGGGGAAAAGACCCCATGAGCTTTGATGTCCGAACCGTAAGCGGCCGACGTATTTAAAAATGTACGATAAAATGTTATGCGCCCTTAATCCAAATCCAAAAAAAGGTGGCTATGTTATTGCTATATTACAGCTGATTTACTGGGGACGCAAAAGGTTGGAGATTTATGTATGTCAGATTAATTATTGAGTGCGAAGTTTCAACACCAGTGTCGTATAAATATATCACACTGATTATAATGATGATTTCCTTCTTGTTGATGTCAATCACGAAGACATGCTCGTAATTTGCTCATGAATAGATGAAGAAAACTGCGTAAACGGAAAGCACTCTGCGGAACTGATCTAATAAGTATTTAATTCTAATCAATAGTAGATTGCTACGAAGATTGTTCTGAAGTTATCTGTATAATTTGATATCCGCAAACCTTTATATGTTATCATATATTAAGATGATGTTACTAGTTATGAAGAGAGTAATAATTTTCACTTATTTCGTTAAAGAAGCGTGAATAGCCTAATTAATGGTTTCGAATACGGTCAGCGAAACTTAAAGTCGTAGGTTCGAACCTGTCATTCGGCAATTGTCGTGAACCATCTCCTAGCACAAGTATTAGCTTAGCTATATGGTGAACGGAAATGTTAGCAAAGTTAATAACACTGATAGTATTGTTTTAAAAAAAAGATTTAAGTCACATGCAACAATATCGGAAGGAGGTTTGGGTGACTCGAAGATAGGATAAGTATAAACACACGTAGAAAGAATCTAATAATTTGTGGTGCCGATAAGTTTGAGTCTCTTGGCTGAAAATTGAACATATCATCCACAAAACTGTAGCCAGGTACTTTGACCGCTATACCGTAAAGACATGTCAATATCAAAACCCATACTAATATATATACATAATATAATGAGTCCGGGAAATGTTACGGGAAAGGTTGTACTGTATCTGGCTAGTTTTGATACTATTAAATAGAAGACAAGCCACGAAAACAATGTGTGATGTATGTATATGGACCTAACGCAGTATCAATAGTACCACAAAAATGGTTCAAGCGTTTTCAGTCCACGAATTTAGTTGTCAAAGATGAAATTTGCTCTGGTCAACCTGTTTCGGAAAAAAAAATTAATAAGTGCAAGCAAGCAAGATCTGGTATATTAGTAGCTACGATATAGCCGAAGAGCTGGGGGTTGTCCAAAATATAGTTTTGACCCCTTTGAAAAAGTCTCGATGTACAAAAAGTCTCGATATTTGGGTGACGTACGAGCTATCTGAAAGAAACCTAATGAATTGTACACTCATTTGCGATTCTCTATTGAAACATAATGAAAGCGAACCGTTTTTGAAAAGATTCATCACTGGTGATGAAAAGTGGATTGCCTACGAGAAGAATGTGTAAAATAGATCATGGTCAAAAGGCTCCATAGACTATAGCGAAACCGGGATTAAGTCGAAAGAAAGTGACGCTTTGTGTCTGGCGGGATTGGAAGGGCATCGTTCATTATTAGCTTTTACCACCGGACAAAAACATTGATTCGGTTCTCTAATGCCAATAGAGAAAACGGCTGGAATTTATCAATAAAAAGGGTATGTTTATACATTATGATAACGCCAGACCACACCCATCTTTAGCCACTCAGTAAATATTAAGAGAAGTTGGTGCTAATGTATCCACCATATAGCTGACATTGCACTCTCAGATTTTCATCTATTTCTGTCTCTTCAGAATAATTTAGGTAGTATTACGTTAACACCAAGAGAGGACTTTCGAAACTACTTGTTGCAGCACTTTGATCAGAAGTCCCAAAATTTCTACAGCAATGGTAACAATATGTAATGGTAATAAAATGGTAACAAATTATTGAACAAATGTTACATATATATTATAATCAAATGTAAATAAACTATAATAAAAAATAGATTGAATTTATATATAAAATACGAAAAAACTTTTTCCCTATATAATGGATATAGAATCAAAATAACAAAAAGCTACCATACTAAATGCAATAATTAGAACGATATAACATCATAGTCAACTCACTTAGGTAACGTAAGTTCAAAGAGAATGAAGAACTATCCTCAGTACGAGGAAATAATTCCGCGAATTAAATTTATCTACGACGAATGGCGCGCTCCGGGCTTTTGCTACGTACTTGCCGACCGCATTAAGCCTTGACTGCGAAGGAAACTTTTATTCGGTCAGTGGAAAGATGAAAGTCTAGTGCATTTAGATAAATTTTTAGTAGTGTTATATGTCAAGAACCTTGCATGAAAGTAGAAAGGATAGGTCTCTTTCCTGGTCAGCTTAGATATTGGTCAATGATTTGACATAAGCATAAGTCCTCTGATTGTATCTTATTTTCAGCTGTCAGCTAGGTAGTTTACTATAGCAGGCTGATTCTTCGTTGTACGTGATGAGCAGTTCGGCACAAAACCCAGGAGGTTTTTTTATTACATTGCGAGTAACAACGAGCACACAGTTCACCCAATGGCATGAGATTCACCCACGGCCCACGACATTGACATTCGTCCTTGACAAGGAATCATAATGCAGATGCGTTGTTACCCTTGGGGACTGAAATGGAATTCGTCACCAGTAATAAAGATCTCCGGATCCCTACACCACACCAGACGAAACACAGCAGCGTTATACTGCCTTTTTACGCTGGTATTCTATGAGCGCGTGGTCCCACCACGGTCGCGCTGATCCATTCATTCTGCAGCTAGAAACAAACTGCAGTGTTCTTCTTTATGGTTGTTGATGTCCCCATCTTACACTATAGTTGACCACAAGGCATCCACCTTGGCCTTCAGAAATAACAAATGTGGATGGCAATAGACTAAATGGGGTGGGGTTACCATCAAGTGCAATGTGTGTTGTGAGTTGTGATCATAGTTGCCAAGGGGTGATCTTCAGAAATGCTAGTGGCAATTGACTGTATGCATACATGGTATGTATGCATATATGCATGGAATGCACGGGAGATTCAAGATGCACATTTCACCCACGAGGACTCGGATGGTATCCGTAGTTACGAGTAATTTGTTAATCATACACGCATAAACGCTGCAACGCTACGTTGCTTTTTCACGCTGGTGTTCTGTGGGATATTGTTCCTATTTAATCCAGCCCACCCACTCATGGTGCAGTTTAAAAGTAACTAGCAAATAGAGTTAATTTACTCATAAACTCTCAAATGTTCCTAAATTTAATACACTTCACTTTGTTCGTATGGTGGGTATTTGATTTTATTTATTTAAACAATCTAATATACCATTTTCTTATCTCAATAAATGTTCTAATGGATACTTCTCAACCAAAGTTAACGATATGTTGCGGGATAAGTAGTAAAATTGGATGGGTTTTTATCAAATGACATCAACTGCGCACGATATTATGCTATCGTAAATATTCGCACTGGCCATTCGGTTTCTCCATCCCTAAAGCATCTGTTAAATAGAAATAATTGGTTACATTCACAATCCCGGCAAACTTAATCCAAAACTAATATGTTGCGCAAATAACCCCGTGATAGCACAATGCAAGGGCGTTACCTTTAAATTTAACGGTTCAAATCGATTTCGACCCCCGTTAGTGGCATTAATGTTATTGTTAACTTCGAAACAAACCTTTACGAGGCATGTATATCATATAAAATATGCATTATGTGAAGTTCGCTATTCCATACGTAATTTTGCCTGTCCAAAAAAGAAGAAGGCTATATATATATATATATATATATATATATAAATATAAATATATAATATATACAGGGTGAATACAAGACTCGTGATTTATAAAACTCCATATTTCCGCAAATTGATACACCGCCTATATAAAAACCACAAGATATAACCATCGCTGTAAAAAAAGATATTTTTCTCCTTATTCCTACGCATACAAATATTTGAAAATTAATTTATAGACAGAAACGAATCACATCATCATCGAACAAAACACGTTGCAAATTTAATAGCAACCACGTCCTAAAATACGCTTTCTATTATTCATTAAAAACGATCCTAATAACTTGGAAATTAAGCTGTACAGTCGATAATGGAACGCCGGTTCGGCCACAATTAGGCTGAAAAGGATTCGCTTTCCTCAGCGTCTCCCGATCTCCCATCATAACATCCTATAAATTCCCAGTTGCCCCGAGACCGCGCGGAGAACGGACGTGCTGACTGATTCTCCGACGGTTAAAAAAACTGTGAAATTAAGTCAGATTTCTTGGTGCCGAAAAAATCTTAAACAATACAGTTTCAGTGCTCTTAAATTTCGTGTCGAGATATACATGCTTATTTCAGGGTAAGTCAATATATTTTACAAGGTTCATCGGTAATTTGCGTACCTGTTGCTGGAATTTATCTGATGTAAAACGTTGATATTTAAATGTTGTTTAATTACTATTGTCGCTACAATTACGTATATCTGTTTTTTTATTGTTTATATATAGTTTTGTTGATACAGATAACATGTGTCGAGAGAGTTTAGTTGGGATGCAGACGCGTTATCATATTGATCCAACGTTTTTTTTGCGGTTTGCCTTATTAATCCCGGTGGGATATCAATTGGGTGTTATCAGACTACTGACAAATGACACTTAATTGAAATTTGTTTTTACCTACTTATTGTAGGCACATTTTTTTCAAATTATATACAAATTATTAGATATGAAACTTCAATTTTAATATATATCAATATTCTTGACATATATTACAATTGATAAAAATTAAAGCTATCCATGGTTATACATTCAGTACTTTAAGCTAAAAATCAATAGAATTTAGATTTAATAAATTAGTACTAATAATATTGTACTATGACATAGTGATAAAAATATATATAAGACTTAAAAAAATTATATCTGCTTAACACTTCTTTTATAAATTACATTTAATGTTAAACGTATGTATCTTCTATATGCATATGTAAATCGTATTTCGTAGGCGATATAACTGATTATTTAAAGAAAAAAATCTTTTAAATGGGGTATTAGACGGTAATCTAATCAAGTGGTCAAATCAAATGATTCGTTTTGAAGTGTTTTATATTTAAATAGTGCCTACCATTTAAATATAAAACACTTCAAAACGAACCATCCGTTTACGGTTTTGAAATCATAATACGAGTGAAATGTTAAAATAGTTAATAAGAGATGCTATTAGGTTTAAAATTGTTTATTTCACCATTTATTTTCTATTCCATTTGTTAACATTATGGGTGCTGATTGTTGATGTCACGGTGGGTCTTAACCGAACTCGGTCCTCGATGCAAGTAATAATAAAATTGTTATTTAAAATTTTAAATGGCGATTCCATGTCAGCGCAGTAAAACATTGCGCAGAAACCTGCATTTCTAAGAAATTATTTTACTAGTGTTTAGAAGACAAATCCGCCAATCCGCATTAGAGGCGCATGTTCTATGTTCCAAAACAGACAGGAAGAAACCCAGCAGAAGGAAAATATACATTATTTAAGCTGCAATTTTACTATTGTTATACTTTTGTTCACATGAAGCAATGTTTTCTTAAATCATGGACATCATAACGTGATAATAAACCATCTTCTGAGCAAAAGAACTCACATATCTGAACATATAACAATTTTATTAAGTATATTATATTTTTAAGCCTCAATAGTCCAAGATTTATGATACATTTTGCGAACCTTTCTCATCAGGTGACTGTGGGATTAACTGTGGGATTAGGATCACTCATTAATACAAAACAATGTTCATCATACTAAAAGATTCTTTGAAGAATTTTTTTAATGAAGCAATGTAAGGAATAGTCACAGAATTAGAAGTCACGTAATGCGGTGGATTTAGTACGTGATTCTCTATTGATTAAAATTACATTTATTAATTCTCTACTTTTCTACTTCTTACTTAAATACTTTATAAAAAGTTAAAAATAACTTCCAATCGAAAATTACATTACATACTTAGACAGTTTTAAATAAATTAGTCGGTAAGGGGGCAAAATAATTGAGCCTATTGAAAGCGGTTGTTTTATTTTAGTAATTTTTAATCAGAATCTACAAGAAGAAGAAGAAAGTTTCTAACTATGAAATTAATAGCAAACAACCGGATGCATTGTTACTATAACTCTTCAAGAAAATATCTAAAAACTTAAGAGGTAATGTCCCCGAGCTATTAAACAGATGTGGCACATTGCAGAGCGCTAGCAAAAGTTTGTCAAGATAAAATAAAAGGCTGGAAGTTAGAATTACGGTAAACACTTACATAAACTGTTGTCTATGATGATAGATAGAATACGGAAAACCTTTCGATGGTAACATGGCACTAAATATTATATCTTAAGGTTATCAACGGATGTACAGCTTGATTTAGAATGAACGTGGATTTCATTAGACGCAATGTTCGCTTACCATTATGTGAATTGTTTTCGTCTAGCACTTTTATTCCCGTAAGAAAAAATAAGCAGGATTGCTGTTTTATGCTCTCGTAAAGTTAAGATTCAAATAAAAATAACTCGGTAACCGACCGAAAAAGCAACAAATAAAACACATTCATTTCTTGTGCCCTTACGTTGTATTACATCAGCATCTAATTTAGTCAAGTAAGGCTTTTCAAAGCCATTTCCGTTACTGAAGCTATAAGCGATAAATGCAGATTGTGATGTACTTTTTATATTAACATGCGTTTATATGTAGCTGTAAAGACTGCCTCTATACAGTCTTATGATTACAGTACTTGGCTATTTCTAAAAAATTTATGGTTTCCCGTTTTGGGTACTTTTACATCAAATTATATACGACGAATGATTTTAGATTGACACTAAAATTCTCTCAGGTCTTCTTATTTATAGTTGTATTGTTGTATGTATTGTTACTCGAGGTTGATCAAGTTACCATTTTTGTTAGTGTTGAACCAGGAACAATTTTTATTCCATAGTACGAGAGCAATATAGATGACGGTACTCAAGCGATCTTAAGTTAATCAATTCTCTAATTAGTGATATTTTAACTGAAACATAAACAGAATGAGAACTTAGCCATTATAACCATTTGAGCAGAGAATTAGAGTAAAACTTTGTATTTCCCCGATGTTTCTCTGCAAGTCAAAATCCGCAAAGAATCAGTAAGCAAAAGCGCCACATTGTTTGCGACAATGGGAAGAAGGGTTAGGTTAAAGTATATAATTATATATATATATCTTTATATATGTATATATTTATATATATATTTATATATATATATATTTATATATATATATCTTTATATATGTATATATTTATATATATATTTATATATATATATATATAGTTTAGGTATATAAATATATATACCTAACATCGTAGCGACAAATAAACATTAAGGAAAATAAATATATACAGCTTGTACTTGCTGCCAATTTGTTTGTGGAACGTATAACCTTATTTATAAACAAAAACAAAAATAAAATTAATTAAAAACCCTGAAAAGGATTATTCAATTCTCTCAAAATTCCATCTCTGTCCTTGGGCCAATGCGCGTATATATCTTGATGGATATACTATGTGCTGCATTCATCACTTACCAATAGGTAGATTCAAAAAACAGTTAACCTGATGATAAGTGTTTCGTGCGGCCCGTGACATCTACATTAATCCTCGACAAGGAATCACAATACAGATGCGTTGTCACCCTTGAGGACTGCCTCGTTACAAGTAAATAAAGGTCTCCGAATCCCTTCACTCACCAGACGAATGACAGCAGCGTTATACTGATATTTTACGCTGGTATTCTGTGAGGGCGAGGCCCCTGTCGATCTGGCCCATTCATTCTATAGCTAGAAACTAACTGCAGCGTAGGTGTACCACTTTTGCTAACAATGGTACTTAATGTGAAAACAATGGTACATTTAATTTAATTCAAAAAGTATGTAAACCGCTTAAAGTATAGCTAACACTTTCAAAGAAAGCAAAATGGGGTTAATTGTATGATGTGAAAATGATTCAATATTTCAATATTGCCTTATTTACCTTTTGTATATTTAAAAACTATTTTAGAATATAAAAAAAATAATGAATAAAGATCACATGTCAGTAAGATAAAACATTTGTTCAATTACATAACCAAACATAAATATTGTGCAACAATAAGTATTAAGTGATAGACAGGTGGGAAATAAACAAGCCGTGAATTGAAAGTTTCTAGTAAACAATGAATAGGCATTTATCGCCGGAACGAGGACGTGGCATCTATTTGCGCTAGCTGCAAATCAAGAAATCAGAGTCACAATGATCTTTTTATAAATGTAGTAATTCTAGTGGTGTAGACGAGTTCAAAGAATGAATGAGAAAATACCGATGCAGAAAATTTATTACGTGGAAATAGCTTTCTAGAGCTATAGAAATAGAGAACAGCTTTTTAGAGTTCCTGTTAGCTTTGTTATTTCCGCATCATAAATTTTCTCCTGACGCGTTCGATCAACGTTTGTGACATAATGAAATAGGTCCAAGTTAAGAGTACCTTCAAATAAAGAGCAACTATGGAACGATGCGAAAAAGGTAAGTCGGAAATATGCAAAATGTAAAAATGCCTTCGACACCTATCAGATGGGAGTGTGTGTGTGTTTTGTTGTGAGTGAAAGTGAGTGCGGCTTTTCATTATAAAAATATAGAATTTTGTCGTACAGAAATAAAGTTATCTTGGTTTTTAAATTAAGACTTAAGCTACCGAACGGCAAAAACTGAATAAAAATTCACGAAATATTTTATGAGGGTACAGTTATTTTATATGGGTTTACCTGAAAATATCGTTATAATAATTGAATCCCTATCTAGGTGTATGTATCCATTGGAATTTTCTAATATTCAGGTTATACTTATAATGTCATAATAATGTATTTAGAAATAATTGAAGTTATTTATTTATCTTAAAATTTTCTATTTGCTTGTTTTCATATCAAGAGTTATAAACTCCAGTCAGTGCTGGGAAGGCGAAATAAATATAAAATACATACGTGCCCATAAGCCGCTAGATACCATGAGTGTGAATGAGTTTTATTTTCCTCTATTGTCTTCGAGATTGTACTTAAATATCCGAGGAACAATTTATTATTTAAGATAAAGCAAAAGTAAACTATCTGTTAAATTTGTTGACCTTAATCTCTGATATACATCGTATTTTCTGGATAAAAACATGTCGACAGTAGCTGATCATATGAGTTACGTGAATCGGCAAGAAAAAGCAATTTCTTTTTAATTGCTTTTTTAATAGTACGCCGCTATTTTATCTTGAGAATGTTCGTTAGGTTATATATTTTGCGTTGGTGGAATTTCTGAAATACCAATAATTACATACATAACTATTGCAATTTTATTTTTCTTATACTTTTGAAGAATTCAGACGTTACGGACTATAAGACAAAAAATGAACTGCCCCTCGTCCGTTTTCTTAATTCATGCTGAATTCTATAAAAATCTTGGACTTGGTTACATACCTACCTGATGTTAAGTAGTATAATAGTGTAAGATAGGAAAACCTACAGTCTATTAGGTTTTCCTATCATAGACTATATTATTATTACTACCTGTCTGTATTTTGTATGGATAGCCTTATAACCTGTCACTACAAGCCATTACAGTGTAAGATAGGAAAACCTATAGTCTATTAGGTTTTCCTATCTTAGACTATATTATTATTACTACCTGTCCGTATTTTGTATGGGTAGCCTTATAACCTGTCACTACAAGTCATTATAGTGTATGGAACAGGTGATTTTATATGCAGATACATATAAAGTCACATGTATATAAACTGTCATATAATACATAAAAGATCTTTATATGTATTATATGACAGTGAATCTTATGCTGTGTACCCCTCACGGGATGCAGGTGAGAGTATGCAATTTTTTTAATACCTGTGCCTTTTTAAGAAGCGTGACCTTTTTTCATGAATATGTCTACATTGACTATTTCACGATATTAATATCTCGACTTATATCACATCTACCCACACAATTGTGTATCGTAAATCTTCGTATATTTTACGTCGTCAATATAATTTAACTAAGTCTATTATGGTACCTATTCTAGTGATTCTATATAAGATGTTCCACCGTCAATCAAATTATATGCCAAGCGTCACCTACAAGCCTTCTGAGAAAGCCTGAGACAGAAATAACCAATCTAATGAGGAACAGCAAAATATTGCGAAACACTTAGTACCGTGAATCCAATCGCAAACTGACTAGTTTAAAAAAATTAAATAACCATATTCAACTTACAATTCATTAGTTGAATTTGGTACTTTTGTCAATTATAAATTTTGTCAATTACAAGTTGAATATGGTACTTTTGTCAATTAAACATTTGGTCAATAATAAGTTGAATTTGGCCGCGATGACTTATGACCATATACTCTATATCCAGTGGAAAAATCGCTTTTCCTAATACTCCTTACATTCTTATTAATGATTTAATTCTGTGCTGGTCTCAAGACTCGGTCGAAGACGAAATCTCTATCCCACTACACATTGGACCTCACCACGCATCATTTTAATTTGAGTGCCGCTGTGGATGACATGAGATTCATGTCATGATGACATGAGATGGCGGGTAAAAGTTGAGGTTTCAAATAATTACAGTAACATTTTACACCACGAGTGGAACTGATATACAGGAGTAGATTACATCTGGTCGCTTTTTTTTGTGTATTGCTGTTGGTCTAGAGACTTTTACAGCTTTATCTAATTAGACTCGTGAGCGGGAGGCCTGCCGAGTAATATCTGATCGCAAGATCGTTTTCTAGTGCGGGTAAAAGACCGTAATATTTAACACTTACCACAGCGGGACTTAGACCGCTTTAGCGCACTCCTCCTGCGTTGAAGCCATAATTACCACAATCCATAACATGGGCTTAGACCGCTTTAGTAACGTCCACATGCATTGTAACCAAAACTACTCGTTTCATTGCCGCTGGCAGCTGTGACGTCAATAAACCCTGTCAGTAGCAACAAAAAAGCACACGAAAAAAAAGTCATTCATTTCATCTTTTGCTAATAATAATTCTACAAAGTAAAAAAAAAACTATGATTATATTTATGATTATCAGTGGTAGAGCTACGCTGCAGTTTCTAGCTGCAGAATTAATAGGTCAGCTCGACCGGGGTAGGACCACGCCGTGACAGAATACCAGCTTAAAATAGCAGCATATTGCTGCTGTGTTCTAAGGTGTCCGTCTGGTGAGTGTAAGGATATAGTGGAGACCTTTATTACTGGCGTTACACCTCAGTCCTCAAGGGTGACAACCCATCTGCATTATGATTCTTTGTCTAGGATGAATTTAGATGTCTAGATGAATTTAGATGGACCCCACATGGATGGCCACAGTGATTCACTTACCATCAGGTGAACTGTGTGCTCGTTTGTTACTCTGTATGTAATAAATAAATATAAAATGTTTAATTATATTCGTATCACGTTGAATATTTGAAAAAAAAAAACTAAATTCGACATATTCATAGAGTCACTGTCACTGCGCTTCTCCTTACAATAAGTAAGTAAAAAAAAATAACAAACCAAGAATCAAAATTTCATAGAAATTAATAAATAAATGAAAATACATTTACAATCCACGCTATCTAAATGACGTTGTGGTCAGTACTGCGGATGATATTGCGGTACGTTATTAGGCGTATAGTATTTTACAGGTAATTAGTATTTCGCGTAATATTGTTCGTGATTGAACTCAGATTGTCTGGAACTACGGGCAGTACACTACCTGTATTGTAGTTACTTTATAGAGAATCGTTTCACGTTTGCATACATACACACTACATTATATACTTAATGTACGTACGACTAATTTTGCTATAACAACATCCTGTCCCTATTCTAAAATATCATATTACCACCATAGGAGAATCTAGAATGGGAATTTTCTTTTTACCTACTTGTTTATACTGAATTATTATTATAGTTCTAACAGTTTGACTACGTAATCATATATATTTAGTCATAATAACAATTGATTTCAAATACAAGTATTGAGATGAAACTAATAAATATATAAATTAAATGATGTTGTTCTGGTATATTGCAATGACGGCGATATTAATGGCTATTGACAGATGACATCAACTGTACATAATATTTTATAGTGCCGTAAGCATTTGAGTAAAGATAGAATCACTCATTCGTCGTTCATTTTCAATCAAAACAAATTGTTTATTTGTCAGAATATAATACAAATTGTGTTACTCAAGATCAATAAACGCACAAAAATATGTGTGTGTGTAAATATTATAATTAATTTAAATTTAAAACCAATTTAATATTGTATTAACACAATCTAGTCTTATCAGAACATTAGTAGTCAATTACTTACTTTATTATTTCATTCAGATTTTCTAGCTTATCTTCTAGGAAACATATAGCTATTGCCAGATGACATCAACTGTACATAATATTTTATAGTGCCGTAAGCATTTGAGTAAAGATAGAATCACTCATTCGTCGGCCCATTTTCAATCAAATCAAATAGTTTATTTGTCAGAATATGGTACAAATTGTGTTACTAAAGATCAATAAACGCACAAAAATTTTCTATGTAGTGTGGCGTGTGAATATTATAATTAATTTAAATTTAAAACCAATTTAATATTGTATTAACACAATCTAGTCTATATTAGTTGTCAATTACTCACTTTATTATTTCATTCAGATTTCCTAGCTTATCTTCTAGGAAATGTTTGACATTATAATAACGTTTATTCAATAGCAAACTATATAATCGATTTCTAAACAATGTCAATGTTAATTGTATAATATTCCAAGGTAAATGATTAAATTTTATAATACACGTACAATAAACATTTTTTCGTAAATAGTTCTAATTTTATTTGAGTTAAGCACAGTCTATCGAATCGAATTTATCAAAAATTATAGGTATTACAAGAATGCATAAGCATTCGCAATACTATTGGATGAAGCTTCAGATGCAGTGCCATGCGCACGCAACAAAACTAACAATGGTTTATGCACTAATATTGTTCCTCTTGCTAGGAATCGAACTCAGGACCTATGACGTGGCAGTCATGAACTCTACACCACGCGATTGTCGAAATTAAAACTAAAGGCTTAACTGTGTCAAATTTATGATCATGAACTTAGGCACTCCCCTACATCTATGAAGCTATTTAATATTGGTTAGATGTTTATGGCTTCTATTTACGCTTAGGTGCTGGCACTCCATCTGCGATATGACGCAAGTGTAATCGTCTCGCCCCAAGTGAAGTTTATTTCTTTTTTATTGCAACATAAACGCCTACCAGGTATTATGGCTTTATAATAAACTATCTTCTGTTATTATTCTGCCTCATTATTATAATACGAACATTTAAATTACCATTTTTTTTTATTACATTGAAAGTAACAAACGAGCACACAGCAACACAGTTCACCTGATGCCAAATAATTCCTGCGGCCCATGACATCTACATTCATCGTTGACAAGGAATCATAATCGGGATTGCATTGTCACCCTTAAGGACTGAGATGGAATGCTGCGTCACCAGTAATAAAGCTCTCCGGATCCTTGCAATTACCAGACGAAATACAGCAGCATTATGCTGCTATTTTACGCTGGTATTCTATGAGCGAGTGGTCCTACACCGGTGGATCTGACTCGTTTATTCTACAGCTAGAAACAAACTGCAGTGTAGCTCTAAAACTGAAAAGTTTAAAATTATATAGAAATATATATATAGAAATTTATATCAATTAGGTCGTTTAATAAAACCTCACAGATTGTTTGGAATAAATAACATCGCGTCTTGAGGTCTTCGTTAAATATGGACTACAATCCTTACTTTTATAAAACTATAAGAATACGAGATTGTCTATTTAAAAGTCATTGAACCTATTGATACCTATTGCCCTTCCCCAGTCGAACCGATCCGAACTTTAACTTCGCGCAGTTAAACTCTTAATTCAAAATAGCTCTTCCATTGTAAAAGTAATTCAGTAATTGATGGGTTCAACTCAAAAACTGATGAAAAACTAGATTATTAAGTTATTATAAAGACAACCCCACACAACTTGCCGTTTAAAATATACATAACAAGAAACAAAAACTCACAACATGAAGGTTAAGGAAAAGTTTAACCTATTTAACTATACAGTATCATAAACAACCAATATAAAACAATGTTCCAATTTAGTTACAAGTTAATCAACGCAAATAAGTCATTGCCTATTTCTGACACTTAAAATAACTCTGAACGCGATTTTACTTATCACAAATATTTCAGAAGCGTACTTCATTTCCATGAATGAATGTGAAAAATGCAAAATATTCTTTATGCCACTGTTAATTCTATGTTCTATGTTCGATGCGTCAATAGCAATTAAGAAACTTATAAACGTACGGTCTGAGAAACTTAACTTGTCGTGAATAATAATTTATTTTTTCTCATTCACAAAGGTTCACAAGATTAATAAAAAAAGTATAAGACAATATATAATATTCCTTTGTGAGAGACGGGTATATACACCTAAGTTATTCTGTCTGGCAGATTACCAAACCCTCGACTTATTTCTAGAACAAGTATTTTAAGCTTAGTGGGAGTGCTTAACCGGAATGTTAGATTAGCGTTGCAAGAGCGTTCTTTTAAATGAAATTCTTTCTCATATCAATATTTATAGATGGTAGAGCCAAGCCTCACAGATTACCAGAAAGAAATATCATTGTGACGCAGCTGTGTTACGTTCATTGAGTGTAAAGATACAGAGGCCCACATACCGTTACCAAAGCATTCCGTTTCAATACTCAGGAGTGATATAAATTTCATCGTAAATATTTATAGAGGAGAATGGAGGTATTTACGGGCTGCATTCAGTGGCGGTAAATTAACAGGATGTCCGCAAAGTATTAAAACCTAATCCCCTTACTCTGTCTCAATTTACAGTATTCGTAGGACGAGATGCAGTTTATTAAGAGGTATTGTATGTTTCTAATATTTTACTTCTGTCTGGATGAAACGAATTTATACATATATACAATAGGTGACATACGACCAAGCAGCTCACCTGATCGTAAGTGACTACCGTCGCCCATGGACATCCGCCACCCCAGAGGAGTCGCTGACACGCTGTGGATCACGAAAGGCGTAGGTCCTTTTCTTGAAGTCTTCCAGTTCTTTTCTAAGTCGAATCGATTCGGGAATATCGCTGGCGACAGCTGATGCCTCAGATTAGTTGTGCGCGGCAGAAAGTTTCGTATGGATTCTTCAACCATCGAGATGAACGAAATTTTTAATTCTGACATGATGTACGGATGTTTAAACTCAGCGGCCGGAATTAATTCGAACAAATCCTCAGAACACACTTTTTTTACGTTAGCTCTTATGATATATCTATATGATAATTATTTCTTATGTTATAATTTAAATAAAGAATTGTGATTTACACAAAGAACGTCTCAGAGAACAATCAGGTCGTATGATGATAAGGTATTTCCGGACATGAAGGGGCATTGCTAATCTTTGTAAATAGATTAGGTTCGTTCTTTAAGATTCCATAAGTCCCATAAGATACCCCTTTGTGTTATTACCCTTTTTACTAGAGATTGGGTCTTCAACTTCTTTCGTTCACCATAAACACATCAGCAGTAATCTTTATTTTTTTTTAACTTTCAAAGCAAGTGCTTAACCACGATCCCACCTGATGTTAAGCGGAAATGCAGTCCTGGACGGTATGGATGGCAGGCGCATTAGCTCAGTAAATGCCTATTCACTCTACTCTTGAAAACATCCACATTGTAATCGGAGGGATAGACAGACACGGGCAAACTAGTCCTTTGCTTCTTACGGCTTCGTTCGGGTTTGAGGGATGTTCACAACAAAAGGTTGACATCCAGCAGTGTGACGTGAGGTCCGATGGTGGAACGGGGATCTACTATTTAACTGAAGGTCTTCAATTAAATTCATGGTAGTCGAATTTTACCAACCTTTTTTGGAATAATAGAAAATTATATATCTTAGCTATGAGCCATCGCCCATAAATTTTATAAAGGTATAATATCGTTTGCTTATAACATCGGTTCGAATCAAATATCCAATTTACGTTCACAAGATACCTTTTCATGTCGACATGATAGAAATTGTGTACGTCGCTATCCGTTTTGTTACCTTCTTACTACCCACTGTTACATTCGTTTTTATTTTGATAAGGCTGTATTTTGTTATGAAGGATTAAGATCACACAGTTGAACTACTCGTACATTGTTGTAAGTGATTTCTAGACGTTTACTCATGCTCTATACCGAATAATGTAATATGTCAGTAGTGTAATATGAAATACGACATAATGCAGATGTCACCCCTGAGGTATGACATGGTATACAGCAGAAATAGTATCACTCGTTCACTCGTTTAACACGTGATGATGACTTGCTGAGTAATGGGACTAATTTGTTGTGAAAATATATTTTTCTCGGTCCTTATTTGTTTCCCCTGTCTTTGAAACTACTCTTGTTGCCTTTTTTTTTTAAAGCATTAAGAGTAACAAACGAGCGAACAGTTCATCTGATGGTAAGTGATTCCTGCGGCCCATGACATCTACATTCATCCTTTTCAAGGAATCATAATGCAGATGTGTTGCCACCCCTGAGGACTGAGATAGAATGCCTCGTCACCAGTAATAAAGGTCTCCGGATCCGTGCACTCACCAGACGAAACACAGTAGGTGCTATTTTACGCTTGTATTCTGTACGCGTGGTCCTACCCTGATCGAGCTGACCCATTCATTCTGCAGCTAAAAACAAACTGCAGTGTAGCTCTACCACTGATAAAACTGCTTATGTTATGTATTAGATAAGAGAATCCAAGAATGAAACCATCAGTGTTTACGGAATAGTTTGGGCACGGTGTATAAGCAGCGGCCGTGATGGGAGGAGATCTATTTAATATTTCTGTGTTCAAAGCAAATATAGCTAAAAAGTATGAAATTACGAAGGGACCAAGCTACGTTTAAGCCAGACTTTTTACCCTATAGTACAATTCTTGCAATCCACAACAAATATAAAATACTGCAAAAAATATCCGTAAAAATAGATATCCTCTCTTTGTATTGGGGCAAATATCGACTAGTCTAATATTCTACGTTATAAACACAAATGTACCATATCCTTACTACAATGACTACATTCTGATATAGCGCCAAGCTAACTTGCAAGTGACAGGTTTGTGTTATATTGTACACGTAGATGAATTGATGTCAAAGAAGTGTAAGGAGACCCCTCTGAGTGATAAACGTAAGTGTTTATTTCAGAATTCTTTACATACAGCTTTATTTAGAAATCATTTAAAGAACGCTACAGCTAAAAATTTATTCTATACGAATGGGGTTGGAAAATATGACCTTTCCAAAATATCAGAGTAAAATAGCACCTTAACACTACACATGTACTCGTATAAATAATTACTAAAAACAGTTGGTGGTGAGAAAGCAGAGAGATTCTTGCCAAGTCTATTACTTCCGCACCGTAAACTTTGCTCTGAAGCTTTTGACGAACAAATATCGAAGCATTGATAACAGATCACATATGACTAAGGAAATAATACCTGTAAGTGATTAGTGTAAATGTTTTAGTCCCAAAATGCAAATGAGATGGGTCCGGAACCTTCACATTGAAAATAGGTAATTGATCTCTGAGCAACGATGACTAAGTTAGTACCGACGTTTCTCATTTTATTTTAATATGTCTGTTTCCCGCGGCGTCACTTGCGTGGATTTGGTTGTTTGATATAAGCGGATGGGAAGGAGATATCTTGCCTCGTTTACACAAGATATCAAAGGTGTTATGTGATGCATGTTTGTAAAGATAGACAAACAGTTTGTATATTTATATAGAATAGTATACTCCAACTTAAATTAAAAAAATATATAGATAGAAAGTCTCCCTACACTTATTATTACATATAACACTTTTCATAAAACTTTTATAATATTTTTCTTTGTAAGTATTTGCATTTCATAACGGTGCAAATCTACGATGGAAAATCTCGAAGCATCTAACAAAAGGAGGATTAAATACAAATGCTCACGCCTGTATTCCTTTGCAAGTTAGGCAAAGAGACTCTTATATAGCGGCATAAAGTTTGTTTTATCTGTGTACTTGGTCGTAAGGTTTTCTTAACTTTAATGAGACAGCAATATGTATTTTAACTGAAATTAAATCTAACTATATTATAGTTAGATTTAATTATTTAATTATAACTCAATTCTGTAAGAAATAGCAATTTATTCTTAATTGCTTTTTTGATTGGTTGCTGTTGTAATTTCCCAACTGTAATTTACAAAACTTGTCATCAATGTTTTTTTATTAGATTATATTCCGTACGCTTCTATTCTGAACAAGGAGAGGAAAATATCGGGAATATTTCAAATAAAATAACTAAGGTTTCGGCATATTTTAGGTCATACAAACCTTACAAATGCATAAAATGTTTATCCATTAGTGTTTTTTGTCTTGGCGTTCTAAATATAACTTTATAATAATAATTATATGTATATACCTATATATATATATATACGCCTACGAATACGCCATTTCACATATTATTTCGTGTTCATTATCAAATTACAATATGGAATGGGGTGTAAAACACCAGAAAAAATCAAGGCGGCCGCGTGTGAGTAGTGGCGAAATTTCCTTTGGAAATAGTGCGTAAATCCATAGATTCGAGGCTAAACAGATTAAAGGTCTGTATAAAAGCCAAAGGGGCAACCTTTATATTTATATACATCTAAAATAATAACTGAGCTCTTTGATTGCTTTACAGTCTTTCGCATATCTTGCATTGAATACAGGGGTAAGTATGCACATTAACTTATTCGAAGTACTGTTCATTATGATGACATTGTTCCACGAATAATTTGTATTGTGATTATTTTACGACAAATCGATCTTGATTACCTGCTAATGTCTACCCACACAATTACATGGTAATAAATCTAGTATAATAAACGTCATGCCAATGTCATTATATAAACTACAAGAGTCCGTCATATGTCAGTTACAGTTTGAAATCTTACCTAAGATTGGTCCCACCATTACAAAATTTGTAAACCGAGAATAACAAAAGAAAACCAAGCATGTTTTGTGAGGCCATTGAAACTTTTAAGACTCCATATTTTAATAGAATAAACAGCTAGGTCCTACCACCGAACTTGAATCCTGTGATTAATTAAATCTAAAACTGCTCTATTAATACTTTTGTGTAGTTCGCAAAAAATAAATAATTAAATCAACAATTACCCTATCATATAGGAAGTTCATATAAAAATGATTTTTTTTATTAATACAAAAATTATAAACGTAAAATAGATTACGGTACATTAAAAAACAGTTACAATTAAAACGAAACAGTTAACAGTTTTAATATAACAGGGCAATCTGAACAACATGATCGATCTTTATAAACAAAGTGTCTCGATTATAACATCCTTAACTTTTCTTTACACCCTCCACATCAGTAATTTGACATGGTAAAGCTACACTGCAGATTGTTTCTGAAGATTGAATAGGTCAGCTTGACCGGGATAGGACCACGACCTCGCAGAATACCAGCGTAAAATAGCAGCATAATGCTGCTGTGTTTCGTCTGGTAGATGTCCGAAGACCATTATTACTGGTGATGAGGTATCCTATCTCAGTCCTCAAGGGTAACAACGCGTCTGCATTATGATTCCATGTCAAGGATGAATGTAGATGTCATGTGCCGCAGAAATCACTTGCCATCAGATGAAATGTGTGCTCGTTTGTAACTCTCAATTTAATTTAAAAAAAAACACTAATTCGACATACGTATTTGAATGTACTCGTTATTAATCCTAACAATAGTACAACCAAATTATCGTTAGTTTCTAAATGCAGAATTAATAGGGCACCTCGACCATGGAAAGAACACGTCCTCACAGAATACTAGCGTAAAAGCTGCTATGTTACTGTGTGTGTGTGTGTTTAATTTGAATAGAGTGCGTTGTGTGCGTTTTTAATTTGGAAAGTCCTGACATCTCATTTGCATTTTGGAACTAAAACATCTACGTAACATAAATGATGGACATCCATCATATATATTACGTAGATGTTTTAGTCGAACTGGCAACCCAATTACAGGAAATCCACCTCAGTTTTCAGGACTGATAGTGTCATATGAATCTAGAATCTTTGTTGTAGGTAAATGTAGGTGTCATATGCATTCATCACTTACCAACAGATGTACTCGTTTATCAGCATAAATTATAAAAAAGGACTATAGTCTAAATGAAGAATTTATTCGTAATCATTCTCACTTGGCTAAGGCCCGAAGTTTCCTTAATAGGCTTTTACTTCTGTTTATATTTATATATCTATATATTTATGACCATAATGGTTAACGGTGAGAGATGAGCATGTTATGTATTAAACTCATCGATCGATGTATGAACGGGATTATCATTAAGTACCAGCAAGATTTATCAGGAATTTTAAAATAGCTAATAACCAATTTAGAACACAACGTTCTAATTTAGTTACCAGCTATTTTAATGCTCCTATAAGTCATTGCCAATTTCTGACACTAAAAATAACTCTGAACGTGGTAAATCATAATTTTGCTAATACATAGCGGGGCAGAAAAACTTCTAAATTTGTGAAAGACGTAGAAAAAGTTCGAGCGTGGACAGAATAGTGAGGGGGGTGTCGATAGACAGCTATAATCATGCAGTTTTTAGTTAACACTGGTTTAGAAGGTGGTAAGATTTATCAGTGGTAGATCTACGCTGAATCATGAAAGAGTCGGCTCGATGGGATAAGAACCACGCTTATACAATACAAGCGGGAAACAGCATCGTACAGCTGCTGTGTTTCGAATAGTGAGTGCTGGGATCCGGATACCCTATTACAGTTGACAACGCATGTGCATCTTGAGTCTTGGTTGAGGATGGATGTAGATGTCATGGAACGCAGTCATACCTAACCATCAGGTGAACTGTATACTTGTCACACTCAATACAATGAAAATGTAGTGCACCGTGTGTATATGGTCAAATAGTTTTCGAAAGGACCTCAAACTCGGACGCCGCGACCCCATTCGTGGCAAAACAATAATATACGATAATATGAAACTGGACTTCAAGAAATATGAAAGTAGTCATCAGACTCATATGGAAGTCCCTTGGATTACCTATCATTTCAACGGAACCGGGAAACGATGACCTCGTTGTTGTGATAACTTCGATTCTCCACCTCGTTACAATTAGGGATGAGAAACAAGCACACATTTTACATAATCGTATGTCAATCCTATTGCCCATGAGACCCGAATTCATTCTAATACTTTAACAGTTAGCCTAAAAAGAAAAGCAGTAGACACACTTTTCTTATTTACTCCCATCCAGGATGGTGAGTGACCAAGCGAATTTTCACTATTCATTTACATTAAAGATGATCTCGAACTGAAGTTCGTATTTTTAACGTCTAAAGAGTTCGTTAGTTAGAGTTCCTATTACTAATATTTATTTCTTACATTTAAAAATATATATCATTCTTATTCAATATAATTTTGATGCCCTATATAAGCAATAATAATAACGCTCCGTCCACAAAATGTATAAAGGTCGTTTCCTTAAAACATCGGTCCGAGTCAAATATCCAATTTACGTCTACGAGTTACGACACGCTTTTCATGTCGACGGTTGTAATTGTACGCCTTACTAAAATTGATACAAATTTTGATATTCTCTTGTTACTCGGCAAATGTGTTGAAAAAATGTTGATGCCAATTCTGATATTTGTTTTTTTTTTGAACAAAACATCATAGTTACGTTGAATCCTTAGCTGTAGCATTGATCGAGGAAGGTCCTTTACAGAAAACTAACCTAGATGTGTTTCGTCTGGAGAGTGCAGGGAACCATAGGCCCAGCTATTGGTGGCGAGGTATTCCATCTCGGCCCTTAGGAGTGATAACTTATATGTGCATCTTCAATGAGAATAGATGTTTGTGGGCCGCCATCATCACATCAGATACCATCGGATGAACTGTGTGCTTGTTTGTCACCGTTACTTTAATAAAAACATTTAAGCTCTTGGTGGATTTGCCAAATTAAATCACGATGTACCCGTGCAGTCCCCGTATTGCTACGTTTCGACGTAGCACATTTATATCGACATATATAACTCTGCTGTGAAAGTACTGTATAGTGAAATCAAATCCGTCTGAAATTGAAGATTGTATGTGTATGAATGTACTTATTTGTGTGGTTTTTTTGATGGTTGAACGAAGCAATAATTGACAAATATTTGATGCTGCAATTGTAGAATGCTATAATTGTTTATGCCCATAATCGCCCCGCTGGGCATGCGGGTTTGCGATCGCAGGGCGTAGCTCTTCATAGTTGTGAAGCTGCTGCCCGTCACAAATCAGTTTTGTTAGCTACGCCATTTTCGAATGGTAGTACCGCTATTTGTCGGTCGCCAGATCCTCGTCCGTCGATCAGCAACATGCACCACGAGCAGGGGAGGTTGACTTGGAGTTCGTAGATGCACCCATTGCATCCCTCGTAGGGCAGCGGCCGGAGACTGGAGAAGAAGAGCTGAACACGGAGCTTAGTGGTGTTCCATGGAAGAGGATATGTATAGCAGTGGACTGATACGGACTTTATATTCGAGTTTTATATTATATGAACACTTTCGATCAAATCTTCACTGTTATTAGCTTCCTGCCGATGTAGAGCACAAATTTCACCTAATAGTAAGTTATGACTGTAGCCGGAGGTCATGCCTATATACAACTTTACCGAGGTTTCAATATGTTCTTACATTATTACCTGTTTACTTGCAATTCGGCACTCGGATTCGTATAATGATCATACAAACCAATAAAGAGGAGGGCGTGGTCCGTCCCCAATTGAACTGATCCATTCATCGTGCAGCTAGCAACGAGTTTCAGCGTATCTCTACAAATATAATTAAACTTAAAAATACATCCACTGTTAACATAAACTATAGCATAAACGGATCTATTCGACTAAAAAAGTATCTCACTATCCTTGTCACTAACTTGACAATGGATTGAAAGGTACTCTATAGTTTTATTCCAAAAAGTGTAAAAGAAAACGGATATGATATAAAAATATAATTGACATAGAATATAAACATCTTTTTTACTTACACAATACGAGTTTCTTTTTTATTACACATATTACGATAATACTTTTTCATTATAATACTAAACAATATTAAATTCAATCTCTCCAGAATGATCGATCTCAATATATTCAATTTATTACCTATACGTCGAAACTTATAACAGATTCGCAGAGGTTTTCGATTCTATTTATTTCATTAAAAACGTGATATATTGAGTTGACACGGATTTATACATCGATGAAGCGCCAAAAGCCAACTTAAGCTATGGCAGTCTGCGAAAATTAACGTCGTAAGTTCGAATCTGCCATTCGAATATTTTCGTGAAACATCTTCTATTAAAGGCTTTTTAAGCTGAGTGCGTTCAATTCTAGCATTATTTATATATGTGAGAAAATAAATACGCTTTGTTGGTGTTTGAAATCGATGTATTTAGGATAGTAAATAAAATAATTAATTTACCATTTTTAACAGTAGTAGAGCTACGCTGCACTTTGTTTCTGGTTGCAGAATGAACGGGTCAGCTGAACCGGGGTAGGACCACGCCCTCAGAGAATACCAGCGTAAAATAGCAGTATATTGCTGCTGTGTTTCGTCCGGAGAGTGTAGGGATCCAGAGACCTTTATTGCTCGTGATGAGGCATTCCTTCTCTATCCTCAATGGTAACAATGCATCTGCATTCAGATCCCTTATCAAGGATGAATGTAGATGTCAGGGGCTGCAGGAATCATTTAACATCAGGTGAACTGTGTGCTCGTTTGTTACTCTTAATATAATAAAACATGCGTAGCCAGTATGAAGTATTTTTTACACAAATAATCAACCTGCGCAGTCAAAATGCGATGTGATAATTCAAAATAATTCACACGAAACTGTGCTAGTTATTGAGCGGAAGTACATAAACATAAAATTAATAATAAACACAAAAATCCATACAGGCCGAAGACGATAATAATCACCCGGTCTATTTCGACCACGATGATATCTTCTAAGTCATCAACTGCACAGGATATATCATAGTGCCGTAAGAAGCCCGTTCTCTTTTCTAATGTAATTAGATGTGCAATAAGATTGCAGCAAGGTTTAGATATCGATGTCAGGGATACGGTTCGTACACTTGTTTACGCCATGTGCCATTTATTCTTCGCCAGTACTTTCTACGGGTAATTGTTAGGTAAAGATTAATTCTAATAGCAAACAAATTTGTAAAAAGATGATAATGTCAAGTGATTCCTGAGGCCCATGACACCTACATTCATCCTCGGCAAGCAATCATAATGCAGATGCATTGTCTCCCTTGAGGATTGAGATGAAATGCATCGACACCAGTAATATAAGGGACTCCGGATCCGTACATTCACCAGACGAAATACAGCAGCGTTATGCTGCTAATTCACGCCGGTATTCTGTGAGGGCGTGGTCCTTCCCCGGTTGAGCTGACCCATTCATTCTGCATCTAGAAACAAACTGCATGTTAGCTCTACCGCTGTAAAATAATTATAATTACACAATTTAATTAAGTATAAATTGTAAATCCACCAGTTGATAAACCACATTATTTTGTTCACAAATTAGTGGTTACAAATTCAACTTTTTTTTTAAGCAATGATAAATAATTAAGCTCAAAATATGTTTATAAACACATACTCTTCTTTAGAGATGGTGTTGAAATGCTCCAATACTTTTTAAGTATATTTTAAGACTACAACAGATTGGCAGACTTCGCGTATGTCTTATTATTTGTTTAGACATTTACGCATTTTCAATATTTTGAGTAACAATTTTATGAGTATGCAGTAAATGTTCCAATAGATGATAACATTGGTGGCGGCAATAGAATTAAAAACAAGCTCCTAGAGACTAAGGTACCGTGGCCCAAATTTATATAATAGGAAGATATATTTACAAGAATTAACGGGCTTATTGTGTTTATTCCGATTGCTTGTACCGTTTTGTCGCGAACAAATAACTTACTCTAATACCCTGCGACAGCTGAATCCAACGGAAAATCAATATTTTATCTCTCCCTGATAGTGACGTCCATGACACCAAAATTGTAATGAAATATTTTGTATGGAAATATTTTTTTGAATATATTTTTTTGCTAGAACGTTAGGTGTACGTATTTGCCTATTTAATTTTTAAGACGTAAAATTACAAAGAAGCATACAGTTTATGTTGATAAGTAATGGAATACCTCGTAACACCAGTAACTGGTTATCTAAATCCCGACATTCACTAAAGGAAACAATAGCTTCATGCCTCCATTTCACGCCGACAATCTCGGAGGACCTGCTCCTTCCCCGTTCGAACTGACCCTTTCATGATGTAACTAGAAACGAGCAAGAGTGTGACTCCTACACTGTGGTAATTTGAAGACGGTTCGATATTGTTGTCAATATTTTGATATATTTTGACTCACTGCAAAAAGAAATTTAAATTTAAATACCTCCAGTTTATAAATCAAAATTTTATATTTACCTCTATGTCAGTATGAAATTTGTTTGGAAGTTGAAGAGATGGCGTGAGAAATTCTCAAACTTTTTTTTGCTTTGATTAATTTTACACACACACAATTTGCTTCTAGTTCTTCTTCTAGTTTACACTGCAGAATACATAGGTCAGCTCGACCTGAGTAGAACCACGCCCTGTGTTTCGTCTGGTAAGTGTATCCAGAAACCATTATTACTGGTGAAGAGACATTCCATCTCAGTCCTTAAGGGTGACAATGCATCTACATTATAATTCCGTGTTAAAGTTGCATGGAGATGTCATGGGCAGCAAAAATCACTTAACATCAGGTAAACAGAATGCTCGTTTGTTAATGTAATGAAAAAAAAATTGAAGTCAGCATTAGAATTTTTATTTTGTATATGTATATAATGGGTATATAATTATACAATTGAATAAATTGAACGAGATACAAATTCATATTTTGAATACATTTGTAAAGCTTAAATTTCTTTATTTAAACTTCTAAACATCTGTTTTATTTCGTCATTTCAAACGCCCTAAACAAAAATGTTGCAATGAAATGAAACAGAACAGATCCCTCCGACCCTAAAATGTCACTATCAATTGTGTGTCTTCCGTTTATACAAAAACTTCTTATGTCTTCTCGTATAGATATTTATTTTATCTTATACTAACTAAACCGACAGATGTTGTTTTATCTAAATTTCAATAATTTTTTTATGATCGTTTTATGGATTTATTTATAAAAATGATCTATTGTTCGAATCGTGAGTTGTGACTATGATTTTATACAAAAATCTTTACCAACTTTCAAATTTTTCTTTCCATAAAAACTACGACACATTACGAACATAAAAAAAAACGAGCATTTTGGTCCAGCCATTCTCAAGTGATGTGCTTACCAAGGAAAAGTGTTTAATTTTATTTTAATATATCGATTGTTTTGGATTTGGACGCTGCTTCCACTCGAAATTGTTTCTAAGCTAGCTTTAAAACAAAAAAATATATAAAGTAGAATAAAATAATTTACAGTTAGAAATATACGCTTTCTTAAAGAAGTTAATAATTTAATAATAATATAAAACATTTTCTTATATATAAAGGTATAAGACAAAACTAACCATTGAACTATTCATCAAAAGCTAATTAATTAGGTTCTTGAAAAGGTAAGTACTGGTAAGAGTTCCAGAGTAGTGTAGTCTTTCTGCTTTTTTTAAACATCAGAATATATTAAAAAAAATATATATTTGTATAAGAACTATATCGCAACCATTAAACCTTTAACGTATAAAATTATCCACCTTTTACAGACAGAAATTCTAATGTGTTATCAATTGCAATAGGCCTCAGAGAGTACATGGTACAACTGCTATAGCCTAGTGCAAAAAGTGTAGACCGGGATACGATCAATGCCTTTATGGCATACCATCGCAAAATAACGACTTGGAGATATTGTTTCGTCGTGTGAGTGAGGGAAACTAAACACCCAATTGTAATCGGAGAAATGATGTAACTCGAACTTACTACTAACGATGCATTATTTTATTTTATTTTATTTATATAAGTATACACAACAGCTAACTTTATCACACAATTACATAGGAAAATAGAAAAGTATACACAAAAATAAATAAATAAATATAAATTAGCCAAAAGGTGCATAACAGCATTATCAGAAACAATTTATTAAAGTTAAGTTTACTACCATACCATACCATAGGCTATTTATGTATGTCAATGGGCAGCAGCCATAATATTTCTTTATAACTCAAACTGCTAGCTTATTATCATGCTGTATAATTGAACGAATAAGTTGTATATTTCCCCTTATTTTTATGCATTTTTTCTAACTTCATTATTTGAATCAAATATATAACTTAGCGAAACATAATTTTTTTTTGATTATAATAATAAGCAAACAAATTAACAACGAATATCATCCTAAATAATGATAATGTGCACACTATATACTTAAAAATGATGAAAAGTAAACTTTTTTTTCTTTACAGATAATTAGCGTGAGATGCATTAACAATTATTACACAAAGGTGAATTTTCAACAATGGCCGTAAACAGTCCAGGCG
This sequence comes from Teinopalpus imperialis, assembly GCA_029286865.1. Classification (NCBI taxonomy): domain Eukaryota; kingdom Metazoa; phylum Arthropoda; class Insecta; order Lepidoptera; family Papilionidae; genus Teinopalpus; species Teinopalpus imperialis. The sequence goes on from JAGSMU010000015.1 coordinate 8,540,682, forward strand.
GATACCCACCGATATCCCCGAAACCCTTAACACCTAAAAGCCCTCGCCACTTCGTCTTCCCACAAAAAAGCCCTTCCATTACATCCAGCACTTCGTCTTCCGGATACTTCACTCCACAATCTGGCTGCAGCTATGACAAGCACAACCCACCGCCTAAGTCTCCAATTGCCCACGGGCACCGTAGCCCAATAAGCCCAAGACATTTCAACTTCCCCCAAAAGTCACCATCAGGTCGCTCCAGTCCATGCAACTTTGACAGAATACCGCACGGTCTTCACTACACAACATCTCTGAAGCATGGACGTCGTGAAAAATCCAGGTCACCAAAACCACCACCAGTGCATATCCACACTAACCCTGGCTACGTCTCCCCAAATAGAACGAGAAAATTGTACGGTTCCACCTCAACTGTCAGTTCCCCTCGTCTTGTTACTTCACCAAGTATTGTGTCCAGTCACACTGATGATTCGATGGACGCCATTCCTGGTACGCCATCAGCGATAGTTCATGATGCAGATGACGAAGCGACCACGACATCTTCAAGAATCTGTCGCAAATCCACTTCGGACTTGACTGACTTAACCGATGACACCCCATGTACCCGATCTACGAGCATCAGCAGACCGTGCTCTCCCATGCGTAGGGGTTCTATGAAAGGTGGTCTGGCATACTTGGCAAGCAGGCGCGGATCAAGAGAGTCAACAATGTCAAATTGTGACTCAGTAGAGGATATCGGTCCATTAAATTTCCAGAATACGATGCGTGGAAGACAGAGACGTACATCAAACTTTTTGGAATTACCAGGTACTACACACTTTTTTATTATAGCTGTATAATTATAACAATTTTTTATCACATTGAGAGTAACAAATGAGTACACAGTTTACCTGATGGTTAATGATTCCCGCGGTCCCATGATATCTACATTCAACTTTGACAAGGAATCATAATGCAGTTGCGTTGTTGCCCCTGAGGACTGTGATGGAATACCTCGTCACCAGTAATAAAGGTCTCCGGATCCCTACACTCACCAGACGAAACACAACAGCATAATGATGCTATTTCACGCTGGTATTCTGTGAGGGCGGGGTCCTAACCCGGTCAAACTGACCCATTCATTCTACAGCTAGAAACAGACTGCAGCGTAGCTCTACCACTATACAAAAATAGTTATATCATCTCCATTACTACGTCTCATCATTATAAATCTGATCTGATGCGGAGCCTATTCAATCTTCAGTCAATCCTCAAGTGCGATCCAGAACCACAGAGTACACAGAATTACCGCTTATTAAGTTATGTAACTACATAACTTAATTTAGTGTTAAGTTTCTCGCATGGTTTTAGTCATAATACAGAACCGTTATACTATCAATGAAACATTTAAAAAAGCTACCAATTTAACGCTAACATGAAATAATATAAAGCTAAAATAAAACCAACAAAATAGTGCATAAGTCGACCATTTGTTTTGCAAGAATAATCCCATGGACCTTTTTACGTGTCAATTTATAATTATAATATAAGACTGGTGCTTTGTAAATATATACGGGTGAGAAAAAAAGCAAAGAGATACTCAGACGTAAGCCTTACGTGCAATTTAAAAAGACAATATGAAACAACATATGATTCTCATAATGCATATATTAATCTAAATGTCAACGCTTGACTAATTTCATAAGACTGAAGATTAGCCCCATACAAACCAAAAATTAAAGCTTTATTAAATTACGTGTGATACAATTAAGAAATAAAGAAAATATTTCCACACTAAAAATCAGTTTAAACATGAAAATACATCAGTTTTTTCTGTGTAAAATTTGAATTCAAATATTATAAGTAAAAAATGTTAATAAGAATTAAAAATAAACACCCAATTTTGTAATCGTTATGATTAAAAAATGAAAAAATTGGGTGTTTTTGGTTGGGTGGGTCTATGACATAAATTTATGGTATAAAATATATTTGACATTTTATATAACGCTGAACTTATACTAAAACAACTACTTTCTTGCCTTTAATGTACATACAAATACAAAATGCAAACAGTCAAGAAACGTACAAGAGTCCGTGGTATTAAAATGTCAACAAAGCGCTCAGCAATCTCATCTCAATGATTCCATTCCGCTCACTCATAAAAATATTCTTAACAAAATTATACTTATAATCATAACGTGGTTACAGTTTAGTTTTAGTTTACAAAATTAAACAAAGTTTTTATTATTAAACCAGTGGTGGAACACGCTCGGCCGCGTGTGTGCTCGTTACCGGAGAAGCCGTACAATCCTCGTCTATCAGATGACCTGTACAGATTAAGGACATTCTCTATCACTACGAAGGGTGGAGTGGTCAATTGCGGTGATTCCATTTGCAACCGTCGCAGTCGATCTAATACTTCAGTAAATTCTACTAATAGCAGGTACGTTTACACTTGATACTTTATAATGATATAATTGAAATATATAGAATAAGATTATATATTATATAACAGAAGATGACAAATGAATACACAGTTCACCTGATCACTTTCTACTTACACTTACCAGTGTTTATTGCGACCAAATAACACAAAAATTCTCTACAAAGATTCTAAATTCACATGTCACTTCCAAAGACAAATAAAATGCGTCGTTATCGTTAATTGGAACTCTGTTTATAGGCAACCAGATATCAAATGACTAGTATGCTGAGTACATTATTAGCTCTCATCACAGCTGCGTATTTTATGTCGATATATTGACGTCGTTCTCCTAGACTATGATGATGGTGAAATGACATAGCTACAGAATTTCTAGTTACAGCATGAAGCATGGTATCAGGCATCCATCAGGCTCAGTATTCAGGGGTAAAAATGCTTGTGGATCTTGAATTTTTGAAATGACCGATCATTGTTCTTTAAAAAAAACAAGAATAATGCATTAAACCGTAAGTAACGGAAATAGATAAACTTCCCTGTTCCCAATATCTCCGTTTCTATAAGTGGAAAATTGTGCTACACGTTCATATCGATGAAAAGAAAGCACTGCCCAGTGCAGGAATAAGTATTGTTTGAATTACATTTAAATCGAAAACTCATATATTATGTTTCGAATAAACATTCGAGCTGTGTGTCATTCGAAAGAAATAACACTTGATCTGTAATTGCTGAAGCACGTGGTCATTAAAACAAGTTTTATACGATAATAAATTGGAGTATAAGTTTACGATTAAGGTACGTTATTCCGAGCAAAGGTCCATTTATAGCATACGTGACAAAGGTGAATCTTCTTTCAATAGAAAATATTAAAAAATGTATAGTAAAATGACAGAGAGAGTGAGAGAGAGAGAAAGAAAGAGATCAGCAATAAACAGAATAGCTTTCTCTTTAGCTTTTTCTGGCCAAAGACCTATTATTCGTTGTTTTCTATCTGAGACGTTAGAAGAGAAGTTAGACGGTAGAAGTGTTGCACCCAAGTTTCACCCTGAAATTTTACTCCCATACGGCCCAATGAAATATCGCTCCAAAATATGATCTCCGAGACAAATTTTGAAGAGTAACTATTTTCCACATAAGAATTTAACAGTGGAAGAGCTACACTCCAGTTTGTTTCTAGCTACAGAATAAATGGGTCAGTTCGACCGCGGTAGGACCACGCCCTCACAGAACACCAGCCTAAAAGAGCAGCGTAATGCAGCTGTTTCGTTTGAGTGTAGGGATCTGGTGACCTTTACTACTAGTGACTTGGCATTCTATCTCAGTCCTAAAGGGTAACAACGCATCTGCATTATGAATTCTTGTCTAGGATGAATCACTAGATCAGTAGATGTCCTGGGCCGCTGGAATCACTTGCCATGAGATGAACTGTGTGCTAGTTTGTTACACACAATGTAATATAAAAAACTCATATAAGCTCAACGGTAATCATCCAATTAAAAAACCATGACAGTTAAATTCAATAATTTGATCTTTTTGTTGAGGTAATATTTCTTTGCAGGGCTTCAGACAGATCACCGTTCGACGGTTCATGCTGCTCAGGATACCGACCCGTTGACTCAGGCAGTTTGACAACTCCTGATGAGGATGATTTAGATCCGGTAATATATTATGTAAACTTTAACAATAGGTACAACAAAAAACGAACATAATGGTTTAATATTTTTAAACGTATCGTTTGGACCACATCAGTACTCTGCCCGGATTGGATCTGAAGAACGAATTACATTTTTTTTAACCACATCTACATTTGCACTTAAATAATATATTAATTATAAATAAGATTTTCTTTATAACTTATAAATATTATTTTAAGAGTCACTGTAAAACACAATAAATATAGCATGACCATGCATAAAGCAATAAAACGATTTCCTAAACGATAAGAATTTTGGCATTTCAATATTTGTAAATAATAGAAGTTTATAGTTACTGTATTAATACATATAGAAATAGGATAGAAGCGTCAATAGTCTAATGGTTAACGGTCTGCGAAACTTAAGGTCGTAGGTTCGAATCCATCATTCGTCTATTGGCGTGAACCATCTCCTAGCTCAAGCAATTTCAGCTTAGTTGGAGTTGTTAACCGGAATATTTGTAATGGTAATAGCATTACTAATATTATTTAAAAAAAAAAGAAGTATGTATATTTATGCCCCTGGACTTCACCATTGGTTAACAGACAATAAACAGCGAAAAGTCGCTTAGAGTTTAAACGTAAAATACGAAAGCATTTGTTGTAAGTAGCGTCAGCAGATTCACTACATCGATAATAATTATGTATATATTTATATATATATTTACTTTTAAATATGTTTGTATTTATAATATGTATATATTTTTGTTTTATTGTTTATGTAAATGTATATAAATATCTATTATTTTCCTAAGATAATATATAATGATATGTATATATAATTGTATAAGTATTTAGATGTACTGTATGTTTTTTTTTTCTTTATTATTATTCATCTGTCCCTACCGTGATTTCTCTGAACTCTCTCAAAGTTGACTGGTAGATAATGCCTTAGGCATTAAGTCCGCCTTTGTGCATATGTTAGTTGTACAAAAGTTTATAAATAAATAAATAGTTTTTATTTCAGATACCCAAGTACCGTGTAGTATTATTGGGGGACGCGGGTGTCGGGAAAACAGCTCTTGTATCTCAATTTATGACATCCGAGTACATGAACACTTACGATGCGAGTTTAGGTGAGTATTCTCTTTACTTGCCTTACTTCCGGGATGCTTAGCTAGATTCGATTCCATAAAACCAACTTCATTACAACGCACAAATTGTTTTATTTTTTAATAATTTCTCATATTCTTTGTATTTTTTCTGTGACCTTCTTGTATTTATATTTATTACTTATATTGGCTACGTAAAGGTTTTCATCTTTATGCTGCTAGTAAATATAATCACTATGTTTAGTGACCATTTCCTTGAAGGTGCAGTGGAACCTTCGTCTGATAATGTTGCACATGCACTGCATCGGACAAGGGACGTAAGGTGTGAGTGCCTATATATTTATTCAAATGATTACAGCACTATGATATATCCTGCGCAGTTGGTCTCTTCTGATAACAACTATGATATATCGCCGAGGTTTACCTCTGGAGTACAATAAAAGATATTCAAAACGCCTAGAAGATAAAATAATAATAATGTAGTCCGTAGTATAATAGTGAATATGCTTCATTTAGCTAGTACATTATGTCTATTGAGTTCAATTATAAATAATGTGCTATAACCTTATATTTATTACGACAACTTAGCTTTCATACACATCTTTTAAAAATTACATTTAGAATAACAAACCAGCACCTGATGGCAAGCGATTCCTGCGGCCCATGACATCTACATTCATCCTTGACAAGGAATCATAATGCACTAAATTAACTAATAATGAATCATAACCGTTGTAACCCTTGAGGACTGAGATGAAATGCCTCGTCACCAATAATAAAGGTTTCCAGATCCCTTCATTCGACAAACGAAACACAGCCGCATTATGCTATTTTACACTGTTATTAAAATGTACGTGATGCCACTACAAATTACACAACGGGTAATATACTTTACTCACAAATATACTTACGATGAAACTGATTTTTACCTCTAATATGAATAGATAGGGCTCCACCGAGGAAGGCAGCTTAACCTTGCAGTGCTTCATACGAGTGTAGAAAACCAGAGGCTAATTGGTATTCTGTGAGGGCTTGGTCCTACGGTCCTACCGACCCATTCACATTACGAGTCGTGGTAATACGATCCGTTTATATTAGCTAAGAACAAACTGCAGTGAGGGAATTCCCGCTCTTAAAAACAAAGAACGATAACCATTAATGTCTGCCGTTTTTATTCTAAACTTACGTCCGCTTCCAGAGGTAAATGACCTTTGCGATCAGCAAGTCTAGCTGCGATATCAAGCCGACCCTTCTTAACTCGTACCCTTTTTTTTCGTACTCTGCTTGTTACTTTCACAACTTGAAAAATATATTAATAAATAAATAGCTTACATCAATCAAATACTTGTCTACGTTATAAAAAGTGGCAAAGTTTTTGTTTTGTCCAGTCATTTTTTTTATTTTATTAACTGCGCAATTTAACAATGTTAAACATTTTTTCATATCCATTAGAACTTAATTGAATTTTATAGTTTTTATTTTCTTGTATTGTGTGACAAACAAATACACAGTTCATCTGATCGTAAGTGATTCCTGCGGCCTATGACACACATTCATCCGCAATATGGTATCAGAATACAGATGCGTTGGCTTAAATACTATGATGGAATACCTTGTCATAATAATGATCACCGGATCCATTCACTCACCAGACGAATCGGCAACGTTATTCTTCTATAATTCAATACTTTTTAACTCCCCATAATTAAATTATAATTAAGTAGGACAGATTTTTTTACGTAACATATAAAAGTTTATGTAAGGGCCGTTAAAATTACATGTAGAAATTGGAATACGCATTCTCGTTGCCACTTGTATTTACGAGATCCCTCTTACTTTGACATAAAACAACAAATTGACTATAAAATGAGACATTGCGTTACGAGACGTGGCAATTATGTTCCTACATTCTTACATGGAAATATTCTCGTACTCTTGTTGAGAGTTGAAATTGCTGATTATTTTTGAATTATTTCTAACATTGTTTAAGATGAAATAAATAGTCAGCGGTGAAATAAATTATGACGCGGCTGGTTTCTACAAACAGCCCGAATAATGGAAGAATCACGCCCACACCGAATACCAATGTAAAATAGCAGATTTTTTTAAATGAATGCTATTAAAATTACTAACATTCCGGTTAACTAAGCTTATATGCTTGTGCTAGGAGAAAGTTCACGACAAAAGTCTAATGGCGGATTCAGTTACGCAGACTTACCTTACCTACCACCTTAAGTTTCGCAGACTGGCTATTAGGCAATTTACGCAATTACACTGTTATGTTTTGTATGGAGAATGTAGAGAACCAAGACCTACTGGCATTCTACCCAATCCTCAAGGTTGACAACATCTACATCTTGAAACTTTGTTAAGGATAAATATGTGTTTATGCGTATATATTATATGTCATATTCGTAAAAGAACTATTGTATCTTTAAAAGTTTAAATACAAAAGTCCGATCATCTTAATATTTTTTTCTCAACAGTGCACTACAGTTACACATCATACGATAACTTAAAAAACTTTTCACTCATGAATTTTAACTTTAAAAATAAATGTAAAACACCAAACCAAAGTTTGCTAAAATGTATTAGAACAAAATTGTGAAACAAATGCGTTACGAGTGTTCAACTTCGGATCAATAAGTTAGACGTGTTATCAGCTCGTATTTATTGTGTTGTTCTTATTTATTTTCACTTATTCCTTAACATACTAGATTACTGATAAGGAAAATAAAATGGACGTACATTTTTTAAAATCAAATGTTTAAATGATAATAAAGTTTGATTATAAACTATATACTCGTAAATAAAGCAATATCAAACATATTTTTTTGGTAAATAAGAATCAACATAGTATATAGCAGTCACTTGAAATAATAGACAAGGCGTCGTTACATTCCTAATAACATAATTATTTAGATTACTCGTCAGTTTTATGATTGGCTTTGCATGTTCTACGCTTGTTTCAAACAAATGCAAATTAGTTCTCATAACCTTATGGCTGGCTGACGCTAATTCTTTTGTAAATAACATACCTTCTTTTTACTTGCTATCGTCTGGTGAAGCAAAACGAGGTAAGTTCTGTAACCTTCCTATAACATATTAGATTATTATTTTTATTTCTTATAGAAATTACTTTCAATAATTTCTTAATTTTAAATGTTTCTTGCGTACAAAATATTATCGTTTTATAGAGTAGTAGTTACTATATAACCTAATTTTATTTTCATCCCTTTTAATTGTATAAAAAACCTTTATTAAATATTGGTAATATCGTGTACCGTTATTATTATTTAATTATTATCATTTATTGTTTGGATGTATGGTTATAATGTGTTTTTTTAATAGTAATAGTAATAGTTTAATTTGTACTTTTAATCTCATTACATATTTGAAAGTTTACTTAGGTAAGGACCAATAGATGCATATATAGGTATATATGCATCTATTGGCCCTTATTACATTAATTTGATTTAATGCAATCAATTAATAGCATGTAAAATAAGTTTACCTCCATCTATGAACAAATAATGATACAGAAATAGTTTACCAGGAAAGGTAATATATATTATTGAAGAAACATAAGTTTATGATTTTTTAAATATATTGGCATAAATTGTTTTATCGGATAAATGTTTTTACGTTGTATATTAACATCGTCTTGGTTTTGCATGTATGCAAATGAAACTTGTTAAAAATAAAAATATATATTGAAGTAAAAATTTAGGAATTAAAATTTGTACATGCAAACATTTATTAAAAATAAATATATAATTAAAAAATATTAACTATTTTTACATTTAAAACACTTCGCTGCATTTACTCACCGTTCAAATCAAACTAATTCTAGTTTACATTATTATTTTTTAACATTATTTTTTCATATTAATGCACTTCAAACATTATTAAAACAAAATTGAAATCTTACACTGTATATATTTAGATTTATAATATTAGATAACATTATGAATATATACCAAAATGGAAGATTTTTGTCAGTCATCTAAAAACAGGCACCGATATACATAAAAACATCACTCTTTCTTTGAATCGAATAAACATAAAATATTATATATCTTATATCACAAAATATTAAAATTGTCGTAAACTCTTATACCCTTTTTATAATCTAATTATGCTCCATGGTAATGCTTCTTATTGTATTAGAGTGTAGTTATTTATCTTTAAAAGTCCTTTCATAATCATCATGATATTTACACGTATATAAAAAACAAAGATAACCATTCTGCTGTATTCATTTACTTTTAAACTTAATAGGAATCAATTCAAATCGGTTTCGAGTCACAAAGTTTTCGTGATGAGAAAATGAGTTGTACTTTTATCGTTAAAATTGTTTCAGATGACGAGTTCGGTGAAAAATCTGTATCCGTTCTGCTTGACGGAGAGGAATCCGAGCTCATATTTATTGATCACCCTAGTACTGAGATGTCGGTAAGTCTATTATAACCTTTACCTAAAAAATTAAGATTACTTGGATATAATTAATTAACATTGAACAATTCTAATCCACAGCATATTAAAATTTCACTGATTCATAATGAAGGTAATTTGTATTTATAAGTAATCAAATAAAAATGACCCATATGGGTCGTAGACCCGATAGAAGAGTGCTCAATGTGCGAGTCTGCAGGAACTCGATGACGATAGAATTCAATTTTTCATCCTCATCATCTCGATGGTTGGAAATCCACCACAAATTTCCTGCCACGCACAACTAATCCGTGGAATCATCTGTCGCCAGCGGTGGTTCCGAACCGATACGACTTAAGGACCCTCAAGAAAAGACTACACCTTCCTTAAAGGCCGGCAAACCATTTGCGACTCCTCTAGTGTTGCATGAGCGGCGGTGATCACTTACCATCGGGTGTGCTGATTGCTCGTTTGCCACCTATTCTATGTGCTAAGGCATTCGAAGCATTCGCCATGTGAAACACAATGATATTTTACGATGGTATTCTGTAAGAGCTTGTTCCTTTCGATAAAGCGTATACATTAATACCTAAAACTGTTAAAAACTACAAATTAACTGCTATAATTGTTACGTGGACTTTCCCACTCGACACTAGGTGCGATTTACCAGTGAAAGAATCGTCCTGTTACTAGCTCTTATCTGCTATATGAATGGGTTGGCTCTATTGCGGTAGCAATAGCGTAGAGATCCATGGACCCAAATGCAGCAAGGAAACTAAGCCGAGGGGCTACAAACTTGACATTTTTGTAGATGATGCCTTTTTTGCTATAAAGATCCACTAAGGAAGTATTTTTGGAAATTTCACCCCAAAGGAGGAGGGATGAACGGTTGTATGGAAGTCCGTTATTTTCAAAGTATTAAGGACGAAATTTCAAATATATGCTTTTAATTAGAAATAAATGCTCGTAAGATGGCATTGCGCACTGCTTCTGAATCGCGATATGGTTTCGTTACATAAATAATATCTAAACATGCGAAGCTGTGGGCAACAGCTAGTATATTATTTATTTGTTCTTTATGTTCCTTAAATGAGGTTTATAAGGGTGGACTTAATTCCCAGTGACATTCATTGCCAGTCAACCCTGGGAGAATGATCGAATATATCGGTAGACAAAAAATAAAAAAGTTAAAATATTACATAATGAGACGCAACATATAGCCAACATATAGCTAGTAATATATAGTAGTGGTATAGTTTGCTAGTAATATGAATACGATATAATCATATTTATATTTTATAGATAGAGAACTGCCTCTCAACATATGAGCCACACGCTTGCGTTGCAGTATATTCTGTGGTAGCTAGAAGTTCGTTCACCAGGGCCGCGGAATTACTTCAGTACTTAGCCAGGGAACAGTTCACAGTTGACAGAACTGTAGTTCTCGTAGGCAACAAGGCCGATTTGGCTAGAGCGAGACAAGTTACTACAAATGGTAAGCTATATTGACTTTTTATAATACAAATGTTTGTACTTCTAGTGTTTTAATATCGTCATATTGAATTGAGCGATAGTTATCTTTTTTAATTAGTACTTTACTTTAGTATTTAGTAGTACTTAGTTTAATTTTTACAAAGTTTTGGGGACTACATCCCATAGCGTCATCCCAGCTTTTTCTTAGTTGCTGTACCGAAGTATACATTGACTTTTTATAATCCAAATGTTTGTACTTGTAGTGGTTTAATATCGTCATATTGAATTGAGCGATAGTTATCTTCTTTAATTAGTACTTTACTTTAGTATTTAGTAGTACTTAGTTTAATTTTACAACGTTTTGGGGACTACATCCCATAGCGTAGTCCCAGCTTTTTCTTAGTTGCTGTACCGAAGTACGCGCACTTACGCTTGCAATTGTGATTGATGTATGTCTCAGACAGTATGAGAGAAGTTTGATTCGTGATTTTAAACATTTTTCAACCATAGTATTCTGCGCTGTCGTTAATATTCACATTAAAGTAATATATCTATAACTTCATATTTCTTATATCTACAAATGGTATCGTCTTAGTTGAAACTGACCAATATCACTGTTATTGTCGTCGTGACAAGCGCTATTTTTGTTTATTGCTTTATTTATTCCTTTTGTTCCTTAAATAAGGTTTACAAAGACGAACTGCCAGTCAACCCTGGGTGAGTGGGAGGAGCCTATCCCTTTAGACAGCGATCCGAGTCGAGGTTTCGTACCTCATTATGAGGGGCCCTCAGATTGTATTATCGCCCCCCTCTGTTGTCGTCGACGTTCTTCGTCCACAGGGGTCGGAGCGCAGCGGTCTTCGTGCTTCGCTTCGCAGCATCGTCGTTGTCTCCTTACTCAGCGGGCCTCGCGCTCGCGAGTCTACTAAGATAAAGCTGTAGAGGTCACTGGACCAACAGCAATACTCATACACAAAAAAATAAATAAAAAAGAGAGGATAGGCGATCTGCGATTGATGGGCGCGAATAAAAAAATTCAATATCATCATCATGCAATTTAGTAACCAAAGTACAAAGATATAAACTTGCCATTTCCATCATTTCTACTTGTTTTATAATAGGCCTCATCTATAGGTATTAACATAGGTGACTGGCTAAAGTTTTATAAGAATGCTATAAAAAAGTATATATAGTGGAAATTCGTTTAACAACATCTTATTATCAACAATTTAAACTACTTAAATGTTAATTCGTTATCATAACATATACTTACAATGCATGTTTATGTTGACAGAGGGTAAAGCGTTGGCAACATCAAAAGACTGCAAATTCATTGAAACATCATCAGGAATACAACATAACGTGGATGAACTTCTTGTTGGAATTCTTAAGCAGATTCGTCTTAAGGAGAGCAGAGATAAAAAACAGGCCAAGAAAGTTAACAAGCTGGTAAGATGTTTTTTTAATATATATTTTTTGTTTATAATTAATTATTATATATCTATACGTATATATTATTTTTGTCAGACAACTAATATAACACATATAAGTAATTAAACTATATATATATTATAATATTATAAAGTGTTGCAACTTGAATACAACACAAAAAATTACACCTTTATTTTAATTTGAAACTGACCAAATAAATGAGTCGCATCGAAAACGCAGTCGCATATAATGATTTCTACTTCGTTCATTGTTTATTTTTGTTTGTTAGGAATCAAAGTCTTCAAAGCTTGCCAGTTCCCGCACACATATATCCCTGAACATCGCCAGAGAGTTACTTCAGAAAATTTGCATCAACGATATCTCAAAGTCCAAATCCTGCGAAAATTTACATGTGCTGTAACCGACTTTAAGTTATAAAGCTGGAAACCTCATTGAATATTTTATATATATATCAAAACAACCGATTGAAAATTTTATTTTTAATGTTCTTTGAATAGTTTGTTTCATTCATTTAGGTCATTAACAGAGATTTAAAATTTTTAAATCCAAATCAAGTATTAATTAACTTACATTTGGATTTGGAAAAGATATTCTAACTTTTCTTCAGTAAATTATAGTAAATTGTATTGACTTAACGATTGGACATCTTATCAAACTATATATCCAATCTTTATTTTATTCTATTTCATTGTTAAGACATAATTTAAGCCTTATTTCAACAACTATTTTGTGTATATGTTAGAAGTATGTGAATTAAAATATTTATTACGTCATCAGAAATACTATTTCTTACCATGGCTCTATGTGTAAGTGTATCCTAATATAAGTGTTACAGTAGACGATCTTGTTACTACTTTGTTGTTTTTTATTATGGTTGTGTAAATTCTTCCTTCTCTGTACTAATACATTCGAATTATTATGCCTTTGATAGTACATGCTATTAGAGGGTAATTAGGTAAGGATGTAGTCGCCTATAATTATTTTAAAATGTTTCCTTATATATTGTGCCTATTTTAAAAATAGTTTATATTAGTTTTCTGTGATCTAATGCATTATTATTATTTTTGGACATTATCTTTAAAGATTATAAGGTATCCTTCATTAAATGTATGATTTATATAATAAATAGTTGCCAACTGGTAGTGTATAAAATCGCCGTCTTTACTTGTATTTATTACTTTTGGTGATATATATATATATAATCTATATATATATATATATATATATTAATTCAACAAAGTTTTGTTGAATTAATATATATATATATATATATATATATATAATCTATATATATATATATATATATAATCTATATATATATATATAATCTATATATATATATATATTAATTCAACAAAGTTTTGTTGAATTAATATATATATATATATATAATCTATATATATATATATTAATTCAACAAAGTTTTGTTGAATTAATATATATATATATATATATATATATATATATATATATATATATATATATATATATATATATATATATATATATATATATATATAATCTATATATATATATATTAATTCAACAAAGTTTTGTTGAATTAATATATCGACACCAAAAGTAATAAATACAAGTAAAGACGGCGATTTTATACACTAACAGTTGGCAACTATTTATTATATGAAAAAAAGGGTAGTATTGCTATTATTACAGACTCATTATTTTCTTTTATTCATTCTTTTATCTTTAATAATTATTTCACACGATTTCTTATCAAGATAGTTTTTTTTTAATTTATACTATCACCAGTATATTTAGAATGAGTAAAACGGAATTTACGTGTATTTTGTATACAAACGGTACATTAATTTCCGTAATATGATTGTGTATCACAAGAATTAAATTATGATTTCGACTTAGAAAAAATATTTGTTCTAACATAGCCAACATGAATAAATACGTTATTTATGGGATTTTATGTTAGGTTATACTATTACGGGTGATTGGAAATGCACCAATAAAAAAAATTACACGATAACTGCTGAAATAAAATTATGTATTTATATACAAATAATTTGTTATTCATAACTGCACATTGTGTAACATTTAATTCGTATAATATTTATGTTTTAGAATTACCTAGCGAATCTAGCCACATTGTGGCATAGTGTAGCGTGGTTTAGTTACATTTAATGTTCATTTAGAAATATGCAATATTTACACTATTCAATCTCTTATTTGTTAATATAAGGTATAATTTGAACACCCTTTTAGACAGTGACACCTTTATGGGCTTCTCTTTCGTCTCTCATTTCCAGTTTCTTGTTACACTTATCGTGTAAGACTTCCAGTTGTAAGTAGTTTAACCTCCTTGCTAATACGATAGGCGCAAGTATCATATCTACAAAGTACCATTTTAGATTAACAATTAACTTTAATTCGACGTCGGTGTAAACTGTATTTTTTGTTGTTATTCGCTCTTTTATTTGCCTATGCCTGAAGTAAAAAATCAAGTGTCTTCTTGTTTTAAGTATATTCAAGTATACAATATATTTCCATTAGAATAAGAATATCGTAGTTTATATGTCTTACATGTAATTTTAAGAACGTATTTCAAACAATTTACGATATACAACAATAAAAAAAGTATTTGAAAAAATTCTCTAATGAGATATTTGGTATTAAAGTAACGAGCAAAAGTTTTAAACAAAATAATGATGAGAGACAGTGAAAGAAATGGAAAAATATAACAAGATCACATTGAAGAAAGTCTGTATGTGTCACTTTTTACGTCTCTAATAAAGACACACTTTAATGCAATAGCGTGAAATATGTTACTTTTATGAAATGTGAGTGTCAATCAAATACACACTTCAAGTGACGGATAATGAGCTTTGCATGTCGTATATATCCGCAGGCATACTCAATAACAAATCGAGATAAAACTATTATTAACTCCGAAAACTAAGATGTTTTAGCTTGTTATTGGATCATCGGTTACTTTGGCTCATCACGTAAAACACAATTGCATTAAGCAGAAATAAAGAAAGTGTTCAGCAATCAACTTAAAAAGTGGTAAATCTGTCGTATTCAGGGTCATATTCTATCACAGGGAATATCAGTGTAGACGAATGTGACGCTAATTAATAGACCACGCTCTCAAAGGACACCACCGTAAAATAGCTGCATAACCTTATTTCCTTAGTACCACGTCCAGTCGTCCACTGAGGTGACAAAGCATCTGCATTATACTCCGTAATTCCTTATCGAGGATAAATGTCATGGGCCGCAGGAATCACTTATCAGGGTGGACTGAGTGAAAATAGTAAAAGTATGGTCAACCTACATGAATTTAATTTTGACTCGTCGTCGTCGAGAATGGGGACTGCTTGACCCAAATTGCACCACACCTCGTTGAATACCAACAATGAATTTGTAGGGCAATTGTTGGGGGTAGGTGACATCGCAAGAGCATTTTAGTATCTAATATATATTATGAATATAGGTGTCCCTGGGCTGCAGAGACAACAATCAGAAAGTTTAATCAAGTAGTTTTAACCCTTTCTTTTGTAAACTTTAGGGTGACAAATTAGCACATGCTTCACCCAATGTAAACTGATAATTATTAAACAATCCTTCACAAAGATTCAAGATGCAAATGAGTTGTTAACCTTGAGAGCTGAGATTGGCATGTTAGAGGGAGAAATTCTACATCACCAATAATTGGCCCTCCCAATCCCTCATCACCACCATACGAAACATAACAGCGTTATGCTTCTATTTCATGCTGGCATTCATTGAGGCGCTCCACCGGTACTATGAACAATTTAGAGAAGCTCTAGATTGAAGCATAAATAATTTTAGGATTATTAATTTTCTGAACATTTTAATGAATCTTGAACAATATAGTACTGTTCCAGGATAGTTGATTGCTTGAAATACGTGAAATCGTTACAGTATGCTATATTAAATGTCAGTTATTAGGATTAAAAAATATATATTATACTTGTAAAAATATACCTTAATGTAAACTTTCTACGTATTATCATGAATATACTGATTATATTTTTCTAAATGACTATCTTTATAAGATTTTAAAGCATAAGCAATTTATGTTCGCATCACGAGAGTTGTAAATTTATTTGTAAGTAGCTGTGCCGGCGTAATCAAACGCCCGATCCAGCATCTTTTATCATCACTTTATTCTTTTGACTTCTCTGTCTGTTACGTCGGATGCTTACTAGATTGAATGATCATCCTATTTTATTCAAATAACTACAACATATTAGCCCAAGCTTGTCTTGGTATATCAATGAAACCATCATCCAAATTATTTCGGGCATTATGGAGATAAGCGTGGAACACGTTTTAAGATTTTATTTTATACCTTTTCTTAATTATTGTAATAGTTGTGTTGTATAATAATTACTGTATTATGTTTAAAATTGCTTGCAATTGGGAAAATGAAATATAAATAAATTAAATTTTTAAGGTTTTTTTTTCGTCTTCTAAAGTTTTTCTAAAGTTTATATAATATTCAATAGTTGCTCACAGTTTGTAATTGTAAAAGATAGAATTGTTTGTAGTTGTACACTGTATTGACTGACTCTAAGTTCACCATTTTTGAATAAAGGAGGTCACAATAATTAACGTTGTTAAAAATTATAAATTGTCTTGAGCAGTACAAAAAGTCGACGAGTTTTAAGATTAATAATTTTATAATCACTTTAAAAGAGATCATATTATAAAACTGTTTAATTTAAATTTTATTTTCAAATATCAGTTTAAAATTATATCCAAATATTTATTTAAATCTCGTCAAATCATCACATCAGCTACACCACATGTATTCATGGGGTGAAGATAATTATTCAAAATCATATTAAACGAACTACATAGTCCTTACCGGTAAAATAAGAAAAAAAACATAAAAATTTTGCAAGCAAAAACAGTTAATTTTCTTCAGACTCTCGTGATTCGAAAAGAAAAAAAATATTTTCTAAGATATTTATAAGATAAAAATTTTAGACCTTATTTTGCTTTTAATTAAACATCTAAGACGTCTATTCTTAATATTTGTTAGTCTGTATATCAATATTACGCAATGTGAAACAATCAACATTGTAATGTCTTAAATATCATTAAATTTGTTTAGACTTTATACAATAAGTTTAAATTAATCTTATAAATAAGTTTTTAATTCAATGTTTAGTATGTCTTAATAACAAACATGTTAATATTTTTATTATTCGAGATTTTCTGACTTTTAGCTCGTTTTTTTTAATATAATTAGTTTATCAGTATTGACTGCGTTTGGCATACTTAGTGGCTCATCGACCCCAAGTTTGATCTTGGCCTCCGAGACCAGAGCCCCGTTTCATTATGTTTTGCGCCCGCAATTCGGAAAAACGGCTTCTTTTATTTATTAAAGTTGAGTGGTTTAGTTTTCTTCTTGTATATAAAAAAAGCGATAAATATTGGATATGCTTAATTACATCTTTTTTATTATACTATTATATTACTAAACAGCTATAGTGTTAATAAGTTTGGAAAACATATAAAATGCTACCGAGGTTTGTAATCGAATAAAACACCTGCAACTAACTCGCCAGTATTAAGGATTGATGTTCGTATGGATTTTGATTCAAAAGTTTCGTTATGGTTATTAATTAAGTAGTTGTTGTTTATTCATAAACAAATAACGTATAACAGTCAAGGAAATTCTTGAAATATTTTTTTTTTTAATTTTATTTTGGTTTTAAGGCTAGTTATACACTCACCTTTTGTTGATTTTTATTTTGTTTTGTAGATCAGGTTTCTATACTAACTACTAACCCTTATTACCCTAAAAGGGAAATTGAGCTTTAAAGTAATATTATAAAATAACATATTTCTTATAGGATCTGTCACTATAGAATAATTTAATTATTTCACTTATAGAGTTATACAATTTAATTGTATCACATATATATATATAACGATGGGTTATACTATGTTAAAAACCGAGGGCCTATAAATATTTCTACTAGAAAATAAATTACAAAATATATTATCGACTTCAATGAATGCTTGAGAAATGTTTCAAATTATTTGTCCAATAATTTTGTGGTTATTAGGAATGGATAGGCTTTGAGAAGAAAAAGTTAATTTGAATTTCACGTGAAGTAGAGATGTATGCAATGCATACAGCGTGATCTTAAATATTGGACATTACATAAAAGTAACCAATTTTTAAATAACAATAATACTTCGTATTATAGTTTCGAAGACTAAACTGACATTTCCTGTTTTAGTATCACAATCGAATAATTCGACTTTAACAGAATTGCGAACAATTAGTTACTACGATAAATTGACATGGATCAATCATCAGAATAATGTAATAAAAGAATTCTTAGGTAAAATTTCTTAAAACGTCTACAACACGAGGAAATCGAGATCAATTATAATTCTATCGATTTATCCATGCCACCAAATTGAAGATTTTCATAAAATGGCAGATAGTGTACAATACAAAAATTTACCAGTATCATTAGTAATAAACTTGACATTTGAACTTGAGTTAAATAACTTCTTCACTCCTAAAATAATTCTGTCAATACCATGTCATGGGAGTGACAATCGATTAATAGGTAATTAAAGGAATTTGTATATTTTTGCTATACGTTTATCATAAAACTAATAGATCTTTACCTATGAAATTGTCGCAAATAGACCAATATTGATTTTTGATTGAATTTTGATATTAACATCAAAAACTGCTGCTAGCTCGGCTATAGATTGAGTATCATCAGCCACCAATCCAAATTCCACAATCGCCTTTAATTCATCATTGTTGACCAAAGTGTCCGGACAACCACGAGGTTCCTTTTCAAATCAAAATTTACAGAACGGAACCGGGCAAACCAATAACGGGTTATGCGGTTTGTAAAGTTCTCTCCGTAAACATTGTTGTGTGTTGATGTTACGTGCCGTTTGTGCCGCGTTGATGCCACGACGGAACTCATATTCCATAATTACACGAATTTCATTGAAATCAGGACGAAAAATAGTCAAACGTAATGAAAATACAAAGCTAATCAATAAACAAAAGACTGGCTTTGTAAAAGGAATGTCATGTTTTTAAAACAAATTAAGGACATAATGGGGAGAAGACTGATCCTGAGATACATGATCCTGGTTCAAAATTAAAGGAATTTGTATATTTTTGCTATACGTTTATCATAAAACTAATAGATCTTTACCTATGAAATTGTCGCAAATAGACCAATATTGATTTTTGATTGAATTTTGATATTAACATCAAAAACTGCTGCTAGCTCGGCTATAGATTGAGTATCATCAGCCACCAATCCAAATTCCACAATCGCCTTTAATTCATCATTGTTGACCAAAGTGTCCGGACAACCACGAGGTTCCTTTTCAAATCAAAATTTACAGAACGGAACCGGGCAAACCAATAACGGGTTATGCGGTTTGTAAAGTTCTCTCCGTAAACATTGTTGTGTGTTGATGTTACGTGCCGTTTGTGCCGCGTTGATGCCACGACGGAACTCATATTCCATAATTACACGAATTTCATTGAAATCAGGACGAAAAATAAAATAAAATATAATAATAAAAAAAAAGAAATCCGTAACACGGGAGACACAGACCCGTAAAATAAAAATACGAAAATAATAATGTCACAGGAAAGATGAAATAAAAATAAAAATCGTATAACTAAATACGATAGTAAAGTTAACTATCTCTACTGGAACAAAATAAAGGGGCATAAATTAAGTATAAAGAGCAGTCTTAGTACTAAGCCGGTATTAAACCAAGGGATAACTTTCTTAAATAAAAAAGTCTATCCCAAGTCAAAGTGTTACAGAACAAAAAAACCACTATAAAACGTCGTCTGTAGTATTTTCAAATTTTATCTCCCCTTTAAGGTCTGGTTGATGTCGTAAAAGGTGACAAGCAAATAAAATGGATAGTTTGCACTCAAAAATGTATATTAAAGTTATAAGTTCTTATTAGTATTAATAGAATTTTATTTTAAACTGAATTTTATTTTATTTTCTCGTAGACTATCATTTAGATTTTAATCTCTGTTTAATTTTTTTAATCTCTGTATTGTATAATGTTAACGTTGACTTTTATTTTAATTCCCAATTAAGTTTACGTTCGATTTTCACTTAATTTATTTAATTTTCATTTTTTTCATAATTTATTTTATTATTATTCCATTTAATTTCATCATTTTGATATTTTAATATTGTTATTGTTTTTATTCTGATTCAGTAATTGTTTGGTTTCTCCATGAATGAATTTTTATTTAACACGATAACCGATAATATGTAACAATCTATGTGTTCGTCTTTAATTGGTGAATGCCTCAGATATGACTTTGAAATAAATAAGTTAAAACAAATTAAGGACATAATGGGGAGAAGACTGATCCTGAGATACATGATCCTGGTTCAAAATTAAGGGAATTTGTATATTTTTGCTATACGTTTATCATAAAAACTAATAGATCTTTACCTATGAAATTGTCGCAAATAGACCAATATTGATTTTTGATTGAATTTTGATATTAACATCAAAAACTGCTGCTAGCTCGGCTGTAGATTGAGTATCATCAGCCACCAATCCAAATTCCACAATCGCCTTTAATTCATCATTGTTGACCAAAGTGTCCGGACAACCACGAGGTTCCTTTTCAAATCAAAATTTCCAGAACGGAACCGGGCAAACCAATAACGGGTTATGCGGTTTGTAAAGTTCTCTCCGTAAACGTTGTTGTGTGTTGATGTTACGTGCCGTTTGTGCCGCGTTGATGCCACGACGGAACTCATATTCCATAGTTACACGAATTTCATTGAAATCAGGACGAAAAATAGTCAAACGTAATGAAAATACAAAGCTAATCAATAAACAAAAGACTGGCTTTGTAAAAGGAATGTCATGTTTTTAAAACAAAATTAATTTGAATTTAGAATTCACAGCCAATCAAAACTTTTATCGGTTTGAAATGGCCAATACGGAAGAACGGAAATTTCATAGGTAAATACCTAATATTATAATAATATAATGTGGTATGTTCATTTCTAAGTTTAACTGGTTGGTCAATAAAATAAATAAAATATAAATATAATATAAATACAATGTATTGTCTAGTTTAATTTTCTATTATTTTTTATTTTTATTTTTTATTTACAATTTTAATTAAAATATCAATTTAATGGATATAATGTTGCTTAGATACGTAGATTTTTAAGGTACTAAACTTGTATATACCTGTAAAGGAAAATCATTAAAATTTGATAAATATAAACTATAAGTGTAAAAGGTAATATGATATTGTTGATGGTGTATCTTTCTCAATAAATAAATAAATAATAAATATTTTTTGTAGTAAAACTTAGGTTTAACTTGAGGTTAACCCAGTAACAACAAAATTAGTGTGCAGTAAAATCTATCCTCTCTATAATTTTCTCCATTTACGAAGACAGTAACTGGCTGTATGAGTTATATACGAACATATAAGATATACAGTCGTGATACATTATACTTGAGTTTATTTTCATTGAATTTTTATAGTAGTTGAATATTAATAATAAAAATTTATTTATTTATATATATTATAAAAGTAATAAAAACTTATTTATAAATGAAAAATAATAAATATATAATAATATACGAGTATAACATTAGAAATTAATACTTACGTATTATATATAAGAAATAAATATTCATTCACATTAATATTTTTTTTGCGTTGCCGGCCTTTAAGGAAATGATAGGCATAATAATGATAATATTTACTTTAACATTAATATTAATAAATAATACTTATTATATATAAATAATAATGCTATATCCGGTTTTACTTCAACCCCGCGTTCTTTTGATCACTAGGTATAATCTTAAATAATCTTAAATGATCTTACATTCCATACAGCGGTTTTCTTCAAACCTGAGCAAGATCACTAACGGACATTTTATTAGTGAATAAAAAATAAAGGGACCTTTAAAAAAATAAATAGATTATTTGCTTGAAAGTCATATCATATAAAAAAGGACATACAGTTTTCCTTCTTTTTATGTGAGAAGTGAGCACTCAGCTGCCCGTGATTCATTCGTCCACGATACGTTATCGCCCCTGACGACTAAAGCGCAATGCCTCGTCACCATTCATAAGGTCTCCAGACACCTAAACTCATCAAACTAAACTGCTATTTTACTCTGGTATCTAGTGGAGAAGTAGTCTTTCCCCGCTCGAGCCAACCTACTCAGGCACACAAAGCCTAGCCCAACGGTTCTCAACTACCGTGTCGCGACACATTGGCGTGTCGCAAGCATTTGTCAAGTGTGTCGCGACATTTACAAATACGATCATTTATTCTAAGGTGACTCGGGGGAATTTTGCATGTAAGTATGTAAAGATGTCGCGCATTTGTAGAGTATGTTAGTGTGTCGCTGAGTAAAAAAGGTTGAGGACCGCTGGACTAGCCAGTATGCAGAGCATTCTTTAAAAACCACATTTACAGTGGTAGAGCTACACTGCAGCTTGTTACTGACTACAGAATGAATAGGTCAGCTCCACCGGGGTAGGACTCATAGAATACCGACGTGAAATAGCAGCATAACGCTGCTGTGTTTAGTCTGGTGAGTGATGGGACCCGGACACCTTTATTACTGGTGACGAGGCATTCCATCTCAGTCCTCAAGGGTGACAACGCATATGCACTATGATTCCTTGTCAAGGATGAATGTAGATGTCATGGGCTACAGGATACATTTAACATCAGGGGAACTGTGTGCTTGTTTGCAACTCCCAATGTAAAAAACAAAAATCTATAATAACCACGTTCTCTATTTGAGAGCCTAAAATCGATAATTTGTGTGTTGAATATAAAGTTATTTTTATAGCTGATGAACACTATTAGCCAGAGAACTTAAACAGCTTCAACAGGTTGAAAGGCGAGGTGCTTAGGGCATTCAGCCAAGACCTTTATTCATAGGTACCCAGCACAAGGATTACACAAAAGCTTGTAGTAAAAATTTACAAGCCCATAAAATGCTAGTTATTATATGCTTGAAAATTATTACTTTTTCATACCAAAATTTAGTTCCTACTAACTTCTTACCTAATTCTACTGTCAGTATGTAGCTACATATTTATTATTCTATTACGAATAATACGAATAAGTTGATATATAAGGGTGATTCGATCACGTAAAATGAGCTCTAAATAAGAATAGGACATCTCTTTACCATAAAAAAAACAATAACCCAATTTATAGATTTATCAAATATATACCTGAATAGATTATTCATAACTTTTTAAATTATCATAATTCAATTTACGTTCCGTTACGACAGGTTTCATGAATGTAAAAGAGGCAACGCCGAATCACATATCCCTGAAAACCTGAAGACAAAATGAATTTTGAATATTATGAGATGTCTTATTACAGTACGGCCGTTTTATTTATGAAACAATGACGTTTTATTTATGATACTGGCATGAATAAAAAATATAGGATATCTTAGTATTGGAAAACTATTTACCTATTTTATTATTTAATATTTCCTTATATTGAAAAGATCATTAAAAGACGGGATTATTCTAATATAGTGATAGACTAGCAGTAGTAGGGCCACGCTCCAGTTAGAAACTAGCATGAATGGGTTGGCTCGACCGGGGAAGGCGAAACCCTCAAAGAATACCAGCGAGAAATATTAGTATAAAGCTGTTGTTTCCTATGACGAGCATATTTTCAGTCGTCATGTTTAATCTTTGTTGAAATGGATGTAGACCAGGTGAACTATATGCTCGTTTTTCACCCTTAATATTATCCTATCACTCTTTATAAGAAAGGTAATTACTAAAAAAAATATTATGCATTTTTTTGTATATAAAGAAACAATCGTATTTGCGTGAGAATGAAAAAACCTG
This sequence comes from Teinopalpus imperialis, assembly GCA_029286865.1. NCBI lineage: Eukaryota > Metazoa > Arthropoda > Insecta > Lepidoptera > Papilionidae > Teinopalpus > Teinopalpus imperialis. The sequence goes on from JAGSMU010000015.1 coordinate 8,565,113, forward strand.
TGATAATGATAAAAAAGTGACGTCCTACGGATCTATCGAAGAAACCACACACTCATTTCTGTGTACCCGATTCAGTTAAGACCAAGAAACTAGCTGTATCATGGGTCTCCCCATTGTTAATAATTTTACAGCATTAACTAATTTTTCCGTTATTCTGATTTCGATTGTTTGTTTTATACTTTTCAATTCTATGTAGGCTGTACATACGAGATGTATCAAAAAATGTATATATGTACGATTATGTGACTGTCAACTTTTAACTCGTGTTTATATTTGTCCCATGTTCCTGACACTGCATTTGAATATTCCATTAATTTTTTATCTTTATAAACATGCCGAGTAAATATTCATTTCTTCTTCCTATTTTTTAATCTAAATCTTTATTAATATAATTATTTTCCTATGTTATAGGAAGATGAAATTCTCATTGATACCACTTGTGTATGAAATATCCACTCCACTTTACCGGACACACCTTTAACCGACTGACTAAAACCGGACAAAAAACTGTAGAACCAGATCCGGTAAAAGTCCTGGATTCGCCCTTGCATAATTTCAGGAAGGAGTATTTCTAATTATCCTGCCTAAATGGTTCCTTATCGTTCTTTCTCATAAAAATAGCAAACAAAACTCTACTCTGTTTCATCTGGTGAGTGTAGAGATACCTTATTACTGGTGACGAGGCATTTCATCTCAGTCCTCAAGGGTGACAACGCATATGCACTATGATTCCTTGTCAAGGATGAATGTAGATGTCATGGGCCGCAGGAATCATTTAACATCAGGGGAACTGTGTGCTTGTTTGCAACTCCCAATGTAAAAAAAAAAAATCTTTAATAACCACGTTCTCTATTTGAGAGCCTAAAATCGATAATTTGTGTGTTGAATATAAAGTTATTTTTATAGCTGATGAACACTATTAGCCAGAGAACTTAAACAGCTTCAACAGGTTGAAAGGCGAGGTGCTTAGGGCATTCAGCCAAGACCTTTATTCATAGGTACCCAGCACAAGGATTACACAAAAGCTTGTAGTAAAAATTTACAAGCCCATAAAATGCTAGTTATTATATGCTTGAAAATTATTACTTTTTCCTACCAAAATTTAGTTCCTACTAACTTCTTACCTAATTCTACTGTCAGTATCTAGCTACATATTTATTATTCTATTACGAATAATACGAATAAGTTGATATATAAGGGTGATTCGATCACGTAAAATGAGCTCTAAATAAGAATAGGACATCTCTTTACCATAAAAAAAACAATAACCCAATTTATAGATTTATCAAATATATACCTGAATAGATTATTCATAACTTTTTAAATTATCATAATTCAATTTACGTTCCGTTACGACAGGTTTCATGAATGTAAAAGAGGCAACGCCGAATCACATATCCCAGAAAACCTGAAGACAAAATGAATTTTGAATATTATGAGATGTCTTATTACAGTACGGCCGTTTTATTTATGAAACAAGATACTGGCATGAATAAAAAATATAGGAATCTTAGTATTGGAAAACTATTTACCTATTTTATTATTTAATATTTCCTTATATTGAAAAGATCATTAAAAGACGGGATTATTCTAATATAGTGATAGACTAGCAGTAGTAGGGCCACGCTCCAGTAAGAAATTAGCATGAATAGGTTGGCTCGACCGGGGAAGGCCAAACCTTCAAAGAATACCAGCGAGAAATATTAGTATAAAGCTGTTGTTTCCTATGACGAGCATATTTTCAGTCGTCATGTTTAATCTTTGTTGAAATGGATGTAGACCAGGTGAACTATATGCTCGTTTTTCACCCTTAATATTATCCTATCACTCTTTATAAGAAGGTAATTACTAAAAAAATATTATGCATTTTTTGTATATAAAGAAACAATCGTATTTGCGTGAGAATGAAAAAACCTGTGATAATGATAAAAAGTGACGTCCTACGGATCTATCGAAGAAACCACACACTCATTTCTGTGTACCCGATTCAGTTAAGACCAAGAAACTAGCTGTATCATGGGTCTCCCCATTGTTAATAATTTTACAGCATTAACTAATTTTCCGTTATTCTGATTTCGATTGTTTGTTTTATACTTTTCAATTCTATGTAGGCTGTACATACGAGATGTATCAAAAATGTATATATGTACGATTATGTGACTGTCAACTTTTAACTCGTGTTTATATTTGTCCCATGTTCCTGACACTGCATTTGAATATTCCATTAATTTTTATCTTTATAAACATGCCGAGTAAATATTCATTTCTTCTTCCTATTTTTTAATCTAAATCTTATTAATATAGTGATAGACTAGCAGTAGTAGGGCCACGCTCAGTAAGAAATTAGCATGAATAGGTTGGCTCGACCGGGGAAGGCCAAACCTTCAAAGAATACCAGCGAGAAATATTAGTATAAAGCTGTTGTTTCCTATGACGAGCATATTTTCAGTCGTCATGTTTAATCTTTGTTGAAATGGATGTAGACCAGGTGAACTATATGCTCGTTTTTCACCCTTAATATTATCCTATCACTCTTTATAAGAAGGTAATTACTAAAAAAATATTATGCATTTTTTGTATATAAAGAAACAATCGTATTTGCGTGAGAATGAAAAAACCTGTGATAATGATAAAAAGTGACGTCCTACGGATCTATCGAAGAAACCACACACTCATTTCTGTGTACCCGATTCAGTTAAGACCAAGAAACTAGCTGTATCATGGGTCTCCCCATTGTTAATAATTTTACAGCATTAACTAATTTTTCCGTTATTCTGATTTCGATTGTTTGTTTTATACTTTTCAATTCTATGTAGGCTGTACATACGAGATGTATCAAAAAATGTATATATGTACGATTATGTGACTGTCAACTTTTAACTCGTGTTTATATTTGTCCCATGTTCCTGACACTGCATTTGAATATTCCATTAATTTTTTATCTTTATAAACATGCCGAGTAAATATTCATTTCTTCTTCCTATTTTTTAATCTAAATCTTATTAATATAGTGATAGACTAGCAGTAGTAGGGCCACGCTCAGTAAGAAATTAGCATGAATAGGTTGGCTCGACCGGGGAAGGCCAAACCTTCAAAGAATACCAGCGAGAAATATTAGTATAAAGCTGTTGTTTCCTATGACGAGCATATTTTCAGTCGTCATGTTTAATCTTTGTTGAAATGGATGTAGACCAGGTGAACTATATGCTCGTTTTTCACCCTTAATATTATCCTATCACTCTTTATAAGAAGGTAATTACTAAAAAAATATTATGCATTTTTTGTATATAAAGAAACAATCGTATTTGCGTGAGAATGAAAAAACCTGTGATAATGATAAAAAGTGACGTCCTACGGATCTATCGAAGAAACCACACACTCATTTCTGTGTACCCGATTCAGTTAAGACCAAGAAACTAGCTGTATCATGGGTCTCCCCATTGTTAATAATTTTACAGCATTAACTAATTTTCCGTTATTCTGATTTCGATTGTTTGTTTTATACTTTTCAATTCTATGTAGGCTGTACATACGAGATGTATCAAAAATGTATATATGTACGATTATGTGACTGTCAACTTTTAACTCGTGTTTATATTTGTCCCATGTTCCTGACACTGCATTTGAATATTCCATTAATTTTTTTATCTTTATAAACATGCCGAGTAAATATTCATTTCTTCTTCCTATTTTTTAATCTAAATCTTATTAATATAGTGATAGACTAGCAGTAGTAGGGCCACGCTCAGTAAGAAATTAGCATGAATAGGTTGGCTCGACCGGGGAAGGCGAAACCCTCAAAGAATACCAGCGAGAAATATTAGTATAAAGCTGTTGTTTCCTATGGCGAGCATATTTTCAGTCGTCATGTTTAATCTTTGTTGAAATGGATGTAGACCAGGTGAACATTTGTAATTAAAAAAAAGGCAAATTTGGCACGTGTGTCGTTTTTAGTAACGATTTGTTATAAATAATATTCATTATTCAGTTGATTTAAGGGACCTTTTATGCAGCATTATAACAATATTTTTTAACTAGTCCATCATTTACTAGTATCTTTTTCAAATGCTTAGAAATTTATGGGTCAAATTTAGTGATATAAACCACTTTCTTTTACTTTTTTCCAATTTAGCTAAAATTCTGCACAGCGCTATGATTCAAATGAAAATAATTAATAACAGTACATCTAATATAGGATGATGGTGGTACAATATGTCATATCGCAAACAAAACAAACTCGAAGCATAGTGCACCCTTTTGTATATGAAACTCGCACTTATATCGCATCACTCAATAGAGAGGCTATTACTCCGTTGGAAAAAATCTTAATTTTTAAGTTTTAACATTGTATCGTTTATTTTTATAATTTCGAATAAATTATGAAAATAAACAATACAATGCAAACAAATAAAAACAAAAAGAAACAGCAATACAAAGCAAAAGACGATATAATAAAAAAAAACCTCGAAAAACGAGCGAAGTGAAGAGGCGAAGAGAACTTGTTGAACATCGCAAACACTGAAATGAAGAACAGCTCAAATAATGTGAAGGATTGTTGCAATTATATTTTAAATATAAGAGTTGAATATATACCAGAGCCTTCCGATATTTGCTTGCAACTGAATCAATCAACATTTGAAAGCAAGTGCTGATCGCTACGAATACATGTTTTACCGTAACTGTGATATTTTTACAAATCAACGCTGTCCAAATCAGATTTGATCTATTTTATAGTTATTTTATATATTATAATTAAATTTATCAATACACAAGTATTTATCAGAAATACAACCCAAAGCTTTCCGTCTACTAAAAACTTATAAATACTGCGGGGATCCGGGGATACAATTCCAGGTCATAAGAAACCCCATCTTAGTCCTCAGCGGCTTAACGCATGTGCATCTTTTCGATTTAGTCATGGACCTTATTTATTGCTTATTATCAGGTGAACTGTAATCTCGTTAATTATCCTAATTATTATTTTAAAAAAGCTACTGGTTACAATACTTTTTAGTCCTCATAGTGACAACTTAATAGCACCTTTTGTTTAATCAGTATGAAAGAGCTTTAATCAAACGAAATAATTAAAAACGAGTTCGTGGATAAATGTGTATTTTTAATTTTTATTGTTATTTCTTTAGTAATGAGGAGCTTTCTACTCAGCCGTAAACTATTACCTCACTAGCTGACTTTAACCATTATAGATCTACCTGAAATAATTTTATACAAGGAAAGCTAAAAATTGATTAACCCTAATAAATATTTAATAACCAACAACGTAACTAAAAGCTTTTATCGTATCCTAATTGTACTGTCCTTAATAGACCTACGTCAATCATAATTAAATTCATACTTAATAAATGATCATATTGACGGAGGTTTATGAACATTAGATTTATACAAATTAAATACTTGACACGTTTTTATGAAAAGTTCACAAATAAATATATATTTGTCCAGTCTAATATATATCTTCGTTGGAATATTTGGTGTAGATTATGCTAAGTAAGGGGAGGACTTCAGCATAACGATGCTTTCGTCTGTTGAGTGTAGGGAGTGTAGGGATCCAAAGACTTTATTGGTAACGAGATATTCCATCTCAGCCCTAATGGATAACGACGGATCTGCATTATGATTCCTTATCGAAGATGAATGTGAATATCATGGGCCGCAGAAATCACGTACTATCAGGTGAACTGTAATCTCGTTAATTATCCTAATTATTATTTTAAAAAGCTACTGGTTACAATACTTTTTAGTCCTCATAGTGACAACTTAATAGCACCTTTTGTTTAATCAGTATGAAAGAGCTTTAATCAAACGAAATAATTAAAACGAGTTCGTGGATAAATGTGTATTTTTAATTTTTATTGTTATTTCTTTAGTAATGAGGAGCTTTCTACTCAGCCGTAAACTATTACCTCACTAGCTGACTTTAACCATTATAGATCTACCTGAAATAATTTTATACAAGGAAAGCTAAAAATTGATTAACCCTAATAAATATTTAATAACCAACAACGTAACTAAAAGCTTTTATCGTATCCTAATTGTACTGTCCTTAATAGACCTACGTCAATCATAATTAAATTCATACTTAATAAATGATCATATTGACGGAGGTTTATGAACATTAGATTTATACAAATGAAATACTTGACACGTTTTTATGAAAAGTTCACAAATAAATATATATTTGTCCAGTCTAATATATATCTTCGTTGGAATATCTGGTGTAGATATTGCTAAGTAAGGGGAGGACTTCAGCATAACGATGCTTTCGTCTGTTGAGTGTAGGGATCCAAAGACTTTATTGGTAACGAGATATTCCATCTCAGCCCTAATGGATAACGACGGATCTGCATTATGATTCCTTATCGAAGATGAATGTGAATATCATGGGCCGCAGAAATCACGTACTATCAGGTGAACTGTAATCTCGTTAATTATCCTAATTATTATTTTAAAAAAGCTACTGGTTACAATACTTTTTAGTCCTCATAGTTGTAAGTGACAACTTAATAGCACCTTTTGTTTAATCAGTATGAAAGAGCTTTAATCAAACGAAATAATTAAAAACGAGTTCGTGGATAAATGTGTATTTTTAATTTTTATTGTTATTTCTTTAGTAATGAGGAGCTTTCTACTCAGCCGTAAACTATTACCTCACTAGCTGACTTTAACCATTATAGATCTACCTGAAATAATTTTATACAAGGAAAGCTAAAAATTGATTAACCCTAATAAATATTTAATAACCAACAACGTAACTAAAAGCTTTTATCGTATCCTAATTGTACTGTCCTTAATAGACCTACGTCAATCATAATTAAATTCATACTTAATAAATGATCATATTGACGGAGGTTTATGAACATTAGATTTATACAAATTAAATACTTGACACGTTTTTATGAAAAGTTCACAAATAAATATATATTTGTCCAGTCTAATATATATCTTCGTTGGAATATTTGGTGTAGATTATGCTAAGTAAGGGGAGGACTTCAGCATAACGATGCTTTCGTCTGTTGAGTGTAGGGAGTGTAGGGATCCAAAGACTTTATTGGTAACGAGATATTCCATCTCAGCCCTAATGGATAACGACGGATCTGCATTATGATTCCTTATCGAAGATGAATGTGAATATCATGGGCCGCAGAAATCACGTACTATCAGGTGAACTTTGTGCTCGATTGTTCCCTTCAATACAATAAAAGAAAATATATGGACGTAAATAGAATTACATGGAAATTTTTATTTACGGTGAATCTAATTTTACATTATTTCAGCTTTAAATATTATCTAATATTTATCTTACTATGTCAATCTACCTTTTCCGAGGTCTTAGTCCTGACTTTCTCATTGAAGTTCATTAGCTCCTGTTTGATATCTGACTCTGATTTACTTAACTCTTCAAGTGTTTCAGCTCTCGATACTAATTGAGGACTTTGAAGTTTCTTTTGATTAAAGAAAATCGATGACTTGCTTAAGCTATTCTTATCCAGACATTTCTGTCACGGGGTTTTAAATGTAAAATATGCAGGCGACATGATGAAAATACATATATTATTTTTGTTATATAAGGGTGGGTTAATCCTTACCCTTCCCATATTCCTTAAACGATATACTACGCTTCTAGATATAAGGAATTGTAAACATTTCTTTATATCAAGCAGCGTAGTGCGTCGTTTAACAGCATAGCTCCTTTTAAAAAAATATCGAAGATCTTATTGATCGAAAAGCTGACCGAATTTGTTTACTTTAAAATCTGAAATTCACTGCCACAAGCAAGTTGTAGGTTCACTCGGAAATTGTAATTTTTTATTTCCTTTTTACATAACATATGTGTTTATAAATTGTGTTATAGTAAATATTCAGAATATGCATGTAATTCTACTACTTTAGATAGTAAAATTACGAATAATAATAAATATAAATTTTCATTTCTAGGTATACTTTCTTGTACCTTTCATTTAGAAAAGTAGATACTTTTCTATCCACTCTAAAGTTTACTGGAAGAAAGCTCTTATAAAGTTAAGTTCCGTTTTGTACATTTTCACTCATGTATATTTATATTATACTATGTACATAAAGAAGAGTTAAATAAAAAATAACGGGAATGATTCGAACCGTCTAAGTGTCTATGTATAAATATATGTAATGTTGCAAATCGCATTATTTAATTTAAAAGAGAACAGTTTAAAGTGTTCCTTGAACTTAAATAAAACATTTATAAAACCATTACACAGAAATTTGTTTGAAATTTTCACACTTTAAATCAGATGTGATGTAAAATGTGTACTGCAAAATTGTTGGGTTGCTGAGGCTTCATGTACATATATTTTTTTATTTTTATACAATAGGCGGAAACCAGCTAGCTACGAATCTGATGATTACTGATTACCGCCGCTCTGTTATTGCGGATGTTCATGGCATCCGCAATATCAGAGGAGACGCGGATACGCTCCCGATCTTTAAGAAAGATGTAGGCTCTTTTCTTGAAGGTCCCTAAGTCGAATCGGTTCGGTACAGCTGGTGATAGCTGGATATATATATATATATATATATATATAATAATATATGTCATAAATCCATATTTCGTTATAAACTTACTCTTTAATTTACTACGAAAGCCTTTATAAAACAACCTTTCTGACATAACTGGCCTTGTTTGATGTTAACCGCGAGATAATCTGGGGGCAAGAGAATTTGGTTGATGCCGAAGGTATTTGTGAAAGAAAGGATTAAATTATAAGATGACAAATTATATAGTCACCTTATAAGTTAACTTTCTTTAAGGGATTTTTGTACCGAATGTATAATATTTTATTTAAAATAAACAAGAAAAAATAATAACAATAGTATAATATAATATAGCGGCATACTAGTATGTCCACACAAATAGGTTAAGTGGTATTTTTACTATTTATATTAATTTTCATATCTGTTCTATTTTTAACTTGATATTTAAAAACATGTTTCATTTCAATTAAAATGGGCCCGTAAATAGACTACTGCTAATTTATTAAGATCCTAAAACATAAATGAAGGGAAGTATATTATTAAGTATAGAAAAGTTTGTTTGAGAAATTCTCGGACATCAATTTATATTTTATGTATGTGAATTTAATTTGTTAAACTACATATACCTATAATTTGTTAAATTACATAAAGGGAATAAATAATTTCTATTATATTTTTAGATATTTAATGACCAGTTAAAGTAACCTTATTATGAAATAGTGATTGAATATTCTCTGACGTCAGTTTAGTTATTTAAATAGCATTTGGACTTTTTTTGATTCAAAATACACAATGACAAAAGTGCGAAGTACATCTGACGTACTTATATTAGGTTTCGTACTCTTGTAAGATTACAGGTTCATAGAAACTGTCTTTCTTTTGATAAATATTCAAATTATATAAATATAAATGCAATAATCCAGAACGCATCTTATGTAAAAAAAAAAATCTTTGTAGAAGCAAAATAATTAAAACTATGATTTAAATATAAATCAACAACTTTTGTATTTTATTCATTACCTGAAGTAACACATTAAATTAAGGTAAATTTACTGTAGCAAATTGCTACAAATGCGTTATTTCGCTACGGATGCATTTCACTGCTACGGATGAGTCATTCTGCTACGTATGCGCGTTTCCACTACGTTTGGGCTACAATGCTATAAATATGTTACAGTTTATCGCAACGCGTAATGAAAAAACGCATACAAAGTCACTTTATTGTAATTACAGAAAGTAGTTAATTAACACTATTACTGTACATCTGGTATAATTAAGTTGAAACGCGGGAAGTTGCGTCCACAATACCGAGGTCAATTGGATTATTATAAGACGTAACTGTGGCGTTAATTTTAACATGGAGTTATTTATAAAAATACTATTGAAAACCAGGAGAAAATGATTGCCGAATTCTATAATATCTTATGATATTTCGGACAACACTTTTAAAAGTTATTTAATTTCAAAAATATATTATTTGTCATATAGCACGATCTTAAGCCCCAATGCATGATGGGTCGTTTTACACAATACTTTTCCATACGAGATTGTGGGACTCGAAATATGTTATTGAATAGTATTCCTATTCACCAAGTTAAATTCTCCATTACGATATATTCTAGTCGTCACTATATTATACTATTATATAGACATTTTTGGATAATATTCAAAATTTACATTACATACTTTGCAATAAGAATACAAAGAGGAGATTTCCTTATGTATGCGTAGAGGTAAATTTTCTTGCCATTAAAAACAATCAAATCACTTTTGCAATTTCCTACTAATAGCGTGTAATAATGTCTAAAGGAATTGAAGGTCATTGACCTGACTAACAAAATATTTATGTAATCATGTACGTGATACACTACATCGGCACCGAAAGAACATTAAATTCCATTTTCTTTTATACGCCTGTCACTGCCAACTCGCACGTCTCGACTGATAGTTATTCTAATTCCATATTACTATATGTATTTAATATGTGTTATAATACGGTTAATCGTAAAGACCATGTGGCATATTACATGGCTGCTACGATAAGGGTTTGATTCCTAGTCGAAGAATAATATTTGTATATCTCAATTTGTTCATAGTTAGGACTGGGTGTGTTATGGTCCCGTGTTCCGGATACTATATAAAAACATTCCTCCGATCATCACGGCCATGCATTACACCTGAATATTAAAGGGAATGACGTGTGACTGCATCGAATATTATAATATACAGTTCATGGCATCTGATAATAAACATGAGATAGCACTATGGAAATATCCCAATAGAACGTCATTACTATGCCTTAAACAAGTTTTAAACTAGTCTAATAAATACATAGGCTTACACAAACCTCAATAGAATATCTGATTAGAGGGCTTCATGTGTTCCCTTCCCTTCAAGTTCAGTATGAAAATTCATAAATTCGAATACCAATTATTCGTGTATTAAGAACAAAACCAATTATATAGTAGGGGTTCTGATTATAAATTCTATTTTAAACAAGGAAAATTATTTTTACGAATTGTCGATTTTTGGAATTGAGTGTTTTCTTTCTTAATGAGACTATCTACAAATGAGCACAAAATTCTCCTGTGAGTGATTGATGCCTGCGGCTTATAATCGCTCAACAACTCCTGAGGGAATAAACATAGTGCCTCTTTCGTAATAATTGAGTCTCCGGTTCCCTACACTCACTATACGAAATAATGATGATATTTGCCATTAATATACTGTTGTCTTTCCCCAATCTAACTTTCATGCTGCGTCCAGAAACTAGCTACAAGGTAGGTCTTCCCTTCTCACTTTACATTTGAAGTATCTTTAGATCTTATCATATATGTCTTACAAAAAATTAAATTGAGAGAAAGAATGTATTTGTGTAAGTACTTACAGTGAAATAGCATGTTGCTATTAGGCCATTTCGCTTACCATCTGGTAATAACTTAGCCATTACAAAATGACGATATCAACCAGGAGGGCGCCATTACAATTAATGATCGTAAAAAAATATTTTCTTATCAACAGATCACATAATACGTCTACGACTACAAAAGAAACTCGTAAAACAATACTCTTTTTATAATAGCCATCAGTATTTTTAAATTACTAACTATGGGTATTAAATTGTAACCATTTCAACTTAATCACCTGCATGCAAATTTTTCAAAATAGTCTTATAAATATATTTTTATTACTAACTTGAAAAGGCAACCTTTTGAATGTAAAAGTTTATGTACTGATTCATCAGGATACAATTTATTCATACTTGTAAAATTGAATAATAAATTAGTGATGCTATTTTAATTTTGTACTTTCTATTAATTTCTATTTTCCGAACATTTATTATTTATTAATTTAATACATGCTGTAGCTTATAAGCTACAACATCCGTGGATTTATATCTAATGTCATATTACGTAATCAACCCGAGTATCTTCTATGGGGGCACTGAAGATGTTATTTAATGGTTAATATAAATCACATACATAAAAAGTGAAGTTGAAGAAAAACAGGCTTTCTTTACGAGCAAATCGTAAGTAAATCTGTATGTCTGACAAAAATAAATTAAAATAAATATTTGTAGACTTGTGAAGTCCAAAAGTTTCTTTGTAGAGTTCCGGCAATACTGGAGAGTAGATATCACTTCTAGTACTGAATTCTTTATCAAAACCAACATCTTCGTCAAGTATCGACTGCGAAGTATACTCGTCACTATTTTTCTAATGTCGTTTTAATAACGAATGTAAAAGAAAATATATACATAATAAAGGTAAAGTCGTTAACCTGAAATACAATATGTTTACCTTGGCCTTCGCGATCCATTATAGTAACACTGATGGAACATTATTTTCCATTTTTCTTTAACACGCCCGTCTCAACAAATTTAACACGTTCCAACTGACAGTACGAGTAATGTGTCATTACGCACTCTCTAGACTGTTCGTCTGAATTTACGTAGAGACGGTTTACTATTTATTTATTTTTTATAGTAGAAATAGAAAATTTGATAATAGCTTAATGTGAGTAAGCAAATGATAAAGTTGCTAAGGTTTTATGGCCAACATAATAAAATAAATGATGTAGATCGATGTAGATGTAGATATATCGGTTTTTATGGACCTAAATTGCTATATTCAGGACCTAAATTACTTAGCTCCTGCGGATATTGCTGAAAAAAAAATCTCGTAATGTGGTTACTTAATCGTTTCAGTTGAGGATAATAAACTATTAAGTATAAAATAGAATCGAAACTATATAAAAGCATTCTAAGCATACTGTTGTTGATTTTGCAGCTGGTTTAAATGATTTGTTACAGAATTGCATGTTTTATTATTGAATTTTATTATTTTTAATTTCTCACCATTTTTATGTATGCCTATTAGCATTGGTGCATAAATATTAATTATATAGTATTATCAAGATGACAAATATGTAAAATATAACAATTAACAATTTTACTAAAAAAAATATTCAAATTTCATTCCCCATGTGAAATGAAAGCCCGGAATGACCTTAATGGTTACAAATTGACGAACGCAGGTGTGTTTTAATACCTAAGTTGGATTAATGGTCAGAAGCATTTTATATTACTTAAAGATTAATAAATGAGGACATAAACTGTGGAAGGGCTCGCCATTCCTTACACGTCTAGCATAGCCCTTAAACATTATTACGTTAATCTTCGGGCATTTCATTAAATATCAAGTATTAGAACTATTCTTTTAACATTCCTGATAAATTGTTTACTGAATATTTGTTTAAGATGGAAAAAGATTTCATGGACCACAGTTTTTACTTATCATCAAATGAACTGTGTGCCCGTTTAACCCTAAATATTACAATAAAAAAAAACGCCTATTATTCTAACTTAGTTATTTGGTCTGTAAACATTTGAGGTTATTATGCTATGATCCCACAGTGACTCTTCAAGTTATATGTGGACCTTAATACTCTGATATACATAAGGTACACACAAAAATAGAAAAATAATAAAGTTTCGAGAGTTTTTCAACTTTCAGAATAACTAACTTTAACAGACTCGTAGCATTAAATATTTAGTTAATGCATCAAGCATTAACTAACTATTTAAAACAAGCTAGACGTTGTGTTGTACATTTCATTAAATTTGTGTGTCATCGTTTTGTGATTTTGTAAACATTATTAATTGTTCAAATCGTCAGTTATAACAAAGTAAGTTCATACAAAAACTAGAAAGAACTTTCAACTTCTACCGAATTTGTGCGAACCTATTTATGCGCATCATTGTAATTCCAATTTTTCTTTCCACGGAAACCTTATGTGGACTATTACGAATATTTTAAAAAAGTAAACAAATCTATTCTTAAGTGATACGCTTACCAACGAATATCCTTTAAATTTCTATTTATTTACATTTCTTACACTTTCAATGTATAGTAATAGTAATTGTATACTTATGAAGTAGGTCTGAGACAAACACTCGTGATTGCTTTTTTTTGAGTAAAAAAGGAGAAATGTATTTCCGTACAATAACAATATTTAGTTTATATGTTCTACGTCAAATTTTATTTCAAATAATAAAATGTTAAAAAATATTTGAAACGAACTCTTTGGAGAGACACTTGGTACTGAAATAATGAGCAAAAAATTTTCAATAAAAATATTGAGGTCAGGTAAAAGAAATGAGGAAAATGTAATGGGACTTCGCAGAAAGCGTATGAGAACTGTTATTGTTTTTCGATTTACAATAAAATTATACTTTATTATACATACATAGAAGTTGATTTATTGAATTAAGTGGCGAAAAAGCTTAGACGTTTCTTTTACTGTAATAAAACCCTGACAAAATCATACGAGCAATGCGTAGCATAGCATTGTGGCCAGAGTAACTGGCTGCTGTTTCTGTGTTCAATTCACGACCGAGGAACAATGTGTCTTCTTTACAAACTATTGGTTTTCGGATATGAGAGAAGTACAACACTCCCTCCTCTACATCTGATGTATATTTCAGAATGTGTTATTATATATACATATAAATATACATATATATATATATATATATATATATATACATATAAATATACATATATATATATACATAACAGAGGTAGTGCCACGCTGGAGCTGGTTACTAGTTGTAACATACGCTCCATCGGAGAAGGATCACGCCCTTACAGAACACATCTCAGTCCTCAGGGGTGACAACACATCTGCATTGTGATTCCTTGTCGAGAATGAATGTGATCGCCCATAGGAACCACTTACCATCAGGTCAACTGAGTGCTGGTTTGTTTGTCGTCCTCGATGCAATTAAAAAAAACTATAACTTTTCTGCTCAGTTGATGTCATCTGACACTAATCGGAGAACATCGCAATATCTGAAATTGACAACAATTGAAATTCTGAAGAAGACATTTCATCGTCAAAGTACGTAGCTGTGTATCCTTCCAATAGATAAAACGAAAACAGAGCGGTCATTTACATTTTAACTTCAAGACCATTGCTGAAATTTACTCAAACTAACTACAATACGAGTACGATATCATGTTAGGTACTTTTTTGTACTATTAGTTTATGTATATAAGTTAATAAGTGCACAGTCATTTGTTGCTATGATACTTGCAGACCGTTTATTATCAATCTTTGATAAAGAAAAAACATGCCATTGCGTTGTTAACTCAGAGAACGTCTTTACCAATAATTGTCACTAATAAATATTACAATGATATTAATATTGAAAAAATTATGTGTCGTGAGACATTCATTTACCGAATTTCTGTTTGTGACAGCCATAACTGATTACTTTTGTAAATTGGTAAGCATAACAAAAACTCTGTCGCTCTCGATTACTTTTTATGAAGCATAAAATATTAAAGCAAATGCAGGACCCAGATGCGAAGTAATCTAACGTGAACGCTTAACAAAGTTATGAATGTATTTAGGTACGAACCTACAACTACGTTTGCCTGAATATTATTAAGTATAATTGTGTTAGGGTCAGGGAATACTGACAGAGTGGCGGCGGAGCGACTTATTTAGTAACTATTGAAGTTCAACTTAATTTGCTATCGCATATGAGTGAAGTTGTATTACAAATTAAAACCATATCACTTACAGTATCGGTCCGAAGTGATCCTTAAAGGGAGCAAATGAGCGTTTTATTAATATATGAAACTTTCTTGCATCTTGCTCTTCTAGTTTTCCACATAAAGAATTAAAAAAAAAAATTCCATGTCGTGTATTACTACGTGTAGCACTTGAGTAAAATTGTCAATATGGCAATGGGTCAGCTCGAGTAGGGAAGGATCACACCCCCGCAGATTACCATCGTGATTTAGTAACTTAACATGGGCATTCCACTTACAGAGATGGGAATAACTCTTGGATAATACATCGAATTAATTATTTAATGGTATATACAAAAGGTACCGACGACAAAAAGTGACAACCTCGTCTTTTAAATTAGTACTAGTAACATAAATTTAATTAACATATATTGGGTTCACTTATGTTCAGATACTCGTACGACGTTAATTCTAATATTGCAAGACATTATCAGTGATAGGCGTAATACGATTTAAGGTCAGCCCTGGTCTTGATGTTCAATATTTCACAAACAATGACCACCGCGGAAAAATAAACGGTGATTTATAAAAGCATGCGTTAGTAGAGATGGTTAATTATAAAATATTTATAATAAGAACTAACTTAATCTAATTTTGACTTGATCGAAGCGCAACATTCATTTCATTTCATTATTCGTACAGCAAAGGGCTGGCATAGTTTGCCGGCGTCTGTCTTTCCCTCTCATTACAATGTGAGTGTTTTCAAGAGTAGAGTGAATAGGCATTTACTGAGCTAGTGCGCCTTACCATTCAGGACTGCATTTCCACTTAACAACGGTGGTATCGTGGTCAAGTACTTGTTTGAAAGTATAAAAACAATCTCAATATTTAAGGTTTATTTTTTCATATATTATTTTTACATACTTTACTGTTCCTTCCCAACATTACTACATAATTATTTTATAAACATTAGTCGTGAATAGCTTCTCAATTCCCGAAGTAAGAAGATACTCAAGAATGAATGCCAATGAAGAGGTCACTCCACTAATATTATTGACGTTGCAGAACGTGTTCTAACTTCCCTCTTCACTTCTTCGCTTCATTCAGTAGGAGTTTACATGTTCTAAACTAAAAAAACATATGCGCACCATTGACGTTTTCCTATAGCTCTGTCTAAAGGACTTCTCCAAAATTCTTTCGTGTGCAACTAATAATAGTTCTGTGTAGTATTTGTCGATATATTATAATTGCAGACTGATACAATGACGAGAAAACCTCGCTGAGTAGATAATACATTATTAATCCTGAATAAAATACAACAGGATATCTTTTACTAAGTGCAAATAAAGAGAGCTTTGCTGTTACCCACCTCTGTATCTCCAACAGTATCACAACATTACGCAAAATAAAGACAATGGATGGTGAGGTTGTGAAGTTGACATAATAAGAAAGAAGTGGAATTGAATATGTTGAAAGAATAAGAGGAGTAAAAAAGTGGTGCAAAATGGAATACAAATAAATTGAAACGATGTCATAAGTTATCGCATTGGGATTTTACCCAGTCAGGGTATGCCTAGCTACTAGGCACCAGTATTTACGGGGTACCTACATAACCGTTTTGACAGTGGTAGAGTCACACTGCAGTTTGTTTCTAGCTGCAGAATAAATGGGTCAGCTCGAGTAGGAAGGATCAAACCCTCGCAGATTACCATCGTGATTTAGTAACTTAACAGGGCCATTCCACTTACAGAGATGGGAATAACTCTTGGATAATACATCGAATTAATTATTTTTTGGTATATACAAAAGGTACCGACGACAAAAAGTGACAACCTCGTCTTTTAAATTAGTACTAGTAACATAAATTTAATTAACATATATTGGGTTCACTTATGTTCAGATACTCGTACAACGTTAATTCTAATATTGCAAGACATTATCAGTGATAGGCGTAATACGATTTAAGGTCAGCCCTGGTCTTGATGTTCAATATTTCACAAACAATGACCACCGCGGAAAAATAGACGGTGATTTATAAAAGCATGCGTTAGTAGAGATGGTTAATTATAAAATATTTATAATAAGAACTAACTTAATCTAATTTTGACTTGATCGAAGCGCAACATTCATTTTCATTTCATTATTCGTACAGCAAAGGGCTGGCATAGTTTGCCCGCGTCTGTCTTTCCCTCTCATTACAATGTGAGTGTTTTCAAGAGTAGAGTGAATAGGCATTTACTGAGCTAGTGCGCCTTACCATTCAGGACTGCATTTCCACTTAACAACGGTGGTATCGTGGTCAAGTACTTGTTTGAAAGTATAAAAACAATCTCAATATTTAAGGTTTATTTTTTCATATATTATTTTTACATACTTTACTGTTCCTTCCCTACATAATTATTTTATAAACATTAGTCGTGAATAGCTTCTCAATTCCCGAAGTAAGAAGATACTCAAGAATGAATGCCAATGAAGAGGTCACTCCACTAATATTATTGACGTTGCAGAACGTGTTCTAACTTCCCTCTTCACTTCTTCGCTTCATTCAGTAGGAGTTTACATGTTCTAAACTAAAAAAACATATGCGCACCATTGACGTTTTCCTATAGCCCTGTCTAAAGGACTTCTCCAAAATTCTTTCGTGTGCAACTAATAATAGTTCTGTGTAGTATTTGTCGATATATTATAATTGCAGACTGATACAATGTCGAGAAAACCTCGCTAAGTAGATAATACATTATTCATCCTGAATAAAATACAACAGGATATCTTTTACTAAGTGCAAATAAAGAGAGCTTTGCTTTTACCCACCTCTGTATCTCCAACAGTATCACAACATTACGCAAAATAAAGACAATGGATGGTGAGGTTGTGAAGTTGACATAATAAGAAAGAAGTGGAATAGAATATGTTGAAAGAATAAGAGGAGTAAAAAAGTGGTGCAAAATGGGAGACAAATAAATTGAAACGATGTCATAAGATATCGCATTGGGATTTTACCCAGTCAGGGTATGCCTAGCTACTAGGCACCAGTATTTACGGGGTACCTACATAACCGTTTTGACAGTGGTAGAGTCACACTGCAGTTTGTTTCTAGCTGCAGAATAAATGGGTCAGCTCGACGGAGGAAGGACCATGCCCTCACAGAATACCAATGTAAAATAGCAGCATAATGCTCCTGTGTTTCTGAATGGAATTCGGAGACTTTTATTACTGGTGACGTAGCATTCCATTTCAGTCCTCACGTGACAACTCATCTGTATTACAATTCCTTGAAAACAAAGATGCCATGGGCCGCAGGAATCACTTACCATCAAGTGGAACTGTGTGCTCGTTGGTTATTCACAAAGTAATAAATATAAAAAACCTGTTATCGTTGGTTCAAGAAAAACAAATTATAAAAAGTTCTTAACATACAGATGATTAGGAGATAAATTAGATACACAGTTGACTTATCAAAATATAAACGCGTTGTCAACCCTGAATACGAAGAGGAAATTCCTCATTACCAGTAATTCTATTAGTATATAGTATTTTAATGCAGGAAGATAAACAAGCACACACTTCCTTCTTGTTGGCCAGTGGCAAAGACGAGTCATAGATTTTGTTCCATTTAGAATTTTACCCGAAGCCCTTAAGGACTGATCATTTCTATAGAAAAAAGTAAAGATATATTGGCTTAAGAAACTTGTTAAGTTCTGCATAGAATATATTTCACGACCGTGTAATCTAATGGATAAAAATCAAAGCTTCTCATACCGCATCAGAAACCTTCCGACCTATCGATCTAAGACTATATAGTCACTTACTTCGGATCAGATAAGAGTAGTACGACTGCATGACTCTGTTAGTGCAATATTATAGTGCTGTATATATTATATAACTATAATATATACAGCACTATAATATTTATATTAACTAACTAGCCAATCAACGTGATACGATAACTGAGTATGTCATTCTTTGACCGAAAGCGATCAGAATGTAATTATCATCAAGTACTTATTTAATTAATGAGCATCAATTAATAACTGTGCCCAAACAGTGGCAGAACCACGCTTCAGCTTATGTTTCGTCGCAGCATGGGTCGGCTCGATCGAAGAAGCACCAGTCTTCAAAGATTAATACCGTTAAATTGCAGCATAATGCTGCTTTTGCCTATCGCTTGACGAGTGTAAGGTATCTACTAATGATGTAAAGAAGCTGCTGATAACCAAGAGTTTCATCTCAGT
The DNA here is from genome assembly GCA_029286865.1 of Teinopalpus imperialis. NCBI lineage: Eukaryota > Metazoa > Arthropoda > Insecta > Lepidoptera > Papilionidae > Teinopalpus > Teinopalpus imperialis. The sequence continues at coordinate 8,584,911 of JAGSMU010000015.1, forward strand.
CTATAGACATGCAGAGGCATGTTGAATTTTTTTTGTAGATTTTGTAGGTCTTTATGGTCTGTCATCGTTTACAGATGGTAAACGGACTGTATTGTCACTCTTATTTCATAAATGTATAACTTTTTAAAAACTTTAGAATTAATCTAAAACTTCACAGTTACTATTTCTACAATAAACATCACAAACCGTCTAAACTTATGAAATGTGTAATTTTAATAGTTGCATAACCTATAAACTACCTTTATTCTCTAAGAATTACCGGCTTACAAAAGTAGATGGCCTCTTTGCAACCGTCGGCAAAAGTTAATCAGATTAGAGGAGTCTGAGACTGATTACGACGTTGCGTGACCGCCGGCGGACCCATTTGCAAATGAAGTCGTACTTGATGAATGTTTGTGGGTATGGAAAGAGAAATTACTTGGGTTGCGTTGCTATAACAGCATTTTCTTGTTAACCATATTATGTTTTTTCTATGTCAATAAATGTATACTTTATGAACCCTGAAAAAAAGGTGGCAATCCTAGTGAGAATGCTTAGCGATTTAGATATTAACGTTTAACGTATCACTTTAAAAGTATCTATAAATCACAGTCGAGACACACCACAGTTATTAACTATTTAAAGCATGAATTTTCCAACCTTCACTAATCTTTCTGGTATGCCTGCGTAAAATAGTAGTTTGACGCTACTGTGTTCACACGTATCAAGCATATCAAGTAGCCGGTGACTTAAGTACAAGGGTAATAAATAACTGCATTATGTGTCATTATGATTATATAATTAACTGATGAGCACATATAAACATATATGTGGTTTTAAGGTGGTCGTACCTCAACCCCAACTATCTTAGAAGAAGAAGCTTTTCCTAGAAAGCTCCGGAAAGTTTGGGGACTTTTGATTTTGCCAAAGTCACTGGCCTAGTAACCTTGCGGTTGTGATAGATTTTTCACCATCCATCACCATGTTATTAGGGTATTATCCTTAGGTTCTGTAATTAATCCAACATTATGCGTTTTGAAAATTATTTTCCCCTTAACGAGTTATTTAAGTACTTGAATCACTAAATATATAGTTATAACCATAGATTATACATCATTTAATATATTAATGGTTGGAACATACATAGTTTTAATATCAATAATAGTTTTTAATAGTATTTACTCTTAAAAACTATTATCTACTAACTTATATATAGGTAGATCTAATACGGTATTTATTTATTTTTAATTACTAATAAATATAATAAAAAATATATAATAAAAACTAATATACATATACATTATATTTGTAAATGTATATTGTATCATTATAATTAACAAATTGTGACCAAACAATATAAAAGACAAAACAATAGTGACTTCAAACCTATAAAATAAGGGACAATGCATACTTAAAGGTTTAAATTTTTATCAGTTAAGTGAAATACCGTGTGAAATTCGGGCTACATTTGAAAAATAAAAAAGACGGACAAGATTTGACATTAGATAAGATTACGATCAAGATTAATGCTTAAAGAATATAATTATATAATTTAATAACAATAGTAGCTCTGTTAATTTGAACCAAAAATATATACCATAATAAAAGCCATTGTATATAACTATATTGTATATAAATATGTTGTATATAACTGAGCACAACAGAGCACAAAGGTGATTCAAAAAGATAATTAAAAGAGCAGAGATTCTTCTTATTAATTTTAACTCGACGTAAACCCCTTAATAAGAGCGGTGCCACAGCATAAAAGTTTTAATATTACAATATTAAAGAGTAAATATTCTTAATGGAGAGAATAATGAGAATAGTTATTTTCTATCTTAGAGTCAATTCAAGGTATACCATAGATTTCTTAAAAGAAATTTTAACATTACATAAAATTATCTATATGAACACAGATAAGTTTAATTCATAAGTTTGCAAAGGGTGTTATAATTTTCTCGTAACGTGACGTTAAGTATGACGTTTGTAGATATAGTGAATTATTAATAAAATGATTGTTTTCGGTAAGTCCAATTTTAATCCAGAATTCAATCTACCAATCCATCTCGAATAGGCAGCATTAGGGAAACTGCGGCATCTTTTTTTTGTCGAATATCCATCAATTTTAAAAAGCAACAGTATTTTTAGTGATAACCTACGGAACTGAAACGTGAGCCTTCACTGCTAGCCATATGAGGAAGCTCAACCTCAATCAGCTTGTCGTGCGTCATTTTTGGCTGCGTTATCGAATTCGAAACATGAATATCCACTGTAGAAGCAAGGTAACCGACACAGCTCAATGGATCAATAAGCTAAAGTGACAATGGCCAATTAATGACAATTTATCACGAAAAACCTCGTATTGGCTCGATTGCAAATTCCTAAACAATTATAAACCAAGTTAAACGATGATGTTATTCCAAAATACTCTATTATTTTTTTTCCACTTTTATATTAACTTCCCCCGCTACTTCCTAACTTGATTGGCATAAGATTATCATAGTAAAAGTATCTTAAAAATTACTCTTCCCCGATTTCTAAACGGTATTTTAATTTAAAAATATGTTGTTATTTATGCAGGATTTCTGTCAAAACGTAATCATTCCATCCGAGCATACCTATTCAACCGATAGGTACATAGTTATTAAAGAGAAAATATTCTTGATGAAGAGAATAATGGGAATAGTGACTATCTATATTAGAGTAAATCCAGGTATACCAAAGATTTCTAGAAAAGAAATTTTAACATTACGTAAAATTATCTATGTGAACACATAGATAATTTTGATTCAACCGATAATTAATTTTTAGTTGCACCGTATCTCAACCACGTAAAACTTGTAACTTTTGTGCATACATAAAAAATCTAAGTAGCCCCACGTTAAGCAGTCCTATAGGTGGACAATTTACAATTTATTTTTAAAGTTTGTGAATACGAGGCATATGCAGGTTAGAAGAATCTCAAAACATCATACATTTCATTCTACATACCTCGATGTACTAGTTAAATGACGATGTTCTTCAATAAAAGACATAATTGTGTTCAGAAACTTTTAACTACAGCAACAAGTCCAAAGCGGTTTGCCGTTAGACTTGATCTGAAACTATTAGCTAAGTAATTACGTTGCCACATCTCCACTGCAACTTTCGACCGCCTCACAATCTAGTGAAATGATTGTGAAATGTTTTGTTTTTGAGAAATTAAAATATAACATATTTATATTATATAACATATATATATTTTTATGTGAATACAAGCCAGTGCTACTAGCCAGTCTACTGTACCAAGTGGATTTATGTGGTTATGTTGACGTTAATGATATCTGGCTCAACTAATGCCAATTCAGTCTTCTCTTGAAGACATCCATATTATACTCGGACGAAAATACTACCGTAGACAAATTATTCCAATCCTTCGCCGCTCTCATTAAAAACGACGAAGCATATCCCGTCGTCTGAATCCGAAAAATATTTATAAATAAATATTAGAGACACGGCAAATTTATTGTTGCTGTCGTCTATTAACAAGTAGCATTTTTATGAATTTTAAAGTTTGATTTTAAATTATTCAATACAACGCTAAGGGATATAAATTAATTAAAATATTTATGACAAAAACCAGACAAAGGAAAGAACAAAATGTTTACATGGAAACTTACTAGTTTTGAAGGGTCCTCTATTGAGTTTATGCTTAGGGGTTGTATCTTTATATTTTACCTTAGTATAGACACATTTATATTCAATTATGACACTAACAAGATCTAAATAGCTATAGTCCAGTATATGTATTACTCCAAAAACCTATTTAAACATACATATGCAATTTTGGGTGAATCAAATTAATTATACTTTATTATCAAACAACTAGTGTAAAAGTTTTTAGTAAATGAGGAGTGTTGTGTGTGAAAAGTGAGGATGTTATAGGAAAAAATAATTTAATAATATACACAATATGACACATGTACAAATATTTTAAGTCTGACACCACAATATCCAGGGTAAGAGGAAAGTAAAGATAATGTTAAAAAGTATGTAATATTGCTTTTTCCGTCTTTTAAAAAATATAAGTAACTTATGATTCTACGGGAAGAGTTCCGTAATCATAATCAAGGATTAGTAGCTGAAGACACAGTGCTAAAACGTTTTTACATTTTGTTGCTATTTGTGGCTTCTCAGACAATTTTTTGTCTCTGTAAGAGATTACGATTTCAACAAATTCTATGGAAGGCATTGAGTATTATACTAATTAGGAGCAAAACAAATATTAAACAAAATTAACGTGATTGTGTGTGTTTGTTTGAAAAAATTACCCAAAAAAAATTTAGATCACATAATTATAAAAAAAATCAAAGACAAGAAAAAATTATAGGCAATACAATCTACGTGGGAATGTGATTGTTAAATTAAAATATAATGCTTCAGATATTCTAAATTGCGCATTAATGTCACTACCAATTTAGGCATATAGTTTTTTTATAGACTAGGTGGTAAACGAGCAAGCAGCTCACCCGATGGTAAGTGGTGGTGTGGTGTACCAAACCCACAAGATGGTTACCATCAGATGAGTTTGCTCCAAATACAAATTATTTCTTTACAGAACCATCCAACGTTACTAACGCCACATAGATTTTAGTCTGAAATGATTAGGAAGTGATCATTAGCGGCTTTGATGTTTTAACGAATACCTAGTGGTCTATAATAAATTTTGTGCAATTGATTTTTTGATATCAAGCAGGAAAGGTCACAATGACCTAACAGGTCAATCATCAAATTATCAATATGTAGCTTTTATAAAAATATTAGCAATTTTCATAACGTCGGGAACGTTTACTATTGTAAATTTAAATGCGTGTTCTAGGAAATAGTTAACGACAGTCTAACGGTGAATTAGAACCTATGACGTTAAGTTACACAAACAATAACCTAAACCGTTACGGTATTGCGCTGAATTATTAAAAAGGATTTTATTTAGCCTAATATGCACAGTGAATGGTTATGCTCATTTCGTTTCACAAAATAGATAATGCTTTGCGTATATATAATGCGATAATGCGGTTATATGAATTAAACGAAATGACGTATTCAATACACCGAATATCTGCATTTGTTCGTAATTCACTATAAATGCTAAATGCATTAGCAACTGATTTACCGAATAATCGAGGCCTTGTTATGTGGAACTAAAAAGCTTTTACATTTATTGCAATGGAATATTTAACATATGATTTATGAAATAAATATACGAAATATATGATACCAGATAGAAAAGTATCGGGAATTGAAAGAAATGAATAATGAACGGAAAAAGAAATGATTTGTTTATAGTTCCGAATTCTATTTTTTGTTGTTGTTAGATTGGCACAACTGTTTTCCATTTTAGCGAGGAGTTTGAGTTGCATCTGTTTAGATTAAATACTCTACTTTTTTTAGTAATATCATATCTAGTGTGTACTGCGAATTTCATAATGGCCAAAAACATTGAACAAAGAGTTTGTCTTAAATTTTGCATATCCGATGGAATTTCGTATTCAGAGTCACTGAAGATGTTACAGAAAGCTTACGGTGAATCGACTATATCAAAAACACGTGCTTATGAGTGGTACAAAAGCGGTCGAGATGTGATGGAAAATTTGTCTCGTCGTGGTAGGCCATCAACGTTTGCAACTGAAGTTAACCTCGCAAAAGTGAAGGAAATAGTGACTAAAAGTCCTCATTCAAGTTTGAAAGAGATAGTCGCCGAACTCTCTTTCTCACGAGTCGATCACGTACTATTAAATAGTCACTTGGGTATGAAACATATCCTCTCGACTCTGTCCCAAAATACCTGAATTTTCTCCAAAAACTCAATCGCATGAGAGTCGCTGAGGACATGCTAGAACGAGTTTATTCATGAAATGCATTGTTACTGGTGACGAGACGTGGGTTTACGAGTTTAAAATGCAAACTAGTCATCAAGCGTAACTAGGAGTAGCGCCTACCAACTGAACCGAAACCGAAATAGTCGATAACTTTGTCCTTTTTGACTCTGTGTTGTGTACACGGAATTCTTGCCGGAAGGTCAAACGGTAATTAAAGAATATTATTTGAGCGTTACGCGGCGTGTAAGAGAGCAAATTCCTAGATGAACTGCCAGATTTGTGGAAAGAAAATTTCTTTTTGACTTTGATTGACTGATAACTCAGCAAATCCCATCGAGCAACTACTTTATTCACCATATATGGGTCCAGCCGACCACTTTCTTTTTCCTAAACTTAAACTACCATTTCGAGGCATCCGTTTTCAATCGGTAGAAGACATAAAGGAAAATTCATGGCGAGAACTGAAATCAATTCCGGAAAAAGCGTTTAAAAAATGTTTTGATGATTGGATTATTCGTTGGCGTAAGTGTATCGTTTCTGAAGGAACATACTTTGAAGGTGATAAAATTAATTTGGATGAATAACTAACATTTCGTGTATTATTGATCTTTTCCCGGTACTTTCTTGACGATATATATATATATAGCTTGCTAACTATATTTATAAAATCAAATAAGCAGAAAGCAGATGAATTTAAACGATTAAAATTTGCCACTCATTAATTTACCATATTTCTTGACTCAGCATATTTGCTCCTATCGGAATATATGGTATCTGTCTCTCATCGAGTATTCGGGAGTGGTTTTAGACTTACAGTTGGCACTTCTTTGGCAAGTACTTGCCAATGTGCTGTTGACGCAGAAAAAGAACATACATTTCTTGAACAATTGTTGTCCACATAATGTTCACAAACTACTTATGTAATTGCAATAATTATTTCTGTAGTGGATACAGTAGTATAGTGGAGTAGAAGTAAAATCTATTTAGTATGTCAAAAAATAAGGTGTGCGTGTGACACTTTTATTTATTTAATCTTTAGTACATTAACCTTAACAAAGTTAAAGGTTCACAGAGGGTGGAATCTCTACACCAGTCAGCCTTGTCCCAAGTTATATTAAAAAACTGTGATAGGTGTAGTAATAAACTAATCAATACATACATAAATACATATATAATAGCGTAGCTACCGCTAAATTCTATAATTGTTCTTATTCTATGATACGAACTTAAGTAAGTAGTCATGAACCAAACTTTTAAAACTGATATCTTCTACTCATACTCATAATACTAATTGCTATCTATGATGCAAATTTTGCATATTTAAAAATTTATTTTACATCAAGATACATAAGCGTTTTGAAGCCTGACAACTGAAATGTAATGTCTCGTTCTCTACGCTCACTAATAATTAAAATATTATGCCAATAAATTTTGTTTTAGTACAGTAAGTTTTAAACAAATTAGTCATAAATTAGTATAATTTATAATGTTATTACAATAAGTCCATAAAAGATAACGTATCTAGAAATAGGTTCACAGTCAGAGGTAAGTGCTTACATTAAAGGTACTACCGAAGAGGACTACTCACATAATGAAATCTTAACCCATATTTAGACCGCAGCATCTCGAAACTCAGCAATCAATACCTACAAAACACCTACAGTAAAAATTACAAAGAGATGTCAACCGACTCACATTAAAGCTGCCTAGTAGAACATGAACCTGACCCCAGGAATAAAAACCTTTGGAACATTTTATCTACTTGTACATACACTTACTAATATTATTAATATATTGGTAGATACTTCAGATTTATTTCTCCTTATGATAAAATAATATTAGTTATAATAAACCCCAATAAAATAACTCGCAGTACGTATCATAAAAGTACAAATATTTTCACTTTATATTACGTGAATTGGAGTGCTCTTGTATGTTCACAATCTAATTTGCATGGAAATACTGAACGTACACATCAAACGTTGCGAGTCACCGTGTCTCATGCGTATTCCACTTCATTCATCAAGTAATAGCTAAAATGAAATAAATAATATATAATCATATATTATAAGGTAGACACCATGTTTGCTCAGTGTCCGGGAATTCTCATTTAATTTCACGGTACGTGAGTTCAATCCCTGGTACCTGCAACAAAGAAATTTTTAACTGGAATTTGAAGTGCTGCACAAAGACATAATACTATCTTAATTTTATTTTTAATAATTTGTAATTTATTTTCTCACCACCTCAAGTTTACAAATTTGTGTCAATTCAAAATAAAATACAATATGCTCAAACTAACGTAGGAGACCGATGCCTAAGCTAGGCGACAAACCTGTATTTCATCAGGTCTCCCTCCCAGTTGTTAATACATAGAACATAAGAAAAAAAAATTAACAAATATAAAATAGTAAAATTAAAGTAAACTAAAATACGAATAATCACTCAAAGTCTGTAATAGAGGTTAAAGACTTGTTAGTGTACCATTGTTGTGGTGTATTTTGGTGCATGCATGTGTGTGTGTGTGCGTACGTGTGTGTGCGTGCCTATGTGTACGTGCCTATGTGTACGTGCCTGTGTGTGGTAAAAACGTAAGGTTTACATTTACACAAATTTTCTAAAATCTTCCGTCCCTTTGTAGTCTTTTTTCAATAACCAGTCAGAAATACATTTTTAACCTTATTTTTAGTTAGAGGGTAGATGTTAAGTTCCTTGTTTACTCTATTGTATAGGAGGATCCCCCAAGATGACAATATTTTTTTACTTTGACAAATGTGAAAAAATATTTAACAAAGTTTTTAAAAAAAATGTAGAAATCAGTATCAATTTCTTCGTTTGATTAATTATTTATACTTTACAATTGGGGTCGTCTTAATGAGGTTTTGGTCCCTAAAATTTTTATAATAATAAAAAATACTTCAACCGAAATGGTGTATTACGGCCTCATCATTCAAATCCTTATGACGTCGATTAACCTATATCACCTGGACCTTAGGGCCCCATATTTTTGTTGAAGGATGCAAACAGCGCTAACATCTTGATCCCTCAATTAGAGCAGAAGTTTCAAATCCATATCATGGTTTTACGGAAAAAAGCTTATCTTTAGTGGTCTGATATAAGCGGCGTGTGACACCTGAAACTTTCTTCGGTAAAATCATATTGATGACATATACGATATATGATACTAATGGTCGTTACGATTGACGTCATTAGAGATTGATCACACCTCTATTTACTGTATAGAACACCTCTGTAGTATTAATTATATCTCCAAATTCTCTTTATCCCGATCAGAAACACTGGACACAGAAACACTACGCTAAAAATTTACCTAAGTTTCTGTGGGCACTAGATATATTATGCTATGATCAGTCTCAAGCTGGTGCATGATTCTGAGCAGCAAAATAAATGATTATTAAAATTGCTTAAAAAGCAATTAAATATTGCAAAAAAATTTTGAATATACCAATCAGTATACCTTACGCTCGTTCAGTAGTTAAAAATAATTTCGTCAAAAGAACGTTATTATGTTTTGATAATCAGAAAACTTAATAACTTTCTTTTGAATTTAGGTAGATATTCTTTAAAAAATATTATTGCAGGTCATTCCATGATCAAAGTTTGTTTTTATTATTTGTGTTTCATATAATAAACCGATATTAGAAATCTTAATATAAATTGATCTGAATGTAATACTGCTGAACTAATATTGGTATATGATCACTCACAAATTACAATAAAAAAACATAAGATTTTTTTTTAAATTCCGCATATTTCTATAAAATTTCTTTTTTACATTCAAATTCGTTAAATTATAACTTAAATGCATTATTAATGTAAATATATAACCGATTATTGATATTTACAGATGTTCCTGACGATCGTGTACGATCTTATCCGATTATGATTCATTTATCTGGGTACACATGGATGGTATACATGGATTTCTTGGCAGTTTTAGATTTGAATTGTGCATTATTATTAACGTTGAGTTAACGTTATCACTTTTTTTCCTGAATATCATCCCACTACTTTCATATAATTTTTCACACAATCTATCTTTTCCTTGTTCGATTTCTCATAACATTCTTCCAATCATATTTATCATTATCACTCCCCTAGTAATATGATTAGGTTAATTCTTCATGACATGTCCAATCCATATCAACCGGTGCTTCCGTCATAGGGATAACTTTAAAATTTCAATTTAATTTTTCATCTTGCCATTCTAGTTGCTTCATACATGCACCATCATTCATCATTATTCGTAGTACAGGCATATGGAGGCAATTTTAATCGAACACTTTTGTTACTTACCATCTAAACCGTACAGCGTTACCGGTTGAAATACGTTGTAAGTAAGGCCAAGGATCTTGTGCTATGTATGTGGAGGAATTCAAATGGATCGTGCGCTACGGAAGGGTTATGCCGCCCTCCTGCCGCTAAAAGGCCACGGCGTTCTTCTCAACGCCCTTTCTCAATGACCTCGACTAAATAATATTATACAAATATATAAATAATTATACCTATTCCAATACATCCCATTTATCTAAACAGTCAACATCTTATAACAACCAAAGGAAGTCGCCATAGCTTCTAGCTGAAATATGAATGGATCGGCTCAACTAGGCATTAGGCACCCTTACAGAATTTCAGGGTGAAATGGTAGCATGTCGATGCTACTTTTCGTCAGGTCTCTCAGGGACGACAATGTATCTAACTAATAAATACAATAGGCTAAAAGAAACAAAAAAAAATGTGTTCAATACATTTAATCATATAAACAGAATACAGTAAAAATACGATATTTAAGTCTACGCATTACACGTACTGTTAACGTTATATATTAATAGTTCATGTCTACAGCAGACATCTCTTGTCATAACAATCGAGTATTTTTTATATAAAATACATACATATGTTAAAAATTTAATTATAAGTGGATCAATGAACAAATAGAATCAAATATAAATCTAAAGCAAATGATGTTTTGTTTGGTGAATATTCTTCGGATTTACGGAGCTTTATTTTGACTTCGTGAATACGTTTCTAACGCACATCGATGGAGATTTTCCTCAAATCGAATAGCAATTTCTGTAATACGCAATTTTATTTACAGATACTTTATTATACTGAGAGGGTTTAGGTGTGGGAGTTTATATATAACTAGTCTGGCCATAAATACTGTTACATAAAAACTTTTCTTTTTTTTTCAACTTTTTTATTATTTTGAATTTGGAACACCTATATTATTTTAAAAACTTCTTTCGTTTTTGCGCCATTTCACATATTTTTTCGTGTTCGTTATCAAATAACAATATGGAATGGGGTGTTAAAGAAAATAGGATTGCAGTGATCACCTTGCTCAAAGTGGGTATGGAGCCGTCGGTCGTATTCAGACACTTCAAAAGCTTGGTATCAGCCGTATGTTCATATATCGTACTATCAACAGATACAACAACACTTCCTCTGTCGCAGACCAGAAAAGATCGGGGCGGCCGCGTGCTGTTAGAACTACAAAGGCTGTCAATGCTGTTAAAGCCAAAATTCGTCGAAACCCCATTAGGAAGTAAAAAATATTATCGCGAGAAATGAAGATTCCCGCTAGGACTCTGTCGCGTATTATAAAATTAGACCTGAAGCTTGGTGCTTATCGTCGATAAACACGTCCCTAAATCAATCTTTACAATTAAAGAGAGTGGATCGATCAAAACGCTTTCTGTCGCGATACGCAGATGAAAGGTACAGAAGTATCCTCTTTACCGATGAAAAAAATTTCACGATTGAAGTACACTATAATAAGCAAAATGATAAAGTGTACGCTCACAGTTCTAAAGAAGCTGCTCTAGTGGTCGGAAAGGTACAACGTGGTCATCATCCTGCGTCAGTGATGGTTTGGTGGGGCGTGTCTTATCAAGGAGTCACAAAATTACATTTTTGTGAAAAAGGAGTGAAAACTTCAGGCAAAGTGTATCATGTTGTGAAACCTCTCAGCAATACACTTTTTAAAAATATACAGAGGACTTTCCAGCAGGACTCTGCACCTGGTCACAAGGCACGAACTACCCAAGCCTAGCTTGAAACCAACGTTCCGGACTTTATAAGAGCTGAAGACTGGCCCTCATCTAGCCAAGACCTCAACCCTTTAGACTTCAAATTATGGTCAGTTTTAGAGGACATAGCCTGCTCTAAACGACACGGCGACATTGAGTCTCTTAAAAAAGCAAGCAGGGGCAAATTTATTTACTAATAAATATGTAGTTATATATTTTAATAATATTACATTACTCCATTAAAATTTGTATTTTAATCTGTAACAGTACTTATGGCCGGTCTAGGTATATATATATATACACACATACTATATATATAATAGATGTAATTTTATATAAACAAAATTATAAAATAAAAAATGCAAAAATAAATTGTCAATAATGTATAAATTTCATAGGCCTTTTAAATAGTACTTTTCAAAGGGTTTATAAAAATTATTTATAAAAAACGTTCAACTGTTTTATTCATTGTAAAATAGTTTAATTCACATGTTGATCAAAGGATTTTATTTTACATAGGGAAATAAAGCTTATGAAACAACTAAGTTAAGTGATTCCTGCCGCCAGTGACATCCACATTCATTAACGATAAGGAATTATAATGCAGCTGTCATACCCGAGGACTAAGACAGGCTCATCACCAATATTAATGTGTCCTGATCCTCTCACTCGACCAATTAATGGAGCAGCTAGAAACAAACTATAGTATGGCTCAACCACTTCCATAATGTATGCATAAAGACCGAAAAAAGATTGAAATGTAAACCAATATATGTGTCTAAGATAAGGGACATACATGTATATATACAACACGTCCTAAAATCAGCAAATGATTCACATTTCCATTCTATTATTTAGTAGGTACATTGTATTGTAACCATATAGCATTAATACCCAACATGATAAGATACATGTAGTTATTAAAATAAAAAATATATTATACAGTTATATAAATAAAAACGAAATTCATTGGTAAGCGCGCCACTTGAGTACGACTGGCCGATTTGTTTTTTTTTATGATTTAAAAAATCAGAAAGCTTGTCTTGAAACTAAGAAGTTTTTACTTGTGAGATTTTTATATTAGATCAAGAGTTCTAATTCACACAAATTTACGATGCATTCACAAACAAAGTTATTGAAATTTGGACAGGATAACGTCCGTCGTCAGTAATAATATTCAAGCTGTTCATTAGACTCATATATTAATAATAAATATGTTTTGATAGACTTGACTTTATTTTATTAATATTTCATGAGGTACAGCTTTCACGCTGCTATTAGAGACTTCCTCTTTTATATATACTACCGAAGAATATAAATATGAGAACTTTAGCCCACAGACCTTTGTAAGTCATTATTAACAATTAAGTTTTGCATAGTACTAAATGAACATTATATACTCTACCCACTTGTCAACAATTTATAAGATAAAATTGTAACAATGTTTTGGTTAAGAAATATAAATATATTTATTTTGTTTATGATATATAAAATATATCAATAATGGTATAGTAACCTCTGATACCTGATACCACAATGATGCAACAGTAAAATGGAAAAATCTTACACACAAATCAGATTGTTTATATAGTTATATTAAAAAATAAAATAAAATACTACATTACTGTCAGAAATAAAACCTCCAATCATTTCAGCTTACGAGCGATAAATAGAGATGCAAACATAAAACCCTTTGAGCATTATTCAACTGACCGACGCGATATTGCTTTTCCAATAGGCTATTAAAACAAACGAGTTATACATAGATTTAAAAAGAAAAGTGCGTATTAATTTGGAATGACCAAATGTGAACCAAATATTTTTTACAAATAAATGGTTTATATAAACAAATAAACAAAAAGGTTCTCACTTATCATAACATTCTCTTATCAAATTCCGAATACAGAATCAGTAGCACACGTTATTATACAGGCACACCCAGACTTGAGAATCTTTTTGCTAAAGAAAACTTTTTGCTGCAGTTAATATTTTGGTCCAGATCCATTTCATATATATTTTTAATAGCTACAGCTTCTAAGTTTATGGTTTTATGAATTTAAATAAATAGATTCTTTCATAACATAAAAGAAATATTTCTATCCTTTGTTGTTGAATTTCGATTTACTATAATCGTCTAACACTATAATCCGCAATTCTATACTACCTTATCTTGTAGGCAAAGTTACGTCAGAGGAAGTCGAGGTAAAACAAGTGCCTCTTTACGACTTGCCTGCCGAGAAGGGTTATATTTTTTTTACCTCTTTGGGATTTGTATTATATTCTAGAATTTAAATTGAGCTATTTATGAGTGATTATATATATTATATATGTTATATAGTGTACGCAACATATAAATTAATAGGTCCAATAATAGTCAGTGGACGTTAAACTTTAGTAGTCAAATGATAGATTAATTTAAAATGAGTTAGGTAATAAAATGAGTCGCGAGGATGATTTGACAATCTTAACCATAATGTATGAATAGATGATCAAGAAGTGTATATATATCTTACTCATAGCCTCTACGCAATCTGGACTCTATCCTCGAAGCGATGTTCGCATGATCATGTATTTAGTATATAGAGCAGTTACTGTGAGGTATGTAGCAACTACAGGGTGGTACCCATTTATTGTAATATTGTCAGACAATTTCTGTTTTGTAGAAATAATAATAATATAAATGGTCTTCGTAGTTATAGTTGATAGTTTATATCTATCATATGAGGAATATTATCGTTTTCTTTTAAAGTATCTAATCAGATATCGCCATCGTCGAATCCTGATAGGTATCTACGATTTTGTATTTTTTATATATACGTAATAATACGTAAAATATATATACACATAATTTAAACTTATAATAGATCGGTATAAAACATTAGATTAAACCATATTATATTTTATTTCGCCGTTACATAAGCACTTGCTTCATCTGTCATCACTCTCGGAGTTGACTGTCAGAGAATGCTTCTTAGCATTAGGTCCGTCTTTTGTTTGCCTTTTTATGTGGCTAATAAAGATTAAATAAATAAATTTATATACGCACTTTCGAGTCTTATAATATATACAATATAAAGTATAATTTGACAATAGTTTGATTATTTTACTGGAAGATTTGTTATCTAATATTTTACAATGTAACTTATTCAACAACCACTAAATGGTAGGACATCTTGAAAATTTGCGGAATGTCGATATCTATAGCTATGTTAAACACTTGACTAATAGTATATAATGTGATGAAAATTGCATATATATCTCAGTAATGGTAATAATATTTTGAACATTTCTCGCGTTGATCAATAGACTCGCAATTAATTCTCAACATAGTTGACAAATATTTTAATTCTTTTATTTTGATAATAATTACTGCTTTTTATAGTAGTAATACATTGTTAGTAAATAGATTACAATCAAATAAATAGATGTTCTTCTTCTATATAACATTATTTATATAGTAAATAAAAAATTTCTTTGAGAAATCAATTCCGTAAACGTGTCACCTGAAGCGTGAAGCTTTTCATTATCAAGGCATCTGTGAAAGCATTTCATAAACTGAACATGATATGGTCACACTACACACGCACGAGTGATATAATTTTTTTGCAGTAATACCATATTTATAGTGTTTGTATTTTGACGGCCCCATGGCGTAGTGGTTGGATTACCCGGCTGTGGTGTCACGGGTCTTGAGTTCGATTATCAGCCGAGGAATAATATTTATGTATAGTAATTTATTTATTTTCTTGTATGAAGACTAGGGAAGGAGTTGACGAGCGAGCCTTTCTGTGTACAGCACTGTAATACACGGGGCATATGAAGTCATATGGTTATAAATTAAAGGTATCATCGTAGTCGAAATCGACCAGGATAACATTATTACAATCATTTATCGTTTTATTCTCAAGTTTCATTGTTATAGAAAAATCTAGTACTGTTATTTTTAAGATTTATAGCATAAATAAATAAATTATTAATATAGTTTTGCAGACCGTACCATGTCGCTATACTATTCACTTGTTCATCTACATGACGATTATATCAATCTCAAACGGAAGTAATAATAAATAAAAATCTTTACCTTAGATCTGTCTTTAATACCTCAAAGTGGTATGGTGCTCAAGCCGAGTTCAAGATGAAGGAATTCTTACGTCGCGAATAAAAATGAAATTTAATCTTTTTATATAACTTACGTTACTAAAATTTCTACTGCGCGTTTTTATACGTTAGTAAACAGTTAAGTTCTAATACATACATTTTGTTATCTACGAAGAGAGTGCTAGAGTGTTTGCAGTGGTAGAGCTGGTTTGCAGTTTTTTTTATATTTGCAAAATGAAGGATGACTAGACCAGTGAAGAACCACACCCAAACACACTGTTTGGTCAGTATAAGCAGACGCTCAATACTGGTGACGAGGCATTCCATCTAGATCCTTAAGGGTGAGAATATATCTGTATTATGATTCCTTATCGAGGACTAAGTTAGGTGTCATATTAGATGTGCGTACTCATTTGTCACTCTAAATACAATTAAAAAAAAAATCACTTCCTGAAAATCCGTATCAGTAAGACTGTTGATTACGATAATTTATCACTAAGTGCTGTGATTAATTTGTTTGCTCAATTAAGTTGCTTGTGTATTTCACGGAATAGGAAAGAGTGCGTGCAAGGTCTTCCACGAAAACGATAAAAACAGGCTGATAATGGCAATAGTGAATTTAAAAGTAAGTTGAGGGTCGTTACCGTCGTCGCTACCTAAGTTCGATTAGTTGCCTTCATTTGGCTTTTGAGCTCCCGAGTGCGTTTATATATTATTTTTATTTATGTAGGTATTCAAAGAGGGCACAATAATAATAAAAAATAATACAGTGGATAAATTTTGTCTTACACTTATGTCTGTGGCCCATAAACACGTATTCGTACTCAGAAAAAGAACTGGTTAATATCTGTACATATAATAAAAAAAGTAAATATTCAACAAAGGTGACGCAGTGACCGCATGTGTTTTCACCGCGACCACACGTCTACGTTTTAGTATATTTTTTGTTATTTTAGTGGATATTTAGTAAAATAGAGTAAGCAAGTAACACAAAATAATCACTGTACCTAAAATTAAAGCTTTGAAATATTATATTTACATATGAATGATAACGTTACGGCACACAAGCACGTATGCGCACTACACAAATACGTACGAACAAGTCGAGCTGACTCATTCATTCTGCAGCTAAAAATAAACTACAAGGTAGCTCTACCACTGTTAAAGGCTTAACTATTGTAATTAAATATATAATATATAATTAGCTAAATATATAACTATAGCAAATATATCAACTGGTAAGGAAACTTTATAACGTGAAATAGACTTTTCTTGGCTAAATTAAGTATCAATCTTCCACATAACGAGTTAAATTATTATATTAAATCCAAGTTGTAGATTTAATGTGTTGGAAAATAATTAACTTATTCAACATACACTTAAGGGACAGTCCTTATATCCATTTCTATAAAAACATACTTTACGTACAAAATACATAAAAGATAAATTTTTCATTTATTTTCCATATTTCCTGTTTCCATTCTCTGTACATTTTTGGTGCGGTTCTCGATGAAACTGTCAAACAGGAATGAAAACTGAAAGGAAATGAAGAAAAGTTCAAGTATAATGCGGAAAAAAAATCGTTTAACGTAATGGAAATATACCAATTTAGATACATTTAGATGTCTGAGGAAAAAACACTTACTTAAATGTATTAATCTATGGAATTTATATACCTTTCAAGAACTTTGATATCGGTAAGTTATTCAGCGTCGTAAATTAAATTTCGATTTTCAACATAATTATCATCTCAACAAATCAATAGTCCACTATCGCACAAAGTCCTCCCACACAGACTACAATGAAAAAAAAATATACTTAGCCACCCGAATTTGCATCCAACGACATCTCGTTGGCTTTCATTGGTCGTTACTCCATCTATTGAAGGATCGTTCTACACTATGACGGCCAATAAGAGGTTGCCACTCGAGAACCTTTCTTCCTATCGGTTATAAATAAGCGTCTACAAGCTGTGTGCAGGCCCAGTGCAACTTCTGCTTACTAATCTTTTGAACTATGTCGACCTTCAATCTACAGCAGATATTTCGATTTTGAAGTGAAAATGCTCATGCCATCCTAAATATTGTCTGTGAAAATAAACAACTTACATATGTAGGGCTAGAACTAAGACTTGGAATGTCGTATGTATATCAAAAGCACTACAAATTATCATTCACATACAAATGTACCTCCATAAGGTGCCACGTAACGATGAACAGAAAGTTGATCACGTGAATTGATGCAAATTTATGATAGATAATTTCGATACCGGCGAGATTAAAACATATGTTATACTAGGTACCGAAGCTCGATTATATCACTATGATCCTAAAACAAAGGACAGTCAAGGTTAAAAATAAGTCGACTCGAACCAAATGAAGCACACGGAAACAAATGGTTGTCTCAAGTTTTTCCAAGATATACTACTGTAGTGCTACCGGATCAATAACTCCTATTGATATGCGATAGTTTATGGCCCAAAGGTTTTGTCAGCCTGGTAAGCAAGCGGCCGAAATCAGGAGTATCGCACCTTCTCTTGTATTACGACAATGCCGCTTTCTGTACATCTATCTCAGAATATTCCACTATTTTAACTCATGTCTATATTTTGTTTTGAGTATCGAATCTTTTTGAAAATCTAATTTTTTTTCTTATGACCATTTTACTGTGATACTCATGAACAGGTTTCCTCGCAACGTTGAACACTTAAAACTGCAATGTACAGTTTCCTAGGTGACCACACCGAGGATAAAACTCTAGTTGTTCGTTTATATTGAACATATAATGCATTATTTATTTGAACGTTCCCAAACTTGTCACTTTTCAATCTATTATTAGATACAAAAAATATTTTTGGAATATTATTCCTTTCTGTGTTTAATTAAATATTATATATATATATATATATATATATATATATATATATATATATATATATATATTTAATTATATATACTTCAACAACAGCACAAGTTATATTATAGGCCTAACTTTTAATCCACCTCGCTTACAAAATGTACAAGGAAATCTTTTAACAGTAATTCTTGCTTAAGCCGTATCAAAAGGCACCGCCCGGCCTAAGCGGGAAGTCTATTTATCATGAAATTCCATTTACGCCGGGGCTATTTCTGTAATAACAACCTTAATGCTCGTTTCGTTAATAACATTCTTATGGAGTTAAATAAATCAAGCGTGGTTTTGGGAAATAGGGTAGCTAGTTAAACGATGATAGTTAGAACGTCGGGTAACGATTGAGCGGTGAATCTATGTTGTACTGGATACTGATGTGTTTACTGTTTTATTAATACAAAATACACTTGATAAAATTTATGCACGATGTACGACTCGAGAAGGCAATAGTTATTGCTATCTCTGTTATTTCCTAGTGGGATAAAAACATGAGTTTTCATTACAGTACGTTTACTACGAAATTCATTATAAGCTTATCTAGCATGACATGCAAGGGATATAGTATATTTGACATATTCATTCATTCATGGCCGTTCCAATCACCGTCAAAGTAACTGATCTCTTTGATTCTTAATACAGTATGTAGTATCTATGTTTTTTATACTTTATATCATCATAATTGTGTTTGGTACATGTTATGGTTACCTTTAATTACAAGTAACAGTTTTTTTCTAAAAATAGTTAGTAACATTACTACCTAACATTTCCGTAAACCACTACAAACTAAGGTAAGTAGTTTTGTTAGAGTTACTAAGGTTCACTGCCATAGTCTAATGGCGGATACAGACTAAAGGTCGGTAGACTACAACCTAAAGTTTACATACCGTACCTTTAACCATTAGACTATAGACGCTTATAAAATTATAAAATTACTATAGAAAATATGTATCCATTATTTTCTATAGTAATTTTTATTGCCATACCATTATCAAGACGTTATTATTTTCATTAATTTGAAGACGTTACGTTTAACTATTGAATAAATTTAGCACCAAGTTGCAAAAAAAAACAGAAAGAAGAACCGACAAGAAACTCAGGGGCCCCTAGTTTTAAGTTGCGAAAATTTTTGAATGTAATTAAGCTGGTATTTTTTTTAATATTTATCCGAACCAGTCCCATGTATTTTTATCAATTAGTCATTCATTGGATTCAATGAGTGGTAAAATCTTTTTGAGAAGCCGGGTTAAGAAGTAAGCTATCATCTAATTAGTTTGATTGCAAAGACAAACTTTTATTTCATTTGTCGTGGCAAAAGATAACTTTCATTTGATTATAAAATTGAAAAAAATATATTTGAGGGAGTGTCCATACTAAATTAATGAAATAAATATTCAGTATTCGCCAAGATTTTCGTGTTTTCACTTTTCTTTTTATTCGGAGTACATTTTGCAAGGCAAAATATTTATACCCACACTATCTGTATATTTTTCCGACGAGTAAGTGGTTTAAGACATATCGCTCCCAAGTGACACACGCTGAGAGCTAAAAGCCATACATCAAGACTACGTCAGGTTTTAAAGATGGCAAATGCGTTATATCTACGATAAGTGACAAATTATTATATTTATTTTATTGTGGTTAAAAGCTACGTTGTCTTAGTACGCCGGTAACTTGCGTTTTAATTTCTACCGTCAACACTAAAATTATTATTTAATATTTTAAATGCAAGTTAATTACATCGGAGAATTATTATTTTGTCATAGCCTAAATTATTATTGAAACTCCGAACACTCAGGTCTAAGGAAGTAATGTGCTTTGAAAACTTTTCATTATTATTAATTCATCAATAGTTTTCATTTAACATGTATAATATATATCATTTTATTTTAATCTCAAGTTATCGTATAACATATAACTAGTTTTGATATGCATGTTACGATTACCTGTAAGATGAATAATGTATATTTAGCGATCTCAGATTATTTTATTGATTGATAAATTAATTTACATGTAATTCTTTTGGTGGTTCTATTAAAATAAAATAAGAAAAATAAGAGCCGTGTTTAAGCGCTGTCTATTAATTTGGGATATACATACATTACAGCTACTCATAGCAGCCTGAGTGGAGACAATCGCCATTTTAATAGAACATGGTACAGCATGAGTATCATCATTAGCATCATCATAATCAGCATCTTCATCATCATCATAATTATCAGCATCGACATCATCATTATCAGCATCATCATTAGCTTCATCATTAGCATCATCATAAGCATCATCATAATCAGCTTCGTCATCATTAGCATCATCAGTATCAGCATTGACATCATCAACATCATCATCAGCATCAGTATCAGCTTCATCATTAGCATCATCATAAGCATCATCATAATCAGCATCGTCATCATTAGCATCATCAGTATCAGCATTGACATCATCAACATCATCATCAGCATCAGTATCAGTATCGTCATCATAATCATCAGCATCATTATCAGCATCATCATAATTTCAGTCCATACAAGTCCACTGTTGAAGCTGTCCCCAACCATAAAGTACGATGTACATTATTATATTATATTATACATACGTTTATGTACTAATGATCTGTTTTATAAGGTCTTTACCTATGAAATTGCCGTTCTTCAGTATTGGCCATTTCACACCAAAAAAAGTTTTGATTAACCGTGAATTCTAAACACAAATTAATTTTGTATTAAAAACATGACATTCTTTTTACAAAGTCAGTCTTTTGTTTATTGATTATCTTTGTATTTTCATTACGTTTGAATCTTTTTCGTCATAACGGATACTTTAAAAATTCGTATAATTATGGAATATGAGTTCCGTCAATATATGTAACATCAACAACGCTTACGGAGAGAACTTTACAAACGAACGCACAAACCGTTATTGGTTTGCCCGGTTCCGTTCTGGAAATTTTCATTTAACAAATGAACCTCGTGGTCGTCCAGACACGTTAGTCATCAATGATGAATTAAAAGTGATTGTGGATGCTGATGATATTCAATCCACAGCCGAGCTAGCAGCAGCTTTTGATGTTGAACATGAAAACAATATTTGCGACAAATTGGCAAGGTAAAAAAGCTTGATAGATGGGTGCCCCACAAACTTAACGATCGCCAGCGCAACGTACGCGTTGAGACCTGCCTCGTGCTACTCAACAGGCACAGAAATGAAAGTACTTTAGCCGAATTGGTACGTGCGACGAAAAGTGGATTCTGTTCGACAATCGAAAGCGCTCAGCAAGTTGGTTAGATCCTGGTTCCGCACCAAAGCAATGCCCTAAACGAAAAATGACCTATAAAAAGTTGGTGGTCACTGTTTAGTGGTCTAGTGCAGGTATGATTCATCACAGTTTTTTACCAAACGGCATGAGCATTACTGCAGATGTGTTCTGTGAAGAACTGAAAATAATGATGTAAAAGCTCGCACATCTGCAACCAGCATTGGTCAATCGGTCGTCCCCACTGCTCCTAGACGACAACGCTCGATCCCATACTGCATAACAGACAGTCTCCAAGCTGCAAGAGTTGGGGTTGGAAGATTTCCCTCATCCACCGTACTCACCAGACCTTGCACCCACCGAATATTACTTTTTCAAAAATTTAGACAACTTTTTAGCGGGGAAAAAATTCAATTCTGTAGAGGCAGAACAGAATGCCTTTGAAAAGTTTGTTGCATCCCGTCCAGCTGATTTTTAAAAGAAGGGCATCAATAAACTACCACTGTGTTGGCAAAGATGCATCAATTACATGGGTGATTAGATTTAATAACTTATTTCATACAAAACGGCAATTTCATCGGTAAGGACCTATTAATAAGCGTTTTAACTACATATATACTTTTGTTCTTTATGTCTATTATTTGTTCTAAATAAATATCTCTTTCTTTTCTGATCCGTACTTTACCCAGATATAATATTAGATGCATGCAAAAATTCTAATACGTATACATATAAACAAAGATATGAATATATATATATACTTTTGTTCTTGATGTCTATTATTTTGTTCTAAATAAATATCTCTTTCTTTTCTGATCCGTACTTTACCCAGATATAATATTAGATGCATGCAAAAATTCTAATACGTATACATATAAACAAAGATATGAATATATATATATATATATATGGAGCCTTGATAGCAGAATGTCGGACCGTTTGATGTTAATTTCACGGTACGTGAGCAAGCGGTTCCCGAAGCTGGCACCAGTAATTGTACTTTTAAAATCCTGATTTACCGCGTGCTTGACGTTGAAGGGTGGGTGAATGAAGAAACTTGCGTATCTAAGAAAAAACTTTAAATAAAACAATTTTCGTAGACACCTGAAGTCCACCAGTCTACAGCTAGCGTACTGCCAATCAGATTATATAAATGAAAATATACCGGTTACATTTATTGAAAAAAGATTAATTCCTTACACTGGTATTCTATGAGTGTGTTACATCTCCGATCTCCAATCCAGCTTAAGGATTATTAATATCACACCTTCATTGTTGCTGAATATTTCCGTTTCCATTTATTCGTAGTCCTTGTATTTCGTCTATTATTTTGTTCTTTTTTATAAAAACAAAGATCACATTCCCATTACCATTACCAGAAATAAATACAAACACAACAACACCAACCATTTTACATTCGCGTTTTGTCAAAACGTGGTCCTTTACCAAGCCGAATCATTTCATTCGTATTTCGATGCAACATTACTCTACAACGAGCACTACTCTACTACTTCCTAATGTATTTTAGGCAAGAGACCCCTTTTCCAAAATGAACTGATACCTCAGACCCCCATAGCCAATTTAATTTAAAAATATCTCTTTCTCTTAAAAATCTTTTACTATCTCTATTTTTTTCTTATTGCTACAAAATACATACCAATTTAAAAACTGTGGTTGGTTAAGTGAGTATACTTGACATCATTTTCGCATTCAAATTACGTAAAAATACTTAAGTAGGTAATTATTTTTTGAAAAAACTCTTAAAATAGCAAAATAAAGATAAAAATTAAAAAGATCAGTGTGATGGATAAACCTGTTGTACAAATTAGTACACGTAACACACCATATACAGTCTTGAATGTAATCATATCTTGAAAGTTTCAAATAAGAGCTTTTATTCAAGTCGAGTTTTAGGCGTCGTCGACCCCCAAAATAAGTTTTCCTTTATTTACCCCTGGGAAACCGATATCAACCCCTTTAGGAATCCCTGATCTACAATATAAATGTTTACTTAATATGTGATGACAATGAATGAGTTATGAGATACTAAGATGTTTAACTTAACATCTTAGTATCTCTGACGCTAGAAGACTCTAATTTGCCACATTATATGGCACAATATTATATACTATAATACTATACATATTTGAATTATGTATAGTATTATAGTATTTTCATTTTTTATACACCGTCAATGAATACTACTATGAATACTTAAATGACAATTTTGAATGAATTTTGAACCAAATAGAATTCAAAATCAATGATTTTGACTATGATATTTATATTTTGAATGAACTATGATTTATATAATTTTGTCCATAGTCTATATCTTTTAGAGTAATAAAAAAGTTGCATGCCACACTCGCTTAGATATCTTATTTAACTATTCTTGAAACTATGTACCAATATTCTTGCAAATAAATGTATTGATGTATTAAAAATACAACTACCTTTTAACTATCATTTGGATTTAATTAAAACACTATTGCAACGAGAGGCGTACAAGTGTAAACCTTGGGTTCGCTAATCAAAGTAAAGCAATAAAGCAAATGAAATTCACAGAGCCGGCGACGCGGAATGCCTGTAACGAAACATTAAATAAAAACAAGTTTTTTGACTAATATTCGTTACAAAATTACATTTAAAACTCTGCTCATGGGGGCTATAATTGCCATTGTTGCCACATATGGCTAGTGAATTTGCAACTACAGTTATCACCTTGCAACTTCTATACGGTGATTTGAATTGAGAAAATGAAGTGAGAATAGGCTGACCACAAACCTCGTAGATCCGGTAACCAATGATACAAAGGTTCTGGAGTGGCAACTACAGTGTACTGTGGTAGGAGCCATCTTACTGATATATTGTTACTACAATTGTAACGCACAGTAACTTTAATTTGTCGGCTCCAAGAAGGATTACGCCCTCACTGAATACCAGCGATTAATAATCTTTGTTGGGGCTAGATGTATCAAGGGCCACAGCCATCACTAACCATCAAGTGGCATTCGTTTGTTACCTCTAATATTATTTAAATAAAAACTGAAAGCTCTACCACTGGGGTTTCACGGACCGTAGATGGATCAGAGTCATACATCATAATAGGAGTAGTCTAGTATATATAGTATATTTAACAGTGGACTATTGATAAGAAATGAAGATGGCGCTTTCGATGTTTAAATATTATCTCAATGTCAAGTTAAATATTCAAAACTATAAGGGGGTACTATTCGCGACTTACTCGCAGAGAAATTTTTAACTTTGAAAGATCAGACTTCGTGCGAGTTCGAAGTATAAATACAATAGTAGTAGTAATATTGCGAGCGGAAAGGTCACGCCTTTTAACATTAGTAGATCAAGATATTATAAGTAACTTTAAAAGGTTACTTTATACGTTTGGTGAAAGCTTTTCTTCTTTAGGTGGGTTAAAATTTATTAAATAAACGGAGCGCTCTCATGGGAGCTTTTAAAAAAGGGATAAACGTAGTTTTATTAAACAATGTGTACCGTTGGCGGAAAATACAAGACAATGTAAATCCTCACTGCAGCCATGTTCTTAGTACTAGAAGCATAATATATATTCTTTTTGAAATAGTAGTACCTGGAAATGAGAAATGGATTATATCCCGTTTCGTTATGTTCTAAGAAAGAAAGATATTCTTTATTTGATACAAAGCCACTAACAAACAACACAACGCAAATTATACAGGCCGTTAATATAACATATGTTATATTAATTATATGACTTACTCTTACCTCTGATATGGATTATAATTTCTTTTATTTACGCAAATAGTGCACATTGCATAAAACTAATTTTATTATTTTATATGTCGCT
Organism: Teinopalpus imperialis; assembly: GCA_029286865.1. NCBI lineage: Eukaryota > Metazoa > Arthropoda > Insecta > Lepidoptera > Papilionidae > Teinopalpus > Teinopalpus imperialis. The sequence continues at coordinate 8,610,900 of JAGSMU010000015.1, forward strand.
ATTCTAATACGTATATAAACTATTTATCATTTAACTATTGTATGTAGGAGACCATCGGTATTATGTAAAAGTGTGGTCCTCATAGCCTATTTGTGCTACGCCTAGAATAAAGCTACGTCCTGTCTCTACAATGTTACTAACAATGTATGTTAGTTCTCAGTATTCCAATTACTTACGAGTAGATTCAGAAGTGGCAGTCAGTTTCAAAAATAGAAATATTTATAAGGGTGATAAATAGAAATGGGAAGAGGTGTTTGCTATGATAGTAAGTGAGTTCTGCAACCCAAAAATAAAAACAATGGATGTGCTCAACAAAAATTCTAAATGCACATGGGTTGCCAATCACAGGACTTAAATGGAATGAATTGCTGACAGTAACTGAATCTTCGCATAGCTACGCTCACCGTACGAAACACAGGTGCGCCATAAGGCTTTTACAACCAATAATATTTAAAGCAATTTAACATATAATAAAATAACATTACTTGTACACGGTTAACGAAAACGCGATATGGTTCGAGGATAGATACAAGTACCATGTTTTCAGTAGTATTGATATTGAAAATTGTAATCTCAAGTACTTATTTACCACGTAAGGGATAATCAAAGAAATTGTGGCTATAAAACATGTTTAAGAAACTAAAAAAAATCTAGATATGAAAGATCCATAAAAATAAAAGAGGCATTCTCCCGTCTCAATAGGGCGAACATATTCATTTTACCATATAACACTATTGGTAAGTTATTATTACCATTGACAAAAACTAAAACTAGTGACAAAGCTCTTTAAATATCAGAAAGAAAACCTAGTCCATCTAATACGACAGTGTAGCTTTGAAACTAGCTTTTAAAGCAACACAACTTTGTTATTGATGAGGTGATATCAATTTTGATAGAAATGGCGTCATATTAGGTGGAGTTATAAGTAATTTCCGATGCAGCTAAGTAAAATTCTATTATATTCTAGTAGAAATCTATCGTTCGTTCTATCTACCTGCTATGTGTTACCAGAACAACAAGTTTTTGTTTTGACTATATAGACGAGGCTTCAGTTCGTCTTTTGTCCACTGTTTTGTATGATACACGTTAGGTTAAACAGTTTTTTTTTATCCTCTGAAATGGACATATACGTTATGTAATGCTTTGGGAATTTAAACAAGGCAATAGTACTAAGGTGACAGCTAAAAACGTGTATATGGTAAAGGAAGGTGGAACTAATAACTGGTCGGGCAGTTAGAAATTGGCTTATAAAATTTCTTTCTGGAGATACGATCTTAAACGATGAACCAAATGTACTTCTGAATTTGGCGACAATCTTTTAAAGGCAATGTTGGAGCAAAAGCCACGTTAATTAACAAGGAGATATAGCAGAAAGGTTGAATACATCACAATCAACTATTAGCCACCTCCTGGAGAAACCAGGGAAAATCAGCAAGTTAGGAGTATGGGTACCGCACAATCTCAGTGAACGGAATAAAGAATATCAATGCGCGACAACAAGGGTGACTCAAGAAAAAGTTCTTGAGCTTGTATGGTCTGTTTTACCACACCCACGTTACTCACCGGATCTTGCCTCGACAGACTACCTTTTCTGTTCCTTACAAAATTATTGAATGCTTTTTTGAAAAATAAAATCAGTCCTAAAGGACAATCAGGCTGTCGAAAACTTCTTTAAGTCCAAACCAACCATATTTTACAAGAAAGGAATTGTTAAACTGCCAGGAAGATGGGAGAAGGTTATACATTAGTGGTGAATACATAATAAATTAATATATTTCTATTATTTTATGAGAGCAAAATGAATGTCTGATAAAAAAAAACAGAAGTTACTTATGACTCTACCTATTAGTATATATATATTTAATGATAAATATTTTATAAATATGTAATTACAATAAGTAAAATATAAGAGCTACCTTCATTTAAATTTTTGTTTTTAATAATGTTTGTTTAAGAAAAAAGAAAGGAAAAATTTAATTTGAATTGAATTGATGAAAGAATGAAGATTAAGCGCTAGCATTTAAATAGTTAGGATACATATATAATTAAGAATATAAATATAATAGAACTAAGGTTGAAAATTAAAAGAAATCTTAAGCACCAATTTACCATTAAATAAATATTTGACAACGTACGCCGTAACTAAAAGCTTTCGTCCTAATTGTGCGTCTCCTAACGTCACATCAACACCAAGTTCATACCGTATTAACGTTTGTAAGTAGGCCTATATATACCTATTTATCCATTATTAAGAAAGAAATGTGTTTTCTCAAAATCTCGAACACTCGTTAATAAAATACAATGATATGTCATATGAATAAATTCGACCTGTATGTAAAATATAGGTTTTAACATTTTGATTATTAAGAGAAAATAAGTTTTAAAACAAACACTAAGCCATTGTTTATTGTTTAATTTGTTGAATTGTATCGACACTAATTCAAAGCTTGGATAGGATCGAGTAATTTCAGTTTTGGTGTAATATATTGATTTATTTATTTATTAGGAAGCCAACGTTATATTCAATGTTTTCAAAGTACATTAACTACATTAAACGAATCATGTAACATTGTTTATCCCACTTAAAGGCTAACTAAGCATGCATTAAACTAGACTAAATTTAATAAACTAATATAAAAAAACAATAATAAACAATAAAAAAAAGGAATGATAACAAAAACGTAATAAAGAAATACATGTTAATTGTAGCTAAAATGTGTTTTTATATATTCTGTTTAAAATTTAAAAGGGAGTGTCGAAAAATGTCAAGATATGCCTTTTTATAAAAATTATTATATGTAATAACAATTCTGTTCAGAGGTGCGATTCTGCCCAGATTGGTTTTCATGATCCGAACTTCAAAAGTGCATTTTAGATGGGATCTTACATTATATTTCGGCACTGCTAATCTTACCCTATTTACTAAATTAGGACAATCCACACTCCCATTTATTATTTTGTGTAGGAAACATAAATGTATTAAGTCTCTTCGGTTGGAAAGTGAAGGTGTCTTATAGAATTTTAAGAGATCATTGTAGGTGCTATTTTGTTTCAATATATTATCCTTGTACCCTAAGTTTCGTAAAAATTTTTTTTGAACCCTCTCAATTCGGTCCTTATGGACTTGATAGTGCGGATTCCAAGCAATACAGCAGTATTCAAGTCTACTTCGTATCATTGAGTTAAATACAGATATTTTTGTAAATGACTGTTTGAATTATTTTGTATTTCGAATGATGAAACCCAACAATTTTAGTGTTTTTTTAAGCAAATTATCTATATGCGGCATAAAACTCAGTTTACAATCTAGTATAATCCCAAGATCTTGAATTGGTTTACATTTTCTAAGATATTGCCTTATATTATATATAATATAATATCTTATATTATATATAATATAAGATATTGTTGTAATCATATTTAACATTATTTACTTTTCTACTGAAGGTAATACTGTAACGTTTTAAATGGTTTAATTTTAAATTATTGTCATCACACCACACTGATAATCTATTTAAATCCTCTTGCATATTTATAGAATCATTAATATCAAGTATCTTATTATACATTTTAAGAACATCCGCATATAGTTGGAACCGACAATATTTAAAACACCCCAATATATTATTGATAAATATTCCAAACAACGTAGGCCCGAGATTTGAGCCTTGTGGAACCCCTGAGGTCGGAACAAATGTAGTTGATTGATAACCTCCAATCACCACATTAATTTCACGGTTTATTAAATAAGATTCTAACCAATTAATAAGTTTTTCGCAAACGCCGTATCCCTTAATTTTATTCAATAGAATCTGATGATCGACTACATCAAATGCTTTAGCCAAATCAGTATAAACACAATCCACCACAATCATCAACAACTATTGCTAAATTTGACATAGTAGACCTTTTCTTAATGAAACCATGCTGATTCTCTATCATTACTGTTTTCATATACCATGTTAGTACCTGACATATTAATGACTCGAAAACTTTAGAAAATACTGACAAAATACATATAGGTCTATACATCGTTTTGTCCTTTTTATCTTCACTTTTAAAGATAGGGACTACTCTAGATTTTTTCCATAATTGGAAATTCACCTTCACTTAAAGATCTGTTATACATCAATAATAATGGCTTCGCCAGTTAATCAGCACAACGTTTAGTAAATAAAAATATTATCTGGGCCTGACCCTTTGTATGCATCAAGGAGTTTCAATTTCTCAATTACTTCTTTTTCAGTAATGTGTATATTAGTTAATTGTGAATTGTGTAATACATTTTTATTACTCGTTGTTTGTGTTAATGACCTGTTGGGCGATGTGTACACATTTGAAAAGTGAATCGCAAATTGATCACAAATATCCGAGCTATTAGTGAAAGAACAATTATTAAACGTCATTAACGCGGGATTGATGTTAATTATAGGCACTAATAAATGCAAGGGTCTCTAATACACAAATATTACAATAATCTGACCACAGGCTAAAGCTAAATTATATTTAAATTGAAAGAAAATGTAACTAGACTTTTTCAATAATTATCATACCTAGTAAATAAAATATACATTTAAATACACAAAAATATACAATACATACAAAAATACATTTAACTCAATTATTTTACAATATATTACAATTTACATATTACTTAATTTATATTCGTTTAATACAGTATCAAGTACTTTGGTGTGATCTGTCCGGCAGAGATGAACGGGTAGAGTGGTCAACATGTCGTTACGACAACTGGTCAGCATTTCCACATCGGGTAAGCGTTTCTATAGCTGGGTAAACAGCAAAACTCTGTTTCACATCCAGAGAGCGGTTTCACGACTGGGTTTGAATTCCACGGTTTTTTGATGACACTGAAGAAGCGGATCCGGCAGAAGAATTTGCACATCAAAGACGGATGACCAATTCACCGTCAGTACTTTGTTTTCAAATCGGGCCCTCTCAGGCGTTCAAGTCCAACAGGAGCTCAGAGTGTTAGTGGTTGGACAGTCAGAAGAAGACTAAAGGCGGCTAACTTGAGTCTTTTTGGACTTAAGTTGGCCGGCTACTGGCTTTAAGTTGCCCCATCTAATTAAGCGATCTGTTCTCTTCTCAGATGAAAGCAGAGTGTGCCTTCATGGCGACTATAGACGACAATGAGTCTACAGAAATCTGGAGTGATTCGCCCAATACTGGATAAGTAAGACATTCCTGGATGGTGTGGACTGGCATTTCAATAGAGAAAAAAATCGAGTTGATTTTCACTAGCGGAAAATTTGGAGGTTTGACGGCAAGCCGATATACTATAGAAGAAATATTAGGGGATCATGCCAATCCTTAGACAGGCTTTATCGGTGCTAAGCTATGTGCTAATATAATACAATGCTAGTCCACATGCTGCAACTTCTGTTCGGCGGTACCTGCAGGAGGTCAAAACTGTGTGCACGGTGGCCAGCATGTGATCCGTACTTAAATCCTATTGCGCATTTATGGGACTAGTTTAAAAGAAAAGTTCGAACCAGTAATCCTAAGCCAGCTCGGAGCTGAGTCGTTTTTTTTACTCACGAGAGTAGTTGTTAATTACTCAAAAAACCACACTCATTATGAGCTATTAAATAAATAGCCGATTATCCTTAAAGATCTTGAAGAGAAGAGGTTCGGTTACAGATGAACCTTGGCGCCTTGGCAACACTGAATATATATTTATAGACCTCAAACGGCTTAAGATACTTATATCATACTTCTAAGAATATTTCAACGCCGTGTGTTAAAATGTATTTATTACTTTGATTATCGTGACGCCCACGTAAGTGATCGTAGGCCTTCGGTTCGATTCACAGCCGAGAATCAATATTTGTGATTACTTATTATTAATTTCGGGTCTAAGTGTGCTGTATTTTTTTCATTACATCCAAATAGAGGAAAGGAAAGGGATACCTACACATAAAATCGATGCCGACCGCTGCGAGTAGCAGAGCGCATTATGTTCTTAAAGTTTAATAAGCTTATCTTAATCGTTCCAATTTATATCTTATTTCATTCTAAACAGGAGTTTAAGCTTAGCTCGAATGTTCAGGTTAACAGTATTTCTTGAATTATTTCAAAATAGGAACGACATGTGTGATAAAATGTTAAGTAATTCCTCTGGACGCCTGGAGATGGTAATCATTTATTATCACCGTCTCAGCCCACTGCTGAATATAGGCCGCCGTCCACAAAGCTTGCCATAAAGCTCGATCATGAACCACCTGCATTTATCGACTTAACTCGAACTTTATCTAGTGTGGGTCGACCTACACTGTGATGGACAATACGAGGTTACCACACACATTATATAGCCGACCTATTGCCACTTCAGTTTACTGATCCTTTGAGCTGTCTATTACATTAATTCTACTGCGGATATTCACGTTTCGAGTTCATTGACATGAATTTTTTCATTACCTAATATTTCATACCTAATATTAATGCGTGATAATCGCTTTGCCTTTCATTTTTCTGACATCAGTAGATGAATCTCTTTTACTAAAATCCAAAACATACAGTTTATTCTTTCTAACTGTTATGTGTGCTGAAGGCTGCATTTATCACTTACCTTTAACTAAAGACATTTTTTATACAATAAGTGGCAAAGTAGCATGCAGCGCCGATGGTAAGTGATCACCGCCGCCCATGCACATCCGTAACTCCAGACGAATCCAAGGCAGGCTTTTAATAATGGAGTAGTAGCATAGTGCCCTCTAAGCTACCTCTTTAAGCGACGTTAACTTATTTCGTTTTCTTAGGTTTACAAATTTATAGAACATAATCTACTTATAAATGTTTGAATCCTATCTATGTGACAGCCTATTTGAAAAGCAATATCGTGTTGGTCAGTTGAATAATACGTGTTCTGCTAGTGTTCGTACAAAAGGGTTTAACGAATGTATCTCGATTCGCCGCTCACAAATTGAAATATACGTTTAGGGTTTATTTGATTTTGTTAGTAAGTTCTTTTGTAAGTAATACCGTATTTTACATTTATTTTCATTGTTATATGTTTTATTATTTACATATGAATGTACATGCATATTTCATTCAATTTTAATTTCTTGCATCACTTCCTCTTCACAGACGAATAACTTTTGAAGTGTATGTAAACTATTAAATATCTTATTTTAAATAAAAAAATTGTCTTGAGTTTATAAAAGTACACCAAAGAGTATCAAATCTGTCTCTATCAAAGTAAATACGATCTCTGAGACTAAGCCACCCTCGATTTGACAGCAATTTTTATTTATTACATTGAGAGTAACAAACGAGCACACAGTGATGGCAAGTGATTCCTGCGGCACATGACATCTACGTTCATCCTTAACAAGGAATCATAATGCAGATGCGTTGTCGCCCTTGAGGACTGAGATGGAATGCCTCACCATGATGAACTCACCAGACGAAACACAGCAGCACTATGCTGCTAGTTTACGCTGGTATTCTGTGAGGGCGTGGTCCTACCCCAGTCCAGCTGACCCATTCATACTGCACCTAGAAACAAACTGCAGTGTAGCTCTACCACTTTCTACAATACAATGTCGTGATTATCACATAATATAACTATAAATAACATTTACAGAACAAAATTCGATTTAATAAGTATTCTGTTTTCAAATTTATCAGTAAATAACCAACCAACCTTTACGAAAGCGTCAAAAATGTGTAAGAAATATCTTGTTTCTTTTGGAGTAACCCTCGTATAATAAAGTTAAATTACTAATATAGCTAAAATAACTTTTATACTCCTATGTAACAGAATTTCTCTTCCTCACACCGCAGTTCTAGCAGACTTTTTGATTAAAATAAAAATTTCCAACCTAGACTTCCAGTTTTGCGATTAATGTTTATCTTGTAGTTACTACGTTTATATACTAACAAAGTGAAGTAACTTAAAATTTTTATGTTCACGAGGAGATTTAATTTCATCTTAGTATTACTTATTTACTACGTTTTTTACTACGTTATACTATTCTCAAATTTATTCCTTCTAAGGATTTATTTCGTTTTTAATTTTACATTTATTAAAATGATGCGGTTAGTTAGTTGTATCCATTCTTACATTATTTTGTACTATGTAATTGCCGTAACATAATATAATATAATGTATGCATGTACGCATCTATAATTAATACTAGATTTGAAACTACGAGTAAGTTGAAAATATCGATACATAAACTGAAGGTAGATTAACAAATAACCATTGCAAAACCATCCAGCATTTACAAAAGCTTTCGAAACAGAAAATAAAATCTATTCATTAGTCAGTCAATTAAAAGAACGCGCTCTGAGTAAGCTGAATTTTATTGAAAAAATATATTACCAATGGTAATGTTTTTTGCAACCCTTTAAAACATTGTTTTTAATCCATTCGAAGTTTCAAAGTATTGTAACAATGCTTATGACAATTTAACAAGCACATGCGGATTTATTTAATTAATTTTAGAGCGTATGGTCAATTTTAAAAACATTATCCATTTTAGGAAATTTTTTGTTTGAGCCATGTTGCAGCTATATATGTTCTTGCTACGATAGGGATGGATGCTGCTAAGTAAGTGATCCGTAGACCCTTATTACTGGTGACGAGTCATTACATCCTACGTATTTGTTTCATGATCCGAACAGGTGAATTGTGTGGTCCTTTGTCACTAAATATTGAATTGGTTTTTATTATTTAATTTATAATTATTTTGTCTTTTGTCTGTATTTTCTTTAGAGTGAATATTTTAGAGGTTGATATGAATTTTGTATAATTATTTTTTTTCATTTATAAAGAAGGATTTATTAATGTGTATTTTTTTACAAGAATATTTTTAAACTTACGGCGTGAGTCGATTTTTTTGCTCACAAATTTATATACAATGTCCTCTTGGTAAAATTATTTGAGCTCTACGGATACCACTATCATTTACTTTAATACAAAATGTGCTACGAAATTTATTATGAAATCAAGCTTTGTCATAATAACCTTTTAGGATTCATAGTTCACTTTATAGATAATACTAATAAATTTCACCATTGAAATCTAATTGACACGTTCATAACTTTTGACTTCAGATTGAGGCTTTTTTGACTACGAAAAGCACTTAGCCATCAAACATGACTTGTCACTTAATCAAATTGGTTAATGAAAGGTCAAATCTAATATAGCTTTCGTGGAAAGGACTTTAAGTATTATATAAGTGTACTTAAACCACAAATATGTTTATAATAAAGTGTTGTCATAAATAAAATCTGTTCAGTAGTTTCAAGTTTAATGGGTACTGGTAATACGTAATAACAAAATTTTCTTTATATGTTGTTATATACCATTCAGACAAATCAATACAAAAACATTGGTTCCCAAACTAAGCCCGATTTGTATCTTAAAAGCCAGAGTTTGTGTTGACTAACATAACAAATTTGTAAATAAATAAATAAATTAACTAATGAACAACAGTTTAACAATACAAAGCTACGAGTATAATAAGTTTAGTAATTTAAATGAATTAGAAGAATTGGGTTAATTTTTTCATCCAAAACACTTGGTGTTTGTGAACGGTCATGGTAATAGAATATGTATAAGTAACAACCTTTATATAAAAATCCCACTAAAGCATACACATCCTCTTTAGAGCGAATATAGGAGCTCCATTGCAAATCGGTGGACTTAATATGTCTTTGAAATATCTTCATGAAGTGAAACATCTCATGCTCAATGTGAGTAATATTTCAGAGTCCTAATTGTCGTATATTTGCTGTAATATTTCTAAAAAATATTTCTTCAGTAATCGCTCACAGCTTATGAAGTCTTATTCATTTCTAGATCATTACCATTTATACGCATCTAATGCTATGCAGTCTACCGTGATCTGCGATACCGATAAATCACTGACCGCTCACATTTCATACGATTTCATTTGCATTCTATTTCATTATCATCAATACTTTTCAATGCAGCACAATAGAATGTTTAATAATTTGTGTGTTATCTATAGCAATTTACTCGCTCTGATCCTTCACAGCTTATATAATCGTGTTCATATTAAGTAGTAAATATGGCAGTGTAGCATTTTGAACTTGTGATCATGTGTGTGACGGCCATATAAATCGCTTTTACTTATTTTCTCTTCACCAACCGTTTCTATTTTGAACGACATCAGGGTTCGAGCTGCGGTTTGTTTTGTGCTATCACTAGTAAAGTAAGCTAGCATTAAACGTATTCTTGACTCTAAGACGTGTCCTCCCAAACTAGGGGCTAATTTCTGTAAGGAATGTGACCAGCCCATAACAACTTGAGTTTGCGTTCTCGAAAGGCTATGTGTATAACTTTAGTCTTCTCGTACATCTCCACGTTTAGAAATTGATCCAAAACAGAATAAATCTGAGTTTTATATAATTAAAAAGTTTACATCATAAATTTAAACTATTTTCATAGAACTTAAAGTGAAAATGCTTTTGAGGAAAAATATTTGCATTGAACTACTCAAAACTCTCGGATACTCGTATACAATAATTCAAAGCATCTTGGTGCGTTCTAATTTAGAAACATGAACCACATAAAACGTTTTAAAGTATTATTATTATTACGTAACATATCTTAGTTTTAAATTACTATGTCATACTTTGCTCTACTTTTATTTGTGTCACTAAAGATATATAAAAAGCATACTGCCATTGTAGCGTTCTCCTGTCACATGTAGTGACATTTATTTAAAAACAACTGCTTAGCGTCACAAATTTTAAAAAGTACCTTGATATCGTTATGGAGCCATGAGTTTCAAAAAGATTACGCCTCACAGTCAAGGCTTTGTATTGTTTTGGGTTGGCATAATTTCCCAAGGTTTAGGAATGTATATAATAGGTCCTATGAAATTGCCGTTTTGTATGAAATAAGTTAAAGTATTTTTTTTAAAACTTTTTAATTTTTGTTATTCAAAGTAATCACCCATGTAATCGATGCATCTTTGCCAACGCAGAGGTAATTTATTGCTGGTCTTTTTGTAAAAATCAGATGGACGGGAGTCAACAAACTCTTCAGAGGCATTTTGTACTGCCTCTTGGGAATTGAATTTTTTTCTCGCTAAAAAGTTTTCCAAATTTTGGAAAAAGTAATAGTCGGTGGGTGCAAGGTTTGGTGAGTTCTGTACCTGTTGAGCAGCACGAGGCAGGTCTCAACGTGTACGTTGCGCTGGCGATCATTAAGTTCGTGGAGCACCCATCTATTAAGCTTTTTTACCTTGCCAATTTGTCGTAAATGGACCAATATTGTTTTGAAACTTTAATTTATATTTTATTATTATTAAAGAAATAAATTTAATCCATTGACCATTGTTTTTATTCACGTTTGTGCAGGAGCTAAATTAAATTAATGTTATAAAAAAATTAAATTACTTTGGAGACGACCTCAAAGCGTAATGTTTCAAGTACCCTTGATAGTTGAGCGTTGTAAGTCCTGGTTTCGACTTACATTCAGCCGAGAAATCTTTTTGTATATCACAAATATTCGGTTTTCGGATCGGGGTAGGTCCCATATTCATGACACAACGTTCCGATATTATTGCAAATGAATTGTATCGTAGTAGGTAAAAGAAATACGACTGAGAGCTACGCTTTCGGTGTGCTTGATGTAGCAGTAAATTCGGTAACGGCTATTGCCGATTGTTCATGAGGGATGAATTTAGAATATCATTTTCAACACAAACTAACGCCGTACGACCTCCGAAAGTTACGCAAACCTAAAACATAACATAGCCCGCTCTGTATGGCGTAAACTCAAAAAACCTTAGAATTGGTGTCAAATAAAATATCATCAAAGCAATTTTAAATTTCTTTACATTAATTTAACCGTACACCGTACACAAACATGCATTGAACTCTTAGTTAATCGATTTTATTAAGAGCCCGATGGGCAATTTGTGTCAGCTAATATTTCAGTAATTAAAATGGCCATGGCTATAAAGCACAGTTTCGGTTCAATGATCATTCACATATAACTGAAGTTATAGCTGCAATAAAATTATGCGGCCACGAAAACAGACAGAAGAATATTATTGCCAGGTGACTGGTCAACAGCGCAAAATATTTTATAGTGCCGTAATCATTCGCGCGAATACACGTCGTCCCCTTCCCTATTCCGATGTAATGCATATGCAATAAGATCGGAAAGAGGTTTAGTATCAGAGACAAGGGATATGCATACAACACACCCAGGCACGAAAACCAACAAGGACAGCCGTACCTGACAGATGTGTTGCAGGTACGGCAGGGAGGTAAGATAGATTTCCATCACAGTCACTCGTAGAAAACATGTTATATAATATATAAGACAAATAGTTTAAACAAATACCACATCGACTTCCGCTACGTTTATGGCCCAATCTATGTTAGTCTGCAAGGTGTAATGCAAACTGCAGCGTTCTTGTGGCAACATAATAAACTAACAATTTCAAAACAAACATGTCAGCTGACCGTTCATCGGTGTTCATCGTTACTTTAGTACAAACATTATAAAAACAAAGAGTACTTTAATGTGTTTTCTAATTAAATAGTTTTTATGAATTATGGTGCTCTTTAAAATAAGATAAAATCGTGTGAGAGTAGAGCGACGCTGACGCTTATTTCTAACTTAAGCACGATTATCACGCCTTGATAGTATACCGAGATGTAATAGCAAGATAAGTCAGCTATGTATCTTGTGATATTATAGAGTACCGGAGATCTACTTACTGGTACCGAATTGAGGCATTCCATCTCAGTCTGCATGTGCACCTTGAAACCTTGGGCTGGGTGGAGGTGTTTATGGACTGCAGACTCACTTGACGTGAGCTCAACTGTGTGTGCTTGTTACCCTTACTTGTATAAAAATACCGTAGATTTAACATTATTTTTATAAAATTACCCTTGCCAAACGAACGTAGTACTTGATGGTACGTAATTACTGCGGCCCATATCTACATCCATCCTCAATAATTCAAGATGCAATAGCGTTATCATTCCTTGAGGACCGTGAGGGAATGCCTCGATACCTTATTATACTACCAATTGGATCCCCATATCACTAAACACATATACGAAACACATGCTGCTAGGTTTCTTTTTATTCCTTTTTTTATTACATTTTGTGTAAGAAACGAGCACTGATGGTAAGTGATTCCTGCTGTCCATGACTTCTGAATAGATCCTTGACAAGGAATCATAATGCAGATGCGTTTTCACCCTTGAGGACTGAGATAGAATGCCACATCACCAGTAATATAGCTCTCCGGATCCCTACACTCGCCAGACAAAACACAGCAATATTATAGTGCTATTTTACGCTGGTATTCTGTGAGGGCGTGGTCCTACCCCGATGGAGCTGACCCATAAATTCTGCAGATAGAAACAAAATGCAGTGTAGCTCTACCACTTTTAAAAGTGTTAATATTATTAGGGCGTGGTCCTTTCATGTGGCAGCTTAAAACTATTTCAAGAAGTTGCGAAATCCCCCAATCTGCGTGGCAAACTGCTTCCAATCTGTAAAACTTTAAATAAATTAATATTTACAAAACAAAACAAGAGACTATGTTTAGCATTTTCTCTTTCTATGTTCAATATCGTGACCTCGATTGTTTCGTTTTCAAGATTAAATTAATGAGTACTACGTAAATTACGAGTAACAAAGGTTTTATTGTTAAATAATTAAAGCAAAACAAACTCCTACGTGTTTTTGCCGTTAATATGTATATATATATATATATATATATTAATATATATTAATATATATAAAAATATATTAAAATTTTATGTTAATATATATTATATTTTTTAATTATATAATATTACACTACACTTAGCAATCAGACATGATTTGTTACTTAATCGAAATGATTAATAAAAGATCAAATCTAATATGACTTTCGTGGAAAGGACTTTAAGTATTATATAGGTGTACAAAACCATAAATATGTTCATATATATGTATTAACATGAATAAAACCTGTTCAGTAGTTTCAAGTTTAACGGGTACTGATAATAATAACAATTTTTTTTTCATTTGTTATTCAGACAAATAAATACATAAAAGCATTGGTTCCCGAACTAAGCCCGATTTGTATTTTGAGAGCCAGAGATATTTAGTCTTAATAATTAATTTTAAAAAAGACGAAGAAGAATAGGGAGGAGAAGGGGAAAGAGAAGAAGAAGAAGAGAATGAAAAAGAGTAAGAGGTAGAAGAAGAGGAAGGAAATGAGGAGGAAAAGAAAAAGATAAAGAAGGAGTAAAAATGGTTATAGCCTAGCACTTACAAGAACCTCTCTTAGTCCTTTCACGACTGCTCTCGAACTAATGCCAGCCCGACCATTCCGAATGCACCATACCCCGTACTCAACATGGTGGAAATACCTTTCATTTGAAACAATATCACAACTCTCATGTGTGAGGACTGTGTACAGTACCAATCTTAATATAAATTCTTAATTTATGTTAAATCCATATTTTAAATTGTCTATTTTAAAATGACCTTAATCATCCTTAAACACCAAACAAAATATTTGCTGTTTAACATACCAATAATGACATCTTTACCAAAATTGATTTTATTAAACAATATAAACAAACAGTTTAGCCTTCATTAATCATAATAATAATATAGACTCATCATAGCAATAGTTTAAATTACTTGTGAGAATAAGCAAATAGTAACAAATAGTTTGTACTTTAAAAACCATTTACAGTCGTTTTAATATTTCATTATAATATTTAATGTTATAAACCATGTATTCTTTAAAATGAAATAACTATTATGTAATTTAACCAAAATCTATACTGAGTGGCTTTGCGTCAACACGGCCATACTGCGAGGCGGTACGCGATCCGCACATACCACGGAAAATATGAAATTTATAAAATATAGATGATGATAGAGAAAGATAACATTCGTAATATATTGTTTCTCATGGTGTAAATAAGTAGCAGAATAAATTAAGTCTGTGATGAATAATGTTAAAATGGCCTAGATAGTAATAAAACAGGTAAGGTGATTTAGGAATAATATACTTATAGCACCAAAGTTGGCTAAGCCATTCGGCCATGTTTTATTTTAGTATCTTGTCATGTAAATGCATATTATTGCATGAACTTATTTTCTCGTATAAAAGAATGCTGCTGGTGTGGTGTGTGCAAGACGGTCTCGTAAACCGAAAGGTTTGAGTATCCGTTTAATGTGAGAAAGACCTTGTAAGAAATCTCTGCATTCAGAAATGACATCGTTGATGTATACTTGGAATATTTGTTTAGGTTTATTTAAGAGCGACATTAGTGCCCTGACGGTATAACATGATATACATTGAACGAAGATAACACTTTAGCCCTGTGAAATCCATCCATGATTTTGTCGATTTCATTATCTTGTTTTGTCGTTTTTAAGAAGGGATAACAATTCCACTATTTCATCATAATTCTAATCTAATCCTCATATCCCCTTACTTCCGCTTCCCTTCCCTTCCCTTCCCTTCCCTTCCCTTCCCTTCCCTTCCCTTCCCTTCCCTTCCCTTCCCTTCCCTTCCCTTCCCTTCCCTTCCCTTCCCTTCCCTTCCCTTCCCTTCCCTTCCCTTCCCTTCCCTTCCATTCCCTTCCCTTCCCTTCCCTTCCCTTCCCTTCCCTTCCCTTCCCTTCCCTTCCCTTCCCTTCCCTTCCCTTCCCTTCCCTTCCCTTCCCTTCGTGATGACTTAAAATAAATTAGGTCTTTATACTTTTTAACAAATGAACAACTATTTAATATTAAAAAGGTCTAAAACTACAATAACAATTTTGACAGCTTGCTATACAAAATAAATAATATGTAAAAAAAATTTAACTACACTTTAAACCATAAAAACAGAACTTGAACTGTACAATGTACAATTAACATATATATACATATATATATATATATATATATATATAAATATATATATATATATATATATATATATATATATATATATATATATATAAATAAACAGTACAAGTCCTAATTGCAAATCGTTTTTAGCAATTTACCAAAAAACTGTTTTTTTGAATTCGGTCTTCTTTTATACTAAGCGTGCGATATGTATATACATACATATATTTATGTCTTAATGTATTATGTATATAATTATATGTATATTAATAATTAAATTATTTTCATTCTACTAACGGAATTTATCTTTTTATAACAAATGAACAGTACAATCTTTCGCTAAGTTACGTAGTAATCATTAATTTCATCTTGTAAACAGAACAACGGCGGCCGCAACAATGAGCATCTAAAGAGAAATGATTTAACTTTGCCCTTTATTATGTACTCGTAAAATCAACTTCGTTTATTTTGAAAACTGAATTTTGTTAATTATTTTATATTAAAAACAATTTGAAAAATATTTATTAATATTGTCTTTCGATTTATTGGTATTCCGAACGAATGATTTTTTTTTTCTGATTTGACAGCTTCTGGTCAAACGACCTCCTAACTATGTAGTTATCTGCAAGGTACAGTCGTATACTCGTTATATTATACCTGATAGTGAGTGAACACCACCCCCATGAGTTGCTGACGCTTGCCTTCCCTTAAGGAAGGTGTATGTATGTGTACAAAATGTCGATACGTCATCACTGCTAAAATAGAATAACTCGTCTAAAATAGTATCCAGAAAACTAACAGTTGCGCTAAGACCGCTGAGCTGGCATTTAACGCTGATATTAAATGGTACAAAATAATAGTAATCAATCTACCACAATTCACCTGGTGTACGTAATTACGTGTTTGATTGTCACCTTATTTTCGATTAAGAATTGTCGATTTACAATAAGAACAGTAAATTTGTATTCAAAGTATTTTAGTTAGCGCTTGTGGTTATATTGACAGAGTTTTATGAGTTCCTTTTGTAGTTGTAATAAACGTTAATGTGTGATAGATAGTTACATATGGTTATGATTATCTTATTATTATTACGTATAAACATTATATGTATATTTCCTACCATAACTAACATAAAGTGTAATTATTCTTTAGTTGCATGATTGATTAGATATATTATGATATTATGTAAGTGATTGTTATTATAAATTTAATATGAATCAATATTTAATCAAGTTTTAAGTAGTTCCTCTGGTTTTGTTAAACTTTCTAAAAGAATGGTTAACATAACCCTAAAACAAGTGTCAAGTTTATCTTACTGTAGTGTTTCTTAACTATTATAATGCAGATGCATTCTGCCGGAAGTCTAGAACTAAAGATAGCAGCTTAGGGCATAAGCATCGCAGCAAGTTATACTGTTTATTCTCTTTGATATACCCTCAAAATAATATTATAACATTACTAATTAGTAACAAATAAATAAAACTTTAAAAGCATATTAATTTATGGTTATTATCAAAACTTATTACTGTGTTATTTCTAATTAAGTCATTTTAGCGTCAGTATAATTACTACGTTCTTTTAGTTTTCATTTTTAACATTTAAGTGAACAATTTATTTTAAAATCAAATGGTAAAAATTACGTGACATATCGCAGCTTTAGGATGATGACTAAACTCAAAAAAAAAAACTTGGGAAATTACGCAAGAACAATGTTTTGTCACCAATCTTCATATTATTTTATCGATAAGACAGTGCTGTCTTTATTTTTGAATTTCGGTCGTTTTCCAATATTTAACATGCATACGCACACATTTCTTTGTATCTTTACAGTAGTATAACCTGTAATCTACTATTAGTAATTATAAGCTTGGAAGGGACATGCCCTCAAACAAAATAGCAGGCCGAAATAGCAAACCAAAGATCCAATTACTGACAAGAAAGGGCTTCAGATCTTAGCCCTTGGATAAACCACCTACATCCAAAACACTAGGATGTAGGTGTTTGTACACGGTCATGGTAATAGAATATATATAATAGTACAGTAAGAAACGTCCTTTATATAAAAATCCCACTAGAGCATACACATCCTCTTTAGAGAGAATAGTGGAGCTCCATCGCGAATTGGTGGTCTTCATATGTCTTTGAATAATAAAAATTTTTCATATAACCTTCGGGCTCGATGTGAGTAATATTTCAGAGACGTATTTGTCGTTTATAAATTGCTGTAATGTTTCTAAAAAAAATTTCTATAGTAATCGCTCTCAGCTTTTGCAGTCTTATTCATTTCAAGATCTTTACTATTTATGCATCTAATGCTATGCAGTTTATTGTTATCTATCTATATATAAATATATATATATAAATATATATATATATATATACCATATCTGCGAAACCGATAAATTATCTACACTGATCGCTCACATTCTGTACGATTTCATTTGCATTCTAGTGCATCTTATTCTGTACAATGCAGCACAATTGAATGTTCAATAATTTGTGCGTTGTCTATGGCAATTTATTCGGTCTGATCCTTCACATCTTATACAATCACGAGCGTATTATATTAAGTAGTAAATACGGCAGTGTAGTATTTTCATCTTGTAATCATCTGTGTGACGGTCAAATAAATCGTAATTATTTATTTACTATATTTTATTTTCTCTTTAGCAACTGTTTCTACGTAACTAACTGTTTAAACGGCATCGGGCATCGAACTCGGTTTTTTCTTTGCTACCACGGCTAGTCAAGTAAGGTTAGCGAGGTATAGATAATCGGCATAAAACGCAGACTTCACTCTAAGGCGTGTCCTCCTCAACTAGAGGTTAATTTCTGTGACGAATGTGACCAACGCATAATAACTTGAGTTTGTGTTTTCGAAAGGCTATGTGTAACTTTAGTCTCCACGTATAGAACTTTATCCAAAGCCAAAGTAATGCCTGTGTTTTATATAATTAAAAAGTTTACATCATTCATTTAAACTATTTTAATAGAATTCAAAGTAAAAATGCTTTTGAGGGAAATTATTAAATTGAACAACTCGAAAATCTCGGATACAATAACACAAAGCGTCCAGTTGCGTCCCACTTAAGAAACATTTTAAAGTATTATTATAATTAAGTAAAGTATCTCAACTTTAAATTACTGTGTCATACTTTGCTCTACTTTTATTTGGTATGCAAATTGTAAACTTGAGCGTGTGCCCCTATACAAAACATATTGCATAAAAGTGTACTAAAAAAAATTCTATACAGCTGTAGACTTGGCACTAACTGTTACTGCGGAAATTTTCAATTTATTCATGGAAATTGCTAACCTTCACAAACGAACATAGGTAGTTCACCTGACGATACGTAATCACTACGGCCTAGATATCTACATCCATCCTCAATAATTAAACATTTCAGCTGACCGCTCATCGGTGTTCATCGTTGCTTTAGTACGAACATCACAAAAACAATTAAAATTGTTGTTCTTTAAAATGAGATAAAATCGATGGAGAGTACAACGACGCTGACGCTTATTTGTAGATATAAAATGCCTTAAAAGCAAAAAAAAACGCATTTTTGACTTGTTGCGTTAAAATTATATGATATCTACATCCATCCTCAATAATTCAAGATGCAAAAGCTTTATTACCCCTTGAGGAACATCATGGATTGCTTGTGCAGTGCCTGCAAATAGGTCTCCATATCCCTAAACACAAATACGAAACACATGCTGCTATTTCAGGCTGGTATTCTGTGAGGGTATGGTCCCTTCCTATCCAAACAAACCCATTCATGTGGCAGCTAGGAAATGACCACAGTCATATCGATTGAAAAATAATATTAATGATTCTGTGTTTGTCACACGAGGTATTTGATGATTTTATCAAAACGCCCTTCATTAAGTCATCCGGTATATCTCCGGTCCTAAATATGACAACCACCCATATGGACCGACCATGTATGTTGTCACTCTTGAGGAATGTGTGGGAGTGTACCTACCCCGGTCGAGCTGACCCATTAATGCTGCTGCTAGAATCTAATTGCAGCGTACTTTACCGCTATCAAAAGCTTACCCCTATAACCACTGTAACTCTTAAAATCTAATTTCAGATTCAACAGAAGCAATTAGGTTAAGTGCGGTTCGGAACTATTTCCTAAAGATAATAAAATTTAACTTAGTACCAACCATTATAAAAACAAACGGCAAAGCTTATAATGGAAACGTCCATTTTACGTACTTAATTTCTTACCTTCTCTTAATGGCTGTTACGCTTTCTTACATTAGTGGAGACTTTTTAAGGTGTAATAAACTTTTTTATTATTTTATTAATTTTACCAGTTTGTATATATAAACGTTATGGAAATATTTTAATGTTGTTTTCACTAAATTTCTGAATAATCTGAATTTTTGCAAACGCATTAAGAATCGATGGCAGTACAATAATTTTAACGGTAAGTGATTTTTAAATTGTGAGAGCATTTTTTAAAATGTGTCTTTTTAAAGCACATTTGATTGAATTGTTTTTGTCTGGTTTTACCCATGGCATTATATTGTTATATAACGGTCTTGATCTCATTATGAGTACTGGTTGTTGGACACATGAACTCTAGAATGTCTCAACGTCGATAGCCTAAATATAATGTGATATTTAACTTCACGATGAAATCTATTTGACTATTTACGTAAACTTTCTTCCACACAAGATTTTATGAACCTAGTTGGGGCGATTACCGTGATTATTAAGTTTGTTAATATTATTGCTAGAAAAAAAGAAAAAAAGTTTAGTATATATTATTAATGTTATTAAGAATATATTTTATGTCATATTCACATGGATCATGAGTAATAGAATTTAAATTCTAACAAATAGAAAAGAAAAATTTATCTTACGCCCTAGAACCACGGCTTAAAAAAGCTGTAGTACGAAGAACTCGACTCGAAAAGGAATAACTAAACCTCTATTCAACACCAGTGTGAAGGTCACTCTGTGACTGAATTACTGATATCGCCATGGCATTTTATCTGGGTTCTTTAGGGTGAAAATGCAACAACATCTTAATTACTAGAGAATGGATATATGTACATGGGCAGTAGGGATCACCTACCAACAGGTTTTTTTTATGGGATACGTGGCAAGCGAGCAAGAAGTCCACCTGATGGTAAGTGATCATTGCCGCCCATAAACATCCGCAACACCAGGAGCAAATGTGTTGCCGGCCATTAAGGAAGGTGCTCTTTTTGATCGTCTCTAAGTCGTATCGGTTCGGAAACACCGTACTTGGTCATCAACGATCGAGCCGCTCTGAATTGAAGTTGAATGCGATTGATTGAAGCTGGTACTGGAGTACTCAAGTCCAGAGAACAATATTCCATGTGAGGCTAAACTAACGCTTTGTAAAGTTAGACTCAGTGGGCTGACGTGAAATACTATTTCGCTCTATTAAGCACGCCCAGTGCCCAGTTTTTTAGAGGCCAATTTGGCCTTATCCTCCAAATGACCGCAGAACTGCACGTCGCTCGATATGTCAGTCAAGGATTCCGATACTAGCTGAGGTAGCAAGAAGAGTGTTTACAAAATAAGGAGATGCAACAAAGGGACTCTTTTTAGCGGTAAAATGAACTAGAATTTGTCGGTCCCAATCAGAGACTTTGTTTACTAAAGACTCTACTTAAGACACAAGTTTGTTTCGGTAATCATTGACGTTTTCGCAAGAAATATTAGCACGGCCAGTGTATAACGCATCCCCTGTTCTATCATCCGCATAGCAATGAATGTTATTAAATTATAACATGTCATTAATATCCAGAAAAAACAAGGAAGGAAATAGCAGACAGCCTTGTGAAACACCGGCATTCACTGGTTTGGAATCGAAGCATGCATCCTTGATAACGACCTTGAAGCTACTGTTTGAGAGAAAACTGGTGACCCACTCGCATAATTTGTCGGGAAGCCCATAAGAAGGAAGCCACGAAAGAAGCGCTTTGTGCCAAACCCGATCGAAGGCCTTCACTACGTTATTCATGGTAACTCATGAGCTGGCGTTGTGTGAAACGCGTTACAAAAACGTAAAAATACAGAAATCAGTTTTCGAGTAATGTAATTTATTTTCATAACATATTTCTAAACCTAAAAAGACCTAAGTCTCCGAGTACACTCTTATTAAGAATATAATTTGCGTTTTGTGCTTTTCATGAAAAAAGGGTTATCCGCAATTTTTCATTTCATTATTCAAATATAAAATACTGAAAAGTTGTTCTACATAATTTCTAGTCATTTTACTCGCACCTAAGGTAACGTTAAAGTGGTAGAATTGATTAAATTAGGTATAATGACTACAAACTTAATTTTGCATAAACTCTGTTTGTTTTGAGAAATAAAGAGAAAATGACAATAAACTATTAACTTTTTTTGTTTATAATCATTGATTTGACGTTAACTTGGAAAATATTACGTAAATATATTCGAACTAATCGTGGTATTTTTTATGAAATTATGAGTGTCGAATTAGCACACAGTTCACCGTAATGGATGACCGTAATGACTGATGCCCAATAAAACCTTCATCCATCCTCAATAAAGATCCAAGGTATACATGAGCTGCTAACCCCGAAAACTAACCAGTAACTACCAAATTATTTAATACCAATAACTGAGTCTCTGGTTCCTCACATTTACCAACCAAAATACAGCAGCGTTATGGTATTATTTCCCGCTGGTATTTTGTGTGGGTGGTTTTTCCACGAGCGCACCCACTCACGTTATGGCTAGACACAAGCTACAGCGTGGCTCATAGCACTGTATCAAAAGGACGAAAAAGGTGTTTACGCATATAAAAAAACGATAATTATATTAAAAAGCAAGTATTACTACGTAATACTTACCTTATTAGTTATCGTTTTAAAATACAAATGTATAGTTATCAATTGAACGACTTTTTATGTATTTTTCTAAAATATTAGTGTTTTATTATTATAATTTTCAGAATCAACGCCAAGGGTCATCAAACCTTCGACATAAAATACGCTGAATAACAGAGAGAAATTCACCTTTTTCTCTATTATGTTTTTCAATACAATAGAATAGGATAAGATTAATAACATTCAATAAACGAACATAAACACACAAACACAGTCCTTGGAACAAGGTTGTTGCTTTACTTCGCTTTTAACAAAATTACTAAAGTGCTTCAGAACTCCTGCAATCTAATTAATGTAGAAATACAGACACTTGTACACTGCCAGTCGTCATATTACTATAGCCTTTATAATGTCAACAAGTTTTACCATAAAAAATATCATTTTAAACACATTTTAAGTGTGACTAAATAATACAGTAAGGGCCTCCTAATCTATTTTCATGAAGGATACATCCTCTGTTAATTCTTTTTATTTTATTTTTATAAAATTTATAGTGATTTACGAGCACACAGTTCACCTGATGGTAAACTGATTCCCGCGGCCCATGACATCTACGTTCACCTTTGACAAGGAATCATAATGCTGATGCGTTAACACCCTTAAAGACTGAGATGGAATGCCTCGTTATCAGTCAAAAAGTATCCCTGCACTCACCAGACGAAGCACAGCGCCGTTATGATGCTATTTTACGTTGTTATTCTATGAGGGCATGGTCCTACCCCAGTCGAGTGAACTTATTAATTATGCAGCTAGAAGCAAGCTGCAGCGTAGCTCTAACACTGTATAACATGGCATTACCCGGCCATATCCCCCTGCGAGGTCGAGTATGCGTAAAACATTTCCCCCACATATAAAGTGAAAGTACCGGAGCGTTTGTCCAAATACTGAAGTCTATAAAATATTTTATATAAGACATCCGATAACTGCGGCAGCTCTTAATTTCACCCTATTATCCCTGTTACCAGCACCAATGAAATTGTTAATTACTATTTAACTTAACACGTCCTCGACGATGAAGTATTATAAATTAAAAAACTATTTCAAGGAATTGTGAAATCCCCCAATACGCGTGGCAAATGGCTTCTAATCTGTAAAACTTTAAATAAATTCAACTTTACGAAACAAAACAACGGACTATGTTTAGCATTTTCTCTTTCGATGTTCAGTGTCGTGGCCTCCATTGTCTCGTTTTCAAGATTAAATTAATGAGTACTACGTAAATTACGAGTAACAAAGGTCCTATTGTTAATTTATTAATGCAAAACGAACTCCTATAATTGCACGTGTTTCGTGCCGTTAATAATTCTAATAATAATAATTCCCTTATTTTTCTTAAACACAAGTGGTCCAATTAAAAAAAAATGAAATTTAAATAGGTTCACAAAAATAGTAATTAATTTGATTATAATTTTAAAAAAACTAATTTAAATTATGTATACCAAATATATACTAAAACAAACAAAATATTTAGTTTTATATAATTATTGTTATCCATCAGAATAATTGAATGACCAAATATATCCTGGTTTATCATCATACCATAAATATATGTTATATATACATATTATTTTTCAGGAATTACAATTTTTTTCTAATATATCGGTTAATTTAAATAAAAGCGGCTAATTAAAAATTTAGTTCAGATTTGGTTTCTACTAATATTATCCACCCACTTGCATTTAATACCTCGTCATTCCATAACAGTCCACAAGTTTGACGACACATCTCTCTGCACTTACCAACAGGTGAACGGTGTGCTCGTTTCTCATCCTAATATTATAAAAAAAATCGTTATAGGTCTGGGGTATTTTCGTCAGCCTTTTTGTATAATGTATGTTTCTTTGTGCAATTAAAGAATACATTTATGTATATTAGAATAATGTTATAATAATCTAAATTATGTCTGTCTATTATATTTTTGTTTTATAGAATAGGTGGAGCTTGCAGCCCACCCCATGTTACATGATCACCGCGGC
Source organism: Teinopalpus imperialis (assembly GCA_029286865.1). Lineage (NCBI taxonomy): Eukaryota > Metazoa > Arthropoda > Insecta > Lepidoptera > Papilionidae > Teinopalpus > Teinopalpus imperialis. The sequence goes on from JAGSMU010000015.1 coordinate 8,635,650, forward strand.
CTATGAACATCTGCAACACCAAAGGAGTTGCAAATGCGTTCACGGCCTTTAAGGAAGGTGAAGGCTCTTTTCTTCACCGCTGGCGACAGCTGATTCCACAGAGTAGTTGTGCGTGGCAGGAAATTCCGTGTGAAGCGAACAGTGGTGGATTGCCAACCAAAGATATGATGAGGATGAAATTTTGAGTTCTGTCGTGATGCGATGTTTAAACTAAGCGGCTGGAATTAATCCTAGCAAATCCTCAGAACACTTCCTATGGTAAATTTGGTACAAAATGCAAAGAAATGTATCAACTCTTCGCAACGCCGCTGAATCAAGCCGATCGGAAAGTACCTAGTCATCAACGATACGAGCCGCTCTCCGTTGAATGCGGTCAAATGGAAAATTCACAACAAAACATTAATTCAAATTGTCGTATCATAATCTCAACACTGCGACCAGCCATAATAATCTTAAACAATAAAAGTAGTAATTGAGTTTACAAAGTTCTAACTACAGAGAACAACTAGAAGCGGCCAGGGGTAGCTTTGCTCTGAAACTATTAGTGGAGTAATTACATTTCCACAGCTCTGCTGTAACTTGCGAGGCACCCCGCTGTCCATCTAGTGTTGGGCCATAACAATGAAATTAAAAAATATGTAAGAGAAAGATATATCGTTAATTCTAATCGAAGAGCTAATGGGAGCTTTTATCTAAACTATTTTGAAATTATACTTTTTGATATGAAATTTTGAATACAAATTTTTCACATCTTTCAAACGTTTATTCATCGATATTTTTCATAACAGAAATAACGACAACTGAAGTAGACAAATATACAAATTTCAATCACCAGAAAGTTTATTACTATGTTTTACACACTTCTAAAACTTGCTCTTTTAGATACTAAAAGAGCATACGGATCTCGTCGTTGAGCTCTCTTCCTTTTCTTCTGTAAATTTATATCAACAATACCTTTGAAACTAATAGACAATACTGGTATTGTAAGTTTATAGGCACTTTTATATATGAAGTTGATTAAATATTACTTTTCTATTAAAACAACTGGTAATTGAAATATGTAACGTAATAGCTAATATAGATTCCAGTCATGATCATAGGCCTGCTCACGAGTGTTAATTAAGAGCATATTACACATAAATAACAGAACATGGGGTGTTTGTTGGTTCTACATACACTTTGCCTATTTTTTCTCTTACGTTTTTATATATAGTAATATTTTTCTACGTATATGTGTTTTATGTTAGTATATATTTGTTTTATATATTTATATATATTATATACTAATTATCAGATTTCCGTTCCGTTTGAGCATTAAGTTAATTTAAACATAAAATAAGGAATAAATATTTTAGGTTAGAACTCAAGTTAGTCGTGTTAAAAAATGAGCATTGAGAGGTAGACCCAGGCAACAGACCAAAACCTACGCCATTGGAATGTGTTAATATTAATTCTGAAATATCTCTGACGTGCAATATTGGTAAGTTATGATGGAAATTTAATTTTCGTTTCATAACTATTACCTGATTATAAAATATTTTGCATTTTGTCATGTTTTTGTTTTTTATATAAAATTTGATATTTTAATATAGAAATTTAATATAGTAAATCTAGTTGTTTTAATTACTTTTAGTAATGTTTACTTTAAGCGAGGTTTAAAATATTTTATGGGTTAATTTTTCTTGTCCGCCTTAGTACTTATTTGTGAAGACTGCAATAACTTCCCAGCAACAAATCTTTGTCTACGAAAGCAGAACTAAAGATACTATATATAATAGAATAGATACTATATAGATAGAATACTTCTACACGTAAATGACGAAATAGTGGAAGAAGAAAAGAAGTTTCCGTTCAGACCACCAAAGGAAATCTAACATTAAAGTGAATTCAAATCTTTTCCCTTTGTTCACTGACTGTACCGATAATGGAATAATTCCAGATTTATCTCACCGTTGCTATCAACATTTCCCTAGATAACTTCAAGGAAGCATATATACTTTCAGATTTCAGATTTTTCTCCACTGTTTTTTTTTATTTAAAAAGCCTCAAGAACCATTATTGGCCTTATAATTTATCTTATCGTATGCAATGGTGGAGTCGATTTAAACTATGAAGGTATGAAGTCTGCAAGCTGATTATACTGCGTAAACTGGACCAGAAAACTATACTAATATTATAAAACTGAATACTTTGATTAACGAGCTAATCTCAGGAACTACTTTTTCGAATTGATTTTTTTTTGTGTTGGATAGTCCATTTATCGAGGAAGGCTATAGGCTATAACATCGCGCTTCGACCAATAGGATGCTCCATCACTGAAAAATGTTGCAAAAACCGGAAAAATCATTCCTTTTAGTGATTCCGTTACGTGTGCTACGTAAACGGTTAAAGTTACGCAAAGATCATGTATGACGGAATTGTTCCACTTTAAAAGTTCTTAAAAAAAAGCGTTGCTTCACATGAGACATCCTGTAGTTCACGGGAATGAAGTTGCGGGCACAGCTAATTAATAAATAAAAGCTGACGGTAGCCCGGGTTTTCTATAGCATCGGAACCTAAAATAACACAGTTCTACCTTACCGTGAGTGCTGTAAAATACTCGAAATCAGGAAAATTGATTAAAATGGTAGCTCTACTCTGTTTTTTATTTCTAGGTGGGGCTTAAATGGGTAGGCTAGATCGGGGAAGGCACGCCTCGGTAAACAGATATTTCATTTTAGCCCTCAGGGTTGACAACGCTTTTATGAATCCTTATCGAGGATGAATGTGGATGTCATGGGACGCCACCGTTAGGTGAACTGTGTGCTCGTTTGTCACCCTTAATAAAATAAAAAAAAAATATTATTTTAACTTAGTATTATTTTAAAACCGTTTTTTATATGAACATGATATAATTAAAACGTTCATACTAGCATAACAACTCGCCAGTTTCATTCATCGAAAAAGACAGTAAAAAGTTTATCGAAATACAATGACGAGTAAAAATTACTGCATTCGTAGTTAATTGCATTGAGTACTTTGACAATTGAAACGTGGAATAAAGGGTGCTTCGATATGGACAACAATGATTTCATGGCCTTTTATACTTAATTGGATTCATGGACAACAATTTATTACTTAATTTCTCTTTTTCTTTCTTATTGGGCTGGAGGACAAAAGATATATAGAAAATATCTGAGGCTATATTATCTTTCCTCTACAATATATCATAAGTCAAAGAAAGAGGTATTGGCTTTATTATATATATGTAATAAATATGTATTAATATCAATAAGATCACGTAAAACAGGACTGTTAGTATATAAACCGTAAGCGAGTGGAAAAAACATCCTTATTTCTTACTAAAACATTGAGTCTACCTTGTTATATGAAGTATTAAGGTACGATACGTTAGGTAGGTAAGGTTCATCAGCTACACTTTGTTTCTAGCTGCAGAATGAATGGGTCAGCTCGACCGGGTAGGACCTCGCCCCCACAGTATACCAGCGTAAAATAGCAGCATAATGCTGCTGGGTTTCTTCTGGTGAGTGTAGGAATCCCGAGACCTTTATTACTGGTGACGAGCATTCCATCTCGTCCTCAAGAGTAACAAGGAATCATAATGCAGATAGCATTATGATTCCTTGTCAAGGATGAACGCAGATGTCGTGCGCTACGAGAATCACTAACCATCAGGTGAACTGTGTCCTCGTTTGGTTCTCTCAAAGTAATAATTTGTTTTATTTTTTAGTCATTAATTTAGTCAGAATACGGTTTTATTGTACTTATCTTAAGTTATTGACATTGTATCCGACCCATACTATTTTTTGTACGCAATAACCCCAGTACTAGTATTTGTTATTTACTGTAGTATCATTATATCAGTCCACAGCAGGAAATAGACCAATTGCATGCCACTGACTGTGATCATCGGCTACCAACGTCCAGATTCTGCTTACCACCTTGCAAAGTTCACTCACTCAACCTAACCTGAGAGCGTACTATCCTATAATAGTATATCATTGTATTTCAGAAAGACAACAAAATTACAAATAGCAATTCATTTCATCTTTATATATAGCGATCACACGCTGGTATTTTGTGAGGGCATGAGACCTTCCTGTTCAAGACGACCCATTTATGCTACAACTGCTAACAAACTGATGTGTCGCTCTACAATTATAAAACAACATAAATAACTTAATGTTAACTTGGCTTCCTACACAATTCCACATTTCCAGCATTGCGCTCGGCTCTCAACTAACTCTACCTTGATGCGGCACAACACTTATTGCTTTTTGTAGATTTATATAAATGTATATGTATATTGTATCTAATAGAATTTATAAGAAAGAAGATCACGGTTACCCTACTGAGTTATTGCTTTGTTACTTAATCGTTGCCATTGTAATAAGCAATTGATCTAAGATTGTGGACATTTTTTTCATTAAATTGACAAAGGTTGCCACATGACAGCTTCTCTGAAATTTCCTGATTATATTGTAAGTGCTGATATTACGCACTAGTGGTAAAGAAACTCGCTGACGTAACCTAGATCTTTACACTTAATACAAATTTATCCAAAACACTGTTTAAACGTTGATGAAAATTCTGTTAAGTACAAATTTACCTTTAATAAATATTTAATTGCCTACGCCGTTACTAAAAGCTTTTGTTTTAATAGTACTAATTCACAAAGACCTACGTCAATCTTAATAAAACAGTAAACGGAAATACCTAACTAATATAATATATATTGTATAATATATATATTATAATTTCATATGATAATTTTGCTATCGGAAAGTTTGGACGTCTAACATCAGATATGACATCCTGCAAATATTTTTGGGATATTTATTATTACCCTCATCTAGTGGACCAATAAAATAAATAAAAATATTATAATATTATTCCATTAGATATAATTAAATAAATAAAAGCAACCAGACGGAAATCCCTCGACAGGAATCAACAGACGAGGGTTAGGGCGAAATGGCGAGAAACTTTACGTTAAGCATCGTAAAGGAGGCACCACCTTTTGTATTTGGAGTATTTTTGCATTCTTCATATTTATAAGTACAAACCGTAACAGATGCTATGGAATTACGCCTAAAATAAAGTTGACAATAACTTATATTATTAGATCAAATGTAATATAAAGTAGGGAATAATTTATTAAGGAAAATAAATATTATTTTACTTATCGTCATCAATAATAACGGTGACGTTTTAATATTTGATGTCTTTATTCTATGGCAAGATTTACGAACGTAAGCATCGAGCTTATAATAAGATTGCATGTACGATAATAAATTTAATTCTGTCAAATCAATCTTTTGAAAAGATGGATAGCGTTGTTTGTTATAGACACGCTTTATGAAAAGATTTTTAAAAGCACTTAAATATAATAAGGTTTTAATATAGAGTATTCAAAATTACTTACCAATATTCTTAATAATAAAGTAGAGTTGAATCATAATGATAAACCAACAAAATTAAAAATGTTGAAATACACACATCCTTTTATATCAGCATCGTATTTAAATTCATTGCTGGTATAGAAATATCTTTTGATTAAACTAGAACTTCCCGGAACAGGGGTAGGCATTCACCTGATGGTAAGTAATTCCTGCGACCCGTTACGCCCACATTCATTCTAAATGCTTTTTCACTACTGAGAACTAAGAATATTTAAAAAAAAAAAATTGGCAATGATATTAACATTACTAATATACCGGTTAACTCTATTAAAATGCTTGTGCTAAGATTTAGTTCATAACAATAGTCGAATGGCAGATTTGAACCTTAAGTTTCGCAGATCTTTCTCTAAACCTTATGGTTTAGAGTAAGATTAGGCTATCGACGCCTAAAAAAAATTGTATGTCTCGTCACCAGTAATAAGGATTTCCGGATATCTACAATCACTAAACGAAACACAGCAGCTTTATGCTGGTTTTGGTGGAGATGGCGTGGTCTCCAGTCGAGCCACCCTTTCATGCTGCATCTAGAAACCAACTGCAGAGTAGCTCTGACATTGTTAAATATCTATAGTTCTCATGCTGGGTTTGTCCGGCATGCCTTAGTCATCGCAATAGCGATTACACAAGTGATTATGTCATATTTGATTTTTACATTTTTAGATCAATATTTCACCATCAGTCAGTCGCCAGAACCGATTAGATGTCCAATAGATCAGGATGTTAAATAATATTTACCACTGCAAGACCTTTAGATACCATAAGCACCATCATGTGAAGAACGAACACTAAAATAATTAAAAACTCTTCAGAGTGCCAAACACCACAGTACCCACGTGATCATGAATTTTCTGAGCTACTTGGAACATTGAGAAATAAAAAAAGTTAAAAACTAAACGTGCAATGATTAATTCATTTTATTTACTTGCAGTGTTCGTATACTATTAAATGTATGAGGAACCTTTCATATGAAATTAGCGTGTTATATGGAAAAAGTAAAAACTACATTTTTTTTATGAAATTATATATTATATTATCTATGCACTTTCTTTCTTTCTATAGGTAGATCGCATTGATTCCATTGCTGGTGAGTGTCTGGTCCACCAGACACTCACCAGTACCTTTTCTGAGTCAACTTTCGCTTGGGATGGGACTTGGACGGTTCTTCTAGGCTCAACCACTGTGATTGTCGTATAGTATCAATTTTTCATCACAAATAACGATACGATTCCAAATTCCCTCGTGATTGTGACGCTTAAGTAATATAACGGAGCACTCAATGCGTGTTTGATGGTGTACTTCACTCATTTCATACGGTACCCATTTCTCGAGCTTCTTTTCCAATTTGTTTCAAGTGAATTAAAATTGTTTTGCCACTAAGGCCATCAACGTCTGTTCAAGTTTGAAAGAGATAACGGCCGAACTTTCTGTGTCTCACGAGATTAAGATAAGATTTTAAATAATCACTTGGGTATGAAACATGTTGCCGCTCGGATAGTCCCAAAAGATTTGAATTTTCTCCAAAAACTCAATCGCATAAGAGTTGCTGAGGACATGCTAGAACGAGTCCGACCCAACATTCATGAAACACATTGTTAATAGTGACGAGACGTGGGTTAGACATGCAAACAAGTCAACACGCTTCGGAGTGGCATCTTCTAACTGAACCGAAACCGAAAAAACCACGCCAAAGTACATCAAAAGTCAATGTTATGTCAACTATTATTTGAGTGTTATGCGAAGATTCTTTAAGATTCTTCATTTCTTAAGAAAATTCTTGGATTGTGCACCACGATAATGCGCCTTCGCACAAGGCCATCATTGTGAACGAAGTTTCTACCAAAACTCAAAAATACCATCGAGAACCTCCTTATGCACCAGATATGGGTCCAGTCGACTTCTTTCTTTTTCCTAAACTCAAATTACCACGTTGGTAGAAGACATAAAGGAGAATTCGCGGCGAGAACTGAACTCAATTCCGTGAAAATTATTAAAAAAATATTATCACATACATAGTGGTAGGCTGCCAACCATCGAGATGAAGAGGATGAAATTTTGAATTCTGTCGTGATGTAGGATTTTTAAATTCAGCAGCTGGAATTAATCCAAACAACACCTTGGAACACTCCACAAACTCGGTAAAAATGCAAAGAGATGCAACATCGATTCGCCATTGAATCGATTATATAATAATATATATAATCGATTCACTAGCATAATAAACTAATGGTGACAAAAGAACACACAGTTGACCTCATGGCAAATGCCTCAAACCCATAGACACCTATATCCATCCTCAACCAAGGTTCAATGCATATTCACTATTACTCCGGTGGACTGAGTTAGCTTGACTCATTAACAGTAACTGAGTATAGCAGCATATTAGCGTTATGCTGCTATTTCATCCAGGTATTCCGTAATGGCGTGGTGGAAACAAACTACACTAAGCTTTATTGATCTGATATTATATTTATTCGCATCTGTCAGAAACGATTTCTAACAAAACTAATTATTTCTTTAATACATTTTTCGTTGCCCTCAATTAACATAAAATCCATTTCTCTGTGAGAAATGTTGTTAAGAAGAAATGTTACTTTAACTATGCGCCAAATTACTCTTTTCATCGAGAAGGGTTTCATTTCCAAGTGGGTCGGACGGCGGTCACGCAACGACCTAATCAGTCACAGACAGTCCTCTTATCTGATTAACATTTGTCGTCTATTGCAAAGTTTGTGAATTGTAAATTTATACAAAGAAAATATGTGAAAACTATATAATACATAAATAATATATTGCTATTTATTATATATACTGTTGCATGCTTTGTTGTATATCAAATAAAAAATAATTGTTCATAAAGTTTTGTCGGTAATTTCCTGCTATGGTTTGGATTAAACATCATTTATTATTTATAATAACAATATATATAAAATATAGTATATTCAAAAATGCTAACTCGGAAGGCTATAAGGAAAAATCTCTAATAAACCAGAATCGCAAAACCTATAATTTACCATTTTCCATTTAAAATAGATCCACTCCCTTATATATTTATATATAATTACTATTGTTAGATTTCTTCTCCTGAAAACACTTCTTTAGTTTTACCAGTTTAGCTGATTCACACACTTTTTGTTCCAGCACCATTTTCTTAAAACCGTTTAGATTGAAACATATTTCCACGGTTAAAATATCAATAATAATCAAAATATTTTATAAATGAAATTTTATTCTAACGTAACCAAAACCCATTTGGTTTTAATTATGTATGAACCTTTTGAATATGTTTAATTACAAAACATTTTTCAAAACTCGCAAACAACTTTATGAAATGTTATAAAATATTTATTTTTATTCATAAGAATATAGGACTGTTTTCTTTCAGATAAACCTATGTAAAATAAAATTACATATTTGAGGATTGGGTAAATAACAAACATTATGCCCTTCGTCGGGACTTCGGGAACGCTTTCGCACACTAGCGCAGTCCAGACAGCGTTGGCCGCAGTCAGACCTGCAGCCTAGACCCCTCTTCGTATATGTGTGTCCCACGCGCCACCTCTACGCCTTGACCACGTGGCGATGGTGGGCCCCTGTAGCTGTCGCTAAGCCCTCGGTTATTAGGGGGATTAAGGGGAAGATATACCCTCCAGCGCCCGGCTCGCTGGCTGTGGATGGGGAGATCAGCGAATCTCTCTTTACCTATCAACAGCCTCCTTCTGCGACATAACTTGTTAGCAGAAAGTGACTCCGGTGCTACACGATCTTGAAGGGCCCTCGGATCGTATTATCGCCCCCCTCTGTTCGCAAAACTCACACCCAAAGCTGCACGACCTCTCGCTTTCAAACATAACGAGGGCTGGTAGCGAGATAATATTCACCACTACTGCGGCCAGATCTCGGCGCAGTTCGACAATCACTTACATATACGAATGAAGACCTCTGAAGACATAGATTGAATGCATCGTTACATGTAACTGAATCTGTAAATCACAATTAGAAATAGTGGTCTTTTGAGTGACCCTTTCCCAGTTGAACTGATCATATTGCATCTAGAAGCCAGCTAGCTCTGGTAAACATAACATGAAGACCCTAAAACTATTAATGTGTTTTTTTAAAAAAAACTATGTCCGCGTAATTGAACCGTGTAAGTGACAGTAGCCAGGACCTCCCTTGACAAGTTGCGTAGTTTGTCTATAGTTTCATATTAGACAATGACGCTTAATCATACATGAAATGCCACATTGATACAGGACAAAGGGAACGCTAAATAATCTAAACTTCATAAACAGTGACGAGGGTATAACGGATGATTGTTCTATAATTCGTGTATATATTCTTTCGCATGTCCATTTTCGATTAACATTATGTGGGGAGGATAAAGTAAAAAATGTAAGTGTATTAATTCATACATAAGTATATATATATATATAACCTGCCAGCCAAAAGTTTAAGACCGCACATAAACTACATAATTATAATAAAATCCCATAGGATAAATAAAAGAAATGCACATCTGCATATTCTATTGTCAGTATCGAATATTTAAAGAAGTCATTCTTTTTTACTTTCAAGTTATTGGACAATAAACATCTATTGTTTTCAAACACCGACAAACGCTGCGCTAGAACCAGGTGGTAGAGTCGTAATAATATTTTTATAATGTCCTCATTACTAATTACTTTGCGTTTGGTAACGTATTAGTCAATAATTACGATTATTTAGCTCCTGAAAACACGTGTTTCTGACTTATTATTACCCGAGTTTACTTGGGTCTGTTCACAAACAATCTATTAATTTCGTTTCTATTAAATTAGTCTAAACTTGTGGTAGAGTCACTGTAGAAACAGTGAAGACTTGATAAAATGGGAAAAAACCACGTCTAGTGAAGATATTTTCATTGTTGTTAAAAGCAAGCAAAATAGATGCTTAACAGCACCAGATCCGCGTTGAAGTTAACAAAACCCGAGTTAAACTTTTATCATTAACTACAGTAAAACGGCGACTGAGAGATGCGAACTTGTATTGTCGTTTTGCCGATCGAAAACCTCTGCTAAGGCCGCAAAACAAGAAAAAACGGATGCCGTGGGCTCTTGCCCATCGATATTGGACTGAAGAAGAGTTAAAAAAAGTGCTTTGGACCGATGAATCCAAGATTGAACTATTCGGTTCAAAACATAGAATTTACTTTCGTCGCAGTGTCCAAGAAAAGATGATGTCAGATTGTGTAGTCCCAACAATCAAGCATGGTGGTGGCTCAATTATGGTCTGGGGTTACTTCTCTAGCCAAGAAACTGGCGATTTGATTAAAATTGAAGGAACCTTTGAAAAAGGAACAGTACAAAATGCCATTTTTTCAGGGTTGCGATTTATTGGAGATGGATTCATTTTCCAACAAGATATTGATCCAAAGCATAGCTCAAAGTTATGTAGAGGAAATTTAGAAGGAAAGAGGCACAAGGGGTGTTAAAAAACATGGTTTGGCCTCCTCAGAGCCCGGTTCTCAATCCTATTGAACTTTTGCGGGAAGAGCTTGATAGGAACGTTCGTAATCGTGGCCTATCCTCGCGAGAAGAAATGTGGAATGCTTTATACGAAATTTGGAACAATATATCACAAGACACGATTAACAAATTGATTGCCCGTATGCCGAGACTTGTGAAAAAGTCATAAAATGTAAAGGAGGATTTTTTGATAAAAAATCAGTTAAGCTAACTATAGCCTTTTTTTGCATGGACTATTAATATTTCTTTAAATTTTTAAAGTATATTGATTGTCAATCAATGTTCTATTAGATGATTAAACAGGTTAACTAAACATTTAATATTTTATTGGAATTTTACTTAATTTTCCTACTTTAAGTAAGGTGGTCTTAAGCTTTAGGCCTGCAGTGTTTATATATATATGCATATATATATATATATACATATATATATATATATATATATATATAAATATATATATATATATAAACATGTATATATATATATGCATATATATATATATATATATATATATATATATATATATATATATATATATATATAGATACATATGTGTGTGATGGGTGTAGTAATAAACTAATTAAATAAAACTAATGATATTATATTACATATTTAATACATGTATAAATACATATTATGTATATATATATATATATATATATATATATATATATATATATATATATATATATAAATTGATATATCGTTGTCCAATGTTATGCTTGTGCAATAAGTTCGAAGGTTCAGATGTATCTAAAGACACTAGACACTATACGTCGTAGATAGTGATTGAAAAGCACAGGCATTTAATATCATCAAACATAAACAACACAATTTATTACAAAGCACGAGTATTTCAATGTAACTAAATATATTTTTATACTTTATAAAAATGTTGCCATCCTCGAAGCTTACAACATGCAGTCATTTAATCCACTTATTGACCTTGACCACAGATTTAATAAATAATCCAAGGTATATTTGTTCTTTCATAAATATATCATGAAAGGTCATTGATGTCTAAATTCTTTTCAATTTCTTCTAAATTATTCAATGGAAGAACTCTGTAAACAACTTTTAATTGAAAATAATTACCTCCCACGGAGTTTTGGTTTTGACAATAAAGATTTCCTTTTAGGTATTTTCTTTTATTAATAAAGTTGAGATACCGAAGATTTTAATGATTATGACAGACTTATTTTCATTTCAATACTAAGCTTAAACTAAAATATGGTTTGTGCTAGTGATAGAGCTGTATGATGAGAGTTGCAGCAGTACATCTCATCTTGATTCTTCGTTGCGGCTTGATGTAGGTCTTTATCAACTGCAGTTGCCATTCGCTATCAGGTGAACTAAGTAATCGTTTGTCAAAAAAATACCTGTGACAAACGAAATAAGTATTTAAATTGAAATTAATATATACGAATAATGTCTTCATTCTTCTTTCAGTTTAATTTCTAAGAAGATCCTATCCCTCGTGCAAACTTTTTTTTTATAACAAGAACTTCTCGGAAAAGGGTTTTTGTAATAAGCACACGGGTCACCAGATGGTAAGTGATTCCTGCAGCCCTGTACACCCACATTTACCCACAATGCATTATCACTAATGACAACTATTTTTTTAAAAAAAATAAAGGTATATTAGTAATGCTATTGATATTACTAATATTCCGGTTAACCACTCAAACTAAGCTAAAAATGCTTGTGCCAGGAAATGGTTCAGGACAATAGCCGAATGGTGCATTCGAACCTACGACCTTAAGTTTCGCAGACCATACCTTAAACCGTTAGGCTAATGACGCTTTTGTGGTTGGTGTCTTTTGGTATCGACTCTGATAATTGGGATGTAAAAGGTCAATTATCACACAGAGTTGTGTTCGTTTAAGTATTAGTATGATATAAGAATATGAACCCAAGTCTGCAAACCTCCAACTTCAAACATAAATAGTTCATGGTAGTGTATGGTAAATACTTACATTCAGCAGTTAGCAAATAAAGACCTGACATAATCATAATTAATATAGGACAAATTGCCATATATGATAATTTTCGAATTTTAACTAAAAATATCACGATAACATCACAAATACTAGTAGAAACTCTACAGCAACTTGTTACAGCAAATAGTTAAAATATAGCGCAAAGCATTTAGTAGCTATTTTGTATGTCAAAATGGTTCATATGGCCTACACGAATTTCTATTTTGAGCAGTTAATTGGAGCGTCCCTCTGGAACTAACCGGCTTCTTTAGTTTCTTTTAGTTTTCTTCTACTTCTTGGGTTCCACTCAAAATAAGTACCTGTTATGTTGTTGTCCTCCCTACTTAAAATGAAACACTAATTACTATTATTCTCTTAGTGCATTTGTGTATGTCTATGCAAGATATATTAATTGTAATTTACGTACCTAAGTACACACTACTAACTTAAACACAGGGGTGTTATTTTCACTTTCCCATGACAGATACATGCATTAGCATACAAGCATTTAAATTTGAAAACAAAATGACAATAACGACACCTTAAAATTATGATTTCGTAATGATTTATTATATTTACTGGAATACTTAAATTATTTTCACGAATTTTATCACTGAAAAAGCACTCGAAACGTCGGAACAAAATAGTTTTAAAGTAAAAGAGATAAAATTCTTAAAATTAGTTTCATTCAATTAACATCTCGTTCTTTACGAATATAAACTTCAAACGAAAATTGACAACAAGGGTGAGCCTGTCGTAAACATGTTTGTTACAATGCACCGCGAAGCTTTGAAATATTTGAAATGCCAATGTTTACGGGCACTGCCTGCGAAATTAACGTTATGATTTGGAATTCTTTAGGCGACTAATGCCTTGAATCATAACATCGTGTATGTTATGCTTGGTAGAGACACGTTGCAGCTAGTTTTTAGTGGCAACATGAATACGATTAGCTTGGCCGGCGATGCTCCACATCCTCACGGAGTACCAGCGTCGAAGTATTTTCTCTCCATCGTTGAAAATAAACTATTATAGGCAATCGTTTTCGTCCAATAGATACGGTGAGATCGCAGATTTTTTAACAAAGTTTTGAAGTTTGCTCACTAAGATCTTAGTTGCTCTCTGTCTTAATATCCGGATAGATAAAAACGGATGATTACGGATGAGTATCGAGTATGTACGCTCTTAGGATACAGGTGTGCGCAAAAATCTATTGAGATTCAAGTTTTATTTATTTTTATTTTACACTTTTAGGGAAACTTACGGCTAGTACATAACAGTTAAGAGTAAAAGAGCTTAAACACAGAAGGCCAATTAAAAGTTTCCACAAATAGGCCATTTTGTAGTTACACAAAGACATAAGAAAAACGAACAGAATGAATGAAAAGGAAATAAAAAGTAAACATACACAGCTAATCATTGTTAAAAAAATATATCGCTATGTAATAAAAAAAAAAATCATAATGAAATTGCCAGCGGTGTTGAACAAGTAGACGTCGTGTTGCTTGGCTAGTGCATTAACCGCGCACTCGCGGTGTAGAGCTAGCCCTTTTCGCCGATGACACCGGCCTCTATGTGTCTGGGTTCAAACCAGACGCTATTTGTAGACGCCTCCAATCTGCAGCCAACACCTTAGGGAAATGGTTTCGGAAATGGAGGATCGAGGTTAACCCCACCAAAAGTGCAGCCATGTACTTCTCTCGGCGCAACAAAACGCCGCATCTCCCAACTATAGAGTTATTTGATCGTCCAATCCCCTGGGAACAGACAGTCAAATACTTAGGCGTTACTTTAGATGAAAGACTCACCTTCGGTCCGCATGTCAACCGCGTACGGAATCGAGCAGCGTTCGTCCTAGGTCGTTTGCACCCGTTACTCAATAAAAATAGCAAAATGTCCCTGCGTAATAAAATTACACTTTACAAAGCGTGCATCCGACCCATAATGACATACGCAAGCCCCGTCTTTGCGCATGCTTCCCCGCGTCACATTCACCGACTTCAGGTAATACAAAATCGTTTCATGCGCAAGGCCACCGGTGCACCGTGGTTCTTGCGTAATGAAAATCTACACATAGATCTTGAGCTGCCAACCATAGCTCAGTACCTGAAGCAGGCTTCCCGCCGATATTTCGACTCTGCCGTCACACACTCTAACCCCTTGATTGTAAGTGCCGCCACTTACAATCCCATCGCGAATCACAGATTCACCCGCGTCCGAAGGAGACCGAGGCACGCTCTCGATGACCCGACGACGTGACTACCAGGGCCCAAGCCCTTCATAAAACACAACACACGTACATTGCACCCTCACATCGCCCCGCCGACGGCGGGGCGTCTAAATAAGGATATTCGCGATACCGCCATGTCACTGGTCGGTTCTCTCCAGTCCATACAGATAGAAGCGTCGCTGGAGTTTCTTGCGCCACTTCTTCTCCAGCGCCCACGCATTCCGAAGTGGTGGTACAGATAGCTAATAATCATAGCGAATTTAAAGAATCCTCTGTCAGAAGCAACTGACCGAGCCGAGTTCAGCCCTCTCAGGCACCCTCGAGTCAGACGCTCTCGCGAAACAAGGTAATGGTCAAGCCGAGGCTCCCTCTCGGGAGCCCTTGTGCTAGTTACCAGACCAGAATGCGTAGCACCCACGCAAAAAAAAGGTCAAATAGTCCGTTTACGTAAGTTCAACTAAACGTAGATCTCAATCGATGGACTTCACAACTTGTCCAACATGTCTGTAATGTCTCTAACTGTGCGTTTTGCCAGTATTAACTTAATATAGAAACGTGGTTTTTCACTGCTGGCCGTATGTGATAGCTTAGAGTCTTACCCTGATTGATAGAATGCAGCGTAGGCATCCGCATTAGAACGTGGACGAGTGACATATGTAAAAAAGATTAGCAAGCTGAAGTTGCAATAGACTGGCCGTATAGTTGGTAGAATCGATGACCGACAGTGAAGAAAGATTCTGGAGTGGCGACCTCGGACTGGCACTGACAGTGTAGAATTACCCCTCACTACATGGAGCGACGACCTACGCAAGTTTGATGGAAATCAATGAATGCAGGTGGTTCAGGTTCGTGGCAATGGAGAGGGAGGCATATGATCAGCAACGGAGTATGAACAGGCTGTGATGATGATGATGATGATGATGATGATGATGATGATGATGATGATGATGATGATGATGATGATGATGATGATGATGATGATGATGATGATGATGATGATGATGATGATGATGATGATGATGATGATGATGATGATGATGATGATGATGATGATGATGATGATGATGATGATGATGATGATGATGATGATGATGATGATGATGATGATGATGATGATGATGATGATGATGATGATGATGATGATGATGATGATGATGATGATGATGATGATGATGATGATGATGATGATGATGATGATGATGATGATGATGATGATGATGATGATGATGATGATGATGATGATGATGATGATGATGATGATGATGATGATGATGATGATGATGATGATGATGATGATGATGATGATGATGATGATGATGATGATGATGATGATGATGATGATGATGATGATGATGATGATGATGATGATGATGATGATGATGATGATGATGATGATGATGATGATGATGATGATGATGATGATGATGATGATGATGATGATGATGATGATGATGATGAGCACCCTCGAGTCAGACGCTCTCGCGAAACAAGGTAATGGTCAAGCCGAGGCTCCCTCTCGGGAGCCCTTGTGCTGGTTACCTATATATAGAGTCTCGACTGGGTGCCATTAGCGCTCGGTCACCTCTCAACCAGTGAAACTGTAAAAGCCCTCGGGCTAACAGTGACCTTCAGCCCGAAAAAAAAAAAAGAAAAAGCTAGTACATTAAAACATCTGCTTGCTCTTATAATAAAGGAGTTTTGCCTGTAATTTGTCTTTGTCGGTAGTACGTATAGCGTGGCGGGTTTACGAAATGCGGCTACTGGAACTTATAAGCCTATGTGACCTAATAGTTCCGGGCAGTCGACCGAGGCATTTGCTATATTTATCAAATAAGTGCCATCTGCTACGCGTCTTCTTTCTTTAAGCGGTAGAAAGTGGAATATCCTACAACGATTATTGTAGTCAGCTGAATACGTCTTTGACCTGAACTGTAAGTATCGTAAGAAACGTTTCTGTACGTTTTCAATACGATCTGTGTAAATGTTGTAATTTGGATTCCAAACTTGAGAGATATTCCAGATCACTACGTACGTAGGCACAGTACAGAACCTTCAAGGTTTTTATCGAGCAGAAATAAGTAGACATCCGTATTATAAAATCAAGTGCTTTAGACGCTTTATTCATTACGGTATCTATGTGGTCGTGAAGAAGCTATTTAGAGTCAATCTTTGACTCTAATAGTTGTCACTCCGGTGCGATTAACATCATTTAATTTCTTAGAAAAATCAATTGGTTTTGATTCCCGGGAAAATGAGCAGATGTAGCATTTCGTGACATTTAAATCAACCTTATTACGTGTGCAATATGTTTGAATCTCTTTGGATTTTTTGTATGAATCGTTAGTCATCAATTATTTTAACTAAAGAATTAATTCTATCGAAACAGTGTAGCCACTGCAACATTGATTCCTAACCAACTGCCCAAGAGGATTATAATATAGTGGTGAAACATTCATAAGTGTTATTCACATTTCAGTATGATTTTATAACATTGCCATACAACGGACATAAATGTAAACAGACAGATGTGTTGTCTTCTTATTGTATCATAGTATAGTATATTATTGTAAGGAATTGTCTCCATATTTATTTGGTTTAAAGTTTGATGATGTTCCATAATGGTTACGGTCAAAATCATCAAAACTTCCAAATTATAAATTTGATATTGTTACATCAAACATAGAGTATTTATATGAAAAACAAATAACTATAAGCAATATCCTACTCAGTGCAAAGGACATGATACGTCATAAAAACATACTTTAACTAAAAAGAGTAAGAGAATCTTTTTAATTTATAAAAGGCAAACGTTTCATATATTTTTTATATTTATTGTGTTCATCCTTCGAATTTTAATGTCCTCTTTTACCCCGTAAAACAGTCAAAAGTGAATACAATTAATTTAGTGACTGAAAACTTCTCTTCAGTCATCGGTACACAATACAAAACATTTTCGCTTTTACGGTATTGTGACAGTTATTTTCGTACACAATTTTAGCAAAATGTGTCGCGTTTTTATCACATAAAATTATAATTAAAATGGATTGTGAATAAAGTATTGTATTTGTTATATTTAATTTATAATACGCTAATAAGTGTTAAAATAATCTAAAAATCTAATCATCGTAAACTCTTGTGTCATACACGTCAATGCCAATAAATCCAATAAAATATAAACC